>OX421962.1:33875777-35115544 GCA_949128115.1 Anaspis maculata | reverse complement strand
AAATTCTTTAGGACCAGCATAACGGATTTTATCGTGGCAAGGAAGTGACACAGAACCTAACCACCCTGTATGGCCAAATAGCAACAGAACTGGCGGCTGGGAAGAAGTTCACACAGTATTGCTGTTTGTTGACATCTATTCTGTGCAGCCTATGACAATGTGGTTGTGAAACTTTGTGCAAGAAGATGGAAACGACAAAAACTGAAGGCTCAATGGTGACGGCAATTCTGAAACTACTAACGTAGAGGATCATTTGGCTGAAGGACCCCAGCAGTGTGGAGGTCTACTCATAGTTGCTTGCGAAAAACTAACAAAGGCCTTGCACAGGGATCACCGATAAGTCCAACATGCATTCGCACACTCCAACACTTGAACAACATAATTCACGAGTTCAACAAGCAACAAGGATTGCCCTCGGTTTCACGAGAAGCACGCCCACAAACGTGCTACTGTCTGAGTGAGACGGCGGAATGGCCGCTGTACAGGAGGAGACGCTGGGTGGCTGCCAAGCATGTAGCCGAAAGCCTCGTTCAACAATACAACCATGAAGTTCATCAAAACATTTGCAAAAACTAAACAAGTACGGCAGGTTCTAAAGAGGAAGGATGGCTTAACCATTGATGACAGCTTTCGACATTCTCGCATCCTTCTCTGGAAAATTCCACTGAAGGCCAACTTTCCCTGGTACAGTCTTCGTTGGAACCCAGCTATCCAGTCATTTTGATAAACGAATTCGTATTAAACGGATAAGATGAAATCCTGGAGCAGAGGTTGAAAAAAAGTTTAAAAAAAGTGGCCGGCTGCGAATTTTTACTGTTATGAACGGCTCCGTGGCCTAGACCCCTTTTGGCTATTCACCAGTCTAGTCGGTAAGAAGCAGAGGAATCGAGACAGCCCTAGACGAAATACATAGGATCGCACAACAAAGATCCGTCATTTTCTCCGACTCAAAGAGTGCTCTTGAGAAAATCTCAAGAGGAAAAAACTCGGTCAAGATGGACCGAGATTGTTTTCATCTGTCAGTTAGAACAAAACAATTACTAGTTCAACTCAGGAAAGAAAGTCGAAACATTTACCTTGCCTAGAGATCTTTAGACATGCAGGCATAATTGAGAACAAAGAAGCTGAGAATTTTTTTTTAGCAGAACACTCAACTACACCCGGAATTTTAAGACAGACCTCAGACCCGGCACATGTTGTGCAGGATCAAGAGGGTGTGTACGAGAGTTGGGTCGATGAGTTTTAAAGAAAGAAATAAATAATGTTTTTCTCCTTCTCGGCTTATCAGCGCCATAGGAGTTTTTGCGCCTTTTATTGATAACAGTGGATTATTACATCAGAATTACAATATACGCAAATTTTTCAACAAACACAAAACATCCATGACTTACCGGGATTCGAACCCGCGCCATCCGCACCACAGACGGCAGACGACCGACTGTGCTACGGGGCCGTCAAAAATGAAATCAACAAGAGGTGAGAATATGTCTGCAACATCTAAGCCCCTACAAAACTCCCTGGTTCCAACGACCGAAGTACTCCAAATAATAATAATAATAACGTCACAACTGTTTGTAGAATGGGATCAAAACACTCTCTAACTCTCAAACACCTTCTTTAAATAGTGATTGAAAAAAACAATGATCAGTGTCAATGAGGAAGAATAGATCACCTCGTCCACATTATTTGGCTGTGAGAGACAACCAGGCCCACGTCAGGGACTTCCTCGGGTGAATCCCGGAAAGTGCAGTACTTTCTCCACTCACTGCAGTCTCTCTTCGAGAATATCACCCCCATGTCTCTGGAAAAAATAATGTTCTTCCTCCACAACGTAAGACTTGAAATTGTGACTGCACCAAAATCATCCGACTTCTTTTCTTCATGTTATCTTTCATACCCTGCTAAACTTCTTTGCTTCGCAACTCTTTGCTTATCACGTGGTTTTCACCTTCTTGGTCTCCTGTTGACCGGTCTAGCTTCTTCCACAACAAAAATCAATGAAGTTGTTCCAATTACCAGAATGTAAGTACATAGCCGGATAGTCCTAGCTGCTGAGGCCACCCAAACAAGAAGAAGAAAAAGAAGAAGAAGATTAGAGGAACGGAACGAATAGACTTTAGAATTATCTTTTGGGTTGCTTTTTGGAGTTCTGGCGGTTCTGGCTCTAGGAAGTGAAAAAGAAGTCAAAGAGAGCATGAATTCCCAAGACGTAATGGAAGGCAGAGGAACAGAGAATAGAGATTCAACGCGAGCGATTTCAGAATTGAGGTTACAACAGTCCATAACGTTCTAGGAAGTGAAGAAGTTAGTGAAGAGGAATATATCTATTGTCTGGGAAATAAAATGGAACCAGACGAAATTTACCCTCAGATCAATGGAACAGCGCCAAAATAGCAAGGAACAAGAACCATAGGGACCACAGAAAAAACAACTATTTCTCTGATGTGCATGGGGGGGAATGCGTGTCACAAAAAAAATTGAAATCCGTTCCAGCTTCAAAAAAGAGGAACACGTTCCACTTATTCATTTAGGGAGCCAAAAACGCAGTCAGAAAATAGAAAATACAGAAATCTGTGAAACGCAAACAGTTAGTCAGGTAATGACCATTGACTGAAGCTGGTGTTTGAGATCTAATACACACTATACACTCATTGGAACAGGTTGACAAAATATGCAAGAGCTCGGAACAGCGTTGCAGAAAGTTGCAAAAAAGCGCAAGTAAGATTACTCAAAATAAAGAAAGTCAAAAGCCATTTGAATAAAATCACCACTTATCAACTGAATTACATAAATCCTACCCCCAACTCTAACTTGGGAATCGAGCGTATAAGAAGGAGGTGATGTGTGAGTGTGTATGTGTGTGCCATTAGCGTTGCGTGTAATATTATGCAGTTAGTCAGAGGGCAGGTCTTGCATTTAGATGCGTGTGTTGCGGGTGTTTAGGGCCCCTTTGGCGGTCGGTCCGAAAGCGCTGATTTTGCACGCCCGGGCCACCTCTTAGGTCCCGGGGCTCCCATCTGTTTAGCTATAATAGCCACCAGCAATGGCAGGCGCAGAGAGCCCAGTGTGCGAAAACAGCAAGAGAGTCGCAGCAGCACAGGCACTCTTCTTGATGCCGCACCGCAGGAATCCTCTTCCTTATTCGGGCCCGCACTCGCACTCGGAACAAGTGACAATGACAATGACCGGTTGGCCATCTCGACGGCCTTCTCCGACCATTTTAGCCCATGGGTTGCTAATGAGACTTAATTAAATCGGCCGCTGTACCCGTGTGCTATGGCATCCAGCGGCATACAGGTAGACACAGGACAACCAGATTGCGGGATCCAGTGCCGTATTCCAAGACATTTTCTCTGGGGCTTGGGGGCGATCGTGAAAAATTCCATCCATGAACATACACGTACAGACATCGCGGGCCGCCAAAATCAATAAAGTATCGTCTTCGCCCCTTGAGTAGCGCCGCGTCGGGTCCTTGAAACTTTCGCTCAGGTGATACACCTACTCTATATTTTACGGATCACTCTGTCGTTGATTGACGTGCCCCTGATTTGGCGAGCCTCAAAATTTTGTTTTCTTCAATTATTTGACAAGCCGCTTTTGAAGCTTCGCTCCCAAGTGGGTTGCTTTCATCGCTTGCGTTTATACTGAGAAAGAGACAGTAAAGGCGAAACTTTATTAGTGGAACATCAATGATTGGGAACGAGCGCAAATCGCTGCTGCCTGATGTTAATTGAATATTTTTAACGAAGCCTTGAAACGAGCGCGCTGAGAAATAAAATTTTGAAACGGGCTAGACACTCATAACATCTTCATCATCTCTTGCTGTTTGAATGTGTCATGATAGAGAATTGAACATAAAGTTTCCAACGACCCTGCCAGCCGAATAGAAGCGTTTTACCAAAATCATAAACTCGAATGTAATACGTCGTAATTCCCTCTCGCAGGATGACTGCTCTTTTGGACGCATAAACCTTCAACTATACCGCCTTGAAGGCAGGCAACGCCGGGAATTTAAAACTGCGCGCGGTTCTTGACTGAAAGAAGGGTACGGTGTTGCCCTCTTCCGCTTGAAATTGACTTTTTTCGCGTGCAATAATTGTTCGGTAGAACTACAAAACTATGCTTGCAAAAATGGCGTTACATTCGCATGAGTATCTGCATACTTCCAGCTCAAAGCATAAAGTTATGTACTTATATCCTGAGCTTATTAGATTAAAGGATTCGGAAAGCCTTGTACTTGAAAGAAACAACACGAGTCGGGTCCTGCTGACTCGTGTACCACTGCTGGAAATGCCGAGCCGCTGCTGAATTTGAAATTAAAATGCCCTCGGTGTGTTTGATTTTATAATAGCTTTCCATGTGAAACTGATGCATGATTTATATGAATTGCCGGTAAAGCGCACATATAAGGCGCTGAAATTCCATAAAACCATGAAGAGGAAGTTTTTCAAACGTGACAAGGCTCTCGCCCATTTTTCTCATCCAATCAGCCATCTGTAAAATGCGACACGTACCCCTACATGGCTTAAAGAAGTAGTTTCTAATTTCAAGACGGAGCGCGCGCGTTTTAATGCTTGCTTATACCTAATGGCCAGAGGATAATGCGTCTGTGTGCTTCCCCTCTTCAGGTGGGAGGAATGATGGCTAGGGGGCGGCTGTTTCGTGTTCATATGAGCCGCTACATGAAATGCTAACACCTCTAAACTCTCTCTGTTTTCAAAGTCTAATAAATCTCACTCGAGCCGGGCGCGTTAGTCATATTATTACGTTATTTAGTACAACCTCAGGTTATTTACGCGACGTATAATATCATTATAGCAGGACATGAATATGAACCCTGCCTCCCGGGAGACTTTTCTCGTGTTTTACCGTTTACTCTCACTTATCTTACTGTTTGTATGCTTTTAAAATTTACCTGATAATTTCGGCCCCTCCTGCCCTAGCGTTCTCGTACTCACTCCATTTTTGTTATTTAGTGTACTCGTCGGAGTTGAGCGGATAATTTTTTATCTCGACACTTTTGCGAAACTTTGAAAACCGCGCGCGGCACAACGCTCGAAGAGTACGGCAGATTCCAGCGCCAGCCCAGCAGCCCTGAACTTGTTTCGAGTTAAGTTAGTTATGCATGTTAGAGGAGTCAAGCACAAGTTCGCCTTGCTTCAACAGTTCGCAGTCTCGTTAGCAACTTAACTTGTAAGCGATTCATAATGCGAAAAGTGTCGAGATGAAATTGGGCGAAAGTTTGAGTGGCTAAATGAGGTGTCAATTTATCTTACGTTCAACAACTACGCAGGGTCGCTGTAGCGCTAGTTCACTTTCAATGAATCAAAAATTGTGCGTTCACGTGAAACGAGAACAAGTTTTGCGGGCGCGTTCCATGATGTCTCGTTTTCCGAGAGTAGGTCCCCAAATGAAATTTCCGCCGTTTATGTCAACCGCAGCTCACTCCTGCTGATGTGACGGTGTAAACTTTATTATTTTCCGCGGGTTAAGCGCTGCGGCATTAAGCCGAGGTGCTTTTGAATTAGTTCACATGATTTCTCAGTCTCAGTTTCAATATTACATCACGGAGGGCTTTCCTCGGAGCAAAGCAAACATTTGCTGCAGGAATTGGTTCCAGCAAGAGGAGAGGAACATTATTCGACCGCGTTAGTACACACATCATGCTACACACACATACACACACTCACACAACCTTGGCTACATCAGCGATGGTGGTTTTGCAACTCCTCTTTGCCATGGCAAATAGTGTTACATTCGACCCAGTATCCCGAAGAGACTTATTTGATCATCCACCAAATTTTCTTTTCGATCGATTCGAATACTAGAAGCTTTTTATATGGTTTTTCAATAGACAAATCCAGTGATCGATAGGGAACAAGGGAAACCGTAGCATCACAGAGCTCCTTTTCTCAGATTCATTGTGTCATGTAAGCAAAGAAGCAAATATAACCAAGATATATTATAACAAGGCATGATATACTTTGACGTATACTCATTTTGCTGCAAGAAACCTGATGAACATGTCTGATAGAACGGGAGCGTCGCAAAGCCAAAATCCCAACCACAGTCTGATAATAACAAACTGAACTTATTCAACTGAATACCAGGTCTCATTATTTGTACCTGGCTTAGTTACTCCCAGAACTTCCTGGGATTGATACCTCCGATAGCCAAATGCCTCGTCATCTAATTAGTGACACATAGAAATGCAATTTTTTGTTCGAAGCGATCCTTCAGAAGGGAGGCTGAAACTTGATGATTAAAACAAAACGTAATGTACAACTATAGAAAAATACATAACTGGCGTTCAAAGTGATGAGCTTGATGTACGTCGGAATGGTAAATTTGACACATGGATACTGACTATGGCTACGTTTACACCATTACACCGTGGCTTTGGTCCGCGACCTAAGCACTAAATTCGACCTAAATGAATTTAGTCCACGTGGTGTAAACAGTTATGGACCAGGACCAAGTTAGCTTAAAGTAGCTTGGGTCAGGTCTCCGGTTAGCCGTGGACTGACAAAAATTTAGTTTTTGAATTTATTCAATTCCAGTTAATATTTTAAAATAGATCGGCCGCGTTGAGCTACCCTTGTAAACGCTGGAAAAGAAGAATTACTTTGGGTGGAATTTGGGTCAGTCCAGATTTGGTCCACCAGTGTGATCGTAGCCTATATCGCATACACTTTCTATTTTCAGTAGAATGATTTTTTGAATCAAAAACAAAGTGACAAGCTGGAGCGCTGGGGAAATACGGCCGATGGCCGCTGATAGTTTCTCTCCAAAACTTTGCAGGTGCCATCAGCTGTAGTCGTAGCCCCCCCCCCCAGCTTGTCACTTTATTTTTGCTCCAAAAAGTCATTCTACTGAAAATAGAAAGTGTATGGGATATATCTGTCAGAAGTAAGGGCTAGTTCGAAATCCCATGATTGTGAGTTACAAAGGTGGGCACCGTTAACGAAAAAATTAACTTCGTTAAACGTTAAATCGTTAACAAAAAAGTTAACTTCGTTAATCGTTAATCAGTTAATTGATTTAAAATGTAACGGAAGTTAAGGTTAAATCGATAACATTATTTTTTCATTTTTTAAACCAAAATAGTCATCTCCAAAATCACCCAAACACCGCCTTGAAAGAGACCAAACTATAATACCTACACCAGCAATATAATACCTAACTAAACTGGGCCAAGATTAAAGTGGACCACTCCAAAATTTTGCGTCGGTCGAAATGAGGATATCTTGAGAAAAAATTGCCCAATTCTGAAAATGCTTGTGGTGCTCGATAGAGTAATCTTTTAAAGGTTTTACAGTTAAAACCTTCACTTCATTTTTCCAGACTTTACCTATTTCGGGTTTTAAAGACAAATATGGCTGTACAAGTTAACGTTAACGGACTTGAGTTAACGGCAGGGGTGCCAAATCGGCAATAGGCAAAGTAGGCACGTGCCTAGGGCGGCAGATCCAAGGGGGCGGCATCGACATTGTTTTCTTGCAAAAAAAGCGTGGTTTTATTTTTATTCCACGAAAATCGCGTTCGCATAATTTTTTCTGTTCAATTTTTGTTTATTTGTGTCAACTATTGATGAAAAATCACTTATTATCATTAACAGCAGTTAATGCTCTGAGAATCTAAACACAAACTAGTTCTCTGGAACACACTTCTCTAAGGGGAAGGGGCGGCCAATTCAGTCATGCCTAAGGCGCCACGAAAGCCAAGTCC
Organism: Anaspis maculata; assembly: GCA_949128115.1. Classification (NCBI taxonomy): domain Eukaryota; kingdom Metazoa; phylum Arthropoda; class Insecta; order Coleoptera; family Scraptiidae; genus Anaspis; species Anaspis maculata. The sequence continues at coordinate 35,107,816 of OX421962.1, read as the reverse complement.
GCCCCTGGTTAACGGAAGTACAATGTAACGGAAATTACTTAGTCCGTTAATGATTTTTCAAGTTAACGTAACAGTTAAATCGTTAACGAAAAAGTTAACTTCGTTAATTAACGATTAACGGATTAACGGTTCAGTGCCCAGCTTTGGTGAGTTAGTTGGAAAATGTACAACAGCAAGATGGGCAACCTTGGGAAATATCAACATTTGGAACTGATCAAATGCATATCAAGGGCGTCGAAGCAGGACCTCGTAAGTGATAGCTTTTTTTCAGTGAACCCGATATTTAGCTACCTTTAAGCTCAATTCTAAAGTTCAAGATAACGGCCTTAACTGTATCAGAATCTGATTTCAAAATTCAAGTGCTGATCAGTAGGTAAGTAAAAACTAGGGGGGGCAAGAAAACCCCGCTGAGCTTGACTTGAACCGATTTGAGAAAAGATGGTGTTTGATTCAAACGTTTTTCTGACTGCAAGTTTCATATTTGGATATCGTGTTTGCTAATATACTGTATGATATACAGGGTGACAAAAGTAGACGAACTTTGAAAATTGAAAATGATTTTAATACAATTTTTTCCGTGGGTTTTGAATCTGTTGACAAAGATTTTCTGTGGTAATGTCGCTTATAAGTTGCAACATCGAAAATTTTTCTCAAATTGGACACCCCCTATTTTAATATGGGAATCGATTCCACTTTCCATCGTGTTTATAAATATATCACACTTGATAGGTTAGTCAACAAATTACGTGTGAAAAAATTGATGAAGTTTTGAGAAATTTTAAAAAAATATATTTGTTTTAAAGTGACTCAGAATTTTTTATTTTATCCTTTTATCAGGTGTTTTTTGAATAACCTATCATGATGTGTGATATATATTTATAATCAAGATTAAAAACGGAACCGATTCCCATACTAAAATACAGGGTGTTCAATCTGAGAAAAATTTTCGATGTTGCAAAATGTCACAGAAAAATATAGTGAACCAATCATGAAAGAATCGTTTTAATTTTTGAAATTGAAAATGAAATTATATTCAAGGGGAAGCCTCCAGAGAGGGGGTATAATTTATACGTGAACACCCTGTACAAAAAACAGAAGGCGGTGAAATGTCAAAAACCGTTTCGAGATATTGCTGCGAGGTTTTCAAAAATATAGCTAGAAAAAATATACAATTGTTTTTAAAAAAGTTTCACACGCTTGAAAATGAACCACTTTGCACTCCTCCTTCTTTCGTCACCCTGTATATCATACAGTATATCAGCAAACACGATATCCAAATATGAAACTTGCAGTCAGAAGAGCGCCTGAATCATCAACACCATCTTTTTTCAAATCGGTTCATTTTTTGTCTCGATATCCTCACTTGAACCTGAGCGAGTTTTTGGGGTGGACCACTTTAATCTTTGATGTGTTTATAAAAAGATCTTGGGTCTCATGGAGCACAATTTATCATGTGTTCATGAATTCACCAGAGAAAAATCCTTGGAAAAATTAAACCATGAAAGCAAAGATAGTGAAGAAAGATCTTTGAAAAAAATAAGCCAATTTGGATGAAGCAGTTGACAGAGACGGTGTAAACAAATGGAGACGTAACCTGATTGAGATAAAGCCAGTGGAAAACGTCTTATTATATCCAGATCCTACGTACCGAAAAAAATACATAACTACAGTCCGTTTACAGAGTAGCCAGTAGCACACATTTTGTGATAAGTGACAAGAGTTATTCAAGCCCCTGTCTTGACTGAGCATACAGACAGACCACAGAGGAATATTAGGATTCCGAAGATTAAAATACAAGCGACAGTGTTGGGTACTTCAAAAGTGGCAAATATTTCTGAGGAAGAATCAAATAGGAAGAACAGTAAAAAACAGTTGGATAGAAACATAGAAACAGAACATAATTACGTATAGTGAACAAGGCTACGATGTGTCGGTGAGTACGGTCTGGTCAGTTGAAGTTGATCGGAAAACGTAGATTCTTGATGATGTAAAGGTCGCAGTGGAATTTAGCAAGTGATGGTGTTTCTTGCATCATGTTTTGGAATTACTGCCTTGACTAGAAATGAGATCATAAACTATGGACACTATGGACGTCAGATATGGTCACTCGTAAAAGATCAAAGAACGCAAAAGTTCGATATTGACAGGAAAGCTGTTGAAATGTGCCAGATGATGATGATGATGATGATGATGATGATGATGATGATGATGATGATGATGATGATGATGTTATTCGTATGTTCTAGGAATACTGCGTTGATTTTGGTGGCAATACCAGTAACAAGGTATCTGTCAGGGGTGGTATTTAATCAGTTGAACTTGCAACATCATGACTAGAAAACACTTTGAGAAAGTATGTTTTAAATAAAAACCAGCTAAAATGACATTTCGTTCTCCAGATATGATTTTTGGACAATAAACGGCGGATGTATTGTAAATTCGATAAATTCGTATTTTATTTTATAACTTTAGAAATATATATTTGATAAATGTCGATGTAATTCAGTGTAGATAGGGGTGGAAGATAATCAATTGGTTTGAAACCTAATTTGATATAAATAAAATGTTTATCTTCAAGAACGTTGCAGGGCAAGATGCTACGATGAGAAGTTCCGCGGCAGACATAACGACGTTTTTTCAATTGCTGTTGATTCTTCAAATGTTCAACTGAAGTGAGAATAACCTAAAATCCAAGATTGGAAAGAAATCTCACGGATTTGAATCTGGCGAATGTATTGGCCGTATCGCGCCGACCAATCCTGCCATCACGTTTTCAAGAAGCCAATAATCAGCAAAAATGGAATGGAATCATGCGGTGAGCTTCATAATAACAATGCTAAACGGTTAAAAGAAAAATGGCAAACATCCAACTTTTAATCCTATTTTTGAAAAGAGACCTGAATGAATGATTAGAATGCAATTTTGAATCCGCTATAAAAAAGCGGCGAAATTAAAAAAGTTCTCGGCCAACAAATTGTGATGGGAATGCGTTAATTTCATGCGGAAGAGGCGCCCTCGCCCCGCGCATCTTAAACTTCGAAATGTTTCCATCAACCGCTCTTTGACACGAAAACTTAATTTGTCGATGCTTAGTGGTACAAGATGCCTCTTGAGTTTGGATTTATGGGCACCGTTAACGTCCGACATGGCTTTTGCGTTAGTTCTTTTGCTGAAATGCCGTTCCGGAAGTTTTTTTTTCTGTTAGTTATTCTTGAGTTCTTCACGATGAAAACGTGCGAACGTGGAAAACAGGTGTTACAGGGTGGTGTGAGTCAGAAAGTACCTACCAAATAGAAGTGGTACGACTGAAATACGACTTTTCAGTCAAAACCATTATTTCTCTATAGGCTGTACGCTGTACCCTACCAATTTTTCCTTTAAAGTTGTAGTAAATCAGTCTTCTCCACTTGTTTTTTATATCATTTACTCGAGTTTTACAGCTCTACTCCCAATTTTATAATCCTCTCCTTCATTTTCTTTTGTTGTTTTACCTGTTACGTCTATTCTTCATTGTTACATCATTACTTAGACATAGAGTTCTATGCTATGTCACATTATTTTTGAAAATGGCTTTATATATTTAATTAGCCGAAACTCGAGTAAATGATATAAAAAACAAGTGGAGAAGACTGATTTACTACAACTTTATATTATACAACTCCATTTTGAGTACTATGGATCCCTTTATCAATTTTTCCTTTGTTGAGATTCTTGCCTATACAAATCAAAGCTCTAGTTCAGTCTGTGTTTGCAGACAAAAAGCCCGAGTGGCTTTAATTGCAGATTTGCCTGATGTGAAAAAACAAAAAGATGCAGTTCTCACATGGGACAGGGACATACTATCCGAGCAAAACGCTTTAAATGCACCCACAAATCGGCATCAAAGTCTAATGCACTCTCAGCACGTCATTAGCCACTTCCGAAACAACATATCAACACTAACGCCCATTTGAGTGTATTATTACTCATTTGATCATCAGCGCAGAGATTGACGTCTCGGACTTGAGTGCACCGTAAATATCGAGCCATTTGTGACGCTAGCTGGTGGACAAAAACTAGGATCTCGAGCGTCATGATCCCGGGGCTCTCTATATCATCAAATAGTCATGTTTTTGGATGGCGTGAATTGTGCGGTCGCTGCCAGATGGCCTGATGGCGTTAATGCTGTTATGTGAAGATAATATTTAATAGGGTCCGGGTGTCGAGTGACCACATCGTCGCATCCACATGGTGCATACAGGCCACAGGATGAACTAAAACCGTTTTTCTTACACCTGTAAGTACCAGTCTTGAAAGGTAAATCAGAATCCTTACATCGTGCCCGGAGAAGGTTGAGCTTCTTCTTGATTGGTCTATTGGGGAGTTTGCATGCACACGTACGTGAGACGTAACGTAACTTTCAACGTGAAAATTGGCGAGTTTGTTATCTGCAATTCATTAGTTACAGGGGAATTTTCACGTTCTACGTTGCGTTACGTCGTACGTTCAATGAAATCGCAAACTCCCTATTATAAATGTTAACGTGACGTATTATGTCGAAGTGGAAAAAAATACTTTTTGCCACTGTACCGATTTACCTTCAACTGTTTGAACTTCAGATTTCGCAGCCGTTTTGGACTTGATCGGCTAGAGTTTATATTGTGCACAATATAATATGTTGTACCTACTCTCTGGATCGTACCTTGTAGCCAGGTATAGGTAAGTAAAATTGGAAGTTGTGGGTCGCTAAGTTTCAAGACTCCAACTATGTGGCGGAACACAAATCAGGACTCAAGCGGAGGCAATTTCAGCGGAAGCGCCGCCATGTTAGATAGTGTCTCTGCTGTTTGCTGCGGTGTCGACTGATTGCGGTCAGAGTGTGACATGAAGTTCGTTTCCGGTCGACGCTTGACGCTCTACACACACGTGTCGTTAAATTTTGATGGACGAGCGCAAAAAGGACAATCTGCCTCTCTTCACAAAACACAAGTCGCAATTAGCAATTTATTGGCTAGCCGCACGGTTTATTTTGTAGTGATTACTGTGAACGGCAATCAGCTAGCCTTACTGCTCTTTCGCAGTAAACTTATAGAACGCGCAAGGTGCTCAACTAATTTATTGTCTTTTCGTGTAATTTATCGGGCGGTTGATCCGCGCCAAGTTTTGTCTTCCTTTCAAAAATCGTCGGCGTTTCTGGGAGCGTCTCTCGGGTTGAGAATCGACGCATCAAAGTTATTAGACTGCGACGATCAGCGTCACTGTAATGCAGAGGAGAGAAGAAGGCGTCGGACTATACCTATACCTCGCCTGATGCCTGGTTTCTCCTTCACCCCCGGCAGCAGCAGGAGCGACGGACTCAGTGACTACACAAACATTAATTTTCAGGGATGAACGCGTTCACAGGAACTGACAAGTTTCTTATCCGGAGCAATCTGTTTCATTCTTTTATTTCTGTCTTCGTAGCCGAGCGGGTCCGTAACTTTCTTCATGTGTTCGATTTTCCTGCCTACTTCGCGTCTTATATCAAGCTATTGGCATTGACTAATGTTATACGTATAGGAAGGAATAAGGGTAGGTATATGGCGTCCTGGCGCGGCAAGCGCGTTCAAGAACCAGGATGTGATATGACGCGGGATGGTGGAACGGCATCCATCACTTTGTTCTAATATCTCTCAGACAAATAGATCGATTAATGATCCAGACGGACAATTTCTCATTGCCGACAGTAAAAAAAAAGCCGCGCGCACGTATAAAACTCGCCTCATCCGCGGGTAATAACTCGGCTCAATTAGGCCCGACAATATCTGGTCTGTGTCGTCAATCAATCGGTACCCGTTGTTTGATGTCAATAACTTTAAATTGCGCTCTGTGTGATCCAGTTTTTTCAGCGTTTTATCCGTAAAAGTTTCGTACGGATCTATCCGGTGCCGAAGACAGTTGCGCGGCAATTCGAAAACGTGTTCGCCGGCCGATGACAGATTTATGAAGTGGTAGACCGAAGCCATGGGTATGCGAGAAAAAAGCACATAAAAATATTTAGCACTCCAGAGATTAGCTGGGGGAATGTGAAAACCCAGTCAGCAGTGGTTGGCTAATTCGAGAAGCGCGGATGAGAGCAAAAATGCATTGAGTCGTTTCGTTATAAGAATCCGCTCAAAAAGAAGCTGGAATGCCGGGCAAATCGTTGGGTGCTGTTCGAGATCTTGTGCTGGAACGGGATAAGCGCGCTCTTCTTTTCATTTCTTCTATAGAAACGAAATTGGCCAATGCAGTGGAATCAACTACCAACCAGTGGCGCCGAACTCATAAGAAATTACTATGGCGAGGAAAATTTTAGACCCTCCCCCCCCCTTTATTGCCACGCTACGGTCGGGCCGGTGGGCCTTATGCAGTTAGCGCCACAGGAATATTTTTTTCGGAATAATAATAATATTAACAATAATAAGCAAAAAAGGGAAGCAGCTGACCAAATTGTCCATAGATTTCATTATCTTTTCAAATATAGAAATTTTCGAAAATTCTTAGAAATACCCCTTTTAGGTACAGTTGGGAGCGCGAAATAATTCATACTCGAATTCATACGTCTCCGCCAGGAAGTCGGCTGGATTTCAGAAATGTTAGCTGCTTGGATCGTTCTTGAACGCCAGTTTTGATTATGATCAATCTCTAATCAAAACTGGCTTTCAAGACGAACCAAGCAGCTAACATTTCTGCAATCCAGCCGACCTCCTAGCGGAGCCGTATGAATTATTTCGCTACCAAATGTACCTATGTAGATGACATGTAATGGGCTAAATTTCAAGTTTAGGAACTGTGGCAGAAAATATTGCTGCGTAGTTTGTGGGAAGAAGTAGGTAAGACCCCATTGTTAAACGTTGATGGGCCCCATCAGTTCTATCAAGAGTAATAAATATTGTGTAGTGTACAGTGCAGCGCAATGTAGTATAGCTAAAGTAGGTTCACTTGTACCGTGATTCTAGTCGGCTGTGAGATTTTGTTTTCAAGTTTCCAAATGTGAAATATAGAAAATCCCCAAAACTTTGCAGTTGGTTGCTCTGGCCGGACCAGTTTTGAAACACATTTTTTGCGTATTTCCTCTGCAGATAGCCGGAACATTTTTGCGGCATGTGATGTCTGATGTCTGACGCTTTTTTCCATTTTATTGGAAAATGTAGCAACTTTTCGACCTGTTTTTGATTTTTGCCTATAAACAAATAAATCACAAGAGCCTTGACATTTGACAGTTGCCAAAAATATTTTTAACCTCTCGAAGCCGGTTCAACTTTCAATGGTTCAAATTGAAGAGTATACAATGCCCTTCGTCCAAAAAAGGGATCCCATGCAATCATCAACCCTTTCGCCTCTTCCAGTCAAAAATACAAGCCAAACCCTGAAGAGTTATAGGCGATACAAGAATCGCCGTGCAGTCTGTCATTGGCAACAGAATTTACGTGTAAAAAGTAAATTAAACCAAATTTCACAAAACCCAGCCGCTCAAAGTTGCGTATTGGACCGAAATTGATGTAAGTACCTTCAATTTGCAATTCGCTTTTATTTTGGGGCTTCCCGCGACGAGTTTTTGTCGACCCTGAATGGGCCGCCGTCAAGATGACTTAGATTTGCGGCCGCCCCGTGCACTTTTGGTGTCTACATGATGGTAACACAGCTCCGCGTCCCCCTAGTCGCACGTCCACTTATGACCAGGTCAGTTTTCCAAGATTTTAATATAAGCTGCGTTCGGTTATTACGTCAGATGCCCGATTTACATCTACATCGTTCGGTTATTGCATCTCAAGCAAATCGACGCAGATCTGAAGCGTTCGGATATTCCCTGCCAGGCGCGTCAGATGTACATCCGTTTGCTCGGAGGTTTTTGGCCGAGGTCCCAGATCTTTTTTTGACGTATGTCAGCTTGTCATTCCGCGTTGCTCGTTTGAGGTTAGGGATTAGGCATATTATCACATTTGAGTGAGCAACAAGTGTGACACTGCTGGCTGGGGCTGGTTATTTGGCGTAAAAATGGCAGAAGGAGCGAAAGTGGCGATATACGTGTGTAACGTGTGTGACTTTGCCATTTGCCAGGTGAACAAATTCGACTAAGCGGGAGCGCACGCCGTCAGCTGTCAACTGCTGTCAACTTCACTTATTGTTTTACCTGTCATCTGTCATTATTTCATCTGCATCGTTCGGTTTTGTCAAATCATATTTTGGTCACGTGACTAACACCCAACACATATCAGACGCATCTATACTAGAACCACTAGATTACCAACTAGAATCACAGTACAAGTGAACCTACTATAGGCACAAGAATCGAAAGTTTTTTAAGAGATCGAGATTTTCCTAGTCCATTTAGTTGGCTGTTGAAGTCCGTATGATCAAAACCTTTTTGCCTCAAGTCTAGAGTGCTAAGGAATTATTATTGTATACAGGATGTTACCTTTTTCTTGTCAATATTCTAGGAGATGGTAGAGCATCAAAAAATAAGTGGACTTTTTCATCAAGAAAATTAATATCGGAAGCGCATTATAACGGAGATAAAGGCTTTCAAAGTTTAGTTTTGGAAATGGTTTTTTGATTGTAACTCCAATTTTAAACACTGGATTTTGACCACATTTACTACACAAAGTAAGTTGTTGCATACCTACTAACATTCATTCAGATTCAGTGTACCTAATAATCCTAATATCTAATGGTTTGCTGGGTGAATCTCTCTTTCTCTTCTTTCCTCCCTCTTTCCTCTTCTCCTTTTTTCTTTTCTTCTTTTCCTTTTTTCCTTTTTTCCCTCTCCAGACCCCCCCCCCTCATTTTAAGGTATGGCGAGCGTCACAAAAAAAGGTCTATTCGGCGCCACTGCTACCAACTACATCATACAAAAATGCCGAAGGTTTCCTGTTGCAGCCAATATTTGATATATTTCAAATTATCACCTATACTTCGGTATTGTTACGTCGTTAGGTTTTTTGTACTTCCACGTTTTTGTTGCATTGTCAAGAACGGACAGAAATACGAACGTTAATCTCGATAGAAGACGTCCAGTCTACATCTTCCTTCCAATTAATGAGTGATCATACACGCTTCCAACCTCGCTTCCAACTATTAAAGGAAACAGACAATCTGCCTTTGGTACTATCCAACCAATAATACATATTGACATCTATTTTGACGGAGTACCACGAGTGCCGTCCGCTCTTTCGTAACAGCTGTCACGTGTCAGGCGAAAAGTTAAGAAAAGTCTTGGGATATTCGAAAAAGGTACCGACATCCTGCATCGTATTTTTTGAGGATCTATCTATACGTACGGTAGTCCTATTAACTCCCTATTATGACAGCAGCGGTATTGAAAGAAGAAAGAAGCAAAAGCAAAGAGCACCTTGAGATTTTTTAGAAGCTGACAAGTCACTTTCACAAGTGCCTCTTCACGAGCAGTGCCGTACCTGATCTTCAAGTTTGCTACCGCCCTGCCAAGTCAAGCAACAAGCATAAAGATACACAATCCGTTGTTAAGATGTCCGCTTGTAGCTACATAATCAATTACACAAATGTTGACCATTTTTAATAAGAGTGACTGAAAAAGATCACCTATTCGACTTTTATTAAACGTCAACTTGACAACGTCAACTGACAGAAAAGACTAATAGTTTATCTTCAGAGTTTATGCAACCAACTAAATATGATGACCATCTATTTCAGTCTAGACGTCTTGACGTCACGATAAGAGGGAAACAATTTTTTTTCAAACGTATTTTTCTGGAATCCTTGTAGAAACACAAAAATAACGAAGACGAAAGACACAACTTCAAATATTCGCTAAGAAATAATAAAAATCTGTAAGGTGTGGAACCAGAAGCTCTTCAAATGTAGGCGCATGGCATAGGTACCCTTCATGCTTACTGTTATTCATCTGAATAGAGTGACACAACATGGAAGTTCTCAAGACAAATAACAAGGAACTGAACGTAGAAAACAGTCAAACTCACCTTCCTGGTGAGTCGTAACGAGAAATCCCTAGCATCATCTCCTCCAGAAAGCTGCGTTAATACAGTACAATGCAAAATGAGCAGGAGAAGGCCAGAAACACGACAAAACGTCACATGCCAAATTATATGCATAGGTATCTGCATAACAATACGATTATAGCCGAAGTGTGAAGCCTGATTGTCAACTGATTTGCTGAGCCAGTCAAGTAATCGCATCGAATCGATTGCAAGGTTGTTTTATCCTCAATTTGATTTCTGCATGCTCTCATACAAACAGGAGCTCACGTAAATCTCAAGCTCATCGGCAATCTCAATGTTTCGACGGCTGTCTATTTATGCCCAGAGCACGATAATGCCTTCAGTTCGGGTTAAATCAGATGAGACTAATGCACGTTATGTACACCGATCAAGTCTAATGGACCAGTGACATATCAATCTAATCTAAGTAAAACACTCCTCAACACGCCGAACAGATGGAGGCGGTTGAGCTGGCACCCCTCTGCCATCCGTGTACGGTACGCACTCCACTACATCACGATTCTCTTCTCCTGCTGGCCAGTTGATTGCATAAAAAGAAGCGGAATGAAATGAGACGTAATCGAAGAGAGGGATTCCTGCGCGCACCCTTCGTTCATTTGCAAATTGAACCGATTGATTGCATTATCCTTGCATTAAGTAAAACACACCCGAGTTGCGACTGGAATACTTTTTAGGACATTATTTGGGAGCGCTACTTATACAGAGTCACTGGACTTACAGCAAGCAACGTTTGGCTAGTCGTCAGACTCGTGCACGAAAAGTTTTTTCTCCACTGCGCGACCAAACAATTCCGCTTAGTGTATAGTGTATGATTAATAATCGCTATCGTCGGAGTATCAGCATGTTCCCTAATTACTTTTCCATGTAATTAGTATCACTTTACATTACAGAGAACGTGTCTGGTCGCATGCAACATCGGCCATCTGCACTTGAAAAAACATCACAATACACGCACACTTACACACACACACACACACACACACACACACACCACCCAAATTTATTATTTTTTACTGTCACATTGCCGGTCGTTTTTCCCCTCAGCAAGCACACACATACACGGAGAATTCGTGCGACAGATGCATAAATTAACACCAAATTAAAAATGGACACACGCCTTGTGGCGCGCTCTCCACGTCTGTTTTGTGTATTTTCGGTAATTATCCATATCGGCGATGCAATAAAACAAGAAAACGGGACAAGAGTGCGGCAAAGGGCCGAGATAAGGCCGCACAATGGGCGTCTATTGTTTGTTTAAGAGGGCCAAAGTTATTTACTCGACTCACGCTATCTACGCCATCCATAACGCTCTGGCCGAACCGAGAATAGGTGGGTACACAAGCCACTGTCGTCGGTCGGTGCGCTGGCTATATCCGACTTTGAATCAGCAACTAAACTGTCCTTTTTGAACAATTAAATGGTGCTTCCTCGTAGATGTTGTTGGAAGAGGTGAATGACCCAAGTTTCGCGAGCCCTTTGGGGAAGAGTGATTAGACTCCGGAAGGACCGGTCCGGAGCTAGACGTGCCGCACCGCTTGGGGAATTGGGGATAGCGGCCAGATTTTCGTTAAATCGAAAGACAACGCCCCTGCACCCTTGGAACCTTGTTTGAATCGTTTGATGAACAAATGGACACACCGATGATGTGCAGAACAAATGATCAGACATTACTGAAAACTTTCTTAGCGTTGTCGTGATGAGCTTGGTGGTTTTTAGAGTTGGCCCATTTCCACTAAGAATGAGTACCAAGGGCAAGAGCAGCTCAGGGCCCGAGAAGCAGTTTGCGGTCAGCATCTGGTCCGCCCAAGAGCAACACATATGAGTAATAAAGTGCGACAACAATGCCAGCGCATGACGTTAGATAACATGGCGCTGTTCAGAGACTTGAGGGGTTGGATTGTTATCCAAAGATGCACATGTCAACGAGTGAGGTCTGGTCAATTGAAGTTGCTCAAAGGACATAAACATACGGTGTTGAATAGTTCTTGCAACCAGAAATAAATTTATGGAGACCTAGGTGTGTACTCTAGAAAAGATCATGAACAAAGATTCGAAAAGCTCCCACCTGTATGAGGTGGGCACAATATTGAATGACCACTCCCAGACGCATATGGTGCTGGTTTTTACCATTTTTGCCAAATCATGATTTTGGCAGAAGAAGAATACAGATGAATATATTTTTCATCAAATTTCAGGTTGAAAATGCTTTTAAGCCCCTGGTCAACCTCAACAAAATTCTTGCAAATGACATTAAAAGTTGAGGGTGGCAAATGACGAAGTAAAGGTGCCCATTCACTAGGGAACCTGGTTGGCCAACCCGGTTGGTCCGTGTTGGCTGTCAGGTTCGCACGTTTTATTGCTTTGCCCACACACTGGCGAACCGTGTTGGCGAACTGGGTTGGCGAGCGCAGTTCTTTGGATAGTTGATGAAGACGAAGTCATGAACGGATCAAAAAGAAAATTACTGATGCTATGTGTCATACAGCAAACCATTGAACAAACCAAAAGTGGGTAAAAAAAAAGTCGACACGCAAAATTGTATTTCTTCAAGAAACGCAACATCGGTCTAACGACTCAAAAATTAGTCGAAAAAAGGTAATTTATTTTCAACTTTGAAGAGCTATATCCGTTGAGTATAGTTACGTACTTACATCCGTTACTTTCACAAATATGTACTACGTTTCCATGGAGAATTGAAATCGATTTGAAAACGGTATCGGGATTGAATACGGAGGTGTTCACATGAGTGGTTCGAACTCGGTATTCAAATCGATTTGAATTCTGTTTACATATCTGTCATGTAAGTCTAACCCTAACCTAAAACTATCCCAACCTAACGTATCAAAGAAAGTGCAAGTACTCTGCAAACTGGAAGTGTGCAGAAGGCAGAAGTGCAGACAACAGGTGCAAGTATGAATGCGACCCTCGATGCGACCAGAACAGCGGTTGTACTTATTGCTATGTATCAGTTTCTGTTTGTTGATGTTTCGATCCAATCCGATTGGGTTTCCATGAGTATTATTTCGATCCAATCCCGATACGATCCCAGAATTTGCCGAATCGACCTTGAGACTCAAATCGATTTGAATACGATGTTGCAAGCGTTTACATGCAGTTTTCAATCCCGATACCGTTTTCAAATCGATTTCAATTCTCCATGGAAACGTAGTAATGGTTCCCAGAGTGAATCTTCACCTTCTTAGATCCTCTATCGACCCTTGAATTTTGGCGGTTGAATCTTAAACGTCCTGTACACCTATAGGTAGGTGCCAGAAATAAAGTCAAAAACGGTTTATGACCGTTAGGTCCCTACTTCGGCGTCTGCCTACCTGCCTGTGTCCACCTACCTACTCACGTATCTACCTACCCACCCCCACCCAACTATCCACCTCCACCTACGCACCTACCTAATTACCTACCTACTTGCCTACCTACATCGACGTAAAAATGCATCTGAATACAGATTACTGATCAGGCGTAGAAGTGCGAATTTTTGTGGGTTTTCTCTTTTCTCATACATAGCTTTTCATCCTGAATCCACAAGACGCGAGAAATGATCAGTGTTGCAAAAATGAAATGGTTCCTAACTCTACACATTATTTCTTGATGAATTATTGAGCCTTGCGTTTGCCCCCGCCCCTCTCCCCGCATCTTGCCGCCTTGATGTGTAACGCGACTGTAATGTAGCAAGAACAAAGGAAATCAAGTACATACACTGACATGAATAAAATGTCATTCCCTCGCAGACATTCTTTTTCATAACCGTATCAAGAAGACAAAGTAGCTAATCTACTTCGATGATAATTAATCACTTATGTCTAAATAATATCAATATTCCATCAAATTATTCAAATACCGTGATTAGAGCCGTAGTAACTATCCCTGATGTTGGTTGTTATGTTGGCCAACTTACCCATTCACTGACGAACCCAACAACGAACCCAACCGCGTTTTCAAGCCCACTGGAAAACCGGCCAACTTGGTTGGGTTGTTTTGGCGCCAACCACACACCAGCCAACATCCGGCGAACCCAACCGGGTTCCCTAGTGAATGGGCACCTTAAGAGTCTTACGCTCATAAAGCATGTATCGGAGCAAACCTGACCCGCCCGATCAAATAAAATAATAAAATAAAATAAATGTTTTCCTCCTTATCGGCTTTTTTGCCATAGGAGTTGGCCCGTTTATTCATTGAACAATTTATTACAAAGAAAAGTGCGACTTCGGACAACACAACATCCAGACTTTTCACCGGGAATCGAACCCGGGACTTCCGCATCGCAGGCAGCCACAGAACCGCCTGCGCCACGGAGCCGTCGCCCGCCCGATCAAATGGCCGACGGTAAAACCTATTTAACATCTATCATTTTACATCCGTTGATCAACTTCAACTGACCAGACCTCACTTACTGACATGTGCATATTTAGATAACAATCCAATCCCTCAAGTTTGTAAGCAAGGCATTGTTATCTAGCATCATGATGTCATTGGTTCCGTAATTTGCTACTCATGTTTGGTTCTTGTTGTCAGGTAGGTATGCCTTTGTGATGACGGTGATCCGTTGATTTTTTTCGTGTCAGTGGAAAAATGAGTCAAATCATGATGAACGATAACGCCGCTGCCAAAAGACGATGACTGAATCGAAAACGGCAAAAATGTGATCATCTGGCACAACCCCATGACAGTAGTTCATCATCAGTCGTTCCCTGCGATGGATAATCTTTACCGTACCGTTGACTAACGGGAAGTAGGAAGTAAGGCCGCGAAGCAGCCGAACCACAAGTGACTATTGCGCTTAGGCATCGCATCAGTTTGGTCTCACCTATGTCTTATTTGCGACTAATATGATGATCTGCTCTCCACCCTGGAATCGCTACCGCACTTACCGCCCCTGTACAGTACAATATACCCTTGAAAAATGCACTGTTGAAACAAAGTAACGTTTGATGGACACCACACGACACATTTGGCGTATACTATAATGCCGCTTTAATTAATTGAATAGTTATTTGGAAACATGCAATTTCCGTCAGTTTCCGCTTTAATGGACAGGCAATGTGTGTAGGTATGTGTCCGTATGTATGTGTGCGTATATGTACGCCAGAAATTGTGTATGGTCGCTGGATGTGCACGCGGGCATTTTTGTAATAATTTGCAAATTTCATTCGACAGCATATCTGCATATAAACTCGTCATAACAAGTGCGCGGTGTCATATCGCCGATGATGACAATACCGGTGCCATAATTCAGGCTCGCGGCACCACGGACCCGGACCCTCCCACCCCTCCCCCTTTATAGGATTGGGCTGGCAGGGTGTGACATTCATGTGTGTGTTGCAATCAAGAGCTAAATAACTCATTCACATCAGCATCCACTCAACAAAGCGCATTCGCATCCATCATCTGTAACACATCATATCGTGCGCTTAATGTATCGATTCGGGTTGATTCAATTCAATCCTGCGTTGGCTCTTTGTGACTACGTGCTCTCCGGTGTTCGCTACGGTTGGATTTCTGCTACCTTTGCCTACACCAGAACTCTTTGACAAAACAAAACTGTATACAAACTTACAGTTTGGAAACTCGTGAAAATTTGCAACAACTGACACAGACCTTACTCAAAAATTGAAAAATCTCAGTGCTTCCGTTATTGTGGATTCATCGCAGTAATATCGCCAAATTTTACAAGAAGATCAACTTTTGCATGCATCCAGGATTAGAGAAGAGAGAGGCAAAAGCTCCGAACTTCCATCAGTTTCATCCACTCTCCCGCGAATATAATGAAATTCGTAAACCCCCTCACCCCGATGCACTCGTTCTCTTCATCCTACTCCTCCTCCTCGTCTAAATATATTTATATTGAATTTTGATTCAATTTGATGCGTGTGTAACACAATGAGAGGGCTAATTTCGGCAGTCGGTCGTGCAGTAGGACAATGGTGATCCCCATCGGGACAATTTTATTCTTTCGCCGGAGCTGCGTATGGTCCTGCGGGATCGCTCGCTCGACATTTTTTTTGTATTATCGAATCTTTCTACCACTCCTCCACGCGGCTAATCTGCGGGCCCGGTGGTGACAAAGCCTGCCTTGTTTTGCTCCCGCGATTAGCCCGTTCGTTGACTGACGTAATCTGCTAGCAAGATTGACAGGAACCATTCGCCCGGAAACCACCACCGCGCGCAAACCTTCGATACGAATGAAGAAAATCGCGCTGATGTTTGCGAAAAATAGTTATTCGTGGTTCAAGTAAGTGGAGACAAAATAAATATTATCCACGATGGAAGAAATTTTGAGGCCGCAGGCCAAATGGTGTTGATTTTTTGAGTGCGAACACTACACAGTCTTGTTACACGCAGTGTTTCTATGACATTATCATTTAATCAAGCGTTAGTTTCCACGACATACTTGACAGATCTTTCTCTGTGCTTGTATTGCTATATAGACAATTTGAAGACTTCAAAGAATCATGCGAAAAATCAGGTTGATTATTTGGCAATAATTTCGACAATAGCAGTAACACAAATGGCCCTAAAATCAACAACCGCACGAGCTGTACAACTGCACACACCCCGTGGGCCCCTCCCCTTAATGACAATAGGGGGGCGGTCAAGGACAAGCCCCGGCGCCCCGGCGGGACTTGTTTTATTTATAAGGGTCCTGATGGTTATGAGCTTTTTTGTGGATGTGCGGGTGAATTATTTTCTGCCGGGCGCCGATCTACAGTGCCGTTGTGCCTTCACTTGCCAAGTTTATTTCTTCCTGCGCGCGGAATTAATTTTGCGAAACATATCCCAGCAGTGAAAATCAGTATACCTTGCGTCTGCGTTAAAACCAAGGTTGATTTGTAAGTGTAGCACAACCACGTACTTTACGACGACTCTCACGTTTACGTTATTCCTATTGGCGAAAATCTTTTCCGCGTGGTGGCGCTGTACGCAATCAAACATGGTGGCCCGAGGGGCCTTGACAAATAGGTAGTAAACGCAGTGCGCATTTACATCACAACAGCTGTCAGTGAAAGCGCAACAGTGGGCCAAGAACTAGGGGTTCGTTGGTAATGGAATTTCGTTGCAGTATCTCTAACTTATTTTTGTTTTAGAAAATGCCGATAATACAGATTCATTTGCCCAATATTTATGGTCATGTTGGTGACCAAATCAGCCTCCTCTCGACAAAGTGCGAAGAAGTGATTGAGGCAGGTCATTGATTCGTGTGTGGGGTGACTGCGGCTCACTGCGACTGTGAGACTCTTGTGCTTTGTTATGTCTCATAAATGGATCATTGAAAACCATTTGGAGGTTAGGTTCTGTGGACCAGTTGTTAGAACAGTGTCGTGAACTGCTAAAGCCATCTCCGATAAGCCAGTGAGAGCAGCCGGAGAGCCTGGAGATCAACGCCAGCGGTATTGAGAGAAGAGACCTGGTCTGCAAATTAGAATCCGTCACTCGCCTCATCAGTTCAGATTTAGAACAACTTAATCGATATGAGAATATTTTCCATTGTGGAAACACTAACATCAACCGATGATGCTATGATTAAACTTATGATTGAAGAATACTCAATTATTATTGATAAACTATGATTTTTATTATTCTAGACAGCAGTAAATGCTTATTGGCTACTGAAATTTTACTTTACAACCAATGTATGAGTTGTACGATTACTCCAAAAGAATGTTTATCTCTCTGGCCTAAACGATCATTGTTGGCTCATTTTCGTGATGCGTCCTATTGTACCTACGCCTTGTGTTGTGGGGGCTTAGTATTTCCACCTTGTGTGCAAGGGACTCACACAACTCAACACCTGTAATGTAAATAAGCATTCAGAGATTGCATTTTTCGGCCAGCATTTCACCAACTTACGTATCAGCTTTTGCTGCTGCATTGCGCATTGTGTTCATCGGCGTATACTAACGCAGTAATTCAAGTCAAACTACAACACTCACTCGCTCACATTCACGACGATGTGGAAAACAAGGAAGACAAAAAATTTAATTATTTTCCAACTGTCAAAATTCTTATGATTTGGAGTAGGTACTGTCAACAGTCGAGTGCTACTGCGCTACTGCGCTGGGTACCTATTTGTCAAGGCTCCTTGGGCCACCATGTTTGATTGCGCTCAGCGCCTTCTGGTGGCTGCTGATTTTCGCCAATAGACGTTTTTAAAAAGGACGAATGTAACATCTATGTTACCATAGTAATGTTATAACTAGATACATATCTGTATATACATTGACGTTTAAAGTTGTAGGCGCCCATTGACATGAGGTGGCACATAAAAAACCTCAATAGCAACGCAACACTTTTTATAGAGTAAAAAGAAAAGGAGACAAAATAAGGATTTCTCGTGATGATTCATCTCACATGGCAACATCCCGATGACCGGCTGATGATGATCGGTCCCAGGTGGTTTCGGGAAAATCTCCCGGCCGACCGCGATTGCTACTCGTACTTCACTTCATCCACTGCCGCCTCTATCTGCTCCCTCCCTTATTGTCTTACATTCCGGATTCGGTTTCTTCATCTCGATAATGCACACGGACATATCCGCTTCTGGTGGTATCATGGTTGTAAAAATCAAATTAAGACCTTTCAGATAATTCAGAGGAATTGATTGGCGTATGCCTGACGTTTGTTGGGCGCTGGGTTGGGTGCGGAGCGCGGGATCCCAATCCAGTGTCGTGTAACCGGAGGCAATTTGTGTTTAGCAAAGTGGGCTGTGTGGTGGGCACGTGGCGGCATAATTCGGTCGCGTGCATATGTTTTGTTACATGTGTGTGCCCGCCCGGCTGGCATCGTGCATTCGCATGCATCCCTCGTTTCAAGTGCACGCTCGAACTCGAACTCATCAGGATAATGGCGGCTCGGTAAGATGCAACTTTTTAATCTGCCTGACTCTCGGATATCACTGTCCCTGTCCACGCCAGGGAACACAAAGGGGAATTTTGCGGAATCATGGGAAAGATAAACAAAAGAAACGCGCGCATACAAACGCCACACATGCACGCAGAAAAATTTTCAGAGTAATAGCGAGCCAAGTCTTGAACGCATCCCGTATAGTCTATGTGGATGGCGGGAGAGAAAGGCGAGAGGGGACGGACGACGTCCTGGAAGGAAATATTGTTGGGATTTCTGGAGGTCCTCGTCGTCATGGTAACGCCGGTTGAGGACGTAAATCGGAGGCCCTTCTCTCACTTCGGCCATCCCGATGGCCATTTCCGAATGCACTTCACACTGCCGCACATGTGGACACAGCCGAGTGTGAAATCACCGTGTTGACATCAAAACAACTTCTGAAATATGCACTTAGATATTGGGAATTTCAAGATCACATCACATAATTCTCTTTTATGAGAGTCATCGGTGGGAAACTTTAATACGCCTATGGAGGAACTGCATGCCGAAGGAAATCATATCAAGAGTTTCAATCCCAACAATTCTATATGTTTTTTTTTTGTTACCTACAACGTTTTTCAGTTTCTTACCTACCTACATTTCAAGAGGATGAGAATGACATCTCGAGAATGATTTTGTTAGCCCTAGTATTTTAACAAATTTCAACTTCCGCCTCCCGCTAGGTTAATCTTCAACGATTGAAAAAAAAAAATTGAGCGCTGCCAATGGCTATTCGTCAACCTTCGGTTGGAAATTGGAATCGAACCGACGGCGGTTACCTAACCGGACATTATAACACTGGGCCTTAGACTTGTGACGAGCTACGCAGCTTTGCTATATGTGAGCTCCTTTAAGAACTGGGAGTCCTGCGGAATGTGAGATTATTGAAGTGGAACTTCTATTCTCGCGCCTAGATCACAACACACAACTAACGCAGAACCACACATGGGAGTGAATTCAGTTCATGGCATCAGTAGATGTAACGAAGGCGTGTAACGTTATAGTGTCAGTCCTTGGGGTGACCAGTGTCGTCCTAAAAAATGGGAGAGTAAGCTGTTGCGGCGTTCGGTTCTCTTCTTTACAGTTAGTATTCTTTCACCGCTTGCATTGTGTTTTGAGGACAACAGCTCCCATCATAAACTAAAATTTGATTTGATCGATGGATTCTAACTCAACGGTAGTGTCATTTACAACCGAAAATGATTGATTTATTTTCGTGATGCGTGTCGCCGACACTGGACTCCTCTACTTGGTGTTGTGCAGAGGTGTTGTAGTGCCCGACAGGGATGGTTCTCGACTTGGCTAGAAGTTATCATTGTATCCATTGTGTGGCGCGAGGGGTGGATCACGGACCCAAAATTTGTACACCATAATACCAAAGCTTGTATTACCAATATCAATTTACCTGAAATACTGAGAATAATACCAATAATACTGGAAATAATACATATAATACCGATAATACCAATAATACTGGAAAATGGAAATAATATCAGATGATATTATTTATAATATCAATAATATCGCTATTGGAACCAAAAATCGTTTTCTTTTGATATTTTGTGAACCGTTCGACCGACTTGGCTCAAATTTTACACAGACAGTCTTAAATTATTGACTCATGAGTAGGGCTGGGCGATTATGAGATTTTATAACCGATAATCGATTATAAAAAAATAATATATTACTTCGATTAATCGATTATTTTGTTTATTCAAAAATCGATATATCGATTATTTTGAAATCAATTTATCGATTTTATTCGATTATGCATAGTCGATTATGAAATATGCGATTATTCTATTCTAATCGTTCATTGAATAATCGATAATTCGATCAAAAAATCGAATAATCCCTTAGATAATCGATTATTCACAATCGAATAATCGATTAATTGATCGTTCATTCATAATCGACTACCTAATTGAATAATCGATTAATCGAGATTAATCGGGATTTTCGATTAATCGATGATTTTTTTTGCATGCTAAAATAATCGATTAATCAAATGTATTGCCCAGCGATACTCATGAGCTGCTTATAACGTATTTCTTCAAGACACTCCAGTGTCCAATTTGAGAGAAAAAAACTGCTGTAAGTCACGAGACATTCCGTGGAATTCGGACTACATCAGTCAAACGGTAATTTTTTGGTGAAGAGTTGATGGTTAGGGAGTTTTATAAGCAGGTAATATTTCAACCAGTTTTTGAAGCGCCTATTTGCGAAATCGCGCTGCCTGGCAATAGCCTAACTTCGAGCCAAACATGGGACGATGGCTCCACTCCAGTTGAGTGATAATTTGACTGCGACAACGCTTAGCGCGACCAAAATTTGAACAAGAGGCCGCCGGTTGGTAGTGCCAGTGGGAGAGCCGCTAGCGGATCTCTTCTGATTGGCGGCCTTATTGTGAGTGGAGAAAATAATATCGTAGGAACTCTAGAATCACGTAGTTACCGCAAATTACATTCACGAGGTATTTTCTATCTGAATACCTATGTATTTTATATTTTTTGATTTTTCCATTTGAAATTGATACCGGAGTTTTCCAAACGACATTCTTATACTTTGTGGAGATTATTGGATTGCCATGCTGTGCCTACCAGACACAGTTTCCACCGTGCTGTAATATAACGGGGAAAATCGTACAGTAAGAAAATCCGTCACGATGTCACATTCGCATAATTATTATGTGTACCTTGGACAGACGGACCGCGTCGGCTCACCGGCACCGCAGGAAGATGAAACAAAATGATAATAAAAATTATCATTTTATTATAGGTACTTTATGGAGAATATTATTGATGAAAGTAGATAGATATTTATTGTATTAGGGGTATGAGTAAGACTTCATGTGACAGAGATGGAAGTTTAAGCGCCGAGCGCAGCGAGAAAGAAACAAAAAAGTCTAATCGTGAAAAAATCATGTCGAAAGTATTCTGCCCTTCAAGTGACCCATAATAATGATAATGATAATTAAAAAAAAACAAGATGCTACAAACCGTTAGGGAGCGGAGCGGGAGTACGAAAAGAACACCTCTTCGAACGTTGTTTGCTAATTGATTCATACCGATAGAAGTTCCACTTCTTCCGAGGGTGACTATGGTCACGCACCGACGTTTTTTGAAGACCCTATCAGAAAGGGAAATTCTTGAGAAAACACGACGACATCTTATTCGGCAGTCAATAAAATTAGCGCCATCCGACTGAACGTTTTTCCGAGAACCAGCGATAAGAACTACACCTCTCCGAAAACACCTCGTGCGATTTTATCGGAGGCGCGTTTCTGGCAGTGGTAGTGCGAGTTAATTAATTTCGCGGCGGCAGTGGAGGAAGCGAATCAGGTAAAGAAGAGCGCCGGAATCGAATCCTTATCTTGTCGGGATCCGGGAATAATTTGCAGTTTTAAACTGCCGTGGCCAAACGACATTGGGTAGGTAAAAAGGTAGGGTACTACTTCAGGTAGGGAACTAGAGGGAAAGCAGCATCAGAGGCGGCGTACAAATCCTGGCTCGTTCATGATAAAAAGTTTGTCAGTTCGTATTTGGTCCGAGTTTTATTATTGCGAGGAGCCAAGAACCGTATCCGTTACAAAGAAGTGCTCTTCTCTCCTCTGCTTTGCTGGAGCTGTAGCAACGAGAGGACCTTAGCATTGTCCCGCGCGTTAGGCTCCCCATGTGCCTTCCAATCGAATTCATCATCTGCCCGGATCCATTACGCGCTTTCAAGCGCTCGGGCGAGACCTGCATCCACGATTATAGTCTCCATCCAACCCCGTGGTGCACTCGCCCAGTTTGTGTCGCAGCAGGAAATCAGTTTTATCGGTGACGAGCGAAACGCCAGACGATAATATTCTCGATTGATAGCAAGATGATTCGATAAGGAAGTAGAAAACAATAGTGACGCGGCGCGGCGATAGCACACGCCAAAAATTACCTTGAGTTGATTTAAAATGATCTACTTATATGAAAACATGTTATCACGTGCTGCCACCGTTCTTCTCTGGCCTCTTTCAGACACTCCGAAGCGATCAAGAAACTGCTGCGGTCTTGCCAGTCTAGTTTCTCTAGTAGACCAATTTCGAATTCTGGGTACAGCGACTATGTTCGATTAGTGCCTGCTAATCGGCCGTACCGACTTAATTGTCACCGATAACGGAAACGACAGGTCGCTTATATCGCCGGTCGCCCGACCGGAATATTGCATGACCGCATGCCATGGTCGTGATGGCCAGAAGAGGTAGCAGTACTATCGCAGAACTCGAAGTAATATACGAATTGGTGAGCGTGTATATATGTGGTACGGAGAGATCTTGAGGGAGTTCTCTTGCCCATTTGCAACACCGCGATATCCGTCTACCCGCAAGATGTCGTCTTCCCCTTGTCTATCTCGTCTCCCTCGGGACACCATTTTGTAGCTATCCCCTTCCTATCAGCAGTGTACAATTCCGGCTGAGAAAATTGCGATGGACTTCTGACGTGATCGGGCTTTTTCGCTCGCATGCAGCAGTTCCGAATGTACGATACCGCGATGCGAACACACAATATGGCACAATGCTTACCTGTCTATTATCACAGGATCTGATGGTGTTTCGTTCCTATTTCCGCAACTCTTCTTGTCGCAGCATCGACTGGAACAAAGAAAAGAACAAGATTTAATTATGCACTGTTCATTTCCGCCTCCCAGCGGAAGGCGCGAGTTAGTGAATTAAAAATTGCTCGTTCTTAATTCAAATCAGACTCTTTAGTCAAAAATTCATGTCAGATTCGGAAAAATAATTACCAGAGGCTGAGATTTTCTACAACTGAGAACTGAGTTAGGTATACATGAAGCCAGCATAGAAGATTAGAAATGCGGTACTTCGGGGTAAAGAAGGCATTATCCGCATAAAAATATTCAGCTGTTTGGCTAATTTTTTTTTCAACTATTAGCATCAGCACTAGGTAGCAGCAGAACCAGATCTCTTGGGAGTTTGCAAGATACGGAATGGAACTTTTCCTGATGCCCGGTGTTTATCTTCGTTGCTCAAAAAACATTTCACCTAAGTATCCCTATTGAAAACAAGGTGGACCTTGAAGAGAGCCCGCATTTCAGAGTCGGAGCAGGAAGTGGAGTTACTACAGGGTGTTTCGGTGACCTTGAATAAAACTTTGTTAGGTGATTCCTGCCTAAAAAATTAGAAGAAAAGTAGGAGTAACATATTTTCTTACAGTGATTCCTAAGGCCCAGTATTGTCTTCAACCTGAGATTAAAATACGTTATAATACTGGACCTAAGGCAGATACAGACTCTCTAAGTATCAAGTGCAACAGGGTTTTTCATTATTTGTCCGAAAACTATCAAAAGTAGAAACTTCGGTGCAGAGACGTTTCTCCATAGTGCAAACGGATTTGGGTTTATATCGTATTATGTCCATGTTTTCTCACTTTTACTCGTGAACGGTATGTCCATCCATATTTTTTCACTTTTACTCGTGAACGGTGCATCCTTCGGAAAAATGCATAAGGCATAGAAATTTAAGCACGAAAAGTCTATCCAAATGCGCAAACTAAAATACAACTGGACTGCGAACAACTTTGTTCTGACAGTTCAACCGACCTCTACCTTCTACCTTCATTTTTTGTCTGTACATTTCTACTGCAGAGCGATCAAATACTCGATTGTTCAAGTTGGCGTACGATGCTCAACTTTTCCCCGAACACGCGCCCATGATTCGCCCGTTCGGGAAAAAAGTAGGCATCGTACGCCAACTTGAGCAATTGAGTGGGTATTTGATCGCTCGTTATGAGGACTTTCTTACTTCCTCTTCTCGACTACTAATTTCCCAATGTTTTATGCAAAGTCATAGAAGCACCTGTATAATATGCTTTGAGTCTGTGTTTTCACCCAGATGAATCTTTCAATTCGTTACCCAATTCCTTCAAGAGGACTGGTCCACTCCCTAGGCAACCAGTTATACGTTTGAAACTACGAGCAAATTTCACTTTTTTGCTAGCTACGCACATGAACGACAGGGTTTCGTTGATTTCACATAATTCAGCATGAACACTGGCATCTTCTTTTGTCATCTATCTTCGCTTGAAAGTCGACTGAAATGACGAAAGGAATGCAATTTTTCCGAAAACACGGAAAAAATATCGGTTTCTGGAGGCTGTTTTTGAAAATAGAAGTTCAAATTTGGCATGTGACTATCAAAAAAATTATGTACCGCCAATGCTATTTAATTTTCCAATCTTAAGAAATTTTGGAATTTCTTTTGTTTTTTTTCTCAAGTTGTCAAACTACAGCCATACATGTTTTTTTAAGGAAGTAGCATGCCAAGTTTGAATTTTTCATTTTAAAAACAAGTTCCTTCCCCGGGAATCTAACCCAGGACTACCGCACTACAGGCAACAACACGACGGCTTCTGCCACGAGACTGCTAATTTCAAAAATTACTATGCACCTCAATTGAAATATTGTGTTCAAAATTGCTACCATCGGGAGCCGCATTTTTTTCTTAGTGAATAAACCAGACAAATTTTTTGCCGAAGTTTCCTAAAACGTTTCGAGCCGTTCTAAATGTGTAAGTAGGAGAATTTCGCGCGACGAGTCGTTTGTCTTGCGCCCGTAAAACCGTTGAGGAGATTGTTTACATCAGATGAAGTGCTAACATATTTTGATGCGACTCCTCGACTCCTGCTAGCTAGAGAGCTAGCTGCTGCCGGTTCTGGCAACGTCAAATATGTAAAGGAAGATGAAAATGCACAATGGTGTGTGCCGAGATTGGCGAATGAGAGAGCGATGTTTGTTATGGCAAGACAAGGGAATAGGGAAAAGACAGACTCCCCGGGGATCGTCCCCGCGCGCCGCGCCGCCTTCCCCTTTCGGCCTCGCCCGCCACCCGCGCCGGCATTATACAAGACTTTGGGGGAAAGATATTTAGGGATTCTCGTGACTACATCATCGAACCAACCACGTCAACTTCTCTCTACGGAAGAATGGAAATTTTACATACTAACACGGAACTTCGTCTCTGCCATGCATCAGATACAGGGTGTTTCAGGCGGTGCAGCACGATTCCCTGTTTTGTCAGGTTACACAAATTTAGTTGTTTTTTTTTTACTTCTAGCCGTGAAGTAAATCACTAATAACCTGTGATTGTATCGCGATGTCGATTTTTTAGCAGTAAAAAAATACCACGGCCGGCCATAATAGCTTCAGCGCCTTATATCCCTCAGCTGACTAATTCAATTTCAATTTCAATTTCAAGCCCTTTCGGGCACATTTATTCAGGACTTTTTGGAGATTAACAAAATGTGGAGAGGTACCGATGACCCTCTCAGACCACGAAAAGAGACTTGAGATATGATGTAACATAAGATGGCTTCTTCTTGATATAACACATATGGACGGCACAGGTTTGACTAATGCTGACTGCTGGACGGCATCAGCTGACTAATGATATTTTTTTTTGGCGGTGGGCGGGTATCCGTGTAGTCACTGGCAGTACCTCCTTAGCGCCGCCTTAGTACTCTAAGACCGGCGCCAGGTGATTCCCACACCACCCACCATTTTATGGGCGCATCAACAGCTAGGTTATTAGGACCGTTTTTTTGGTGTCCTTCTCGTTCCACCATTTTTCCCTTGACGTGACTGCACGGTAGTACATGCCAAGGTACTAAAAGGCGCATGAAGATTTTCACCTGGCCCGAGCCGGATTCGAACCCACGATCCCTAGAATTGCTTCCAAAGACGGAGTCCGCCGCGCTACCGGCCGGATTAGTAAAAATAATACTTTCTCAACCTTGGTATACAATACTCTACTTCCCATTTCTAGACTTGCAACTTACACATTACTGACCGATTATTGACTCAAACTTCGTGGCAATAATGACCAAGGTAAAAGTGACAGCCATTCTTATTTGCCCTTGGTCAAATAATGAGAACTGTCAGCGATGACAGCTGTTACTCGATTGATGGATTTTTCTACATTTTCCTTATTTGGGCTCACTGGTGATTCAATTGACGAGTGTGACAATAGGTCTTATGAAACGTGTATTATTCTCAATTTTTTCTATTTTGCAACTATTCCATGATTTTTTCAATGAAAAAATGTGAAATATGTGCTTCTGCTGACAAAATTGTTGGGAATGGTTCTTGATGGCGAAAGCACAGTTTATCATCAGATATGAGCCGGATTGTTCTAAAATAAACCCCTTCTGCGAAGTGATGTCACCTAAGCTGTCTTTTCTGTCAGTGAGTGCTGTCATGTCGATGTCATGCCCGCTGATATTGCCAACATTTGGGATTAAAAAAATGCGTATCAAAATGGAGCCTCCTACGATACGCGAATGACGTCATTTGCGTATCGTAATGACTTTTTTATGAATGCAAAACAGAAAAAGTATTTTTATTATTATTATTATTGAATGACTGACCAACAAACTTGGGTGAGTATTATTCTGATATTGTATGAAAGGCATTGTGAAGAAAACAAGTATTACTGATTCCACCTAAATATTTTGTAGTTGAAAAGCACAGGTGTGATTTCAGCAAAATTTTAAAACAGAAAAATGACAGAACAATGGAACCTCCGCTCGCTTTGTTATAATCCTGTTAGCTTCGTCAACGTATACATGGCTTTTTCAGAGACAAACATAATAATATAACGGTCCGAGTGGAAGGAACCCCAGTTATAATCTTTATTAATGACTTCGGCAGCCTTCAGTTCTTGCAAGGAATCGCTAAGTATAATACAAGAGTGATGAAATAAGTTCAAGCACAGTTCGGATGGAGACAACAAAGATCGTAAATGGCGTAAATATTTTTCAACACCCTGTAGTATCTGACGCGAGCATCACACACCCCGGAATTTTAATTTGCCATGAAACGACACCTGGGGAATATTAAAACTTGTACGTTGTAATTTTGCACGTCGAATCTCGTGCTGATGAATATAAAGGCCTCTCGCAGAGAGATGAGAGCTGATGTTTTTCCATATCATACTGAAAGTTTGACTAGGGAAGAAAATTGTCGGTGGTGGTGGTGGTGATGGTGCTGGAGGAGCAGGAGAAAACGAAAGAGATGATACAACGTGCCGTTTATAGCCGCGAAAAAGAGCAATACAGATCTCTCCCTGAGAAGATAATAAAGCCGGAAAACACTAAAACACAAAACTGTCTGGACTCGTCATATCGATTTTCACGCAAGGACATACGCAATGAAAGTGAGAATCTTGGAAGATAATAAAATTGTGCGTTGGCTACCAACGGACTCGTTGAATCTGCAGCGCGGTTTCATTCAAACAAAAATCGTCATTGTACGAGTGGCACTTGTTATAATATGCAGAGCGTCGCAGAATTATATCAATCCGGATATAATCGAGTCCGATTTGGTCGAGTTCGAAGCGTTTTAAGGGAAAATATAGTGCGTCAAAAGAACTGGAAAAACAAAAAAAAATAGGTAGAATAATCAATTAAATGGCTTCTTTCATTAGAGAAGGCTATTGAAAATTTTCATTTTGTTGGTATGAAGCTAACGTCGTCGCAGCTAGTTATACAGGGTGTCCCACGAAGTAACCGACATAGTTCAAGAGTAGATGTACTTTCTCGAGGCAAATCAGAATCTGCCTTCGAAATTTTCCTGACGTCCCCCGTTTCCGATATACAGGGTGATTTATGTGTTCAACCGAAAAGTTTGATTGGCCATATCTCAGGAATGCATTAATAGAATCTATTGAAATTTTGCAGGTATATTCTAGAACCAAGAGTCTTTGTAGCGCCCTATTTACTTATGAAATTAAAACAGGACCGTACCTAAATCTCTGTTGAAAAAGTCATCCTGTATAGATTTTCTTTTAAATCTGATGTCATATTCGGAAACTACATAAATAATGCTAAGAAATGCGATTCCTAAATTGTTTGGTACTAATTTAGCTGATCCGGAAAAAAATTAATATGTACCAGAAATTTTTCAGGAATATTTTTTCTAAATTTCAATTAAATCAGTGAAACGCTATTCCAGATGGTCAAACAAAGTTTCTATTTCAATTGTGGTATTGTGGTGCTCTAACCAACCAAAAATAATTTCAGGAGAATTTTCAGGAAACATGAATATGGTACCTCAGATTCCTACCCAAATTCATGTTTCCAGAAAATCTCCTGAAATCATCCTCAGTTTGGTAGAGCATCAAAATTGTAATTGTTACTTTGTTTGACCACCTGGAATAGCGTTTGGATGATTTGAATCAAATTTTCAAAAATATTTATGAGAAATCTCTGTTGAAATTTTTTTTTCGTATCAGCTAAATTAGTATCAAACAATTTAGGAATCGCATTTTGTAGCATTTTTTTGTAGTTTCCGAATATGACATCAGATTTTGGAAAAAAATCTCTATACAGGATGACTTTTTTGAAAGAAACTTGAAAAACAAAATTTTGGGTACGGTCCTGTATTTATTTTATAAGTGAATAGGACGCTACAAAAGCTCTTGGTTCTAGAATATACCTGCAAAATTTCAGTAGATTCTATTGATGTATTCCTGAGATATGGCCAATCAAACTTTTCGGTTGAACACATAAATCACCCTGTATATCGGAAACGGGGGACGTCAGGAAAATTTCGAAGGCAGATTCTGATTTGCCTTGAGAAAGTACATCTACCCTTGAACTATGTCGGTTACTTCGTGGGACACCCTGTATAGACGTGGTATGTTTTAATTGTTATGTACAGTGGTTATATGTGATCCATGACAGACATATGATGTAATTACTAGTATATTTGAATTAATTTTTTTTTTGAAAGAAGTATTTCCTTAACAGTTGATTGTACTATCACAAGCTCATCCCGAACTGTTTAATATGTCAAGAGTAAATATCCCTGTGGCTGGTACAAATTAGTATACACGGTGAAAATTGAACAATTCATCTTACTTTTTGTAGTCCAATGAAATAACAGGACTCGATGAATGAGAGATTATGGGCTTGTAACAGAGCCGAAAATAATCTTTGTCTGGATGGATTGATTCCATGAAGAGGAAAATTGAAAAAAAAATGGATTTCACCCTGTACGTAGAATATCAGCAACTGTGGATGAGTACATTTTCACATATTCAATAAAAAAAACATAAGATTCCTAAAAAATCAAAAACTGTTTTTTCTCTTGGATTTCATCGGAATAAAATGATGCTTTTTATTTTCACCCTGTTATTATACTGAATAGTCCAAGTCACAGAGATATATGCCTTTGATATGTTGAACAGATGGGGATGAGCTAACCATATAGTAAAAAACCCTTTGTTAAATGAAGCCAAAGCGCGGCAACGGCAGTACTGCAGAAAATGAAATTATAATATCCACCGACCAGTAGGTTGAGAAAACTTCTTTTGAAGGACATTAATGCGTGAGTGCACTGTGTTTTGAAGATTTTCTTAACATAAAACTTGTCCATTACACATAACATCACTGCACATAACATACCACATCTACACAACTGGCTGCGATGACGTCAGCTTCATACAAACACAATTAAACATTTTCTCCACTTACTCTAATGAAGAAAGCAGTGAAACTGATTATAGGTAAATTTGTGTGTTTCCTCCTTGTATCAGACAAAAATGTTTCATTGGAAATATGTATCTTTTTGATCTATACTTGATCCAACAGCATGTCCCTGCTCCCTACCTATGAAATCCTGTCCTTTACTTCAAGCATAGGAAAATTAAAAGAAACTCACCTGCACATGATCTCGTGCGTCAGGAGAACTCGACACATTTCCGGATTTTTGTCCTGGCCCTCGTACACGATGGCCTGTAAACAAATAAAGATATTAAATCGGATTGCCACTTTGAACGCTCGTAAAATTTAATTGCAGTTTACCAGTTCATTAGAGTGGCGGTGATGCCCGTAAAGCGACGACTAACATTGCCATGTTACGGCAGTTTGAAATCAAGATTGTCCCGCGCTCCCGGAACCCATTTCCGGGGTGATGATGATGCGAAACTCAAGTTTCAATTACTGCGCTTTTCTAATACCCGCAAGTGTTTGAACTTTACCACCTCAACGAATCTTTTTCATCCCCCGATTCCCCGCATTAATCCAAGCTAATTCGATTGTGTACGATAATGGCACCGAACACGATCAAGTTGAATCTTGAATCTACTCAGTTGCTGAAATTATTACCGCCTTTTCGATCTGACCTGGCTGGGATTTGAACGAGCTACCCACAGATTTGTCGGTACCGATCGAGCTGCTGCCAGTGGGATAGTGGGGACCAGTATTATTTTTTTAAGTAGATGTTCGACCAGATTATTTTAAGACAGTAAGGTACATTTCTTTAGCTAATGAAAAATACTCAAACAAAAAACTCTTCCATCATGCTCCAATTATTCTCAAATCTTTTAACAAGCAGCTTCTTTTTGATTATGCTGTAATTCGTTTTTTTGCTAGGATATTGTAATTTTAGCATTTTGTCACAGGAGGGGTGGCCGCGTTGGGTAAGCCAAGTTGGAGGGACCAGGCGGTAAAAGTTGTTTTATAATGGGCAACAAGAGATAAGATCGGATTATAACGGCAAGTTCCCCACATGACGGTGACGTACTATTGCTAGTCATCAATGAGCATGGAATAACCCTCGAAGCTAGTATAATTACCAGACTTACCCTCGGCCAGACCCGAGTAATCCGGCTATTTCGTGCCCCTCTCGCAGGGCACGATAGCGGCGTGCACACACATACACACATCATTCTATCCTGGGTAGTAGGAGGCTTTGGTTCCCCGGCCAAGGGATTAAGGTGCTTTAGGTTAGAGCAGTTGATAGATTTTTGTTTAATTGAATATATAACGCGCGCAAAGCAACCCCACACCGGCTTTGCTTTGCGGCAGGCTCAACTAAGATTACCGGACATCGAGCAACATGTGTTTGGATAAAGAAACATTAATTCTTCACTAACACTAGATATGACCAGCGCATACCGGGAAAAGACAATGATATTTACAACACCTGATTTTGAGCTTAGTTTCTTTTTATCAAAAAGGTTATCAATCAACTGTTGATTATGGCGGCTTTGAGGTGAACTCATGGGTCGTGGAATGGCATTTCGCATCTAACGACTTTTTCACCTAGAATCACTACCCAGGGCCCGTATTCACAGTCAGATCTTGAATATGAATTGGTCTTAAGACCATATTTATTTAGACACAGGCTTAAGTTAAGATGATTTTAGACGTATAACAACCATCTTGTAAATATTACATCTTGTAATCAAATACAAATACGACTAGGTACATCTACTTATGGTTGTGTATGGTGAAAATTGGCTCATAAAAATTGAATAAGGTCGAGTTAGACATAAGATCTGACTATGAATACGGGCCTAAGTATAGTTGAACAGCAACTTCAATTATCATGCAGACTTCAAGATACACGCAATTGTGTCCTTCAAGAGTTTTATTGAGTCCATTTCAAAGAACACCATTATTTACCCAGCAACCTGATCTGAGTTAGTTTCTTGACACTCAACAAAATTATTACTACTGAAATAACTGGATAGGAAAACAACGGAAAGAACGGCTGAATGAAAGAAATGTTGTGGTGAAAGGAGGCGGTTTTCCTCGGCAATGAAGGGAAGAACTAATTTGTCCTATTTTCAGGTGACATTACTGGTGCACAGCAACACAAGTTCTGGGACGAAGTAGACCTTGCCTGCGGGAATCTCTGATAAGGCACTGGAAATCCATGACGTCAGAGATAAGAAATAACAGCTCAAATTCATGAGTGTTATCCTGGGCAGTTTCGTGACGTCATCAAGAACCAGCTTATGAAAGGATTCTGATTCTGAATGGAAGTCTCCGAAGCAGGAGTTTTATTTTTTTATTTTGATGAGTCATAAGGCTCCAAAAACAGCTCCTCCAACTTTGTTTTGGAAAGAGCAGTCGTGACGTTGATTTGAATCTATAATACGAAACTGTAGAAGGGCCAGGCTGCGAATCTTTTTACGGACATAAAGTCAAGTTAACTCGACTGGGTCGACTTTGAAGCTCGACTTTGAAACTTGACTGGGTCGATTTTGAAACTCGACGTAAAAAGATTCGCAGCCTGGCCCTTCTGCGCTTCCGTACTATAATATTTGAAGTTCAGTTCAAGATGTTTGTACCCCGGCGATGGAGGGTCAGCTTCAATGACGGTGTAGCTTTACCATGAGCTTATTGACTACTCCAAGTACAAACTTGAGATAAAAAGCATGCCGGCAAAAAAACAGAGATATTAACTACTGGCTCT
The DNA here is from genome assembly GCA_949128115.1 of Anaspis maculata. Taxonomy (NCBI): domain Eukaryota; kingdom Metazoa; phylum Arthropoda; class Insecta; order Coleoptera; family Scraptiidae; genus Anaspis; species Anaspis maculata. Next base: position 35,074,667 of record OX421962.1, on the reverse strand, counting down.
GACTTTCATTCAAACACGGCATTTTTGTCACAATCATACCATACCTGATTTCAGTACTAAATGGGAATATTATGGGAAAACGGAACTGACATACGTGAACCAAGAGTTGCAGCACGTCACATAAAAACAATAATATTGAATATAACATTGATGTTTGAAAGCTGAGAGCATATTATTGGTCTATGCAGCAGGAAGGGGTGATGAAGAAAATAACATGAAGAGACATATACGATAAGCATTAGAAAGCTATCGAAACTGTTCACGTCGCCGCTGGCACTTTTCTTGTCTCTTGTCTTGTTTTCTTGTCATTAACTGGTTCCCGAGCATTCCTGCTGAAGAGTGCATTCAAATATTGAGAGACAAACTTTTTGCCAACGACATTGACATTCTTCTGATTCTTCACATAGGTAGATATGCACTTTTCTGGGCTTTATCCTTCGACAGAACTATTACTGTACAGTTACAGTATATCAAAATTTAAGGCACATTGAAAAGTTCAATTTTTTTCCTGGGCCCTTATTCTTGAATCATGTGAGAAAAGTCCCTGGGAGTAAAATACATTCCGCAGTACACTGATGTAGCGAATGTTGCCTAAAATCGTGGTTTTTAGGCAAGTTCCGCTACAGAAGTGTAGTACGGATTATATAAAACTCCCAGGGACTTTTCTCACATGATTCAAGAATAGCGGCCCTGGTCAGTCTGTTTTAAGAAGTTTGCTGAAATCTCATCACATAATAAAAATAAGAGGGGGCAAAGTTCCACCTTTTGACCCTCATTTCTCAAAAAGTAAAAACTGAGTTCTTTTCATTTTTCTGACACATTTGAAGCATTTCCCTAATCTGCCTTTGACTCTGGACCGCGAGTTCTTGGGTTGCAAGTTTATTGTGGGCACCCATTCAAGGCACTTCTTTCATTTTATATTGATCTCCTATTGAACTGACGTGAAAGACTGTTGACTTGTGTGATTTACGCGCTCACGTGCGTCCCGACGATTGGTGTAATGAAAAGCGTTGTAGAATGAAACAAACTATGGTTACACCTGTACAATTTAATTATTCAAATATAGTGAAAAAGATGTGCTTACACTAAATGTGTGGCATCGTAATAATAAATAATGGACCACTTGTTTGCTTGTTTCAAAATGCAGTGGAACAAAATATATAGGGAAATAAAACCCGCGACTTTTATGTTAGGTACCTACACCCTGCCCAACGTCTCCCGGGTAGTTGTGCACATTTTTCATCGAACACAGGTACCCAACTACCCAATTAAAAAGACATCGATTAACCGCTGCACATTCAATGTGCCGAACAATAATCTTGACCTCCCCATAATCACCAGCCCGGGTTCCAAAGCGGCATCCCCGAAGGGCCGTAAAACCGACTTGCAGAAGTAATAATGGAAAGGCGAAAGCTTGTATGTGCTCGAGCGCGCTCGGTCCGTGTGGAGAAGCCGGGAAGCTCCCCGGCATCAGAGAGCTGGGCTGGGAGAGAAACTTTAGAAATATTATTTTAATTCCTGGGAGTATGATATGTCCCGTGCTCTGGAGACCGACCTCGACGAGTCGGCTGCTCGCACACATCTCCGGAGAGTTTTACGCCCGGACCCCCAGAAGACTTGTTTAAATATTCCCGAGGGAATTGCCTTTCTTATCGGACGAGCAAATGTGACCGCGCCGTACCCAATTATATCTGCATATACACGAATTTTAATTAATCGTTTCACTTGCATATTCATAAAAGTATATCAATGCTCCCTGGGGAATTGTCGGGTGCCATAAAAGAGGACACTACCGTTGCGAATTGCTCTTATACACACCGCCTGTGCTCGCCAAACTTGCATAATTTAATGATAAGCCTAGCTACTGTACTTGGTGTTTTAAATCTCATTCGACGCGTCAGTTTCGAGGCGCTAAAATTTCAGAATTGGGCTGCAGAGTAATTATGGTGCTGCTGTGCTTTTATGAATATGTATTGTATAAGATTTAAATCGTGCGGGTGAGGAGGGGCGTGCCGTCCGCGGTAATCCTCAGTCGAAATGATGATATCGGACAGGCGCGATCAGACGTCCACGTGACCGGCACGCGACGTCGAGCCCCCCAGCGCCCTCAACACAGGAAACGCTCTCTCAATTCTCATTACCTCCTTATCTTAAGCCGTTTAGCCGATCTGTAAACACATTTCCTGTCAGTCAAATCTTGAAATATTGCCGTGCTCCCGAAAAGTAACACTTATGGTAATAAAAAAATGCAAAACGTTTCAAGATTAGTCGGATGAGTGAGATTTGAGCTACATAGTTGCTGGGAAAAACTGCATTCTCATCGTAGGAGAGCACTCGATCTCTTCCTGTACTATTATTGTTTTAATCAGTTGAAAAAAGTCTGATTCAACCTGATACAATACTAGGAAGCGGAGCAATTGTTAATTGTTTTATCATTCTCTTCATCTTGTCGATAAATAGACTTTTCTGTAATTCTTGTTGTATCTGCATTGGCGATAAGCATTTACCAGAGGATTACCGAGCACAGTGATGCCAAAGAGTCGTACAAAAATTCAGTAGGTAGGTAGCTAGGGCAGCAAGGAGAAACAACAGCAACGACTTCAGCGACCACTGGTCCTTATTTTCCTGTAGGAACTAGAAGGTTCAATCCAAAGGAATAGACTGAATGGAGAGTTTATGTCAAATGAATGAAATTCTACCTGAGATTTCAGTTCCACAAAAAAGATCAGAGACTTGGAGAATATATAGCAAACTACGTTACCGAACTACGAAAGTTGGCGCAACACTATAATTTTGAGGCACAGCGGACTACAATACTGAGGGATAAGCTAGTTTGTGGAGTGAACAGCGAAGCACTGCAAAGAAGACGACTTGCAGAACCATCTGTCATTTACAAGTGTAGGACGATGAATTACTGTACGTCAGGAAATGCCGGAAGGGCATATCGTTACTCAAAATGAAAAGTGAAACAATCGAGGGAACAATGATTAAAATTAACGCCTAGTTTCATTACAATTCATGACAATCAACTTTACAAATAAATAAAACAATCCAACTGACAATCTTGCAAGCAAGTGATAGGCGGCGGTTTGGTCACGGTCATTTTGTTCTGGAAAGATAAAAACGGGTGTGATCATAACGCTACTCTCATGAATCGACCTCAGGTCAATTCAGTATAAATTATTCAGTTCAACAACATCAGGTCAATACAGTGTCCTGATTTCAACCTCAGCTTGGTCCTGAATCGATATACCTCTAAAATAATATTCCACTAAGCTTTACTAAATACGCGACTTGGCCCAGCCAGAGTCAGTAAAGATCGTGATAATGAAAAGTGCAATGTACTCCCAAACAGTGCAATGGTACCTATTTCAAATACCACATCTCCGTGATAATGAAAAGTGCAATGTGCCTTCAACAGTGCAATTGCACCTATTCCGAATACCATACCACGTGTATCAAGCGTGATTATAATTCATTCCCGGTTTGTCTAGCCCGGTGATCGCCTCCGATACAAATAACCTGACCCTGTGCCGAACAATGAAGCCCGGGGATACACGCACAAGGCTCCTGAATCCAGCTACACAGGGCCATTCTCTAATCCCGCATCGTGCAATGAGGCCAGTAGATATTGGCACAAGGCCCCTGTAGCGTATTAGCGCAGACAGCTAATCCCGCATCGTGCAATAGGGCCAGGGGATAACGCACAAGGCCCCTGTAGCGTATTAGAGCAAACAGCTAATTCCGCATCGTGCAATAGGGCCAGGGGATAACGCACAAGGCCCTTGTAGGGTATTAGTTCAGACAAAACCTCAACCGTCTACTCTGTATAAGCAATGATGAGGTTCTAATGTTCATTTATTTACACAAGCATAATCAATTAGTAAATAAGTACATAGGTATATGCACTGTGAGAAGACTCACTGTTTGGATGCTAACAGCTCCATAAATTTGTCACAGGGAGAAATGCACCTTGTCAACAGGAACTATGCATAATTTCACATATAAAGGTTAACAAAACACAACCAACTGTTGTGGTTAATTGTTATAAAAATTAGGTGTTTTAACAAGTTAGCCTATGACCGAAAACACAACGGAGGCAGGTTGTGGTAATCGGCGCCGACAATTCTCGAGGGCAAACAGGGTAAGCACGCCGAAAACATGCCAACAGAAGAACACTCCAAAGGAACTATTGAACGGAATTTCCAACGCAATACAACTGGACTTTGAGGCCAGTGTCATGTTTGAGTGAGCCGAAATAGCAATTGAGGTATTAAGGGCGTTATAACTATGCTGACTCTCCAGGTTGATGATGTACTCTCTTGAGGGCCTATGGTTGTTTTTTCATTTTTCCTGGCATATGATGCATCCAGCATCCCCGTTTGCGACTGGTATGGTTTTCAGTCATCAAATGTATGATGAGACAGAACGACCGGAAGCGTTCCATTCAAGAACATTATCCAAGAATGGAGGAAATTTTCCACGGTAGGAGAAGGGAGCATTGGCGATAACTGCAGAAGCCGAAAAATTCCATATGTACGTTCTTGGTCACGAAGTGTGAATAGCAACAGACCATGAACCAATGCTGAGAATTTTTGCCCCTGACAAGCCGTCCAAAGGAATTCTATCGCCCCGCGTCCTGAGATGGTGCATTTTCAATTCTACTACAACCGGCGATTTGGATTATGATCTGCTTCATTTCATAGAATTTAGGCCAGTCAAATAAGGAAAGCTGGAGGGAAAAAACTGTTGGAGTTTTGGAAATTTGACAGCAATGTCCGGTAAGGTGTACTGATAAACATACTAAAAGTCCCCAACTCTACCTATTGAGCTCGAGCCGCCATCTTGGAAAAATGGTCCTTCGATCCAGTTTTCTGCTTATATTGCGCTAATCATCAGAGATATTCAATTAGGTTTCATTAAAAATCAAGGCTATAAAATTGTCTACAAAAATTGTTTCATACCGATTTTTCTCTCGTATCCGTTGATATTAATTAAATTAAAAAAAAAAATTTCAAAAAAGCGATTTTTTGCCTATGGCTAGAGATATTGTCTTCAAAATTTATGAAGATGTTGGCAGTCTACATCAAAGCTAAACGTGACAGTTGAAATAGAAAAAAAAAATTGCGAAAATATTTTTTTTTTTTTTAAATTAAGCAAAAATTTGGTTTTCGAGTTTGACATTTCCAACAGGGCGGAGTAAAGGTTTCAATCGAACATCAATCAGTTTTGATATTTACATATTGTAGGACAAGATTTCATCAGTATTGTGCCTTCACGAGCTTCTGGAATGCTCGATATGAATTAAACTAAAAGAATAATCGCCAAGTCCAAAAAGTGTTGTCGATTGGTTCTGAAGGAAACATTTCGAAACAAAAGACATCAGCAAAGGATATACAGAAGGTCCAAAGGTTATTCAACTGTATATGAGCCCCATATTGATGTGCCTTATCCAAAATAGTACAAAAGAATCAATCAAAATGTTAAAATCCACCCTGTATAACAAAAAGTAACGACACAAAATGGAAGTAGTAGAGCTCACCTGGTGCCAAAAATACAGCCTTTACATTGCTGAAAAAACGAACAAAATTGATCGATTTATTTGAAAGTTATTAGTCCTCAAACTTGACTTTACAAATTTCAGCCAGTGAAATTTAGAAAAGTAGAGAGAAGTAACTGTCGGAGTTTCAGAAATTTGACAGGGATGTTCGCTGAAGTATACTAATAAACATAGTAAAAGTCCCCGCCAGTACCTGTTGCGCTTGAGCCGCCATCTTGAAATAATGGTCCTTCGATCAAATTTATTACCATTTTTCCAAGATGGCGGCTCGAGCACAACAGGTAGTGGCGGGGACTTTTAGTATGTTTATTAGTATATCTTAGCGAACATCCCTGTCAAATTCCTGAAACTCCGACAGTTATTTCTCTCTACTTTTCCCTATTTCACTGGCTGAAATTTGTAAAGTCAAGTTTGAGGACTAATAACTTCCAAATAAATCGATCAATTTTGTTCTTTTTTTCAGCAATGTAAAGGCTGTATTTTTGGCACCAGGTACGCTTTACTACTTCAATTTTGTATCGTTACTTTTTGTTATACAGGGTGGATTTTAACATTTTGATTGATTCTTTTGTACTATTTTGGATAAGGCACATCAATATGGGGCTCATATACAGTTGAATAACCTTTGGACCTCCTGTATATCCTTTGCTGATGTCTTTTGTTTCAAAATGTTTCCTTTATAACCAATCGACAACACTTTTTGGACTTAGATATTATTCTTTTAGTTTAATTCATATCGAGCATTCCAGAAGCTCGTGAAGGCACAATACTGATGAAATCTTGTCTTACAATATGTAAATATCAAAACTGATTCATGTTCGATTGAAACCTTCACTCCGCCCTGTTGGAAATGTAAAACTCGAAAATCAATATTTTGCTTAATTTGAAAAAAAAAATAAAAAAATATTTTCGCAATTTTTTTTTTCTATCTCAACTGTCACGTTTAGCTTTGATGTGAACTGCCAACATCTTCACAAATTTTGAAGACAATATCTTTAGCCATAGGCAAAAAATCGCTAATTTTTTGATTTTTTTTTTTGGTTAATTAATTTTATTAATATCAACATATACGAGAAAAAAATCGGTATGAAACAATTTTTGTGGGCAATTTTATAGCCTCGATTTTTCATGAAACTTAATTGAATATCTCTGATGATTAGCGGAATATGAGGAGAAAATTGGATCGAAGGACCATTTTTCCAAGATGGCGGCTCGAGCTCAATAGGTAGAGTTGGGGACTTTTAGTATGTTTAACAGTACACCTTACCGGACATTACTGTCAACTTTCCAAAACTCCAACAGTTTTTTCCCTCAAACGGAAAAATTTGTTCTAATTTGACTGGCCTAATTGAGGATTGGGAATGCAGATGTATCAATCAGTAAATGAGCCGTGAAGACACCAGAGTTTGATATGTCTCCTACTTGCGAGGTCCTCATGATTTCAAAAATGCCAGAAAAGTCGCTGCTGCCTAGATCAGCGCTGAGGTGACGGATCGAACCGGTCCACGTTCGTATCATGTACAATTTCTGGTCGGTTCAAAAGCCAAAAGACACCTAGACGTAGACCAAATTGATGAGATTTAGTAGGGAGAAGTGTTATAATATATTAAGAAGCGAGGCATTGTCAACTTCTTTATCACAGTTCTGCGATTCTCAATAAATAGATGTTTTCTGTAATTTTTTTTGTATTTAATACATAAAGAGTGAATGTTTCTACTATCTATCACTTCAAATTCGTCGTTCAAGATGGCGACACCGCTTGCTCACGCTGATTTAAGCGCTCCTGTGAATAAATGCAGAAAATGCAAAAGAAATCTAGTGAACAGCCTGAAGTGCAACATCTGTGGCAGCTGCTTCCATCCATCATGTGCAAAACTGTGTAGTTTTGTGAGATTCAACGACGATGGCTCGGTTTCCTGCTGTGTGGACGTGGATGAGGATGTGGCGGAGTTTGTGGATGCGCTGGAGGAGGTCTCGCCGCCCGGGGATTGGATGCAGAAGAGCATAGTAAAATACATTATCCATCAAAAGGACGTGATCATCCAAGGACTGCGAAAGGAAATCCAGTTGCTTAATGAAAAAGTCCAGCTAATAACCCGTGAAAATGACAAGGTCAATTCCCAAGAAAAAAGATCCGAGATATCACCAGCAGTGAATTATGATAGAGGCAGCCAGAAAAAGAAGATAAGTGATACTTCTAGTAAACAAACGACAACAAAGGCCGCTGTGAACAATAAATCGGCTCCAATTATTTCGAAGGGTGACGTTGCATCAGCCTTACTTCAAGCGCAACAAAAGTTGAAGGTTGACGAAGGCAAACAGACGAATATCAACAGGGTGAGACCACAAAAAGAACAAACTCTTGATAACTCCATCAAGACTTAGCAGGTGGTGAACCCGAAGAAGCGGAAAACGAAGAATCCTACGATTATCGGAAATATACAGGGAGGTCTCAAAGGTGTACCACGCTTTGCTGATCTTCATGCTTACAGGTTTACACCTAGTACATCGTCAGAGGAAGTGACTGATTTACTCAAACCGCATTTTCCCGAAGTGAGGGTCGAAGAAATGAATTCGAAGTACCCTGAGATATACTCATCATTTAGGGTATCCGTGCACAGCGATAATTTTCCAAAGGCAATGGATCCAAGTGTATGGCCCGAAGGTGTTTGTGTGTCAAAGTTTTTTATGATGAAGAAAAGGGAGAATGTTATAAAGTAAACAAAGATGATGTGTGCTCGATGCCTGATGCCAAGCCATTCAGTGAAGATGTTATAAGTGTGATGAATTTCAATATCCAGGGCATTCGAAATAAGATATTGGAATTGGAAGTACTTTTGAGAATGTACAGTGTTGATATTTTTTGTGTCACCGAACACTGGCTTAGCAAATCTGACCTCAGTGTTCTTGAGCTAATCAATTTTGAACTTACAGCGCAGTTTTGCAGGCAAACATATGCACGCGGTGGCGTTGCAATATATAGTAGGAAAGGTAGTAACCTGCCTTTCAAAAACATCAATTATAAACATGCCATAGAAAAAGAATTTGAGGTCGCAATTACTGTGACAGAACTCCCAAAAAAGAATTCTAAACTTTACATAATAGCAATCTATAGAAGTCCGAATACTGATGTTAATATTTTTATTGAAAGATTTTATGAACTGTTGAACTATTTGTATGACCCTAAATGTTTTTATATTTTTTGTGGTGATGTTAATGTGAATTTCCTGAACAGTGATGAAGCTGCATGTGGAAAATTAACTAACATGTTTAATGAGTTCAACATCACGAGACATATTGTTGATCCTACTAGAAATACAAATGTATCTAGTACATGTATAGATATTGTGTGCTCTAACTTGGAAGCTGCAGAGACAGAGATTGAGGACACATTTTTGTCAGACCATTGTTTTCAGGTATGCAGATTCAATAAGCCCTTCCTTAGTGAACAGCGACCTAAGGAGGTTTTCAGACGCGATTTTTCTTGCAGGAACTTGAACAACTTCAGATTTTCAATACTGACCGAGACCTGGAGTGATGTGTACTATGCAAGGGATGCTTCGGAGGGGTATAATGTACTTTTTGACATAATAAAGAGTCATTTTGATAATCATTTCAGACTGAGGAGGGTCAGGACTGCTCGGGGTGGAGGCTGGCATGATGCGGAGTTGAAGGAGTTTCACGCTATGCTTTGTGAGATGGCTCAGATCAATAAGACAATTGATAACGAGACATATCGCAATCGGTTCCACTATCTCAAGGCATTGTATAAAAAGAAAATTGCAGAGAAAAAACTGAACATCAATAACGGTAGATTAGAAAGAACTAACAATATTGCTAGGGAGAGTTGGCGAATAATACACGGCGAAAGAAAACATGCTAATGGGACCTGTCCTGAGCGTCTAGTCACGACTGAGAATCTTGTTTTAGATAAAGTAGAGGACATTGCCAATTATTTTAACAAATGCTTCAGCTCCTCCTCCGGTCCCTCAGATAAACTAAAACCGAATTTTAAAATTACGAAAAACGTACAAAGTTTCTACTTAAATCCAACTACGCCGCAGGAGATTTTTGAGATCACGAACAAAACTGCATCTAAACCAACTGCCGGAATGGATGGGATTGACGGAAGGGTTTTGAAGGCAGTGGCGGATTTAGTATGCTATCCGATTTCATTTCTTATCAATAAGTCTTTTACCTCTGGTGAATATCCGTCTTCCCTGAAACAATCTAAATCCATCCCGGTTTTTAAGAAAGGTTCAAAGGAAGTAGTGACTAACTATCGAAACATTGCCTTGCAGAATCAGATCGCCAAGATTTTTGAATCATGCTACAACAATCGATTGTACGATTTCTTTATAAAAAATAAGCTATTTTCTCCATGTCAGCATGGATTCATGAAGAATAAGTCGACTTGTAGTGCCATGGCTGAATTAATTAATTTCATCTACGACTCACTTAATTGTAAACAGCACCCGATGGCTTTATTTTTTGATCTCTCGAAAGCGTTCGATTCGGTAGATCACGAGGTTCTAATGGATAAGTTGTATGCATGGGGTATCCGCGGTGTGGCCAGTGACTGGATACGTTCCTACCTTAGTGATAGGACTCAGTGCGTTGTTTTGGATGGTGTTACTTCGAGTCCATTACCGGTGAATAGGGGCGTACCTCAGGGCTCGATATTGGGACCTATACTTTTCATAGTTTTTATTAATGATCTGCCCAACTTTTGTGTAGTTCCGGATAAGAGCCTGATTTATGCGGATGATACAAATTTTCTGCTTCGGCATTCCGACTTGTCAGTGGTAGCGGATCGTGCCTCCCGGTCGGCTGAGGAGCTGGAGGAGTGGTGCAGGGACAATGGCTTATCGTTGAACATCAGTAAGACGCTTCTTATGCGGTTCATGACAAAGAACGGGTCCTGCGATCGGTCTGTACTTGTTAGGCTTGGTGGACGGTCGGTTGAGCAAGCATCTTACGCTAAGTTTTTGGGCGTGGTGTTTGATCAGAAATTGACATTCCAGCATCACGTAAACGAAGTAGCTAGCAAACTTAGCAGAAACGCTTTTTTGATGAGACAGATTCGTGACACGGTCTCCCCCCGAGTTCTCCGATTGGCCTACTTCGGTCTGATTCAGTCAGTTATGTCATACGGCCTGATAGTTTGGGGCTCCTCTTCGCACCTTGACACGGTATTTGTTGTCCAGAAGAGGGTGCTGAGGTGTATGGGAGGCGTTGGTCCACGTACTTCGTGCAGAGATTTATTTTCAAAATTCAAAATTTTAACCTTACCATCTCTATATATTTATCAGATCGTATTGAACGTTAAGAAGCTCAAATCTACATTGCCAAGTAGAGGCGACAAGCATGTCTATAGGACGAGAGGTGGTTCCTCCCTTGACCTTCCCTATTCACGACTGGGACTCGGTCAGAACAGTCACATGTATCAAGGAATTAAGTGTTTTAATAAGTTCCTGCAATTGACAAGTGATGTAACTAGTGATTGCAATTATGCAGCTTTCAAACGGATCTTGTATGACTTTTTAGTTGACAAGGCTTTTTACTCTGTTGGGGAATTTCTCGAGCTATGATTTTATTGTTCCTTATTTGTTAATTTATTACTCACCTACCCACTTTCTCCCTTATCTTTAGATTTAGTGTTTGGACATGTCCTATATTTTATTTATGAGTGAAATATCAATCTTTATATTTTATTTACACTTCTGTAAAATCACGGACGAAAATAAATATTATTATTATCGTGCGGTGATGCCTCGGGAAAAGGGATGAAACGGGAAAGCCATCGAAACAAAACCCCACTGATAAATCCCCCACTGATCCAAAAGATGCAATTCTTACAGTACTTCGTTGTTATCGTCCTCATTGTTATCGTTAGAGAAAAACCCCGACGGCAAAAACCTGCTAATAACCTAGCTGTTGATGCAGATCACCTGCTAATAACATAGCTGTTGATGCAGATTAAAAAAAAAATGTTTTCAGATCACATTATTAGCTTAGGCAGTCTGAACTGAACGTGCTAAAAAATCAGCACTTTTCACGACAAGGGATGATATCTTCAAACGATTTTTCATTTCTCATTAACAAATAGGTGACTCGCGTAAGTTTGTAAATTGCCCTGTAGAATTTTAAAAACAAATAGCACTTTTCAATTACCCCATCCACCCACATCTCCAATTACAGCTGGATCCATTTCCGAACACGATCCTCTAGCACGATAACTGATAAAGAAAATTTTAAAATAATTATCGACACTCCATCGCGTGCCTCACGCCAATCCGTTCTTCCACCACCTAATAATAAAATTACGCGACGATATGTCGAAAATTGTCCAGAAGCGAAAAAGCCCTGGCTCAAGATAAAAAAAAGGACAAGCAAGCGCGTGTTCCTGCACAGCTCGGCGCGCTAACGAAATCTGGTAGAACAATTTTTACACGAGTCAAGTTGATGGAGTGAAAAGGGGAAAGCTTAACGCGTTTAAGTTCTTAAATTTAATTCTAGTCAATCATCTAACTTCAAGATGGTTTGAGGTGAAATTTAATTTCGCGCTCGTCGAATCTACAAACTGGGTATACAGCGCAGCGGAGCGCGGGAGAGACGCGCGTCGTCGGGACGCGCTCTGCGAGTGTGACGAAAGAACTCTCCGGAAGCATCGCTTGCTCCTTCTCTCAGTTTGTTTCTTATTGCATAATTCATTTAATTATTACGCTCTGTGAGAATTCGGAAACTCGAATGTTTTGCTGTCGCGCGCGGATACCGCACCCTCTCCTCGCTCTTTCGCAAAGTCTTAATGTCTGCCGCCCGTCTTTTTCATCCGCATCCGCGATGGATGCCGGTTCAAAGTGGTAGAACAACACATTGGGTGCTAATTCTATTTAGGCCTCGTTTGTCCGACCTTTTCGGGCGTAATTGTATTACGTCTCGATGCTTTGTCGCTTAACACCGAAGGAGAGAGACTTTTCGTCGAGGATCCTTTTGGTGCCCTGGTTGGCATATTTTTCCGTGCATCACAAGCCAAGGAATCATTCGGGTGACTAATTGAGTCCCGCGTAGGTCCTTCGAGCGCACGCAAAACTGCGCTGTGAAATAACGTTGATTCAGTGTTGAGTCAACAACTTTGCCGTTGAGAAATTCAATTAGTCAAGGCAAGCACTCTGTTTCTTGGATGTTTTTCGCTAATAGCACCGCGGCGATGGCTACTTGCAGAATTGTAGCGCTTGACTGAAATACTTACCTACTTTTGAAAAACAGCGTTGCAACGAGTGAGCGGGATACAACGACGATCGGCGGTTGTCAAAAGAACATCATTTGTGACTGTTGAGTATAATCAATTTCACGGCTTCCTGCATTAGAACAAGCTATGGAAAAAATGGGTTGCGTTGGTACGAATAGCCCGTTGACGACTTGTTGGCAGCTATAGCTGTCTTCATGTACAATTTTCAATGTGACATTGTCACCGTCTCGGAGAGTCATGTACGCGAAAGAGAAAATTTTTCAGAATATGCGAGTAATTATTGTTAGTTTCCTTTGAGTGATTTGCAGTGTGGACGATAAGGGTCACTGTCTTCACTGATTTGTAGGTCTGCGCCAAGGCTATCAGGTTTTTACCGCCCACTGAGAAAATTATGCCGAAAGTCCGTGAAGAAATGGAATGTAAAAAGGAAAAACCCACTGCCCCAGAGGAAACTTATTCTCTAGATGGACAATATGGATAGAAGGACAATAATTTATGGAGTTGAACTGTACGGAGACGAGACAATTTGGGCGTGAGTAGGTGGGTACACTGTGTTGTCTGCCAGCATGTATCTTCATACCTTGCTTGCTGTTGCAGTAGGTATAATAGGTAGAGCTAGATCTAGAATAGGCACCTAGTACTCACTACTCCAGTGATGTGCATCAGAAGATGTAGCCTTTTGGGCGGTGGGCCTTTTCATCCGAGTAGTATCCTGCCGATCTTCGACATCATTCATTAGTAGCCGCCAAAAACCTAACAACCTTGGTGGAGACCCACCAACCAGTAAAGACAATATCCCTTATCGTCCACCCTGCAAAGCACTCCAAAGAAACCCACGATTCCTGGCGTATGCTCAAAATTTTTCACTTTCGCGTACATGATACCTCGACATGGTGACAAAGTGTCACATTAAAAATTGCACGTGTAGACAACTGGCTGGCATCCCCTTGTCATCGTATCATTCGTACCAACACAACACAATATTTCCATAGTTTGCTCTACTTTAATGCAGGACGCCGTGAGATTGATTATATATGAACGATTTTTATAGAAATTATTTACTCAAAGCAAAAGCCACTGCTAGTCATTCCTTCTCAGTTTGGCTATGCTACAACCGTTTTCTGTATCTGATAGTGCTTGAGAAGCATGCGATGGTAGGCTTTTCATATCTTTCTTCCATCTATTGGAAAGGTAACTATCTCCGGAACAAAGACCTAGTTCTAGCGGCAAAAATGTTGGATATCGTCAGCCTCAGCACTGATTGCGGATGTGGGTTTTTGAGAAACTAATTGGCATGGGCTCTTCAAGGTAGCTTTCGATGTAGGGGCGAAGAAGCTCTTTGCGACGATTTTGCTTACTCGACGCGATTTTTATATAGGTACGCGAATGAACTACACGTTTTATCTCGCCCAATTTCGGCGTGATCTAGATTTGAAGTTGATTCGAAATTTGTCCGCGTGATGTCCGGACATCCAGATAAAATTAAACATTGCACTGTTGGTCCATGCGGACAATCACCATAACCCGATTAAATAAATTCCGGCGTTATTAAATAAGCAGCCTATTGCAAAATAATCCCGATGCATAAAAATATTTTATTTTCGGACAGCCGCATGATACGCGCTCCGCCATCAGTAAAATTTACATGGTACGGCATTTATAATAAACGAGATTAACATAGCGCCGGTTCCAGTCGGTAATCGTGTAATGTGCGATAAAATTTTAATGGGAGAGATCGCGCGGCCTGTCCTGTACGCATTTGAATTAACACCGAATTTCCAAAGTATTGTATTTCGATGTCTGCATGCAATTATACGTGTGTAAGCTGTTAATAATGACACATCAAGGCTTTTACGACCATCATAACCAAACGAACACTATACGGATCTGATGATGATTATTTGAGCAATCAAAATATTTCCGAAATATGAACAAGGGTAGGAAACTGAACTTGCAGCATACTACCCAGTACCCCTACCCACCCAACTAAACGACCCTTGTGCGAATAAATCCCGCGCCGGACTTGCCGGAAATCTAATAAGCGCGCGGAATTTATAAATTCGCAGTAGGCGTAGGAATCCGAAGCTTATGGTTTATGTAGTGGCAATGTAGCCAATTATCAAGGATTTATTACGGCAGGACTAATTTAGGACAAGGTGGAGGCAGGTGCCTGGATTAATCTAGAATTTACGTTGGTAATTCCTCTCTATTTCATCCCATCGTTATTATTTATGTCAAGAATACGGTTATGTGGAGCATCTCTACAACATGCACACACCTCGACTTAACACCGGCGTTAATATTTATTGAAATTTCGAAGGGGACCGACTCAGCCATAGAGTGCGAAATTAATTTTAGGTCTAGGTAAGGCATCCCCGTACCTGGAGAAGCATCAGACTGCGGGTGTAAGTATAATACCGAAACAGAATGGTGTGCATGTTTTTGACTCTTGTGCAAAAAGACACAGTGGAATACATTATGAATGGGGCATGTTCGCGGGTATATTATGCCGGCTGTTGTTGAACACACTCACGTATACCTCTATACGCAGCAATCAACTAATGAGTCGTGGTTAGACTTGGCATACCGGGCCCTGGCTAAGACGCAAAAACACCATTTACCTGAGTGGCTACTGATAGACATGCAATCTGCATTCTCACCCTCTCTCTTGGATTCGAAATTACCGCTACTCAACTAGATTAAAAATTGTCGTTGCCTTCCCATAAAAAACGCGACCTCCTCATAGTCCCCTTTCCCCCCAACTTCCAGTCAAGTGGATTTTCGATAATCTAACTACACACCGAATCTCTGTCAGACCTACGGCTTTGGAATCTACATGACAACACCTGCGTATGGCGGCAGCAGAAACTGATAATACCTATCAAAGATCTGCCTAGGGAAGAGTGCGGTATGATTTTCCCAAAGTCTCACCTGTCTTGCATTGGTTTCGACTTTTTGACATATGGAACAAATTAATTATGAACGGAACATGCTTCTGAAGTATTATCTCAGTCTAAAAAAAAATCAAGTAATTGTGATTGATAATTTTTGATAAAATTATGATTTTTTCATACCCCACAAACATCTCCTTACTAGAGCAAATATAAATTGAGATCTCCTTCTCAATGTTATACAATACCTAATTATTGTCCTGCCGTATGATGGCTGTTTCTTTTTGCTCGGAAGATCAATCAAGCTGGAAGATTGTTGAGTTTGGTCCTTCTTTGCTTCCTGGTTCTTAACTCTAATTGAGCTTTTCGATTAGCGACTTATTGGCTACCCCGTTGCTTTTTCGCTCATGGAAAAAATGTGTTGTGTTGGCACTGTTACAATGCTAACGTCTCAACAGCTAGATGTCTGGATATGCTATGTTTGATGTGACAGTTGTCACCGTCATCGCAATGTGATGCAAGCCTAAGTGAAGATTTTTGAAATAACGGAGTGAAAATAAGAAAACATGAGCTCCCTTCAGGGGAAAATCTACTATGGTGTCGATAAGGGACATGGTTTTTACTGGTTGCGGTGACTATTTGCTAGTGCTTTTAGGTTAGTGACAGCCACTGAAGAAAATGGAATGGAAGTGCTCACTGCTCACTAGCCCCAGTAAGGTAGAGAAAACTTTATTTGATGGACATGAATTTATGAAGTTGGACTGAACGAGGCGAGACTCGCGCGTGAATGAAATGTGTTGGATAATTTTTTTTCAACCATGAATTGTTCAATTCCTGTTTGTAACTGTTTTTTCATACCTACTGGCTGTTTTGGCACAAGACAGGGTAGGCAGTACTCACTACTCAGTGATGAGCATTAGGCCAGTAGCGGGAAGCGAAAAATAGACATATGCTTTGCTTGCAAAAGGTCCCATAGAAAATTTTCTTTTTGATGTTAGTTTACTTGGTAGTCCTAATGAAGAATCCAAAGTTGTGACCTTGTGTGACCTCCGGAACCATGGTAAAAAAATGAAGAAGATGAAAATTCGTTTAAATCGTCCGTTTTTCTTGAATAACTCGTAAACTGTGATTCTACGAACAAAATGTCCTGCAGTCAAATTGAAGATCGTTAAATTTTGAACAAAATGATGCCACAGCCATTACTGTACAATAAACGGTTACCGAAATACAGCTTTTGGAAGTCTACCCCGAATATCGCTCGAAGCTGTCAGTAAAATTCTGGCTGTCACACTGCAGGTTCTCACTCAAGAGGCTATACTCTCATTGTCTGTAAACGGATATGGTTGCCCCAAACATTTCTTGGGAGGCGATTAAACCATCTTCAATATGTTTAGACTGCAGTGCCGTCACAATTTGTATCTTGGATGTTATCAGCGGTCAAAGTCGGTAATGGATCAACCGCGGGACTTTCAAAAAGCGCACTTTTTCCGTTCTTGTCATTACGTCTGCTTTTCTTGCAGGTAAACGCTGTTAACGGAATATGTAGAACAAAGTGTGCTTAAAAGAACCCCGGTTACAAAAAACGTTTCCTTCTTGTAGTTTTCAAGATATATGCGTCCAAAAGTGCGCTTTTTAAAGGTCCCGCGGTTGATCCAAGTACCGACTTTGATTGCTGATAACATCCAAGATACAAATTGTGACGGCACTGCATTCAAAGCATATTGAAGACGGTTCAATTTTCTTTCAAGAAATGTTTAGGGCAACCATATCCGTCTACGGACAATGACAGGATAGCTTCTTGAGTGAGAACCTGCAGTTTGATGTCCCAGAATTCAGCTGACCGCTTCGAATAATTTTCAGGGTAGACTTCCGAGAGCTGTATGTCGGTAACCGTTTATTGCACAGTAAAGGCTGTGACATCATTTTGTTTCAAGTTTCACGCTCTTCAATTTGACTGCTAGACATTTTGGTCGTAGAATGACCGTTCACGAGTTATTCAAGAAAAACGGTCGATTTTCACTAATTTCCAACTTCTTCATTTTTTTTACCATGGTTCCGGAGGTCACATAAGGTCACAAATTTGGACTCTCCATTAGGACTCCCAAGTGAACTGATATCAAAAAGAAAACTTTGTATGGGACGTTTTGCGGCCTCGAATATTCCTGCTACTGGACTACATCAGAATCTGGGGCCTCTGGGCAGTAGGCATTGTTATTCCATTTTCTTGAGTACTGCCGCGCTTCCGCATCATTTTCTTTTGTGGCCGCCACTGACTTCACAGCACAACCGAAAAGACGCCAGCCAGTAAAGATGATATCCCCTATCGACTGCAGCCAATTTTTACTCCAAGAAAACAAACGTTTTTCAATTTTTCGTTACGTAGGTAGTCTAAGAAGTTTTCCTTCACGCGTACATCACTTTGCGATAGCGGTGACAATTGTCACGTTATACACAGACAACTATCTCCCAAGACGTTACCATGAAGTTAGCATTGCACCATTCGTACCAACACAACAGATTTTCTCCATTGCTTACTCCAATGAATAGAGCCGTGAAACTGATGAGACCTAAGTATACAAAAGCGATTATTTTACCTGAAGCTCCCAATAAAAATCATTTTAACTGAAACCACCCACCATCAGTGACTTTTTTGCGTCCTCTGGAACTTTCCCGGAAACGCGGCCGGAATCCAGAAATCTATCTGCTCGATCCCCGCGGGAGTTTTCCGGTCAAACTGCACTAGGTATAATACAGTGGGTATACCTTTTATCCCGGCGGTTAAAACCACGTTAAAACGTGCCAGATTTGAGTACACAACCAACCGCATTAATGGAACCCCAGAGATGCACCTCCTCTCTTCCGATTGACGCGATCCATTACCGTAATTTTTAACATGGTTTATCAATCTCTACATTTCCATTCAATTTCCCGCCGCTTTTCCGGCGGCTCATGCCAGCTGCTGCTGGAAAGAGTGAAGATTCCCTCATTCCGCTTCAACGTCATATCGACGTTTTTGGTTTTGGCGAGTGTTATGTATACGCGAATTTTAGCATATAGGTATCGAATAAGTGGATGCAAGAGGCATCACGCATAAACCGACGAGGGTTAATAATTTAAGAAGGGGAAAATGGCCGGAAACGAACGAGATTTATAATTTTGATGAGTGGTATAGATGTTCATTGTTCATTGGCAGGCTACACAAAGGACTTGCGGGGAAACTTGTAACTGAATGCATTTTTTTAATAAAATCAGATAGGTACATGAAATTGACAAGTTATGACTATGAACGCTTGGATGAATGATTGTTATGATGAAACACTGGCATCTGGTGCAGGTATACCTACATAAGGTGGATGAGGTGCCAAAATGAGCTCCGCCTGGTTGTTAGAAACTGGCTGTAACTCGTTTCTCTTTAGCATAAAAAACACCGTATTTTAGCCTATCTTATACATACAGGGTTATTCAAAAGTCTGGAACAAAATTCATAACTTCTTAACATATTTTTTTCGGACAAAAAACCCTCGAACAGGTCGATTTCTAAAAAGGGCAAGCGGTTTTTCCATGACACGTGTCATGATCTACCGTCAACCCCTTGACTCATAGCCACCCTAAGTTTTTTTTTTCATGGTACCCTATGGCTTGGGGGAGGGCTCGTTGGAGAGCTTGTCAAAAACTGTATCCAGATCTACAACTGAAAATTAGATCTAAGGCTAATTTGATTTAATTAAAAACAAATACTAACGGTGGCTAGGGATCAAGGGGTTGACAGTAGATCATGACACGTGTCATGGAAAAGCCGCTGGCCCTTTTTAGAAATCGACCTGTTCGAGCCCTTTTTCGGAAAAAATATGGTGAAAAATTACGAATTTTGCTCCGGACTTTTGAATAACCCCGTATAAACTCCATTTTCGTGCTGCCATAACCGAAAATGACAATATACGCTCGCTGTCCTGCACTGTAATATTCAGAAAAAGATCTAGAGCGGCAAAGTAAAAAGTACACGTGAAAAATAAACTAACCTTGCAAAATCATGCAGAATTCAAGAAAGACCACGTTTCCAATGTTATATCTTGAAATTTTCGGTTCAAATCAGTTAAAATTATAAATAATCACTTTGAAAATTGACAATTTAGGGTCATTTTTTGAATATCTGTTGGTACAATTGCAGAATGATTTTTGACGTTTTGTGGCGCGAAGGTTTAAAAGTGATTAATTTATGCCATTTCCCGTGTTTCGTCGTCACACAAGACACTAGAGCTCAGTGATTTCGGGATTTTTGGAGGATGGCCCTTCTAATTGGGGAGGGGAAGGGTGGTTTTAAGCAAGAAAATTAAAACATAGGACGCAATTTTTCAAATCGACATTTGACACACAATAATCTGCATCTAGTAGGTACATGCCTCGTGTCTTGGTGATGGATGGCAGAAGTACCAACTTGAAATGATTATTGCGATATGATCTTATTTATTTGTAATTTTATTGAAAGCAGCACGAAAAACGATGTATGCTACTCGCGCTGAAAACGGCATAGCATAACTCTCTTACATGCAGCTCTCGGCCTAGGGCCTCGAGCTGCATTCACGTTCGTTATGCTATGCCCGGTTTTCGGCGCTAGTAACATAAAATACTATTTAACAATATCCCGGTATGTGTTTTTGAAATCTAGGTATGAAATGATATTAGAATTTATATGCCTGCAAAATAACCTTCCAAGTGTTGAAATCTGTGGGAAAACAAACGAGGTACAGCCAATTTCTCAATAACAGACAGAGCCCATATTTGCCTGCAGCAGATGTCAATGTTCCACAATGATTTTTCATGATGCTTGATGGTCCAGGAATCGATTGTGGTTCAAGTATCTCCATAGATCTTCACGAAGTCTCACACAACAAAAGTTTTTTTTTGACCCTATGCCCCCGGACTATGGATTGCCTGGATCGATCCTGTTGTTCGGCTTCTCTAGCAGGGGTAGCAGGGCGAGGTGATTGTAATCAAGATATAAAAAATCAAATAAAACGTTCGAAGTGTCGCGAAAAACTCCTGACGGTATATGCCGATCACGTTTTAAATTCAGCAGAAAATAAAACGCGGTTGGCCATGTTGCCTAGAGTGTAACGGACGCTCATAGACCAAGTTGCGCGAAAACGGGCTGAGCTCAAAGAGGTTAGAAAATTTTGACAAGAAATGCCAGTTCTGGCGTCTCCTTGCATCATATCCGCTGCCCTGTTGCCTTGGCCGTTGTTTGTCATGATGTCAGGTGAGTGTCATAGTTGTTTACATTCCTGGGAAAATTTCATTAAGTGTTCTGCCCTCGGTTCTGCTATTGCTATATTCATGGTTCTGCCTGTATATTTATAAGGTAAGTACGAGTAACACTCTTGTCTGAGTACTTAAGTTCATGTAAATTTTTTCTTTCATTCAAAGTTGACTTCAGATGCAAATGATCATGGGGTGAATCCTCGGGTGAATTACTGGGACATCAGAACGTCCAACGGATTGTGATGGATTGCCACGGGATTACCACGGGATTTCCACCGGATACGATTTCTTCAAATTAAATGGATAGCCACGGGATTCCAGGGAATTTCCACAAATTACCAACGGCTTGGGGCCACGCATGAATCACCACCAGAGAAAGGCGCTCTTGCTTTGCGGCGCTTATTATCACCTGAGGTCTCCACGCAATAAGGTTATTCATTAACGTTACATAGACCAATGGCAGATAGGGGATTTCAATTTTGTTTAGATTTACCAGCAATATTCCTCTGTTAAAACTTGTCAAGAATTACTGGGTAAATCAAAGTCTAGGGCCGCAGATTCGGAAAAATGTATCCCTGTGTTATTTGGTTAAATTTACATTTTTGGGAATACTGTTATCGGGTTCGAGCCATATTGAGGCAAATTTAATGGTTGACCTGCGATGTGACTCGATTGAAAAAAGTTGGCTTCTGTAATTTTAGCTTTTTAGGCCAGCCCTTCTGTCAACAGAGACAAGCCATGAAATGAGTTTGAACCAATTCAGTCGAACAGTGAGTAGATTATGACCAGCCAAAAATGAAAACTTGATCCAAAGTTTTATCTTGTATTTTTTTGTCAAAACTGAAAACGAACTTTTTGGACAAATAACACAGATGTGCAAAATAAAAACCCGCCGATTCTGTGATTTTTCACTATGATATTTCTGATATTTCTATGTATTACGATTTTCCAACAGAATTTTGTCATCTTTCAGAAATGAGGATTGAATCCGAACTCTCTGGAGATAGAGACTAGAGCCATTCATCTGAACGACAGAAGCAGTTCGTCACCTCAATGTCAGCTTTGATGGCCGGACTTATCTGCAGCACAGTCCCACTCCAAGTACCTCGGTGGGACCTTCGACCAAACATTATCCTTCAAGATCAACTTGGAGAGACTCACTGCCAAGACGAAGACACGAATGAACCTGGTTCAGAGACTTGCGAGAACTACATGGAGTGTCGACGTCACTACTCTTCGGATATCCACCATTGTCTTGGTCTAGTCGACAGCGGAATACTACGCTCCTGTTTGGATGAATAGCACACACACACAACATCATTGACGTCATTCTTAACCAAGCATTGAGAATCATTGCTGGAGTTGTCAAATCTACCCAGACTTTCTGGCTGCCAATTTTGAACATCGCAGCCAAAAATCCATGCTGCAGATTTCGAGATGAAAAGACACTGGAAGGAAATATGGGATACTGAAGCCGCCGTCAAGAACAGAGCGATTGTAGAGGATCCGAAGAGCTTCTCCCTTCCAAGGAAAGTATGGATTCAACAGGATACGAACAGGGCAGGAAAAATGCAGATTTCAGTTCTATCAGTGAGGATATGTAGAAGATCCGAGTTCTGAGTGTGAAACTGAGAACCAGACCATGAACCACATCGTCGCGGAGTAGGTGTCCGCGGACAATGGCTATCAAAAACTGCATCTGAGCTAGACCTGTAGTTCCTCAACATCTCCATCGTCAACTTCGCACTCGCCCACTTGCTGCATCTACTCTACCCTCTGTTCCCTAAGATGGCCACTAATATCAGCCTCGCTGACATCTTTTCCTTTTTTTTTGCATTAAAGCTACGTCGAGCAGTTTTTCTGTGGTTTGCCTATACATCTTCGAGCGAATGCTGTAGCTGAAGTTAATTCATCTCACAGGTTTTCAAGAATTGTTGTATATATTTAGTTATAGTATCAATGTATCTTAAGTACCTACATATAGTAATACTAGGTACTATTGCACTATATGAGTTGATTTACGTTGTCACTAATATTGTATCCTTAGTACAGAGGCATAGCAATTAATTCAAAAAAATTGTGAAATTTTCGATTATTACCTTCGAGAGCTTGTAAAATCTATCACCTAGTGTTAAATTTAAAAGGCACAGATTGATTTTAGATATCAGCTATTGACCTTTATTTTTGACCAAAAATTAGAACAGTTTCCTCAACGTAATTTATTATTTTATTTGAAAAAACCTTGGAAAAAACATTCCACCAGTCGCCCATTTAAACTGGCGAAAATCTACCAAAATCAAGACGCCTTGAACGTTTATACAATCTTGCAACAGCGCTGTACTCGATTGACAATAAAAATTTAAGGTCATCTAGGGAAAAAGTGATCAAACATTACAAATTTGAGCATCCCCAATTATCGCAGAATTGCCAACTTGGCGTAAGAAAATTACCGTTCTAGTGCTGAATTTAAAAGCTGATCGGCATATATGTATTGTAGGGATGTTCATTTGAATCAGCTGGATTGTTGCAACATTCGATAAGAGAAGAGCAGTACGAATTACAGGCGCCTCTTGGTTTACTAGTTTACTTGTAGGTGGCTTGGATATCGAGCGCCAAAATGGGCTAGATTATCTGTATCAGACGGGACAACCCTCATCATGAATAGGTAGTAGCTACTGGAAACTTACCTGTTTGGTGACGGAGTCGATGAGCCTGACGAAAATGTCCTGCTCCTGTCGCACACCTGTAACAGTAAATCACACAGTTAGTTACGTGTCTGATGGCCAGGAAGGACAGTAAACCGCGCGTTATGGACATCCCGAAGCGGGTCTGAAACATTTCTATTAGCAACTTTGGGCCAGCAGAGCTAGGGCTCGGCCAGGCCATGGGACTGAAGGCATTACGTGGTTACGACCATCCGAGACGTTATTATTGCCATCGCGTCTTTCAGAGGGCTCGAGCAAGAGAGAGTGTATGAGCGCATCATTCCAGGTCCAGAGCTACCATCCTCTGAATCATTAAAATGATAATGTCAAACTTTACGGCGTGTATGGTAGGTATCTGCGACGGCATTTCTGCATTTTGCAAAAGAATTCCGCTCTCTGATGTGGCTGCAGAGAAATATTCCAAATTCTGCATTCTAGATCGCCATGCGAACAGGTGTTTAGGTTATTTTCGGAATGGCGCACACATTCCTTGCGCTATGGCTGCGTGATGTAGAAAATCGCCAGCTTTGGCCGATCTGATTGACTGGTTGGATTAATTATCCGTCTAATTAAATCGAGCGTCTGTACGGTGTCTCGATTTGTAATTCCTGCGACGTCGTCGCTCCCGACCAGTTCCTTATATGCAATGCGCCTTACTGCGCTAAAGTGTAAATGGTGTTTTTCTGGCCGAATGTATAAGGTAATCGGACAGCCTGTGCCGGTCGGCAATAGAAGTAATTGACAATTGATAAACCGTCCACTAAACTAATTAATTAATTAATTGCATTTACAAGCACTCTGAGAGTATGTGATCGGCAAGTCATTATTACGTAAACGGCGAAACCGCTGTTCTGTCAGCATGTCCAAAAGGCGTGCACTGCTGCTGGTTGCTGCCATGGCCTGCCCCGTGATGCCTGCATGCGCGTTCGCGTATTTGATTTATTCCTGCCATTAGAGGCCGTTGTAAATCTTTCAGCACGTGTTTGGCCATCCACACAGGCCGTTTTTCTCCAGCAGATACATTATATTTCGTATGCCAGGAAGACAAGGACGTGCAAATCTATTATACCGATTCCTAATTGACGCATCCACAAAAAAATATCATTAGTGGAACTGCAAAAACGCAGGCTGCAAAGGTTGAGAAAAACCCATCCAGTAGCCATGTGTATCCCACCAAGTTTAGTTATGAAATTCAAATAAGGAAGACGTCTTGCATCTTGCAAACAGAACAGGCTATAGAATAGTATGTGTGCAGACAACAGAGATGACACTAAGAACATGCGGTTGCGTCTGCATGAAATGTTGTCAATTGTAGTGTTTTGTCGTTTGTCGTATTCTAGTTTGTCTTTCTCATAAACAAGTTTGAATAATTCAACAGTACCCTCTGAGTGAACAGAACGAATTCAAATAACCACGACATTTTTGTTCTTAAAGTTTGACAGTTTTGCGCGTAACTAATGGGAGATAAATTTTTTTGAAGGTGGGTGGGTATCCGTGTAGTCACTGGTAGTACCTCCTTAGCGCCACCTTAGTACTCTGACAGCGGCGCCGGGTGGTTGATACAACACCTATCATTTTATGGGCACATCAACAGCTAGGTTATTAGCACCCTCTTTTCGGTATCCTTCTTGTTTCACCCTTTTTTTACTTGACGTGACTGCACGGTAATAATAATAATAATAATAATAATAATTGTTTTCTCCTTCTCAACCATCTTTGGGTTATAGGAGTTTGACACTTTATTATTTCGTTCATAGGTATGTACATTATATTTCGATGTCACAGTATATTGCTCAGAAAAATGTGATGCTGCCGGCCGGATTTGATCCTGGGACCTCCAGGTTGGTAGTGTGCTTCGCTAAGCTTCTGAGCTACCGGCCGACTGCACGGTAGTACACGCCAAGGTACTAGAGAGCGTATGAAAATTTTCACCTGACCCGAGCCGGATTCGAACCCACAATCTTGGAATTGCTTCCAAAGACGGAGTCCGCCGCGCTACCGTCCGGGCCATAGAATGTTCTGGTACAAGAGAGTGGTTGAGTGAATTTTATCATAGAACAGTTTTCTAGGACAAGGCGGATGATGTTCTTTGGCGACTTTGTGGGACAAAAAGAGCCAGTAGTTGGAGATTGTTCAAAAGTTCTCTCACAAGTGCAAATTTCTTTTACACAGCTAAAAACGATACTTTTGCTTTCTTTCACTTATATATGTGGACTGTGGAGGGTACTTTAATGAAAACTAGCGCTTCACCGCTCATATGTTGAGTTATTGGTCCCAGAAAACTGTCAATTGTTATTGAACAGCCTTACCCCCAAGCTTCCCCTTTTGGTTTGAGGAAACAACTGCCTCAAAATTCCAGACGCACTCTTATCATTTTGTCTCAGAATATACAACCAACTTATACATTTATCACCAACAATGAGTTGATGATAACTTCTTTCCAAAACCCATTGTAATTCTGATGTTGCCTTTCCTTTGTTCAAATTAATATTTATTTCATACATTCAGAATCCGATGTAGCAAAATATTCGAAATACACATCATGTTACTGTAAACCACAAACGCGCCGCTGATTCTGCAATATCCATGAATAAACAGGAAAACGAACAAACACGATTGCTGTAATTGATTCATTTTTAAATTGTTTAAGCAGAGTCAACGGAAGCCGGACGTAACGAAGTAATTAATGTTGAGAGCTTTTTGTGGAGCTCAAAGGAATTTTTTTCCATCAATGACATTTACGTTTCACATACATGTTTCTTGGCTGATCCTGATCCACTTGGGACTTTACTGGGGTGCAGTACGTCTCTTGACGTCCTCGTTCTTCAATCTTTTTCCAATCTTACGCAGAGACAATTCCCATCGATGTTGAATCGTGTTTGTTGACGTAGGTCAACAGAAAAATGCACTAATGACAGCAATTCAACTTTTCTCACCAAGCCTGGTGTTACAGGCCGAAAAGTAGAAAAAGTAACGATTACCAGACAATATAGGCATTTCGTTCTTCAGTGAAATCTTTGCCTTCCACAATTTCACTTTGAAAAATCGATGTAAAGGTCTTAGAAACGATAAGGAATGATATAAAGGACGAACAGGGTGGTTTTTGGAGGAAAGTGAAGCAATGGTGTTGTTTTCCAAACTCAAGAAATAAACGATTTACCTACGGAAGCTGCTGCAAGGGAAAAATGAGTGAATGTATTGTTTATGGAACAAGAAATGGGCATCAAACTTTTCATAGGCATTGGTTGAACAGTATCTATTGAAGATACGTGAACGAACTGTTGACTTAGTGCTTGATCCCTCATGTTGAACAGAGCAAGGCGAATCTTAGATAGTTCAGATGTGGTGAACAGTTAATCGGAAGAACACTTGTCTGTTTTCTGGAGGAATATGTAACGTTAGTTTGCTGAGAAGAGTTGTTGTAGTAGAAGGGACTCGTTAGATCGGAAAACCAGAAAGCTTTATTAGAGGGATCGAAATTGGAGTGAGCTGAATTGTCGACTAAAGGGAAAATGTCACGTAGGGGATATCTGGGGATCTCCTCAAAGTGACGACCAACAGAGAAGAGTTCCCGAAAAAGTACATCGAAAACCTCGTCCTCAAGGAAGAGAGTACCAGAGTGAAATCTCGAACCGAAACCAGCAGTGATTGATTAAATGACAGACCTGTAGGAGTGTACGATGAAGTATTCAAGTGATAATGATACTCATATAGGTACCTACTCGCGATTGTTTTATTCCGTGTTCACCACACAGTTCAATCCATAAGTAGACGTCATACCTCCTCAATGCAATCTACGTAGTAGCTGTGGTTGTAGGAAACGTAACTTTTGTTGTCATGGAGTAAATTCTAACCACTTCCATAGTCTCTGTACAATGCAATATTTGCTCTCATTTCTTTGTCCCATTGACAGACGTATCTCTTGTCCTCTATCTGTTGTTTATATTTTGTCATCTAATTACATTACCCCCGAGTAACGTAAAAGAGAAGGGGAGGAAAGCGCAGAGCAGAGGGCAAAACACGCCGTTGCGTTGCCACAGCGTGTTTTCCTTTTGGCGCGCTCTTTTCGCCTCGCCGTCGCCAGCGTATAGTCGGAGGAACGTAAATATTTGACAATTTGTTAATACATGCCGCAATAATTCATGATGGATCGAGAGGAGGCGGAGGGCAAAGGCGGCGGCGGCGGCGGTAAATGCATTGCACGTAGCTTAAGAGATTTCCGTGAAATATACAAGACGGAAGACGTAACGTGTATTATAGTGAACCGGCGCTATATCTCATTTGCCACGGCACACCTCACTCAGCATCATCCCCGAGGAGCACTCTTCCTCTCCTTATTTGTAATAAAATAACTCCGCAAACGCTCTCCCAGGACCGGGAAGATGGCGAACCCCGAGGCCTAACCGACGCCCCGGTCTTTGTTCTCCGCTGCGATATCGCTTTCGAGAGAGTGAGCCGGCTGGCGTGAGCGCGTGCAAAGGACTCCAAGGGCGTCCCTTATCACTGCAACTGCGGGGTATAGTATCGAAATAGTTTGACGTCCTTCTCGACTGGTGCCGTAAACTTCAGCATTATCATTTTAATGATGTATGCGGGCTCGGGTGGCGCAGCAAACGACTTCTGGTGTTATACCTACCTACTCTCTCGGTATAATACCTACACACAACATCAGAACAGGGAAAAAGTTTGCATTCTGGGAAACAACGGAATGCGAGAGACGAGAGCAGGATATATACCACAAACAATTCACTAACCCCGTACAAATTAGCCCCGATCATAATAATTAATTATGAGGTGGGGTTTAGCTTCCTAGGGCCGTAAACTAATTATTCCTCCGGTCTGTAACAAATCCGCACGAGTTGTCTTGCGGCCGGGGGCCTCTCAGGCCCTGAAGTCCAAACTAAGGAAGGAGGGAAGCCGCAGGACAGTCTTGCACCGCAAATTCCTCAACGACCTCTCTCCTATCCTGTGTCTTATCTCTCGAAAGGCATCCCTTTGTGTGGTCAACGCCGCAAGATGGACCTTCGCGTCTTACCTACCTAAGCATAATGCAAACGAGAAAAACTATTTTGTGGTTCACAGCAGACTCGAATTATCTTGAAATGTAGTTACACAGCAAGGTAAAACGGCTGCTGCAGACAATCAGATCAGTTTAAAGTTTACTAAAACCTTAAGAAAAACCAGCAAGAGACGAGAAAGGATCGCAATTTCAATAATGTTCTCATGTGATAACGAACATGTGATCTATGCCTCGGATGTCTCAACTCTAAAACCACTAGAACCGCTTATCAAAAGATATATCTCGAGTTACGTAGCGCCCCACGGAGTAAGTATGCTCGACGGTTCTGTGTAGTTACTTGAACATCAGACCGGTTGCCTATTTAGAAGGCCATGCAGGTCCGTGCTACATGACCATTTTCCATGGTTTGGTGTGAGTTTTCACCCTCTCCCCCCAAAGTTGATAGCCCCCGCTCGTCCTTCAAGAGATAAAAAGTTTGATGCTGTTGGTCAAATTATTTCTCGAATAATTTGCATTGGTGGGAAGTATTCATGTACGAAATTTTGTAGTACCTATCATAAAATGCATATTAAGTGCAATTTCAGACCTGCAGTATAACTTGCACAAATCAATAAAACACCTCTACCCAATCATGTCGAAATCATGAAAACTCCTATTTTGCAATTTAACAATTTACCAAGTTTCAAACTCTGCTGGGTAGATTATAAAAGCTATAAATTACGGACCTAGACCTAGAAAAAACTCTTCCCTGTATTACTACCTATTTTTTTTTTGCTGTACCCTACCTGGTTGTACGAGAGAACAGCGGCTATCGCGTGTAATAATGTTATCATCAAGCGAGGAATATGCGAATACGTAGCTTGCTACTATTATAGCGAACCAGCGAACTGTGTGAATGGTCTTGTTGGTTTGTTTGACGCTTACCGTTGGCATAGAGGAGTTGTAGCCTGTATTGGATCCCATTGTTCGTTTTCTGGCCGTCGGCCTCCTGAAACAAAGAGAGATATTAGCGATTTGGGCTATTGGCCGGCTGTATATCTTCATAAATCCTACAGAGAGTAAAGGACAATAACGTACAATGTGCAGCCCGCATTCACACATTATTCTGATAAAGTTGAATCTGTTCACGATCTTAATGCCGGATTAACAGTATAGGTACTCGGGCGATATGTCTTATCTTTGCGGGTTTCATTGTCTCGTGACTTCGTCGGACTAGGTTAGGTAGCTAGATAAGCTAAATCTTCTCGTCTCCTCGTCGGTTCAGTTACAGAACGTCAATTTTTCAGATACATTACTGCAACTGGACTGAGAGCAATGTACAGGGTGTTTTCTCAGGTAACAGGGACATGACAGCATCTTGTGGATTACAGTTTCCAGTTTTTTTTTTTGACACTTAATCATGGTTGTCAGTCATCAACTTTACGTCCACGGTTGTCACAGAGAGTGAAAGTTACAATTTTTTTGTCACTTTAATTCAAAGTTAGTCCAATGTTGAGGAGGACGTAGCGTGTAGTAGGCCGCTCCAGTCGGGTGATAACTTGACTGCAGCAACAACTTGACTGCAGCAACGTTGGCCGCTGCCAAGAGTTGGATGGGTGACTAGGCGTCTTTCATCTGATTCGAAGCCGGTCTGGAACTCCTCCTCGGGTGACCTTGGGCAAACCCCTCGAGTATACATGCTTCCAGCCGGCGGTACGGCAATGTGTGGAGGAAAACCGGCAGCGTGGTCGGGACGCAGACAAAGTCAGGAGCACCGGCGCAGAGAGCGTGGATGTATCGGACATCCGCACCTACGATTAGAGGGTGAAAGACGGAGTTAAGGTCAACCGTGTGCTTGGCGGCCTCAGTGCTTAGATGGACCGACCATCGAACATCCAGGCACCACATTGCGGCTCGGTGAGTCCGGCTGGTCTGGGAGAGGGGTACAGTGGGCCTCAATATCGAGGCCTACGTGCCAGGTGAAACTCTGTTCCACCAACTCTCCAAAATGGCATCCAGAATAGTCCAATGTTCTCCTCCATTTGTGTATCAATTTAATTGAAATTTCTAACAAATTGAAGCCTAAACTTGAGTTTTATCATGATGAAGGTTGTCTTTGTCCAGCTCCAAGGCGATGGCCACCATTTTCCAAAGAAGTCTCTGATTCGAAATGAAGCTCTTGTCAGGTGTCATAGAATCTCGGGATGTAGCAGCTTTGGTGTAGACATTTCTTATTCTTTCCTCATAATCGTTGTCTCTGATTATGTTTGTGAACACCTGGTCTTCGCCTCCAGAGAAGAAACAAAGTGACTTTCCACACGGAGAAAACTCATTCTTTTCTCCAGCCGAAATTTTCTTTATTGTGATCCAGCATAAATTCTTCTGAGTTCGGGTGCCAATATCCTTTAGGTACCAATTAATGGCTATGTGAAAATTATGAACAGTCCAATTTCACTGTCGGAAACATCAGCAGATTTTGAATATGCATGAGCGCGGATAAACTGCAGAGAACAGAGTTTCAACTAACGCGCCGGAGCCGTAACTTTGCGGTCGTTTTCCCAAATTCGTAGCTATTGACCCGGGGGTTGTATCAAAGTGAAGTTTTTGTTAAAAGAAAGCTCAAATTCTTCTTCAAATATAATCCCCTGTCCGCGTCCATGTATTTTCATTATTTTCAAAAAAACGGATACTTGTTCCTCCTTGTCATAATGTCGATGTCATAACTTAATCTAGCCGGCTTGTGAACTTCAACGCTAGATCGCCAACGCCGCGCCACATTGAATTGTTATTATTGTATTAATCGTTTGTCATTATTTCGGCAAGATTGCCCTCGACTTGCGTCCCAAGACCATGAACTACCTATTAGATGAAAAAAAAAAACCTTCTGTCTAGGAGTAGATTCTATGACGGACAGACATCGAGACGGACAAAACGAGGACATGAGCGCCTTCCCGTTGGGAGAAGTGTGCTAAAGCGACATAGCCATGAAGAAGTCCTCACGTATCATATTTATCATGAAGTCAGCAATGAAGCTTTTTATTAAATCAGGTCATTATCACAACGATGTGATGGAACGCACTTTTTAGCAAATTTTTAAAAATGCATTTTAATACTTCCGAGCGAGAAAAACTATTTCTGTATTAGGAACTGTGTGTAAACGTGACCGGAATTTAGGTCGAAGACGGGATTCTTGTGTCGTGCTTGGTCGAAGCTAGATGTGCCCGACGACGTCCGTCAAGATTTGATTCCAGAGGTAAGTAGTTTTTGACACTATTTATCAACATTATTTTCCAAATCGCTTTTGGTTTGACTGCATTATTTTTTTTGGGTGATTCAATATTTGTTTCCACGCATGAAGGGCCGAACTATGAATCTCAACCTGATGAGAACAAAGGAACGGACTGTAAAAGAGGGCTTTTCGCGGATGTTCTGCCTTAGTTTGATATTACGCGTAGAATTTGTTGCATTGTCTCTGTGATTGTGACCGGCTGTGATGACAAACGGCCTGACGGGATGTTACAACAAGGGTTTACGGGGTTCAACTCCAAGTTAGGTAGAATGGGGTCGTGTACAAGAATCACAAAATACGATTTTATTGGTATTGCCCTTTGCTTATATAGATAAAATCAGCAACTGTGCAGCTAAAATACAAATGAAAAACCGTAAGTTTCGCTTCTTCCGGTCTATCGGTTTAAATCAAGTGAAATCGCGCGCAACGTAAGCGCGAATAAAAACAAAGCATGGACAAGGCCGCCATGAGAGCAGCCTATCAGCAGAGCAGCAACAACTGCATCGTTGTCATAGCAACACGCAACGTCTAGCTACGTCACTAGACGTTTAAATCAAACCGCTCTGCTTCGCGCCCAGATTTTCAACTTTTTTTTTTTGAAGAAAAGTAGTTGCTTTTGAGACACTATGTTGCTTTGTCTGTGGTTATCTCACGCTGTACTTTAGTTTACAGGGAATAAAAAAATCATGGTATAAGACCCCATTGGAGATTGTAAAAATAGCGCGCATGGGATTTCTTTGTTTTGTTTCAGGTCCGAAATCTAGTGCGTATACGGTATTGTTTTCATGTTACAGGTCAGGGCTTAGCTTATCCGATTGATTATTTGACTATTTTTCATTCATCACAATTTGAACATGAATAATTCACAAGTCTTTTTACGTTCTAATTTTTGATGTCATTTTTGTTGTCGCACGAATTTTGTAAACTTACTGAATTTCATCCCAATATTTTATCAATTTTGTGTGTGATTTGCTTGTCATGTAATCACTTGTCATGTACTTGTATTTTTGTCTGTGTCATGATTTGATTGTCATTTAAATGTCATTGTCCGCCGTCTGCTGTGACCCTACGTATCTTTTCATGTACTTTTTGTTGATGCTCGCTGATGTTTTTGTCAGATATTCCGTGTAGGTATTTTTCCAGGATCCTACTAACCACCCCTATTTTGTCTTGTTTAGGGTTTTTATGCATTGTTGTTGATGATTTTATCTGCATTGTTGATTTGTTGATTTATTATGCACTGTTTACTTATGTTTTTACATTTGTTTACTGATGTTTCTGCGATTTTGTCTTACTAATTCTGCTTACACTGAATACCGGAAATTATCAGTGAGTTTCTTGTTATTTGTCACATACTTGAGATCTTCTTCGGGCTCAACTCGGGGGTTTGTTTGACGAAGTCTTCCACTGAGTACCTTCTTCCGAATTTGTCACTCTCCTTTTTCTTTGACTGACAGTTTGACATATTTTGTTGTGTTTTCAATTGTTTTTGTTCATTTTGCCCATGGTGTGTCATTTTTTGCCCATTGTGTGTCATTTTGACTATTCTGTCAGTCTCATGGTGAGGTGTTTTATGAGGAGAACTGAAGTCATTCAAATTTTGCTGATGATTTTATTATAAGTTCATTTTGTTTGCTGTCAATTCGTGTTTCTGTTCAACTTTTCAATTCAATCCTCATCCCCAAAGTTCTGTCTCGTCTAGAGTAGCAGCCTGAGTGAAACGACAACGTGAGCAGAACGTAGGCAAAAGGTCCACAAGTAAGGGGGAGGGGAGTAAAGACGATCATAGCCAAAGGTCAAAAATGGTGAAACAGCTCAACGAAGCAAAATTAGGCAGGCTTACATCGACCTGTGCAACGCTGATTTATCGACTTGTCAACGTATATTTGACCATTGGGGGCCTGCTGCTGTGATTATTAGCCTCAATAGAAGCCTAGTAATATTTTTGATATTCTTTTCATATAAAAATGGAAGGGATTAGCCAGTAGCGAAGAAAAAACTAAGACATCATTCTGTACTTATTGGAAGACAATAATTAAAAGTTTAACTGCGCCATAACTGAATGGAAGCATGTTAAACTTGAAGCTACGCTAAACTTATCGATAAACTGAATGTCACTGAACCCGATTCAACTTTAATGAACAATAAAATACTGAATTGTTTTGAAACTTTTCCTAGGTAACTTTTCTATAAATCTATACCGCACCTAGCCAAGTTTGTTTGGATGCTACGGCATAGTCGCGCAGAGAACTGGGCTTGCTTCGGTTCGCGCGATAATGGTTTCTGTTGTGACCGGCGCTCAGCTCTGGTTTGGGTTTCATGATAAATGTTCTGCCCGACTCGCGCCCTAATCTTCTGCATCGCCACGAACACAATTACAACCCCGTCTCACCGCCCGTCTACAACTTCCTACCCCGAGCCAAAACACGCTGTATTTATTCATCTCACTTTCCCTCCCGTCGTTGTACACTTTACTAAAACGCGGCTGCCATGGCAACGTTTTAGGGACACGCCAAAACAGCGCTCTCTGCTCCTAGAGTCCATTTTGACGCAGAGCCGGTGGCAGGCATGTATAGTGCGATGATAGATAGGTATCCGACGAAATGTCTTTGCAACCTCACACAAGTCACACAGTAACAAACTCACTTGAATTCTTCATAATGTCGTTGGAATATGATCTAAAAAAAAACCGTACGTATCCAGGAGTGGCTTTGGAAACACAATTTTCATTAATCGGAGCGATTAGGTTTAATCGGAATGATTAGATTGGCTGAATGAATGACCGAATAATATATTGTCTGCGCCAAGCCAACTGCGTTAAAAATTTTGTTAATCGCAAAGTATCTCATCAAGTATAGATACATAATAAAGGAGTTCTGAAATTGAACCTGACGATAGCAGAAACATCTATCTACATCGTCTAGTTTGCCACTAAGTAATGATACGCTATTCGCTATTCGCTATGCCGGTGTTTAAGTCATACCTTCCGCCCGCAAAATTCAAACAGACTGCCCATAGTACAAGTATAGACAATACAAATAGAAAAGACCATAATGTCGTCACGTATTTTTACGGTTACGTAGGAACCAGGCGAGTCCATCATTCAAAAAAAGGTTGGCTGATTTTTGATGCCCCAATATCCGTGACGACGGTGGTGATAAACATATGGTCTTCTCTATTTGTATTGTCTATACATCAAGATGCATGGAACTGCATTGCAATTATCATTGTGATGTAGCTTGTGGCTTTGACAACGTACCTAATCTGCAAATTCATTTTTTTTCAAAGACTGAAAAACAATCAAGCCTAACGCTTGTTGGTAATAGGTTCTCGGTCCCTTGGTGCCACAAAAAAGCGTGACCACGCTTATCTGGGTATGACTTTTAGCAGTTAGCTTTTTTCTTCATTTTTCCAATGTGGCTGTGAGTTACCTACTCTAAATCGCGATTAGACATCATCTAACTGACGAATGATGACGCAGCATTCCAATAATTTGTAATCTTGATGCTTTATTGAGGTACTGAAAACCATATTATAGCTTTGCTCTACAAGCTATCATCATTTATTATTGCTTCATCGCTGACCACCCCTTGCGGATACGTCTTTCCTTATCCACCCCTTCACCCCTATAGTGACAAATGAAGTCACAAATCAACAAGTCATTAAAAGCTCCACTGTTCCTAGTAAATATAACGGTACGACGAGTAGGTATACAATCTGCCTTATGCTCTTGCTTATCGTACTCAAGTTTACAAAAGAATGGAAACGTTTCCCAATAAAAGAAAACGAACTGTTCTTCACTTTAGATTTTACCTCTACTCTTATTCAGTTACACATTGTTCTCTGCAAAACTACGCGCGGTTGAATGTGTTTGGAGCTGACCATCCCGCACACCAGGCTGCTAGAATGCCGGCAGTTACCACCAGAGTGTTTGCCGATGCATTTCGTGTAGTTGCAAATGTTTTCTCCGGTGATTTCGAAAATCCATCACGAAATATCTTTTCGAAATAACTGAATGAGTAAAAGTTTGAAATGCTCACCCAATTTGGTCTTTTCCGCGAGCTGTGTGGCTTTACTTGGTCGCGAGCGAATAAATTGTGGCATCAATGGGAATGCCTGGACGACATTTACACTGCCGTTGTAGGAAACTCGGTCATTACTTAACGATAACGCAAACGCATAGTATGTAAAACAATTAAAACTAATGTCGAAGTCGTTGTGTCCGTACTGAACGAATCTTGTGTGTCGGCCTCTGGTCGCGCCGTTAATTAATTACTTACGGCACGCCGGCACTACCTACTGTGCATGCGGCCATCGCAAAATAATTACAAGTCGGGGTTGCGATGCAGCTTTTCATCGTAATTACGCAAATTACTTTTGCAAGCCTGCGAGACGCACGGGAGTGGGAAATGCATCACACACATCGGGGAAAACGTTGTGACTTTGAAAAGTGAATCTTGACAAACCGCGCCATTTTTATTTCATTCTTCATTTACTAATGGTAGGGAGATTTTTTCTTCGTGTATTAAGAGATTGAAAGAATTGAACCTTGATGCTTTTATGCCTTCGAGACCACACCTGATTCAGATTGAGACATCTTAGTTCAACGAGTTTTGGAGATATTTTTACACAGGCCTGTAATGTGAAAAACTTGACCGCTCAATTTTTCTCGGAAACCGTCAACGACAAAACGGGGATGGTTTTCCGAAACGTCCGGTTCATTTATTCATTATTAGACAATTACGGCCCACTGAGGGCTTCTGCCTCGCGAATGAGCTGCATTCCGGTGCATTTCCTACATCTTTCCATAACGCTGTCAACAACTTTTCGCTCTTCTTCCATTCTAACAGCGTGTCCGGTCTGGCTCTGTGTATTTTCCGCTCGCTTGCCATGATGATCCGTAACTTTTTCAAAATTTGTCTTTCAAATATCAGCAACCTTTCTTCTTCTTTTCTATTGTCAGTTCTCTGCTACGCTAGGTACTCAAGTTAGAATCGGCTTCATCAGTGTTTTATACAGAAGGATAAAATATAGCGGATTAACTCGTCAGTGCGTTGTGGAGGAGCTTGCAGGGACTGAGAAAAAAAGCATCTACAAGCCTTCCTGGTTTGATTCGTTACAAGATCCATTCGTATCTTCTTTTCTGTGCCTATCCATGCTTGGAAAACAAAATTAGGTGCAGCGTGCGTCCCTGTCGTTTTACTGAATCTGGATCCTTCTGCTTGCAGTCACTTTCGTCTTGCTGTCATTTTCTTCTTAATCCTCTTTAACATTTTCCATCGGGTCATCCTTTTTTTTTTGTTCCCTTTGACGCAGTTGAGCTTTCGCTGTTTCATACAGTGTGCCTCTTATATTGATTGGAACAATCGCTATTGATTCTGTCGAGCGCAGTATGTCTCTTCCCGGCAATCAGATAAGGTGAGAGTGCAAATAACGAGAGCACAATTCTGTAAAAATCTGTCTTGTTCTCTGGTTATGTTTCTTGTTCTGCCTTGTAACTGCCTAAAGGGGTTGTAACTGTTGGTTTCTTGACAACTTCTGTTGGACCTCACTGACGGCCGATGAGGCAATATCAAATTCTCTTCCAACAAATGAGAAACTACCACAGGTTATTGTAGGTAGGTACCTACTCGCCACAAAGTTCATCAAGAAAAATTACAGGTAATTTTGTTTGTGTCTTTTTGAACCACCAGAGACCATCTACTTTCAACTCATTTACATGACACCGTAAATAGTGGAACATTGGGGAGTTTGCGTACACACGTAGGTACGTGAGACGTAACGTAACTTTCAACGTGAAAATAGACGAGTTTGTTATTTGGAATGCCTTGGTTACAGGGGAGTTTTCACGTTCTACGTTGCGTTACGTCGTACGTTGCGTGAAATCGCAAACTCCCTATCATCTAACAAGACGCCTCGTTATAATTTTTTCTGCGTCCTGTAATAGTAATACATAATAATAATAATTTCTTAAGAACACAATATTCTCCATTCAATTATGATATACCAAGGTACCTATATAGCGGCAAGTCCTATATTCTCGACATATTACATTGGGTTATTGTTAACACAGGGACGGATATAAGCTGCATTAGACTGACCTGATCCTTCTCGATAAATCCGATGAAAGCCGTCCTTTCGATTTCCACGGGCTGTCCCGCCCGGTCGTACAAAGCGATGACGAAATGGAAGAAATTGGACTTTCGCAGGTTACTAGGCGGCTGCTTTTCGAAATGCGCCCTTCCAACTCCGATCCTGAAACCCAACATCACCATATAATTAACAACGCTGCCTGCGTATGGAGCAAAAGGGCAAAAATAATAATACTTTGCGCGCTCGAAATTGAATTAAAGAGAACGGAATAAAGTAAACACCCGAGTGTGTATGGTCTATTAGCACTTCCTAAAGAGCTACACAGCACCGGGTAGGTATGCGCTTCTCGCACCCCCTAATCTAATTTAGCATTAGAGATAACGCGGTTAAGCGTCATTATTTGAAGTGTCACAACACCATCTGGTGCCAAAAGGGTTCGCCGGTCAATGGTGTGCACTATTATTGTCCGACTGTACGGTACTTGTGTGTGTGTGTGACCTCTTCCTTACAGAGAGCTGGGCGGCATTTCAGGACAATAAAAACTGCGAATTTCAAAGTGTCAACTTCCAAAACAGTGCAGTAATGGTACCTACTTATTATTAAGAGCAAAAACGGATGTGCGATCGAAACTTCAATTCATCACGTACACACATACTTCAGATTTTCATGCGAGATTGCAAGCTAATGACTTAATGCTTCCATCGTTCAGACGCGGGCAAAAGGACATCTCTTTTGTACATGGTCCGTGAAATGCGCGCCATTACGAAATTAGCCGTGTATGTAGCATAGCGTGGCACTCCTTCAAATAATATTAATTGTCAACTGTCTGGCAGACAGTGATGATGGTACTCAGGTAATTGTATGAACTTATCTCATGAAATCAAGTAATTATTGAATGTTTAAAAGCGTTACAAATGTACATTAATGAATCACTCAAATTAAGTACGGCGACATGGAGTTGGTGGATACGGCATATCGTACAGGTGGTATCGAGCTTTTCGATCGTTCATTCATTCATGGCACACGGTCAACCACTATTATTGCGGTTATAGGCACCTACCACCTACCCTCGGCTAAAGGCTTCGATGCATTCCATAGAAGCATTTTCTCATTTCCGTCAAACTCAAGTTTTTTTTTTTTTAATTTAGTCCTATGTGAATAATCAACGATTTACAAGCTTTCACCAGGGTGCCCTAAGTTCAAGTGTAGCTCGTTGCCCATCGGACGAACGGACTAATAGTGGACGGGCGTTCGTGGTCATGGTTCCCTATTAGAAGACCATTTCCAGAGTGATGTTTTGTGATCTGTGTGTAGGTATGTGTATGTATTTGATCTCTCACGATAACTGCCGATTCATTGATCCGAATGAGTATTATAGGCATACTTTTACTTAGGAATGCACGTGTCATTTTTTGGCTGCTGACAAAAAAATAACAGAAGCTATATATCTCACAGAACCACGGAGCTTGACTCGCGATATGTCAGAATTCAAAAACTACCCAGTTGATTCGAATCAAATTCGGCAAGAAGTAACACAACCAACGAATCAAATTAAGTCTGCAGTTGAAGTTTTCCGCCATTTCCGAGTTGGGCGCTACGAATTTTCAATTTTCTTGCTGATCGATACCACTTGGGAAGGCCCTTCAACCGGGCTCTGGCCAGACGATCCGCGTTCGGTGCTGGACTCATTTCAGCTGACATTTCCTGCTGGGGGTTCGAATTGAAAAACATTCGGAATGATATCGAAAGCGGCCGCATTGAGCGTCGCTGCGTCGGTCGCGAAGGTTAATTTTCAAATGCGATGCGGTTTCGATTTTCCGGCGGTATTTTTTTTTTTCGAAACAAAACTTGCACATTTCATAAACTGAAACATGCAATGTGAATTTCGTTTCGACAGTTCGACGTGAGATGGGATCTACGAAATATTCATTCAGGTGCCCACATGCTGCGCATCAGACGAAATAGGACGAACAGTTTTCAAGTTTCCCTATTTATAATTCTTTTGGGTTGCCCCTGCACTGGAACACTCAGTTTATTGTGCTCCCACCAAACGGACTCACCGAGCCACAATGTGATGCCTGGATGTTCAATGGTCGGTCCATCCAAGCACTGGGGCCGACAAGCGCACGAATAACCTGGACTCTGACTTCAGTCGCACACACCACACCCGCTCAACACACCCCGCGCTCTGCGCCGATACGTTCCTGACTTCATCAGCTTCCCTGACTTGAGATATCACCCGACTGGAGCGGTGTAGCACACGCTATGGGCTTCATAAATTTATTGGTTTCACGATCCGTATGAGCTCTGGTCCCATCCTGCTGGAAGTATAGCCACCTACATTTAACTTTACTGTGTAGTCATCATACAATAGGTACTGGCTCAATAATCTCTCGTCCTGACAACCGAAACAAATTTCAAACTCAATGACATTTGATGTGAATTTTTATTAGTATAAATCAAGTCACGGGCATACGTTTCAGTTTCCACAGCCTCTCCTTGTGGTTTTTGTTGATGAACATACATTATGCTTTCAAATTCTAACTGCCCGCACCCCGAAAAGACGCCTGGAACAAAGATTTCCATCAGATCCTGGATACTAGTCGGCCGAGTATTGGTGCCACAACAAATTTGTTGTCGAAGTAAAGGAACTACATTATGTATTATTACTGATTACATCTGGTATATTGCAGCCTGCCTTTGATATAAGTAGGATTCTAACAAAATATATTGAATTGTCTAATCTCAGACAAACGTTCTTCACATGGATAGTGAAGTAGCCTGGAGATACAAAATAAACAATTCATGTTATGTGCAGGTGGCAAAAGGACAATGCCGGAAGTTACATGGTGGTATATATGTATGATGCAGAGCAGTAGGTGTACCGAAATCAAATTTTACGCCAGCATAGTAAACAATGTTCGCGAGACAGCCAATTTGGCGCCCATCAGTCGGGGATTCCCGCAATCTGCGTTGAAATCGCGAGCATCATGGGAAAGATTGATGGTTCGTAAAGCGCCACGTCTGACGTTGATGACAAGATCCAATTAATAATATCGCAAATGAGTGTTAATCTACTGTGTCGAATATCCGTGTAGAGTGACGCCACCGAATGGAGGAGAGAATGATACTGTTTGAGGGGGGGGGGGGGGGGTAGTCAAACGGGAAACGGAACCAAAGAGGAGGACGAGGATGGGTATACGCGGATGGAGGTATATAGGTACACAGTGGGCGAATTCCTGCTTCCTGCATATAATACAGTGTCACGTTTGGGTTCGTCGATAATGTAATCTATAGCTCCCCGGTATTGCCTGCACCTGAGCCGCCCCCTCTCCCCACTTGTATTACTTGCCACTCCATTTATTTATCCGACAAAATGCAGTGCCGATACCCAATACATTTCGAATATATATCTATCTATAACGTTCAGGTGGAACTTTTACAGCTTAATAAAACAACACTTCTGGGCGGCGTTCTCAATAGATGTAGATATGTACCTGGGGGTGTGTGTATGTGTGTGAGCGGCTCCTTATATCGCTTTAGCCGCCTGCCTCGCAGAGAATAGATCGCGCGCTTCCAAGGTGAAACGGTTTAATCCGACGTTTTATTTGCATCCTATCAAGGAAGAGGAGTAGAGGAGCCGGCATTGTAATATTCAATTTGGCGGAAGAGTTATGATCGTGTCGAATACTCAACCCTCGCGTCTGTTGTTAAGGTCTTCCACGCCGATGCAGGAGATATCGCATGCAAGGGAAATAAGAATAGTCGGGTTCGGGAGTGGATGGAAATTGTCGCACAAAGTGAAATTTTCGCCGTTGCATCTTCCAGTTGCACATCAACTTTGATGATGAAATTGTGCTGTGTGCCTGTGTGTCGAGTGAATTGTGTCTAAATTCTATCGAAATAAGCGATGAGCTTTTTATACTTCGACTGCTTACCAGGGGCCCGTTTCAGAAAAGCGACAAGCGTCTAATTCTACAAGCGTGTCGTGTTGGTTACCATTGTTGCAACAATGGGTTGGCGAAGCTATTATAAATTCGTAAAATAGAAATTGCACCTGTGAGCCAGCTTGATAAAGGCAAGGGCCAATACATCCCTGGGCGGAGTCCGTCTCCGTGCATGAGGCAAGGATGCGCGAGATGCACGGCAAACCAACAGCGGTGGCAGCACCATGCAGGACAGCTGATCGAGAGAGTACGAGGGAAGAGGAACAAAGGTCGAGGAAGATGATCGGCCATAGTACAATTCTTTGTCACGGTATTATTGTTAAATAAATTGACTGTCAATATACCTTTGTGAAACGGACCCCAGATTGCCTGAGAATGCTCGCAAAGTCCCAGTACATAATTCGCGATTTCGATTACCAAAAGATGGCGCCAGTGGTACAGCTTCCAAGCCATACATTTATTCCGCGAAATTTAAATCGAGATCATATCAAATTAACAACAATAATGCATCACGTCAACGTGAAATAGACCTAATTCATTCGTCACAGCAGGATAAGAAATACAAAATTTTTATTGTGAAAAGACAGAATATACAATACAGGCTGTCCCGAAAGTATCGCATTCCGAGCTCAGGCGGTATATCGAATCCACTCAAGAACACGAGATTTTTGACTTTTTTTTTTGAAGACATGAGGGAGTCAAAAACTGTGATTTTACCCTCCCTCCTATATTTTCGTTATTTAAATTGATTTTGGAGAACTGTTCATGACTGACTAAGCAGTAAAATTTATGAACTAGTAAGTGTGCACTGAATCTCTGTTCACGATACAGGGTGAGTAAATCCCTAAATTTCAGTTTTCTGCAATAAGGCCTGTGAAATTTTCTATTAGTCTCTAAAATAATCAAGAACAATAAGATATGACCTTTCCGGTTTTGATACAAAAATTTTAGTGACGTTTTTAAAGAGAAATGCATTTTTAGATATTGATACCGGGTGTTTATAAATGTCTGTGATCGCATCGCCTTTGAAATCCGCTTTCGATCACTACAATTGCGCCTGTTACTGCGTTTTTCGGCCTGACCCATGACCCATGCCTGCCGCGATCACAGTTTCTTATAAACACCCCGTATATCAAAATCACCTTGAATAACGAAAATAGAGGGGAGCGAACTACACCCTTCGACCAGCGCATATCTTTACAAATAAACGACATCAATTTTTTTTTAATATCTTCTCGTGATCTTGAATGGATTCAATTCCATATATCGCTTAGTCAGCTGCTTGCAAATCGCAGTCATAGCACATGTCATCTTTCAACATAAGGGATCGAAATGTTTCAGTTCAGTCATGTTCTCTCTGTATTTTCTTCTTGCTGCCGGTTTTGTTACACAAGTAAAATAGAGACACAAAACAGTCAAAATGTTTTTAATATTACCTTCAATGAAGGTTGGATTGGACGTATTATTTTGGATATATTGTGAAGTTACAACCGTGAGTACCGCAATGTATAAACTTCGAGAACTTGACCTGCAAAGGAATAGCTGTCGAATTGTTCTCCAAACGCAGAGTTTCAAATTGACACCTGAAAATCATTCCATGTTATTTGAGCCGTTTGCGATGTTTAGTCATAACTTTGTCAATATTTAGGCCAACAGGTGCAATCAGCGCGAAGTAAAATTGCTTGGACGTCGACTTTCGAATCACCCTGTGTTCAAATTGATATGTAGATAGTAGATAGGACGTCTGAAACGATCCTCGTTAGAAAAAAACGATACCATTTATTATAACTTTAAAATGGAATTAAATTTTGCCTTTCCTGATGTTAATGCAAATCCTGCATGACGGGGAATGTATGCGGAAGAGTCGACCAACATCCACAATCCACATACACAGCCAGAGGGAGCCGTGCTAGCGAACGGGCGCAGGGATCAATGGCAATCAGGGCCATTTGTGGCCGGAACGACGCTGGGTTTTGGTCCGCAGGACGCGCAACTGAAATATGCCCTCGAGCCGCGTGAATTATACGGACGCGATAATTTATACCTTGCTGTTAATGAAGGTGGTAAATGCCTGGTTTGTTCGTTGTGTACTATCAATTTTGCAAGGCAAAAACTGATTCCGGCAAAGTTCCTGATTGCCGCGCCAATTACTTTTTTCGCATTCTGCCATACCGCAGAGCATATCGTTCGGTCGGTTTTTGATTTATTTAAACTGCGTGCGTGTGGCCTGGTGAAAAGGTGTATGTAGAAGGTACCTATAGGCTATAGATATACCTACAAGTACATAAAATGGGGACGCAACTTTTAATTTTGAATGGAGGAATTTGAAATCATGGTTAGTCAAACCGAGCCTATGAAATTTGCAAAACATCAAATTCAAATGCAAAAAATCTGTGGTGGGCGAAATAAAACTTCCCCGGAACTTCTTCGAATTGTCGTCAATTACAGCCGCCTGTTCACATTGCATAAACATTTCCCAGCTTTGTTGAAGTTTCCCAGCAAACAAAAAATCGCGCTTGGCTAAGATTTACCACAGAGAAAACTGTACCTAGCTTTTTGAAGCAATTTGTCAATTTATCAGTCCTCCCAATTCACTGTCAATTGCAATACAAAGGGTTTTATATCTAAAATATTGTGACATGTTGCTTAATTTATGATAGTCAGCACCGTGTTCGCCATGGCGGTGAGATGTAATTTTACTACATTTGTGAAAATAGTCGATTTTTGTAACTTTTGTGCAGGAATAAGCAATGGTATTTTCCACTGGCACTGGCAATAAAAGATACGC
Source organism: Anaspis maculata (assembly GCA_949128115.1). Classification (NCBI taxonomy): domain Eukaryota; kingdom Metazoa; phylum Arthropoda; class Insecta; order Coleoptera; family Scraptiidae; genus Anaspis; species Anaspis maculata. The sequence goes on along the minus strand of OX421962.1, from coordinate 35,029,884 downwards.
AATGAACGTAACCTCCGTCTATTCAGAGTGCCTTGTTATCAATTACGGCAGAAACAAAGTCTCTACTGATGTGCGCTATGACCGCTAGCCTGTCAGCGAGCGACCTGAAGTTGTTCCAAAAATACAGTTGACGGAAAATAAATCATGGCATAAACGATAAACGTGACAATTTTGCTGTTGGCTTCTGTATGGTTTTCGTTTTCCGCGTTTTGTCCATTTGCTGCAAAAAAGAATGGATCGTTTCGACACGCGCAGCTAATGCACCAGAAAGTTACTTGAACCGAAAGAATCATTGTCGTTATTCAAATGTTTGAGTGTTTTGACTGCATTTGAATAACGACAATTAGGTATCCTATTAAAATAACTTTCCAGCAATATCTGAACATGACCGCACTTGGAGGAGTTGGAACAAATGTATAATTGTGATAAATAAACCGTGATGCTGACTTCGAGATAGAATTGATTATTATTATTATACCCAACATGCCACTAAAAGTATTATTGGACTTTTACCATTTCATGAAATTTTGCTTGGTGGCAAACGTCTTCGACTTGATAATGGATTTTCAACTCATCATTGACTTTTAACTCGTGGGTCACACATTATCATCATTGATTTTACCTTTATCAGGTGCCTTGGCTTTGTTTTTTTCCCCGGAAACTTCGTACCTCCCTGATAATTTACTAATAGGCTGTTTTAATCTGTGAGTATCAAGTCTCAGGCATTCCATAAGCAAAATTTTGCAAAAACCAGCATTTTGAAGAACAATATTGTTCACGGTTCATGAGTCACCGTGTACAGAAAATATAAACTGAATACACCCATCCGGTGGTTTAAAATATATAAATAATAAAGTTGGATATTTTTGTGATTTTTTTTCATCAGCTTCATGGAAGATTCCATTCGATTATACCGTATTACTGTCGGAATGCAATTTTTGAAACACTCTGTGTAAGTGTATATACTTTGGTGCTTCGTAGTCTTCGTACCTTGGCTGCGGGCTATAAAGAGCTTGCGATGTTTTATAGCCGATGTGCTCTGCTTACGCCCGAGGTGTATGCCAGCTCAGGCCAAAGGCCTTCCTCGGATGAAACCATCAATTTGAAATCGACCACGAAGAATTGATCAAATGTTTGATGTAAAAAGAAAACGAAGGCTTGCCAATCAATCAGGATTGGCCTGATTGGCCAAGATTTGTAGAATATGGTACAAAAAGGGTGACTTTTGTGGCCTAATCACAAGGACCTGTTTCGACGTTCCAAGAAAAACCAATAAATGTTTTGTAAAAGGGATTACACGTTGCCTTTTTCCATCACCATCAATCATTCGGGAACGAATTCCAAATTTGTAGGGTTGAGATGCCACTTCGTGGTCGTTGCCACCTTAAAAAAACAATACCTCCATTCATTTGTTCTTCACGCTTCATAAAGGCCTAATTACTTTCAACATTATACCTGTCCTCCACTCTATTATCCTGAGCTATTTCTCTCATACACACATGACGTTAGTGAATACAGCCAATTACCAGGTGAATAGAAAAGTCACATTTTTGATCTAAAAACCAGCTTCTATTTGCAGTTTTGCTTTAGAAGCGTAAATTGCTGCAGCTGCCACTCGTGGCGAGTTCTTTTTTGCATATTGCTTCGAATTTCTGGTTCGCAAAGATATCACTTTATTGTATGCTTTATACAGGGTGTCCAGAAAATGGCGGAAAAGCTCTGCAGCACGTTGTAGAGGACCCTTCAGGAAATTCCGAAAAAATGATTGAAAAAATCTTCGACTTCCATTTTTGAAGCTTTCAAGGGTCAAAAACTGGTCCTTCAAATAATAATTCTCTTAGTTTCTGACTCACCATCTTATTAAAAAAAAAATTCAATACACATCCAGTGGTAGATATATCTTTCTCATAATTGTGCCGTCAACAGTGAGCTGACATGTTTTGAATTAACAAATTTAAAAGTGTTCAAAGCGCCGTCCCTTGACTCTTGATAACCCCAAAAATTTAAGTCGCAGAATTTTTTCATCATTTTTTCGGAATTCCCAAAAGGGTCCCTTACAACGTACTAGAGAGCTTTTCCGCCATTTTCTGGACACTCTCTATAAACATTATTCGAAAAAAAAAACAAGAAACAACAAAGAAGAATCCAAGATTTTGAGCTTTCAAACAAATTAAGCAATTTTTTGAAAAACTTTTTTCGCGTCTGTTAAATTCATTTTCCATTCTTTGATATTACCTATTGACAGCGACAGTATCAGTTATTATAAAGCACGGCCACTTGAAAATACTATTATTGTACTTGATAGGTACTGATACTGATAGGTAGGTACTATTATATACAGGGTGATTTATGAGTGACCCTACATTTGTGACAAATACTTTTTTCACAAGGTGATTTGAATGTTTGTTGAAAATGTTGATACTTGAGTGATATTTCTGGAATGATTGATGATATTATGCTAAAATTTACTGGTAGTATTCGTCTGTTGGTAACTGTCAAATAGCCATACTCGGTACCTATAAACTAAAGTCTAGGGCAGGGCTTGAGAAAATGTGCCTCCATGTTATTTGGTCAAAAAGTACATTTTCCGACAGCTTTTCTGAAGAACTGTTATCGGATTCAAAAACTCGAGAAAAACTGCTGTGAGAACCACTCCTTAATTTGGATGACACGCTTAAAGTTTTGAGAGAAGAAATGCAAAGTAAAATATTAGACCAAGTTTTTATTTTTGACCGGACATAGTCTTTGAATTAATCGACCGAATTCATTCAAATTCATTCTGTGGCTTGTCTCCTCTTAGACAGTAGCGCTTGATTGAAAAAAAAATCCAGAGTCAGACTTTTTCTTAGAGTGAATCGAAAAAAAATTCGAGGGGGTCAACCACAAACTTCGTCTCGATTAGGTCTCAGAAAAGTCCGGCCTTGGATTTTTCTTTCAACCCAGGCCCTTCTGTCTAACAGATTGCCACAGGTTATTTCACATTTCAACCAAATCTGACGTAAACCTACTTCAACTAGTTACAGGTTCCTATTCGCGATTTCAACTGCCAATGGGGGCGCTGTAAACAAGATGGAGGATTATAAGTTTTTGTGTCACCTGTCATCGCGCGTTGTATAACGGCTGTATTTGTGGTATTTGTGTTGAATTATTATTGATCGCTATCTAACAAAAGGTCATTTTCTTGATTAACTTGATCACCTATGCGAGTATTTTGACAACTCGCGCGATTGTCGCTGGTTATCTGGCAGAAGCGACAAAACAGAAATGACGTAAAAACTTACAAACTAGCTTCGCTATTTCAGCCGCCAGAGGGCGACTAGATTTTTGAAATCGCGAATAGCCAAAATGCGCACCCTGTGATTGACATGTCGTGAATGTACTTGACGACTTGTTTACGTAATAACTTTAAGCTATATGTATGCACTGAGAGCTGACGACGTCACCGACGAAATTACCATCAGTCATGTTGCAGGTGACTAAATTAACGAGGCAATTAGTAGCGGCAGCAAATGGTGGCGGCGCCGCACAGCACGTGTATGTTTGCGAGGCCTGCACGCTTCGATCTCGCCGTCCCAGCCGCCGCCACGGCCATCGGATGTATATTTATAGGATTCGCAAATCAGATAATGGTGGTGTTTATGTCAGTTTTTCGCTCATTTATTTCGCTCGGTCAATTGAGTGCGGTATATAACGAAGCCGGGATCCAGTATAACGGCCGCCAATAGACGGGGTGATTATATTGAAATACTGTCGCCTGCAACGAAATATCTACGCTGATTTATGCCCGACACCCTCCTCACACACACCAGGACCGAACATTTATCGGATAGAGCTCGCGTATATGATGGTGTTATAAGTGATGCCTTTATATGTGGTCCGTAGCGTATATCCTATACGGAATCATTGTTATGTTAATAAATGCAACAGTTAATGTCACTGTTTGCCATTCTACGTTTTATTTTCGACGATTATCGCCCCAAAAGCCCGGAATTAATTTGACGTGATCCGCCAGGATACAAGAGCACCGTATGGATACAGCCTGGTTATATCCCCAATTAAAACCTACTATATCATGATTTTTTTCGCAAATGACCGCGGGTTCCACCAAAAAGTTAACACAGTATCAATGCTAACGCACTGTTGAAGGATTTTGTTCTCCGGTCAATGCTAGTTGTTTCACTACGGAAAATTCTAAAAACCTTGAAAAATAAATCAGTCCTTCGTTCTGTTTTGTGAAATCTCAATTTCTTCATTCACCAGCCAGGAACTGATCAAATGGAATTTCATTTACAGTATGAAATGACACCATCAGCTTTGGTGGAATCCGCGGTAAAAGAGGCCTTGTACGCTCAGAGCGGCTTCGACTTAAAAGCCGCTGAATCGAAGCCTGTGATTTTCTTCTGACTGGCATAATAGTCGTTGAGCCAGGATCCAGAAATCATGATTTTGGTTTCCACCCTGGGGACTTGACGTATCATACTTTTTTGGATTCCCCACAACACTAGCATAAAATGAAGCTATGAAACGTTTTCGTATCGAGTAGCCTAAGGCCGCCATCTTGAAAAGATGGTGCCGAAGGACCTGAAAAGAATCACTTTTCACCAATCCACTGACCATCGCCGTCTCACCTACCGCAATGGAATCATATGACTTTATTGAAACCCTTGATAGCATTTTCTGTCACGCCAGTGCCATTCTTCGTGATTAAAAACAGATAGTTCCTTCGGCAAGCGTGTATTTTTCTTTGTTTGAAAATAATTTTTTTCTAATGCAGGAATATGACAAAGTGACTTAGCTCAAGTTGTTTCCGATCAGCTTCTTTCTCTTTGAGCTCATTCTGGTATCATAATTTTCATAACAGCATTTGTTGACAAGGTACACTGCAAGAAGTGTTGAATTGCCAACACCAAGTTCAACAGTAATTTTATCATTGTTGCCATCGAGCAGAAACTTTAATTTTAACAGAAGTAGTTTTCTTGTACTGTCTTCTGGTTATACAGGCATGAATAGAATTTCGAAGACCACGTGGGAGTACCGAAAAATCAAGCATTTTCAGAGAGCGCGTTAATCTGCAAAGCCACCCTAAACACCTGAAAATGATCGTAATAACCAAAACTACGAAAATCAGAACAATAAGTAATCTAAACTGGTATGTCTGTCACTCATAGTTCTGATTTTTGTTGTGTTGGTTACGATTATTTTCAGGTGTTTAGGTGTAGCTTTGCAGATTTACGCGCTCTCTGAAAATACTTATTTTTTCGTTATTCCCACGTGGTTTTCGAGATTCGATTCATGCCTGTATGAACAGAAGACAGTACAAGCTAGCTATTTCTGTTAAAATTGAAGCTCCTGGTCAATGGCAACAATGATTAAATTACTGTTGTATTTGGTGTTGGCAATTCAACAATTCTTGCAGTGTACCTTGTCAACAAATGCTGTTATGAAAATTTGAGACCAGAATGAGCTCAAGGAGAAATAAACTGACCGTAAACAACTTGAGCTAAGTCAGTTTGGCATATTTCCGCACGAGAAAAAAATAATTTTCAAATCAAGAAAAAATACACGTTTGCCGAAGGAACTATCTGTTTTTAATCACGAAGAATGGCACTGGTGTGGCATCAAATGCTATCAAGGGTTTCAATAAAGTCATATGATTCCATTGCGGTAGGTGAGACGGCGATGGTCAGTGGATTGGTGAAAAGTGGTTCTTTTCAGGTCCTTCGGCACCATCTTCTCAAGATAGCGGCCTTAAGCTACTCGATACGGAAACGTTTCATAGCTTTATTTCATGCTAGTGTTGTGGGGAATCCAAAAAAGTATGATACGTCAAGTCCCCAGGGTGGAAACCACTCGGGTCCTCTGGCTCAACGACTATAATAAGAACGTAAAAAAAAATCCAAGGAAAACTGATTACAGCCGTACGTCAGCCATTCTGGGGCCTTTATTTAACACACACAAAAAAATCGTTCTATTGGGATGAACTCTCTACAGTATTTTGCATGACAGGTCCAAGTGATTTCCCATAAAACATTTGGAGCTAAAGTTATTTGAATGCAAGAATTTTTAAATAAATGCTTGAAAATTTGCAGTTTCATATCTTTGGCCGCAAATTTTTTAATGAACAAACACTCGGACTTAACGCGCAGATACTGCAGGGGCTCGCTTAAAATCTGAGGATCTTCGGTTAAGATCAATTTTTTTTTCTTCAGATTTTTCCCCTTTCGCCTGTTTATATCAAGATATGCAATAAATTCTCTGATGTCAGTTAAAGGAAAATCACCAGCTTCGATTTGCAGCCGGCGCCGCTCTGAGCGTACGGGGGGATCTTAAATGTATAAATTATACTCACACTTCTGGATTTAAACTGCAACTATTCAGATAATGCATCGCATTTCTTTTGCATCAAAACAATGAAGAACTGATTAGATTCACGATCGACAACACAGATGAAAGTAGAACTATTTACTAAACCCAGCACTGATGTGACGGAGCAGGCCATGCCATGTCCGTATCAATTCTTAACCCTTACTGATAAAATACATTTTGAACAGGCACAAGTGACGGCCTTACTGGTGGCTAAACTAAAACAATTACCAGGACTTGCGCTGTGAAGAAACTAGAAACAGCCCTTTGTAGTTTTAACAATACAACCTTCAGGTCTGTCAACCCCTTCAACATGTTTTGTGGTCCCGCATCCCGTTCCGCTGCTATTACCTGTTTTTATTTATTACTCAAAATGTGAAAAATGTCTCTCTTTTATCTTAATGAGCCCAAATAATTTTATTCAAGAGATAATATAACGCATATACATAAAAAAAACCTTCCTGAAATATCAATTGTTTTCAGGAAGAAGTGTATAGACAATACAAATAGAGAAGACCATGTTTATCACCACCGTCGTCACGGATATTGGGGCATCAAAAATCAGCCAACCTTATTTTTTTGAATGATGGACTCGCCTGGTTTCTACGCAACCGTAAAAATCCGTGACGACATATGGTCTTTTCCATTTGTATTGTCTATACGTGTGCATCATGGAGTTTTTTTTCCCATTTTTGAAATGTGCACGTTTGATTTCGAAAAAATCACCGCCGGGAAATCGAAACCGTGACTATCATTTTGAAGTGAGCCTTCGCGACGCCCAGTGCAATCTATTTTCGATATAAGTCGGGTTTTCTCGAGAAAACAGGGGTCCTCTTGGACAAAGGCGTGTGAGCGGCCGTCCCAAGTGGTATAGGGCAAAAAGAATTTTGGAAATTTGTGGCGCCCGATCGGGAAACGGTAGAAAACTCCGACTGCAAATTTCACTTTTCAATTATATTGCTTCCTGTCGAATTTGGTTCAAATCCGTCGAGCAGTTTCTGAGTTAAATAATTGAGAAGTTTCAAAATTCGATTTTTTTCATTTTCTAAATAAAAAAAAATCAATAATTTTCTTTTCAATTTTAAATTTTTGCCAAATGACAGATAGAGAAATACTTAGACTGTTCTGGATAGTTTTTCACGGCAGTGCCAGATCAACGCCTAGGCCAACAAAGCCCAGGCCTAGGGCGGCAAAATTTTGAGGACGGCAAAATCGAGGCAATTTTTTTTACTAATATGTACTTTTATTGTGACAATTGTCATTGCCCATGTGTCGTTGACTTTGCACTTCCTTAAGTTGTCTGTTTAGAATTAGAAGTATCTAGTAATAATTTTTTTCAAATGTCAAGTTCTGAATTTTGATTATGGTTATACATTTTCGTGCAATCATTGAGGTAATAAAAACCGGGAAAACAATGAGTTTGTTATTATCAGTGAACATTCGTTGGTATTATTTGCTTTCTGGGAGGGGTGAGGAGGCAAATCTGAAGCAGGCCAAAAGGCGGCAAATACGTTAATCCGGCACTGTTTCACGGGCTTCTAAGTGACATATCACAAGTTTAGTTTCGTGAAATCTACCTTATGCCATTTCTTGACAGCGAGCTTTCCGTTTGAGCGATCAGGGCCGCCATTCTTGAATCGTGTGAGAAAAGTCCCTGGGAGTTTTATATGATAATCCGTACTACATTTCTGTAGCAAAAAGTGCCTAAAAACCAAAATTTTTGGCAACATTCGCTACATCAGTGTACTGCGGAATGCATTTCACTCCCAGGGACTTTTCTCACACGATTCAAGAATAGCGGCCCAGGACCAAAAATAACTCAGCTCATTTGTCAACAAAACCATGGTGTGCATACCAAATTCGAAGTCGATCGGATCAATGCTTTGGCAGTTATGGTGGAAGATTACGGACACACCCACACATACCTACATCATTTTGAAATTTGTCAAACGTCTTGGGGGACTTCAAAATGGATATATTCGTCGAAACCTCTTTTATTCTGCACGATCACTAACTCGTAGTTTCATTATGACAAATGGCACAAAGTTGGATGCAGCTGACAAAAGTTCATATTTTATCCAACAATGATGATGAATATCATTATCACTTGCACTGAAATTGACATGCCAATGCTATATTTTCTAACATGATTGCATTCAAATCCAAATGTCTGCATATTGGTCTATGTATATGTTTTATTCAAATAACCCCAGCGATGCATTAAAATAGAGTTCATTATTGATTTAATTAATTCGGTGACTAATTATTAAATTTCATTGGCATATAATTAGGTTTCATATTGATGCGGTAGCTAAAATTACTTTGGAATATTTTATGAAATCGGCAACGCTTGCATAAATTAATATTTTCGCGTTTACTATTTTATTGGTCAGATCCTATATTCAATACGTATTATAAGATCAGGTAGATATAACTAAAGACCGGATCTTTAGGCAAATGCCTAAATTAGAATATACTTATAATAGGAGTATTATAACATTCCCAAGTTTATATACCTACTTTGAGTTATTTTGCCTCAAATCATGCTCTTCTATACTTAAAGTCTAGAGGTCCATTTTCTTAAAATTATGGGTTCAAGTTTTGTTCAATTTTTTTTTCCAAAAAGTATTCTGTTGAGCAGCTTTTGGTAGTTCTCTGTATAATTTGATATTCCATAGTGATTCCACTGAGGAATTCATAAATGAGTTTTCCCAACAGATTTTTGCGCGGCTCTGCACTGTTGCAGGTTGCAGTTAATATTATTATTACAATTTATAAATATTATAAACATCCCCGACTTGATACTGTTGAAAGATACAATTAAAATATGAACTGAAATTATACCGCATTTTATTAAGGTTTTTCAATTTCGAATTTTCATCTAAGTGTCCTGAAATAATGAAATACATACTGCCTATCAGCAGTTACAGCGCCGATGTGCCTGCATATTGAAGAAAACTGGCATCATTCAGAAAAAAACTTTATTTACGGTTACTTGTGTGTTCAAATCGAATCAACTCGCGCAAACACCCCACTCAACTCCATCTAGTGGGAGTTTGTGGCTCTCCGGCAACTTTGAAACTGTAGATCTGGCAGTTTCAGGCTTGATCTTCGAGGCTTTAAAAAAAAGATAGGATTGCAACAAAAAAATTGATATGAATAAATATATAATATGGGTACTTTGCATGGAAAATATTCAGATTTGAAAAACAGAAATTTCTTTTTCATCGGGCTAGCCTTTGAGACCCGGAGGCCTTGGTGCGAAGAGACAAGAATCTTCATATCGTCAATAGGACGTTGCTTGAACAAAAAAATTGGGGAATCCCGAGCACAAGAATATCTCCCATTAAAGATCTCCATTGCGATATTAAGAGGTAATAGAAATGCAGAAAGTTTTCGACGGACTTTCTCAGAAAACCCAGCTATGGAGCTTTATTTTATAGTTTTTAATAGTTTTTGAGGTATTTTCATTATAGGTAAGTATTATTTTTTTCTCTAGACAATTTAAACTTTTACACTTCAAAAATAAGGCCTTTGAAGAAATGTGACTTATGAGGAAATGAAAATTGAAAAGGCAGAGGGGAAGTCTTACCCGTTTTGATCAGGAACGGTGGGCTGCATCCACGACCTGGTGGTCGTGAGCGGTTCCTCTTTGAGACTGGGCCCTCTGGGCTGGTGATGGTGGTGGAGGCCAGCGGCGGCATCCTGGTGGTGGTGCAGACCGAACATGAGGCCCGGCCCAGCGACTCGCGGCGCGCCCGTGCCTGGGTAGAGCTTCCGGCCCCAGGCTGCGGCCACCGGGTCCAGGTCGGGGGCGGGCAGCGAGAGCGCGGGCCACGGGGACGCCGTCGGATAGCCGCGCTCCACCGGGTGGCTGCTCTCGTCGGACCGCGTCTTGACGGTTGACTTATCACACGTCACCTGTGGACATCAAGACCACAATCAATATTTTATTCGGGGAGTTTATTTTCGATTTCACATTTTCTATACATTATTAGCGGCGGGCCATCGGGCCAAGAATTTTATATGAACCCTTTTGGAAGCGACACCTGCTTGACATGATATCTTTGATTTATTTCTTTTTATTCCTTTGACTCTTGGACTTCATTAAATCAAGTATGTTGGTGCCTGTTGTCTTCTCAAGAACGTGGCTTTTAGGTACCTACCTACTTTAATGATCCATCCGAGGATTCATCTCAAGTATAATATCAAAATGCAAAATGTAATTAAAATTCAGAAGATTCGATGCTGATAGAGGAGTAGGTATAAAGAAATATTTATGAGCTCTTGAAAAAAATCATAAGGCTGTCATGATAATAAATCTGAGAAGAGCTGACCTTCTAAATCATTTGTGGAAGTTGCAATGCTGAGAACATCGGGAAAACGTACAGAAGTTTAAGAGTTAGAATTAACGAGCATCTTACCTACAGTCCGTTTTTTTTTAAGAAAGGCCATGTGGTCCAAATAGTAAACACCTTCGCATTGACGGTGAACGCAAAGGTATGTGCCATTTATGCCACAATGGACAAAATGGACTATGTGATCGATAAAGCTGACTATAGGGGAAATTTTATTTCGCAGACCATATAGAATCGGTCCAAGAAGTTGATAAACAGCCCTCTTTACTGAGCTTTGTTGTGTTTTCCACTTCTGTATTATTATATACAGAACATGAAACATCGTTGCTGTTGTTGTAGTTGTTGTTAGTAAGATTTTTGTAGTGAGTGAGTTAGTAAGATTTTTGTAGTGAGTGTGTTTTACGTTCCTCATTACTCCTTCTGTCTATGTTATTCATGCTAGTGGGTCTGTTCATGCAATTTTAGTTCAATTTCAAAACTGATCAATGGATTTTTTAAATGAAAACCTGACAAAAGAGGACTTCTGATATTCACCTGAGTAAATGGTCATTGGTTGCATTTTATATACTCACTAATTAGAAAAATAGAAAGAGAGAAGTGGTCAAAACTAAAATGCATCTACTTTTTTCTGTCACCTTTTTCATTTGAGGACAATATTGAAGAAAAGCAAACTCCTAAAAAATGCCACTGATTATAGTACCTACACAGAGTGATTATTAATTAGCCAAAAGCATTGAGCTCTGCATCAAGAAAAGGTTGTGTAAGGATAGAACAGCATTTTTTTCACTTATGGGCGCAACAATTCAGAAGATGTATGGTCTTTCGAAATCAAAGAAAATTTGGGTGTTCCTTCTCTTCGTTTTATCCACTTTTTTGCAAAGTTATTTTATTAAAAGCGGATGAGTATTCAGCAGATAGCAATCATGTGAGAACTCTCAACTCTAATGGCACGGAGAGCTGTTTTAGCTGAGTAGCTTGGCCATGTCTTTGTTTATCCCACTATACAATTCCATCAGTGTTGATGCTGGAGTATGATGTCTAATAATTTGACATAAATTTAATTCTTTTAATGAATAATAATGTCTTTTAATTTGATCATCCATACGTAATAGCCTTTACAGTGTAGGGCTAGTTTTTTTTTTACATCTATAATATGCAATATGCAAGATTATCAATTTAATACCCATATACCTTTCTTTATTTAAGGCTGTATACGAAGGGTATCAATATTTCTCCCTCAAAAATTAAGATAAAGAGATAGGTATAGAGATTTTGATGGGATTTCATTAAATGTTTGTTCACCTTGTTTCCGTTTGGATTACCCCACATTTTTTTAGGAGCCCAAATAGCCCTAAAACACAAAAAGTTTCTGAAGGATTACTGGGACATTTTTTGACAAACAAAAAAATTATCAACTGTTTTCTAATTTTGAGAGTCGTAGAAAACTGAATACAGAGCCGTTTTTTAAAAAAAATTGTCAACAAAAAAGGAATTTTTTTTCTCACATAATTGAAAAAACGCTCTGTACTCAATTTCATAATACACTCAGTACACCGTATAAATAAAATTGTTCATTCAATCCTAAAGATTAATGCACGCAATATCACGCGCATACATCCCTGCATTTTTCAATAAGACTGGATAAAGCATAGTATTCTACTCGCGGGTAATGGCTATTACTCATTCGGGTAATAGCCATTACCATTACTCACTCGGGTAAGAAGCAATCATTACCCGCTTGTTGAATAATATACTAGTTTTTATCTCCTTTTTTGAGAGAGAAATCCTTTAAATAGTTTTTACCTACAGAGACTACAGCCTTAAGAAATAGTGAAAAGACCCCAGCTATCAACTTGAAACCCCTGGATGTAGGCAACCCTACATACACACATTTAATTCAATTTATTTGTACTGATTCACTTCTTTCGCTTTTTAAACCCTACAGATTTCAAAACGATTTTCTTCCACTATTGACCTGACAAATTTTTATTGTAGGTATATTACCTAAACATACATTTTTTTCAATTAATCATTTTTACTCGCATTTTAAAATTATTGCCATCAAGCACCATGCAATAATCGATGATTTAGTATCTTTATATTGTAATTACAATAATTTCATGATCAATAAAATTATTCTTGTTACTTCTGAGACCTTTTATACAATCAGTATCAGTACCTAATAATAATTGTCAAATAACCTACACGTATATAAGAGGAACAATAACAAACACGTTTAATCAGCTCTTCCAGGTTCACGTTTTGGGTCGATAATCTACATTATTACATGGACTTTTTTGACAATTTCAATTATTCAGAATTATTCAATTATCAATGAAAAAAAAAATTGAATCGGTCATTTGGAAAATGGGACATCTCTATAGTTTTTCGAATTTTACAGGAGAGGTAAATAACGTCTCAATTGATTAGTTTTTGAAAAAAGATGTCAAACCTTTTTGTGCATCAACAGAGTTAGAAATGACCATAAAAGTTTGACATATTTTTTGGTTTCACAGCGTGTCAATAGATGTCTGGTTTTTGAAATGAACAGTGTTTGTACCTACATACACTTTATATGCAAAAAAATTGTTATAGCTGATTCTTCGAAAAAGCGCTTGATAAATAAAAATACACCTAGAATAACAATGTTTCTATTTTACAATGTTGTTATTTCAGGCCTTTTTTACGTCTATAGGACGAGGCGAAGAAATCGAAGAACCTTCAATATCTGGCATTGTAAATAATCATGAAATAGTACCTAGCAGATCATGCCATTTACCTTATTAATACCTATGTAGTATGCACCACCTTTGTGATATCGATTAACAGAAAAAGTATAAGAAGATGCATGGCGAAACAAAAACGATAGATTAAGAAAACCACAGAAATTTACGCCAGTTTTTATAAGGAATAGGTGAGTCGATACTTGATGAATGTAAATTCACCAGAAATGGGATTTCTGAAAAAATTGGATTTGTCCCCTTTTCTGAATAACCGATTCAATTTAGGGTTGACTTTATTGGCGAAAAACTCCAATCGATAAAGATTTTGTTTCCAAAGAAAATAGAAACAATGAATGTTCTTGAATGTTCTTTCTGCTGATCGCAATGTATTGAATTTGTTTATTATAGGTTAATAATAACAATTATTTGGCGTTTATGTTACGGGATTATTCTTCTGATTAACAGATAATCTTACATTTAAAATGTGAAATCATGACAAAAATAATAATATTCTTTTTGGTTATAGATATATAGGTATGTCACCAGGAAGGCAACTATCTTGACAGGTAGAGGGAAATCATAAAATAAATATTCAGCTACCCACCTAACCTACACCTAAATTTTCACTATCAGTGATGTTGTTGTGATTTAAATCAAGCCAAGCTATGCATATTTATGCACACTGGTATGATAAATTGCACAAGAAAAATAATTCAAAGCATTTACAAAGAAATAAGGCAATATTTGAACAATCACTTTCACCAAATTTTTGCTAGTATCAAGGTGTGGTTGAGAAAAATATACCTATACATACTTATTATTTTTGTAGAGCAGTATCAAAATTTGACCAAAAAAATTCTCAATTCAATTGATCAACAATGTGTTCTGAATCTTTATTTTGATTGAATGACAGCTGATAATTCTTTTGAGCAATCGTTGAGTGAAAGACTTAACTTGAGAGAATGGATGAATAAAAATTACACAAAATAATTTGCTCCAAAGTAGAAATCAAAACAAAACAAAAGTTTCTAAATTACTGTTGATTTTTTCATCATATTCCATAAAAAATTTGTCTAATTTAGTTAATCGGCGTTTATTCATCCTGATTGTCTATACACAGCTCAAAAAACTAGTGCCAGGTCAGTAACTCATACACCTGAGCCTGAGTGTATTCAGCTCACATGCCATGCCGTGGCACATGACAGTCACGCCGCCCGCCGTAACTCCGCAACTCTCTTCAGCATCACAACATCCCAAGATTTAACCCGCAACATCAAACCAAAACAAAGACTCACCGATTATGCCATGGGGGACCTCCTTCTTCTGATGTGTGCACAAAGTCCTTGTTTATTTTTCGCGTCGTCACTATCAACCACCTAACGAAAACTTTCTACGAAAGCTCCAAAACAAACAACAATCGAGCAGCGGCAGCGAAAATCTGTCCTTCGACTCGAAGCCCCAAAAGTCCTCCTAATGGCCCAAGCTCACGGCCATCATCATCATGGTCATATCGTGTCGTGTGTCACTGAAGGCTAAGTCCCGCTGGAAGACCGGGTGGTAGTTGTGGTGGTGGTGGGATCGCGGGAGACCACTTGAGCAGCGCGCCGGACCCAACAACCGGATAAACACGACTGGGACGTTTGATAAGCATCGAATGGAGAGGTCCTCTCTCCTCATCCGCCGACCGTTCTCTCTCTCGAGGGTGGAGTGGCTGCCCGGCGACGCACGCCAGGGCAGCTTCCTTCCCCCTGAGGCCGCTCCGCCCCACCCCCAGAGACGGCGACGCCGGGCGCCGCGGCGCCCGCTAGAGGCGGCGTCGTTCCCGCCCCCAGCTCCGGCGGCCAATCGTTCCGGATGGCGGGAGAGCGGTCCGACCAATGTTGCGCTACAGAGGCACACCCCTGTGCCTACGACCTCGCTCACCGGCTCCCGGAAGGGAGAGGGGATGGAGGCGGACGGGGGTCGCTGCTGGAGGGAGTAGGGCGAGGGGACCTGCGGGGGCAGGTGGTGGTCCGGAGCGACGCTGCAGGACTCTAGCGACGGAGGTCGCAAGCGGCGGATCGGCGGCGGCAACCGGCAGTGATCTCGACGGCGGCGGCGGAGATGCAGGCCGACACGGAGCGCCACACAGGGCCCGGGTGCGGCAGCTCCACTGCCAGAGCTGCCGGCGTGAGGAGTAGGTATGCATCTCTGTTGCGTGCCGGTGATTCGGAGACATGGAGAAAGTAGATACGCATGTCCTGATTGTCCGTACTTCCCCTAGAATGAAAAATTAAAAAATTAAAATGATGAATTCACTTTGGACAACAAACTGATATGGTTCAGCGCAAATAAAAGACCGTGTAAATGAGAAGTAGCTTTTTCTTTCACTTCGATTTGTTGCTAAGTAAATTCTTCTAAGCAGCTTCTAGCTGAAGCATGGACAGCTGAAACTATAGTCAAAAACAAAAACTAATTTTTGTTCACACGGCCAAAAACGATTATGGAACAGTATGATATCTATTTCACTGGTGAAGTTGTTCTACTGTCATGAACAGAAAAATATATACCTAAGAGAGGGTAGAAACGACGCTTCTGAGGACTTCTTGTTGCATAGTGTAGTGAGTGTTGTAGATGTGTACAGTGTGTTGTGCTGTGTAAATGGTTAAGTATAGGGCTAGGCACACATTGTATATATACCTAAGAGAATTTTTAAGTGCGCAGTTTTAACACAAAATCAGTATACTTGACAGTCTTAACACGAACAAAGTAAAAACAAAGAAGGTGGTATTATTTTGATCTATCTAAATAGTTGGAGAACTGAAAGAATGAAGCAAAAATTTCAAAAAAAAAACAGATTTAATATTTTAAGGAACGCAACAAGAAAGAATAGACCTATAGTAGATAGTGGCATAGAGAAGGAGGACAAATGCCCCCCCCCCTCCCTTCTAAGCGCCCCCGGTGTCTGATTTCGATAAAGCAGTTTTCAACAAATTCCGATTTTCTAATGAAAATTTTCAAGAATAAATTGTGTAATTGTGCTAAAACATTGTAGAACTGAAATCGTAAAACGCCTAAAACATTCTTATTATTGTCATCATGATTAAGATGCACTCGTTCACATCTATGCTTCTCGTTGGCTTTGGCTACATTTCTAATGCTGATTGTGTAGCACCCATCGGCGAAGACAATGCATCAAGGGTGTGATTGAACATGTTGAAAATTTTTATGCATGACAGATTATGACAGGTTGCGGGATGCCAGTGGGTATAAAGTAGTGCATCGCAAGCGAAAGGGTTGAAGAATTTAAAGTATTAATTACTATGAATTGTATTCTTATTTTACAGAATTACCAATAGTTAGGCCCAATTCTCTATAAAATCTATTGAAATTGAATTGAGCTCGAAAAAATTGATTTATCCATTAATCCAATTTCTGAGAGTGCATAGGTGACCCTTATTTGTAGATCCTCAAGAATTTCAAAGGCTACCTACTGTTCAAATTTTGCAGGACTACTATAACCGTTTTAAAACGTCGCGTCTCGGAGCACAGCACAGCTTCGAGCTTCCGGACATTCAGCTTGAAGACTTCGTTTTCGCTTGGGACGGAGGCAACCCTTACGATCCTATAGGACCCAAGGTGGAGTTCTCCGACTCTCCTCGAAGGCCAGTGTAGAGGCCGCTATTATGGCGACAGCATCGCTGACCTGGGGGATGGCGGACGATGCGTTGGGAGTCCACCTTGGTTGAATTTGTGTTTCTATTGTGTTCGACTGGTTACTGGTTGAATTAGCACGTAGCCAATTAAGAAATGGAGCGGCACTGGAGCTGTAAAATCGAAAAAACTATTAGAAGTTGGACACAGATGGTAAATAATAACTCCAGCATTTGCTGCAAATTTTCTCTTCAGCATGAAAACGTCGAATTTCGGGAGAACAAACTTCATGATACAGAGTCATAAAATCAACTAAGAACTGAACTGAGGCTTTATTATTCGAAATTCAACTTTTCTTATGACCCCTCAATGCCTCCTAATTTTGAAACCACTGGTTGGATTTGAGTGAAATTCTACGGATGAGTAGATGAATTTATAAAAAAAAATCTCTGCCAAGCTACAGTCAAACATGTCTGTAATTTATGAAAAAGGACAACAAATAAATAGGACTCCAAAAGAGTTTACCTACGATATCAAGTTTTTGCAAGGCATGTTCTTTGGTCAAGTGAAGCTTCATTTTGGATGGTCTGTTCATCATTGAATTTAATAAGATTCAAGTCGGGACACCTGGTATACCAAGGAAGGTTGAGAAAGTATTTATATCATACTTTACGTGTTTGCATTTGTATATCCCATACACTTTCTATTTTCAGTAGAATGACTTTTTGGAGCAAAAATAAAGCGACAAGCTTGAGCTCTGGGAAAATACGGCCGATGGCCGCTGATAGTTTCGCTCCGAAACTTTGCAGGTGCCATCAGCCGTAGTCGTACCCCCCCAGATTGTCACTTTATTTTTGCTCCGAAAAGTCATTCTACTGAAAATAGAAAGTGTATAAGATATATATTGCATATGTTTCTTTTCTACAATCAACTTTTCCTGTATTTGGGTGCAGAGCCTGTTGGAAAGTAAGTCATTGTTATTAATTTTATTATTACTATTGTAGCTGAGGCCCAGATTAATCCCGAAGCGCAGTTGACCGACTGAAGGATATAAGGCGCCGAAGCTGTAATAATTTCTCAACCGTGGATTGTATAGGGTGTTTGAAAAATTGGGGTAGAAAATTGGATCGGATCTATCAGAAAAATGGTGGAAAAAATTTAGGGTTTTTATTTTTCAAAATATGAAGGGTCAAAAGATGGTCCCTTCGACCCCCTCCATTTTCATTATTTTCAAAGATATCAGTAAACTCTTTTCAACAGACTCAAAAGCAATGTTCTTGAATCTTTGAATGCGTGTTTTGTGATTTTATTTACTATACAGGGCGAATCGTAAATTCTGAAAATCCAGTTTTTTTCAAAAAAGCATGCAGAAAATTTCATATGGGAACTATTTGTGTTACTTGTTGCTCTAGGTAAATCAGTCTAGAACTTTTCGCGGGCATTTTCAAGGAAAAATAGATTTTTAGGATACATTACGACACCCTGTACACCTTATAAAATCACAAAACACATTCAAAGGTTGAAAAAGTTGCTTTTTGGTCTGATGATGAGAATCTTTCAAAATAACGGAAATAGAAGGGATCGAAGGAGCACCTTTTGAAATTGCATATTTCCAAAAATAAACATCATACATTTTTTCCAACATTTTTCTGGCACTTCTGGAGCATTTCCTCAACTGTTGTTCAATTTTCTGCCATTCTACCCCAAGTTTGCGAACAGCGAACAGAAACAGACGTGAGTGAATGACATCCTTCATGGCACGTAGTAAACAAATGAATACATTTTATAGCTATACTAGTAGATCAGTACCTACTAATGACCATGTCTATTTTGCCGTCTATGCTCGCGTAGTAGACAACAAGGAACGAGACAAATGTAACTTTCAAGTTTCATGAAAATCCTTCCACTTATAAGAGATTTCAATATGGCGGCCAAGATGGTGGCGGAATCATGAAATTTGGCTTGAAAATAAAAATGATCATACGAGACAAAGGTGAGTTCGAAGTTTCATGAAAATCGTTATACTTATAAGAAATTTCAATATGGCAGCCAAGATGGCGGCGGAATTATGAAAGCCAATCTGCATATTTGGTCCTTGAGGACTTAAGCTATCCATCGTATCAAGTTCAATTTTTAAGGGCTGTAGCTTTATTTCTCGAAGAGAAGTTCATTTTCTTCGAAGTGCACCAGGAGATCTCTGTTTTTTGATATTAACGATGTATAGATAACAAAAAATAGTGCCTATTGGCCACCTTTGGGGACATCAGCTATCCATCGGAAAAAGGTTCAAGGCTCTTGCTTCAATTCTCGAAAAGTACAGCGTCTTAATTTTTACACGATTAGACAGACAGACCGACAAACCGGCCACATAAGCGTCATTCTATTACTTATAAACAAATGTTTTCCAACTGATTTCGACCTCCTGAACACGAATATCAAGTTCATTTTTGAATTGGAAGAATTCTTTTTTGTCGAAAAACCGAAAAAATGTAGTCTGTCACATGATTTTAGTGATACCTACCTACTTTTTTTTTTTGTTATTGAGCGAACATGTTTGGTAGTTTAAGTGCCATTATCCTTCAGGTACCTAGTATTGGCTATTTTAAAATGTTAAATAGTGTTTATGGCACGTCTGATTTTAAATTTGTAGGGCCGCGTATGCGCCGAGCCGTAGCTTTGCGGTCGTTTTCAAAAATTCATAACAATTGACCCGACGACGGTCGTATCGAAGTGGAGTAGTTTTTGTCAGAAGGAAGTTCAAATTGTTCTCTAGATATAATCCCGTACATGTAGTGATGTATTTTCATAAGAGTAGTTACCCGCATATCGCAACTTTGTACATTTAAATGCGAATTCCAGCACTTAATCGGCGAAGCCGCCTTACACTAAAATGTTATTATTGTGATTGATTATGATTATTTCGAGAATATTTTTCTTGGTTCGCGTACCAAGGCCATGAGCTACCCATTCGAGTTGAAATATTTTCTGTATTGGATTCCGTTTTGTTCGAAGGAAAGGATATCAAGCAACGAATAATCATTTGCGGTCGAGCCGTAGCTTCGGAGTCATTTTAAAAAATTCACAACTATTGACCTGTACCTCGCACCGATGTATAATTTTTATTAAAATGGAGTTCAAATTCTCCTCTTATCATAACTCCGCATATGTATTATTGTAAAATGATAAGAACGGGTACTTCTTCGCATGTCATAACTTTCGAGATCAGGTCCCGGCTTCTGAAATGCAGCATTCAACGGCGATGCCGCGCCGCACTAAATTGTTATTATTGTAATTGTTTATCATTATTTCGCCGAGATTTTTCTTGGGTCGGGATACAAGGTCATGAGCTACCCATTGGAGTGAAATTTTTTTTCAAAAACTTTTCCGTCTAGGACTAGATGCTGTGACGGACGGACAGACAGACGGACGGACAAAGCGAGGACAAAAGCGCCTTTCCGTGATGCGATATGATGTGAACAGTCTAGAGCTCTAGAAAGACCGCGTGTTCTCCAGAATGCACGTGAGAATCGCCACTCGTAGCAATAATAATAATATGAAACTTACACATGGGGGAGATCTCGTGGTCTCCTCTAAGTAAATGACCGTTCCTTGTTCTAACTGATATCCTCTTGGTTATTTCAATTTGTCTTGATTTCAACTATCTATTTACTACAAATTTATTTATGAAGTCTAACAGGGTATTTCATCTTCCACGACAATTACGTTTTACTCGGAAACTACGCGTCCTAAAACCACGAAGCTCTTATTATCTTCTATATATAAACCAAGATCTTTCAGAAAGAGGGGTCTTTTGGAACACAGAGTTGTTTGAAAATATCGCGATTCTCATGATTTTTCAAGTTTTATCAACAATGAGTTCACTTTTCCAAATAACGCGATTCGAGAATGTTAATTCAAAGTTGAACAAATTAATATCTTCAACATTTATTGGCAAAATATATTCGTATAAAAATCAGTGCGAAGATAATTTATTGTTGCATCATGATTAATCTAGTCTGAAGTTGAACATGTAAAGCCACCCCTGACTTGATCCGTTCGATATTTTGGCCATTTGGGCCTTTTTTCCAAAATGGCAGCCAAACTTTGGAAGTTGGCATTTGGTCGTATAGTGGCCTGCAAGGTATCAATTCTTGACATTTCGACCATGACAAGTCGATTAAAGCCTACTCCGACTCCATCCAACCGACATTTTGGCCTCAATACTCAATTATAGTGCTGATACTGAAATTTATTTTTCAATTTTTAGAAGTGTTGTGGAAAACCACTTCTTGGACTTTCTGTGTGTCCAACATGTGAGTAATCCGGGGAGCAGAATCACTACATTTTTCCGAAGAAATAAAAGGCTCTCCATCCCACTGGCAAAACCTATTTCACGGATGTATAAAACTGTCAAAACCATAAAAAAAAATGTCGAAAGTACATACACATCAATTGCAAGTTGTTTCAGAATTTGTATTTGTGCTAAAAGATAAGTCAGGTTACATATTACACATTACGTTACCAGAAATAACAGTGATTGAGGAATCTGCGCTCTATCGCGTGTATTTGCTGTTTCTCAGTGGTGTTTGGAGGTTAGACTTCTCTCTGCCTCTCAGACCTCAGACTTCGATAATATGGCGCCGATATGGGATGCAATAACTTATTTAAAAATTTGCACGTTTGCGTTTGTGCGATTGTGCGAGACGCTCACCTACATTCTTCTTTACTGTTTTCTTTATCTATTACATTGGTGAAGAACAGAACTCTCACCTATCCTGAATCCCTTTTCAATTCTAATTTCTGTAGGTGATCCAATTTCAACATGTTGCATTATACTCGTTTTGTCACTTACATATACCAAGGTTGGGAAAGAACTGTGTACATTAAGCGCTAAAGCTGTAATGCTTTTCTTGAAGGTATAATATTCTTCCTGCCATAGACACTAGAAAATCCGATTGCGATTCAGGATTCAGGAACAGGTTTTAATAGTGCGGCGGTTAACTGTTTATTCCTAATCAACATGCCAAATTTCTTCTGCACTGATGAAAATATTCTGAAACAACTTGCAGTTGGTATGTAGGTATGTACTTTCGACACAGCTTTCGACGTTTTTGATGGTTGTCACAGTTTTATACATGCGTGAAATAGGTTTTGCCACTGGGGGGAGCCTTTCGCTCCTTCGGAAAAATGTAGTGATACTGCTTTCCGGATTACTCACATGTTGGACACACAGAAAGTCCAAGAAGTGGTTTTCCCTCGGGTTTTCCACAACCCTTCTCAAGATCAAAAAAAGATAAATTCTAAATCAGCACTATAATTATTGAGTATTGAGGTCGAAATTTAGGTTGGGCAGAGTCGGGAAAGGCTTAAATCGACTTGTCATGGTCGAAATGTCAAGAATTGATGCCTTGCAGGCCACTATACGACCAAATTCCAACTCTCGAAGTTTGGCTGCCATTTTGGAAAAAAAGGGCCAAATGGCCAAAACATCAGACGGATCGAGTCAGGGGTGGCTTAAATCAACTCTTTATGGTCAAAATGTTAGGAAGTGATACTTTGCGCACCACTGTACGACCAATCGCCAATTTTCAAAATTTGGACGCCATTTTGGAAAAAGGGGCCTATATAACGGATTTTGTCGAAAATTTTTCTGGGAACATCGGGCGAAATTTCTTCTTATGGTCCCTAGAAACTATGTACCAAGTTTCATAACTCTACTCAAAAGTGCAGTATCCAAGGGATTTTCGTCGCGTACCGTCCCCACTATAATAGTCTAGGATCTTTTCTGATAAAAAGCAATGCTAGAGGCAAGTCATGTTAGAGTTTGGCAACATACGTTTTTAGGGTATTTGGACCCCGCTGAATGCGAAAACCATTGTTGCCCAGCCGAATTTTGCACCGGAAGCCCGCAATGGGGGGGTAAAGGGGAGGGAAGACCAAAAATCACTATTTTCCACCATTTTTGATGTCGGGACTGCGACCTGTCATTAACATGAAGTGAAATATCTCATATCTTGATTCACTGAGGTCTTATACTACCATATTGACACAATTACTGTCAAAATTTTCAGGGGGGGAAGACTGGTGGGGGGAATGTTGACTGTGTAGATGATTCTTCTTTTCTCTTGATTTTAAGTAAATATAAACAAGTTTGGTATCGTTTCCGACTAAATTCCATATTCCCTATCCAAATGTGGTGTTCAAATTGCAATAGAAGCAAGTTTGAACAAGTTTTACATGATAAAACATGTTTTTTGTCAATATTTTTTCACGTCTTTCAACTGTGTTATTTCACTGCAAATCGGCATTTTTTCTCAAAATTCTTGCGTAGTTCGTTAGTCTCATGTATTTATCATGATATAGGCATCCAATTGATTTGCCTCTACTTTCTTAAATATGGAGAAAAAAAAAATTCGGAAATTGTTTGGCCCTACTTTTCAACTTTGTTTTTTGCTGTATGATGTATGTATGATCAAAACTCACGTTTTTCATACTTTAAAAAGTGGAGACACACTTGGTATGTGAATGTATTGTGTAAAATACACCAGACTAACAAATTACGCAAGAATTGTCGGAAAAAAATTCCGATTTGCATTGAAATATCATAATTTATAGAATTAAAAAAAATACGCTAATGAAACTGAAGAGAACTTGGTGCAACCGAAGGCAGATACGTACATTACCCTAAACGTTAAGTTGTACGTACATTACCCTAAACGTTAAGTTGAATAATACAATTATTATAGGTTTTATCATTGACATTTATTACATTCGATTTCAAAATCTCTTTATCTACCTCTGCCCTGGGTATAAATTATTAGAGGAATGCGGCTTTTTCGAATATAGGTACATCTCATGAACGTAAATTTTGAGGAGTTGTTCTTTTTGAGAGGTTGATGGTAGAGAACACCTGCCCAAGACGTTCGAAAAAGGTAACTTTTCTTGGAGGTTTGATAGATCATATCACGGAAATCCAAAAAAGGTAACCTTTTTTAGAGCATAATCAAACATACCAAAGAAATATTTTTTTTTTTTTGAAGCTGAAATAGAACTTCTTGGAGAAGTTGGAGAAAGGTAACCTCAAGGGTAACCTTTGGAGCTTTATAATTTTACAAAACATCTCAAAGAAGTGCAAAAGTGGTAACATTTTTGGAGCTCAAGAGAGCATCACAAAAAAGTTGGAATAAGGTAACCTCTCTGTATCTTAATAGAGCATATCAAAGCCGTTTGGAAGAGGTAACCGTTTCTCGAGCTCAATATAACATCTCAGGTCTCTCTGAGAGGACTCTTGCCCACTGGGCATCAGGTTCTGACATGAAAAACTCTACTTTTGAAAAAAAGTACATTCTAGAATATCTCAGCTAAGGTTTTATTTATAATTATGAGGTGGAGGACCACAGTTTTTCATCATACAATAAAATAATAGCAAAAAATAAAGTTGAAAAGTAGCGCCAAACAGTTTTCACAAAAAAATATATTTTTTATTTTAAAAGTTGAAGGCACATCAGTTACATGACTGTATTGTGTGAAATACACCAGACTAACGAACTTTGCAAGAATTTTGAGAAAAAAATGCCGATTTGCAATAAATAACACAGTTCAAAGTGGTGAAAAAATATTGACAAAAAAACATGTTTTATCATCCAAAACTTGTTCAAACTTGCTCCTATCGCAATTTTGACCCCATAATTGAACTGAGAATATGAAACTTGATAGGAAAAGATACCAAACATGTATATATTCACTCAAAATCAAGAGAAAAAAAGAATCGTCTTCACAGTCAACATTCCCCCCACCAGTCGCCCCCCTATGGAAATTTTGACAGTAATCATATCAAGATGGTAGTATAAGACCCCAGTTAATCAAGATACGATGTAATTCACTCCACATTGATGACAGGTCTCAGTCCCGGTATCAAAAATGGTGGAAAATGGTGATTTTTTGTCTTCCCCCCTTTACCCCCCCTATTGCGGGCTTCCGGTGTAAAATTCGGCTTGGCAACAATGGTTTTCGTATTTAGCGAGGTCCAAATACCCTTAAAACATATGTTGCCAAACTTTAACATGACTTGCCTCTAGAACCACTTTCCAGGCCACTTTTTCAAAAATGATCCTAGTCTATAAGATCGTGGTTGATAAAAGATATGATAAAAAAATTGTTTTTCTAAGACGTGTAGTTTTTGAAGAAAATGCAAGTGCCATGCCGTGGAGGATGAACTAAATACCCTGTACTCTTGGGAGCGAAAATTTTCAACATAAACATTGTATGAGATCTCATGAAAAATCAAACATGGCTAGAAAAGAAAGCCCTCTCTTAAGAATTGAATTTTAAAAAAACTGTACATATTGTGCCCTCTTTATAGACTTGATACAAACACTTGAAGTAGGTACCTACATTTGTTCAGGAGAGGGAAGATGCCGAATATTATATATAGATCTGTGTACGGGTATCTATGTATACTTTTTCTTTTGTTGACAAAAGACAAAGAGTGGAACTGAACTCGGAACAGAAGGGATCACGATGGTGTCGCTTATGTTTGTATTATTGCAACAATAATCACCGGACACATTTTCAGTGAAAAGGGCGGGTCGTGTTTGCCAGAATGCCAACAAAATTTTACAAATGACACGCATGCAGGAGGTCCCAGATATGCGGTCAGCGCTTTCAAGAGCTCGTCAGTGGCAGCAGAATACAAAAGTGTATATGAAAATGAAAAATGATTCCGCCTGCAAAAACCGATGTCGATGTCAGTCTGATATTTTTTGTAGAGGTCGGTCATCATTGACATGTCTATGCAGTGCCGGTCGGTATTATTGAGAAGTATCCACCACGTAGCACATAAAATATTCAAGCTAACGAATTTCCGGGTGGTAAAGGTTGGACGTAAATCAATTCATCCTGAAGCGTGTGAAAACGCACTTTGGCCAGGAAGAAGGCTGAAATAAACACGTTAACCCCTTCCTGTCGGGTCTCTCGACGCACTCGAAAAATATCGTATGTTGGTCGGTATTTATGGGGTGTTTGGAGGCATTAATCAATTCTAACGTTCAATTAATTATGAGTGTGCGTTCCCGTCATCACTTTCGCTTTTATTAATTGAAGATGATGATGAAGGGCCATGCCATGAGTATAATTTTGTTCGATTTTTCTTTCTGCTTTCTGCAGGAGTCGAAATACAGCTTTACATACTTTTTTATACTTTTTTTTTAATGCAATCAATCAATAATCACTGTTTTCATTAGGGTTCAGTGTTCCGCCTGGCTATCGTCGGGAGAATGATGTGATGTAAATACCCAAGTTTCTTTTCTATGATCTTTAGAGGATCATCCCAGGACAAACAATCACAAGGGTGCTTTCGCTCGTTCATGTCGTATTTTTCAGTAATGGGAATGGGGAATCAAAAATGGCAATTACTCAATTCTTCTCTAAAGTCTTCTTATTTTGGGTCATTTTTGAGCAGCTTTTCTAAATTAGAAGCTATAAATCGATTAAGGAACTAAATCTGAAGTTAATGATGCATCTAAATATATATTGAATGAATACTCAAAATACAGGTGATTCAAAAATGGCGGATTTCCTTTCGGGCTCGTTATAGTGGACGTTATTAACGGAGCATGGGAAAAATAATGAAAATAGTACGGCAAGTAAGCGTTTTAACATTGCACTTCGTGAAAAAAAGAAGCCGTTTGGCACAGTTGCTCCTTAGGTCCTACTGAACATTTTAAGAAGTGGAGGCGCCCGGTCTGACCGTGCAGGGTCCCGGTCTTGAGCCTATTCTTCTAGGAGGGTCCACTAGTGCGTGATCGTCTACAAAAACAGTCCGTAGCGCAGATTTTGGGGTCGGAATCGATTCAGATGGTTAAAATATCATATAAAATAATTGCAGAAACTTTGGGGCACCACACACCCTGCATCCTGGCCTCCTCGAAGGCCGAAAAGTGCCTCATCATCTACGAAATGCCGTTTCCGGACCGTTTGCCTTATCGCACGTGGTGCAAACCAGGAGCAAAGGGGCGCATTACTATTTTTACAACATTATTTTGCACGTGGGTAATAGGTACCTATAGGTAATTTTTGAAAAGTGGTGCCCCGATGGGACACGCGACTGGCGTGCTCCCTAAGAGGTCGAAGGTCAAAAAAATTACTATTTTTGAAATCGTTGCTTTTTATATAAGTTTTTTGCTGGACCATATATTTTTAATGCCGAGGAACACAATGAAATAAGTTTCCAGAAAGTGTCATGCACCAGTGGCGTACCAGACGGCTGCGAAGGGGCCGAGGTGCGATTTTTCACAAGTCTTATGGTAAACCGTAACTAACACTTTTTTGACATGTTTGGTATCATTTCTGACAGAATCGCACATTCTGATTCTACAAATAACTATGAAATTGTGATACAGACGTGTTTGACCCGGTTTTATCAGAAAAACATGATTTTTTTCACCCTCAAAATTGATGTTTTGTAATTCTACTTCTACAACTGTTCAATGTTATTATAACTATGATTTTGACTTGGTCAGTTAGTTTGGGCTATTCTAGACAAAAATATTATTCGCTGAACTTTTTTCCGGTTTTCACAAAGTCACGGAGTGATTTTGTTTCTTGAGATGTATCATGTCAAAGCTTGATGTGACGAAACGTGCCATTTTACAGAAAAAATTAGACTAGGGTCAAAATGTGGCTTTGATTTGATACTTCATTCATTTCAAGGCATGAAAATAGATTTCTCTATCAAATAAAATAGAAAAAACTGGAATCGGAGCCGTATTTCAGTCACGACATAGTTTTTCTTCCGACATTGCGGAATAAATTTCTGAAAAAAACGCGAAGTTTCGACCTATGAATTTGTCGTTTTTGAGCTCCATTCCCATTGTGGTTCAAAACACTGATGATCACAATTTTGACATAGGTTGTTCAATTGAACTATTTTATAGATGAATTTCATACACCATTTCATACATCAGAAGTTTCTATCGATGTGACAAAGTCACACGATAGTTTTGTTCCAAAACGTGCATCATGTAGAAATTTAATTCCAAAAGCTCGCAATGTCGAAAGAAAAAGGATGTCATGACTGAAATACGACTCCGATTTTAGTTTTTTCTATTTTTTTTGATAGAGAAAACTATTCACCAAGTACCAAATCAACGCTACATTCTGATCCTAGCCTAATTTTTTCTGCGAAATAGCACGTTTCGTCACATCAAGCTTTGACATGATACATCTCCAGAAACAAAATCATGCTGTGACTTTGTGAAAATGGGAAAGAAGTTCAGCAAATGATATTTTTGTGTTAAATAACTCAAACCAACTGTCTAAGTCAAAATCATAGTTATAATAACAGTGGACAGTGATGGAAGCAGAATTACAAAACATCAATTTTGAGGGTAAAAAAAATCATGTTTTTAATGATAAAACCGGTTTAAACACGTCTCTATCAAAATTTCATACTTATTTTTGAGATCAGAATGTGCGATTTGGTCAGAAATGATACCAAACTCTTAAAAAAAGTGTTAGGTCAGGTTTACCACATAGTGGACGTGGTACAACCGAAATAGGGAATATAAGTTGCAAATGATGATAAAGGCAAACCACTTTGTAGGGTTACAACTGAGACCTAAGTAAACGATTTGACCCGCAGTGCTTTTCTTTTCGTCCTTTAGGATTTGGATAGCGCCCCTTTTTCAAAATGGCGGATATTATTAAGGGGCAGAAGGTATCGAATAGCCTAGTGATGCCCAGCTCATTTAAAATATATGGGGCTATGTCTCAATCGGTTTCTGGGACACCAAACACTATTTAGAAAAATGGTGGAACATTGCCATCTACCGCAGGCAAATTTGGTGGAGGCGCCAGAAGGAATTTAGTACTGTCATAAGAAAATTGCTGAAACATTTTTATTTTTCAACCGATTTTAACACAAAACATCTCATTATGTAGAAAAGTGAATTTTTCGTGTGACCTTGTACCTTCCATGAAGAAAGACATTGAGGAATATTGAAGAAAAAATTAAAAAATGATTTGAAAAAAAAAGGATTTTTTCAATTTCTTTATTTCCATGAAAATTGCTTTAATTGTAGATTTTGATGTGCCCTTTCTAAATTTTCACTTTTCCGATTTCTATCTTTGCCGCACGCGCCGCCATATTGAAAAAATTATGTCTGAAAAGAAGTTTTTGACAATATCTGAATTTTGGCCCTTGTGACGTTAAAATGTTCATATACATATGAAAGCACATTCAATCCTCCACAGTTTGACATCTGAACCAGCTCTGTGCGACCCGTGGTTCTTGAGCTAGACCTTCTGGAAGTATCAATTTTCGGTTCCAAAAGAATTGAAAATCACCTCTTGGGGCTGT
This sequence comes from Anaspis maculata, assembly GCA_949128115.1. NCBI lineage: Eukaryota > Metazoa > Arthropoda > Insecta > Coleoptera > Scraptiidae > Anaspis > Anaspis maculata. Next base: position 35,000,449 of record OX421962.1, on the reverse strand, counting down.
GCCAGGTCCACCACTGTTCATGATTTGTGATGAATGACGACGCGTTATTGATAAGTAACTTGATTAAGACATGGTGGTGATCCAGTGGTGAAATCCGGTAGGCGCCGTCACTATTTAACACCGAAAATTTATACTTCCGGAAGCTCTAGCTCAAGAACCCCGAGTTGCACAGGGATGGTTCAGGTGTCAAATCGTGGAGAATTGAATGTACTTCCATACGTATATAAACCTTTCAATCTTGCATGGACTTAAATTTAGATATTGTCAAAAACTTCTTTTCAGATATCATTTTTTCAAGATGGCGGTGCGCACTGCCAAGATATAAATTGGAAAAGAGCAAATTTAGAAAGGGCACATGGAAATCTACAAATAAAGCAATTTTCATGAAAATAAAAGAATAAAATAAAAAATCTTTTTTTTCAAATTATTTTCAACGTTCCTCAATGTCTTTTTCCCATGGGAGGTATAAGATAACAAGAAGGATGCACTTTTCTACAAAATTAGATGTCTTGTGTTGAAATCGGTCAAAAATAAAAAATGTTACAGCGATTTGCTTATGAACGTACTAAATTCACTTTGGCGCCTCCATCAAATTTGCCTGCGACAGATGTCAATATTCCACCATTTTTTTAAATAGTGTTTTATGTCCCAGAAACCGATCGAGACATAGCTCCACATATTTCAACAAAGACAGCTGGACATCACCAGGCTATTCGATACCTTCTGCCCCTAGATAAAATCCGCCATTTTTAAAAAGGGGCGCCATTCAAATCCTAAGGGACGAAAGAAAAAGCACTGCGGATCAAATCGTTTATTTAGGTCTTAGTTACGATCCTGCAAAGTGGTTTGCCTTCATCATCATTTCCAACTTGTTTTTTCCTACCACGTCCACTAACAAGACTTGTGAAAAATCGCATCTCGGTCCCTTTGCAGCCGTTTGGTACGCCACTGGTGCATGACACTTTCTGGAAATTTATTGCATTGTGCTCCACGACCTTGGAAATATATAGTTTAGCAAACAAAGTATAAAAAAAGCAACGATTTCAAAAATGGTAATTTTTTGGACCTTCGACCTCTTCGGAAGCACGCCAGGTGCGGGTCCTATCGGGGCACCACTTCTTGAAAATTACCTATAGGTACCTACTACTCACGTGCAAAAGCGTTTTGCATCGGGATGAAATGCAAGTTTGGATCCCCTAACGTCCGTACTAAGATGATGAGGCACTTCTCGGCCTTCGAGGAGGCCAGGATGCAGGGTGTGCGGTGCCTCAAAGTTTCTGCAATTATTTTATAGGATATTTTAACCATCTGAATCGATTCCGACCCCAAAATCTGCGCTACGGACTGTCTTTGTAGACGATCACGCACTAGTGGACCCTACTAGAAGAACAAGATCAAGACCGGGTCCCTGCACGGTCCGACCGGACGCCTCCACTTCTTAAAATGTTCAGGAGGACCTAAGGATTAACTGTGCCAAGCGGCTTCTTTTTTCACGAAGTGCAAGGTGGTTGTGATATTTGCGCCTTACATGCCGTACTAAAAAGATTAATCGGATTTGATTTGCAAGTTATCAACAAAAACAAATCTGTCGAATCTGGCAGCATCGAATTTGTACGTACCTGATGGCACCTTCAGATCGAAGAGGTACATTACAATAGCATAATTATTGTATGGTTACCCTGGAAACTCCGTAGAACCTGCCAGATCATACCACACATCTTGCCAAATGTATTTTCACAGCACCTTTGAGGTGAAAGACGAATTTTTAAAATTCAAAAATACGACTCAAATCTCAATTGCCAAGAGAAATTTTCATTCAGGAACTACCAACGACATGTGTTTCTTCGCAAGTGAAGTAACAATGCTTGCTTCAAAATCATGCAAATTGGAGAAGTTGAATTCTCAACTTCACCTCTTCATAACTCGAAGGATAAATGAGCCAATTTCTTTTTACCATATTTTTTCCATGCTCCGTCAACGTTACCCACAACGTACACGGAAAGAAATGCGCCATCGTTCAATCACCCTGTTTTCTAGAGAATTATTATCTATCGTATCTGAAAAATTAAACGTAGAATCAAGTAGGAAACGTTTTCTTTACTTGGTTTTAGAAGACTTTTACTAAATTTCGGCTTTGTTAATTATAATTTTTGATTTTTGACCATATTTGACATGGGCGCCCGCAGGATTTTTTCAGGGGGGGCAAATAGCTTTAGTTAGAGAACGTCACATACCTACCTGGCCTAATTTGCGAAGTTCTTTAGATTAGCGCCGCAGACGAAAATTTTTTCGAATAATAATAATAATGGTGATAATAATTATTGTGCGAAAAATAAGGAAATATATTTGAAAATTAAACTCAACTTTAGAGAAATTTATTAAAATTTGTAATTTTGTACCAAATGTATAAAAATTTACTTCAAAAAAGCCAGGTCAATAGTTACTCGTTCATTATCTTGAAAAAACCCCTAGTGTTTTAAACCAGAGGTTTAGAAAATTTCAATTATTGCCATGCTTGATATAGAGGTCAATTGTTACACTCGTTCATTATGTTAAAAGAAACCCCTGGTGAAAAAATTTTTTTTTCGCAAGGAAGAATTTATTCAGCTGCTCCGGAGCCAGGGGGGGGCAAGTGCCCCCCCTTGCCTTCCCCCCTCCGGGCGCCCATGATATTTGAGCAGTTTTCTGAATTAGAAGCTATAAATCGAATAAGGAACTCAATCTGAATCTAATGATGCAGCTAGATATTAAATAAATACCCGAAATATTCTAGAGAATGATTAGCCCAGTCAACGAAGAAAAAATTGCGAAAATAAATAGTGTTAGTTTTGAAAATTGGTAGAGATGTTCTTGAAAGCTTGCTGATTACTGGGTAAAAAGTCTCCATCGATAGGTTTGTGTGGAATCGCCGCCATCTTGGATTATTGGTACATTTCAAATTTTCTTTTGCAGTTATCTCGATAGATTGCGATTCCATCAAAAAATCGCTCGGTTCAAATGAGAGGCCATCAAATTGCCTGGAAAAAGTTGTTTATCACTTTCACGTATTTGTCATAACTTTAGAGAGATTGGTCTATGAGCGTCAGGTGTGAGTCGTGGAGGAGATATTCCATTTCTCACGGTGTTTTTGAAGAATCACGCAAAACTACAATGCAATGCTGTTTAGTTGATCTTCCTAATTAAATGATAAAATTGAAAAAAAAAAGTTTGGCCTTAATTTCAAAAAATATGGGGGAGTCAGAGGGAAAAAAATTCAACCTCTCATATTTCAGTTATTCAAGAAAAAAAAAGGTTTGTGGGAAATGATGAGTGATCCTTTTATGCTACAAGGTGCAAAATACAGACCAATTATTGTACAGGGTGAGTCTTTACCCCGGATTTTTTCTTTTTTCAGACCACGCGTAAACCTGCAAAGCGTATCTCAACACCTGAAAATCAGTCATTGTTCTGATTTTGGTAGTGTTGGTTACGATTATTTTCAGAAGTTTAGATGCGGCTTTGCAGATTTACGCACGGTCTGAAAAAACAGGGTCCGGGGTACAGACTCACCCTGTACAATGATTGGTCTGTCTTTTGCACCTTGTATCATAAATGGATAACTCATAATTCCTCCTAAAGATAGATGTTTTCAATTTTTTTTGTAAATAACCGAAATATTTATACATATTTATAATATGTATATTAGATTTTCAATTTTTTCCCTTTGACCCCCCCATATTTTTTGAAGTGAAGGCCAAATTTTTTTAAATTTTATTATTCATTAACGAAGATTAACTAAACAGCACTGCATTGTAGTTTTTCGTGATTCTTCAAAAAGACCGTGAGAAATCAAATATCTCCTCCATGACTCACAGCTGACGCTCACACGCCAATTTCTCCAAAGTTATGACAGATACGTAAAAGTGATACGCAACTTTTTTGCAGACAATTTGATGGCCTTTCATTTGAACCAAGCCGTTTTTTGATGGGATCGCCTTCATTCGAGATAATTGCGAAAAATACTTCGACTGTACCAATAATCCAAGATGGCGGCGATTCCATACCCCCTATCGAGGGGACTTTTCACACATCAGTAATCAGCAAGCTTTCGAGAACATCTCTATCAATTTTCAGAACTACACTAAGTATTTATTTTCGCTATTCTCCTAAATTATGCTTTCATTGACTGGGCTAAATTATCGTAACTGAAAAATTGAACGTAGAATCAAGTAGGAAACGTTTTCTTTACTTGGTTTTAGAAGACTTTTACTAGATTTCGCTTCGGCTTTGTAATTTGTAAACTAACCAGTTTCAAAAATAGAGGTACAGATTTTCACACATAAGGGATTCTGTAGGACTCGAGTAGGAGGGGGGATTTAAAGGGAAAAAGGTTTATGTTGGCAGAATGTTGTTAAATTGAACTTGGTCATAAGACTTCCGAATTTTGTAAATGCTGATGCTATCTATAAATTATAATAATTATTTTAGATCAGATCAGCTGGCGTGACTGGCCACATTTTGTTCGTCCAAATTCTTACTTCATGAATAATATGCATGCAATAATTTCTAATTACAAGAATTTCCTTTTGCTAAGATTCGCAAGCTAAATTTCCTGTTCATTTTACAACTCTGCACGCTTAGTTATTCCCGACCAATTCCGAAAGAAGTTAATTGTCAGCAAGGCAGAACAAGTTCGGCTCAGTCATTTATAAGACAATCAAATGAATTTGGAGCGGTGCGCTTTGCATGAAAGACCAATTAAACAAATTTATAAGGCTCATAAAAATGCTAGTTGTTGGAAGTATAAGAGCGAGCAGCGGAGCATCGCGAGGGGTGGAATGCAGATTGGGTCTAATGAAGAAAATTGGACTTAACGCATCTTTAATTCCTGTGCATGTTGGGGTCGGTGCCACTAACTCAACCGGCGACTATCTCCTTACTTCGTTACCCCGAATTTACCAATTACAACTTTGTGCAGAATATTTTAAAGTCTGCTCCTCTCTCTCTCTCTGGGTTCCACCCGGCGATAAGAAACGCCCTCACCCTTTCTTTCTTTGGCCCCGTGCGACCGCTCGTTCCACTATGACCCAGTTGCCGGGAAAATTAATACGCCTTTTTGCGGTGAATTTTTCATGTTCATATAAAATCGAAGAGCAGCTGTAAATTCCCAACCTGCTATCCGCATATATTGTGCATATCAACTGCGGAACAAAGAAGAGGTGGCAGGATAATCAGCTGGTCGAGTGCAGGATCCTGTTGAGCTTTTCGAAACTCCCTGGCCTACTTGCCCAATCCATCACTATATATTCCGGCTTCAGCTTTAACGCAACATCTCGGTTTATTTATGTACTTGCCGCGCAGTGTCTTTCATCATCATTCACCATCACCCAACATAAACATCAGCCGGATTTTTTGTCAGGCAAAGGGGTATCTACCTCCTCCTACCTATCATATCATATCGTTAATTTACGAGTTTATTTGATACGTCATTAATAAAAAAAAGATGGATGATGAAAGTTTCAATTTTTGATATCGTCATAATATGCGACTTTATATACCTTACCTTCAATAGTGAATTATGGATGCTGCGATAACTGCGGAAATAACTGCGATAAAATTTTAAATAAGTACTTACTAGCAGGTAGGTATTATTACGTTTTTAGTAGGTACGAATATACAGGGTCCGCAATATATTGTTAAGTATTTCGCGTTCAGGTTCGTTTATAATTAAGACGTTCGTTTCAAAACACACACTGTTTATTACCCACTGCGTACTACAATAAATACATGCCAACAATTATTTACTTGAATATCGTTGGTTACTACTCGCATTCTCTCGCTTTCGATCACTTCGGATTCAACACTACTCGTGGGCCAAGGATCGGTACATTATACAGGGTGATTCCTGAGTTTATGAGTTACTTTACATAGGCTTATGGGAGACTTCGAGGCGAGTCACGATCCATAGAATTTTTAGCGCATTTTCGTAAGAAAATGACGCTTATATGGCCGGTTTGTCTGTCTGTCTGTCTGTCCGTCTGTCTGTCCCTGTAGAAATTAAGAAGTTGTACTTCTCCTCGGGGAATAAAGTTAGAGCCTTGGAACTTTTTTTGAATGATAGCTGATGTCCCCAAGGGTGGCCAATGGGCATTATTTTTTTATCCATACATAGTTATCGTTATCATTATCAAAAAACAAAGATTTACTGTGCACTTATAAGAAGTTGAACTCCTCCTCCGGGATTGAAGCTAAAGCCTTGGAACTTCGTCCGATGGATAGCTGATATCCTCAAAGGTGGCCAATGGGCATTATTTTTTTTATACATACATAGTCTATTATCATCAAAAAACAAAGATTTCCTGTGCCCTTCTAAGAAATTGAACTCCTCCTCGGGGAACGGAATGCTCTAGGGGAATGAACCTAGAGCCCTGGAACTTTTTCAGATGGATAGCTTAGGCTCTCAAGGGTGGCCAGTGGGCAGATTGGATTTCATGGTTGCGCCGCTATCTTGGCCGCCATATTGAAAATTCTTATTAGTGGAATGATTGTCATGAAACTTGGAACTTATTCTTGTCTTGTTTGAACATTCTTATTTTAAAGCTGAATTTTATGATTCCGCCGTTATATTGAATTTCTTATTAGTGGAACGATTTTCATGAAACTTGGAACCATTTGAGGCCATAGCGGGCCTGATGCTTGTTCCTTAGCAATGCATATCGTTTTGAGCCCTGATAAATCTCCTTGTGTTTTTCGGTATTTTTGTGTGCTTCATGTGTATTCATGCATGGTTTGGAGCCCTAATGAGCCCTTTTTCCGTTTTTCCTGAAGTATTACTTCCAGGGGACGTTTTGTGAGAGATGGTTGTCCGGTGACGTTTTATTGTGGTGGTTTCTTCGTATACCAGGTTGAGGACTAGCAGCTTTTTTGAACTTCTACGCAACGAATATTAGAAACCGAGAATAAGGCTCTTGTTCTCAACGTAAGTCCCAGAGCGTACAAATGAACAGTAGTGGAGTCGGCACGTCCGGAAAAAGTCCTGTACTCCAATGCCCTTTGGCACAAATGTTCTTAGAACCTATTTGAACAATTTTGTCCATCGCCGCAAGCGAAATTTTGGTTCAGATTCTGTATACAGGGTGAAAAAGAAGAAACATTGTGAAAAATTGCATCTTTTGAACCGAAAAATGTAGAGTATTGCAAGGCATGTCATATGATGCGCAATTTGATTGTAGTTGAGGTCCATCAAACACTTTTTGAGAATCGCTAACCGTTTTCAAGATATTTTGAAAAAACTGAGATTTGTGAAAAAGACCATAATACTTATTAAATCGCTTATTTTTAAAGATATCGGAGTGAATTTTGGTATTTTCCTGAAAAGAGATGTCAGAAATGAATAACAGTTATGCAGTTGCTGTCCAGGCCTACTATTTCCTCAAATACGACAGTCAAAATTTATTTTTGGGAGCCGCCTCTTGGTTTGTGAATATCAAGCTGATGACCGAAAAAGTGACTAATAGTCATTAGGCGAGTACCATGCCATCACTCTATTATGTAAAAGATCACCTTGGATGAACCATCATACCTTTTTTGCTGAAGAAAAGATGAGGCACTGATTTTATCGGGTTCCTCAGAACTAGAGGACCTACTGCTAGCCATCGAGCCATTGCAAGTAAGTGAACACCGCGATTATGACCCTCGATCATTTTTCAGGTCGTTCACCAAGATTCATAGCCATAAGTTCAGCGATTTGGTTTTAGCAGCTGTTCAAATGAAGATGTGTCGCTTTTTCGGAAAAAAAAAACAGAATATTACGAGGTCTCTGAGTGGTCATTTCTTAGGTGAATGGAAAAAGATCCTCCGTGGAATTTTGATAAATTTATTCTGAATTAATAGAAAAATGTGCATTATTTAGTATAGGTTTGAAAAAACTGGCAAAGGATGTACTCATGTGATGTAGGAAGAACACGAAAGACTATCTTGCACTAGGTAGAGAGCGAACAAATTGTGCGGTAGGCCAACAATAATAATGGATGGAACCTTATAAATTTTGATACCACAATGTATTTTGGAATAATTACTATTCAGGTTTCTCCTTCAACTTTGGGAAATGTTAGCATGATAACGATGTATGCAGATGACATCACAGGGTGATAAGAAATTGAAGAATTTCATCCCATCATATGGATGGGCTGAAGGCATGAAAATCGCCAAAAAGATCCATAATTTATCGCTTGACAAGACAAAAGAAACCGTTCTGAACTATTTTCAGCCCTTTTTTTTGAAACATACTAAATAATGCACATTTTTCTTATAATCCAGCATAAATTGATCAAAATTCCATGGAGGATCATTTCTCAATGACCTAAGAAATGACCCAGCAACACATATTCATTTGAACAGCTGCTAAAACCGAACCGCTGAACTTATGACTATGAATCTTGGTAAACAACCTGAAAAATGATCAAAGGTCATAATCGCTGTGTTCAATTACTTGCAATGGCTCGATGACTCGCAGTTCTGAGGATCCCGATAAAATCTGTGCGTTATCTTTCCTTCAGCAAAAATGGTATAATGGTTCATCCAAGGTGATCTTTTACATGATAGAGTGATGGCATGATATTCGCCTTGTGACTGTCAGTCACCTTTTTGGTCATCAGCTTGATATTCACGAACCAAGATGGCGGCTTCTCCAAAAAAAAGTTGACTGTCTTATTTATGAAAATAGTAGGCCTAGAAAATAATTGCAACGGTTATTCGTTTCTGACGTCTCTTGTTGGGCAAATACCAAATTTCTCTCCGATATCTTCACAAATAGGCGATTCAATGATGATAATGTTTTTTTTTTGACAGATCTCAGTTTTTGCTAAATATCTCGAAAACGGAAAATATTTCAAAATGGTTAGATGTACCTCAACAACCATCAAATTGCGCATCATATGACATGCTCTGCAATACTCTACCTTTGTCCGTTCAAAACGTGAAATTTTTTTGAATTATTTTTCTTCTTCACCCTGTATACAGGATCTCAACTAAAATTTCGCTTGCGGTGATTGACAAAATTGTTCAGACAGGTGCCAAGAACATGTGTGCCAAAGGACATTGCAATACTCAAAAATGCAGCGTATAATACTGTACCGACCTCACTACATGAGACAGAGGTCCTTGTTCCCGGTCTAAGTCCTAGAATGCATAAATTAACAAACAATAAAAAAAAAATCGATTGTGTCACCCCAAAACTTCCACGACGAGTAGCAAAGGAACGGATGGAAATTTTTGTATGTGACGTCCCTTCGGAAAGGAAGTTGGAATTTTGGAGAAAGATTGAAGAACTGAGATATTTTCCTTAACAAGGGCTTTATTTTGAGTTCCATAATTAGAGTCCAGTCTCTAGTGTTGCCGTCTAGACAAGACAAGACAAGAGTTGCCCTCTCTTGTCTTGTCTTGAAATATCAAGATAATTTCAAAATTTCAAGACAAGACTCTAACTCTTGATGGAAATTTTTCAAGAGTCTAGATAGACTCTTGAAATTAAATTACTATAAAACCCCCTCTCCCAATAAAAATACGTGACAGAAATATAAACATCTTTTGGCAAGAAAAACAAAGAAAGTGTGAGGAGCAAGGAGCACCCTTCGAAGAGACACTGCGCTCCAATAAAATATTTTACTAGGATACACTTACGTTAAAATTTTAGAAAGAAAGGCACTTATATTGACACTTAGATTCATCATTGGTGTGAGTGCTGAAAGAAAAAGGTAGCTTCCGCCACCCCTGACCTGTGAGTATAAAATAACAAGGTACGATTTTATAGCCGTTGGTTGATGCCTGAGTAAATATAGTCAACTACTGTTCAGTTAAAAAAGTGCTTAAAAAATCTGGCACCGCGGAAGGAGATATAAATTTAACTCACCGCAGTCCATCGGCTCAAATCGAGTGAATAAGCAAGCCAAGAACAGTACCAGGTTGTGAACGTCAAGAAAGAGTCAACGAAAGAGTCACAGTCAAAAAAAAAGTTGAACAATCAACTTCAATATTTGCTGTTTGGTGTTCGAAACGTTGCTGCGGCACAAAGAAATGTAAATAATTGGGTTTAACCAGGACTCGTAGTTCTCAGATGTCGTAGTGTGGACGTGGTCAAATATTTTTGTCAAAAGTATACCGATTGTTTGCAGACCTGTGTCAGGTTCCCGCTTGTGCCAACCTGACGCGGGCAAGAAGACTCACTTCACTCAAGTTGTGAAAAAAACACCAGCTTTATCGGTATTTTGCCTTGGTACATTGAAATGATATCTGGTTGCAGCATGTTGTCTGAATCATTTCCTTTTTTTTAACAAGAAACCCTTTGTTTCGCAGCTATTGACCAAAAGACTTATCGAGCGACCTAATTTCTTAGAAGGTGCGATCTGAGAAGGCGCAGCTATTTTTTAGAGAAGTAGAAATGAAGATGTTGAAGCAGCCCTTGAAAAAAAAGATCACTTGAACGAAACTTTCGCATGAGAACCGAAAAAAAAAACAGTAGAGACAGACAGAGTCTGAAGAAGATATCATGTGAATATAATTTATAATCACAAGGCATGAACAAAATTCGACATGGTATTTCTCTGGCAACGCTTTCCTGTTCTCTGATGCAAAATTTATTGTTTATAGTTAACTGCCACCACAAACAGGAAATCTTCTGCTGATATATTGAATTTACAATATATTTAGTTACAGAAAGATGCTTCATTCATTGTGTTATTTGGTTTTTCTTGATTTTGAATCATAGCTAGTAGATATTCATGGATTCGTAGACTGCTTATCAGACACAGCCTGACAACAACGGTCAATGCATAATGGCATGATGGCCTCCCTAGTGGACAAGTGTTCATTACTTCATTATTCTTCCAATTCAAACTCCCAAATTCCCAGATTTTTTTCTGAAAAAAGTAGGGACTTTTGAGACGAGATTATTTATATCGTCTGTAGTGATCTCGGTACTTTGGTTTCAACAAATAAAAGAAAAATAGTACAAGAACTAATTGCAATCATTTTTATTTCAAGTAGATAATTATAGTTTTGAATAGTATTTTGTCATACCGTTTACCCTTATTTATGTTATTTTATGTTGTCCATAAACTCTGTAAGAAATCTCCAAGCAAATCACACATTCAGTAGACAATAAGAACCGTCAACAGAGAGGAATATACTCGGGAATATATCAGATTTTTATTTCTTTTTCTTTTCAAGAGTCTAATCAAGACTCTTGATCTTGACATCCCCACTCTTGTCTTGTCTAGAAATTTCAAGACAAGAGTTTCTAGAGGTCTTGTCTAAGTCTTGACGCCCTTTCAAGACAAGAGTCTAGAAAGTCTAACTCTAGACGGCAACACTACCAGTCGCCACTTCTGTTAAAAAAAAAATGATGGAAATCTGTTCGTGGGATGAAAAGTTGGAAAATTTGCAGATTTTTTCAGACCGGAAAACTCGAAAACCTTGGGTTGGAAGTTCAACCTTCCGAGAATTTTTCCTCCAAAAATTAATTCAATCTTTTCTCCAACTTTCATTCCCAACATGTCTGCACCTAAAATGAATATTTCGTGGGGCTCACCGCATGTGGAAGTTTGCATTGCATTTTTTATTTACAGAATGTGCTGATTTCATTTTGAAAAACTTGCCGTCGGAAAACCGACACCGCACCGTGCCGATTTTGAAAATAGGTCTACACGACGCCCAATCCAATCTTCTCTCATTATCAGTTGGAATTTTTCGAAAAAAGTCGATCATCGAGCAGGAATGAATTTTTGAAGGAGTCCTGCATCAAAAGAGAATGGTCCTGGCCAGAATAGAGGCCCCGTCGGGTGGCAACGGCTAGGGGAAATGTTGAAAATTCATAACGCCCGACTGGAAAATGGTGAAGAACTGTAACTGCGAACTGATTCTGTTCAGTTTATACGTCACATTAGTTTCGCCATACCGATCTTTCAACGCGCTTTTATTCAAAGAGCTTTCCAAAGCACCCAAATAAAATTAAGCCACCGAATTATTCGCACATAAAGCACGCGGTGGCGTCTCTTCGCGCATTAACAAATCACCGTCACACTTCGATTGGATTTATACGCTCTCGCGGCATATTTTTCCGCTCTTTTGGCGAGAGGGTCGCCGCGCCTGGAATAAATCATAATTATTTTGTTCGACGCAGGGATTTCTCCCGCCCGCCGCCACCGCCGAAGCTGGTTGTATAAGAATCTGCTTGATCTGTTTATCCGACATTGAAGATCCGCGGGACTCGGCACTTCCGGGACTCCCAAACGACCGCTTCATCTAAATGTGGATTATTTATTCCTTTTCGTGCGCATCAACTCTAATCAGTCTGAATGATAAGTCTTTATCTGGAGTGGATATAAACATTACTTTTGATCTCTCGAATATTCAACATGGTTGGGTACGGAACGAAAAAATAAGAATAAATGACAAGTAATAGGTATGTTTCGCAACATTTTATGGGCGTAACATGGAGTTATTGTTTTTAAAACCCGATGTTTTCACATAAACCACTACAAAACTGGATATTTGCCATTGATGCATTTTGAACTACCCTGAGACATTTAACATATGTGACGCAATATCATAGATGGCTTGATTTGTTATAGTCGAAAAAGAGGTCCAGCCTGGTGCCGGGTCCTTTCCACTTCTTAGTGCCAGTGAGATCAAATTGTTTCATGTTACATTTGGTTCAGCTATTGTGTACGTTGCTGTCGAATTTCAATGATGACTAAGGGCTGAATTTCAAGTTAGCGGCGCAACTTACGCCACTCATTTACAGTCAATCATCGCGTCGGATTGTGTTATGTTGCCATAGTGACCGGACTTGAGCTACATTTGCGCGGGCGGATCTCCGACTTGAAATCTAGCCCTAAGACCGCTGACAGAGCCTGCATCAAAAATCCAAAAATCACAAAAAGCAATAACTCTTTATGGACAGGCAGCTGGCGCCTCAAAACTTACGTCATAAGGTACATGATTTTAACCCTGTGGGTCTAATGTGCGTTGTTGATGAGGTTGTTAAAAATTGCTTTGTCTTACATGTCAGACCGGGAGCTTTAGGCTGGTATGAACCTGTCAATTTTCGAAAAAATGGTCAAAAATTTACGTCATAAGGTACATGAATGAAACCAACTGAATTTTGTGTGGGAACATCCCCTTGATTGAAAATCTGGTCGTGAGACAACATTTTTGGGGGCTTTCGGTCCATAAGACAAGTTTGAAATTATCAAAAATGGACCAAAATTTATCGATTTTTCCACAGGCGTTTTGTTGACTAACCCACCAAGTGTGATATATATTTGTAATCAGGATGAACAATGAAATCGATTTCCATGTTAAAATACAGGGTGTACGATTTGAGAAGAAAATTTCAATGTTGTTGCACCCTGTAAGCGATGTACCATTGAAAATTTTTATGGACAGATTCAAAACCTGCGTAAAAAATCATGTGAGAATCGTTTTTCATTCCTAAAATCATGCCAAAGGAGAAGTCTCCAGGAGGAGGTGAATTTTGGTCTTTTTTGAAAATTTCAAACTTGTCTTATGGACCGAGAGCCTCCAAAAATTTTGTCTTATGATCCGATTTTTGATTAAGGGGATGTTCCCCCACAAAAGCCTGTTGGTTCCATTCATGTACCTTATGACATAAATTTTTGACATTTTTCGAAAATTGACAAGCCTATACCAGCCTAAAGCCCCCGGTCTGACATGTAAGACAAAGAAATTTTCAACAACCTTATGTAGGTCAGGTCAACGCACATTAGACCTACAGGGTTGAAATCATGTACCTTATGACGTAAGTTTTAAGACACCAGCTCCCTGTCCATTATAAAAAAAAACAGAATATGGTCAAAAGTCCAAAACCATTTCGAGATATTTATGCACGTTTTCCAAAAATGTGACCGAGAAAATTCCGCGACTTGTTTCGTAAAACGGGACCTTGCCAAAGTCAGGTCATTTTTTCACTACTTTAATTGTCACCCTGTATATCGTATATAACGTCGACAGTCAGGTGATCTGAGATGGTACCTTCGAGTCAGTAAATTACTTCAAAATCGGGCAGATTTTTTCTCTCTCCAAATATCCTCATCTAATAGCTGTATTACACTACACACTTCTTGTACAATCTGTCAATGAAACAATCAAGTTCATTGTTTTTTGACACTATTTTTGCATGTTGTACAAGAAATTGTGTAGTGTAATACAGCTATTAACCGAGATAAAATTTCGGTGTGGTCTACTTCAGTTTTGACTCATTTTGAATGACCCTAAGTCCCTAAACTGCATGTATCTGTATATAAGAACTGAGTAATAAGCCACCTCTGAATCGACACTTACAACATCGACATAGACATCGTGACATAGACAAATAATTCGGGAATCGACGGGGATTTCTCACAAAACGGTAAAGAAACCATATCTGGATTCGAACGTCCTAGAACGAATTTTTCCTAGAAAAAGTCAAGGGATGGAAATGCATGGACGACAGTTACCTCTCGAAGTCGGAAGCGACAAGCGACGAAATTGTTGGAAAATATGCACGAATGCAAGTTCAGTTGGGTGCTTCGTACACTCAGCGGAAGGCATGCAAGATTAATCTTGTCTCCAAAAGTTAAATCTACGAACTAAACACATTGCCGGTCACTGTAATGTTGTTGCTGACGCCCGGTCAAAACAACCCCGTGATACCAATCTTGAAAATCCGATCGATTTAGGTAGAAATAACGCCATAATTATGGCAAATGTCGCCAAGATGCTCTTAAGGCACAACATGACTAGTCTTTTTCAACAATGAAGAAATCTTACTTAGCTCCATACGAAGTCCCGGATGATCAACCCGACGAAGACGTCGATGTCTTGGATTATGATGATACCATAACATCTGAAGGACTTGTCTGACACGCTGTCAAGGCATCTCTGAAGTACCGCTAAGCACTCATTTTGCTGTATTTCTATGGAGGATGAAACATACTCTCATGTTGGATGGGAATCCACCTTCAAAATCCGAAGGGGAAGTTAGCGTGTCCTCCAATGCCACTGCCTGTTGCACCTTTGGTCAACCGCCAGTGCAATCAAGGACTTCTTGGAGCTTCTTCTATTCATTCCATTTCCCATGAATTCGGCGAAGTTTTTCCTACGACCATGAAATTTCTTTACTGAGCTGTCGGATTCTCTCACGGAATGTCAGAGCAGGAAATGAATCAATTGAGGTTCGAACGCAAATCAGTGTATTATCACTCTAGTTCTAAGAAAAGCATAGTGTAGGTACAACTCTCATGAAATGTCAGTACAATGAAAGTAGTAGATTGTTGCACCTACCACATTATTTTAATAATCATCACGTTATAGTGCTACAAATGAAATAACAAGTTAAATTATACAGCGTGTTCAAAATTGATTGACCTTGCCTCTATGATGAAACAGGGACTGAACTAGGCTATGTCTGCTCTTTAGGCATCAAATTATAGTGGTAGAGTAACAGAGGCGGTAACTGTAATGCTGACTTCTGAATAATGTGACATATTGTTGTAAACATCTCTTCAAAAAGCCGAATTATATTGGGTTGTTTGAAAACAAAGGCTAGAAAAGATGCTGGAAGTTGGGCCATCAACTTCCAGCCACTTTGTGTTGCGCCTATTCAACTTTCCGAAGATAAATAAACAAGGAACGGTTTGGCGGTTGTCATGGCAATATAGCAATCGTTTATAGCATGAGCCGCAAACGGTCCTAAAATACATGATCGCAACAAGGCGGCAAGGTCAATCAATTTTGAACACCCTGTACTTCCAGCTGATAGTGTAACAGAAAAGGTTTCGAAAACTCAAGTTCGATATCATTGCAATACAAGGGAAAATTCAGCAGCAAAAGGCAGCTGAACAAAATCGAAAAGGGATAACACAACAGTGATATCAAGCGCAGACTACACTTACAGAAAATGTCACAAGAACTCCCGACAAAAATAAATGTCCAATTTCAATAACCATCTGGCCGGCGCTGTCGGTAGGTTACGTGGACGCCCGGCACCCATACTTCGACCAAGAATTCATCAGAATCGAGTAAAACAGAGTCAGTTCTCGAACCAAACCTGAAAAGAGACCATGTTCATTGTTCAGAGAAGATCCCATTAGCTGTGGTGTAAGTATCGACAAAAGAATAAACTGAATTCTACTATCTAGCTCACCGATCGCGTTGATGGTGGCAATTATGGTGCACGGGGTGTTGAAACCTCATTTCCACGATATGATCTCCTTGATGCAACATCTCGCGAAATGCGAATAACGAGATAATTGCCGCCAGTAAAAGAGCCCAGTACAGAGACATGGATATGGTGTTGTAATAACAAAGCGGCCGTTAGTGATGCATTCTGGCAGTGATGATGGTAATGGTGGCGGACACGTTGTCGTAGTCGTTGTAGCCGTAGCAATGAGCAGCAGTCGTCGACAATAATGCGGTCCCCTGTCGTGTCGTAATCTGGTCGTTCATTAAAAAGTGTAAATCGGCCGTTAGGGCTGATTGTTACGGCGGCATTCGCGTTATGGGGCTCGTCGTCGGCATCGCCGCGGCTTATTGAATCCGGGAGTCGGCTCCGAATGTCCGTGATGCTGGTACTCTGTTGGGCATACGGCCACCGGTGGCATCGGAGGAATGCCGTCGTCGGCCAGTTATCGCGTCCATTACAATAGCCGTGAGAGGTAAATACCGGCGTGTAATGGGCACGTGGCCGGACGACGAGCACCTGGGGACGCACCGGCTCGGCACACCGTGGGGGGTGCCGACGCCGCCGACGCGACGCCTCTGAAGCCGGGCTGGGACGCCGCGGTGCGATCGACAAGTGTTCCATCAGGATCTTACCGCGGCACGCACGACACCTCGCATCTACAATGACCAATTCAATTTCTTTCTAGTATTTATTATGTATACTCATGTAGGAGTTTTAGAATCCAGGTAGGTAATGGTGGATTTTAAAGACAACGAGAATCTTTTGTTTTGCTGTAGACGGGGTCCGGGATCCAAAGATTGTTTGTATATACACACGGACATTACAAGGGTAGCGCAATACATCCTTTTCGTTTTATGGCCATCTTAGCGCAAGCGTCAGCAAGGTGGTACAAATTCTGACAGACGACAGTTAACGGCGAAACAACAGAAATTTCAGCTGTGTTTTGACACATATTTTCAAGGTTATGTCATTTCAAAACGCGATTTGCTTAGAAAAGCAGTTTCCTTATTAATCCTGCACTGCAGAAGGACCTTATATGGTAATTCCATGCTCTAATCGTCCTAACAAGCCCAACTGGAAAACAAATTGTCAACACATCTACTGTTCCAAATGTTCGTATCAATATTTACGTGAGATTCAAACAGTAATCAAAGTTGGAGCTCGTTATAGAAAATATTGGCAATATTTTGTACTTTAAAGGAGCGGCACATATTGACATTTTGCTAGGTAATTGGCAGTTACCGCTAGAGACAACCAAATGTACCCAAGGTAGTGCAATCCTTCCATTCACATCTCAAGAGTGTTGTAAGTGTTCATATCATATCGCAGAGAAAGTAAATAGTAATATAATGGTGGGCTAATGGGTGGGTGAATATATCAAATACATAAAAAAGTTTTGTACCTAACATCGCTATCAATCACTTTCGCGTATGTTCTAGTCGAATTTGTACTAACCTGTTCAAATATTCAATTACGCGCCGGGAATCTTACTCATTTGACAACCGAACGCAAGCGCACTGTAGTAGGAAAATAGTGTATTGCTGGTGGCTAAGACTAAAATGCAAACACGATCTCGTGTTGAAACAAAAACGTTTATGTCACCTGCCATTTACCTACCCAATACCATCATCCTCAATGTAGGTAGGTTTATGAATCTTTGACAAACTCGAAAATGCTTCAACTTGATTCCAGTTTCTGAGAGCCGTTTTTCTTGTTATTTTCAGTATCATCTTTTGCTGGCCTTCTCCTTTTTTTGTCCACTTTGTGAAATTCTCTTTCTTTAATGCACCGACAATATTCTCCGGCAGAAGTGTTCTGTCTGATTTTCCTCCTTTCTCTCTTACTCAGTTCTCTCCCAGCTCTTTTAGTCTACCCATGTGCCCAACATTTCCACTATATCGAGTTTTCTCATGTATACCCAAAAGCTGTCTTCTCTTTCCCTGCTGCTCAAACAGATTACAAAAGAACACCCTGATTTTCCGTTTTCTCCTTCGTTGATTGAACGTTTTTTTCTGCAAGATTTTCTTTGTTTTGTACGTTAGTTCTCCTTTCTTATTCATTGCCATTGTCTTCGTTTCTTGGGTGTTCGTCGCTTTTTCCCAATACATACAAGTTTTTTGGGTTGAGCTTAAAGGGCTTCTCCATTTTCTTTTCCTTCTTTTCTGGTGATCTTTGGGTGAATTTTCTCTAATCAATTTTGGCTGTTGGTTGCGGCATCTCCGGTTCAATCTTTTTTCTTTCACTAGCTCTGGCGTTGTCATATTTCGCAAATTGTTCATGTGAGATGTACGCCTTCCTCGCCTACATCATGTGCTTTATGAAAATTGTACTTTGTTCCTGTACTCTTATCAAGCAATCTTCGTCAATATAATTAGATGTTTATTTCTTTCGGTTGGTTTGCTAAATGCACGGTTTGTTGTTTTTAGTACCAGCTGTTTATTTCAATCAGCACCGGCATAATATGTTAGTCGCCGGACCCTCCTAACCTTCTCACTTCTTGTGCGTCCTCTTCGACCTCCGCCTTCACACCGATTATAAACTGCCGGCAAGAAATTAGGAATATTGGATTTTGGCCAATAAATCTGAATAGGTACTTTTGAAAATTTTCTTCTTTGCCATACTTGCTTGTTTTGCAAGCATTCAATATTGGTTCTTCTTTGTTATGTGCACTCTTTTTCACTTGATAAGTGAAAAAAGAATGAAGAACTTTTTAATCAGTAGTACACTTTTTCCAAATTTCACTCCTTTTTCACGTTTTTGCGTAGTCTTTCAACTCAGAATCATGCCTTTACACTGTGGCCGAATGAAACACTGTACTGTATTCCGATGAGTCCAGATGTGGTCTACACAACGATTCCAGACGAGTAAGGACTTGGAGGCCAAGAAACCTCCCAGAACATCGCGGGTTTCTCCAAGAAGTTCATCCCTTCTGACCTTCAGAGGTGGCTCGATGATGGTTTGGGGTAGCATCGGTCTAGGGCGCCGGACGCCACTGTACATTTGTGAGGTAATTTGAACGGTGAAGTGTATAGAAGGGACATCATCGCCAACATTGTCAACCCTACTGCTAAGGAGGTAGGAGCAGTATTCCAGTTTTTAGATGATAACGTCCGTCCTCTTCGTGCTGAAATTGTTTGTAACACCATAACAGATCTTGGAATTGAGCATCTTCCTCTACCGCCGATGTCACTAGACTTGAATCCCATAGAACACATGCGGGATGTTCTTCAAAGGGCGTTAGATAACCACGAACCAGCTCTTACAACACTTCCGCAGTTAAGGGACGCTTTACTCCAAATTTAAGACAATATTCCTCAAACTACGATTGATACCTTGAGAGAAAGCATGACCCATCGTATTCAAGCCGTTCTGGCAGCTTATTATGGTGGTCATACCAGATATTAAATCAATTTTTGAAAATTCCTTATTGTAACAAAATTTATTCAATTTTTTTTCCACGTTTAAAACAGTCTGCGCTTTACTGACTTATCATTTACTTGTGCAGAATTCAATATACTGTCCGAATATGTGTTTGAAAATTTGCTGTATATTTTCCTTCCAGCCGATCTTCCAATATCCCCTATTTTTTAGCCGTTTATTTTAATTACTACCTGGATCTTCCTCCTCAACATTATTATCATCCTCCTCAGTCTCTTCCTCAACCAACTCCCATGTATGATCAACTTCTTCTCCCGCACCCCTCGCTCCAACGGACCTATTCTCTTTTCCTGTACCTAACCCCCCCCCTCAGTATTTCCTCTTTCTTCTTCACGGCCTCGTTCTCCGCCTTGATAGTTTTCACTTCCTCCTTTGTCCCGTCTACCTTAGCGTTCATTCTGGCTCCTTTCTCCTCTGTTTTGTCCAATTTTCAACAAATTGACTCCAGCTCTTCTTCCGTACCTACCTAATACAATTACTGTTTCGGATTACTACAATATCACAATACTACAATAAGTAAACAAATAGATAACTCCTCCCAAGGCCGGTCATGTTTTTACCTTTCTCCTTATCAGCGGCATTGCGATAGCAGCGTGGCCCGGATTGCCTCCTCGCAGATTATGCTCATCTCGAAGTCGTTCCCTTCATGTCGTGGCTCTTTTTCTCGCAAGGACTTGTGCAGTTTCGTCTTCATCGTGTTAACCTTTCTGTTGTCTGTGGAACTGTGACTTGAACAGCGGCTGGTTGTTATCCTATCCATCAAAGTACGTTTTGTCACGGAGCGATGAACTCGTTTATTATCGACATTACGCCAGGGACGGATCCCCTTTTCACCTTTGTACACTTGGGGTCTTGCACAAGCACAATATGAAAATCTAATTCTTGGAATAGGTGAATTTCAAAACCACCGATTTGAGAAGGACGACCGATGATGTAGACCTTTTGAATCCGCCCGCCAAACTTCATCTATCAAGTCATCGCTGAATGCCATTTCTCTCCTTCGTTAAAGTCTTTTAGCAATCTCTCCAGAAGCTACGTTTGTATTTTTCCTTCCGAATCCACTTTTAAATTCCGTTTTTCATTTCAACACGTTGTTCCTGTGGCTCACAACAAATGAAAAAGTGGAGGTTCCCGGGATACCCATCTGGTGTTGAACTATCGATAGGTGGATGCCCATCACTGGCTTCGGCACCAATTACGTCGTTGCGAATCTGGATCTGGCGTTCCGTGTGAAAGGATCCTTCGAGCGTGGATAATTCGGACCTCCCATCGCCACCCGCCAGCGAGCACGATGCCCATGCCGCGCGGCAACCCAAGAGCGTCGGGAGGCCGGCCGCCGCCCCCTGTGCGCCGCCGTCACCTGTGCGTCAAGGCGGGTGGGAGCGCGCGGCCGCGTTATTGGATGTTTTATCGCCAATCTCATCCCTCTTTTCGGCACATGTTTCGGCACGGATGGGGTTAAGGAGATATAGCGGGACAGTAAATGAAAGTGGATGGAAGACGCCGATGGAGGCACGGCGAGGATGCCCCTCCGGGGGGCAATTCCCGGCCCGGCGGTTACGGGCGTCCGATTGCCGGCTATTGCCTATACTCCTGGATGCCGCCGCCACCTCTGATGCTGCCTGCCGCGCTGCCCTCTGGCCGGCTGATGCCCACCGCAGTCCTTCCTTGCTTCCTCCCGCTCTGATTGTTATTCGTTTTTTAGTGTTTCCCCGTCTAATCGAATGACGACGCTAACTACACCGCCCCGACCTCTTTTTACGGCCGGCGCGCCATCAGAAGTTAATTTGCCAGCGTGTGTATGTGTGCGTGCGTGTGTGTTGCGTGTTGTTTTTATCGCCGCGCATTCCCGCACACCGGTGTTGTGTTGACGACGACAACCACATATGGAAGAAGACCCCCAGACCCGATCGCCGGGCCCATTACCGCCAAACTGCCAATATACCCGACGCATTATACCAAAAGTCAATACTATGTGGATAATGCGAAAGGAGGCGCGCTCCCGCTGCCTATACAGCCAGGCTTGCTCTCTTCTGTTGCAATAACCATTTACCACTATCTGTAATTCCCACGGCACATGTTCGCTGGTCGCCAGATGATGTCGGCGAGCCTGATTGCGCCGCTACAGACGCGGGAATGAAAACAAATTGCTTCCCGCGGAAGGATATTGCCGGCCCTAAAAGTCGCACTGCTCTTATTTGAACGCCGCCACACCGTCGTACGGCCGTCGCCTTACGTGTGGTGTGTACTCTGCGACAAATTGTTATATTATGTTTGCCGCCGGAGCCGTTAGCCGCCGTTCCATTGCCATAAACACGGATACGGGCGGCGGTATAGGTATAGCGTCATAGCCGAGAAGACCTTAGACCACCCCGCCGCTCTCCGATGCCAATAATCCGCAGGCATAAACAGCGAGGACTTAATCGGAAAGGCATCGCCATGTAGAGAGGCACTGCCGGTGTGCCGGTAAAAGGTGGAAGAGGTTCATGCCTCGGCCTCGCTCAATTGATCAAAGACACCGAATTCAATCCGTAACGGCTCGTGCGCGACTCGTTACAAATTTAAGTGTGTATGAAGGCCGGAATTGGGAAAGACCACTTGGACAATTAAGGTTTAGTAGCGCGGGCGATGACCAAAGGGGAGAGACATTCATGAGGAAGTAAACACAAAGGAACAGGTACGCAGTGATATTCTGGTTCTGCGGTTGTGGTCTTTTTTGAACGGATTGACAGAATGCCCGACCGAATGAAATTTATCGCGAATTGGAACATTTCCTTTAAATCTTAGCACCAGACCTTTCAAGTTATTAGACAATAGAGGTTGAGGGCTGAATTTCAAGTTCGACTTGCAACCCGTGCAGCGGTGCAAGTAGAGTCAAGTGATCCCTTTTCGGCCAATGGCCAGAGCGTATCGGTGGCTTGCGCCGGTGACGCAGCTTATCGCGGGTTGCAAATCGGACTTGAAATTCAGCCCTAAGTATGTAATGTAACCCACTTTTCGACGTTTGGCCTTGATCGTCATTACCCCCTCCCCCCCCTTCCTACGTTGTCTACCTTTTTCAAACACCTCACAACAATAAACTGACAGAGTGACAAAATGACATGACATGGATCAAAACAACAAAACACAAACACAAATGGAACAAGAAACTCATTACAAATCTTTGACAATGCAGGAATTTACAACAACAACAACAACAAAATAAACACATAATTAGATTAACAAGACACAACAAGAAATTATAAAACGCGTCAAACTGTCAGTAAACGCGAAAGAACAGTGACGTATTCGCTGACAGGCACACATGGGAAGAACACGTCATAGAAACCCCTGCGTATTGCCTGATTGAGTGCTGAAAAATCCCTTCCCAAATAAGCTAACGAAAATTGAGTGTGAATGGGTCACGGTGAAATGACAAAGAAGTCACTCCAGTAATGGATTCATCAATCCAGTGCCAATTGGTACTCAAACGTCTTTAAATGTTCGCTTAGTTTGTCAATTATTTACGTAGCAACAAAAGGAAGCTCGCTCGCTTACGCTTTGGTAAGGACTTTACGCTTAGGGTTCAATTTTACGCTTTACGCACAAAAGCACACTCTTTCGCCACTCTGCATCTCTCTCAAAGCAGAAAGCAATTAGTAGACACATGCGATTTGACTAAATCAAGGCTCTGGACTGTTGCAGAATAAGACGGGGGGGGGGGGGGGGGGGCGGTAGGGGCGTTCCGCCCCTGGCCTCGGGGCCTCAATCATCTGATGGGGCCCCAATTCCTCTTGTTTATAAAAATATTGCAGAAAAATTGGGAAAAAATCCAAAAATTATAGTTTTTTCCCTCAATGGTGATTTTTTTATAATTTTACTTAGGTGAGTAACATTGTTTTTCCTTTTTTTTTCATTTTTAAGTTACCTTGGCAAGCCCCATAACAACAGGTTTGGGGCCTACACACAGGCAATAGAAGTGTGTCTGTATCACGGAATCTCTAAGAATTATTTTCACTTTAGGCTTCAGGGGCCCCGGCCCCGGATATCATAGTGACAGGGGCCTCAAGCCTTTGGAATTTTGATTTTTTTTCATAAGAGGGGAGAGACAAAACAACAAAATTATCTTGTCTGCACCCTGCAGGTAGTAGAGATTCATATTTTCCTGATTTTGTATATACGAGTAAGTTTTAGCATTGAGTCAACGGTCCAAATCCAATTCAACATCCAAAGCTGGAACCAAAAAGTTCTCTTGTAGGTGCTGGTGGTCAGTGGCATAGCCAAGGGGGGCGAGAGTGGGCGAATGACCCCACTCCCCTACCTCCCAAGCACCCACGGCACTTCATCCCACACTAAACCGATAGAGAAAAAATTTCTGGCAAAAATTCTCAAGAAGCACAAAATTTTTTAGGAAAAAAGTTTGATTATCAAGAAATTTTGGTAAAAACGTCAAAAACCGAAATCGCACAACGCATGAAATATACCGAATATCATCAGCATTATTATTATTATGCGCAAAAAATTTCATCTGCGGCGCTACCACTTGTCGACTTGCACCTTCGTCGTTGCCTTTACCCTCAAAGTCTGACTACGCCACTGTGATATTTATAGTGAAATTAACAATTCATTGTTTTGTTTCTTAGGCTTTTGCTTAATCACGGCAGGGCAGGGCGGGCCAAAAAGTCTGCCGGCCCTCCTTCATATTCTCAACTTTCACTTCTTAGGGGCCCCATCTCACAATTCCGCCCAGGGCCCCCAATTCCCTTAGTCCGCCACTGGCTCTGGGTTCCCACAGAGTAAGGTTTTGCGTGTAAAGGCTCAAGGGACCGCTGGAAAGACCTAAACCCAATAGCTAGGTGTCCCCCTAGAGTTGAGACCGATCTATTACTAACCTGAAACTGCTACTCCAATTCCCGACCCTCCTTAATCCCCCAAACAGGAAACAGAGGAACCCCAAAATATGAAACACACAAAAGTCAATAACATTTGAACAATTCCTGAGCAGCCAGGGAGTGTTGGCCCGTGCACGGCTTTCAAGGACACATTGAACATGATGAAAATAAATGTTTAAAGCTAGCTCACACACACACATGTTCAGGTTCAACCAGGTTCTTTCAGATTTCGCTTTGCCGCTTGCAGGGCTTGTAGTACCAAAAAACACTGTCATGACAACGTACACTCTTGAGTAGGGGAATGAATGAATGAATGCATCAGGTATTTTGTAACCCAACGAGAAAACATCTTTGACTAATCAAGGAATTGGATGTGCTCTGAATCCGGACCTGGCGAGAATTCCAGACAGCGCAGTGCTAGGTATATCTACGTTGTAGCTACCTACCCGACATCCCGACAGGTAAGTCCCTTTCCCAGAAACAAACTAAACAAATCGTACGATTATTGTTTTTCCCGTTCTCTATGCGGTTTGATTTCAACTAGGGCGAAAATCCCAAATCCTACATTTTCCTTGTTTACGTCGCCATTCGCGATGGCCCCCGCCGCGACCAGGAAAACCTACTTGAAATTCGCAAAAATGGGGCATGCTACACTGACCAAGCCACAAACTTACGTGCCAAGGCAAGCAACACCTTGAGGGATAAAATCAGCAAGGAAATCAAAATAAAACCCACCTGTATTCACGACTTTCCGGCCCAGAACTTCGAACACCGCTGCTTTATGTGAAAATTACCTCGTTCCGCCTTTCTCTTTACCCCGACCGTCTCCGCCTAATCTCAATAGTAACGTTTCTTGTCGATTTATGGTCGTCTACTTAGACAACCAACAATTCTAAACTGCTTGACAATTGAACTGCAACACCTAAAAATTAGGTGCGTTTTCAAATTGAGATAGCTCGAAAAATATCTGACGGATTCCAGAAATTCAGGCATGTGAGGAAAGATCATTTCTTTGAGTATCGAGTGCTGGTATTGATGATAAGGTTGATTGCACAATTTGTCATATACAGGGTGCCAACGGAGAGCGTGCAGATATGGGCAATCTTGCACCTTGTGCAACTTTCGAAAAAAAAGTCCGAGATTTTTTCTATCGCGTGCTTTTGAAAGGTTGAATCATTATGCCAAAACGGTTTTGGAATTTTGATCCTAACTTTTTTTATCAAAAAATTGTGCTCATATTTCTGAAATATGCACTTTCTGATTAAGAAAAAGAAATAGAGACATTGTTTGTTTTCAAACGGCGTCCATATTGAATTTACTCACGAAGATTTCCATTTGAGCCTCCACATCCCCTAGAAACTACCCCTTTTGGGACACCGTCTCACAACAAGATATGCAATGCTTCATTTAAAAGGCCTAAGAAAAGTACTTATCAATAATTGGATTGAAATAAGTATACTAGGATGACCTCACACGTACAGCTCCCTAAAAACCACCCCTTGACTTCAAGGGACAGGGTTGGTATGATAAGACATGCAATAGATGAAAATTCCAAAAAACGTCTTTTTCAACTGTTCATAACGTGTTTCAACGTCTTTCACAACTAAAAAAGTGATGCTACACGATGACCCCTTACGTAGGTAATCCCAACAGTAGCTAACCTCTCGAAAAAAGAACTACCCTTTAAAAAACTAGTATTTTCGCAATACCTCATTTGTTAGGATTTTAAAAAAATCTGTCGCAATAGTTTGCCGCTACGATGATTTTATTCACATATCTACCCGAAACTACCCCTTCAACTACCCCTCCAATATCGCATAGCCTCTACCTTGATGCGTTATTTACGAGTTGAAAGAACTTCTGCCTACTAACCGTTTCATTGAAATGATGGTGTTTTCTACGATGATAGTACAAAACCTTTCCTGAAACTACCCCTAGCGATCGCTCCTTTAGTAAAAGGTATACAATACCTCATTTGGAAACTCATAGAAGGTGCGATTGAATAAGTTCAAAATGATTTCGCGATGACCTTACACGCATCAAGGTAAAGGCTATGCGATATTGGAGGGGTAGTTGAATGGGGTAGTTTCGGGTAGATATGTGAATGAAATCATCGTAGCGGCAAACTATTGCGACAGGTTATGAAAAAATTCCAACAAATGAGGTTTTGCGGAAGTAGGTACTGGTTTTTCAAAGGGTAGTTCTTGTTCCGAGAGGGTAGCTACTGTTGGGATGACCTACGCAGAGGGTCATCGTGTAGCATCACTTTTTTAGTGGAACAGTTGAAAAAGACGTATTTGGGAATTTTCATGTACATATTGCATGTCTCATCATACCAACCCTGTCCCTTGGAGTCAAGGGGTGGTTTTTAGGGAGCAGTACGTGTGGGGTCATCGCAGTATCCTTATTTCAATCCAATTATTGACGAGTAATTACCTTATGCCTTTTAAATGAAGCATTGCATATCTTGTTGTGAGACGGTGTCCCAAAAGGGGTAGTTTCTAGGGGATGTGGAGGCTCGAATAAAAATCTTCATAAGCAAATTCAATATGGACGCCGTTTGAAAACAGACAATTTCTCTATTTCTTTTTCTCGATCAGAAAGTGCATATTTCAGAAAATTGAGCACAATTTTTCGAAAAAAAAAGTTAGGGTCAAAATTCCAAAACCGTTTCGGCATAATGATTCAACCTTTCAAAAGCAGGCGATAGAAAAAATCTCGGATTTTTTTTTCGAAAGTTGTACAAGGTGAAAGATTGCCCATATCTGCACGCTCTCCGTTGGCACCCTGTATATGACAAATTGTGCAATCAAACTTATCATCAATACCAGCACTCGATAGTCAAAGGAATGACCTTTCCTCACATGCCTGAATTTCTGGAATCCGTCAAATATTTTTCGAGCTATCTCAATTTGAAAACGCACCTAATTTTTAGGTGTTGCAGTTCAATTGTCAAGCAGTTTATTTTCGCGCGAATGGGGCCTTGCAATTGAAAAACTTAACGTGAGGTCGTCACTACTGTAGGGGGCACCTACTTCGATGAAGCGGCCGTAACGACGGGAAAAACAGGGGAGTTTGAGTAGTTTGACCAGTAACTGACAGTGACTGGAGACGTCAAGCAAGAAACAGAGGTTATCCAAATTTCAAATCAAGACATAAAATGACGGACGTCGGTCGCTGAAGCGTCAAAGCCGTCAAAATTGTCGAATTTGCCCCCAACGGTTGTGGCGCCCTCGGTGTGTGAAAGTGGCAGTGCAAGGTCCCATTAAAGTGAATTTTTAAAACTAGTCGCAAAAGTGCGATCCCTTACAAGTAGTACCCTAACGTTCACTCTTTCATGGTAATTAGAAGATCTCAAGTCGCCATCAGTAAACTTTCGGGCTTCAATGCTTCTGAAACCCTTTGATACAAGAGCGCAGTAATAAATTTAGTAAAAGTGAAACTAGCAATTTGTTTTTTCGCAAAAAAAATTAAACAAAGTCTCCTTTTAGGTCAACACACTTAGTCCAACTCCAACGTTTCTCCAATTTTCCGATCCCACCCGAATAGTAGGATGCCTCAAGGCCTGCAAAATTAGTGTTTTTTGCGTGTTGATCTCTTCATTAGAACTGAATATTTCCCCTCCAAGCTATTTCTTCAAGTTCGGAAACAGAAAATAGTCGGAGGAGGCTAAATCACACAAGGTTCTGCCGGTGACGATGGAGTTCCCTGCTCCTTGCTGCTTGCTGAGACAAGCCATGGATTTTATTTGCGAGCCTTTGAAAAAACTTATCAATTTGTCTTTTGCTGAAGGGAGATTTCCGAAACCGTTGAAAGTTGCCAAGATTGTTCCGGTGCCTAAAAAACGACAAAGATCTAAAAATAATAATGACCTACCGGCCTATAGCGTTACTGTCTGTTTTTTCTTTCTAAAATTTATAAGAAAGCTTTCCATACTCGATTTCATACTCGATTACTTTCCCCTCTTGAAATAAATGCCCTTTTGGTTGATTTTAAGTTTGGATTTAGAAAGAACAAATCGACAGTGGATGCCACACTTTTCCTTTATAATTACATCATTGAAAATTTTGCAAAACAGAAAGGATGTTTCATGCGTTTTTTTCGACCTCACAAAGGCATTTGATGTAATACCTCACAGTTTATTGCTCCAAAAACTTTGCAACTACGGGGTCAGGGGCTCGGCTCTCGAGTGGGTGCGGACTTATCTATGCCGCCGTAGGCAGAAGGTGACCTTAGGTCATCGGGAGGTTTGTTTCGAGTCAGGTGTGCAACAACTCGAGTCCGGTGTGCCCCAAGGTAGCATCTTGGGGCCCTTGCTGATTCTTTGCTTCAATAACGACCTGAAAGTTCTAACGATAATGGTTTGCAACTCAACAAAAATAAGACACATCTGATGCTCTTTTAGATGCGTAATTACCACTCCAGCATTCTTGCGAAGATCTTCGGACAGAGCAGCGTCGGCTCTGTCAAGTTTCTGGGAATTTGCCTAGATGCCCGCACGACCTGGCATGTGGCCTTTGTCTATCGAATGATGGACAAATATTGAAAACTACTGGCAGATGACCGATGATCTCAAAATTTACTATCAACAGCATGTTTGGATTGTCCTTCAGTCTCAACACGGGAGTCTCAATCGGGACGATATATTGTTTTCATTCTCAAGCGTGCAAGAGTCCGACATTGGTGGTTCCCTCTACTTCAAGTAATTTTTAGCGCTTTTCTGTTGTATCTTTACCTTGGAAGGATTTTGAAAGTCTCGATTGGCGGTCCTGGACCTCCGTCATATTGGTAGGTACATTTTGGCCGTACCTACTAGGTATATACTTTTCGTCACACCAAAAAGTAACTCAAATGTCGTTTTCTTTTTACCCCTATCCTAATGGGCCGTAAAAAAAAATTAGGCAAATGCTTCTGCTTGAAATTCGGCGATAACAAATGGTTATTGAGTTCAATTTTGCAAAAAATGGAGTACACAGCTTTTCGCTCTTGATGATCTGAAGAAATGGATTAGTAGTGCAGGAAACCGAAGTGCGATTTTTTTGGATTTTGGATAATGCAGTAGGGCACTCAATTCCGAACGGAATGTCACATTTTTATGACGTTCAAAATTTGATCAAGGTTGGAAGTCATTTTTCTTGTATCTACTTAACTTAAGTATTTACATTGTCGACAGCTTTTGAATCTTTTTTGATGATTATGCGCGATCCGTTGATCTGAGTGTTGCATCATGCCTAGGCGAAACCCCACAATCCTCTTCACTATAATTCAAAAAAAATTTGTGTACTTTCGTGGCCCCTTGAATGAGAACGAGTTTTCATGGCATTACCAGGATATCTGAGAAATCACAGTGCGTCGACATGGATTTTATTGTCAGTGTTCACCTCGGTGTTGACAGTAATACAACTTTGATGGGAAGTTTCTGGTATTCTAGCACTTGTCAGGGTTGCAGGGGAGTTAGTTTCTTCTACATCACCTTTTGGTGAGGCAAGCAGATGGTCTACAGTGATTTGCACCAACTGCTCATTGTCCGCTTGCGTACTGTGTTGTAGCGTCGGTGGCTGGTCGTCTACGTAAGTCGTGCGTCTTGTCCCACGTATACGTTTTGAATTCAAATTTGTTATAGAACAGCCTGTTTTATTCACCAGCGTACAACACATTACAATGACCAGGAGCCGTATTCTCTAACTCGCTATGCACTCGAACAGACAGATATCGCTATCGGTAGTCAGGCAAAAGCCAATCACAATGATGGTGCTTGCCTGGCTACCGATAACGATATCTGTCGGTTCGAGTGGATGGTGAGTTAGAGAATACGGCTCCAGGCTTCCTCAACTTTATCAACGGCAAACCTTCTTTGAGTCCAGTGCCGTCTTTTGAACAAATGGGGCCCCAGGCACAAGGCAATGAGGGGCCCCCTTATAAAGGTTTGTGAAAAAAAACACGCGAGTGAGGCGAGCACCACCGCCACAAATTATTATTTAACAAACTTTTTTCATGAAAATTTCGCGCTTTTTCAAAATTTTCGACAGAAAACCGGTCTTTTCTTGATTAGTTTAGTGAGATGGACCGTCGTGGACTCTTGGGAGGTAAAGAGAGACGCACGATCAGTTCAGAAAGTGACATAATTGAATAAACGTCGTGAACGGTGTAATATTACGCCCCCCCCCCCTCCCAGTGACACTTTCACGTGTTTGGCCTTTGATCGTCGGAATTCTACGTTGTGCCCGTTTTTGTTCGCGTTTTAACCCTTTGATCCGCTTTTGTTCATGAGGAGAACGCCCCGAGGGGGAAGAAGGTGGAGTTCAAGGTGGACTTCAATGAAACACGCTCATTGCACAGAAAATCACATTTACTCAAAACAAATAAAGTGCAAAATTAATCTTTTATGGTTATTTTCTCAAAACACCTAACATGTGACTGACAGAATGGACAAAATGTACAAGATGGACAAAATGAACAAATACGAACAAAAAACAATTAAAAAAACAATACAACAAAATACGAGACAAAATATAACAAACTGTCAAGTCAAAGAAAATGGAGAGTGACGGATTCGGAAAAAGAGCACTCATGTGGAAGAACCCAGTCGAAGAAACCAATGAGTTAGACTTAAAGAAAAAGGTTCTCAAACATGTTGTGACAAAAAGTAAAACTCACTGAGACTTTGCTCTCCCTACCGCAACGCAGCAAATTACGCAAAGTAACGCAACACAACGCAAAGTAACGCAAAGCAACGCAAAACAACGCAAAGCAACGCAAAGTAACGCATAATAACGCAAAACAAAAGGTCGCCACACTCACACAACACACAAAAAAAACAACAACTGAAGACACGTTAGTAGACAGGGCATAATATAAACAAAACACTACAATACAACTACAAAATACAACAACTACACAATGGGGGAAATCCTGTTGCGAACCTGTACTCGAGGACACTGTAAGAGAACCTATCCCACAAAAGCTGACATTTGCCTCGTTACGCGAGTCGCAAGCGACTAAGTTGTAACCAATCGTCCGTATCTACCATGGCTGTCCCTGTCCCTTACCCTGGCAGGTAGCATCAAATCATCTCATCACAAACAAAGCAAAATGAATGAACATAACATGACTCCCCAACAAAAAGTACCGTACAACCTGCTTGGACGGTAAAAGCCCTCTGACACATAGACAAAAGTAAACATTGTAAAAGTCAATTTTAGGTTGGGTAGAAGTGGTTGATAGTACAAGAACGACTTTCACGGTATTCAAGAAAATATTAGTAAAATAGGTACATCAAGGCCCGATCATACTCGCAAGCGCCATTTGCAAAACCCAGTGAGTACTTAAACAAAAGGGGAAATATTTGAGAACCGGGACAGACGGAGGACTCTGAATATTGACACAAAGATTAAGACGTCAAAGGTACAGCACTGACATAAAAAAAAAAGTTGACTACAAAACTGTACATAACAATGAGAACATAAAATATCGCAGACAATGACGTTCAGCTAAAATTTGACACAAAAGTTACAGTCAAGGGCACACATGAAAAACAAATTACATACAAAAATTACTGA
The DNA here is from genome assembly GCA_949128115.1 of Anaspis maculata. Taxonomy (NCBI): domain Eukaryota; kingdom Metazoa; phylum Arthropoda; class Insecta; order Coleoptera; family Scraptiidae; genus Anaspis; species Anaspis maculata. The sequence goes on along the minus strand of OX421962.1, from coordinate 34,968,359 downwards.
TCTGACCATAGAATTATGACATAAAATTCAAACAGACAAATTTAATGCAATAAACACCTCACATTGAATTATTCCAGTCAAAAGCGGCATGCGTGCCTTCAAAATTATCTGAGCGTATGTTTTTTCAATAAAAAGGACGTACTTTTAATTTAATTCGGCAGTGGCTAATCAATCGAAACCAAGTAGTATTCAAATAGAAAACGACAAACGAATACACAAGTAATTTAAAAAATACAACAAAAATTAATATTTACCTACAAAAACACGCAAAACACACAGCCTCTTCGAGAAACTACCCACGTCTTTCTGCCTCCGTGCTGGTCTAGTTCCTCGCTTTTGTGCCCGCAGACGGAAAGGCCACCCTCATTTAAAGTAATAAAATCTCGTCGCTCGACCCATTTACAGTCTTAGGACGGGCGACACTATGGTCGAAAGTCCCAAATGTGACCGCATCAAAACTGCCCGACCATGGGTTAACACAAGTTCGCATTTTTGTGCCTGTTTCGTTAAAAGGGGAATTTTTAAAACTTTGCGTGGTTTATAATAAGTATACATTTTAATATGGTAAAATAAGGTGAAATCCCACAACGGGATATGAGAACAACATTTTTTACAAAAATAGTCTTCACTTTTGGAAATTTGAGGAGGTCTTGGGGCCCCCCAAAAAAGCCGGGGCCCTGGGCATAGGCCCTTCGGGCCCATGCATAAAGACTGCACTGTTTGAGTCGGTATTGGCATTTGATCAAGTGCGATACCACTTATGACAGCTAGAGAACTAGAAGAACTAAAGCTACTATGACAAATGAACCGCTTTGTTTAATGGGGCCACGATAGCACCTACCCACATTACCCACATTAGTTGTAAGATTTTCTAAGGACGGAGTTAAACTGGTAAAATAAGGCGTTGCGGAATCAATCGCTGTGAGAATATTCCTTGACGGAAATTTACCATTCAGGTCTCTTCCGAAAGCTAGAAGGATATACTTTAGTTTGAGCCCATTGGCATATCCAAAAACAATGTTTTCAAATTTGAAAATACTTCAATGGTTGCTGGGCAGAAACTCGAAATTGTCGCTGGAAAACAAACTGTTCATATACAAAGCAATTCTTAAACCGATCTGGACCTACGGAATCCAACTCTGGGGCACCGCTTCGAATTCAAACGTAGACATTTTGTAAAGATTCCAGTCGAAGACGTTGAGAACAATCGCTGGCGCGCCATGGTAGGTATATACCAAATAAAATAATCCATAACGACCTAAAGGTAGGTACCTCAAGTGAAGACGGTGATCCAACACACAGTTCCAAATACCAAGACCGGCTGACACATCATCCAAATGAACTGGCAAATAAACTATTCGACGACCAAGGACCATCAAGACTCAAGCGCTGCAAGCCACAAGACCTTTCGTCAAGATTTAGACCCTGATAACAGCCTGACTTGGGTACACAGAAAGGAAAAGCTGCCGATGGGCAACCAATCCACAATTACCTGAAGCTGCACAATTCACTTATTGTTATTGTTATTTTTTTTTTAGTTAATTACAAGTAACAGGTTGTAAATATCTCGAAGGGTTTGAAATTTTTAAAATTTGAAAATTTCGGTTTTTTTCTCTTTTTGGATTTTGGAAATGACAATTGGCTCAAACCAAACCAAGGAATAAGTCCACAGCGATTGATTTCGCAACACCTCATTTCACCAATTAACCTTCGTCCTCAATTATTTATACTTGAGAAGAAACTGATTTCGTCATATTAAGATAAGATTACACTTTTTTTTTAACGTTTATTTAACGTCGGCCTATTTCCGCAACGAGGCCTAATACCGACGCCGGTGAATGCTTTCCTCCACTATACCGGAAATTTTGCCGAACCCCTGTGTGTTCCAACACAGGGTAGGGATTTTTAACGACCACCAACATCGCATGGGGTCGGCACCATCGTTTGTATTTCACGTGCTATGCGACACACGGCGCGTCTTGCATTTAACAAGCATTCCAACTAAACCAAGGAGCTTGTTTTCGAGGCCGAAAATCCGTCCCCGGCGGAGATCGAACCCGCGACCTCTGGAGTGGTAGTCGAACGCGCTAACTAACCACACCACAAGCACAGTCATATTTCAAGACTGGAAACAGATAGAGCAAAAATTCATGAAAAAGCTAGGACATGTCTTCGTGAGAACTTAATTGCACGGTGTCCACAAAACTAGAAATGAGAATCATAGTAAGTCATTCTGTATAACGGGTGTTTTTTTAAATCTGGCGTGCAAGTATGCTGTGCTTCAGCCGAAAAGAGCCTCATTCGGCCGAAGAACAGCATGCCTGACGCCAGATTAAAAAAAAAACACCCGTTATACAGAATGATTTACTATGATCCTCATTTCTAGTTTTGTGGACACCGTGCAATTAAGTTTCATATCTTGTCTCACGGAAACATGTTCCAGCTTTTTCATAAATTTTTGCTCTATCTGTTTCCAGTCTTGAAATATGACCTTGTATAAATATTAATTGGAACATGTGTGTAATAGGTAGAGATTACTCCAAAAACAATGTATCAAAATTCAAATCTATTATCTCCGATATAGACTGGGAGGCTGTGTGTCGGGCGTCTGAGTTCAATCAAAAGTTCGATCGGTTTTATGGGACATTCCAGGTGCACTATTATGGTACTTTTAGAGAACGCCGAATGAGGGTGGGAAATAAGAAGAAGAATTGGCTAACACCAGCTCTGCGTAAATTACATCAATTTCTATGTCATATGTCTCAGACGGCTAAGGAGACAAATTGTCGGAATTACTTGTACCGATATCAGAGCCTAAAACAGTTCTACAAAAATGAGGTAACACGCGCAAAAAGAAAAATCAATGATAATAGAATACTACAAGCATCTAATCATTCCAAAGAATGCTGGTCAATAATAAATGAGATTTCGGGTAAAGGGCATAGACGGAAAATCGGTAATATTGTTGACGGCGATAAAACAATTACCACAGATGAAGAAAAAAGCGACCTTTTTAATAAGTATTTTTCAGGTCTTTCAAAGAGCAACACAAAAACAGCAACAACAAATGCGAATTCAGCGATTTATCCCGGGACCATCTTTCTTCATCCTACCACGCCCGAAGAAGTGGAATCCATAATTAAACGCACCACTTCCAAATCGACACCGGGAATAGACGATATCAATGGTAGGATAGTACGGGACGTAAGCTCCTTGATATCGGCTCCACTCTCGCACTTGATTAATGAATCATTTTTGACGGGCGAATTTCCATCAAGTTTGAAGATTTCGAAAGCGGTCCCCATCTTCAAAAACAAGGGCTCTGAACAAGACGTGGCCAACTATCGAATGATTGCGGTCCAGTGCCAATTCACAAAAATTTTTGAACTTGCCTACTACAAGAGACTTTCATCATTCTTAAACAATAGAGGCCTCTTGCGCGATTTCCAGCACGGTTTCCGGCCCGGAAAAAACACCACGACGGCACTGTCTGATGCACTGGAATTTATCTATGATGCTCTAAACGGCAAAAAAGCGCTATGGCGATACTATTTGACCTCAGCCGTGCATTTGACACTGTCAGCCACAGCCGTCTCTGCAGTAAGCTCTACAATATGGGTGTTCGTGGATCCGCCTTGCAGTGGATAAAGAGCTACTTGCATGAAAGGACACAGAGGGTGGTGGTCGGCACCTCGAAATCCGGTGAAGAGCGCCTTCCTGCCGGAGTTCCTCAGGGCTCGATTTTGTCGCCGCTTCTTTTTATCATTTTCATGAATGACATCATGGGGGAAGCGATGGACTCCGGCAGGATGGTCCTGTATGCCGATGACATAACCATGATGTTCGCTGAGCCTGAGGCTGGAAACCTCCGGCCCAGAGGAACCGATCTGACTAGTTCCATTACGGACTGGGTTACTGCAAATGGATTGATGCCTAACGTCAAAAAGACCCGCAGTATTCGCTTTCTTCCCAAAAACGGTACTTATGATTCCAGCATCCTAATCAGGAGCGGAGGTCAGTCGATACAAGAGGTGGAGAGCGTGAGTCTGCTTGGAGTACAGCTTGACAATAAGCTAACGTGGGAGCCACATATCACCGGGGTTTTAAAAAAGTTGAGCTCTACCACTTTTCTAATGAAAACTTTAAAAAACACAATTTCGGATGGCGTTTTGAGGATTCTTTATTTTTCTCTGGTGCAATCTGCTGTGTCCTATGGACTGATCTTCTGGGGGAGCGCCCACCAGTCAAAAAGTCTTTATCGCGCAAAAAAAAATCGTCAGGATAATGAAGGGGGCGGACGCCCGACAACACTGCAGGCCCTTCTTTATTGAATTACGAATTCTGACATTGCAGTCACTATATATCTACCTCCTAATACTGCAGATAAAAACTGATGAAGGAAAATATCCAAAGAACAAAGACTTACATCAGCATGCCACAAGAACTGCTGATAGTATACACATTCCCTTCTCGAGACTTTCTGTATCACAAACATCTTCAATATACAAGGGAATCAAATACTTCAATAAGATTGTAACAGTTGTCGAATATCACCCCATCACTCACATTTTCAAGAAAAGAGTTTTCAACTTTTTGTGCAGTCAGGCTTTTTATACTGAGGAAGAATTTATGAATTTTTAATGTGTTGTAACATGTCATCCATACTGTACCTATATTTATACCAGATTTTATATTTATTTATTTATTTTCATACGACGATGTACTATAGGAATGTTATTGCCTGATGTATAATAAAGATATGTTCTATATGTTCATGTGAATTTACAATGTGAATTACAATCAGCCTAACAAATGTGAATAGCAATTTTTATTTATCGATAATAACGCTCGACTGCACTGAATCGCGGTAGTAAGTTTGTTTTTACAAACCAGGCCTATGGTTGGCACCATTCTTAGTCGTGTCCTAAATTTCTTCGATCGACTCGGCTGGCTTGATGATTGACCGGAAAAGGTGAGGGGGCGACCAATTGGGGGCTGGTAAAATGGGCCAAAAGTGAGGCGTACATACGAGATGGAACTATGTTTCACCACTATTCCATCACTCCCTCCATTTAATTCAGAATCCAGAAAATCGGGCGCATTGTGTGGCCGGCCATGTCGCCTGATATGAACTCCACTGAACACGTATAAGGCCTCAGCCTCAGGTTGTCAAAAAATCCACAGAAACTGTCAAGATGCAAAGCCCATTTCCAGTCCATCCCAATATTAAGATTGATACAGAATTGGTACACAAACCGTGGCCAAACATCAGGGTATTGTCGTCCGCCAGCATCTGAAAGGGAAACAACACTGTTCAACTTAGTCGGAAAATTGTTGTAACAGACCTACAAAATTAAAATCATGAATTCATGTCTGAGAATATTGTCGATGCAGGGAAATCATTGTATGATAGAATCATTTAATTAATTCATGCACAAGGATCACCCTGTTCGTTTCTTGTCGAGTTTCTTGTCGACAGACAAATCCTCCGATACTCGACCTCCTTGCTGGTTCTTTCTTCCGACCGTACCGCCCTCTAACAATCTATCATCCTCGCGGAATCAAACGTCTACAGCCCATTTCTCCAGTATTCTGTGAAAAAGCCACATGATGGCTTTCCAGCGGTAACAGGTATGCGCAAATAATAAGCCCCTAATGAGAAAAGGGTATGTAGTCGCACTCTTGGTCGTTTGCATGACTTGCAGTACTTTTACTACGGCTACAGAATGCTAACTTACTGATCAATCTAATATCGGTTCACTTGCTGCCTAAATTAACGATGAGATAGGCATTTTGACGTCACTTCCACTCAGACTTCCATTAAAATAGTCTACCAAGAGCACGATAGTGATATCACTTCTGATGAATTTTCTCGAGTTTTTTTTATACCTTTAGAAAAATTTTTAATATCGATAAAAATATATAGACTGTGAAACCTAATCAGTTTTATTTGAGCTCTTAAACAAGAGAGTTTGTGGACAACACAATAATAATAACTTTATTAGGTGTTAACGTCGAGTGATGCCGCGGAGAAATTCCGATCAAAGAATAGTAACCGTCCTCTTTCTTTTGTTCGTTTTCTTATGGGTGAGTAGATACTGAGTAGATACCTGAATTTTGAGTTTACAGTTTTAGTTTTCTTCAGATCAAAGTCACACTTTCTAACAATCTCTGAGCGAAACATGTCCGCCAGGGACGCGATCAAAATTCATCACAATAAGTGTTAATAAGTCTCAATTCCAATAAATTGTAGGTAGTCTTTATTTTGCTACAGAATTGATAGTGACTGATTCAAATTTTTGAGTCTAATTCATCCATTTCTTTTAAAACTGAGCATTCCATAAAAAACCGCGCAAAAATTTCTGCTAACCCAATAACCCAAACATTAGGAGCCACTACTGTCAGTCTAATCTTATCTTAATATGACAAAGTCAGTTTCTGCTCAAGTGTATTTACAACTTTACAATGATTAGCAGCTCGGCTGGTAATGGTGAATTGACAATAGCTAATTCAGATCCTAATAATACAAGGGAATCTTACAACTAATGTGGGTGTTGTGGGTAGGTGCTGTCGGTCGTGGGGTCGTGGCCCCATAAAACAGAGCGGTTAATTTTTTTTGTAGCTTTAGTTCTTTCCACTCAGTGGCACACACAGTAAATTTTAATTTGTCATAGCTGTCGTAAGTGGTATCACAGTTGATCAAATGGCAACACAGACTCAAAGAGGGTTTGCCGTTGATAAAGTTGAGGAAGCCTGGTCATTGCAATGTGGTACGCTGGTGAATGAAACAGGCTGTTCTAAAACCAATTTAATTTCAAAACGTATACGTGGGACAAGACGCACGACTTACGTAGACGACCAGCCACCGACGCTACAACACAGCAGGCAAGCGGCCAATGAACAGTTGGTGGTTCACTGTAGACCATCTGTTTGCCACACCAAAAGGTGCTGTGGAAGAAAATAACCCCCCTGCAACCCTGAGAAATGCTAGAAAGCCAAAAACTTCCCATCAAAGTTATGTCACTGTCATCACTGACACTAAAGTCCATGTCGACGCACAGTGATTTCTCAGATATCCTGGTAATGCGATGAAAAATCGTTCCGATTTAAAGGGCCACGATCGCACAAAGAAAGTTTTTTGAATCATAGTGAAAAGAATTGTGGGGTTCCGTCTAGGCATGATGCCACACAACACACAGATCAACGAATTGCGCATAACCATCAAAAACGATTCGGAAGCTGTCGAAAATGTAAATACTCAAGTTGAGAAGCTACAAAAAAAAAGATTTCCAACCTTGACCAAATTTTGAACGTCATAAAAATGTGACATTCTGTTCGGAATTGAGTGCTCTACTGCATTATCCAAAATCCAAAAAAATCGCAGTTAGGGGTTTCCTGCACTACTAATCTATTCCTTCAGATCATCAAGAGCAAAAAGCTGTGTACTCTATTTTTTGGAAAATTGAACTCATTAACCATTTGTTATCACCGAATTTTAAGCAGAAGCATTATTTTGCCAAATCTTTTTTAATACGGCCCATTAGGATAGGGGTAAAAAGAAAACGACATTTGAGTTACTTTTTGGTGTGACGAACGAGAAGTATACACCAGGTACCGCCAAAATGTACCTAATAAGACGGAGGTCCAGGACCGCCAATCGAGATTTTCAAAATCCTTTCAAGGTAAAGATACAACAGAAAAGCGCTCAAAATTACTTGAAGTAGAGAACCACCAATATGTCGGACTCTTGTACGCTTGAAAACAATATGTCCCCCCCCCTTTAGTTCCTACCTCAATGCGATATATGCAAACAGGAGAAGACATCCATGATAATTATGAAATAATTATGTATTTTGCAGGTTTGCGGAATACTCTTGATCATCTTTGGAGCCATCATTTGCGAAATCGAGAATGAAACCAGGGGACTTCGTCGGTTCACTTCTTTCTCAGTGGGAGGATTTTCAATTGCCGTCGGAACCATCCTGTTTCTGCTCGCTTTTATCGCTTGCTGTGTCATGTTGAGACTGAAGGACAATCCAAACATGCTGTTGATGGTAAATTTTGAGATCATCGGTCATCTGCCAGTAGTTTTCTTCAATATTGGTCTATCCTTCGATTGCAGATTTCTTTGATAGTGTTCGCTCTGTGTACTGCTCAATGCATGTTGGGTTGTTTTGCGCTTGGCGCCATTAGAAATGAAGACGGAAAAATGACAGAGGACGCCAGAAGAGTAATCAGCGACTTATTTAAACGATACACTAATAACTCACACGACAGGATGTTGATCGACGACTTTCAAGCTGATGTGAGCAACATTTTGTACCTCGCACCACTCACAGTTAAGGCCACTGAATCAAAAGGCTTAGAAGGTAATTTCAACTTCCAAAAATATGATTGACAGTGGGTGCGAAAGGAAAGCAATCATTCCACTGGCAATGAATCAGTAAACGATACCCTACAGTCGAATTTGCAATAAAAATTGTTTGCTTGTCGTACACGAGAGTATATTTGATCAATTTCACGGCTGTTTTCATTAGAGTAAGCTATGGAAAATGTTTTGTGTTGGTACAATGGTACCAGGCTAACTTGATGCTAACGTCTTGATAAATGCACTATGTATAATGTGATAGTTTTGTCACCATGACATAGCGACGTAATGTACGTGTAAGTGAAAATGGTCCAAATTACGTAGCGAAAATTGTCTATTTAATGGTGGTTCTTCCCGAAAATGATGCCCAAGCACGGCAGTACTGAAGAAAATGGAATGACAACGCCCATAGTGCTCACTGATTAGTGCGAATATAACTAACTCTAACGTACCTATACTAAAACAGCAAGCAAGTATGAAGAAGGAGATACATACAGGAAATGGGCACAATACACTGCACATGGTAGACAACTAGCTGCCAAGATGATGTTTACGCTAACGAAGGAAGTCGTGAAACTGATGCTAAACCAAAGATTTGTTCAATGGCCAAAGTTTGGCGAAACGTCACAGTGACCTGAACTTAGTTTGGGCTTAGCAACCAAAGTTGATGATACTTTGAAACTTCCTAGACGTTCTGATTAAGTGGCCTTAACTCCAGTCCAGTTTTTGAGAAAAACATAATATAAGTAATATGGAATTTTTGTAGTTTGTGTGTTGCGGTGTTGACAACTTCACGGAATGGGAAAGCTTTGGTTCTATACCTGACAGTTGCTGCACATATCAAGTGATATCATGCAACACAACCCTTGCTTATCAAAAGGGTTGTGCTGAAGTATTTGAAGATGTGATAAGAGCCATGGTCAAGATCATTACTGGAATTACCATTTGTTTCGCTTTCATAGAGGTAAGTTAGTACCTTTTATAAGATTAACTTCTTTGATGCACCTGTTATTTCCAGATTGTCATGATCAGCTACGCTTGGTTCATCCGAAGTCAACTGAGCCACCTTTCGAGCCCTGCACAAACCAGACTTATAACTATTTCAGTATCAGAATAATTCAGATTCGAATATTAGTTTTTAAATATATTATTCTTAATCATAATTGAAGTTCAACTGAGCTGGGGTTCAGCTGAGAAGCATAAATCACGAATTTGTCATTGGCAACTTATGTCGATCCTTTGACAATTATTTCGAGCACTTGGCTCTCGCATTTGTATTGTGGTGCACTTAATCTAATAGTTGAAAATGTCATTCCGGGGCCATTGGAATCAAACCGGGCGGATAAAGTCCCGATACACAACATAAACTTTGTATTGAATTGTATTGTCTGGGCCCGTTGTTATCTGGGGAAGGGGTGTTAAGACCGCAATAGAGGAATGGTGTAGTGTGTGCGTGCTGCAAGGGGTACAAGAAATGATGAACGCTATGTGTTAGTACGAGTATAGTTAGCAGAAGTTGACCGGAGGGGTGCATCACGCTCCTCCACCAGTCCACCACCGTCAACCGCCACCCAGGCGTGACGATGCCAGATGCACACCTTACAGCACTAACCATTACAATTAATTACTGTACTTTGACTTGTGCCCGGTGATTTATGACGGCAACCCTTCAAGGGATCATAGTATTTATCACAGGTTTCATTGCCTTTGTGCTTCCTCACGTGCATAATGGAATAATGCGGCTGATCCCGCTTTCATCCCTTCTAAAACCTAGGAATCTGTACGGCTTTAACACACAAGAAAATAGCATATTTTTTTCTACTTTCCCTGTTTATCACCTTCGAATAATATTCAGGTACCTAATTATGAGATATGATGGATTTGAGCGAAGAGGGTCGAATCTTCACAATCGTAGCGAACGCTTTACGGAGTAACATTGTCGACAATACATTATGATAACTTTTTATACGGATGCCTACAAGCCAAGTTTCCCTTAAGTATTCGAGCTCGCCCCCAGTGCGAGCGCACAACTCGAATTTTGTGCGTGCAACCAGTAATTGACCGATGGTCTCAAGTTTTAATAAGCCAGACAATCCTTACAAGTATTTAATGATTGATGAGAATGTAATATGACGTGGGGTGTATTATAGCGAAACGCATTAGCTTCCACCATCGGCTTCAAGGAAGGACCATATTCCATGTAACATGCTTACATGCTATACATCCAACGATGTCAGCTGGACTCGTAGTTTGATTTTAATTCATGGATAATGAGGGTCGGACAGGGAGAGATAGTGCACATTGTGTAATTCTATTATATCGTTGCTCATCAATGTGCACGGGTAGGTAGAGATGAACAGTTGTGCTTTTATGAAAGCTCGCGCGCTGGTAGAGTGGAGATAAACAGGGAGACAGATAAACATCGCAAAAGCGATGAAAGCATTCAAATCTCTAACATATTGACCAAGTGATAATGACTTGTGTAATAAAAGTGTGTCTTCAGTGACATAAAATAATGCTATATCTACTATAAATATGAAATCATATGGGGTTGAAATATACCTACGGTTTGCTGCACAAATATTACAATAACTTAACAGGCATTGCGTACACGACCAGAGAATATGCATTAATAAACAGAACAATTGATAATTCGTTTACAGCATTAACATGCGGCATAATTACATAGTTCACCGTATAGATAGGAATAAATGCGATTATATCAAACGTATATAATGCTAAATAATTATCATCGTTGCGTGTTGCGAAATCCCCACAGACAAATTAGTGCTCTGCGGTCCGGTTGTCGAACGTGACGTACATTTGCCAATTGAGCGGTTATTTATGGCCATACCTCTATATCAGAAAATAAATTATATTGCTCATAGGTCGCGTTTGCTATAAGTTTAATTGATCATCTGCGGCCCGATGCATCATCCGAGCCGGTGGTCACTCGCAACGGCAATAATAATATCTATTTACTCGAAACGACCGCATTTTCTCACTTTTTGCCCCATAATGGTCGCGCCGCCGATGAACGACATGTGAAAGAGTCATAAAATCAAGCGGGGTTAGGTATATATTGATGCCGTTAAACTGCCGTTAAGTTATTTCCACCTTGTTTTTATCTATCGACATTTACTTTTATTCGTCGACATTTTTTCACAAAGTTTCTTCGAGTTCTGTCTGAGGACTGCATTTTTATCTAATTCATAATATCGTCATCTCTACTGAGAGGTTTAGGCGACGAATAAGACCATGCTTAGAATGCTGGCTTGTTCATCCTGTTCTGCATTTGTAGAATTCATCCATCCAAGGCTGGACCAGTCTAGATGAGATGCCAAAACTGCCAAATCAGCAAAGTTACCTTGTGGTTGCTTGTAGTGAGTACCTAGGTATGTCAGAGTAAAACCTGGTTTGACTGAAAATCATTGGTCGCATTCCGCCTCAAGTAGGCACATTTCACAAAGTCTTTTTGAGATGAGACTTCATGAGTGGGTAAAAGTGGTCAGGTAAATTTTGCTTCAGTTCATCAGATCCACTTTGCCAGATTTTGATCGAAAGCCCGAGCCCAAGCACGGTCAAACAAAATCTTTCTGCCAGGTTCTGAACATCAGATTGATCATTTGATATGAGTGCATCAGACAGGAAAAGCAACAAATAGTGTAGTCTCCTTCCGCGTTTCTTTCGGGACCACCTGCTTCCACGCCGATCCATCAGCTATCGCCCAACCCGGACCATGATGGCGACCATGGATCAGCTCAAGCAACTTTTTGCTCTCGACCTTCCAGCCGCCGTACCTGTTCGGGTGGTCGTCTTCCACCCGCTTCAACATCCGCTGGTATTGATACCGTAAGAAACCACAACTGGCAGGTCCATCGAGGCTAAAGAATTCACTGCTTCCGGAACCGACCTGGACTGTAGGTCCGGAACGCATGTTCCTTTCCTCGCTGTGCACGATACGATAATCATGCTGCTGGTGTGGACAAACTTCCTCGTTAAAAGAAAAAGTCAGGAAATGAAATAAGATAGAAATAAAAAAAAATCATGGGTTGGTCCTGGTCTTTGGACAACTTGTGCCGAACTGCCGACCCGGCCAAGGGGGTGGATTCGGTTTACGAAGGAAATCGGAAAGGGCGCCAATGGCCTGGCATCAATATGATAATTGGAACAAAGCTCTCCGACTACCTAGACGGTCGAACCGAAACTGCACAGACACATGTTTCGCCCCTATTGGGAGCTCATCAGTGCGCAGGCATTCAGTACCACCATCCGATGCTGTGGCAGCCAGAGAATATGGTAATTGTCGGCAGTCCTAACTCGACAATATTGCGCAACTCAAACAAACAGTAATGAATGGCCAAGTGAATGTCCCAACAATTCTACTTGACGCAAAAGAAAATGCAAGTAGGATAAAAAGGAAACAAAGCTTTATTTGGTTGCGAAGATGGTAACTGTGACAGTTGAGTAAAAATGTTGACTACTGACTAGATTTCAAAAACAAATGTCGATATCTCAACAAATCGGCTAATGTAAAAAGTAGAAAAACGTAAACACGAGTAAATTGAGTTGAACACGCGACAGGGTTAGGCCAAAACAGTGAAGAGACCTCTCAGAGTTTGGGAATTTGACGGCGCACAATTCACTTCGGTGTTGCCGAGCACATAAACTGACGGTCCACAATCGTGGACTTGCTTCAGCGCCAAAAATTGCGTTTTTTTGCACTTTTCCTGCAGGAAGTTATCTATTTCCATAACCATATACCATTTAAATAATCAAGGTACCACCTGCAAAAGTCAATTTCAACAATTCATAAACCTCAATGTTGACAATTTTCCTCTCACATATTTTCGCGACTGCCGCATGAGGGTGCTGAAACGGGCGGGATATTCAAAATGTGCAAAGCGTCTTCTGCTAGTTGTATCTCATTGACACCAGAATATCGACACGTCACTCGACACTCGGACACCAGGCACTGCCACGTCGACAAGTAGAAAGTTCTTCCCAAAGAAAAACTAAGAGGAACGCACAGCTATGAATTACACTGGATGCGGCCTGGGAAATCTAAATTACCCCAGCACGATGTCAAGATGGAGTCGTGGTTTGGTAAAAGAAATCAAAGGTAGGTAGGTGGTACAACGGCAAAATAATGCGACAGAAATCAATTTCAAACTTGAGCTAAAATAAGGAATCATCTCATTATATAGGGTGTCCCGACGTTAACCGTATATGATTTTAGGCGTGGATAGATCATCGAAAATGAAGCCAAAATGAAAATTTGGCACGAGTAACTTTTTTCTTTTAATTGCACGTAGAATCCAAAAATTGGAACCGTTTCCAGAAATAGTCTGAGGGGTTGAAAAGAGGGGGAAAAGGGGAAGGGTACCTTCTCTCACCCTATCATCTTCGCCCCTGAAAATATTCGAGAAAATGCATTATTATTGTTCAATAGAGACCTGTTTTAGTAAGCTTTGGTTTGAGTTTAAATAAAATTGGTTGAACGATTCAAAAGATATGCAAAGAAACTGTTTTTGAAAAACAACTTTGGAGGCCTGTATCTCCGTTATTATACGTTTGCGAGGGTATGTTTATCAACAAAAGTCCCCTTATTTTTCAATTTTCTATCTCCCTGTGAATTTTGCAACGCTTATTCGGGGACACTTGTATAGTTACTGGACTATTGAAAAAGGTGTAGGTTTTTGTGAAAGTGAATTGTGAAATCGTAGTAGGCTGGAGCAACGTGGAACATTTTTTGTAGGCCACTGCAAAGATGAAATTTTTGAAAAACAGATTAACCAAACATCTCCGATCTCCATTCGAGAAAATTTACACTACTGAAACAAGTGAACATTACCTATATCCTGTGTAAAGTATAATTTAGGCAGCAGTCACACTGGAGCCACCCACCACCACCCACTACCATCAACCAAAAATCAAACGCACGCAATGTAATGATGCTGGTCCCACTGCAGCCACCTCTTACCACCGCCCAGTGACCACCGGTGGCCATGTGTTTGAAATTTTCTAAGTGGTGGTCAGTGGTCGGTGGTTAACAATACGCATCTTGATGCGCATGCACAACAAACATTTTTGGCGGCCCAAAACTAATTACATTTCTTGTCTGGGTTTTTTTTCGTTCTGTTCGTTGCCGTGGAGTAAGGGCGTGACCGACTCATATTCGCACAAACGTTGAAATCATTGCAATCAAAGATTGCAATCACAGAACTTGTTATGAGCTGATGAGTGATTGAGCGGAGCGCTATAAGGTTGGCAACATGAGAAGTGACAGTTGATATATCAAATTCAGGAGGGGGAAACGGTGGTTCACGGTGGACGCTGGACGGTGGCTCAGTGAGACCATGGCCGATTATTTTGCTTGGTGGTAGTGGGTGGTGGTGGGTGGTGGTGGCTCCAGTGTGACTGCTGCCTTACTCTTGAGAAACTTCAAGCGAGCTATGGTAAAATTTGTAGAATGATATCTGGTTTCTGGAAAGCACAATCGGATATAGAACCTCAATTACAAAATGCTATAAAAGTGTTGAAATTACTAGAGCTATTTATTAGAGCTATATAAAGTTAGGAATCGCCTTGGAGTCTCAAGACTCTAGTGACTTATGAACCAAGTATTTTTTCTAATTGATAGCAAAGATTTGGAGCCAAATAACAAATAACCTTGATCGACTTTTGGTCGCTTTCTGAGGCACTTGGCCCGACTGTGTGTTATCTCAGGCAAATGGGTCATTGGTTCAAAAGTTATGGCATAAAAAGGAAGTCAAATCCCAGCGGAAGCTCGGTGGACTCCGTCTCTCGCTTCAAACCCAGAGGATCCGGAGTTCAAATCCCGCTGGGGCAGATGGCTTTTCTCTATGCGCTCTCTAGTACTTGGGCGTGTACTAACCGAGCGGTCACGTCAAAGGAAAAAGGGTGAAACGGAGGAAGTCACCGCGAGGGCACTAATGAGCTAGTACTCGATGCGCCCCTGAACACTCAATTGAGAAAAAAACAAAGTCAAGTTGAACACTGTGTATCTCTGAAACGAAGACGACATAAAAATAGTCCGCTCAAGGTGGACTTCAAACCAAAAATCAAGAAAACTGAATATAAATGAAGGGGTACCTCAGAACGATCCTAATCGAGAAAAGGACGTAACACTAAAGCCGTACAATTCAGCGAGCAGATTATCCACCACACTGGGGGCGCATGATCCGTGACGACTGTATGAAGTGACAGCCTCCGACGTAGGCCTTGATGTTTCAACAGCCCAGATTACAGCAAGGCATTCCCACTCAGTGGGGTTGTATTTCTTCTCTACCTTGGTCAACGTGCGGCTAGGGTATCTGATGGGTCGTCGTTCTCGTTCAACATCTGGAAATTTTGATACAATACTGCTTCAAGACCAGAACCATTCGCGTCAGTTCTCAATAGTCGAAATGCAACAAATGATGATGTCCGGGGATTTCTTATGAGTTTCAGCATCAATGGACAGGGAGCTGGTGCCTTGAAACTTACGTCATAAGGTACATGATTTTAAACCTGTAGGTCTAATGTGCGTTGATAAGGTTGTTGAAATTTTTTTGTTTTACATGTCAGACCGGGGGCTCAAGCCTGGTATAGGCTTGTCAGTTTTCGAAAAATGGCCAAAACTTACGTCATAAGGTACATGAATGAAACCAACGGGCTTTTGTGTGAGAACATCCCCTTCATCAAAAATCATGAGAGAAAATTTTTGAGGGCTCTCGGTCCATAATACAAGGGGGCTCTTGGTCCATAAGACAAATTTGAAATTTTCAAAAAGAGACAAAATTTACCCCGTTCTGGAGACTTCTCCTTTGACGTAATTTTGGGAATGGAAAACGATTCTCCCATGATTTTCTACGTATGTTTAGAATATGTTCACAAAGTTTTTTAATGGCACATCGCTTACAGGGTGCAGCATCGAACATTTTCTCTCAAATCGTATACCCTGTATTTTAATATGGAAATCGATTCCGTGTTTCATCCTGATTACAAATATATATCACACTTATAGCTAGTTCCACGAGCGAATTTAATCATTGTCAACTATTCAACTGAGATATTTTCTCTTGTGAATATAGGCTTAGTGACCATTCCATAGAGAACACAAGTTTCACGAAAGATTATGGAAAAATGTT
The DNA here is from genome assembly GCA_949128115.1 of Anaspis maculata. Taxonomy (NCBI): domain Eukaryota; kingdom Metazoa; phylum Arthropoda; class Insecta; order Coleoptera; family Scraptiidae; genus Anaspis; species Anaspis maculata. Next base: position 34,951,838 of record OX421962.1, on the reverse strand, counting down.
TGGATTGCAACAGCTTGTATGCGTTTCCCGTGGTCATTCAACAAGCACTGATCTAGAATCCGTCAGAGAAAATGTCACAATTAGCTAACAATAATTAAATTTGCTAGTGGAACTGGATGTTAGTGGGTTGGTCAATGGTCAACAAAACGCCTGTGAAAAATTGAATAATTTTGGTCTTTTTTTGGAAATTTCAAACATGTCTTACAGACCGAAAGCCCCCAAAAATGTTAGTCTTACGACCAGATTTTTGACTAAGGGAATGTTCCCACACAAAATCCAGTTGCTTTCATTAATGTACCTTATAACGTAAATTTTTGGCCATTTTTTCGAAAATTGACACGCTCATACCAGCCTAAAGCCTGGTCTGACATGTAAGACAAAGCAATTTTTAACAACCTTATCAACGCATATTAGACCTACAAGGTTAAAATCATGTACCTCATGACGTAAGTTTTGAGGCATCAGCGGCCTGTCAACAATTACATATTTTAGAGTCACTTCTGCGATAAGATCTTTTGTTTGGTAAAAACATTAACCAACAACTCCACCTATTTCTCCACATTTGGAAATTATATCGCCTAAACTATCATCCGGAAAGGCATAAACACGTACACTATGAATTATTCAAAAATCAAAATTCCATAATCTATCCAAATTTAAAAAAAAAATAGAGCGAACGAAAACTACTGGAAAAGGTTTCTCTTGAAATAAACTAATTTGACTCATCAAACCGTTTTTAGAAGAGTTCTACTGGGGAAAAAGTAAATCCAGGTTTCGAACCTTTACCGCTTTCTGTATAATATATATCTATCAACCATTTGCGATCTACTGAAGGATGCGATTTCCTACTGGCCCGATTTTATTTCAAGTTCAATGTTAGACTTCAGGCAGCTCTCAAAATTTATCACACCCGATTAACTTGAATGATTACTGACGTAGATGAGGCTCAATTGTGAGTTTCTAGGTCAGGCTCACCACCTAACCTACCGTCTAAAGGATACAAGTGTACGAATACCCTCCGAGATCTCACCTCACTTGTCTCTTGTTAGTCCCACTCTACACCCGAAGGAAGCCAAAACGCATTTGAAATAAGTCACAACTCACAGACAGGATAAGGCATCTGCGAAGGATGTCCTACAAAAAGCAAGACAGGAGCAATGACTCAATGGTAGAATAGACACCAGCGCACATGGGTACAGATTCTAGAACTCAGGGTAGCTATTCTTGAAAGTGTGGGAGAAACTCCCTGGGAGTTTTATATAATCCGTACTACACTGCTGTAGCAAGAGTTGCCTGAAAAACACGATTTGAGGCAACATTCGCTACATCAGGGTACTGCGGAATGTATTTTACCCCCAGGGAGTTTCTCCCACACTTTCAGGAATAGCTACCCAGGTCTAACTCAATGTTCGACGGGAATCAGAACACGATATCTCCAAGAGAGTCGCAACTCAGCGCGGGCTCCACCAAAAAAGTTAATTGAGTAATAGCGAGAGTAATAGCTAATTTGAGATTTTCTGAGGTGAACTCTGGCCAACTGACGAATGTAAATTTCGGTTTAAAATCATTAAATCATTGAATGAACAAATAATGAGCGGTGTCCTTTGGTTTTTTACGCATTTTCCATGGTCAATCATCAAATAACATTGATTAGATCCTTTGACAGCGTCTTAGCGCACTTTTTGGGGGAACTCGCGGCAAGTCAATGACATAAAATGTATGGGACTATTTTTTATCAGCTGGCTTGGTTCTTATGTGTAAATTAAATCGCTGGCGCCCTATTTTACGCATCTCTTGACCTCGATTTCTCATGGTATGATTTCACTGTGTTTAGTGATTTTTTTAGTCCATTTTTTGAGAGGCGCTATATTCGGCAGCTGTTCATAAAGCTGATAAACCCATCTGTACTCTGCGATTAACTTTATGGAAACTGCTTTTTAAAAGTAAAAAATAAGTAACAAATGTCCGAAAATCTGCCAGCCATAGCTTGGGGGATCACAATCAACCCGTCATAATACGATTTTTTTTTCAATTTTCCAGTATCGAACTCGATTCGTTTTGGATGAGCTCCTTCTTTTGTCCAGCATTTTGCACGATTGTTTTCCGAATAAACGGGGGAAAATTCGCACTAAAGCGGCACGTAAGTATTGTCCCGTTCACCCTGATGCCATACTGTGCCTTTAACAAGAACACACTACCAGGTCATCGATACATTCTCCAATCTGGCCACATTTTTACCAATCGCCGCCCCATTGTAAACATCTGCGACAGGTTTTTTAGCTAGTGCAGCAGAGCCTTCGAATATGATATAGAGGATATGATGGGCCCATATTTCAAATCCAAACAATAGAGCTAATCACGAGCCATCCAGGATCATTATGTTGAGCCGGTGCCAGAAGAGGTCCTTCTGTCCTCGCAGTGTAGTGCCTGCCACTTAGTTATGTTGGTTATTCGATACCGCCAACCCCGCGTAAATAATTAGAATGATAATAGCTGAATAAAAAGTGTATGCCAAACAAGCCGGTTGGGGGGAGATCTCCCCTTTTTGCAGGACACTCTCTCGACTGTCAGAGGGAGTCTGATAAATCTGTTTTGTGGTGGTGGCCATCTCCTCCAAGAGACACTGGCAGGTTGTGTATGCGCGTGTGGGGTGGGCTGCTGTGTGTGTTCAGAATGCGAAAAGCACGCCACCTAGGCGAGAGGGGTGAGCCTATAGTGACCAAATGGGGAGGAAAGGGCGACATATGGCACTGGCTCACGTTGTTATCATAGCATCCCACTTTTGAGTTTCTTCAAGATTCATGAAGCCATGCAAAAAGTTCGACAAGAGAAGTTCAAGAGAACTTTGCCGAGATCTGGGAACGTGTAAGATTAGCATTCGCACTCGAGAACATCAAACTTAGTCCAATTTAGCAGGAGCTTTGCGTTGTCGGTTGACCGGCCGTAATGGACTTTAAGGTCGCGGTAAACCAACATGAGGATTCGGGATATCAAACGGATTGCAATAATTGGATTTAACGTGCTACAACCAACTTAGTTATCCCCACTTACATAATGTGGGTTCAAAGTAATTAATATTAAACAACATTTCTGACCCCGGTTCTCGATCAATCAGTGGCCGCGCGCGGCAAGTTGAAGTACTTATGTAAACTTCTGCAAACAAGATTAAATTGATGCGACACTGTGCAAGCAGCAAAAAGAAACATTGCACAACAAGCGGCAAAAATAACCAAACAACCCTGTTCTCTCCCTTTAGTTTAAAAAACACACAAATTGAAGGAAAAGCAAATTTCGCAAATTCTCTCTCCCTCGCGCGCGCGTTCATGTTGTGCCGTTTTTTAAAATGCCGGAGCTCGTTGTACAAGCCTCGCGGCGTAAAAAAGAGCAAAAAGTCGAGTTAAATAAACCGAAAACATGAAAGATTGAGCGAAACTCGCACGTTTACAAATTGCCGGGGCAAAAAATTCAATTTGCCGCAAAATGCTGGAACGAATTACTGCATTATTCCTGAAATTCGGAAATTATACAGTCAACTAGGGGGCCGGGTCGCGCGCGCCAGGGTCAATCTACATTTGTATTGCCGGCGGAATAGAACAAACTGTTCATTTCTTTCATTGTGTCATTGTTACGACGTCGTCGATACATATCCCTAACAGATGTGCTGGTGAATAATTGATCGGATTGCACAAGTGGAAGCCGATTCATGGTGACCCCACACGCATACGCTACCCGGCGGTGTAGTGGAGATACGTATTAAACACGAATTCCCCCTTGGGCTAAAACTGTACAAGGAGTTTGATGAGCGACCTTCCAATTTGCCTTAGGGAGAACAATAAAATGTAGACATCAAACACTCTTGTGTTTTGCTTTTACTGCAGGATTCAGAGATTTTAAAATCTCCAAGCTCCGGGATCGTTCGTCTAATTCCTAGTCAAAACTTGCTACCCCGAGGTGTCCATATAATGATATCACCGTTAGGTATACATATCGAACCATTTTACTGCTTGCGAAATTATTTGTCTTCTGTCTAATCTTGGAACAAGAAAAATGAAGTAGGACAAGAAAGAGCAGAAATACAAAGAAAACTCTCGAGAAAACCAGTGAAAATACAAACATGAAGGAGGCCACCATGAAAAGGGAAGCCTGAATCAGTGCCGTCTCTAGTAAAAATAGGGCCCCGGGCAGAAGGTAAATGGGGGCCCTCTTATATAGGTATGCGAAAAAAATGGACTGGTCAGGATCGCTGATAGCCCCCCAATTGTACGTACTAAGCCTTTTGGCCAAAAGTGGCCTCAAAACTCGGTCTATGAATGGCCCCGCATTCCCGCATACAGAAGTCGGAACAGAAATAGATAGATTCAATTTTATTCTTGCTTTGAGGATATCATCATGAGCACGAAAACCAAATATTGATGGTGATGGGCTCCTTCCAGTTGATTTTCCATCTTGTTTATATTCCTGAAGAATCCATCGGAACAGCGGATAGCGATTATTTATTAGGTTGAATTTCCAATTGCCGTTGCGCTGAGTTCCTAGGAGTTTTTGATTTCTTTCATCACGCGTTGTCAAAAAACCACTAAGTATGGGAGGAAGGCGCACGATCAACTCAGAAAGTGACACAACTGAATAAATGAATGGGATATGAGAACAATTTTATTTTACAAAAATCGCCATTACCTTCGTAAATTTATGGAGATTTGGGGGCCCCTGAAAAACCGGGGGCCCTGGGCACAGGCCCTTCGGGCCCATGCCTGGAGACGGCACTGGCCTGAATGAAAAGAGGGTGGTGCAAACTGTAGAAAATCCGCTTAGACACAGTAAAAATTTTCATATCACCGCGCCGCGCCGGTGGAAATCCTACCGGACATACACTATACAGGGTATTTCCAAAATGGTGTTACAAACTTCTAGGGGAGATTCCCCATCAAAAATGGACAAGGAAAATATATACCTTTGATGTCCTAAAATGCTCAGTTGAAAAGTTACAGGGTGTTCAAGTTGACTTTTTAAAACTGATTTTTTGACATAAGTTTTGAACCGTTTAACCGATTTTGTTCAAGTTCTCACCAAAGTTAACTGAAATAAGTCTCTATCGAATAATAGTAACGTGTTGGAGAAAAAAGTTCAGGGGCGTAGATAATGGGGGCTGTCCTCATATTTCCCCCCCTATTTTTTACACCCCTAGCTATTTTCCCAAATTGTTCTTATTTTTTTATTTTACGTTCAATTTAGAGAAAAAAGTTACTCTGCAAAATTTTGGTTAGAGGCTTCGTTTTTGAGATATCTGAGTTTGAAACTTTGGAAAACATCTCGAAATTGCCACTTTCCAAGGCCAAAAAATTAGAATAAAAAAAAACTCATGATTTTTCAGCAGAAATAGGTTCTCTTCAATTTTCTAAATTAATAAACCACTATTTCCTCTGAGAAACGAGAGCTTTTCAGGGAAAAAAAATTGGGCTCATTGAAAATGGCGATTTCGAGATGTTTTCCAAAGTTTCAAACTCAGATATCTCAAAAATGAAGCCTCTAATCAAAATTTTGCAAGAGTAACTTTTTTCTCTAAATTGAACGTAGAATAAAAAAATAAGAACAATTTGGGAAAATAGCTAGGGGTGTAAAAAATAGGGGGGGAAATATGAGGACAGCCCCCATTATCTACGCCCCTGAACTTTTTTCTCCAACACGTTACTATTATTCGATAGAGACTTATTTCAGTTAACTTTGGTGAGAACTTGAACAAAATCGGTTAAACGGTTCAAAACTTATGTCAAAAAATCAGTTTTAAAAAGTCAACTTGAACACCCTGTAACTTTTCAACTGAGCATTTTAGGACATCAAAGGTATATATTTTCCTTGTCCATTTTTGATGGGGAATCTCCCCTAGAAGTTTGTAACACCATTTTGGAAACACCCTGTATAGTCCAGTCAAATTAAGCAAAAATCGGGCCAAACCGGAAATAAATTCGGAAGTTGACAAAATTTGGTGGATCGATGCAGAATTCAACGTAAAATAACATACTGAAATTCCAGAAAATTCGAAGGCTTGGATTTTTTTTTAGGATCAATAAAAGAGCACCATCCTTGAAAGTTTTCGATTTTTTCTGAATAACTTGTAAACTATTACCTTTAGAACACCAATACTCGCGAGGCAAATGTAGCCCGTTGAATTCCCAAGAGATCAGTACTAAATTCATTACTTTCTGATTAATAGCCTTTGAGATACAGCGTCTGCCGGAACGCAGTGAAAATTGCTCAAAAATTATTTCCTGATTTTACGTAACAATTTGCATAGTGTCAGTTCACGGATTATAACGTGGACAGCAAATGTGCGGATTTCAATCTGTTTTACGTGTTTGAAAAGCCAATTCAACATTCGGTATCACACTTTTGTCTAGAAGTCGCCAACTTCAAAATGGTACTTTTCCTAGACCTTTGAAATCGATACTTGATGTCCCGAAGAATCCCCAAAAATCGATTTTTCTCATACCATGCCATTTGCCTAATTTTCTAAGTAGGGCAAAACCATCCAGGGAATCTATGAAGAATTGAATACCAAAAAAATAACATGTAACGGGATCTTTTTCCCAGTGATGGTTCCTGAGTTATATGGATTGAAAGACTACAACGATCTATTTGGAAGAAAGATAGGTAGTTCGGACACTAACTGGTGAATACTGTACGGACCTTGCATTTGATGATGCAAAATGCCACTTAGCAGACGTATTGAATATACTTATGTACTTTCCACGTCTGCCAAGTGACATCTTACACCTCAAATGCAAGGTCCGTACAGTATTCAGCAGTTAGTGTCGGACCACCCAGTTTTTTGTCCGAATAGGTCGTTTTAAGGCTGGTTTATATTGGATGTTAACTTATGCCGTTATCCTTAACCGTATTCTTTATTCTTTAAACTTTAACGCTGTGGTTTATATTCACCGTAAAAGCATTTCAGCTGACAGTGCCTTGACAGGGAAGACACGTGTTCTACATGTGACAGTGAGAGTTACACATATCAAACTGTCAGATTAATCTAAATAATGGTGCTATTCTGTAAAAAATAACATTCCATAAACGCTCTGTTATGTAAAAATCCGTGTCGGCCATTGGCTGTTGCCTAGATAATAACAACGTAACAGAGGCTTTATGGAATGTAATTTTTTAGAGAATCGCACCATACTTGTTTGTTTTGCTAACTATCTCCTTCCAAGTCTGCAGTAGAGTTACAGTACAATATTAAAAATTAATACGAACATGCAGTAACGATACCGAAGATTTTGCCATTTGCGATTCCGCCATGTTACTTATTATAGCTGCCGGTGCCGCCAGTGCAGCAGCTGAAGAACAAAACAAGAAGAGACCACAAAGGAAGAGGCGCTGGAGCGTCCGGCCAATATTTACGGAACGAAATGAAAAAAGGCATTCCGTAATTTATTTCAAACCATGGTGTGCCATAAACTGGTATATATATATTTCGTAGAGTTCAAAAGCAAAAATGGTATACAGCAAATAAAAGAAAAAAGTATCAAATTTCAACATCAAGTGCCGCTATCCAGTCAGTTGCGTCCTCACAGGCTTGGTGTGTTTCCATTTTGTTTCCGTAAAACGTCTAATGAGGCAATCTAACACGATAAGGTCCATAGTTTGGATTGGGTGTCCGCAGTCACATCCTGGCTCTTCCGAGAGTCCCTATTTATGCTTGAAAACCCCTATCTCCCATGGCCGGTTCTGATTCGGTTCAGTTTACACCACAAATGCCTGTCTAGTTCAAATCCTGCAGGTTGCATTTATTCGGGCCTCCGATCAGATTCAGTCTGTCTGGATTTGTTCTTGACCATTCGTTCATCCAGGCCGTTTCTGTGTCGAAGTTTTGTTCCAAGAGCTCGTTTGTCAGACTCCACGTTGATCTTCTTTTAGTCTCGTTCGTCTTGTGCAGTCCGGGTGGACTGGCAATTGATGATTGTGGTGGCGTTTGAACCATTCTTTTTTTTGTGATAAGTTTTCTACGGATCTCAGGAGGGGCGATGTTGGACAGAACTGGTGAAACGAAGCAACCGAGTTGGATCAACTTGGTGTCGAGATCCATTTTTTCTTCAATTTTCGCACAAGTAGTGAGAACAAAAAAAACCAACAAACCAACATCAGATCGACAGTGACGTTCGACGATATGATTGTGTAACTGGTTGTATGTGATTGGCTGTCCGCATTCCCTATGCCGTAAAACTTGAAACTTGACGACTTCTACGGTAAGGGAATAAATCACGGGATTATTCCCTGTCAATATAAACGTTTGTATTCAAATGCTACCCCTGAACTTTACGGTAAGGGAATAAGTTACCGGTTACGGCCAATATAAACCAGCCTTTAGTCTTTCAACTCATAAAACTCTGGAACCATCACTGGGAAAAAGATTCCGGAACATGTTGTTTTTTTGGTATTCAATTCTTCATATATTTCCTGGATGGTTTTGCTCTACTTGAAAAATTGGGCAAATGGCATGCTAGGAAAAAAATCGATTTTTGGGGATTCTTCGGGTAATCAAGTATCAATTTCAGAGGTCGAGGAAAAGTACCATTTTGGAGTTGGCGACTTCTAGACAAAAGTGCGATACCAAAGGTTGAATTGACTCTCCAAAAATGTAAAACAAAATTAAAATCCGCACATCTGCTGTCCACGTTACAGCCCCTGAACTGACATTATGCAAATTGTTACGTAAAATCCGGAAATAAATTTTGAGTAATTTTCACTGCGTCTTAGCAGACGCTGTATCTCAGAGGCTATTGACCATAGAGTGATAAATTTAATACTGATCTCTTGAGAATTTAACGGGCTACATTTGCTCCGCTGGTATTTGTGTTCTAAAAGTGATAGTTTACAAGTTATTCAGAAAAAACCGAAAATTTCCAAGGATGACGCTCTTTTATTGGCCCTAGAAAAAAGCTAAGCCTTGGAATTTTCGGGAATTTCAGTATGTTATCCCACGTTAAATTCCGTATCGATCCACCAAATTTTGTCAACTTCCGAATTTATTTCCGGTTAAAACCTATTTTGACTGGACTAATAATAGGGAGTTTGCGATTTCATTGAACGTACGACGTAACGCAACGTAGAACGTGAAAACTCTCCTGTAACTAAGGAATTGCAGATAACAAACTCGCCAATTTTCACGTTGAAAGTTACGTTACGTCGTACGTACACGCGACATGCATAAAAAAATCACCACTACTTAACTAGAAGTCTTAAAACTAAGGTCTCAAAGTATTTTTAGTGTCTCCGTTTTTTTTTGCGTGCGATGGTACCTCTAAGCTCTGGCTTCTGCCCGCGCGCGCGGTTTTTAAGCATGCTGTAACACGCGCTTTGTTTCCTACTTGTTATTTTTCATTCATCCCTGATCCTTTTTCATAAAATGGAGCTTATGGCAGTTCATCAATAATGGAATTATCAACTTTATCATCGCAAAGTCGGCACAAATTCCATCAATATAGGGTACATAAAAAATCATACTTTTGAAGGAATTGTCGAAAATCTTGGTTCATATGCACTCGGATGTATTTCTCAATCTTATATTCGTACTTTCCTACCCAAAATTATCTGAAAATGACCTTTTACTCATCACTGTAGGATGAAAAGTGTGAAATTAGTCATTTAAGTCGCCATTTTGGAAAAACTCCGCCATTTTGAATGCTAAGGAAAAAAACTCTTGGAGCCACGGGTAAAAATGATTCAAAAGGTCTAAGGGACATTTGTACCAGAGGAATTGCTTGTATACCAATTTGCCACTTTTTTACAGTATTATGACTGAACCGCTTCAACTATATTAGCAATTCCTTGGTTACAGGAGAATTTTCACGTTCTACGTTGCGTTACGTCGTACGTTCCGTACGAGATCGCAAACTTCCTAATACTGGGTCTAAAAGGCCTAGTTTGTTTTACGTACAGAACACTGTAATTTTGAACTTGCGTCAACTGCACAGGTTTAGTTGCGATCTCGATAATGTTGAGATGTTACACTTGAGCCGTTTTTTTTGGCGATCGATGTATCTACCTATTTGAAGCATCTTGTAATACAGTCCGGTCAGGTCAGGTCGGAGTGACAACATGCCAAATCAGATCGCCAAAAAAAAAGGGCTCAAGTAAGCGGGTTTTTTGTGGTCAAGTTCGGTAATTTCCCATGGTCGGAACCATGTGAAATGGCATGGTCCATGGCATGGTGGAAATGGCAGTCATGAGGGAATTTGTAGTCGTTACGAAAAATTGCCGGGGGGGCAAATTTTCATCTTCAACCCCTTCGCTCCCACTCTATCCTACTTTGGAATTTTGAGTTGCATTACTTATCTTGTGATGCATCAAATTGAAGGCAATAAAATTGTCTCTTCGTCAAAATTATTCCTAATTTTTTTGAACCACTCCTTTGAAGTAAGGTAGGGTGGGGGCGAAGGGATTGAAGATGAACATTTGGATATACGCGTCTTAGATGACCCCATTGAAATAAATTGAATATCGAGCCGTGTCTGCTGAAAAGTCTATTTATCAAGAATTGGGAGTTTATAGGGGCAGAATGTTCCTTTTATTATTAAAGAGAGGATTTCACAAGAGTCGAGAGGCAGTTGAAGAAAAAATTAGAGATATGTTTGGCGAAAAGAGAATTGTATTGGCTTCAATTTGATATGTATCACAAGATACGTAATGCTATTTGAAAATTTGAAGTAAGAAATAAAAATCGACCTGCTCGGCGTTTTCTTGTGAAAAAATTTGCCGGCGAGAAATGAGGGGTGACAACTTTTCAAATGAACACCCTGTATAAATGAGCAAGTTAGTTTTCATGCAGCGCCCACCATGTGCGGATCAGCACCCGAAAGAAAATGCGCTACGGAGTCTCACGCACGTGAGGGCATATTCACTTGTTTATTTTCATTTCTGATCTGCCTTGTGCTTTCACCGACACCATAAACTGCTCCTTGCGACGGAATATGACAAACCAAAGAGCGATCTACCGACCTTGAATCAGTCACTGGTACAGAAAATGGCTTCTATATGCCGATCAGCTTTTAAATTCAGCACTAGAACGGTAATTTTTGCACGCCAAGTTGGCAATTTTGCGATATTTGAGGATGCTCAAATTTGTAATGTTGGATCAATATTTCCCCAGATGACCTTGAATTCGTATTGTCAATCGAGTACACCGCTGTTGCAAGATTGTATATGAACGCTCAAGACGTCTTGATTTTCGTAGACTTTCTCCAGTTTAAATGGGCGACTGGTGAACAGTTTTTTTTGAATAAAATAGTGAATCATAATATACCATCATATTATATACTAGGTTGAGAAAACTGTTCAAATGTATGGTCAGAAATGAAGGCCTAGTGTCTAAAACCTAGAACGGCTCGGCACTCTGTCACTTACCTGCCATTCTGACAAGATAACAGTCATAACAGCCAAGGCAACACTGTAGCGGAATATGATGCAAGGAGACGCCAGAATTGGCATTTCATGTCAAAATTTCCTAACCTCACTGGACTTCGCCACAAAAAGCCCGTTTTCACGAAACTTGGTCTGTCAGCGTCCGTTACACCCTAGGGAACATGGCCAACCGCGTTTTAATTTCTGCTGAATTCAAAACGTGATCGGCATATACCTTCTATCCCTCAACATTTCAAAGTAGATCGTCCTTCACAAACTACGCCATGTACGCGCCAATTTGAACAAAACGTAGGTATCGTATGATTATGATATGAAGGGAAGAAATCTGAAATTATATATTTTTACTTTAGATGCTACTCGTATATGTATTGTTCTAGCTCTGCTGAACCTTACACAACAATTCCTGGAAAAATATGTATAAGAGAAATTGGTTGAAGATTTTTGACAACACACCTCTGGAGCCGGGAGTTACCATAATGTAATACACCGATAGGTGAGGTGTATTATCGCTACATCGAGGATTTTCACGAGAGGATCCGAGTGTACTTAAATCGAGATGTAAGCGATAATATATCGAACCTAGAGGTGTATTTGTTAAGACCATTAACCGAACAACACTGAAAATAATAATAATAATAATAAAAATGGCTTTATTCAGAAGGTGGCGGTATTCAGCATAATGCTGCTCTGCAAAATTTTCCTAACAAAGTGAAAACTACTCGAATATTTAAGGTTGGCCATTCTGGAGGGGTGTTTTCCAAGGACGTCTATAGGCGATTAACATTGAAAAACGCCACCTGGTGTACAGCTCGGTACTTGATCGTCGAGGATATTTTTGAGAGGAACACATACTCCGACGTCTAGTAGCCTAGGTGGGCACTAGTGGATACCTGCAATACCCACATTATCGACATGGAAATTTGACAAGTAGAAATAATGTGAAAAGGCGTTTGCATTTGAGTCTCTTATTTTATGTTATGATTAGCGTCTTTAGCAGGCTTGTAGTAGATCTAGCTCTAGAGGTGCGCAGCTGAAAGACTACGCCCCCAGCAATGCACCACTATGCGGTAAAAAAAAAGACAACGTTTAAGTCCCGAACACAAAGGTAGCTACGGCGAGCTTATTAGAATGAAAAATGCGGATCTCCAGCTGAAGTCCAAGCAGAAAATCTTAAGAAAAAAGCGAGGGAAAAAGGTAGGTGGTGGTTGACTCTGCACGGCCAGCCCGAGGTGATTTTTTCTTGGCTGGCAGGTGGCAGGCTGGTCGACGGGCTTGTGTGTTTCCCTCCGTGCGGATGTGACACAGTCTGTTGCTCTTCCTTGGGCGGAAGTTATGGATGATTTAGAGAAAAATCTGGGACGACGCTGGTCATCAACATGGGGCCCGATAAAGAGCCTACGGGGTCCCAAGAGTTCACAGGAACAAAAGTTTGCTTGTAGTGGACTGCACAAGACAGCAAAGTGACAGTTTTGACATGCCACCAATTGACGTAACAGCCGCCGTTGCCTGCGGCAACTTACACCTCTTCTGACAAATCATTCCCTAAAACTTCCTCTACGAAACGGCCATTTTCCCCAATAAGGTCAATCGCCTATACTGACTGGACAAGAAGCTTCGCCGGTTTTGACGTAAAAAGGTGAAGCCGAGATTGGACAATCCCGACGGGCAAAGTGTCATCGTCCGCGACCCGTAACCATAGTGACGTTCAGTCGGAGCACGCTCGAAACTGTCGTTCAGAAGTTTGCTGCCATCAGGCTCGGTATGGGCTCGGTCTTGTAAAATGATAGCAATTAGTCAATTACCTGCAACAAAAAGTTTGTTATGTTGCGGGGTCCGCTTGTTGTGAACACTATTGGGCTTGCGCGGCATAATCAACGATAATTCTCCATGGATGCACAAGAGGCTGGCGGCGTGCGTCACGAATGTCACGATGACAATCCCAACGGGCACAGTGTCAGATCAAGCTTCAAGATGGCAGCGAAGTTTCTTATCCAGCCAGTAGTATAGACAATAGACATCCTTGGTGTTTTCACCAATGGGAAATCAATATTATTTTCCTAATCCTGCTGATACGTTCAACGCCCACTGGGCATACTTGTAATATGCAAGAAACGAACAAATAAACGATATTGATTGATTGATTAAATGACCTTGGTGGTAATACACTTTATACGGCCCACTATTTCAAGGAGTGAGGTGAATTGTCAACAGAACCCCAAACCCAGCTGGTTTTGTATTAGTGGGAGCGGTACGCAAAAGCATACCGCATTTTGGAGTGCAGTAACGAGATTTTGCATGGGCGTACTTTATACCAAGACAAGCGATTTGACCCGCAGCACTCGATATTTCGTCCCTTAGGGGGCCAATGGGAGCCCTCCAAATTTTCAAGATGCAAGAACTTTCACAAAATGATCATTGAGTATCGTCATGTATGTCATAAGTGAAGCTTACGGGTCCATTGAAAATGTTTTCATCCAATGTCGTCGTGTCCAATTCATTCTTCACGTTTGAAAAAAAAAAATCTTTCACAGAGGTCAAAAAAACTGTTTTTATTTTTTCTGCTGTGCAAGGAAACGACAAATTCATATGTTTTGTTGCGTTCCCAACTTAATCGCGTTCCGTAAGCCCAAATATGAAGACAATTTTTTCGCAATATCATTTTCCCAAGAAGAGGTGACCTCTTCAGTACACTTTTTTCGACAGCATTTTTTTCAATGTTCCTAGTGGATAAGACTGTCATTTTTTGCAGATATGAGAAGCTTGAACTCTTTTCTTAGCAATTTCCATGCAACATGGCTTCAAAACACACAAGAGAGCCCTAAAACTTTTTTTTTCTGTTGGGCCGTCAAATTTTTGGCATGTTGATTTTGTAGTAGGGGAGACGCGCAAATAAATAAGATCTAGTCTAGGCGAATAAGTTCTACCGGAAAATATACCTACTTACACCTAACGACTCTGCGTTCTGTTGTACTGCAATAAAACACGACATGGAAGAATATTTTCTGTTCAAACCAAATCGCCTGCGCCTGCAGCCTGGATTGAATACTGGTCCGCGTCTCTCCTACTATAAAATCAAAATATTGTAAGTTGGACGGCCCAGCAGAGAAAAATTTTTTTGGGCTCCCTTGGGCGTTTTAGAGTCATGTTGCTTCGCAACTACCAGGAAAAGAGTTCGAGGTCTCCATTCCTGCAAAAATTACGAGTGATATCCAGTGGGGACATAGAAAGAAATGCTCTTGGAAAAGAGGTACTGAAGAGGTCACCACTTCTTTGAAAAATATCATTACAAGAAAAATTTCTTCATAATTAGGTTTAGGGAATGCGATTTAGTCGGTAACGTAGTCGGTAACGCAACAGAACATATGAATTTATTGTCTCTTTGCATAGAAGAAAAAATAAAAACAGTTTTTTTTGACCTCTGCCAAAGATTTTTTTTTCAAGTGTGAAGAATGAATCGGAGACGACGACAACTGATGAAAACATTTTCGATAGACCCGTAAGCTTCACTTATGACATACATGACGATACTTATTGATTGTCATGTGAAAGTTCTTGCATCTTGAAAATTTGGAGGGCCCCCATTGGCCCCCTAAGGGACAAAATATCGAGTGCTGCGGGTCAAATCGCTTGTCTTGGTATAAAGTATGCCCATACAAAATCTCGCTACTGCACTCCAAAATGCAGTATGGATGTGTTTTTAGGTGTGTACGCTTGCACTATGCCTTTCGGCAACTTGAATTTCAACTTGATAATGTTTTTTGGCCTACAAAACCAGCAGATTTTGATGATCGGTTGATGTTTTCCGGCTCCAGAGGTCGAAGATCTTCAAACTCTTTTGGGAGTTTTTCAGGAATTTTCGCGTCTGATATGCTCTACTAGAGCTAAAACAAAATAGCGAGACACGTGCCTACACTCTATAGCTTCCATTTCTGCAGAGAAACTATACCCCCTTCCAGTACTTTTCGCTTGAAAGTCAATAGTTTCGTCAAAAGTAAAAATAGTTTCATATTTCTTCTCTTCGTATCTTATGGAGTGAGTTCACGGGGTCGTTGGGAGAAACCAAAGTTCTAAAAACAAAACGTATCGCGCCGTGCTCTCTATGGGCTAATTTTCGACTGACCCAAGCAGTCTATTTCAACGGCGACTCACCCATAGAACTGTCGTTCAAGCTCTGCATTGAGAACTCGGGTTGACGACTAGAATTTCGGTTACAGATACTAGGTCTTCTGAGCAACGAGTTGCCTATAGCAATGAGTAATATTATGTGGTCTCCGCTCCGCTTTTCGGTTTCTCCAAGGATGGACATCACCGTTGATCGCATAAGTGTTTTGGGTCTGTTTGCGTCCATCCTGTTTCCTCCACAAGTACTCTACGACTTGAGAATCTCTATGGCAAGATGAATAGTAAGTAGGTAGACAAATGATAGTGACGACTACACGTAATCCAACCGCTACAATGGATGAGGCGATGTCGAAATGTGTTTTATTACAAGCGATTTTCTGTTGTCACCAAGTCACCACATTGTGTGTCGATCAATGAGCTGCAACATTTTGTGGCTGGTCATTGTTTTTGCGGCAGGTTGTCCGGCCCTAATTAATTTCGTGCTGAAGCTCGGTTACACTGACTTTGTTTGTCGGTCACACCCGTCGGTCAACAATGACTCGTTATGAACAAACACAGGCCGCAAATTGTCGGGATTATTAGTTTACAACGCCATGCGACCACCGCGTGCCACCACCATCAATGGCCGGCGACCCACCACCGCACCATCAGGGCGGACGGCCGGGATCGACGTCACTTTTACAGCTTATGGCTCAATTTCGACCTAAACCCTCTGGCTTTATGATAATATTATGAGCAATCGCAATCGCACAGTCGGAGTTTTAATTGGAACAGCTCGTAACTCAAGTTGTTTTCCTTCAACTTTTATGAAGTTGTGATTAGTTTTTGAACGGTGCCTGTGCATGGGCCTGTACGCGGAGACGACGCCTGCAGCTCTTGTTATTATTCCTTCGGAATTCGAGCAAGTGTTGAAAACCCGCGAGTTTTATAACCTCACACAAAATATTCTTGCAGTTAGTTTGCATTCCGTGCGCGGGTATTCCCTGGATGGGAAAGTTGGAAAGAAGTTCAAGACATCAATAACAATCACTGCTGACTTCGGAAATGATGAAAATGCCTTGATTCGCAGCTTTGAAAACGCGGGATGCTGTGCGGCATGGACGCGTGGTCATTTTTAGTGAAATGCGAGATAATTTTATTGCGCCAGGACCCACCTACTGCCTGCTGTGCACAAATGACACAATCAACCCCGTCGGACGATTTGTCGCTGAAATATGTAGATGGTGCCAAAGGTTAGCGAAATTAACGAGCGCCCGGATGCACCCGGTGCACTGAATGCGCCCTCATTATCGCGGGTGGTGTATGTGTTCTCCTCTCTGTATCATCGCGCCTCCTCTTGGTATAGAGGGTGAAGGTCGTAATGGCCATGGAAATTTAATAGCAACAGCAGGACAATTCGACAATCGACCTACACACACAAGCAAAGCTGGGCACAAAAACTGCAAAACGAATGATCATTTTATGCTGCCCATTCATAACTGTCACATGCTGGATGTATTTTAGCAGGTTGTGTGTTTCTCCGATTGCATTGTGAACGCCTGCCATAAACCGATTTAATAATCGACTGATTTGTCGACCGGTCGTCCCCTTCGTCATCATCATGCCGCGCTTGTTTTTGCACAAAGCTTTGTTAGAGCGATTTGTTAACATGCGATTCTAGTGGCGGTCGGCGTGCGCGGTGCTCTCGCACAATCGATTTCAATTTGCACCTATATCAACGCATCCACAAGGTGCATCTAGCAGAACTATATTTTAATCTTTGGCGACCACACTGAAATTACATTAAATCGATAGAAAATTGTTCAAGGCGCTGAGGTGATGGATTTGTTGTAGGCATCAACATGAAAAAATCTGGATATTTTGGTGAAAAATCCACCTTGTGAATTTGACGAATATGCCCTTGTTGAACTTCAAAGTGTTGTGGTAAATGCGTACAAGAGTAGGCATAGGTATAAGGGTACGCAGTGATTCTTTTATATATTGTAGGTTCACTTGTACTGTGACTCTAGTTTGCTGGGCAAATTTTATACTTTAGCAGTGTAGGCTTGCCGCCTTTTTACCTGGTGTGAAACTGACTTCTCTAGAAGTGAAGTTATATTTCTCATCAAATTGATATTATGATCATGGAAAACTGACCTTGTCATACGTGGAAATGCAACTAGAGGGGCGCATAGCTGTATTGTTCGTCATTTGGACACCAGAACCCAACGGGGCCGCCTTCAATTTAAGTAATCTTGACGGCGACCATTCAAGATTCAAGGCCGACAAAAACTCGTCCCGCGAAGCTCCAAAACGAAAGCAAATCGCAAACTGAAGGTACTCACATGAATTTCGGTCTAATACGCAACTTTGAGCGGAAATTCAAATTGAAATTCCGTTTGATTAACTTTTTACAGGTGAATCCTGCTGCAACAGCAGGCCGGCTGGAGTGTTCCTTGACTTTCCAATAGTTCTTCATGCTTCAGCCTGTTTTTTTGACTGCAAGAGGATTGATGATTCCATGGGACCCCTTCTTTTGGACGAAACCCTAGTATTTTTTTAGTAGGAATCAACCTAAAGTTGAACCGGCTTCGAGAGGTTAAAAATGTTTTTGACACCTGTCAAATGTCAAAACTGCTTTGATTTGTTAGTTCACTGGCGAAAATCAAAGACAGGTCGAAAAATTACTAAATTTTCCAATAAAATGGTAAAAAGCGTCAGACATCACGTCCCGCAAAAGTATTCCGTCTATCTGCAGAGGAAATGCGTGAAAAATGTGTTCCAAAAGTGGTCCGAACGACGAACGCTGAATGAAATTAGAGCAGCCAACCGCAAAGTTTTGGGGATTTTTTATATTTCAGATTTGGAAACTTAAAAACAAAATCTCACAGCCGACTAGAATCACGGTACAAGTGAACATACTTTACCTACTTTGGTTTAACAATGAACACTTTTTGGTACTGAAAGCGGTGTCGGAAAGAAGCATTATGTTGAATGGGGTCTTATACGGAAATCACAAAATGCGTTTTTCTTATGTAAATCGATGCTCAAGTACCTAAAACTGAATACTGTGAAGAAACAAAAAAAAACAAAAAATCGACCCAGAGAAAAGAACTTGAAATTTGGCTCTTCACACTCCCTCTGTTTAAATCGACTGAATTCGCGGCTAAACTCATCCACCAATGAAATGGAAGCAAGACCGCAGTTGAGATAAAGCAGCGTTGCCACGTTGTCATTATTTACATGTCTGTCATATCTAACCTCACATTCCTGATTCCTCTTGTTGTGAGAGTTTGCGGTCATATTTGCTAAACGTATTGAGTTGTTTTTTGTGCTGAATAGACCATTTCCACATGACGTCACACGCACGTGTCGAACGGCTGATTCGGGGCAACGTCAACATGATGTCAACTATACGTGTCAGTTTGTAAAAACTTTGTGTCACCAGTGACTTTCACACACCGACACCGACTGACAGATTGACATATTACCAATCTGACTGACGCACATGACTGACGTAGCCCACTTGCCCCGTGACAGATAAGGCACATCCCACTCAGCATAGCATGTCATGTTTCATAAATGAGATGATCTCAATCATGTCACAAAATAACATCACAATGAACGTTACTTCCACATCTCTGTGATGTTCATCCGCGATGTTATACGATGTAATGTCTGAGAGATGTTTCGAAATAAACTTAAATTGAACATCACACATGAGACATCTACCGGACATCACATTGTTACTGCTTTCAACTTGCCGAAGTGTAACATCTCCCTGACGTCAATGAGATGTAGTCACTGAGGGATTTTTCAAATTTCGCGGGCTGTCATCGTTAAGCTCTGTGTGTCGGAAAATATTTAATAAATAGTTTTGTCCTCTATTCCATGTGTGTGATGCCAGAACAGCTTTATGTCTTCATGTTTAGTGTGAGGCCCTGCGGCTCTTATGTCTTCAAGTGTCGTTTGGAACAACTTTTGTGTCTTGTTATGCTTGTGGCTTTCCAAACTGGTGTGCCCCGTTTGTATCTCCTTGTGTTCTTCGAAAGCCTACTGGGTCTTCTTGCATTTTGTCGTGACTTTCACACCTTTAGTGAACCCTTGTGTCTGCTTTTGCGTTATTCGGAACCCCAAAATGGGCCCTTTTTTGTTTTATTGTGCTTTCGAATACTTTGTTGACTCCCGTTCATGTCTTATTGTAATGTCCGGGGCCCCAACGGAGTCCCTTGTGCCTTGCTGTAACGTTTCGAGCCCCAGCGAGGCTTTTTGGGCTCGGTGTATCGTTTGGAGTCCTAATGAAATATTCCGAGAAACATCCCTGAACATCAAGTGCGCTGTTTAAATATACTGTAGTTGACAAGTTGGTAGCTTAGACGAATCGGCAGCAGTGCCTCTATCCATCACCAGTGGGGATCCAGGTTCGAATCCTGCGAAGGACGCCATAGAAGAAGAACTTTTCTTAGGGAAAAAACGTGCTGTATAGATTGTAAAAATTAGTAAAAATAGGTGCGGAACCTCCTGTGACATGAAACTATGTTGAAAAGTGGTGAAAAATCAATTTTTATTTCAAAATACACATCCAAAATGCGACGTATCATGTACGTCAAAAAGTGATATCTACGAGATGTGGAATAGCGATGTAGATAGTATGTCACATTTGGACATCTTTGAGATATCTCATTCATGTTCTAATTACCCGGACATAAGAAGTAACAGAGATGTCCACTTAACATCGCAGAGACATTTTTTGTAAACATCGCAGTTGTGACTTGAACATCTAAGTGATGTCACAGAGATGTTTTCTTGCTGAGTGGGATCTGACTGACGTTGCCCCGAATCAGCTGTTCAAGACGGATCTGCGTGACGTCAAAGGAAATGGTCTATTGGAAAAAAATGGAAGCTGGTTTCGAAGAAGCCAACGACAGAAATCTCCCATAAGTCGATGCGGACATGGTAGACAATTTTTATAGAAGAAACGCAGATTTTTTCGCACATGGCGTAAGAAATGTTAAAACTAAAGTAGGTTCACTTGTACCGTGATTCTAGTCGGCTGTGAGATTTTGTTTCTAAGTTTCCAAATGTGAAATATAGAAAATCCCCAAAACTTTGCAGTTGGCTGCTCTGGCCGGACCAGTTTTGAAACACATTTTTTGCGTATTTCCTTCACAGATAGCCGGAACATTTTTGCGGGACGTGATGTCTGACGCTTTTTTCCATTTTATTGGAAAATGTAACAATTTTTCGACCCGTTTTTAATTTTCGCCAATGAACAAATGAATCAAGAGAGCCTTGACATTTGACAGTTGTGAAAAATATTCCTAACCTCTTGAAGCCGGTTCAACTTTCGGTGCATCAAATTAAAGAGTATACAATGCTCTTCGTCAAAAAAGGGGTCCCATGCAATCATCAACCCTTTCGCCTCTTCCAGTCAAAAATACAAGCCAAACCCTGAAGAATTATGGGCGATACAAGGATCGCTCTGCAGTCTGTCATTGGCAAAAGAATTTACGTGTAAAAAGTAAATTAAACCAAATTTCAAAAAACCCAGCCGCTCAAAGTTGCGTATTGAACCGAAATTGATGTTAGTACCTTCAATTTGCAATTTGCTTTCATTTTGGGTCTTTCCGGGACGAGTTTTTGTCGACTCTGAATGGACCGCCGTCAAGATGACTTAGATTTGCGGCCGCCCCGTGCTCTTTTGGTGTTTAAATGACGGTAACACAGCTCTGCGTCCCCCTAGTCACCCTCCCACATATGACCAGGTCAGTTTTCCAAGATTTTAATATCAATTTGATAAGAAATATAACTTCACTTCCAGAGAAGTCAGTTTCACACCAGGTGAAAAAGCGGCAAGCCTACAATGCTAAAGTAGAAAATTTGCCCAGCCAACTAGAGTCACAGTACAAGTGAACCTACTATAGCAGGTAAGGCTTTGTGACTCATAAGCAAGCGGCAAGCGAGCCTCTAGCACCTACCTAATCCCAATCGATAATTCATTCCTCTTTTTTACAGAAGTAGGTAGCAAACAAATATATGGAGACGAAGCAATATGGTTTGTACAGGTGAAACGTGATGAAACGTTATGTAC
Source organism: Anaspis maculata (assembly GCA_949128115.1). Classification (NCBI taxonomy): domain Eukaryota; kingdom Metazoa; phylum Arthropoda; class Insecta; order Coleoptera; family Scraptiidae; genus Anaspis; species Anaspis maculata. The sequence continues at coordinate 34,930,228 of OX421962.1, read as the reverse complement.
TGTCAAAGCCAAAGTAACACCGGAGCACAAAGTCCGGAGTACTCCATAATGCTGTTACAGTCATCATTGAAGAAGAAACAGAGGAGGTTGTCTCATGTACCTGTTGAGATTGTGCGGCTAGTTCAGGTAGGGTGCGGTATTATTTTGTTAGCAAACTTCTAACGATTTCGACGAAGTTTGACGAAGTGAAGGATATCATTGTTTTGTAGTTTGGTATCAATGAATTTGAACTGAATTGAAATTTATTGTGCAACTTTGTTACAGGAGGCTGTAAGCATAGCGTCGCCCACCTATATTGGCTACTGAGCAAAAGCCAAAATCCATCAGTAACCTCCACACTCCACAGAGTGCTATTGGAGAAAATCTGCTTTAGCCAAAGTGGTAACTACCCTTGAAGGACAAACACTCCAGGAAATTTTCAAAGTAAAAAGTAGTACCACTAAATCAACAACCTCAGATTTCAAAGATAAAATAGTTGAAAGTGGATCAAAATCAAATTAAGAATGAATTTTATTCACTTTTTATAGTGATAAGGAAACCGATGCACAGAAGGTTTCCCTTCATCATTTGTTTATTAAGGACAGTAGTACACTGTCAAACAATACAGAAGTTACGACATAAAACCTTTTTAAAATACTGCAGTGATCTTTTATTGGAAGTGACGTGTGAAAAAGTGGCCAGTTTGACAAAATAGTATGGGTAGGTACATGAGAGTCAAAAAATTATCTTTTGCTTGGGAAAGAGTAGTTCTCAAACAGTTTTTTGCTCCATGCGTAATGGATCTAGTGGAGTATTTAGTACATATTAGGATTTGTTATTAATGAGTATTAGTACACTGTAATGCATATTATAAATAATTAAATATTGAAAACTGAATAGTATACGAAGAACAGGTTCATTTGTTTGAATTTTTATACAGTTGACAACTGAATGTTATAATAAAGTTGAATAAAATGTAAAAACAGAACAAGTTGGGTGTGGCTAGTTTGCAGGCAGAGTACCAAATCTTCGTTTTGGAAGCGAAGCGGTGAGTTGTTCTAGTTAGTTGGAAGAACCATTAAGTTCTACGGCCTGTCGATTTGCTATGTTGCTGATGGTGACGATAGCTGCTGTAGATTCTTGCTAACACCTATCTAGATGGTGGCATATAATTTCACTTCCTGCCACATCCATTTCGAAGTGTTGCTTGGAATTAGGGCCGGTCCGAAGGGGGGGTGTGGGGGGTGTAGCACCCCCCCAGTCGTGAACATCCATTCGGCAAAATCGAGATAAACTGAAATATTGTCCGTAAAACGATTTGAAAAAAAAAGCGCCTAACTATCACGCATAACGGGAAAGAAACTTTGTTGGTATCAAATGAGTTTGTGTTTATTGTGTTGTATTACTGTGGTAGAACAACTAGCATGAAGCCAGAATTGAAGTTCAGAAGTCTGATTTGCGGAAACATAGGTAGTCATTATTGTGCTAAGCAGGTTTTTAAGATGCTCGTTTTCGTAGATGATGATTCATAATCCCCGGTTCATTTGTTGTGGATAATGGTATATTATTCAACAAGTCGGTAATGAATGCTTCTTACTCACGAGCCTTGGCGAGTGTCGTAAAGCATCCGAATGAGTAACAGCCATTACTTGCGAGTAGAATACTATGCTTTATCCAGTCTTATTGAAAAAATGCAGGCATGTATTCGCGTGATATAACGCGAGCATTATTCAATAGGATTGGATAAAGCAATTTTTGGAACATCAAACAAATCACCATCAGCAAATTGTCATCAGTGTTGGACTGATGTTGGAAGTATTTCTACGTGGATGTCCATATTCTAATTCTATATGGTGTCTATATGTAATTCCTGTTTTAAAGTCCGGATTCAAACCATATACGAGCCATATTCTTTTTTCATATGTTTTTATATGACATTTGCAACAGGGTAAGAAGACACTATGGAGACTGGGCGATACACAAGGACACCTGAATCGGGTCATTCATGCTGATGTCAATAATAATTTATCCTCCTTCGAACCCAAGAGATGTTTCCAAACTGTCGTAACCACAAATAGACGACTTCGACAAGTAGGTACGCCAGACAAATGTTAGCAATACAACAGTAGGGCCAACATCAAAACAAGAAAACCTGCATGCAAGACGGCCAGCAACTGCTTCAGCGACGTCACCGCGTAGCCAGACTTCATTTAGCCCGAGAGCAACAAAACTGGAAGATGCACGATTGGTCAAAAGTTCTGTTCTCAGACGAGTCCAGATTCTGCCTGCGGTCTTCCGACGAACGGAAGAGAGTTTGTAGAACTGGCGAGAGGTACGAGCAAAGGATGTTCAACGACAGAACGAGTTTCGAAGGTGGCTTTGTGATGGCGTGGGAAGAAATCTTCCTTGAATCTCGAACGCGACTTTGCGTGCGGCCCAGGAATTCACTCAACGCAGTGGGAAACATTCACGTTCAAGAGGAGAACGTCGTTTCATTCACTTCACTGATTGACACAGGCTTCAAACTGATGCATAAGAATGCGAGTCCACACGTTACTTGCATTGTGGCCGAAAATCTGGAAGAAGCCGGCATAGAACGCTCATCGTGGCCGGCCCTCAGTCCAAATATGAATCCTATCGAGCACTTGATACCGCCGATCTAGTTCACTTTCACCCAAGATCAGATTTGGCTTTGAAAATTTCAGGCCGGAATGACCAATATAATAATTAATTATGTAGGGGGGTAATATACTCAAGCTTTACTATGGAGTCCTAATCGTTCCATGCGAACCTAATGAAACCCATGCAAGCACGATGTCATTGCTGTAATCTGTAATGAAGAGATGGCACTCTCATCTTGAGTCGAGTTTCTCCGATTTTTTCACCACTTTTTTTCCAGTTCTTGGAATCAAGTCATCAAACATAGGTATACCACTTCGGCAAGTAATTACTTATTTAGAAATTGGCATTCCTAAGAAATTAGGGTGAAAGCTTAGCTGGGAACGAGCTGCAGTAACAGTCGGCGTCTGATGCGGTCGACTTTGAAAGCCCATGCAAAAGTTGTTAATTGCCTCGTAGCCGTAATTCCGCGTGATGGTAAGTTTGTGTTAATGGGCGCGTGTGTTGTGTGTGTGTGAGCAGAATCTTGCCTCGTTGTTGGAATAATTACAGGCGTGAAAATGGACGGCATCAGGCAGGTTTTGGCTTGTTGCCGCGTGGAGTACAGTAATCCTCTGGTGAATGTCCGTGAAATGGCGTTAGCTTGTTTGCCGCCTTGGAGATGTGACAAATCGTCACCTGGTGACCCGTAGCGCGGGATTCAACCTCAGTTGGTCGCTCGAGGGCCGTATAAACCTGCATCTCCCGAATGTAATCATATCAGGCTAACGGGAAGGACTCCGCTGGCTGGCTGGCTGGCTCGGCTGCTCTGCTGGCTGTTGGTCCTGGTCGCACCGCTTAATGGATCCATTACCGCGGACGGCCTTCTTATTGCGATGTGCGACCGTGGAGGGACCCTATGCAAATGGAATGCCCTCCATTAATACGTAATTCCACGCCGTATATATACCGTATATAGTTGTTCGTATGATGATGCGGATGGTGGACCTCGGAATTAAAAACAAGAAGAAAATAACGCTGGCGTGAAATTTCAAAGGGGTGAGGGTGCCAAGCTGACCAATGAAATGGAAATGGATATTCACGGAAAACTAAAAGTATCACGACAGTTACTTTAAATTGAACTCGTGTGCAATTCTAATGTTTGGCGAAATTTCTCTTGAAAGTCCTGTAATCGCTCCATTATTAATTGATCAACGTCGGAACTGTGGTGATGCTACTGGATGATGGTGTTAATGATGGTGCCGCTGCTAAGGAAGGAGACGTCAATGCAGTTAATTGCGCCGTTAACCAATAGAGATGTCTCACTCTGAGTAATGGCCTGTCAATTACTAAACTAATCGTTTACCATATCAAATCAACTGATTACACTGCAACTGGGTAATTACAGAGGCGAGAGCACCAGTAGCAGCAGTTGTAGTGAACGTTGCAGCATCGAGCATGAATTGCGCTCGTGTCACTGACAAAAAATCTCCTTGTATGGGCGCAATGAAACGGACAATTATTGCCCTGTTCATTTCAACAAACAACGCACGCATAATACGCTTATGTTTCCGGGAAATACAATCGAATTAAGATTTCAACGATGCCGCAAAATCTAACCGCCATCGTTGCACGGCACACATCCGACCGTTGTTCATAGAAACAATCAGTGCTATTCTAATTTACCTTTTAATCACAAGAAGTGTTCTGTGATTATCATTTTTCCGATTATTCACACAGGGTGTAAAGTAGGCACTGGTACGAAAGAGCGCAGGTCAAAAGAGCGCGGTACAAAAAAGCGCAGATAAAAGAGCGCTTGGACAAAATAGCGCACGAACAAAAGAGCGCACGTACAAAGGGGCACACGGACAAAAGGGCGCAAAGAGCGCGCATATTAATTAGGCAATAATATCATTTAACTAGTAGGTATAGACAATACAAATAGAGAAGACCATATGATATCACCACCGTCGTCACGGATATTGAGGCATCAAAAATCAGCCAACCTTTTTTTGAATGATGGACTCACCTGGTTCCTACGCAACCGTAAAAATTCGTGACGACATGTGTCTTTTCTATTTGTATTCTAATACAGGGTGGTCCTCGTTTTATGTCATTAAATTTGAGGATCAATAGACAATGAAAAATGAAGGGGACTTTCTCCAGAAAACTATTTGAGAAATGCCTAATAACAGAGATACAGCTCTTCAAAGTTGGAAATAAATAATCGTTTTTTCCGCATAACTTTTGAACCGTTCAACCGATTTCATTCAAAATAGAACCAAAGGTTTACTGAAGTTATCCCCTGTCGAACAATCATAACATGTTCCATAAAAAAGTTTCAGGAGCGTAGATATCAGGGGGTGTTCCTACTCCCCCCCCCTATTTCTCACTCACCAATTATTTTTGGAAACTGTTCATAATTTTGAATTCTACGTTCAATTTAGAAAAAAACGTCCCTCTTGCAAAATTTTGATTAGAGGCTTCGTTTGGGAGATATTCGAGTTTAAAACTTTGGAAAACATCCCGAAATCGCCGCTTTCCAGAACCCAAATTGATTTTTTCCTGAAAATTCCCCGTGTTTTGGGAAAAATTGTGGTTTATCAACTTAGAAATTCTAAAAAACCTATTTCAGCTGAGAAATCATGAGTTTCTTTGGATTTTAATTTTTATATCTTTGAAAGTGGCGATTTCGGGATGTTTCCCAAAGTTACAAACTCAAATATCTCCTAAACGAAGCCTCTAATCAAAATTTTGCAACAGTGATTTTTTCTTCAAAATTGAACGTAGAATTCAAAATTATGAACAGTTTTTCAAAATAGCTAGGGGGGTGAAAAATAGGGGGGAAGAGTAGGGTCACCCCCTAATGTCTAAGCCCCTGAAACTTTTCTTATGGAACATGTTATGATTGTTCGACAGGGGATAATTTCAGTGAACCTTTGGTTCTATTTATAATCAAATCGGTTGAACGGTTCAAAAGTTATGCAAAAAAAAACTATCATTTATTTCCAACTTTGAAGGGCTGTATCTCTGTTATTAGGCATTTCTCAAATATGTTTTCTGGAGAAAGTCCCCTTCATTTTTTATTCTCTATCGATCCTTAAATTTAATGACATAAAAGTCGGACCAGCCTGTATATGCCGATCACGTTTTAAATTCAGTAGAAATTAAAACGCGGTTGGCCATGTTCCCTAGGGTGTAACGGACGCTGACAGACCAAGTTACGTGAAAACGGGCTTTTTGTGACCAGGTCCAGTGAGGTTATAAAATTTTGACATTAAATGCCAATTCTGGCGTCTCCTTGCATCATATTCCGCTACAGTGTTGCCTTGGCTGTTATGACTGTTATCTTGTCAGAATGGCAGGTAAGTGACAGAGTGCCGAACCGTTCTAGGTTTTAGACACTAGGCCTTCATTTCTGACCATACATTGGAACAGTTTTCTCAGCCTAGTATATGCTATGATAGTATATGTATTATGATTCACTATTTTATTCAAAAAAACTGTTCACCAGTCGCCCATTTAAACTGGAGAAAGTCTATCAAAATCAAGACGTCTTGAGCGTTCATACAATCTTGCAACAGCGCTGTACTCGATTGACAATACAAATTCAAGGTCACCTGGAGAAATCTTGATCCAACATTACAAATTTGAGCATCCCCAAATATCGCAGAATTGCCAACTTGGCGTGCAAAAATTACCGTTCTAGTGCTGAATTTAAAAGCTGATCGGCATATACGTGCTGTTTTGTCTGAAGTTTGTAGAAATTGAATCATACGACAATATTATTATATTTTATTCTCAGAACTTGATGTACAGAACAAGATACCTACTTACAAAATGAAAAAAAATAATGAACTTCCAAATACTCACAAAGTAAAACAAGCGAATACGCCTCATGGGCATAAGGCTCAGTAGCGCACTTCCTTTTTGGAGGATTAGTGAACGCAAGATGTTAAGTAATTAGGGTCCTACCGTCTTGGGCAAAAAATTCCAATATGGCGGCCAAAATATCGACAGAATCATGAAATTCGGCTTGAAAATCAGAATGATTGTACTAGACAAGGGTAAGTTCCAAGTTTCATGAAAATCGTTCCATTAATAAGAGATTTCAATATGACGGCCAAGATGGCGGCAGAATTATGAAACTCAGCTTGAAAATAGGAATGATCGTACGAGACAAGCGTAACTCTCAAGTTTCATGAAAATCCTCCCACTTATAAGAGATTTCAATATGGCGGCCAAGATGGTGGGGCAATCATGAAATTTGGCTTGAAAATAAGAATGATCGTACTAGACAAGGGTAAGTTTCAAGTTTCATGACAATCGTTCCACTAATAAGAAATTTCAATATGGCAGCCAAGATGAAGGCCGAATTATGAAAGCCATTCTGCCTATTTGGTCCTTGAGAACCTAAGCTATCCACCGGATAAAGTTCAATCTTCAAGGGCTGTAGCTTTAGTTCCCGAGAAGAAGTTCAACTTCATCGAAGTGCACATGAGATCTCTGTTTTTTGAGAATAATGATAACGATGTATGGATAACAAAAATAGTGCCCATTGGCCACCCTTGGGGACATCAGCTATCAATCGGAAAAAAGTTCCAAGACTCTTGTTTCAATTCTCGAGAAGGAGTACAGGGTCTTAATTTCTGCACGGACTCGGACAGACAGACAGACCTGTCTGTCTGTCCAATACCTAGTATTGGCTATTTCAAAATGTTCAATTACTATTTCGGCACGTCTGATTTTAAATTTGTAGGGTCGTGTAATATGCGCCGAGCCGTGGCTTTGCGGTCGTTTTTAAAAATTGATAACAATTGACCCGACGGTCGGATCGAAGTGGAGTTTTTGTCAAAAGAAAGTTCAAATTGTTCTCTAAATATAATGCCGTACATGCAGTGATGTATTTCATTGAAAAATTGTAGTTGCCTGCATATCGCAACTTTCTACATCTTACCGCGAATGCCAGCACTTGATCGGCGAAGCTGCCCTACACCAAAATGTTATTTTTGTAATTGTTCATGATTATTTCGGCAAAATTTTTCTTGATTCGCGTACCAAGGCCATGAGCTACCCATTCGAGTTGAAATATTTTCTGTATTGAATTTCGTTTTGTTCGGAGGAAAGGATATCAAGCACCAGCAAGCAACGAATGAATCATTTGCGGCCGAGCCGTAGTTTCGGAGTCATTTTCAAAAATTAATAACTATTGGCCTGCACCTCGCACCGATGTGAAATTTTCATTAAAATAAAGTTCAAATCATCCTCTAAATATAACTCCGCATATGTATTATGGTAAAATGATAAGATCGGGTACTTCCTCGCATGTGATAACTTTCGAGACAGGCCGGCTTCTGAAATGCAGCCAATTTTTCATCGCCTTTGCACACCATCCTGCCTCTGCACGTCTTCAAGGTAAGTACGTCTTCAGGTCTAAGGTCATTGTAGAGTATAAATTAACTAAACTAAACTAAACATCGCCACGATTCGGATGTGGCTGAAACGCGATATCTTCTGTATCGATATCCACCGTGGAAAATTATACAGGGTGTCCGTTTTTCGAGGCTAAGCATGGGTATCCCGCTTATCTTGAGAGATACAAAGTCTGTTAAATTTGGAAAAAAGTGCGCATTTTTATGACGATCAATGATCCAAAAAGGAATTTGACGTATCGATTTTAGTTTTTGAGATATCGTGGAAAAACAGAAATTTGAATTTTTGTTTCCATTTTTTATTCAAAAAACGGTTGAAGGTGGCCTTTTCTAATCTAGACATTGTCAGGGCACTTTTACAAGGGGAATTCAAAGCTACCAAAATCTTTATTCTAGCTTTCAAGGCAACCGAGATACGACATTCAACTTTTTTCTCTAACGGGCGCCATATTGGATTTTGATATTTTTGAATACAATATTCTTTTCTGGTTACAACGATGTGCGACATGTCACTGTTGAATAGATGTTCAACATTCACGTTTTTTTTTATTGTCGGTGCTGATTTTGTTTCCAAAGCACTCTTTGAAAAATAAAAAAAAACATTTGCTCAAAAGCATGAATTCAACAGTGACATGTGACACATCGTTGTGACCAGAAAAAAAATATCGTATTCAAAAATGTCAAAATTCAATATGGCGCCCATAACAGAAAAAAAAGTTGAATGTCATATCTCGGTTGTTTTGAAAGCTGGAATGAAGATTTTGACAACATTGGATTCCCCTTGGAAAATTGCCTCCACAATGTCTTAATTAGAAAAGGCTACCTTCAACCGTTTTTCAAATAAAAAATAAAAACAAAAATTACAAATTTCTGTTTTTTCTCGATATCTCAAAAACTAAGACTGACAAGTCAAATATCTTTTTGGATCAATGACCGTCATGAAAATTTGCAACCTTTTTCTAATTTAACCGACTCTGTATCTCTGAAGATAAGCGAGATACCCATGCTTAGCCTCGAAAAACGGACACCCTGTATCACCGCCTTTTTGAGATTTGAGCATTGCAAAATTTTCAAATCACTGACAACTATATTTCCAGAATGACAACCCAGAGCTCTTTTCAGTTTGACCTGCGCTTTTTTGTACCGCGCTTTCTTGACCAATTCTCAGTTTTTATTCAAAAAAATGAACCCGTAAGTGTCATATATCTTTGTAATCGAGACAAAAGTTTGCATCGAATGCATGGTTTAAAGGTGAGATGTAATAAAACAAGATAATTTTTTTGCTACACCTTGCAAATTAGGGATCCGAAAATTTTTTAGGAGCAGAATTGAAAAATTCAGGGAAAAATCCTACAAAGTCAGTTTTTATTGTTTAAATTGGGTTAGGGATAAGGTGTCTAGTGAAAGGGGGTTAGTAATCTTAAGGTGAACACCATGTACAATATTAACAAAGAAACGAGAGGAAATCTTGAAGTGAGTACAAGAGTATGTCGCGGTCTCTCTCTCTCTCTTTCTGCCACTAATACGCAGTCTGCTTTTTTTATAGAGCGTGAGTTAGGATGTTACTCGACGCTAGATATGATCCTAACTCAAGTTAGGATGATGCGGTTCTAGAATTTCGCCGAATTAGGATGTTACTATTTTTGTTCATAACTTTGCTATAAAATTTTTGATTATAATTCTGATTGCACCACTTGAAAGGGCAGATTTTTTTTACAGCAGAAATTGTACAAAACTAATGGCCAAAAATCGAGTTAGGATGTTTTTAGATTCGCACGTCGATATGCATTTGTTCCGTAGAGGAAAACTGAAAAACCGTAAGTCCGATTTAAAAAAATTTTCCTCCAAAAATTATTTAAATCTATTTAGTACAGGAAAAATAGTAAAAAAATCAGCACAACCTCGGAATAAATATGGACGTCATGAAAAATTGCAAGTTGAAATAGAGGGGATGGAACACGTCGATCCATTGAAAGAAAATACGTTATAATTTGACGCATCATATCCCGTTGATATCATTCCAATCTGCTGCTCTGCGCATATCGAAGTTTGCACTGCAGGTTTCTCAAGATTCACGTTTCACGCAAAAAATACCGTCGGAAAACCGGCACAGTGTCGATTTTGGGTCTACACGACGCCCAATCCGATCTACTTTCGATATCAGTTGGAATTATTAGAAAAAGGTCAATCCCCGAGCAGGAATTTGAGTGAGTCCTGCATCAAAAGCGAGCCGTCCTGCATGGTCAAAACCCGGGTGAAATGCTCTCTCGGGTGGCAACGGCTAGGAGAAATTTTGAAAATTCATAACGCCCGACTGGCAAACAGTGGAAAACTGCAACTGAAGACTTGATTTGTCTCTTTTGTTATGTTGCTTCCTGTGCTAAGTTTGGTTTCAATCCATCAGATAGTTTTTGAATAATTAAATGGTAAAGTTTTAGACTTTGACATTTTTTAATTTCACAGATGACAGATATACATATAATTTCAACAGTTTTGAATACAGTTTTTCAAGAGCTTTCAAATGACATTTTGCAAGTCAAGTTCCGTGTGGTATAATTTATAGTCGGTCTTATTTATACAGATTGCAGAAACTCGGCCCGTTTGACACAGGGCCGGCGCTAGGCATGAATCGGCGAAGCCCCTGATTCAGGCGGCAAATTCCAGGGGTGGCAAATTCTGGAGGCAAAATGTTCCAAAATTTCATTTTGTATTTTTTTCACTTCAAGAAGCCGTGGCGCTGCCCCTGTGTTAGATTCCAGGCGTAATTTGAGAGGCCCGGAAATTAACTGGCACGCGGAAACGTCATGCACCAGTTTTCAAATTTTATTGTTGGGATTGCACCCGGGGTTGTATAAAGTGTAGTAAAATCCAAAAATAATATGGGTATAGGACATAGGTATATAGACTTGACCATTGTTAGATCACGTCCGATAAAAGCGGAAAAATTGAGCTTCGGTTCAGACGGCAAAATACCTAGAGCCGGCCCGGGTTTGACAGATGACAACCAAAAACTAATGGGCTCATCCGACAGCAAGTCTGCGTACCGAATTTCAAGTCGATCGGTTCAACGTTGTGGCTGGTTTTGTAGCAGATTACAGACAGACACACAGCACACACTTCGACACACACACACACAGACAGGCATCACTCCAAAAATATTTTTAATCATCTTGAGGGACCTCAAAATGGATATATCCGTCTTCATCTTGGAATTTTTTTAGCGCGTTCACAATACTTCCCCTTTTTGTTGGGTGGTGGGTCTAATAGGCATCAATTTGCCCATTAGAAACTCGTTCATAAATATAAGATTCGGTTAGAAATAATTTGTTGTTGTTTTTCTTGGAAGCAGCTATCAGATTTGTTTCGTTTCGAAAAACCCGTCGCAAGTTGAAACACTCTTGAAGGTGTAAGGGTCTCTGTCTTACCAATTTAGCTCCCACAGGTTGCTTAGAAATCAGAAATCACCGCAAATGTGATTTGTCAGCTTCATCAGTTCATCACCAAAATATATGATAGTCACTATTTTCATCATCATCAGTCAACTAGAGGAGTCGGGTTTTCAGTATCAATTAGTAGCACTTGTGGGTACAGATTTTTCGCTTTTTTTCACAAAAATAGAAGCAGGGTTTTTGTTCAACTGTTTGTCAAAAGATCACCATTTTGACTGATCATAATGAAATTTGGTGACTTACGTTGCAAAATAATGTTGGTGTGGGCGCTAAGAGCCAAAATCGGGATGAACCTTGCAAATGGTGATGAAAGCATGAAATTCGGGTCACATACTCAGAATGAGCCTCTCTTTCAGATAAGAGGTGGAGCCACGCCGAATTTTTACCGGAAGGGGGCTCGGGGGCTCCTTAAAGTTGAGGGTGCTAGGACTCCCACCAAACCGCTTCAGTTCGTTTTAATAATTAAAAAGGAAACTTATGAAGATATCGAAAACATTGACGGCGTTTATCGCCTTGACCCGAGAATGTTTCATTATGAAAGAAAAAAAAAGTTCTTCGGCAGGTCACAAAAACTGGTTTTATTCTATTTTCACCTACAAAGAATTCATAAGGAGATGTGCAACACGTTGATTCTCACAAATTTGTATCCTCTGAATTCGTTTGTGGAGTCGTGGAAAATTTTTTATGGTGTATCTTCTTGAAGAGGGGTTTTCCAAAGAACAAGCTATTTTCAACACTAAAATCAAACAAAATTTTCTCAATGTTCTGAATCGAAATTACTGAATTCCTCCCAGCGAAACATACCCTGAACTGTTCTTTGGAAGTACCGCGTGCTATTGAACGTGGAGTGGGTCCTGAAACACCATCAGAATTTTTCTTTTGTGATGCTGCGCTCCACTCTCGACCGGAGCAATTAGGTTCCTACATAGCATGCGCGGAGGGTATACAATACACGTAATTTCAATACCTATTATAGTAGGTTCACTTGTACTGTGACTCTAGTTGGCTGGGCAAATTTTCTACTTTAGCACTGAAGGCAGTGTAGGCTTGCCGCCTTTTTACCTGGTGTGAAACTGACTTCTCTAGAAGTGAGTTGTATTTCTTATCAAATTGATATTAAAACCTTGGAAAACTGACCTTGTCATAGGTGGAAATGCGACTAGAGGGGCGCAGAGCTGTATAACCGTCATTTAGACACTAGAACCCTACGGAGCTGCCGAGGGGACCGCCTTGAAGTCATCTAGACGGCGGCCATTCAAGGCCGACAAAAACTCGTTTTGCCAAAGTTCAAAACGAAAGCAAATTGAAAACTGAAGGTACTCACATGTGTTTCGGTCTAATACGCAACATTGAGCGGCTGGGTTTTTTAAAATTCGATTGAATAAACTTTTAACACGTAAATCCTGCTGCAACAGCAGGCCTGCTGGGATGTTCCTTGTCTTGCTAATAGTTTTTCATGGTTCGGCGTGTCTTTTCGACTGGAAGAGGTGAGAGGATTGAAGATTCCATGGGACCCCTTTTTTTGGACGAAGGACTAGTATTTTTTAGTTTGCATTATCGTAAAGTTGAACCGGCTTCGAGAGGTTAGAAATATTTTTGACACCTGTCAAATGTCAAAGCTGCTTTGATTTAATTGTTCATTGGCGAAAATTAAGAACAGGTCGAAAAATTACATTTTCCAATGAAATGGAAAAAGGCGTCAGACATCACGTCCCGCAAAAATGTCGATCTGCAGAGGAAATACGTAAAAAATGTGTTCCAAAAGTGGTCCGAACGACGAACGCCAAATGAAACCAGAGCAGCCAACCGCAAAGATTTGGGGATTTTCTATATTTAAGATTTGGAAACTTAAAAACAAAATCTCACAGCCGACTAGAATCACGGTCCAAGTGAACATACTATATGACACAATTTCAATCATGGAAAATTTCACTGAACCGAGAAAATACCCTGCATCGTGTACAGGCTGGTCCATCCTAGCGTAATTATCCCATAGCGGTCTTACCCCTCAAGATAGAGAAAAAGATGTAAGAAAGAAGCTATATGGTTTGATGAGACCTATAACCTAAAATTATTTTCAGCTATACCGGGTGTCCCATTTTGACGGGATCAACAAAACGTCAATTTTTTTGAATGGAACACCCTATATTTTTTTGCATTTTCGGATTCAGCTTTTTTAACTGTCTTATGCCTGTTATTTTGTTTTTGAATTGTGTGGCAGTGCTACCAACTAAAAATTTGAAAACTGAAAGAAATCGCATTTCCACAGTCACCTTGAAAAAATCGTAGCGGCCTTGCTTTTCAAAACTAAGAGATAAAACTTGACATGGTGATAGTCAAGTCACAGACCAATATACCAATGTCAAAAAATTGCGATTTCTTGATACAGGGCGTTCACAAAAAAAAATCAAACTTTATAATTTTCAAAGTTTCATAACTCATTTTTTTCAAATAGCATGCCCCTAATTTTATAACGTTATTCGATAGCTTTTTTATCCTCTTTCATTTTTACAAGGAGTGACCTACCCTTAAGCTTCATTTTTTTCGAGATAATCGGAAATTTTCACAAAATTTGTGATTTTTCAATTTTCTTTCACAAATTGAGTTTGCCGTGATGAATGACAGACAAGCCAAATAGTACGCAACTCTCGGTTAGTCAGTCTGAATATTGTCGAACAAAAAAAAATGGCTTCAACGCAGAAAAAAACAAAGTGGGATCCTGGATATCTGGATTATTACCAGAATATCATATCAATCATTTTCTCTCTCGCGTAAAGTCATTTTTCCTTGTTCGACAATATTCAGACTGACTAACTGAGAGTTGCGTACTATTTGGCTTGTCTGTCATTCATCACGGCCAGCTCAATTTGTGAAAAAAAAAAATAATAATAATCACAAATTTTGTGAAAATTTCCGATTATCTTGGAAAAAATGAAGTTGAGGTGCCCTTGGTAAAAATGAGAGAGGATAAAAAAAGCTATCAGATAACGTTATAAAATTAGGGGCATGCTATTTGAAAAAAATGAGTTATGTAACTTTGAAAATTATAAAGTTTGATTTTTTTTTGTATCAAGAAATCGCAATTTTTTGACATTGGGATATTGGTCTTTGACTTGACTATCACCATGTCAAGTTTCGTTTCTTAGTTTTGGAAAAGCAAGGCCGCTACGATTTTTTCAAGATAACTGTGGAGATGCGATTTTTTTCAGTTTTTAATTTTTAGTTGGTAGCACTGCCACACAATTGGAAAACAAAAATACAGGCATAAGACAGTTGAAAAAGCTAAATCCGAAAAATAAATGCAAAAAAATAGAAGATATTCCATTTAAAAAAATTGACGTTTTGTTGATCCCGTCAAAATGGGACACCCTGTATAGCTGAAAATAATTTTAGTTTATAGGTCCGTATAGGTCTCATCAAACCATATAACTTATTCTTTCTTACATCTTTTTCTCTATCTTGAACGGTAAGACCGCTATGGGATAATTACGCTAGGATGGACCACCCTACATACATACACTCCGCGCATGCTATGTAGGAACCTAATAGGCGAAATTCAGTGCCATTTCTGCGCTGGCGCAACCATGGTAGGGGATTTGAGAGTAGTGCCGTATGCTAACACATGTAAAAAGCGTAATTTCAACATTGTATATTATTGAAACGGCTGTAAATGAAACTTTCAAATAAGCTATGGAAAAAAGAGGGTTTCTTGATCTTTCATTGTGTTCAAGACCAGCAATGATGGATCAGTTTTAGATACACAAGGAGCGAAAATATGGTGACGTGTTTATCAGTTGGTGTGTTTTTGACCGCCCTACTTCTAGTATTCTTCTCTGCCTTAAGGTTGCCGTCCTGTCTCTCAATGGCATGAAACTGCATGTAAACAAATGGTAACTAAAATTTTATCGAGTTATATGTATAATATATCAGAGGTTTTGTGTTTTCTGTATTTTTTTCAAAAATGACAGGCAGTTTGTTGAGTGCCTGGCTGCAAAAACCGTACGAAAAGAACATTACAGTTCCATTTCATGTGTTCCCAAAAAACATCACCTTCTAGGCAACCAGTTATACACTGAAAACGGCTTTTTCGTTCTTTTCGGAGCACTATACGCGCGGAATTAATTTTTTCGACAGCAATGCACATGGACAACATCATTCCGCATAATCTAGCATGGAAATCAGGAGTTTCTTGTCATCTATTTTCCTTTGTTAAATCGATGGCTAAAAATCTGCAGGTATTGACTTTTCCTAGCTCGCGCAGACGCATGAGTTCCATCCCCTAGCTTTGCGAACCTACAGCGCAAGTCGTGCCTTTGAATATCGCATATTGCCCCGGTCGAAAGTGGAGCGCAGCATCACAGAAGAAAAATTCTGATGGTGTTTCAGGACCCACTCCACGTTCAATCGCACACGGTAATTCCAAAGAACGGTTCAGGGTATGTTTTGCTGGGAGGAATTCAGTAATTTCGATTCAGAACATTGAAAAAATTCTACGTAGTTTGATTATTCAAATGGCACTGTTGTTATGGAAACGGATAACTCAAGTGCCTGATAGTCGCTGCCTGATAGGTTATGTTGAAATTGGGTTGGGGCACGACAACATGACGTTGGCTGTGGATACGTGTGTCGTGTAGGACTAGGACTTACCCTACCGTTCAGAGAAGTTCCGTTGACCGCAATGATATACTTTTAACCGGCTGACCGTACTCAAAATGGATTTCATTCCTGAACTCAGTTGCACTTTTTGATTGTTCATTTGTAGGTAGCCAAAGCGAACCGTCACTTTTCGCGATGTTTTATTTATCATCGGTTACCGATACCGTAAAACTGCTCTTGACTACAGTTTAAAATCGAAGAAATCATCGTCACCCACCACTGACACGTGAGAAGCCATTTTCGCCAGTAAAATGTCGACTGTCAATGTCAACCATATCTGTCACTGTCACTTGTCACTTGACAATCTTGACATACATAACAGGACATGTCTCCGTAATTTGCAGGCCGTCTGCAATATGTAGGCGAAGCAGGAGCGCTAAGGCGCTTCACCGCTACGAAGCTTCCACAGGAAGTACTGCAGCAGCTTGGGCATTGACCTTTTCAAAAGGTATCACCTTTCAGCCCAACCCAAAGGTAGCCTCGGAGGTAGCTGTTCCTTTTTAGCAGTCAAGCAGACTTAAATTTTTACGGTTTTATAGGCAACCAATAATACACGGCCAATCTGAAAGTTGCAGTAATGGGGAGCGCTGAGCGCTTGCTTAGTGCTGGCGCTGCGGCAGTGGCGGCTGGGGTAATGTAACAATGACAATTGACTTCATAATCATAACTTTTCTGTCATTCACCATCACAACTGATCAATACGACTGACGACGACAGGTGAGGGACTTCTCAGGTGTGTCTATTTGTAGTCTTTGTTCATTCGGGCGGTAGTCACGTGAGTTTGAGTGTCGCGGTTCTGTAACTCCGTTCCGTATCGAATTATGAATGATGAACTCATCAGCTCAGCGCAAGTTATAACCTACCCACGCGCTTTGTTCAATTAGTGCCACCCCACACCTGGAAGTGCCATGCACAAAGCCTTACCCCCCTGTTGGGTTGGGAGTGGAAGACACGCGGTGTGACTGCTGCGAAGATGACTTTCTTGGTGAGTCTGAAACATAAATAAACATGAGTCTCTTTCTAATTTTCCTTGTTGGACAATACTTATATAAAAACATCGGCAATCCATAAAAGACCCATGCCCGAGCCCCATGCTTCAAGAACTGCGAACAGTGTGAACTAGGCGGCAAAAATAATGGCGCAGACGCAAATTATTAAGGGATCTCTTTGAGCGTCTGACAGGCCAGCCTGGGCAAAATTCAAGGAAAAGTCAGCGCTCAAAAAGTAAATGAAACCGAATTTCAAAAAACCCAGCCGCTCAAAGCTGCGTATTGGACCGAAAGTCATGTGAGTAGGTACCTACCTTCAATTTGCAATTTGCTTTCGTTTTGGAGCTTGGCGGAACGAGTTTTGGTCGGCCTTGAAGGCGGCTCCGTAGGATTACTAGGATTTTGCTGTCTAAATAACGGTAATACAGCTCTGCGCCCCTCTAGTCGCAATTCTACGTATGACAAGGTCAGTTTTCCAAGATTTTGACAAGAAATTTAACTTTACTTCCAAAGAAGTCAGTTTCACACCAGGTAAAAAGGCAGCAAGCCTACAATGCTAAATTAGAAAATTGGCCCAGCCAACTAGAATCACAGTAGAAGTGAACCTCTACTATACCTAGACCTGTCTGTCCCGAGACCCGTCCGCATGCCAAAAATTTCAAGTCATAAATTCACAAGTTCGTCGTGCATGCGTTGCTGCTCTTGAATTATTATTATTGTAGTTGTTATTGTTATTTAGGCAAGATTTTGGTGACCTTGTCATGCAGACGATCCCAATTTCGATAATTCCAAAAATAGGAATGGACTACAAACAGTGTCCAAGGTTAAAAATAAATTGCGGAACATCGACGAAGTTTTTTAGAAAAACATTATGAAAGTTAGAAAACTAGGCAGTGTATTTTGAGCGCCGGGGAGGATATGCAACTCCCGAACGAAGTGGAAATGGTACCAAATGAAAGGTAAAATACAGGAACGGAACAGGGGAGCAAAATAGTGGTGCTGGGTGGGGAGAAGCTAAAAAGTACGCGTCGTAGAACAACAAACATGGCTAAAAATTGCTAACAGATTTTTTTTAATTGCAATAACATACTGCGCTTCATGGAGCACATGCATTTCCACATTTTTCGCATAGCTTCTAGAGGCAAGTAAACAATACAGCTGTACATTTTCGTAGCGTGCTTTTATTATTCACTCAAGTGATATAAGTAACCAACAATACAGCTTTTTTTACTGTTGCCTACGTCAAGCCCGTAAAAGCCCATCGAAAGTTTCGTATTGGCCGTGCATGACACAAAAGCTGAAATATCTGGCACGTATTCTGTTTTGTTCTTTACAGCATTCACTTTGAAAACTACAATAACCTGCAATGAGCAATGTCGCACAGTTTTTCGAATTAATTAGAGATTTGCATCTTTTCACTTGCACGTATCAAAGAGCTGCAGAGAACTTTTTCTCCGTACCGCACTTCTCGAATGGAGGATGGAAGCAAGTCGAACAGCTCTGCCTTATTGTCGGAGTCTTGCAGAAAAGGTTGCCAAGGTACTTTCTTGGGAATTTTAGTCCTGAGCGTTACCTTGGTTCGGATCCCGTCTCCCCGTTTTTTTTTCGGGTCATTCCTTCAAGGCTGCCTGTAGGTACCTGAAGAGCAATTAAACGTGCATTAGGAATAAGCATACAGTGGAGAATGGAGACTGAAGAGCAATCTCATACCCTCGTGTTTACCGTATTTTTGTACAATTCCACTTACCTGTCCCAAAAAGTCTCTAATCGTTTAACATTCTCACTTTCATCTTCCAAAAATTGCAGGAATACATTCTGCACGTAGTCGTTGAAGTTGACTGTTGAACTTTTTGGAGTCAACATGTGAACTATTGCTGGGCCTTCTATCTTTTTTGCATTAACTTCGGGTGCTCTTTCCAACAATATTGTCTTGCTTGACAGTTTTGTCAACTATCCACTTTTAAAGTTCACACTTACAGACTAGATTCTTATTTCTAATCCCTGGATTCTGACTTCGAGCCCATGGATTCTGATAATCTCGGAAAAGTAGGTACTATTGTAGACAAAGAAAAGCTGAACGACAGATGAATGACTTTTCAAATTTCAGACCTGTGAATCAGCTTTACTGTCATCAAGAATGTGCCACCCATAACCAATAATGCTTTGTCATTTTCTGTGTCAAACGTGACAGAATGTTCAATGAATCTGTCAGGGTGCAAATTATGCCTCTTGTGGAGAGTGGTATCGCGTACAAGACGGCAGCAGACCTTCTCAGTAACAGGAAAGGGATGGTCTACAACGTTATGGTGCAAGTGGCGGGGAAAAATTCAAGGCTGACACGGCAACCAGGTTCAGGACCGAGTTCAGGACGCAAAGCTACCACCGAAGCCGAAGATCAAGGATTGATCCAAATGGTCTATGTCCAGATCACGGTATTTTCAGATGCTAGAGGACGATTCGTTCGCCAATGTTCGACATGCTGCAAAAGGCAACGGACCGCCATCGCCATGGACTCGTAGCATATTACATAAAATCAACCAACACAAGGTCACCGTGTTGCGGCGGGTTCGTGTTGATACAGTGCAGTGGGTAGAAATCTTGGTGGAAATGATCCATTTTTATCTTCACCTTCTTCTACTCCTGGCCCATAGCTACAGAGAAATCGAAGACACAACTGACGTTGTCTGTCTTGTGTCTCAAAAAAAAATCACTGGCATTTTGTCATGGGCTTGTCAAAAAGTGATAATCCTAAAGGGCCTTTCACAAAATTTGAAAAGTCATTCATCTGTCGTTCAGCTTTTTTTGTCTACAATAGTACCTACCTACCGACAGTAACAACAGTAGGATGACTTTCAAAATCACAATTTGCCAGAATTGCACAGTTATGAAGATTTGTTTTTGAAACACAATAGCACGAGTTTCTTCTATTGCTTACTTCCCTTTCGCACCCACAGTCCACACCCATCGACCCTTCGCGCATAAGCAAGTAAATGATCAACTCGCCAATAAAGCAAAATTTGAGCGACGATTTATTCCAGATTCTTGTTATCTTTAGCTAATGACATCGATGCCTGAATTATTTTTCTTTTTTGAATTTTTTATTTTGTTCAAGCTCAACAATCGATCAAAATAGATGTGTCAGTGTATGATCAGTTTGAAGAATAGCAGGTCCAGAGATGTCTTTGGGCTGAGTGTTCAACTCCTGAAGGGTATTGCTGATCTTGTTATAGTCCCATTGACCAAGCTGATCAATTTATGCATAACATCCGCTTCTTTTCCAGACTGTTTGAAAAGAGCTTTAGTAATACCCGTTTTCAAGAACAAGGGTGATGTCAATGATCCGGGTAACCATCGACCCATATCTATGTTGCCGGTCTTTTCTAAAATCCTCGAAAGGGTGATGAATGGTCAGCTCGTTGCTCACTTTGAGACCAACCGTTTGTTTTCAGAGAAGCAGTTTGGTTTCAGGCGGGGCAGATCTACATCCCAGGCGTTGTTGGACTATGTTAGGAGGTTGGTTGATGGCTTTGAGGAGGGAGACTGTGGTGTATCTACGTTTCTCGATGTCGACAAGGCTTTCGACTGCGTCTCTCATTCCGTCTTACTCCGCAAACTTTACTTCTATAATGTTCACCCCACAGCTTGTAGAATGATCTCGTCTTATCTTGCCGGACGATCTCAATCGGTTTGCCATGCTTCCACCATGTCTTCTCCGCTCCCGGTTGATCATGGAGTTCCCCAAGGTTCCGTGCTTGGACCGACACTGTTTCTGATTTATATCAATGACTTACCTTTCGAACATGCCGATGGGACTATCAGGTTGTTCACTGATGACACAGTTCTATGCAGTTCGGCTCCAGGACTTGAGGATGCTGTCTGTCTCGACGCCAGTTTGCGAGAGCTAGCTACACGTTGGTTTGCTTCGAATAGGCTGAGCCTTAATAATGACAAATCTGCTAGTGTTTTGTTTACTTTGAATAGAGTCGGTGATGTGGACCTGGAGGGATCGGCTAAGTTTCTGGGACTGCACATAGACTCCAGACTGTTGTGGGACAAATATGGTGATGTTTTGGGGACCAAGTTGTCAAGACAGATTTACTTGCTGCGTAGTATCTCGAACTGTGTGTCGGGCTCTGTATTGCGTAACGCTTATTTTTCTGTCATTGAGACTCACTTGTCGCATGCGTTAGTTGTATGGGGCCACTCGTCGGTGAGATCCTACATTTTCCGTTTACAAAGGAGAGCTCTTCGTGTTGTTGCGGGTATTGGCTACAGAGACGATTGTCGGCCACATTTTGTCAATCATGACCTTGCCTTGCCTTTATATCTTCCAGTGCTTGGTCTACGTCAAAAACAACTTATTGGAGTACTCCGCGAATTCGGATATCCATGTGCACGATACAAGGAATAAGAAGCTTTTGCGTCCTGCTCCTCTGCGGCTTACCCGGTCTCGGATGGCCAGTAATTATCATGCCATCAGATTCTTCAATAAAGTCCCAGATGAAGTCAAAAAGTTACCTTTATTGTCATTCAAAAGCCATGTCAAGAAACTGTTGATCAAGGAGGCTTACTACTCGTGGGACGAGTTTCTCAACTCCGACCACAACGCTTTTTTGTAAATGTACGTTGCTTCAGAATTTTGTTGCATATAATGTGTTTTCTGTTTTTGTATTTTATGTTTTACATAATTTTCGGTGAGACGGAAGATCAGCCGTTGAGCTGAATCTCACCTTTTGTGTACCTTTTACACAATAAATTCTTTATTATTTATTATTATTATATTTTGTTCCTAGAGGTCTGAGTTTCTTTTTTTTTTGTTCTTTTATTCATTTTTTTCTTTCATTTAACGGCGGCCTATTCCCGCAACGAAGCCCAACACCGACGGCGACGAATGCTTTCCTACACTATACCGGAAATTTTGACGAACCCCTATGTGTTCCATCACAGGGTAGGGATTTTTAACGACCACCAACATCGCATGGGGTGGGCACCATCGTTCGTATTTCACGTCGCGCATTTAGCAAGCATCATAACTAAACCAAGAAGCTTGTTTTCGAGGCGGAAATTCGTCCCCGGCGGGGTACGAACCAGCGGTCTCTGGAATGGCAGTCGAGCGCGCTGACCACCACACCACAAGCTTCTCAGTTTTTATTTTGTTTTCATTTAAATTTTCATTAGAATAAACTTTTTCCAAACTAAAATTTTTTAAATTTTTTTCACCGACCTGTGCTATTCTTGAACGTGTTCAAAAAATTTTCGTATACGAATTATCCTTTCCGACAGTCCAAGTGCAAACGAAACTAAGGAGATTCGTATACGAACAGTCATTCGAATAACTCGAGAATCGCACCCCTTTACAATGAATTCATGTTTATTGATATTTTTGTTTGCGGAATGAGTACTTCCAAGCCAATAAAGTACGTAAACGGGTAAATCTAGGTAAATCTATGTGGGTATTCAAAAAGGGTATTCATTTTCACGAATACATGGATTCTGATACTTTCGAGATTTAGTATCGAATCCTTTTTTTGCATCGGGATTCAGGATTCGTATTCGAATACTTTTTTCGGGATTCGACCCAAGTCTGCACACTTATACCCTTGACAGACTAGAAAGCTTAATGATCATTAAGCGTAAATTACGATATGAATTACTAGTGTGTCACGTCGTCATTCACGTAATGATCATTTAGAAAGCCATTTAGGACCTTAATGTTCAATAACGAGGAGCAATCATAATCGCCGAATAATCGCCGGTGGTCGTGCATCATCGCCGTGATTTTTAATACCATTGGCCAGCTTTTCTGCAATGAATCGCGATATCTGTCATCTGTCATCAAGTCTGTCAGGCCGCCATTCAGACACGTATTTCTGGAATGGAGGAACTGGATTTTGTGTCTTGCCTCTTGCAACAACATCTCTTGTACCAAATTATGAGATAATGCCCGTAGCGTGCACGTATAAGCACGTACAAAAAATTGAAACTCCCCTATATAAGAATGTTACATAAGAAATGACCACCTATTCGCGGAATTTGGATGATACGAACATTGCAAACGCGCAGTGCGATATAGATTGGTGGCACTTTTTTTGGGCAAAGTCGAATTCATTGATGAGGAGATGGGTTTCCGTAAGTATCCGTGAGACAGGTAGGTATATAATGTCCGTAGCGTGCACGTATAAGCACGTACGAAAAATTGAAATATCTCCTCGCTCCACATAAGAAATGACCGCCTGCGCCTGTTCGCGAGAGTTGGATGATACGAACATTGCAAACTTGTAGCACAGTATGGGTTGGCGGTCTATTTCTGGCAAAGTCAAGAAGAGAGCACAAGTAAGCGGATCTTATAGCAATCGACTGGCGCCTTCAAATGTGGAAAAGGAGTAGGTCGAGGAGTAGGTACTTACGGAGGTTCTTACGAAGAGCAAAATCTCACGAGGAGCAAAAAGATAATACAGAGATATTGATTTTGATGACGATGATGATGTTTACGACATTTTTGCATCGGCATCCAAGCTTGACCCACACCAACTGCGAACTACGGTTTTTCTGTATTCGTTACACCGATAGTGTCTCTGCGTGTGAAATATGTCGGCCAATGTTTGCGTGAGTTTTATTGGGACGGATGTCGCGCTTACCCTTACGACTGCTGTAAATGAGAACAAGTGATGTATCGCTGGCAAACTCCGTAAATCCGGGACGGATGCCCCACGTAGACCCACGTTCCTCCATATACACCCTCTACTTTCGCAGGGCTGGTCGGCATGCGTGTACTGGCCGTATAGCTGGCGTCCACCAGGGGCCGAGAGCCCCCTCCGGAAGATATGACCGCAGTCGCGCGGCGTAATCTCCGGCGCTTTCCGTCTTTCTTTCGCTTTCATCCGGAGGACGAATTATAGCTCTTGTCACGGCTGTTCATTTGTAGATGGAGTTTTTATCCCCTGGAGGAAATCCCCAATCACGAGCCGAGAAAATTGCTTATCTCTGCAGGAAGGGGGGGGGGGGGGGAGGAGGTGGCGGTGGCGGCGGCGGAAGCCGAGACAATGCACCTCCACTACCGACACCGCGTTCTTCATCTGCGGCCCGCCGCCGCCGCCCTGTAGCGCAACGAGATGTGTCAATTACTGTTGAGTACGACGAGAGCCCATCCGTTTAATGGCACTTCTAATCAACCGCTGATGCCACCACCGCGCCGCCCTGCTTTTGTCCGGATTTATTCAGACAGAAGATGAAAAAGCCGAAGAGAACCCGGAGATGAGAGAAAGAAAGAGTGCGGTCGAGTACGCCGCCCCCCAGCTACCGCGCCGGCCCCCATAAATAACACCAATCTTCCTGTTCTTCGTGGCCGTTGTAATGGAATGGCAGAGGTGGCAAGAAAAAGCTGCCGACGAGAATACACTACTTTTAAATTTGAGGTTCAACCACATGTGTAGTCTGTATAAAGGAACAAAATAACTAGTCATAAAAAGAATTTGTAAAAGTGTTGGGTATTGAGGTGACCATGCATTGGAGTCATCGGACCCATTGAAACATTAAAAAAAAAACCTGAGCTGAAAATAACTTCGAAAAGACATACGGGTTATCAGATACTTTGAGGGATGAGGGATAAAATGCTTTTTTATAAAAAGATACAGGGTGTTGAAGTTGACTTTTTTGAATCGATCTTCCACCGTAACTTTTGAACCGTTGGATCGTTTTCAATCAAATTCAAACCAGACTACTGAAGTAAGTCTCCATCGAATAATAATACCGCGATTCATCAAAAAATTTCAGGGGGTAGATAATAGGAGGCTTTTTTCTCCCCTATTTTTACCTGTCTTGATTATTTGTTGAACTTGTTGATGTTTCCGGATTCTACATTTAATTTAGAAGAAAGAGTTACTCTTGCAAAATGTCGATTAGCAGGGCCGTCTTGAGCGGGCGTGCAACTCGTGCATGGCACAAGGGCGGCCAGATTCAGGGGGCGTTTTTTCCTTTTTTTTTTTGCTTTTTATATTTTACCTCCGCGGCCGCCCATGAACATTTTGAATTTTTTTATTAAAAAAGCTATAGGTACACAAAATTTGACATTGAAAAAATGGGAGGAGGGAGCGGTTCAACAGTTTTTGCATTAGAGGCTTGATTTACGAGATATTTGGGTTTTATATGTTGGAAAACATCTCGAAATCGCCACTTTCCAGGGCCCAAATGGTTTATCTCTGAAAACGCATCGTTTCTTAGCAAAAATGGTAGTAAATCAACTTAAAACACCTAGAAAACTTATTCCAGTTGAGGAAACATGAGTTTTCTTGGATATTAATTTTTAGACCTTTTAAAGTCGCGATTTCGAGGCGTTTTCCAAAGTTTCAAACCCAAATATCCCGAAAATGAAGCCTCTTAATCAAGATTTTACAAGAGTAACTTTTTTCTCTAAATTGAATGAAGAATGCAAAATATGAACAATTTCAAAAAATAATTGGGGGAGGTGAAAATAAGGGACGAAAAAGAGCACTCTCCCTATTATCTACCCCTTATGAAAATTTTCGATGAATCGCAGTATTATTATTCGATGGAAACTTTTTGAATAAACTTTGGTCCAAATTTGATTAAAATCGGTCCAACGGTTCAGAAGTTACGGTGAAAAACCGATTCAAAGAAGTCAACTTCAACACTCTGTATCTTGTTAAGGAAGCATTTTTAGGATCATGAGTTTTATTCCTACTCAGCCTTATTTTTGATGGGCAATTATCCCTCAAAGTTTGTAATAAGCAGTAGCTAACAGTGCTAACACTCTGTATACAGGATGTCCCAGGATAAGTGTTATAAAATTTACAGGGAGGTAGAAAATTGGAAAATAAGGGGACTTTTCTCGATAAACATACCCCCGCAAATGTATAATAACAATAACGGAGGTACAGGCCTTCAAAGTTGTTTTTTAAAAACAGTTTTTTTTTGCATAACTTTTGAACCGTTCAACCAATGTTATTCAAATTCAAACCAAAGTTCACTAAAACAGGTCTCTATTGAACAAGAATAGCGCATTTAGGAGCGAAGATAATAAGGGCCTTTAAACAACTTTGAAGGCCTGTATCTCCGTTATTATACGTTTGCGAGGGTGTGTTTATTGAAAAAAGTCCCCTTATTTTTCAATTTTCTATCTCCCTGTGAATTTTTGTAACGCTTAATTCGGGACAACTGTATACCGGTGAGAAAGCTGATGGTATTTTCATCTTCAGATGACTTTGCCTGGAAGTTGACACTGAACTGTTCCCCTCATTTTGACCCTTTGGCTACGATCGTTACCACCTTCAGGACGTCGCGGGATGCATCTAGTTTCGACAAAGCACGACACAAGAAGCCCCCGTTGTTTGCTCGCGAGAACCCGAATTTCTGTCGTGTCGCCGTCCCCGCCTCGGTAGCCCCAAATATAGAAAGTTTCACGCGGAAGGATTACTAACATGCATTTGAAACAAGTCGCCGAAAATGCGTTCCATCACAACACGTTCGTTATCGTTACCGCTGTTGAAGGAATTTAAACTCCCACAGACCAAGGGTGGAAAAGACCGAACCCATGATCCGATGGCGTCCAAATTTTTTGTGAGTATTTAGACCAAGCTCTGAAGCACGACGCGTCCTTGTGCTTGTCGAGCAGCCTATGTCTTGGCTAGCTGTAGACCTCAGTCTTGCTTCTGCGGTTCTCCTTATCCGCCGGTTTCCACTTGGGGTTGTTCTACGTCGGTTCCCTGGTCTTCGACGGTGATTAATGCTACCATTCCTCCTCTAAACAGTTCTTTGAATTGATTGCAACAGCGGATTCATTTTTGCGATATCTGCAAACGTTTGCTCTTTTACTTTCCCGGCCCGTCCAAGGGAAAGTTATGTAATGATGCAGGATGCAGGAAAAACGTTCTGACACGATAGCTGCCGAACCGATACTCTGATCGACTTGAAATTTGGTATACAGACAGGGTCTTGCTGTTAAATGAACTGATTAGTTTTTGGCTGTCATTTGTCAAACGGAAATGTCACTATCAAAAAATGACAGAAGCTATATCTCACAGAACTTGACTTGCAAAATGCCGTTTGAAAGCCCATAAAAAACTGTATTCAGAACAGTTGAAAATTGTGCCCTATCTGTCACCTGTCAAAAAATAAAAAATGTCAAAGTCCAAAACTTTACCATTCAATTATTCAATATCTATCCGATGAATTGGGACCAAATTTGGCAGGAAGCAACAAAACATAAGAGTCAAATTAAGTCTGCAGTTGCAATTTTCCACTATTTTCCCGTCGGGCGTTATGAATTTCCAAAATTTCTCCTAGCCGTTGCCACTCGAGAGAACGACTCACCCGGATTTCCACCAGGATGACTCGCTTTAGATGCAGCACTCCACTCAAAAACTCATTCCTGGTCGAGGATCGACTTTTTTCGAAAAATTTCAACTGATATCGGAAGTAGATTGAACTGGGCGTCTTGTAGATCTATTTTTGAAATCGACAGAGCTTCGGTTTTCCGACGGTAATTTTTTCAATAACAAATTTGCACATTCCGTGAATTTGAAAAAACTGCAGCGTAAACTTCAACATGCGGTGAGCCACACGGAATATTCATTTTAGGTGCAGACATGCTGCGGATGAAAGTTGGAGAAAAAACTGAATTAATTTTTGGAGGAAAAATTTTCAAAATCGGACCAACGGTTTTCAAGTTTTCCTCTCTGGAAAAACTGGAAATTTTCCAACTTTTTATTCCGTGATCAGATTTCTACCATTTGTTTTTGAAGAATAGATAACTGGTTCTTGAACATTTTCCAATAATTTCTCTCCAATTTCCCGAAAATTTTCCCACTGAAAATATAAAACCGCTTATGCGATCCTGCAAATTAAGCGGTTCTGCCACGATAATTACCGAATTATTGATCCGATCAAATCGAAATCAGGTAGGAAAGCATAAGTTCAGCCTGGAATGACCTGATTAGACTTTAGGTAGATGATTTTGATCTTTAGGTGACACCAGCCCAGTGGGTCTGGGCTTGTCTGGATATAGCATTGCATTCTTCAAATTTCGCAACAAGTGTCTTCCTAGTTCTACCTTTCGAAATATTTCATCACCATGGAAACCTCAGAACCTGTCACTTGTTCTGTAGGCCCAACAATGGATGCAGAATGATCGCATAACGCACAACTGAGTAAAATGTTTTCATCAATTTCCGAATTAAGTCCCACCTTCCCGAAGGGACACTTCGATCAAAATCCTTACTGACGTCCCTGGATACCGCCGGGAAAGTTTTGTGTCGCCCCACAACAGATTTCCTGCTTATTCATCCGTGGTATGAGTATCAATCGATCCTGAAATGTGGGAGTTCCTGGAATCTCGAATTCTGGAGAAGATTCACAATGGCGATACAAATTCACACCTTTTTTCAATATTTGCTCTCACTCACTGACTCACAGTTCAGTTTTTGTAACAATATAATATTTTAAAAAAAACAAGGTAAATTTTCAGGACATTCACCTGTGCATAGGTACGGTACGTATGAAATAAACAAGAACTTGCTTGTGTACCTACATCTAGACCTACACACATAGATAGTAATTTATCAAATTGAATCTTGCTGTCCTCTCCTTCAAGTCACAAGTTTAAACAGTATGGCCCACGCGATTCAACGAACGCTTCAGCTCTTGTTTCCGTAGCGGCGCACGCTGGGAGCGGCGTTTTAATGCCCTCCGTAAATAAAATAAAAAAATATATATCTCCTGGCGGATGGTGGTCAGCCGCCCCCGAGGGAAATTCGCGAGTAACCCAACCGTGGAAATATTGTCAAACATATACAGTGAAGGAATATAAAAATACGGAAGTACGTCTTGAATAATTGAGGGAGCAATGGTGGGATCAATTGTTAAAACAAACAGAGCTGACCACATGTTATTGCGGCCTTGTAAATCCCAACTAGCCGATGGTAAGTGCTGGGGCGGGACCCGGGGCTCCACTCCATCACGCCGGGGCCTCTGGGACGCCGATACACCGGGCTCTTTACTGCTGCTCCTCGACGTCTCTTCGGTTTCCTGATGCTGTGCCGCTGCAGCAACACTTTGTTCGCTTTCCCTTTTCCCGAAACTCTCTTCGGCGTTGTTTTGCCGTTTGCGGCCTCTCGGATGCACGCCGGCACCGACTAAGTTATTGCTCTTCATGAGGTGACGGGCCAGAGTCTGGTGCCCAGAGCTGCCTTTTCCGTTTCTCGTCCCTCTGATGCTGCGTGCTTCGACCCCCCAGATTGATTGCCGGGGCATTTTTATCTCGGTTTGTGTTGAACTTCCTCGAACGATTATCTTGATGACGTTTTGGTGACTGTATGGTTAACGACCACATTGTATTAACTTTTTACAACCACGAAACCAACTCTGTTGCCTTCTACTTACGATTTTTAACCGCCACGAGCTGGTTAGCTCTCATAGCTAATTTTCAAATTAGAAACTACAATCTTAAGGCGGCCACTCGCAGGTTTTCCGCCAAAAGACAGCACATAAACATTTACAAAATGTTTGTGAAATATTGAAAGCAAAATATTATAATATTGATAAAATATTGAAGTTATTTTAGTGAATATTGTATAAATATTTATTGAATGTTTTGATCTCCCGCTTTTTAATATTCGTACAATATTCGCAAAAAATATTTTGACAATATTTAGAACCGGATATTTCAGAAACGTTTTCAGATTTGCAGGAATTCAAAAGATGTTTTTTTTTTAATTGTAACAAAATGAGACGTTCTTTGCAAAAACCCCACTTGTCAATTTCAAAAAAATTCTGCTTCATGTATTTCATCAAGCACTTCTGGATGCCTGAAAATGATATGTGGTGTTTCTGCAGAGGCGTTATAGTTTCAAACACAGCTAAAATGTTTCTACACTGGTTTCGCAGAGACTTATTTATAGTGCCCGTGGTTCGATTAAAAATCGAATGGTATACCGCATTTAATGATTAAAGCAAGCCATTTGGTACAGTTGCCCTTGAGACCTATTTGAACGATTTGGCCCGTAGTTCCTAAAAAAAATTTCATGCGGTCTCAAAATTTGGGGGGGGGGAGTGAAAAATTATAAAAAATCTTCAAAATAATTCCTTCCACACTAAAAACGTGTTTTTGAGGCCTATATAGAGCAATCTACCTCTAACTAGTATGATCTCAGTACCCACCTCATGAACCGGGCACCGGAAGTCAAAACTAAGCGCCATTTTGGAAAAAAATTAAGTCAAATGAGAAAGCAACAAAAGATCTTGTGTGGGGTATCCTTTCCAACGTTTTCTGGATCGCTGAGCACGATTATGATAAGTAAAATACGATTTGAGTTACGGGGTTAAAGTTACTAAAACAATCCCATGGATAAGGTACTTGTTGGGGGTAGAAATAGCAAACAGCAATAATACGTAAAGGTATTCAGTCTTCAAAAAATGTATGCCAATCAACATTGCACAATATAAAAATTATTGTGTCATTTCCAGTGAGAAAATTAAACATGTCCATCTTGATCCGACCACCGAAAGTCGAAAAATTAGCGCCATTTTGGAAAAAAAACTAGTCAAATTCAAAAGCAACAAAGGGTCTTGTGTGGGGTATCTTTTTCAACGTTTTGTGGGTCGCTGAGTGAGATTATCATAGGTAAAATACGATTGGTTCAATCAAATTAAGCAACAATCGGCCAAAATCCGAAATAAAGTTGGAAGTTGATGAAATTTGGTGATCGATGGAGAATTTAATGTAGAATAGCATACTAAAATTTCCGAAAATTTCAAGGCTTGGAATTTTTTTTGGGCGTCATCCTTGAATTTCCGGTTCTTCTAACCAGTTTACAAGTTATTCAGAGTGAACCAGAAATCTTCAAAGATAATAACGCTCTTTGATTGGTCAAAAAAAAATCCAAGTTGGCCAAGTTTTTCTTAATTTGACTGGACTAATCGTATTTTACCTATCATAATCGTACTTCGCGACCGACAAAACATTGGAAAATATACCCCACCGAAGACCTTTTGTTGCTTTCTGAATTTGACTGATCCTTTTTTCAAAATGACGCTTTTTTTTCGATTTCCGGCGGCCAGATCTTGAGGTGGGTACTTGAATCATACTAATTAGAGGCAAGTCGCTGTATATCGATCTCAAAGACGAACTTGTAGGGCAAGGAATTCTTTCAAAGAGTTTTTCCTAGTTCTCACTTCTCCTCTAAAATTTTGAGCCCGCATGTAATTTTTTCAGAATCTACGAGCCAAATCGTTTGCTCCCTTTCCTACGTCTACACTCGAGACTTTCCCTCTCTTGTTAACTTCTGCCAGAGATGATTTCACACAGCCCTCGATCAACTGAAACGGCCCCTGTTTTTTTTCTGAACACTCACATTGTGACGAACGTTCCCAAAGAGATCGTCTCCTCTGATACAGGATTGAGTGAGCTAAATGGTGTTCAATTTGGTGCAATGGAGGAGGCAGACGGCCAAATTTTTCTTGACGTCCAGGATATGGTTTTGCACGGTGCCAAAAAAGTGCTGATTTGAAGTAGTGACACCGATATTTTTGTGCTGGCTGTATCTTCTTTCATCAGTTGGAAAAAACAAGGCTTGGAAAAATTCTGGCTCCTTTTTGCGCAGGGATAAGCCGGCGCTATATTAGGTGTTCATATAGCATTGCTGAATCTCTAAGTCAAAACAAATCAATCGCTCTCAGGGTATTCCATTCAGGTACAACCTCATTTTTCAGTACCAAAGATAAGGGCCCGTATTCATATCCTACTTTTAAGCCAGATTTAGCATGCCTCTAACAAAAAGCGCTCGGCTACCTGATAAAAGCGGTCGTATTCATAGGCCACCTTTTACGTCCTGTTAGGGTCCATCTAACTAAAGGGGGTGTTGATTTGGCAACGTTGTGAAATGTACTCAAAACTACCTACCCGAAGGTAGGCGCAGGTAGCAAGAACCCCAAGACGATTTCGTTTTGTGCCGGGAGCCGCTACGGGTATATCACTAGATAGAGAAAGTAGATACATACACCAATCACGGCCCAGCTGGATCTGTTTTCTTTGTCTAGTGATTTACCCCGAGTAGCTCCCCCTGGCAAAACGGAAGCGCTGGCAACTCTTGCTACATTGATGTACTGCGGATTGCATAAGACCTCGCATAAAACTTTCAGGGAGTTTCTTCCACAGTTTCAAGAATAGCGGCCTGGATCTGTTAACTTAAGAAGTGAACACCTGTTTCGACTGTTTTGTGTAAGTCGTCCCCGTCTTAAGAACAGTCAATAGTAAAGGAGTATGACTGAAAGCGCGCTAAGAATTTGAGCAAAGAAAAAAATCAGACATTGTGTCGGTAAACAAGTCGTAATCGAGGACAGGTCCAGCACTCCAGCAACGCCAAGATGACGCGCGGTCATGAAAAAAAAAATAGGAAGAGTTGGCGGTTTCGTAGCGGACATCCAGAGCATTGCGCACTTCCCGCATTTCGGCGGCATGCTTCATTAATTCAATTAAATCAATATTTTAGAAAGAAAATGTGATTTTCGTCACACTTCTCAAGATCACACGGCACAGCTTGTAGGTTAAATGGACTCAAAACACGCCTGTTGGCACATTTGGATCCCATCTAACTTGACGCATGCGTGAGACCAGCCAAAGTCGCTTAAAGACACGTAAAAGAGACATATGAATAGACGCGTCTCTAAACATCCCCTTTTAAGACGACTTTAGAGACGCCTGTTTAAAGTGATGATAGAGGCGCGCTAAAACCACGTATGAATACGGAAATGTTAGAGGCGCATCTTTAAAACCGCTTCTAACGCTAAAAGGGGGATATGAATACGGGCCAAGGTCAACAAGGACTTCTTGGCAGAGCGAAGAGGCTACCGAAGCATTCAAGAAACTTGTGTGTCCAATGACGAGTTGGATGATATGTAACATTATTCAAGGTTGTATATCGTTGTTGTATGGCATCGACAACCAAATATGTGTTCTTGTGTGAATGAAGCGTGGAAAAATCTTTTTGCGTCAAAAGAAAAAGTCATCAGTGCCATGCCATCCCACCTACTCGTCGCGCGTTGATACAGCACATGAAAAGAGCCGCTTACCAGGCCAGCCGAATATGGGTGTCACGTTTGGCTTCCTGGTAAATAGCTACCTACCAAAACGTCCTGCTCCGGTTCGCTCTTTGGTTCGGCGGCGGGGTCGTGGGTCTTGCGGAAGCTTGCTGATAAAATTGCTTTGCTTATTTATTTATAAAGGGCGCCAATCAGGATAGCTATGTTTTCTGTCTCGACCCCTGATTAATCGAAACCCTACGCTTCGCAATCCGCACGCCAATGGTTCCGTCAAAGCAAGGACAGTTGACGTGGACGTTTCCCAAATCGACAGCAAATGACAAGTGTCAGCTCGAAATCCACACAACGTAAACAAATACTGGGTTTTTACAATAATTTAATGTTAATACAACAGGTAAGTACCAGATCGAACGCGTAGCATGCGCCGCTAATTAATGTCCAAGTCCTCAGGTCAGTACCGACCCACCGCGGGCCCTCTGCGTCGACCGCTGCCGTGAGGTTATGTTCAGGTGGACACGAGACTCAAACACTAAACCGGCGCCCGGCACCGCAGAACGCGTCGCAACGACTACCCGACGTCCACCGGCTGGACTCGTCTCAGCTATAGTACCCCCTTGAGCTCAAAGTTAACTAATTGCCTAAACGCGAAGTCCTAACCGTGGCTTGTGCTTGCCGAAGGAACCCGGCAGAAATGACTGACGCGATCTACAATACCCTCGTCCCGGTGTTAGTGGAGAAAAGGAATGGTTTCACCTCGCAACGACTCGGCGAGACAGTGGTCCTCGGAGGCCGCACCAGGTCCTGAAGGCCAGAAACCGGAGTAGCGCAACAAGTAGATCGGTGTTCGGCGATGAAACAGATGATGGTTGGTGGTGGTGGCAATACCGGCACGTGTTCCGCACAGAGACTTCTTCCACGACACGTGGTTGATGCCAGGCCCTGATGCCACGGAGATCAGCCAGCCATTGTGGTCCGAGCTGTCCCAAATTGTTTACGATTTCGCTGGGGTTCTTCACTTGATGACCCTGTACTTTCCAGGACTCCAGGCCGCAGGATGGGCTTTACAAAATACCTGGACCTGACACCTGAAATGTCGCCGATCAATATCGAGCTGGGCCCGCTGAAAACCGATACTTTACCTCGACGCCGCAACAAAGGGAGATTTCCAAATCAGCCGGATGAGAAGACACGATGTGGCGAGCACCAACGCTCCGTTCTCTTTCTCCTAGCTCTACACGGCCGTCGAGGAATTTTGACGTTTTTTCTTCGCTTTTTTTTTAAAAAACTTCCTCGTTGCTAAGTCCCCTTTTTTTCCGGATTGTTGCCCAACCTTACCTCTCAAAGTCTTTTTTTTTTACCTATCGTCATAGGATAATTAAGCATCGAAGAAACGAAACTGTTACATGGGACAGGGCAGTTGATGGAAGCACATCTTAGAAGATTTGTGATTTGTGATTTAGAAGAGAGTAACGTCCAAGTTCAAGATGGACATTGTTAATTTTTTTTATTGCAAGTTATATCTTTTCTCATTTTATGGAGCACAATAGTTAATTGTGATATGAGGAGCTTGTGGTGTGGTAGTATTCGCATTTGACTACCACTCCAGAGGTCGCGGGTTTGATTTTCGCGGATTTTCGCCTCGAAAACAAGCTTCTTGGTTCAGTTGGAATGCTTGCTAAATGCAAGACTGTGTGTCGCATAGCACGTAAAATACGAACGATGGTGCCGACCCCATGCGATGTTGATGGTCGTTAAAAATCCCTACCCTGGTGTTGGAACACACAGGGGTTCGGCAAAATTTCCTGTATACTGGAGGACACCATTCACCGGCGTCGGTGTTAGTCTTCGTTAAATCCGACGGTCAATAAACGAATGAAAAAATATTGCGATCTTGTGCAATGTTGATACATTTTTCCAAGACTGCTGAATACGTTTACGTATCATTGCTGTTTGCTATTTCTACCCTCAACTAGGGTACCCTATCCTCATGGGGTAGTTATAGTTACTTCAGACTTGTTACTCAGATCGTATTTTACCTCGTATTTTACCTATTCAATTCAGTTTAATTCAATTCATGGTTTCTAAAAATATAATTTTTATAACAAGAGTTTTGGTTAAGACAAATTGAGATAAATATAAGGTTAAATCAAGACAAAATGTTATAAATACCAATAAAATATTAATTAATAAAAATGCCAAATTTATAGTCACTCGTTAAGGGCAAATGATCATAGGTAGTTTTAGTTTCTTCAACCCCGTAGCATAAATCGTATTTTACCTATCATAATCGTACTCAGCAACCCAGAAAACGTTGGAAAAGACACCCCACACAAGACCTTTTCTTGGTTTCTGAATTTGACTTATTTTTTCCCAAAATGGCGCCTATTTTTCGACTTCCGGTGGCGGCATCGTGAGGTGGGTACTTAGGTCATACTAATTAGAGGCACGTAGCTCCGTATCGACCTCAAAAACGTATTTGTAGGTCAAGGAATTATTTCAAAGATTTTTCCTTATTTTTACTTCTCCCCCCCCAAATTTGGGCCCGCATCGACATTTTTTTAGGAACTACGGGCCAAATCGTTTAAATAGGTCTTGAGAACAACTGTACCAAATGGCTTGCTTTAATCATTAAATGCGGTATCTTTATGCGAACCACGGGCACTATTAGTGAACTGGGTCTCTAGCATGGTACCGAATATCTGCAATGTCACTGAAAAGTGACAATTGGGGTTTTTTCATAGAACGCCTCAAATGTATTCTCCATTATCATCCAACTACAATAATAAATATCCTGTCCAACACATAATGACTCGAGATGACACCAAGTAGATGAGTCTTGGATCTTCAGCGCTGAGGTCTGCAGAAGCGGGAAGCGGACAGCCGAGCCGACACAATGCTAAAAGAGAAATCTCGCATTAGTAAACATAACCTCAAAAAGTTGATCAATTATTTATGCGTTGATAATAACTCACCGTTCGTCTTCCGTTCAATGTGGTTTGCCTTGTACACATGGATGTAGGAATGGCTGGATGGAGCATTACGTCAAAAATGCGGTTCCCAAACCGGAAATATCAGAAAAGGCCTCCAAAGTGAACGTGATTTAGTCAGGTAACAGTGGCGCACAATTATTTTTTTCAAGGGTTTGGCATTTCAGCTGTCACAAAACGTAAATCGCCAATGCCACCACGTACATCGAGAAAATTTGAAGATAATAAAGGAAAATGCGAGCGAGGTAGTGACTAAATCGCGTTCTTGATCAGTTGGGTCTCACGAAAATGCAGGTCAGCCAATATTATAGCAAGATCAGCAAGAGAGCTTAGGTACGTTATCCGGCCGGGCAAGGCTTGCAAGAATTTTGTGCCCTGTCGCCGCCAGTAGCAACGCTTTGGGAACTCCGTGCTTATAAATGTGATCTTTTATTCATACCCCAAGGAGGTGGAAATCCGAAATTGAACCCCTCTGATTGAAGAACCACCCTGGACTAGTTTAGCAATGTCGTTGAGAAGCAGCCGTTGAAAGGACCTGGAGTGGAGCATCTTGTGATTGTGGCCTGAAGCTGCAGAATTGATCTTTTTGACCTGCAAAAGTGACTGGCCTCCACTTCAAACTCCTCAAAACTTCAAACCAAAATTTTCCAATTTTGACCTTGTTTCAGTACTGAATGAAATTGTGTTTACTTGTACAAGTGTAGTGTAAGGTTTGATTGGATATCTGCATCTGAAAACTTGGTGTTTGACTGAATTAGATTGATAAAACAGGCAATTTATTCCAAATATCAAGTACATAGGTGCTTATATAGTTAGTGAAAGACAAATTATTATAATGAAGAGATCACTTCTGACTTCTGGAAACGTAGACAGTGGTATCGACACCAAAGTGAGCAACAATTTCACAGGAATTTCTTGACCTTAAGAATCATGATTACAATAAAGTGTGGGAATCTCAGGTCTGAGCTTAATGCAAAAGGTTAAAATACTTGCAAGATATAACTACTGAGTATTGAGTACTGGGTATATTGATAACCGAGGACTCAATCACTGATATCTCAACTTTGTACCAGTGACAACAAAAAAAAAACAGACCACTGTCATTCATTATTTTACAGTTTTTGCAACAATTTGGACTCTAAATGCTCCTCAATTAGGATATGTCCATATCTTGGCTGTTAGTTGCAACCGACATGTCCAAATTGCAGGTCATTTGGGCCAAATTGTTGAAAAAACGGTTGAGTACTGAATGACTGGGTCCTCCTTTTTTGTCCACACTGGTACCAATTCAAAAGGAACTTCAAGTGCTAACATTCAAACTGGTGAACTGAGTGGAAAACATTTTGAAAGAACTTGGCCAAAGTTTTTGAAAGTTAGGTAAGTTATAGCATTGTTGTACATAAGGTACTTATTTTTACAACTTTTTTTGCAACAAATTCCAACACAGTTACTAGGTAGGAAAGGTAAAGCGTTTGTGAAAGCATAAGCTTTTGTTGCATTATAAAACTTGCAACAGGACAAGATGTTTAGGCAGCATGGCAGCTTCGATGACAGGACAGTGAGCCAAGTCTTCCCCAGTCTCCAAGTCTCCAAGTCTCCCCCTCCATTTGAGAACGGCAGTAGATAGCAGCCAAAACGCAGTATCCTAACTAACTTTTTCGAGAGTTTTTGCCATTCCACATTGCACTTGGTGAAGTTTTCTATCAGTCAGGCAAGTAATATTAGCTTGGAAATATGTCCGAAAACGAAGCCGAAGAACGGAATTCTTCATCTAAAACCAATCCATTCAACGTATATCCCCGAGCATCTTCATCTTCATCTCCATCATTCAAACTTCTAATTTTATTTGAAGTGTTGACTTGGGAGTTGCCAGAGTTTTTACTAATTTCTGCAAGAAATCAGAACCTCATTGAAAAATAATAATGTAGCCTCCGTTTGCACCAAAAATTTGATCATGAAATAGTAAATTGAACTTTTTTTTTGCTGAAATTTAGCATAGTACTTGATGAAAAATGCAGTTTTACAAAAAAATATGGGAAAATGTTCATTTCTCAACAGCTTATATGCATCGCCTGGGGTCAGTCAACTGGCAGACCAAAGAAAATCCTCAATTAGCTATTTCATGATTAAATTCTTTTGTTGCAACCGGGGGTAGGTTTAATAAAGATTGCAATTTGTTGGGCGATTAAGCCCTTTTTGCCAAGATGCCTGATGGATGTAACGCCACTGAAGCTGTTGTCAAAAAACATAAGTGAGGTTATGTACGTGGTAAAATAAGGCATTTTTCGGGGAAAAAATGAATGAACATGAATATTACAGCCAGCAATTCATCAAACTTGACTTACCGATGAAGCGTAATGCCCTCTGAACTTGAGGTTGTGGTCCGCGACAGCCCGCACAATTTACAGGATACCATCGTGGATAACTCTGCAAAATGAATCGGATTACAAACGAATCGTACTGGAACTGGTAGAAAAAAACATTATTCTCGTTGCTGTTATGATAGATCAGACATTACTTACTCAGAATTACAAATTTTGATGCACTCAATTCCACTTATTTGGACTGACGCGATTTCTGTGACAGCCAGTTGACGGTTTTGAACAGCGTGTCGATTATATTTCAAAAATCAAGTTCACCTTGGAGGCCTCGCTTCTGCTTTAGGCCCCGCCCCTCAGCTCAAAATCGGGTACCAAAAATTCAATTGTTTTTGGTTTTATGCTCTATCCAGCCATTCCTACATCCATGCTTGTACAGCACAAAACACACAAAGGTAGTCGCTACCTGCTACCTGAGGATGGCACCAGATAAGCCAAATAAAGTCACAGAATCCGACATCGACAACGTGACGCGACGCGGGCCCGATAAACAAGTTCGCGATTATACCGGCGCGGCGCCCGGCGGTGAAGAAACCGAAGAAACCAACAGAGGCGGAATAGGTACTAATGGCAGATATTAAAAGCGACCTGGGCCGCGATTCTGTACTCTCCTACCGACACTTGTCGGTGTCGGTAGCTAGGCAGGAGCGAATTTGATTGGTTCTCATCCTAGCTACCGATCCGATAGTTGTCGGTAGGCAAGTACAGAATCGCGCTCCAGGTCGAAACACCTAAACATATCATTATTTCACCAGTGTTGAATAACTTGAATATGGCAATTTAAATAGAGGCGGTTTTATCGCATCAACATGACACTATCGCTAACAAAAAAATCTCATATCATCTACAGCTGTCGGAAAGGAAGTGTACTGATTTTTGACTTCGATTATAATGATGCCACAATAACATAAAGTCAAATTCAGAAGAGTAATTACACTCCTTGTCAACTGCTGCATAAGTTTTTTTCTGCGACAGTAAATACGTGATCATGAGGCTAGAATTTTAATATTCTGAAACATAAGAGGAATTGAGTTCAGTATATATTTTGATAATATTGATTGCTAAATATTTAATAAATGTCCAAAATATTTGCTGAATGTCGATGCAATATTCCACCTTAATATTAATATTTCTCTAATATTTGTAACAAATATTTTGTGAACATTTATAGAATGTTGTAAATATTCATTGACTATTCTCAAAATATTTCGTACCGAGATAGGTGTTGGTCAAACTAGTGATATAGCTCCCTAGTATCCAAGATTTATTTGATTTTTGAAGACTTGGACAAGAAATAAGAGATCTTAGGTTAAAACGGATTTTACAAAATGAATCTCAGTACTGTAGGGCTAAATTAGAACTATGACCAACACTTATCTTGCTTGTATTCAGTTTTGTTGCTTTTTTCAGTAACATTCAAATTACAGCTCAAAAATGTAAGCCTGGCGCTGGCGGGAAACTGCGACTAGCCGCCTCAAGGCATGACCGCGATATCCAAAAGTTTTGCTAGTTTTAGGGAAATCCGTCGGTATTTGTATTGACCTCACCTCATGTGCAGGTCTCTCCTCTACTAATTCATGGAGAGTTTATAAATGCAGTCGATCCCTGGATAAATTATAAGTTATGACGCCGACAGCTAACCGCCAGAGGCCATCACTACTGCATTAGAAATAAGAACTATGTATATATTTGCGTTGGCTATAATAATTATCAAGTATTATTCACTGGACTGCCGACTTGTCGGCGATTGAAATGTTTGTTGATGCGATCGCGCAATCATCGGAGCGGTATCAATTAGCCAAAACACTGCGGCGATCGGTCATGTAAGCAGGTCGCACATCGGGGACGGCGGCGTTAAAGTGTTGCAATTTGCGGTAATCGCTAACAAATTCGTGTGGCGGCTGACAGGACATGCAAATTCACTCCGGCCCTCATTACTATTGCAGTGCGCTGTAAATACAATTTTAGAATTTGTTTGTGTTATTGAACATGCGTCTATCCAGATTGCGTAAAATATAGACGATGTCTGGAATTCCTAGCACAATAAGTAGCCCAGGCGCCAGGGAGCAAAAATCAGCTCAATAAGGAAATAATTGTTTTCTGGCTAGAAACCAGCTAAAAATGATCTGTGTAGCTTTGGTTTTGACATACTAGTTTCCCCCCTTGCGGAAATGTCGGCGTCATGTCGCCATCATCAACAAGAAGTGCACCAGCGTGGTTTTTGCCGAATATCTTAATTTTGGGTCATCTGACAGCAAAAGATGTGAGGAGTCACTTTGAAACCAATGAAATTCCCTACGGAATAGTTTTCAAATGACCTGTCTGCGACCTATGATTTTTGAGATAGAGCTTCTGGAAGCGAGAGTCATTGTCGTGAAAGCTCCATGACTCGAAAAACTAAATTGTCGATGTGACAAAAAAAATTCGAAATGAGATTTCTCGAGAATCCTTCATGCTATAGTTGCGGTGATGATCTTAAACTCTTTCTCTTGAACTGTTCATTACGAATATAGAAAAGTCAAAAACGTCACATTGTACATATACAGGGTGTACTAAGGGAATCAAATCAGATAAGAGCAATTTTACATATTTCTTCGATTTAGCCTATATGCGACACTCTAAGTACCTAACACGAGTCCAATATCAATATGAATTTGCTCTGTAAGCTTCACTTAATACACTAAAGAAGTGGTCAGCTCACAGCTTCACTGTAAAATGTTTTGAAGGCCCTCTGAAATCATCAAAATAATAAAAATTTACAGTACCAAGGAATGTATATAACAGTATATTATATACCAAGGGACCAAAGTGAATTTTCAATTTGGGGATTTGGACCCAAAGGGTCCTCAAGCAACAAACTTCACCCAAAAGATCAAAAATTCACTTTGGTTCCTTGGTATATAATATACTGCTACATGTATTTCTTGCTACTGTAAATTTTGATGATTTCAGAGGGCCTTCAAAACGTTTCACAGGAAGGCTGTGAGCTGACTACTTCTTAAGTGTATCAAGTGAAGCTTACAGAGCAATGCATACTGATATTGGACTCGTGATAAGTGCTTAGAGTTTCGCATAGGCTAAATCGAAGAAATATGTCCAATTTATCTGCTCTGATTTGATTTCCGTAGTACACCCTGTATATGTACAATGTGACGTTTTTGACTTTTTAATATTCGTGATCTACGGATCAAGAGGAAGAGTTTAAGACCATAACCGCAACTATAGCATGGAGGATTCTCGAGTAATCTCATTTTGAATTTTTTTTGTCACATCGACATTTTAGTTTTTCGAGTCAAGTGGCCATGGAGCTTTCACGACAATGACTCTCGCTTCCAGAAGCTCTATCTCAAAGACCATAAGTTGCAGAAAATTGATTGAAAAACCAAACCGTAGGGAATTTCATAGGCTTCAAAATGACTCCTTACATCTTTTGCTGTCAGATGACCCAAAATTAAGATATTCGGCAAAAACCACGCTGGTGCACTTCTTGTTGATGATGGCGACATGACGCCGACATTTCCGAAAGGGGGGAAACTACACCTTTTCCAGTTGTAGTTCAGAAAATATCAGTTGTATTTCAGATATCGTCAATTGTAGTTCAGAAGACGTCAATTGCATTTCAGAATAGTAAAATGTAGTTCAGAAAATATCAATTTTATTTCAGATTAGTCAAATGTATTTCAGAAACAGTCAATTGTATTTCAGATTAATAAATTGAATTTGAGAAAGCGTCATTTGTATATCAGAAAGCGTGATTTGTATTTCAGAACATGTCATTTGTAGTTCAGAAAATAATTCATATGTATAATTTATCAATCAATGCAGCTCCAAGATAATTGTAGCATTTGTCGTTCTTCAGTGCTGCGGAAGCCGGTCGTGCGATTAACGAATACACGACAGTCGAGCGAAACCCCACAGGCGCTAACATGGTTCCGGGGCCACAGACGCGAAAGTGGTTTGAGGGACACACAAGCGAAAACTCTGATAGACGGATTCCGTAGTGCAATGTGGCAACGCCGCCCATCCTCCTGCGTCATCATCGGCTGCGCACAGACCCATCGGGGGACACAGGAGCGAAAGCACCTTGAGGGCCACAGGAGCGAACGTGGTTTCAGCGACGCACAAGCGAAAGCACATCGGGGGACGCAGACGCTAAAGCACTTCGAGGGCCACAGGAGCGAAAACATTTGGTTTGGAGCTCTGCAGAATTCGTAGCGGTTCGTCTACTTCCAGGCAGATGGCGCCATCGGTTCATGTTCATTGATTTATAATGATTCATTGTTATCGAGCCACGTGTACCTACCTATAAGCCATCAATCACTTATAAGCTAAATTCTGCATTTGAGTATACCTATACTAAGTAATAATTAATAGACAATGCTTATAGACAATGCTTATAGGTAGGTACACGTGGCTCGGTAACAATGAATCATTATAAATCGATGAACATGAACCGATGGCGCCATCTGCCTGGAAGTAGACGAACCGCTACGAATTCTGCAGAGCTCCAAACCAAATGTTTTCGCTCCTGTGGCCCTCGAAGTGCTTTAGCGTCTGCGTCCCCCGATGTGCTTTCGCTTGTGCGTCGCTGAAACCACGTTCGCTCCTGTGGCCCTCAAGGTGCTTTCGCTCCTGTGTCCCCCGATGGGTCTGTGCGCAGCCGATGATGACGCAGGAGGATGGGCGGCGTTGCCACATTGCACTACGGAATCCGTCTATCAGAGTTTTCGCTTGTGTGTCCCTCAAACCACTTTCGCGTCTGTGGCCCCGGAACCATGTTAGCGCCTGTGGGGTTTCGCTCGACTGTCGCCTCACCCGATTAACACCCCCGCAGGCATCTGTTACACAGAAGATGTGCCGAATATCTGCAGTTCATCATACAAGAAGATCAAGAGTTCGAAGCTGTGGCTGTGCAAAAGTGCCCCAATTTGCAGGAGTCCGAATAAAATTGATACTTTCTGAACTACATTTTACTAATCAGAGATGCAACTGATGTCTTCTGAACTACAATTGACGCCTTCTGAACTTCAATTGACGCTTTCTGAAATACAATTGACATAATCTGATGTACAGTTCACGTTTTCTGAACTACATTTGATAAATCTGAAATACAATTGACGCCTTCTGAACTACAAGTGACTAATCCGAAATACAATTGACGCTTTCTGAACTACACTTGATAAATTCTGAAATTCAATTGACGATATCTGAAATACAATTGATATTTTCTGAACTACAACTGGAAAAGGTGTAGTATGTCAAAACCATGGTGGGTCAAAACCCAAGCTACACAGATCGTTTTAAGCTAGTTTCCAGCCAGGAAACAATAATTTCCTTATTGTTTTCCCTGGCGCCTGGGCTAAAGGGTGGTTTTAGCCCCCCCCCCCCTCCCCTAATGTACGAGTATATAGCATTTGCAACACAATCTTTAAACTGAGGCTGCAAACTGTGCATCCTTAAAGTCTCATAATAATAAAGATAAGTTAGTAAGTGAGAATCCAAGTGTACAAAAGCTAAAATCATCCATAGACGATCCTGTTTCTGCATGCTACAGCGATATTACTATTCTGGC
Source organism: Anaspis maculata (assembly GCA_949128115.1). Classification (NCBI taxonomy): domain Eukaryota; kingdom Metazoa; phylum Arthropoda; class Insecta; order Coleoptera; family Scraptiidae; genus Anaspis; species Anaspis maculata. The sequence continues at coordinate 34,886,135 of OX421962.1, read as the reverse complement.
TGATCCCGGGCGTAAGGATGTATTTGCATATAAGACGCTGGCGCATTATCTATTCATTGTGAAGCGAAAAAGGTGTTCACGGCGACCCAGCGACATCTCTGATGATATTTATTCTCAGGGCCGATGCAGTTGGCAGACAGGAAGCTATGAAAAGGCGATGTGATGGATTTCACGACCCCAGTGGGTGCTCTCAATTCTGGTCTAGAATTCAGTTAGTCTTCTGTTCCACACAGTCAACGCCCTACACACTTTATACAGTCCGCAACCTTAGACGAACGTCAATTTTCCACCCGGATAAAACTTGCACTTTAATAGAAATATGTGTTGACTTGCCCGGCGTATTCCAATCTATTTTTGTTTTTAGACAATAACGAAGCATGCTTCTTATTGAGACACACTTTTGGTTTTATGCTTTTGTTTTTCAATATTCATGTTTTGTTCAGATTGTGGAATCATTCTAATTTTTTTTTTATCTCTTACACTAATCCCAGCGCTGGATTACTGTTGTTCACGCCTTGCACCTAGCAATAAAATGGCGCCCAAATTATTTGGTGATTTCAGCATTTTCAGATGTAAGGATTTTTCGCCGGAGGTGAATATTTGGTATGAATAGGGTCATAGCTACCTTATTTTGCACCCCCATAGCCACATGTCTTGGGTCCGTAGCTTCCTATAAACCCTAGTATAATCCGGCACTCACTGCCAACTACTAAAGTGGTCAACAAAATAAGTGTCTATGTCGATATTTGTATAGTTTTTCAAAACTTGACAGCTTTGGAATCTTTCGCGCGATTTTGGATCTGTTTGAACTGGTGGATAGCCTCATTCTTTGGCTATCGGATCCAAGTTTTGCGGATATTGAGAAAGCCCAATAAAATTTCTACAGGGTGTCAAATAAAGCAATGCAAAAGTTTTGAAAGTTTCGCTAACCCCCATTTTGCCAAGAAATTTTTTTTGTGGATACCAACACCAAAAATATGAAGAATGATGTATTCTCTCGAAAAGGTTTTCGATTCATCCCCCTATTTCTGTTTAAAAAAAAGTTATGCCATTTTTTTCTCAATCTACACTTTTCGACAATTAACGTTACAACTGGCCATATTATCGAGGCAAATTTGACAATAATTGATACTTTCACTTGAAAAACTGTCCCATGAAAAACATTTTCTTTACTCACCCCTAAAATGATTATCTACGGTCAGTGCCTAAAGCCCCTGCGGACCGAGTAAGAATGTAGCCTGCTGGAGCTGGAGATGGAATAGCACTGTATCACATCAGATTTACAACATTAACCATATGAAACCCTCTGATAATGTTTGTTAAGGGTTGTTTTAAAAAAATTGAAAATTGATAACTTGAGAACGAGAAGACCTAGAGGCTACTTTCTTATTTGACGTTCAATCGCATACGGTGACGCATTTTGCAACAAAGTGGGGGTGTGATTCATAGCTACCCTTACTTGAGGGATGGAAATGTTTTTGTTTGAGTGTTTGGTATCATTTCTTATGGTTTCGTCTGATCTGAATGCAATTTTGGCAATTAAAATTGATTTTGAGCAAATGTTACCATTTGAAAGAAAGAATCAAGTTCATAACTTCGGATGGAGTTTTTCTTTATTGTGACAAAATGTTTACAATTGAAAACAATGTTTCCATAAAATCGATAGAGTTATACTATCAGTAGCGAAAAAAATTGGTACAGCCCAGTTTTAACTTTCAGTTGCTTTCAAACTCGGCGCGGTCAAAGAAAGCAAAAATTTTGTAGACAAGACTTCCACTGATTTCCACGTAACTTCTACTGACTTCCATGTGATTTCCATTGACCGCCACCATTGTGTACACTAGACTTCCACTGCGGTTTACCTATAGAGCAAGCGTAGCCGGAACTATGGACTTGATTTCAAGTTGGAGATACGCCCGCGCCTAGAGTCTCACGCAAAAATAGCCAACTCGCTTGTCTTCGTGTCTCGGAGGACACGTAAAGCACTCGTTCTTCCTCGGTTAGTGCGCCACGTCACTAGTCACCTCAAACCAAGTAAAAGTGTAACTAGGAACTGCCTTCGGGTCTCTCCGCAAAATACTCTTCGGCTGCGACTAAAAAAGGAAACACCGTTAGACACGAGGGACATGAAAATATCCTTGAATCACTCACATAAGTTCATCTTCATCAGTATTTGGTGGGACCTCCTCTAGCTCTAATGAGAGCCGCAACCCTTCGAGGCATACTCTCCACCAGGTTTCGCAAAAACTCCTGAGGAATAGCATCCCATTCAACCTGAATCGCATCCGCCAAGTCATCAAAATTTTCAATTTGTCCTTCCCTTTCTTTCATATTTCTCTTCATTCTACTCCATACATGCTCAATCACATTCATATCAGGAGACAAGGGTGGCCAATCCATTCGCTCAATATTGTGATCCCTCAAAAATTCGGTGACAATACGTGCACGATGTGGTCTCGCGTTGTCGTCAACCAGAATGAATCCATCACCGAAGTTTTGCGCGTAGGGGACCACAATATCCCTAATACACAAATCTCGATATCTCTCTCCATTCATGCTCTGTCCTCTTAACACCACCAACTCACTCTTTCCTGTCATCGTGATTCCACCCCAAACAGTCACTCCTCCACCTCCAAACGCCACTCTCGCCTCCATGTGCTCTTCCAAAAATCTTTCATTTCTTCTTCTCCACACCAAAACACGCCCATCCGAATGGAACAAATTGAACTTACTTCCATCCGTAAACAAACATCTACCCCATTCAGCTATTCCCCAGTTCTGGTGGTCCCTAGCCCATTGGGGACGCACGGCGCGATGACGTCGGTTCATTAAAGGGCATGAGGCTCTTCTTCTCGCTCTTAGCCCAGAGTCGTGCAATCTTCGTCTGACAGTTTGGTTTGACAGCTGGATCCCCGTCGTGGCCCTCAACACGTTGTTGATGGCACTTGCAGTAGTGGTCGGTTTTCTCTGGATCGCCCTTCGAACAAAGCGATCCTGCGCAGCGGTTGTTTTCCGAGTTCTTCCTCCACGACGGTAATTAATGTCTCCAGCTGCCAGACGTCGAATTGCACGACTTATGGACCTAGAGGAGGTCCTAAAAAGTGCCGCAATGTTGTCGATGGTGTCGCCCCTCTCTCGCATTCGTGCCACGATGGCTAATTCATCCGGACTTAAACGCGGCATTTTACAAATTACTCTGCTCACAATAGCGGAAGAAAAAGGTTTGGTTTTTAAGGTAACATGAGTAAAATGATAAGTTCTTCAGCTAAAAAGACACATACACAAATGAAAAACCAATCGAACGAGTTTTACCCGAATAGGAGATAATGTTGAATAAAAACAATTTTTAATACCAAAATTGAATTCAGATCAGACGAAACCATAAGAAATGAAACCACACACTCCTACAAAAACATTTCCGTCCCTTAAGTAAGGGTTGCTAAGAAGGACACCCCCACTACGTTGCAAAATGTGTCACCGTATGCGATTGAACATGAAATAAAAATTTTGTCTCTAGGTCTTTTTCTTCTCAAGTTATCAATTACCAATTTTTTGAAAACAACCCCTAACAAACAATATCAAAGGGGGTTTGATATGGTTGATGTGGTAAATCTGTTGTGACACAGTACTATCCCATCCTGATGCCCGCTCCAGCAGGCTACATTCTAAGTCGGTCCGCAGGGGCTTAAGGCACTGACCGTAGATAATCATTTTAGGGGTGAGTAAAGAAAATGTTTTTCATGGGACAGTTTTTCAAGTGAAAGTATCAATTGTTGTCAAATTTGCCTCGATAATATGGCCAGTTGTAACGTTAATTGTCGAAAAGTGTAGATTGAGGAAAAAATGGCATAACTTTTTTTTAAACAGAAATAGGGGGATGAATCGAAAACCTTTTCGAGAGAATACATCATTCTTCATATTTTTGGTGTTGGTATCCACAAAAAAAATTTCTTGGCAAAATGGGGGTTAGCGAAACTTTCAAAACTTTTGCATTGCTTTATTTGACACCCTGTAGAAATTTTATTGGGCTTTCTCAATATCCGCAAAACTTGGATCCGATAGCCAAAGAATGAGGCTATCCACCAGTTCAAACAGATCCAAAATCGCGCGAAAGATTCCAAAGCTGTCAAGTTTTGAAAAACTATACAAATATCGACATAGACACTTATTTTGTTGACCACTTTATATCTTTCAACACTGAAGTTCCCATACATTTGGTGGGAAATCTTCAAGAGCTGCAGAAACGTCGACCAAAGAAAAAAGATGAAGGAGCTGCAGGTTCTAGAACCAAAAATCGAGAAAGCGAGTAAACAATCTACTACTCCTCGTACTACTCCAACCTTCAGCTCCAACGCTGTTTCAACTTATGGAGAACGCAGGAACCAGAAACTCGATTCAAGATAAATTTGTAGATATGAGGCTCAGGCTCCGTTTCCAATTGGAATTAGGAACCAGACCTATTCCTTATTACCCCTATTTACCTACAGTAGATCAGGTGTTGCATTTCAAGTCGGATAGCCAAACTACTTCCAAAAAATTGGTACCATGTCACCAAGTCGATTCCCATCCAGAGACCTGAAGAGACTGATCCACCTGCACAGTTACAGTGCACATGCTCAAACCGAAAATTTGTCCTTATGTACAGGCTGGTCCAGCTTGAACGGAATTGAATTCAAGAATCGATAGAGAATCAAAAATGAAAGGAACTTCTTCCAGAAAACATATTCGAGAAATGCCTGATAATGGAGATAGCTCTTCAAAGTTGGAATAAATCACCGTTTTTTTCGCGTTACTTTTGAACCGTTCAACCCATTTGATTCAAATGTGAACCAGAAGTTCACTGAAGTTATCCATTGTCGACCAATCATATCGTGTTCTATAAAAAAGTTTGAGGGACGTAGATATTAGGGGATGCCTCATCTTTTCCTCCCATTTTCCACCTCTAGGTATTTTTGAAAACTGTTCATATTTTTAAATTATACGTTCAATTTAGAAGAGAAAGTCGATGTTGCAAAATTTTGATTAGAGGCGTCGTTTAGGAGATATTTAGGTCTGAAGTTTTGGAAAACGTCTCGAAAGCACCACTTTCAAAGGTCTAAAAATCAAAGTCCAAAAAAACTCATGATTTCTCAGCTGAAATAGCATTTCTAGAATTTTTAAGTTGATAAACCACCATTTTTTTTCTGAGAAACGAGAAGTTTTCAAAAAAAATCAAAACAATATGGGCTCTGGAAATTGGCGATTTTGGGATGTTTTCCAAAGTTTCCAACCAAAATATCTCTCAAACGAAGCCTGCAATCAAAATTTTGCTGGAGTGACTTTTTTTCAAATTGAACGTAGAATTCAAAAATATGAACAGTTCTCAAAAATAACTAGGCGAGTAAAAAATATAAGTAAATTTAGTAAATTAGGTAAATGTAATAGTATATTATATACCGAGGCGGGAAACGACTCATCACTGTGGAGGGCTAAGATTGCTGCCCTCCGCAGCAACCCCCCAACGCAGTAATAACCGTTTCCGCCAAGGTATGTATGCTATTTCACTGACAATTATTCAATTCATATTATTATTAGCAATGCATATAAGCTACAATAATTATTATTGTGTTGAAAATCGTCTTCATCAAGTGAGCGCTTCACGACAAATTTTGTGGCTCTCACTTTGACGTATTGACAATCTGACATAAAAACAAATCATAGCAAATTTTTCTTTTGAAAATAGCCGATCATGTATGAACTAGACTTAGAAATGTTTGATCTCTCGCCTCCTGAATCTTGGCAAGCAGCCGTAGAAGCTATGGCAAATCTAATAGCTGATGCCCAAAAACGGTCGCGATCGGTACGAGAAAGGATTTCTCTTTAAGGACGGGGTGTTGAATTGGTATAATAAGCGTTACGAAATCAATCCGTCTGGGTTTATTCCTTAACGGATTTTTACCATTTTGGTCTCTTTCGAAAGCTACAAAGATGTACTTTGGTTTGAGCCCATTGACATTTCCAAAATCCAAAAAAAAAAAAAATTGGAAATCCAATTTTTTTTTTTTTGGATTTTGGAAATGTCAATGGGCTCAAACCAAAGTACATCTTTGTAGCTTTCGAAAGAGACCAAAATGGTAAAAATCCGTTAAGGAATAAACCCAGACGGATTGATTTCGCAACGCTTATTTAACCAATTCAACTCGGTCCTTAAGGAAATAGACCCCCAGCACATGTTGACGCCACGGGCTACCTATTCCATGCCGGAATGCTTGGTGAAAATAAGTTTCAAAACTGACATCTCGCAATCCCAGACTCCAAGCATTTCCCATAATGTGAGTAATCCACTTCACTTCCCTCTCAATAATCACATGCCGATGTACCTAAAAAGGCTACTAGAATATTTTTTTGAATAAAATCACGCCAAAACATAACCTGGAACAAAACAAACAGCGATCTGTCAAGTGTCATGTGGATGAAATTTTTGCACGCAATCACGTCAAAGACCAGCGATCATAGAAGGCTAGGTTTTTCTGCCCAAGAGATGGAACACATACGTTACCTACTTCTTAGAAGTCTGATATAAATCAGTTACTATGTTGATTGTCAGTAAAAATAAATGTAAATGTCAATTTTTGAAAATGGCTACGAATTGATTAAAATCCGAAACTGCAGTCAAAAGAAGAAGTTTTACTGTTGGAGACGACAATTTACAACCCCTTTCAATATTATGAGTTGAAAATAGGAAGGATAAGAGGGGGCACCCCCTAATATCTAAATTTATTATCTATCTTATAATATCCAAAAATCTCAATAAACGCCCCTAAATTTTTTTATGAAACACGTTATGATTGTTCGACAGAAGATGATTTCAGTAAACTTTTGTTTCAAATTTGAATCAAATCGGTTGAACGGTTCAAAAGTTATGCGGAAAAAACGATTATTATTTGTTTCTAACTTTTAAGGGCCATATCTCCGTAATTAGGCATTTCTCAAATATGTTTTCTGGAGAAGGCCCCCTTCATTTGATTCTCCATCGATCCCTAAATTTGATGACGTTTAAGCTAGACCACCCTGTATACACAATTTTTTTTCCAATGCACTACCAGCCCACGCCATAGAGTTTGTGCACAATGATATTGTTGTTGGGGGCAATCGCAAATTCACTCTCAAGACTTTACAAACGATCGAGAAAGACAACCATGAATCTGATTAAAACAGGATTTTTGTGTCAGTTAACAATCAACGTTATAAATTTTCAAATAGCATCATATATCTATTCAACAAAGTCGAACACTCTACTAAACAATTTTGGCTTGCCCTCTGGCAAAGGATACCATATATCGGATCTAAATTATGAATTTTGAAGAAGAGAAAAATTAAGGTACGATCGCGCGCAAAATAAACGGAGACATCGAGAATACTTCGAGGCCCTAGTTTCCAGACTCCTAGTTGATGCATTCATCCATGTTAATTGATCACCCTAGTGTGCACGCAAAATACATACAATGATCTGGTTCTGAAAAGATAAAAACGGGTGTGAGCATTACGCTACTCTCATGAATTGATCTCAGGTCAATTCAGTGGTTAATTTCAACTCAGTCTTGAATCAATTTGACTCTAGAACAATTCCACTCAGCCTTACTAAATAAGCGACTTGGCGTTTTATAGGCATTATGGACTATGGAAACATCACATAAATACCAGCCAGAGTCTAAGTAAACACCGTGATGATGAATCGTACAATAGTACATCCAACGAGCACCTGTTTCCAATACCACATCACGTGTATCAAGCGTGATTATCATTCATTCTTTGTTTGTCTACACGGGTGATACATAACAGAAAAAATATATCTCCATAACGCTTTGGTCTAGAAATTATGTGAGAGCAAAATGGACGCATATTTTCCTTGGATCACTTCAATTCATAGGCAGTCAATTGTACTCAAATACTCTATAGTAGTGAGCTGCCTGTCTATTTTTTTTTTAATCCTTTTTCAAGTAAACCTTCTTGGACTGTAGTTTTCTGTATATTATAATAGCTATTCTGCGACAATATTTCCAATGATGACAGCAGGTAAGATCTGCACACAAAAAAATCCATATAAACTGCTCAACGAAAAGTAAGGATATTGAAAATTGTTGCTCAAGTTCAAATAGAGATAAACTCAAGGAAAATAACCAATTTAAAATCAGCATTGCCTGAAAGGACTATTCTTTGGCTACAGGGTGGTTTTCTTCGTTTAATCATCCATCGCATTTTGCAAGAAATACAGGGTGCCAAAGGAAGAGATGAAAATCGGTGAATTTTCGAAGTCATCTACCTGTTTCAGAAAAAATGTCAGTTTTTTCCCGAGTTCATTTTTAGAAAGCCTGCGTCAAAATCTGTCGAATAATGGCAATTTTTTTATTCAGGTTTTTTTCAAAAAATTTAGAATTTTTTATGAAATCTAAAAAATTCGATGTCGATTCTGTAAACGGCTTCTACTGAAATTTGGTAATAAGGTATGATTTCACTTGTTTGCTTGAGAAATCTATAGCTGAAGAACACATGGGCCTAGAATTGAAATTTGTTTTGAATCACAGGGCACAAGGCGCATAGGTACGCATATTCTCATAGCAAGGATGTTTCTCAGAGCAAACCCGACTGGGATGGAGGATGGTTTGGACATTTTCAATCAACAAACATTCTCATGCCTGCTGTTCAAAGGACAAGACAAATATGTAAAAAATTATACTGATAATGGTTGGGAAGAAATTTAATGCAACAATAAGCCTATACAATAAAACAACATTAAACAATCAATAACTTGCATAATCGACTTTTCAAAATCGTAGCATTCTTAAAGGGAATAATTCGAGCACTAAACGATTGAACGATCTTGCCCCTTGCAGTGCAGTTGTCTTTTGTCTTCGACTTGAGCCAGGTCTTCTAGCAACACCCGCGGTGTCCATGTTGTACTTCCATAAAAGTCTAGAAATTAGGCTTTGTGATGTTACTCTGACCTAACTATCCTGATCTGATAAATCCAACATGTAACAAAGTATCGACGGATACCTCGACGGATACCTTCTTCCTTCTTGGGAAGTCACTCGTATCGGTTGGTTTTTAATGATTCAATGAGACGGTTTGTGAAGTGAAATCATACTTTACTACCAAATTTCAATAGAAGCCGTTTACAGAATCGACATCAGTTTTTATTTGATTTCATAAAAAAAATTGAAAACTTTTTGAAAAAAAAAACCTGATTGGAAAAAATTTACTATTTAGTTGACAAATTGATGCAGGCTTCCAAAAAAAATGAACTGAGAAAAAATCTAACATTTTTTCTAAAACAGGTAGACTACTTCGAAAATTCACTAATTTTCACATCTTCCCTTGGCACCCTGTATATCTTGCAAAATGCGATGTATGATCAAACTAAGGACAGCACCTTGTAGCCAAAGAATAGTCCTATCAGGCAGTGCTGATTTTTTTGAAAATGGTTAATTTTGCCTTCAGTGCTTCAGTTATCTTTATTTAAACTTGAGCGACAATTTTCAATATCCTTATTTTTCGTTGAGCAGTTTATGTACATATTATTCAACAGTTCCAAAGTTCTCGTTCACGTTGATAGATTTCCGGCAAAAAGCCATTAGGTCAAGTGAAAATGTGTCACATTTCCATGAGTTGTTTTAGATCCCGGCATCGTCTGCTTCCTACGAAGGGGCCGTGCTCGTAACGTAATGAACAAAACGAGCAAACGACATGAAATTTGAATTTTCATCCCCTCAACCTTCAACCCTCGAAACTAATCCGAAGTTCGGAGGCGATACACATAAATATAGTTCGTATAATTTGCGCCGGCAAACGGGCGAAACGTAGTTTAGCGTTTTATCATCATATGACCGAATATTACGGTCCCAAACTATTTGGACGGTTCGTTAGGACTTTTAATCAAATTAGGTGCGCGCCTTGGATAAAACGAAATATATTACACAATATTAAACTACGCGCCGCAAAATTGTCTCCTTAAATGTCTAAAACTTCTCTTTAAAATGAAAATTAATATGAGTTGCACTTTGTAAAGTTTCAAATTATATCCCACGAGTGAAATATATTATAGTGAACAGCAGAGGCATACCGTGAACCTTACGTTGTGTGTTATAGTGTAGCGGAAAAATTAATGATTTTTATTTCACATCAGCTTGTTCTCTAGAAACCTGGCTATGCATAAGTGCTGTAAAAAGAAAGGTCTGTTTTGTTCCGGGCACGTTTTAATGGCAATGATTTTGATTTGCGCCGCCCGAAAAAAGCGAATTAAAAACTAATGCTTCGTAAATAGTAAAGTTTGCTCGTTTGACAGCTTCGCTCTGCAAGAAAGCTTTCGCGTGCAATGGGCATGTATGAATTTTTCGTGTGGCTCAATGAAATATTTAAAATGATAGCACCTTTCTCGGCATAATAACTTGGACAAGTAAACCAATAAAAAGTAACGGTCCCCCAGTCGCTTAAATTTTTCAGACGTGCTCTCCGGTCCGGTAATTTTTTAGAATTTGCCCGACAGTCGTCACATATACTGTTTATGGTCAACGGAAGGCAATATCAATAACATTGAAAATAAATGTACTCCTCGATTTGATTTCGACAGAATTTTATTGGAGAGGGTGTTCCAAGGGAAATCAATAGGTGTGTGTTTGTGTGTGAGTGTGTTTGTGTGTATACATGCGATACAACCGTGTAGAGAGAGGTATGTGTCGCAAAATTGATGAAAGCGAAATTACGTTACGGTGTAGGAGCCGCAGTGTTCCATCTCGATAAATTGGATTATAATTTTGTGGAACTGTAAAACAGAATATGAAGATGCTCAAAGATGTAATTTCACTTCCATAACAATTTCTGGCATAATAAAACCATATAACAGAACCTTTTACTACCCCGCGAGATCATTTTTTTATTCCGCCATCAAATCTTTTACATTCACAAACACGGCCTATTACCGAATCATCAACTGGGAGAATCGCATCTTGAGCTGTTGCTGCCAAGCACCAACCCCTGCCTGCGATGCTATACTGATGAAAATATATAAACGTCGTAAAAGAAATATGACCCTGTCAAATGTATGGCACAGTAATAACGGCTACACGTTCGTCGTCAATCTAATCCACGAAATTACTACAAATTACTTACTTCTCCGGTTTACCCCTACACGTTGGGGGTGCTCTAGTGAAACTATCGAATAATGCTCATCTTGGCTTGGATTGTATAGTAGTAATAGGTAGATCGAAAATAAGAGCAGGAAATTGCCGGCTGGTGCACCATTATTGACATGCAGCAAGCACCAGGCATTGATCATGCATCATCATCATCCCTTCTTGCATAGGAGCGTTGTTGCAGTAGCACATGATGTTACGTGTGTGCGTGAGTCAGGAGGGTTGACTCAAGTCCTCTGGGACCCGGACCTGGATGATGGAAGCTTCCAGTCAATCCCGGTGTACGCGTCTTTTCAATCTGCGACGATGAGGCTATGTGCAGCCCAGCAGCACCCTTCATTATTTTTGTGCTCTCTTTCGTTTTACGACGCTGAGCTTTTAATAACCATGGGCTTTTGATTCTGCTCTCAGTGCACGACTAACGGGTGATATATGATCCGTGCGATGCGCTGGAGTGAGCGCCTTTACTGCGAATGTATACGTGAAACGATTGTTTGAAATACTCAGTTCTTCCATTGGTTTCTCACATTTTCATTCTTGGAATTTTCTTTTGAATTTTCTTTTGAATTTTATTCCAAAACTGAACCTTCGCGGCACATGTGTATGCCGGCACTCAAAATTAGGCATCTTTGCATATTTCATTGTGTGATGGTATGCCTCCCACCCTCCCGACATTTCATTTGCTTGGCCTGTGATCGTCTTAACCCTTCGCTGTGTCCGCTTTTGGTTAAGAGTGGAATGACCCGAGGGGGAAGAAGAAGGAGTTCAATGAAACCCGCTCATTGCACAGAAAGTTATGTTTACTCATCAAAGCGAAATAAGTGCAGAATGATTCTTTTATGGTTCTTTTCTCAGAACACCTAACATGTGATTGACAGAATGGACAAAATGAACAAAATGAACAAACCAATATCACAAGAAAACATAAAAATTGATACCATAATGAACTAAAAATAACAACAAAATATGTCAAACTGTCAAGTCAAAAAAAGGATAGTGACAGATTCGGAAAAAAGGCACGCAGGGGAAGAATTTGTCAAGAATTCTCTGAGCGTTGCCTGAAGAAGAGGACCCTCAAATATGCTGTGACAAAATGTAAAACTCACTGATAATAGTTTACTTTCCCTCCCCAAAGCAGTAAAGCAACGCAAAACAACACAAAACAACGCAAAGCAAGGCAAAACAACGCAAATCAAAAGCACCTCAAGCTCACAGACACTCAAAAGGCAACAACTGAAGACATGTTAGTAGACAGGACATAATAAGACACTACAAAATAATCCAAAAATACTACAACTACACAATGAGGGTAATCCTGTTGCGAACCTGTGCTCGATGACCCTGCAAAAGAACATATCCCACATGTGCTGACATGTGCCTCGTTACGCGAGTCGCAAGCGACTATAAGTTGCGACCAGTCTTCCATATCTACCATGACAGACCCTGTGCCCTCCCTGGCAGGTAACATCAACTCATCTCATCAATATTTTTTGAATTTATAACCTCACTCCCCTTCTTTCTAGACGACTCTGACTGTCCCATTTCATATTCTAGACCCCTCAATTCTTCTCAATGTAATCAGAGCCATCCTAGTGTGGGATTTCGCCTTATTTTACCATATAAAAATGTATATTAAATCAGCGCGCTGCATAGCTAGAAATATTTAGTTTTAAAAACTCCCCTTTTAACGAAACAGGCACAAAAATGCGAACTTGTGTTAACCCATGGTCGGGCAGCTTTGATACGGTCACATTTGGGACTTTCGACCATAGTGTCGCCCGTCCTAAGAGTGTAAATGGGTCGAGCGACGAGATTTTATTACTTTAAATGAGGGTTGCCTTTCCGTCTGCAGGGACAGAAGCGAAGAACTAGACCAGCACGGAGGCAGAAAGATGCGGGTAGTTTTTCGAAGAGGTTGTGTTGTGCGTGTGTTTTGTAGGTAAATATTAATTTTTGTTGTATTTTTTTTTAAATCATTTGTGTATTCGTTTGTCGTTTCCGATTTGAATACTACTTGGTTTCGATTGATTAGTCACTGCCGAATTAAATTAAAAGTACGTCCTTTTTATTGAAAAAAACATACGCTCAGATAATTTTAAAGGCACGCATGCCGCTTTTGACTGGAATAATTCAATGTGAGGTGTTTATTGCATTGAATTTGTCTGTTTGAATTTTATGTCATAATTCTATGGTCAGATCAGTAATTTTTGTATGTAATTTGTTTTTCATGTGTGCCCTTGACTGTAATTTTTGTGTCAAATTTTAGCTGAACGTCATTGTCTGCGATATTTTATGTTCTCATTTTTATGTACAGTTTTGTAGTCAACTCTTTTTTCTTATGTCAGTACTGTACCTTTGATGTGTCATAATCTTTGTGTCAATATTCAGAACCCTCCGTCTGTTCCGGTTCTCAAATATTTATCCTTTTTGTTTGTTTACTTCGAATTACCCCCTGAGATTTTGCAAATGGCGCTTGCGAGTATGATCGAGCCTTGATGTACCTATGTTACTAATATTTTCTTGAATACCGTGAAAGTCGTATTTCGTGTCATCACCCGCTTCCGCTCAACCTAACTTGACTGTTTTCAATGTTTTGTATTGTACATGTGTCATTGGGTCCTACCGTCCAAGCAGGTTGTACGGTACTTTTTGTTGGGGTGTCATGTTAATTGATTTTGCTTTGTTTGTTATGAGATGATTTTATGTCACCTGTCGGGGAATGGACTGGGACAGCAATAGCGGATACGTTTGATTGGTTGCAACTTAGTCGCTTGCGACTCGCGTAACGAGGCAAATGTCAGCTTTTGTGGGTTAGGTTCTCTTTCAGTGTCCTCGGACACGGGATACGCCCACCGTCCCGCCATTCAGTATTATTTTGTAGTTGTATTGTAGTGTTTTGTTTATTATGCCCTGTCTACTAACGTGTCTTCAGTTGTTGTTTTTTGTGTGTTTGTGTGAGTGTGGCGACCTTTTGTTTTGCGTTATTATGCGTTACTTAGCGTTGCTTTGCGTTACTTTGCGTTACTTTGCGTTGCTTTGCGTTACTTTGCGTTGCTTTGCGTTACTTTGCGTTGTGTTGAGTTACTTTGCGTTATTTGCTGCGTTGCGGTAGAGAGAGCAAAGTCTCAGTGAGTTTTACATTTTGTCACATGTTTGAGAACCTTTCTTCTTTGAGCTAAACTCAGTGGTTTCCTCGACTGGGTTCTTCCACATGAGTGCTCTTTTCCGAATCCGTCACTCTCCATTTTTTTTTGACTTGACAGTTTGTTATATTTTGTTGTGTTGTTTTTCAATTGTTTTATTATTTTGTTCGTATTGTCCAGTTTGTTCATTTCATCCATTTTGTACCTTTTGTTCATTCTGTCAGTCACATGTTAGGTGTTTTGAGAAAAGAACCATAAAAGACTAATTTTGCACTTATTTGCTTTGAGTAAATGTCAATTTTCTTTGCAATGAGCGTGTTTCATTGAAGTCGACCTTGAACTCCACCTTCTTCCCCCTCGGGTCGTTCTCCTCATGAACAAAAGCGGATCAAAGGGTTAAGATGCGAACAAAAACGGGCACAACGTAGAATTCCGACGACCAGAGGCCAAACACGTGAAATGTCACAGGGGGGAGGGGGGGCCGTACCATTACACTAGGTAGCACCGAAGGAGAAAGTGTTACCCAAATACACCCCTTTGCTCTCCTCTACCCCAACTTCAAAATTCAACAAGATATTACCTGCGTTGTGGTACATCGAATTAAAGGGAATTGAATTCTATTTCTGGAAACAATATTTCCAAAATGTTTAACCTCTTCATCAATAAATTGAGCATTCGAAGTATTTTAGGAGGGAAAAAAGGATTTTTGGAAATTTTGAAAATATTTTATTCAGGGAGAGTTTAATTCTTTTCAACTTGATGTATCACAAAGTAGATAGTGTCATTTTAGATTCTGAAGGTGGGGTAGGTGAGGGAAGGGATGAAGGGCTCAAACCAAAGTACATTCTTGTAGCTTTCGAAAGAGACCAAAATGGTACGAATATGTCAAGAAATTAACCCACAGGGATTGATTTCGCAACGCTTATTTTACCAATTCAACTACTTTTAGGAAGAAAAGGGTAGGGTTAAAAATAATTATAGAAATATTTTTTTAGAAATAGAATTTAATTCTCTTCAGTTTGATGTATCGCAAGGTGGGTTGTGTCATTTTAAGTTTTAAAGTTGGGGTGAATGGGGATGAGAGACCTAACGATAGAAATTCGCCAGTGTAGGTATGTTTCAGAAGTCCCCCTTGATATAAAGATCGACCTGTCCGAGCTTTTTCAAAGAAATGAGGTGGAATGCCCAAAAACCCCTCTGTTGTGGTTACGTTGGGCCACCCTGTATATTTCTGAGTCTGGCAAAAAAATCTGGTAGTCTCCATCGGTGGAAAATTCAAACATGATTCATTTTAGATTACTAATAACTAGCCCAGTCAATGAAAGCATAATTTAGGAGAATAGCGAAAATAAATAGTGCATAGATAGTGCGTAGTTTTGAGAATTATAAGTAGAGATGTTCTCGAAACCTTGCTGATTACTGTGTAAAAAGTCCCTTCAAGTTTAAACAGCTCGGATCAAATGAAAGGCCATCAAATTGTCTACAAAAAAGTTGCTCATCACTTTCACGTATCTGTCATAAATCCGGAGAAATTGGCCTGCGATCGTTGGGTTTGAGTCGTGAAGGAGATATATTATTGCCCACGGTTTCTTTGAAAAATCACGCAGAATTGCAATGCATTGCTGCTCACGTTACCTTCGTCGATAAATAAAAACAGTAAAAAAAAACTAACCGTCCAATATTTAGGTTATTTGAAAATAAATAGCTCAAAACAAGATGTGGGGAAAATATTGAATGATCCATTTATGATACAAGGTGCAAAAGACAAAAAATTCACCATGGTGAGTCATGAATCATGAGAATCTACTTTTTCTCAATAGAACTAGAGTGCAAAAAGTTCGTCGCTTCTGAACCGATCTAGATCACAAGATGGCGTGGGCCATTTACTCCCAAAAAACTTGGTTCAATTTTGAGTAAACTCAATTTTTGTAAGCCATCGTGACTCACTCTGTATTCTAACTGAAAATCCAGGACACTCCAAGCATTCTCAAATGATCGCTTATCATTTTCCTTCGAATAGTTTCCCAAAAATTTTTCAAAATTGTTCAGGAAATAAAGGTGATAACAATTTGACAAGAGGTATGGAGAAAACATACTGAAGGCACCTACGGTATTTTTATCCTGCAAGAAATTATATACGTATCCAGTAGATACAGGGTTGTTCCAGCGATGATAGCAAAAAATCTAACTGTAAGTAGATTTCGTCAAAATAGGACGAAAACTTATATGTATACAGCGTGGTCCAGGTTTCAGTCGACAAACTTTGCTGGCTGATAAAGGATAAAATAAAGAAGTCGACTCACCTCAAAAAATACATATCTAAAATGCATATTAAAAAAGTTACAGCCTTCAAAGTTGCAGAGAAAACTGTTTTTTTTTTTGATAATTTTGAACAGCTTGACCAATTTCGCTCAAATTTTGCGCATATGGTTAACAAACACGTCCCCAGTGATTTCTTGAAAAAAATTCTGTCAAAATGACGCAGTGTCGTAGATATGGAGGGGTACTAACCCTCTCACCCCCCTACTTTCTATGCCACTGGATATTTTGGAAAACCGTTGAAAGTTTTGAATTTGGTGTTCAATTTTGAAGAAAAAATTTGTACCATTGCTACATTTGGAGCAGCGGTTTCGGAGTTATTTGTGTTTGAAAGTTCAAAAATACCGAATTACGCAAATGTTTCAAAATTCGAGCAAGCTTTGACCCATCAACTTTTTTCCAATTTCAAGTTTATTGATCCATAATTCAGCTCATGAGAAATTGAAAATTGGTTGTGGAAATTTATAATTTCAGCAACTATCAAATATTCAATAGGTAGGTACCTATTCACTTACTGATAGTTGGGAAGTTTAGTAAGAACAAGAACCAAGGGCCCTTCATTTCTTATTGGTCACGTTACTGAAATTAGGAATTCTCACAACAAATTTCCAATTTCTCATGAGCTAAATTATGGATGAATAAACTTGAAATTGAAAAAAAAAAGTTGAAAGTTGATGGATCAATTTGCTGGAATTTTGAAACATTTGCATAATTCGGTGTTTTTGAACTTTCAAAGACAAATATCTCCGAAACCGCTGCTCCAAATGTAGCAATGACACGCCACTTTTCCCTTCAGAATTGAACGCCAAATTGAATACTCTCCACGGTTTTCCAAAATATCCAGTGGCGCAGAAAGTAGGGGGGTAAGAGGGTTAGTACCCTCCATATACAGGGTGGTCCAGGTTTTAGTCGACAAACTTTGCAGGCTGATAGAGGATAAAAAAAGAAGTCGACTCACCCCAAAAAGTACATATCTGAAATGCATATTAAAAAAGTTACAGGCCTTCAAAGTTGCATAAAAAAATTGTTGTTTTCTTGATAACTTTTGAAGAGCTTGACGGATTTTGCTCAAGTTTTGCACATATGATTAACAAACACGTCTCCAGTGATTTCTTGAAAAAAATTCTGTCAGAATGACGCAGTGCCGTGGATATGGGGGGTACTAACCCTCTTACCCCCCTACTTTCTACGCCACTGGATATTTTGGAAAACCGTTGAAAGTATTGAACTCGGCGTTCAATTCTGAAGAGAAAATTGGCGTGTCATTGCTACATTTGGAGCAGCGGTTCCGGAGATATTTGTGTTTAAAGGTTCAAAAACACCGAATTACGCAAATGTTTCAAAATTCGAGCAAGCTTTGATGCATTAACTTTCAACTTTTTTTTTAATCTAAAGTTTATTGATCCATGATTTAGCTCATGAAAAATTGAAAATTGATTGTGAAAATTCCTAATTTCAGTAACGTGACCAATAAGAAACAAAGGGCCCTTGGTTCTTCTTCTTACTAAACTAGAACAACTATCAGTAAGTGAATAGGCACCTATTGAATTTTTAATTGTTGCTGAAATTATGAATTTTACAATCATTTTTCAATTTCTCATGAGCTAAATTATGGCACAATAAACTTTAAATTGAAAAAAAAGTTGAAAGTTGATGGATCAAAGCTTGCTCGAATTTTGAAAAATTTGCGTAATTCGGTGTTTTTGAACCTTTAAACACAAATATCTCCGAAATCGCTGCTCCAAATGTAGCAATACACGTTATCAATGGAGTGAAGCAGAAAATCCTGCGCGGTCATATGGGAACTTCTGTCATTCATGGCGGCAACTTTGAAAATTGACAGCTCAAATCGGCTTTCGGACCCTGTCGTGTTGTGAAATTACAGGTTATGTGCATAACTGTCATGTGTCACGTTTGCATTTGCAAAAGCTCAAAATAGGTGTGCTTGGTAATCTCGTGTAGCGTAGTGCAGGCAGTGCAGTGCAAGGAGGTCAGCCGGTGTAGGGATAAAATTGCACTGTTTACCAAACGCGCCAGTGCAGGGTAGTGTAGCTTTACCATTGTCAAGCGTGACTTCCTCTGACACATGCCATATGCCCATGTCATTTTTCATATTCCAAGCAATCGGCCAAAGCGCTTACTGGTGATCACAACAGAGAAAAGAGAAGAGCGTTGAAAATTTGGCCGGTTTATTAATAATTGTAATTAGCGAAACCAAATTAAAATTATAACCTCAACACCACTCGGAGAGGATGGACTTTTTCAATTTATCTATTGTGCAACGCGGTCCTGCCGCATACAGCTAGTGCCGCGTCTACCAGCGTAGACCAAGTGACGCCAGTGGCGGTGAAACACTCCTGAACCTATTCCGTCTTGTCTATGAAGGCAAGAGGTTCACAAGAAGGGTCACAAACGATGACCAGGCAGGAGACTCATGCAGGCTTTTCTCGATGGGGCTCTCCGCAAGGAACATAGCTAGAAGACCGAACATAGCAGGATACCAAACAAACCTAACCAAACGACTGACATATAACTGACATTACTGATTGACGTAAGTGCCCAAATGACCGTAGAGCTACTGCGCATCGTAATCGTGACGTCATTGCAAGAAAGAGACAACT
This sequence comes from Anaspis maculata, assembly GCA_949128115.1. NCBI lineage: Eukaryota > Metazoa > Arthropoda > Insecta > Coleoptera > Scraptiidae > Anaspis > Anaspis maculata. The sequence goes on along the minus strand of OX421962.1, from coordinate 34,866,881 downwards.
GCTTTTTTGAAAACGTGTATTACACGCCAATTTTCTCTTCAGAATTGAACGCCAAATTCAATACTTTCAACGGTTTTCCAAAATATCCAGTGACGTAGAAAGTAGGGGGGTAAGAGGGTTAGTACTCCCCCATATCTACGGCACTGCGTCATTCTGACAGAATTTTTCCCAAGAAATCACTGGGGACGTGTTTGTTAATCATATGTGCAAAATTTGAGCGAAATCGGTTAAGCTGTTCAAAAGTTATCAAGAAAAAAACAATTTTTTCCCGCAACTTTGAAGGCCTGTAACTTTTTTACTATGCATTTTAGATATGTACTTTTTGGAGTCAGTCGACTTTTTTTTTATCCTCTATGAGCCTGCAAAGTTTGTCGACTAAAACCTGGACCACCCTGTATATATATTTGGCACTGCGTCATTCTGACAAAAAAATTTCGAGATATCACTGGGGACGTGTTTGTTAACTATATGTGCAAAATTTGAGCGAAATCGGTCAAGCTGTTCACGAGTTATCAAGAAAAAAAACATTTTTTTCTGCAACTTTGAAGGCCTGTAACTTTTTTAATATGCATATTAGATAATGTACTTTTCGGGGTGAGTCGCCTTTTTTTTATCCTTTATCAGCCTGCAAAGTAACCTGGACCACCCTGTAGATACCATTTTGCAAAGTTCCGCATAATGACGAAGATACAGCTCGTCAAAGTTCACTTTTTCGGATTTCCAAAAATTGTAACTCAGGAATGTTTCGACAAATTCAGCTTCAATTTAGCATGAACTGGTTTGTCATGATTATCCAGCAACCTGCCAAATTTTGAAAGATTTCAATCAGTGGCGTAGAAGGTATGAGAGGTCACCTCAAGTCAACTTTTCTTTGGATGCTTCTAAACTATTTACCTTCATAAGTCATAACTCCTACACTACTGGTTGAATTCTTTCAAAACTTGGCAGGGCAGGTCGGTAGGTAGTTTCAGCAAATCAGTCTTTATGCTGAATTTGAGTTATTTTCGTCGAAACGTCACTGAGTTGAAAAAATTTGAAATCCGAAAATAGTCAACTTTGAAGGGCTGTATCTTCGTTATTAGGCCGAACTTTGCAAAATGGTATAGAGGTTTCCGTCGTATTTTAACAAGAACTGATCTACCCACCGTTAAGTTTTTTGCTTTCATCGTTGAAACACCCTGTATAAGTAATAGTATAATCCAACAATTCGCTAACAGTCGTCAGTATCCAATAATAATATAATGATAACGGAAGCAAACAAAATGTTATCGGCGCCGTCTAGATCAGGTTTGAGGCTCTATTGAACAAAGGCACAGAGGTGATATCAAATTTTAGTGCGGTACTAAACACACGATGTCATTTTTGAAGTGGAATAAAATGCAAACCCAATTACTCCGAAGATAGATTATAGAGAGAATACAAAATATAGCTTCAAGCGATCATTTGGCTGTACCAAAAACCAGGAGGGACAGTCTTTATTTTCGCTTGTAGAATACATCCTACCGGAACTGTCAGATATTTTCTTTGTAATAAAAAATAAGCGACAAGTGTGCATGTTACCCCAACTTGGGTTCTCAAATCGTTGATTTTTTGTTGTTGTTCGACTTTTTATCAAATGAGCCTTAGAAATGCCTCAAAAAACGTTCGGTGCTTTTTTTTGAAAATGAATCTGGTGACGAAAAAAATAGTCCTGGTAATCCAAGTCATATAATTTGACAATAAGTTAACAGCTTTATTTGGCCTTAGATTTTCTTTTCAAAAAAAGCCACCAATAATTTTTTGAGGCAACTTTTGAAAATCGATCGAAAAACAAGACTGACAATTATACAAATTTTGCATTGACAAATACGAATAACTAATCCACACACACCAACATAACAAAAAATGTGACAGAACTCCAGGCTTTTGTTTGAGCATGCGAAAAAGTATAGAAGACTCTTTCAATAAATTTAAATCCAAGTATTTTTCCCAGTTACTGTAGCTTCTTGTCTGTTGCTATTTCGTTGAGAAAACTTTGATAGATGGCGCTCCGGCATCGGCCACGGAAACTCATATTAAAATTATCTCCAAAATAAGGTCGTTTTATTTACGACCCAAGTTTTCATCCCGGCGGTTGTAAAACATTACGCGCGGACTTTTCGTCCCCTCGTTGCCTCGTTGTCTTCTTATAAACATATTGTGTGCTAGGCTGCGTGGGGTGGTTATAGAGAAGGTGAGCTTTTCCCTGTGCCGACACCGCCACTACCACCACCACGATTCTTTCTGCCGCATACTGCCGGTAATTCCGGCGGCCATAAAACAATAATAAAATAAGGTTTTTGATTTGGCGTGATTAAAAAAAAACCGAGGGGGAGGGTTCGCGCTTCGTGTACACTCCCGCGCCGAGGATAAAAAAATAATTCTTTATTCACGACATCCCCAAGGATCGGTGAGCCCCTGGTGTTTCACTTAATAAGTGCATTTCGTTAAGGGAGCGAGCCAGCAGCTGCTTGATGCTGGGGCTTTTGCTCTTTGCTGTTGCGGGTTGCGGGTCTAAATGTGTACGTACGTAGGTATTTGCGCTCTTCCGAGAGTGGATCAAGTGTGAATTAAGAAGGGGTGTGTCACATTAGACGGAAGGGCGGTTCGACCACCGACACGCCCGCGCTGTTAGGCCGCTTTGGCTCTCCGGAATATTTCACATCATAATAATATATACCTACCTATCTAATTATTTTCACGCGATAAATATCATGGTTTCAATTATGGAATGGTTTCTTCTGATATTAAACGTGGTGGTGTTAGCATGCATGATCTCATGCATCTCACAAAAATCACTTACTTAGTACCTATTTATTACTATTAGTGGATTATATTATGCCATGTGGTCTGCGAAAACAAGCCCAGTGTCAACATTTCAGGGTTAATCATTCATCTGTCTTGTCCGCAGCGTCCCCAGTGCAAACTGTATAAAATAAGCAGCGGTGGTTAGCGGTTCCAAAATAGAGGCTCAGGTCAGAAGGATCGACGATCGGAATTGACTATAGATGAAAATTTTGGAAAAGGGAAAAAGAAAAAGATCAAAAGTGTGACTCAAATAACAAATTTCCTAGAGTAGTCCAGTCGACAGGTAGTTTCAGATAGAAAAAGGTCGGAAGTTAATGAAACTTTGGAATGTTGTTCAGAGATGGTTAATTAACATTTTCCCAAGTTTTGGACCTCGAGGACCCTGTGCAAAAAAAGGAGGGGGGGGGGGAAACTTCAGAATTTTCGACCTCCCTTCGGTTTTTCCTCAATAACATTTTTCCCTGACGTCCTGCGGCGAAACATTTCCATACTTTTTTGTAGAGTGTTAAATTTCCTATATTTTGATTCTTTGAATATGTTTGTATGTCAATTCGTTATCGAGATATGACGCTTCGAAAAGTCATTTTTCAAAATTTGCAAAAATGCAGAATCCCACCTTAGTTCTTCTGTTATAGGTACCTAAATTATGATGAAATTTTGTTGTAATTATGGTTTCTGGTTACAATCACCATCTTTGGACCCCCCCCCTCTTTCTGCACTTGCAGGAAACAATCTGGTGGATGTCATCCAGCGCAGAATTCCTGGTTATGGGGATTGGTAGTAGGTACCCCTCGCGTGGTTAGGCTCCAGTCCCAAACTGATGGGAGAAGTTCATTGCCTAACCACGCCTGTAGTTGCTGATAAGTGCAGAGGAAGTGGTACTTGGTAGCGACCCTTGTTGGTGGTAGGCGGGCTAGTTGCAATTTAGCTTTTGTCACTGATCGTGTTAATAATCGGTATCGTAAGTCGTCGAGGTTGTAAACTGTAAACATAAACGCTACCAGGAACTTTCATCCAGAGTCGTTGATCTGCTGAGAAGAGGCGTTTGGTGTGAAAAACGGAGCCGCTGCTGCAGAGAGGGAGGTATTCTTCATGTAGTGCTGCAAATTTTCTTTCCTCCCAATCCATACGGTGTTTATCACAACCACTCACTACGTAGAGGAAAAGTATGTACTCGAGGGGGGGGGGGGGAAGGAGCAAGAGCTTGCCGAGTAGAGGACACTGGGACCACTGCCTCTTCCATTTTTTTGAAGATAGATGTTCTTTGTGGACGTACCTAATGCTGTCATGTCAATAACAGAATAAGTATGTCCACATCTTCAACAGTAAGTAATGATGACGCTGTCGAATTCGCTGGCCTTGGATATGGTGATCATAGATAAGATGGCGGTGTTGACGATCATCACGTTGGCGCCCTCATATGCCTACTTCACTTCGATACTAGCATTCGCCATTCGTGTCATCAACATCAACATCGAAATTGATGCGCTCTTATTGTGATCGTTTGCCATGAACTTTTCTTGTGCTATGGTCAACATGGTAGATGAGAAAAACACGACTCTGGTTGCTGATTGTAATGAAGAACGGCGATCTCGTTCTACGGCTTTGGTGCTTCAGTAGCCAGCATTAGTGGGGTATCCTTATCCATCAAATGCAACAATCACATTGCTTCCAAAGTGTCTCTGCATGTAATTGATGTACTACGGGTTCCACAAAAAAAATTAAGAGCGGTTTAAGCTAAACCGAGTTTAAACGGATTTTTTTCTGGTCAATGCTGGTAGATTCATAATGGAAAATACGTTAAATCGCAAGTATACCACCCTTTCGTGATTTACTTAGCATAAAACCTGAATTTACATTGATCATTTGGCCAAAATCCATCAAAAGAAATCTCGAATTAGCTATCAGCTGGTTAAATATTTTGGTGGAACCCACAGGTAGGTACGTAGAACACAGCATCTCGAATGTGGTTGCGGGAGTTTTGTTCCTCACCACTTTGTGTAACAAGTATCCTCCGTCCAAAGTTGGTCATTGTGACCAGGAGCCATAATTCCAACAACATTACATCATAATTCGGGTATAACAGAAGAAATAAGGTGATATTCTGGATTTTTTGCAAAATTTTAAAAATGATCTTTTTTTGAAGCGCGATATCTCGGTAACGAGTCAACATAAAAACATGTTTGTATGGACAATTTTAGGAAATTTAGCGTTCTACAAAAAAGTACCAGGATGCTTTGCCCTAGGACGTAAGTGAAAAACGTTATCGAAGAAAAACCGAAGAAAAGTCGAAAATTTTGTAGTATTTCCCCCCCTACTCTTTTTGCACAGGGTCCTCGAGGACCAAAACTTGAGAAAACTTTAATTAACCATCCCTGAACAACATCCCAAAGTTTCATAAACTTCCGACCTTTTTCCACCTAGCCCCACTTTTTCCAACCTGTCGACTGGACTAGAGACTGAGAGACTCAGTTTAGGAAAGGTATCAAACAAAAATCAACTTGTCTTCAAACAAAGCATTCTTCCTGAATATTTCAAGGTAGGTATTTCTCATTTGTATGGGGCAAAAATTGTCGGCAAGGAACCTATCAAAAACTGATGCTTCCAAAGAAGAATACTGGACGAGATGAGAGATGCTTGTAGGTGCTCTAGTTTACAAAAAAATGCAGTTTTAATTGGGCAAGTCACGGGAATTCGAAAATTCATAATCGATTAAACAAAAAACTTTGGATGAAGAAAAATCCTCTTTCTCTGGGCTTTCCTTTGATGTGTCGCCGATGTCTGTACCTGGCCCAGTAAGCCAGATATTCTGCCTTATACAGCTCAGCAAACACAATAATCGGAATTCATGACGACGTCACCGATCACACACTTGATTTTAACATCAGCCAGTATTCATTGCTATGGTGAATCCAGGTATGGTAAGTGAAAAAGTCCTAGTAACGACTAGTGTTCAAGTCAACAAGTGTGTGATCGGTGACGTCATGAATTCTGATTATTGTGTTTGCCGGACTGTGAGGCAGAATATCTGGCTTACTGGACCATCAGGTACAGACATCGGCTACACATCAATGGAAAGCCCAAAGAAAGGGGATCTTTTTTCATCTGAAGTATTTTGTTTTGTCGATCATGAATTTTCGAATTCTTGTGACTTGTCCAATTTAAACTGCATTTTCTTGGAAACCAGAGCACCTGCAAGCATCGGCGCCCCCTCGGGAAGGTGTTTGAAAAATTGTTGTAAAATGGAGTTATTGACTACCTCGATAGATTTCCCTCAAGTTCCAGTCAGTATGGTTTCCAAAAAGGAAAATCAACTGAGAAGGCAGTCCGGAGATTGCTGGAGGCGATTGTTGATGGAATTGAGAGTGGGGACTTCGTCGGGCTGACCCAGTGTGATCTGTCGCGTGCGTTTGACTGTGTGTCCCATGAAATTTTACTGGAAAAGATGACAAGATACAGGTTTCGTGGTAAGGTATTGAAACTATTCAGATCATACTTGGACCAATTTTCCCTTGCGACAACATATTTGTTGCGCAGTTTAGTTAAAATCAGTGGAACATAATCGGTCAAAAAAATTATTGTTTAGCTGAATAGCAATTCATAAAATCATATAGGGAAAAACAAAATTATATGTCCTTCTGACGTAATTATAATAGTTATATACTTTATTTAATGTGTGAAAAATAAAACAAAACAAAAAAAAGAGGTAAAACTCACGCATTTCTTTGACAGTTTTACATTAGTGAAACAATAAATTGTGAAACCCCAGAGTATAATTATGTCGTATACGGATTAAACGTTTCTGTGAAACAGAGCATAAGCTCTTCAAATTTTAGGAGCGTTTCTGAAGTTTTCGGCTGGATATTCTTCAATAATTAATCAATCATGGAATTTTTTCAACGTGAACTGCACATCCAAGTTTTTTTTGCTTAAAAGCAATAGTTAGGTGCCAATATAACACAACAGCTATGCCTAAATCATGTAGATTGTGGAATAAAAATTGGACCGGAAAAGTCTCGTACGAGACCATGAGACTCTCGCACGAGACACGAGACGAGACCAGCGAAAAGTCTCGTCTCGTCTCGTGAGGTAAATGGTCAGTCTCGTCTCGAGTCTCGTCTCGAAAACGAGACGAGACGATACGAGACGATCGGAAACAAGAGTTTTGTGAGAATCACTACAGAGGATGGATACAGAATCAAGCTCTAATTTAACAAGACACATTCTTGTTCCCTGAAGCGTTAGCTTTAACATGAGCTACAGATTATAAAAATCGGTCAACATGGAAAAAAGCTATGACCAAAAAACCAAAAAATTGTTTTTCTTCAATCACCCTGTGAAGAAAGATGATCGGAAAATTGAAAAACCGTTTCGAGATATGGCACGGTTTGGCCAAAATCGAAACTGACTAAAAAAATTGTATACAAATTTTGATACGTGCAAGTATGGCTATTCACATGTTTCGATCCCAGAAAAACGTTGTGACAAAAATATATCATTGTTAGTTTCCGATTTTTTCCAAAAAGCAAAAGCTGTTGTCATTTGATAATGAAAATCGACAGAATCTGTACCACAATGGGACCTATTGATGTTAAACAAGTCGCCTATGGAAACAAAAGCAAAAGCATAGAAATGTAAATGAACTAGTTGTCAATGTTAAATCGGCACAATTTGCAGAGGAAATAAAGACTCACGCTGAAAATCGACTAGTTTTGTGTGTAATTTGTTTTAATCGCACAAAAGATATGAGAAAAATTAGTGAAAGTCAAGAAACTGTTGTAAAAACGTATTTTGTGCCGAACTACTCCAGGAACCTTGTGCAATATGTTCGACATGCAGATTGGTGACTGATGAATACAGCAAAGGGAATATGTCAAGAAAAGTAAGAATATTCGATTATTCTGAAATAAAGATCGACCTCCGCCCATCTACCAGATCAAATCCAATTATACAATGCGAATGTACACTTTGCACTATAGCCCAAACGAAGGCACAAAACAATGTCCGACTTGCACTGAAAAAAAAAGTTGGCAGACCAGAAAAGCAAACTCGATTTAATACCAAAAAGCAAGTCTGTAAAAATTTGCCCCGATTGCTTTACGAAAATCGTAAGAATAAAACGGAAAACGTCACCGGTGTTCAAAAACTTTGCGTGAAGAAAATTTAATTAATAATATAGCTGAGTCAAGTTCACCTAAGTGTAAAGAGAAGATGGCGTCGGTTATTATCAAACAAAAATTCTTTAATTCAAGTCCTGTACTAACGACTTTAACTTCCGATAATGTCCGATTAGCGACAGGAACAAAAAGTAATTTGAATATCACATTATCAACCAAGACCAAGAATCAAGTACTATTTCCTGCTCAAGATTTGTTGAAAATGCAGCAGAAGCTTAACATGAGCACGAATCAGACATTGAAGTTAGCTGATTGTTTGAGAAAACCTGATTCTGAAACCAGTTATAAAACAGTTGAAGCTGATGTAAGGCGAAAACTCAAAATTAATCGTCACGAATTGGATGAGTATTTCACCAAAGAAGAGGCTGAATTTGAAGAGAACGATGCTGAAGAAAATCGACGAAATGTTGTGAAAAGAACTGTTGTTTGCTGTGAGAAGGTTCCAAGTTTTATCCATATGGTAATGGCAAAACGAAAAATCTCTTACAACGACGTGAAATTATTCAAAATTGGACTTGATGGCGGTGGCGGCTTTTTCAAAATTTGCTTGAATATTCAAAGTACTCATAAAAGAGAAAATGATATTATGTTCAAAGATTCCAACGTGAAAATGATTTTCATCTTGGGCATTGTCAAGAATATAAAGGAAAATTACCTATTTCAACGTACGGTTTTTGTGGAGACTGTTGGAAATAGATGATTTGGAGTCTTATACTTTAGCAACCGATTTAAAACTGGCGAATATTTTGATCGGTTTTATGTCACACAGTTCTGCTCATCCTTGTACGTGGGCGTGGTGTGAATCAGCAAAGCGTAATCTGAAAGAATTAGGCCAAAAAAGGGCATTGAGCAATATGAAACAACATTTTTCAAACTGGACTGCCGATGGAAGTCATCCGAAGCGTTCAAAATTGTTTTGTAATGCTGATGTTCATGAACCTATACCTCAGAAAGAAAATAATAAACCTATAATAAAAATTCTCCCTCCCCCCGAACTCCACTTGCTGTTGGGGACAGTGAACACATATTGTCACAATATATAATAATATTTTCAAGATTGCTCCAGAAATATGTAACGCATGGACAAAAATTTGTCACGTAGAAAGGGAAGCACTGCACGGAGGGACCTTCAATGGGAACTCGTACAGAAAATTGCTAAAAAGAATTGATTTTTTGGAAGAAAATCTACCCTTGGCCCTATTGAAATTTGCAGACTCTTTGAAAGCTTTCAACCAAGTGGTAGAATCAACTTTTGGTAACCAGTTGGCCAAAGACTAAAAAAGCAAGATTGCCGAATTCAAAATAGCTTTTCTGAAGTTAGATATCGACGTTACTCCAAAAATTCATGCGGTCTTTTTTCATGTCGAGGAATTTTGCGCTATGTCTGATACAAGCCTAGGGTCGTTCAGCGAACAAGCTTCAGAATATCCAATGAATATTCAGAGATTCCAAAATATCATAAAAACAACGCTCTGCATCTATTATAGATAACTATGTTGATATAAACCAAACAGGCTGATTTTATCTGTTTCGTAGTACATCACGCAAACTTTTTTTTTGTGACGGAAGGCTTGAATGAAACCCAAAAAAAAAAACATGTGAGCTCCACGGTGGCTCTAGTATTTGATTTTTTTCTCAAAACCCGTGCAATCCGCTCCAGCCGTTCATAAGTTGGTGAATTTTTTTTAAATAAAAAAGCTCCCAAAATAATTATACATAAATACACAAATACATAAATAGCATCAAAAGCAATAAAGAAGTTGTACAAGTACGAAGTACAACGACTCTTTCCACTAGCTGATTTTTCTCGACCTCTAAGTTAATTCGAAGAACACAATACCTGATACAAGAAGAATCGACTTTTATGGAACGAGAGGAGCAACCATAAAAGTTCGCCAGAGTTAAATCATCCGGAGCGGAATCAAAATCGGATGTGTTTCAAATGAAGTGGGCTTGAAATTGAACATCTCGGAGCAGTAAAGCTGCGATTTGGCCATCAAGATGTACGCCGTGTTTAAGCCGATGACACCCCAGGGTGAGATTGCTCCTGTTGGCACGCACCAGCTCAGAACCTCTTCCGTCGCTCACACGATCTCTATTGAATAACATTTAAATTTGTCATTTGCGGACGGAATTCGAACCCGTCTCCCGCATAACGGGCTCCCATGCATTATTTAGATGGCGAATCTTTTGAGAGGAGCGCTAGAAACTCGCGTCTAACATACTGAGTGAACGGCGTCCGGTTTTAAATCTTTGAATTGCCTATTTCCACTTTTGGCAATTCCGCAATAAAATAAGGTGAACCTAACCTTCAGATTGATTCTCATTTTTATCAGTCTTTTTTTATATACCTACCCGATGGCAAGTAGGTACCTTCGCTGTCATAAACAACATTCGCAGTACATAAAAAGTACACGGCGACGCTCGACGCATATGATACAATAAACCTGTTCGAATTTCACCAGAAAGAAATAATATGTTCTTATTTTGGTCAAGTATATTTTCGAAAAATGTTCCGCGGAGCCTCAGGAGTCACAGGTATAGCTGAACGTGTTTTACTATGATTAGTGTGACTATCCTATGCATTGTTGTGGTAAACAAGATAGCTACCAGCGCTGTAGGTATGTAGGTATACAAGGGAGGCAATAAAATCGAAGAAGCAGGAGAAAACAGCATTTCCAAACATAAGGGAGAGGCAAATGAAATCACACGTTCCGGTCCGCGTTAAATTCCCAGAATACACAATTCTGGACCACAAACAAAATAAATCCACTCATGCAAAATGATAGGTACACACCACCAGCTCACATAGGCACACATTGGTGATGTATGTATTCCTTGGGTTTCGCTTCTTTCACGTTTGTCCATTTCCCTACTATACCCACCACCAGCTCGCGCTACTGCTGATGTTTGCCAAGTTGATGTGATCCCAGTGGACGTCAAGTTTCCGACTTAACGAAACAGACCGCCTTGAACCCCAACCCACATACACACAAACGCATACAAGCCAACGTCGAACACAAATTCAATCCACGATAATTTTTCAAAAAACTTTTGTCATGTAAAAGTTTTTATATTTCCACAAACATTTGTCATTTCACTGTTTTGACCAAATTCTCAGGGGGTCGATCAATCATCGTCTTCGCTACTGATGGTGCAGTATGCCGTCGGCGTGAAATACTCGGTCTTCAAAAAATTTGCACCCCTAATACATATTATGTTGGAGCTTCCCATCGCGGCTTTATTGACAAACTATGATTTTGTATACCTACGCGTATCTGCGAGCTCATCCCGGTGCTATAGGCATTATAAAAATTCAGAGTGTAAACATTTCAAAACCAACCTGCCTAGTAATAAACATTCCGTTGAGACTGCAGGAAACTTTTCCGCGAAGTTATTATGCGGTGCACCCAAGAGGGCAGAACCAGATTGGGTCTGGGCCTCAATAATTGAAACGCTATTCTTTCCACCAGGTATGTCGTTCACTTTACTGAGAATTTGTTGAACTTGCCGCTAATCAGCTATTCCGTTTTGCGACGGCTTTTGTTAACAGGCTAGCTGAGCTGAAAACGGCCGCCGATGGGATTTCGCTCTTAACTGGTCCTCGGAAATTTAAATGTTTAAATTATCAAGTCCTCGCGCAACTCAAGGGAAGATCACGAAAACCGACCATTTTATGAAGAACAAAATCCCACATGAAATTACCTCTAATTTGCTGAGATATTTGAGGACTGAAATGGGATTTGACATTGTGCAGACTCACCTCAAGTCATTGCCGGCTGTCATAACTTGGTCTGTGTGTCTTTTCTCGGAGCGACGTGTGTTGCTGGCTTTTAAATCACACTTTAAACGTATATCAATCATCTCGCCATTTGTATGAGGGTGGCGTGCCATTCCCCTGGCTGCACAAGGCTAATAATAATTCATTTCGTGTTTTCATGTATTCCGCATGGTTCGCGTGTAGCACTAAGCCCATCTAACTTTCTTGCGAAGAGCCTGGCAGGTCAGGTCCGGCGTCGATGATTTATGGAAAATATTACAGACAGGCACACAGGGTGGAGAACATGGGGGTTTGTAGCACCGTGCAAGCGCAAGAAAGTAACGAATTCTTGTATTCCCTGAGGCGGCGGTAGCGGCTGCTTCCAGTGGCCGGCGTTCCGTGGTGCCATTAGGGAGCATACCTCTACTGGAGGTACTTGACCAGCGTTCTTCCAGAATTCAGTTGAGAAAAAGGGTAGTTACGCGGGTATTCTACAAATTTGAATCACTCAAACTTTGGTTCTATGAATGATTGTAATTTTTTTAATTATAATGAGGATTGTATTATTACGATTTGAGGAAGGAACTTGAACGTCTATAGTGGACGTGGTACAACCGAAATAGGGAATATAAGTTGCAAATGATGATAAAGGCAAACCACTTGGCAGGGTTACAACTGAGACCTAAATAAACAATTTGACCCGCAGTGCTTTTCTTTTCGTCCCTTAGGATTTGAATAGCGCCCCTTTTTCAAAATGGTGGATATTATCTAGGGGCAGAAGGTATCGAATAGCCTGGTGATGTCCAGCTTAGTAGAAATATAGAGGGCTATGTCTCAATCGGTTTCTGGGACATCAAACACTAATTAAAAAAATGGTGGAACATTGACATCTACCACAGGCAAATTTGGTGGAGGCGCCAAAAGGAATTTAGTCCTGTCATAAGAAAATTGCTGTAACATTTTTATTTTCCAACGGATTCTAACACAAGACATTTTATTTTGTGAAAAAGTGAATTCTTTATGTTTCCTCATACCTTTTATTGAGAAAAGACGTTGAAAAATGTTGAAAAAAAAGAAAAAATTAAAAAAAGAAGATTTTCTACATTTTTTTATTTTTATGCAATTTGCCCCATTTGTAGACTTTAATGTGCCCTTTCTAAATTTGCACTTTTCCGATTTATATCTTTGCAGTACGCGCCGCCATATTGAAAAAATGATGTCTGAAAAGAAGTTTTTGACAATATCTGAATTTTGGTCTATGTGACATTAAAATTTTTATGCACATATGAAAGCACATTCAATCCTTCACAGTTTGACATCTGAACCAGATCTGTGCGACCCACGGTTCTTGAGCTAGACCTTCTGGAAGTATCAATTTTTGGTTCCAAAAGAAATGAAAATCACCTCTTGAGGCCGTGCCAGGTCCACCAATGTTCATGATTTGAGATAAATGGCGACGCGTTATTGATGGGTGACTTGATTTAGACATGGTGGTGATCCAGTGGTAAAATCCGGTAGGCACGGTCACTATTTAACACCGAAAATTGATACTTCTGGAAGCTCTAGCTCAAGAACACCGAGTCGCACAGAAATGGTTCAGGTGTCAAATCGTGGAGAATTGAATGTACTTTCATACGAATATAAACATTTCAATCTCGCATGGACTGAAATTTAGATATTGTCAAAAACTTCTCTTCAGATTTCATTTTTTCAACATGGCGGTGCGCACTGCAAAGATATAAATCGGAAAAGTGCAAATTTAGAAAGGGCACAACAAAATCTACAAATATGGCAATTTTCATGAGGATAAAAAAAATTGAAAAAATCTTTTTTTTTCCAAATTATTTTTCATTTTTTTCTTCAACATTCCTCAATGTCTTTTTTTATGGAAGGTATAAGATTACAAGAAGAATTCACTTTTTCACAAAATGAGATACCTTGTGCTAAAATCGGTTGAAAAATAAAAATCTTACAGCAATTTTTTTATGACCGCACAAAATTCATTTTGGCGCCTCCACCAAATTTGCCTGCGGCAGATGTCAATGTTCCATTATTTTTTTTTAAAGTGTTTGATATCCCAGAAATGGATCGAGACATAGCTCCATATATTTCAACAAAGCTGGACATCACCAGGCTATTCGATACCTTCTGCCCCTAGATAAAATCCGCCATTTTGGAAAAGGGGCGCCATTCAAATCCTAAGGGGCGAAAATAAAAGCACTGCGGGTCAAATCATTTATTTAAGTGTTAGTTACGATACTGCCAAGTGGTTTACCTTTATCATCATTTGCAACTTGTTTTTTCCTACCACGTCCACTACTACTTGCTTCATCAATATTTACCGGGTGATGTTCGAACCGATGCTGCTGCACAAATATTCGGGTTTGAGCAGAATAAATCCCCAGAGGTCTCTGAGGTCGTGGTGCGAACGTGGTTCATAATTTCTGTCAGAGAAATGCCGATTGCTCGCAGGCTTGTGTCAGGTTCCCACTTGTGTCAACCTGACGCGGGCAAGAAGGCCAAAGTAATTGGTATTTTACCTTGGTAAATTGAGAAGATCTGTCTGTATAGCAGCTTGCCTGAATCATCGTTATTCGATTGGCGTGAAACACTATCGCGTGGCTATTGAGCATAAAGCTTCATCGAACCACCTAATTTCTCAGGAGCTGCGATCTTAGGTCAGGCGGTAGGTCATTCTGGATAGAAAAAATTCCGACCAAAGCTTTTATAGTGTCAAACTTTTCGTAAGGTCAGTAAGTATCTACCATTGAGTTTCCGCCCAAAAACGAGTTGTGCTGATTCCTCCACATCTGCCCAAAGGTAAAGGATGTCTTGAAGGTGCAAAAGGACCTGTTCAACCCCCGTACTTTTTTATTTTATTTGCCTCAATTCTAACGCAAACATTGGAAACATTTGTCATCATCTCTGTGCCAGTCTTACTGTTGAAAACAAAGATTTCTTTGTGCGGGTCAGATGAATCACATTTAATTGTTTTTCCACACAAGAAAACGATGGAGCAACATGTATTTTGGATGTTTTCTAAAAGCTTGTACTCACTGAACCTATTTTTGGCGTTAAAATTTCAATAACAGCATTTTTGAAGATGTTGCCCGCTAAGAAGTGAATAATTTTTACCCGCCTGTTCAGCAGCAGTTTTTTCAATTTTACCAAACACCGTTCTTGAAAATTTTATAGGGAATGACAAGCTGGAACTGTTTTCTAATGATATTATATCTGGCTTGACTGCGGCACGCACTTGAAAGTATAAAAAACTGATTTCTTTTCAAGAGGTCCTGTTTCATCCGCGTGCGGCCGTGCCTACTTGAAATAGACAGGACTGATTACACGAGCTTGGAAATGTACTCTCTCCCAGCTTTAAAACACGACCATTAATGATGAAATAATACATGATTTCTTCATAAATCAATGTACAAAGTCTTAATAATAATAGTCGCATTTTGAAGCTGGAAAAAAGTACATTTCCAAGCTCGTGTAATCAGTCCGGTCTATGTCAAGTAGGCACGGCCGCACGCGGGTGAAGCAGGATCTCTTGAAAAGAAATCAGTTTTTCAGACTTTCAAGTGCGTGCCACGGTTAAGCCAGGCACGATATCGTTAGAGAAGAGTTTGAGCTTTTCATTCCTTATGAACTTTTCGCAAACGGTGTTTGGTAAAATTGGAAAAATTGCTGCTGAACAGGTGGGTAAAAATGATTCACTTTTTTGCTGGCAACATCTACAAAAATGCTGTTATTGAAATTTTAATGCCATAAATGGGTTCAATGGATACAAGTTATTATAAAACATACAAAATACATGTTGCTCCATCGTTTTCTTGTGTGGAAAAACGATTAAATGTAATTTATCTGACCCGCACAAAGAAATCTTTTTTTTTCAACAGTAAGACTGGCACAGAGATGATGACAGATGCTTCCAATGTTTGCGTAAGAGTTGTACGTTTGCATTTAGGCAAATATAACGAAAAAGTACGAAGGTTTAACAGGTCTTTTTGCACTTTTGAGGCATCCTTTACCTTCGCGCAGATGTGGAGGAATCAGCACAACTCGTTTTTGGGCGGAAACTCAGTGGTGAATAACTACTGACCGTGCGAAGAGTTTGACACCATTAAAGCTTTGGTCGGCGTTTTTTCCAGATTGTAGTGATTTTACCGACATACCGCCTGGCCTATCTGTGAAGGCGCAATTATTTTTTGGAGAAGTAGAAATAAAGATGTTGGGACAGCCCTTGATAAAAATCTTTTTCGCCTATTTTTGACCTTGCTGAATATTCTTGGGAATGGTCTTAATTCAGAATTCTATACGTTTAATTTAGAGGTTGTGAAAATTTGATTAGACATTCCGAGATATTTGGGTCTGAAACTTTGAAAACACCTAGAGAACTTATTTCAGCCGAGGAACCATGAGTTTGCTTGAATTTTTCAAGACCTTTGAAAGTGGTGTTCTCGAGATGTTTTCCGAAGATTCAAACCCAAATATCTCGAAAATGAAGCATCTAAACAATTTTGCAAAAGTACTTTTTTCTGTAAATTGAACATAGAATTCAAAAATTGCTACAATTTTCAAAAATATCCATGGGGTAGAAAATAGTGGAAAAGGGGGAGGACACCCCCTATTATCTTCGCCCCTGAAAATGTCTGATGAAATGCGTTATTATTGTTTAAATTATATTTACTGTTCAAGTAAACTTTGGTTCCAATTTGAATAAAACGGAACGGCAACGGTTCGGTTGAACGGTTCAAAAGTTATGCAAGGAAAACTTTTTCAAAAAACAACATTAATCAAGGCCTGTATCTCCGTTATTATACTTTTGCGGAGGTATGTTTATTGAGAAAGTCCTCTTATTTCTCCATTCTCTATATCCCTGTGAATTTTGTTGCATTAATTTCGGGACACCCCTGTATAAACTCCACAATATAGGTATTATATAAATTATATAAATTGACCAACGTTTAATTGTTTGGGTATAGTGCGGCGGTTAGTCAAACCTACCTTGCATTTTGTTCTAGAGCATTCAGACTTGGCACAGTTGCAGTACAGACCCCCAGCTTTCTATTGAGAAGTGAAAGCAAGGTTGCAACCCCCCAGGAGAGCGGCGGATTGCCTACCTAACAGGGGTAGATGTCAAAAGTCAAAACCTCAACAAATCGTCCGTTTTGGTGACTTATATAAACCAGGATTGGTCCCCCACTTGACATTTACTAGTTTAAGGCAGATGTCGACCTTGGCCATGAATCGTGAAAGCGGCTTGTCTACCTTTCAGGGGCACAAACAAATATAACCGGAATCATAGTGTTTTTAATACAATTTTCAGTAACTCAGTTATTTTTCAAGATATTCTGGTAAAATTCGGTAGTACCATAGAGAGTAAAGTCAGGAAGAGAATGCCGTATGCTGCCACCGTCTTTGCCTTGAGAGATAATCCAAATGGAAACATAACTATACTCAGTGAGCAACTTCTCTTTATTTGACCAAAAAGAGCTGTTGAACCATTGGACACAATCATGATCACAAGTTTCACAGAGCCTTGGCGCCCACCCTGGTCAAAATGACCGTTGGATAGATGAAGGAGGGTGTTCAAAATCGTCCTCTATCTTTTTCGAAGTAGGATACAGAACCATTTTGATTCAAGTTGAGTCTTTCCTGAAATAGCCCGCAAATATTCTGAAAAAATAAGTATTTAGTTCACTATAAAATTTCATACTTTTAAATAGCCGGGATTATAGTCAACTGAAAATGATTTACTCACTGGGAATGGTTATGTTTGCATCAAGATATGACCATTATCATTAGTACAGTTTGATTCTTCACGTACTCAATAATGGGGACTTCAAGATGGCGGCTATGAGAAGAAAAACAGTTGACTGTCATATTTTCGAGGATAGTAGACAGAGACGATGGCAACACACGGCAATTCATTCTTGACTTTACTCTTCAAGGGACTACTGAATTTCACTAAAATATCTTAGGAAATCACCTCGGAAATCACTGATTTATTAAAAAGTGTGAATTTTTATGAAACTGACCACTAATTCCAGGATTTTTTAGAAACGGCTGAAGATATGGAGACGCGGTTTATTTTATCTCAACAAACATTAAATTGTGAATCTACATTGTGGCTTTCATGACTCCAACTTTTTTGGTTCAGGGGTTGGAATTTTTGAATTATTGAACACTCTGTATAGGACGTCTGCAAGTGGACTTATCGTGGCATCACTTCTTGAAAGTTGCTCAGGGGCCTAATGAACATTCTGTGACAAGTCTCCTCGCTTGATCATTTTTTGCAAGGTTGTAGCTCGTAACGTCTGGATTAACTGTGATTCCGGTGATTTCTGTTTGTGCCCCTGAAAGGTAGGCAGCACGCTGCCACAACTCATCGCCAAGGCCAACATATGCTCGTTAAGAGTAAATGTCAAGTGGGTGACCAATCCCAGCCCATAGAAGTCATCGAAACGAACGATTTCTTGAGGATTGGAAATTTACCCCTGTTAGGTAGACAACTCGCTATACCGCTGCTCTCCCGGGTTTGCAATCTTGTTTCCACTTCTTGGAAGTAAGTTGGTTCATACCCTATTTATGAATTTTATTCTCTTTTTAATAATAAAATTATATAAATTAATATTTTTTTGAATAATAATCTTTGGAACTTCAATTTCTATATGTACTACAACTATGCCAAGTTTGAATGCTCTAGAATAAAATGCAAGGTAGGTCTCAATATCGTCCACTAACCGCCGCACTAGTAGCTTGGTTCAAAATTCTTATCGTGGATCCATCAGATTCAACGTTTTATGTTAGTGTTGAAGGTTATGTTAGGGTTAGGCCCAGCGTCTAGGCACCGAAAAAGGAATGAGTGAATTTTACAAGCGAGTGGGAACTTCTTCTTTCTTTTCTATTTTCTCTTGTTTCCCCTGTTCCCTACAATCTAAGTTAGTGGGCCGGTGCGTGCGGGGCTCCTCCCATTATGAATCTTTTTCCAAAGGCTGTGTCTCTTATCTGGACTGTTGTTTTTGCTTTGCTCTTTTTAGGCTATTCTGTCCATTTTGGAAGGGATTGGATATGGCTGTGCTTTGTGGAGAACAGGACCTATTTTTAACTTTGAATTGCCTTTGGAGCTTAAAAGGATATTGCGAGCGCGACTGTGTATAGCCGGAAATGTAAAACTCAATCGCATCCTTCCAAAAACTTTGTAACCAATGGTGTACGCGAAAAATCACTCAAGTACAAAACTCTCATGTGAAGATCTTTTTCTCGTACAATTCTGTATTTAGTAAACCCATTGTTGCTAATAACCTACAAATGTGCTCGCCGACGAACTAACGCGAAAAGGCTTTAGAACAACTATTATTCCCTATAAATAAATATCTGATCGCTAACCAACTATTGAGCCCCAACAATCCATCGTATGTACAAATTTCTTAAATCTTCGCGTCGTCAAGTGTCTAGGGAATTTTACAAACAGCTTGTAATAGATTTCCCATTTCACGATCAAGCAACCTCTATTAACTTTAGTTGACTGTTGCAACAAATTGATTATTCACGCGAGAACAAACCAGACGTTCCTCTAGGTGAAACTCCTCTTCATAGCTTTCGTCAATAATAATAATTCACTTGTACTTCATAATCAAACCAACACGGAAATCTGAATAATAATAATAATAATAATAAATGGTCTTTAATGAAGCAGCATTTGAGCAGAGCGAGATTCAGCTTAATAGGCAGGCCTTGGCTTATCAGCTGTTCTTCCACCTAACTCCGCTCAATACGAAGTAACGAAAGATTGTACATTCAACAAAATTAAAGTCAAGTGAATAAAACTGTACAAGTATCGAACATACACAATTACATTATTCACATCACTGACAGTTCATCAAAGTTTGAGAAAGCTGTGTTCGAAAACTCTTCAAACCGAGGGTGTCATACTCAAATGACAAGTTGTTAAACATTTTATAGACCTGGTAAGTGAATGATCGTTTGAACAGTTCTTTGGAGTGGAGTGGAGGGGTGATGGATCCCCTAAATCTGGTGTTGACATTGTGAACATCTGAATTAAAGGTTATTCTGGAAAACAAATCCGGGGGCTCTTTAGTACGGAGAATTTTGAAGAACATGGTCGCAGAATGTAATTTTCTTCTGCTCTCCATATTGAGCCAACCAGCATCGGAGAGTTTGTGACTCACACGGTCGTATTTTCTTATTCCGTGAAGAAGTCTAATGCACGAGTTCTGCAGCTTTTGCAGACAGTAGCTGTCATTCTGTCTCAGAAAAGGACCATATACGACGTCGCAGTGATTGACCTGAGACAGCACCAAGGATTCACATTGCAGTTTTTTTACATGGAAGCTTAAGAATGATCTGTTTTGATAAATTGATTTGAGGTGAAAATAACCTCGCTGGAGGCATTTGGAGACGTGAGTGGTGAGCTTCAAGTCATTGTTGATGTGTAGCCCAAGGTTCTTAGCTTCGCATGCAAAGGGGACAGTTTCATCACCAATCACAATACCATCATGGCATTTCACCTTGTCCCGATCCACCTTTCTGCCAAACAGTAGTGCTACCGATTTTTTAGGGTTGAGCTGTAAGCAGTGCTTTTAAGAGATGTCTTTTAAGTTTGCAAGATCGAAGTTTAGTGCCGCTGAAGCCTGTTGAGATTCGTCTGCCGAGAATGAAATGCGTACCTGAGTGTCATCAGCATAGGAATGTTGGCAGCCGGAGAGGAAGGCAGAGGTAAAATTTGAATAACTGCAGTGGTACGCTAAAACAAAGTCATTAGTTTCAAGAAAGAGGGGGTCGTCATCCCAAACTGATTATGATTAACAATTACGATTCTATGGCAGAGTCCGAACCCCGATGTAACAAGCGCGATTTCATTGCCAATTTTTATTCTTACCGCGCTTCTCCTTAAGCAACCCGTATCCAGAAGAGTCGCCCAAAAGCTTCGTCTAAGTTACAACCCCAACCCCTGGACTGCTGGTACTACCTTGTAGAAGTTGAAGTCTACACCCGTGTCAATCATGGCTTTCTAGGACATTGTAAATATTAACCGTAGGTCGTCTACTTCTCCCTTCAAGATCACTCCTCTTACACTACGAGGTACCGTTTGTCAATCACAAGCATCCACCCCTGAAGCTTGGCTCAGCTGTGGTCAATCTTGAGCAAGATCGAAACACAAGTCTAAAGCAGATCAAGACACATCGCAGTATAGAACCTATTATCGGTGTTAGATTACGAGTGCTCGATGCAGGTTCCTCTTTCTACAGGCAGCGGTCTGTATGAGCTGGTTTCAATCTTTTGGACATGAAATTCCATAGTGCCTTGGGAAGCAAAGGACACACCTAGGTGGCTATACTTCGGTTGCTCGCGGAGATGCTTACACAGTTCACAGGCTCTTGCTTTAGCTCAAGAACTCCCTTCCCTTGAAAAAGCCGTCTCCCAACGTCCCACGCAGTTAGCTCGTCACCCTGAGCAAAGGTGGAATACCGGTGCGAAATTTTAACTGTTGACTGCAGGCTACATCCCAATGCACGATTCATTCACAGCAACGCGGCCCGCGAGTCCGCGACGTAAAAGTGCCGTGCTTTGGTGCCCAACAATAGGTGATGAATTTAGCAACACGCAATACTTACATCGAGAGTCGAGCGCATACGGGTCTGGAGATCAGAGTGTGACGGTGGAACAGGTCTGAATAGGTTTACACTACCTTGCTCAGTTCTTACGTATGAAGTAAACGACTAGCGACATCTTTTTGTCATCTGATGAATTCAGATACAGATATACCCACAACTCGATTCCACGGCTTGCATTGGGCTTTTATTGATTTTTCCTTCGTTTGTTTTTGAACCGTAGATTTGCCAGGATTTGATCAGCAAGTACCTATAACTTGAAACCTTCCAGATGACATATGTGTTTATAGGCTTTGTAGATGGCAAATGGAAAAACTTCCAGATTCGGGAATCTGTTTACACCACCTGAATTTTTAATTCTCCCACCTCCCCAAGACAATCAAATGCACTCGCAATTTTCCTCAGTCATTTCCGCAAGGCTAGCACTTTGTTTTGTATGTGGTTGCCTCCGCCGGAACACAGTGCCGTGCCGGCGAAGAAAATTGAAGTGGTGCATTTTCCGGAGCAATAAGGAGAAACGCTGAAGGAGAATGAGGAGTAGGTGTCGCGTCATACAAAATGCATACAACATAAGTGAATTTCCCGAAGAGTTACACGGAGGCTGCGGACCTGCCCGCGCCTGCTCGCCTTCTCCAGACGGACAAGTGAATTAGAAACCGCAACAAACCCGGGATTTGTAATGCCGATAAGGAATTCAGGCCGGCGATCTGAGTTCCGTCCCGGGTGGCCTGCGAAGGAGAGCGAGTTAGAATACAAAAGCCAAAACCCTCCAGCCGCCACCGCCGCCGCCGCCAGCGTTTTGATCGCCGCCGTCGGCCGAGTGACAACCGTTATAATAAATGTTGCCGTGTTGTCGGTGGACATGTTTTATTCTCGGGCCACCCCATTTCCCATCACACTTCCATACGTCATGCCAAGACATCGGACAATTCAAAATAAATTTCTTGCACTGGCCGCCAGAAGTGGTCAAAGTCGTAATCCCCGATGGCATCCGGAAAGGGCGGCGATTGGACGGCGAGGCCCCAAAGTGGGAATACGCGGGAATTTGTTATCTATATTTTCTTGCGCCCAAATTTACGTGGCCTCTGCATCCGCGGAGGGTCAGTCGCTATTTATTTATTTACCGTTATCAATTCTAAAGATAGAACTTTGTGTAGCATCTAGTCTGCGTGCGTTCCGCAAGTGCGTATCGACAAACCACCGGAATAAGGACATCATCAGCATCAAACTAAATGGTATAAAATGTATCTAATATGCTATGCTAAGATTTATCACGCTAGCTAAAGTTTGGTTGAGTCGGTACATGTCTTACATGCTCAACAAATTGGAAGTGCTAGCTCCAGACGGATGGGGTTAATTAAAAGAGTCATCTCGAAGTCGCGGGCTTTAATTCTATTGGGGGCTAATAATTGTTCTAATGGTATCTATCATGAGGACATGCGGAGAGACAGACACAATCTAATTATGCAATTTAGGCTGACATCAAGCGCGACACTAACGCCGCTCGGGAGTGAGTGACAACGCTGCACTAATCATCCCGAATTCTGTCTCCAACTCTCCTGTGCTTCGGATGCACTACAACTACAATCTGAGCAATTAGTGGCCCCCGTCAAATTATCGATCACCCGTCATTTTGATGCAGTTTCGATACAACAACAGAACAATCAACAACAACCATCATTTACATTGTTCGAGAAATTCTACTCAAACACTATTCTACCCAATGCCCAGTCTTGTTTCAGAAAACATAAATTACTATTATTATTGTATATCAGAAAGCGTCATTTGTAGGTCAGAAGTTGTCAATTATTTACAAGGGCATGAACGTTAACGTTTTTTAAATCGCTGTAACTTTTGGGTTGAGGTGCCAATTTTCAAAATTATTGGTGTATTCAAAAAATGTCGGAAACTTTGATTTTATGATACATTGGCCATTATGGGTGAAAAACCCAACTCTTGACGCGACCACGGCTCTGCTCTATGAATCCAAAGCTTCCGAGACTCAAATGCGTCAGTAATTTTGAAAATCGGTACCTCCACGTAAGAGTTACAGCGATTTGAAAACTTCACCCTTCCACACCGCATTTTCCGTCCAATTTTGTCACACGTGCCCAATTTCGGAACAATCACTTCTTTCTACCGCTACTGATTGTGGTGCTGTTTGAAATGTTCTGATAGACTGGGTGGACCATTGCGTAATTATTTGACCGTTGTTGTCAGGTTGTGTTATATAGGCAGTCTATAATAGTCCATGAATATTTACTGCTTATGATGAAAAATCCCGGGAAAACAAAACAACACAATGCAGCATCTTTTTGTATAATATTGTGGAATTTATATATCAGCAGGGAACAATTTAATTTTCTGTTGTGGTAGTAGCCGGTAGCAGGTAGCAGTAGCTGGTAGCAGTTCACTATTAATCTGGCCATTGTGCATCAGAGAAGCTGGAAAGATTGACATGTCAAATTTTGTTTACGTCTTGTGGTTATGTTCAAATGACATCTCCGCCAGACTCTGTGTGTATCTTCTGCTTTCCCCGGTTCTCATGTGAAAGTGTCGTTCAAGTGAACTTCTCCAAAAAATAACTGCGCCTCATCAGATCGCAACTCCTGAGAAATTAGGTGGTTCGATGAAGCTCTAAGGACAATAGTCACGACATAAAGTTTTACGCCTATAGAATGACGATGATTCAGGCAAGTTGCTGCAGACAGAGCTCATTCCAATGTACCAAGGTTAAATACCGACTATTTTGGCTGGTGTGCTTACAGCTTGAGTAAAATGAATTTTCTCTCTCGCGTCAGGTTGACACAAGCGAGAATCTGACACAGGTCTGCGAGCAATCGGCATTTCTCTGACAAAAATTATGAACATGTATATGTCGTAGGCATAACGCGATTTTAGGCCTAGGCATTTCGTAAAAAGCCGGCAAAACGAGCAAAAAAGTTCACCTGGCCCAATGCGGATTTGAACCCGGTACTTCCACCGTTAAAAGTGGGACTGAGCTCACGACCGGCTTGATATCTGAAATCCGAAGCCAAAAAATACCAAGAAGTCCAAGTCTAATTTGCAAATACACTTCTGAGCAAAAGTTAGGGACCACTTTTTTAATAGTCCATAACTTCCAAACGCATTTTTCGGTTTTGACGAATTTTTGCTCAGGGGTGGTCTAATGTAATGTAAAGACAAGCGCAGCGAGGCGCACTCATCAATGCATAGGTTTGCGGTAGAGACGTCTTCGACTGTTGCTTTGCAGAAATGCATAATTTCTACTGAAATCAAAGCATTGAATTTTGGACTAAATGGAGGTTCATCCAATGAAAAACGTCTAGTTTGCTTTGTTACAATGTGCTCAAACAAATACCAGGCTTAGTTTGTTTGTTGAAGACTTCCATCTTCAAATTTTGACCATCAATCTCTTCTTATGGCCTAAACAATGTATGAGGCATTACTTCGCCTGAATTTTGGTTGTAAATAGTTCGTTCGTGTATTTATTGTAATTTTGCGTCAAAATTTTTTAATTGTGGCCACTCTTGAGCCTCAAAAACCAGAAATTCTTAATGCAGACTGTTACTAAAGAACAAAAACAAGAGGAACCAGGTCACAAAGATGTCAAAACCTTGAGCATTGACAAGAAAGAAGTCATCAATTTCATCACATGCAGATGAAACACCTGTGAAGTGATCAAAGAAGAATTGGTCAATTTCTTCAGTTCTTTTCAGAAAGATTACATTACATTGCATTGCATTACATTACATTACATTGTACATTTGCGGAGTGTCGCCAAGAGACCAAGCGCACAAGCGATGAGTAACAACCTTTATTAATCATTTGTCATCGATATTCGAGGGTTTAAATCCCTCTAACGCCATCAGGCTCTCCCGAATGCGAAGAAGTTGAAAAATTAACTTCAAGTTTGTTGCGCTGCACTGAGTGAACCCAAGGATGGAAATGAATCATGGCCATACTCAGAAATGTGTATAAACCTTGTGTTTAAGTATTGAAACTACCAAGAGCATCTGACGACGCAAACATTTGAAAATCGGTGTTTGTTTGAACCTCTGCAGTGTGAAAAACAGCTAAACTCGAATAAGTTCTCAATCTCTGGGCAGGAATCTTTTTGATTAGTTCCTGTACAATTACGAAAGACGACAGTCGTAATTGAAAACGTCTTTTGATTTGAGCTGTTTTCCACACTGCAAAGGTTCAAACAAACCCCGATTTTTAATTTTTTGCGTCGTCAGATTCTCTTGGTAGTTTCTACACTCAAACACAACGCTAACATGTCTATTCTGTATCTCGTAACGACCTTGTTATGTGTATCCTGTCTTTGTCTGTATCTATAAATCCCCTATACCTCCCTCTCTGTCTACCTGGCGTTAACGAGTCGTTACGAGATACAGAATAACCCAGTTATACACATTTCTGAGTATGGCCATAATCTATTTCCGTCCTTGGGTTCACTCAGTGCAGCGAAACAAACTTGAAGTTAGTTTTTCAACTTCTTCGCATTAGAAAGGGCCTGATGGCGTTAGAGTGATTTAAATTCTTGAATATTGATGACAAATGATTATTAAAGGTTGTTTTTCATCGCTTGTGCGCTTGGTCTCTTGACGATACTCCGCAAATGTCTTTTCCTGAAAAGAACTAAAGTAATTGACCATTTCTTTTTTGGTCACAGCAGAGGTGTTTTATCGGCATGTGATGGAATTGCTAACTTCTTTCTTGTCAATGCTCAAGGTGTTGACATCTTTGTGAGCTTTTTCCTCTTGTTTTTGTTCTTTAATAACAGTCTGCATGAAAAATTTTTTGTTTTTGAGCCTCAAAAGTAGTCACAATTACAAAATGTTGACGCGAAATCGCAATAAATACACGAATGAACTGTTTACAACCAAAATCAAGGCAAAGCAATGCCTCGTAAATTGTTAAGCCACAAGAAGACCACAAGAGACTGATGGTAAAGATTTTAAGACCAAAGATGTCACGGAACAAACTCAGCATGGTACTTGCTCAAGCCCATTCTAACAAAGCAAACTAGAAGTTTTTTATTGGATGAACCTCCATTCAGTCCAAAATCAATGATTTGATTTCAGTTAAAAATATGCATTTCTGCAAAGCAACAGTCGAAGACCTTTCTACCGCAATCCTATGCATTGATGAGTGCACCACTTTACGGTTGTCTTTACAATACATTAGACCACTTCTATGCAAAAATCCATTGAAACCGAAACACTCTTGGAAGTTATGGACATTTGAAAAAGTGGTCCTTAACTTTTGCTCAAGAGTGTAGTTCGAACCGTTTTATTGGGTGAAAAGATACATTATGCTGGAAGGATCTGCTGCGGTGATCGTTGAAAAGATAATCATAATATTGGGCCGGGTAGAAAAAAAGGACGTTTCTCAATACAAAGAAGAAGTAATTGTGGAAACTCTCTGCAATGTGACAGGTAGAATCATACAGGAAAGATATTCAGTTTGGCTACGGAATTACTTTCAATACATTCTATGTGTTCTCCAAATCAGCCAGAGTCCAGAGATGTCCGTGATGCTTAGCGAAAATCATTACAAACAGCAAAGGCCGCCTAAGAAGAGAAAGTAAATTTCAATAATAAAACCTTGATGTATTAAGTTTCAAAAAATTATTCTCTATTCTAAATCACACTTTTGTTTCAGTTTCATCAATTATCACCCGCCACTCGTCATCAGTGTCATCACCTTCTCTTCTTCATCAAGCCTAAATGCAGTAAGTTACCCTTTTGCCTTCTGAGGTCTCTCGTATTGAGTTTGACAAAGAACCGATAATTATGAAGCTCTATTGGTTTCACAGTTTCAGTAAAACAAATTTTTGTCATCATCTATCATTCACACTCGTTCAATCGACTCAGAATTTCGCGCAAACAAAGTGTGACGTAAGAAGGCAGTACGCACTAAATTTAAGTGACCAGATTTAAAAATATGCTCATCTCATGCTCATAAAAATCCTTAAAAGAAAATATCATAAGTTTTGTTGTGGCTTTATTTTTTTTTACTTTCAATTCAAACATGATCAAAATAACAACAAAAATTAACAATAACTCAATTTGAATTCTATACCGAAGTATAAATAACACAAAATGTCACTTATCTCATAATATACAGGGTGTTGAAAAAAAAGTTTCATTTTTGCGACATCCTGTATTTACTTATTGCATTCTAGACAGTTTGCTTTGCTGATTACAAAAATTTATGACACTTGTGGATTTTTTTTCAAATAACTTGTCAAAAAAATTAATGAAATCTCAATTTCGTTGATTTTATTTTGCTCGTAATAATATGGCTGTTATATTACAGCGCCGAACACTGTCGCTATTTCAATAAATTTTTACTGTCAATTTGTTATCAACAAATATTCAGAAATAATTACTTAACAATAACTTAGTAATAACATGTGGCACTAGTTGAAGACGAAACCCAAACCTTAATTAGTAACTTAACTATAGTGACTTAATAGTTGGAAAATTATTTTAACAATATTTTCAACGTCGAAGCACAAATTGTTCAATATGGCCTCCATTATGTATTAATCATAACTAGATTATATCGTTTAATTATGTTCAACCTGACGATCCTCAACATATTGGGATCATTGGTTATTTTATTCACATCGTTGATTATTCTTTCTTGAAGCTCATTTAGTACGCCTGATAGCGACATGAATTTCTAAGTCATTTCATCACGCGAACGACTCGGCCAAATCGGTAGTTTTTGTGATGGCAAACAAGGAAAACAACTTCTGTCACTCCTGCGTCGGTTGCTTCAGAAGTTACGGGGTGTCAAACATGTCAAAAAAAAACACTTACCCTAGTCATCATTTCATGTCTCATTTCATCACGAGACAGAAACGGTTGAATCGATAGTTTTTGTGATGGCAAACATGAAAATCCACTTCTGTCACTCATGCATCGGTTGCTTCAGAAGTTACAGGGTGTCAAACATGTCAAAATGACATCAGTTGACCTAAGTCATTTCATCACGAGACAGAAACGGGTAACTCGATAGTTTTTGTGATGACAAACAAGGAAAACAACTTCTGTCACTCATGCGTCGATTGCTTCAGAAGTTACAGGGTGTCAAACATGTCAACAAAAAAAACTTACCCAAGTCATTTCATCACGAGACAGAAACGGTTAACTCGATAGTTTTTGTGATGGCAAACAAGAAAAACAACTTCTGTCACTCATGCGTCGGTTGCTTCAGAAGTTACAGGGTGTCAAACATGTCAAAAAAAGCTTACATGTCGTTTCATCACGAGACATAAACGGTTAAATCGATAGTTTTTGTGATGAAAAACAAGAAAAACCACTTCTCTCACTCATGCGTCGGTTGCTTCAAAAGTTACAGGATGTCAAACATAAACATGTCAAAAATAAACTTATCTAAGTCATTTCATCACGAGACAGAAACCGTTAAATCCAAAGAGTCGGGAAACTCCGGCGTTCAGGTAGTACCGCAGCTACCTATGGCGTGAACAGTATAACTGGTATTTAAGCAGTGGTCGAAATGGCAATTTTTACGAACCGGAACGCTAGGACTCTCGATGCGAGCGAAGCCAGCAAGCTCTGCAGGCGAAACTACCCCCCCCCCCCTCCATTTCCGAGACATCCCCATTTCTGTTCCAATAAAAAGTTCAAGCAGTTTTTTTAGATAATTCTAATGTGTTCAGGATAGGTACTAATGAGTAGACAATTATATCCCACTTACGATGTACCTAAATTCAGTAATAGGATTGGGCCTGGTTTCCTCCAACCAATATTTTGCTGGAGTTCCAGAAAAATGACTTGCGGTCATTATATCACAATCACCCTACGTTATTGAATTCACGGCGTACAGCTCAAAAAGTGATATTACTGAATTATCTTCGTGGATGGATATATCATATCTCCCTACAATAATAATGTATTATTATAAATAATTCATCAAAAGACAAAGTTGGATTGAAAGACAAATCTAAACATCTAATCGGCAAATTTTTCACGGAACGGAACAACTTTCGACAAAATTTCACGAGACGGAACGGTTTTTGAAAATATTTCAGGAATCGGAACGCCGTTCCGGTCTGTTCCGGTACATTTCGACCACTGTATTTAAGTGATATTTAAGTTCTGCTTAACTTGAAATTGATGAGTTTGTTGCGACTACAAAACAACGGTACAAAAAGAGTAGGCTGCTGCCATTGTAAATTAATAAAAAGTCCGTGTGTCTAATAATGAAATGACTTGGGTAAGTTGTTTTTTTTGACATGTTCGACACCCTGTAACTTCTGAAGCAACCGACGCATGAGTGACAGAAGTTGATTTTCTTCTTTGCCATCACAAAAACTATCGATTTAACCATTTCTGTCTCGTGATGAAATGACTAGGGTAAGTTTTTTTTTTGACATGTTTGACACCCTGTAACTTTTGAAGCAACCGACGCATGAGTGAAGGTATCGGTATTACACCGATATATATATATATATATATATATATATATATACTCGAGGATAGATACCTAGTGTATGGTACGAACATCGCATTCATTGCAAGCAAATAGGTCAGTACAAAACTCTATAGCCACATTAATCAGATAGGTGATAATAGGTAGGAAAGTGTAGAGAAACCTTATTAATCCTTGACATATTGATCTTTTTTGGGCCAATTTCCCTTTCCCCACTGACGCTGCGTGAGAGCACGCTGGACACAAAATTGTGGGAGGTATCCTAAGAGTAGGTACCTCCCAAGTGCTCCGATAAAAATGCTCAGCGACAAAAACACAACTTAAACACGGATGCAAGGAGGAATGAAACACAACTGGATTGAAATTTGAGGGGAAAATGTATATTGAAGCCAAAGTTAATTGTATGGATGAAGGGCAACGGGAATAGCGTCACCTGCGACGTGGCACCGGCGAGATCCAGGCACTCTGGGAAGTCGGCTCGCTGTGATGAATGTCACGCTCGACACAGAATCGCCGCCGCAGGCTTCTGCATGGGCCCGGCGACACTCAGCAGACCAGAACAGGCAGTAGACGTCGTGGATGCTCTTTTTTGATGTGTCGTGGATGCTTTTCGGGATCTTGCCAGCTGATGCCGACTTTTTCGCTCCGCTTGACGGACGGACGCCTTTTTTCTATCAACTCTCTGCGTCAATTGTTTTTTCCACAGCGCCGTGACTGTGATAAACATCACCCAACTTTCCCGCACCGCGCACAACCGAACGTGCAGGGACGCAACATTCTCCCCACCAAAATACCCTATAGGTATTTTCAAATTGAACAAGACGGCTCAACAACATGTTATTTTACCTCTATTCAAACCAGTAAACATTTGTTGAAGGAAAATATTTTGCATTTTTTTTTATTACAAAGTGCGCAATGCGACTTGTAAAGAAGGATGAAATGACTAATCTTTGGGTAAAGGGCACAGCTTCACCAGAGGACGCCTCAAGACGTCTGTCTGGGTTCGAACATCCGCTACACGGTTGATACCGTCTTTACCCGGGTAAAGCGTCACAATTCGTCCAATTCTCCATTTGAGAGGGGGGGCACTCTCGTCTTTTATCAGAACCAACGTTCCCACGTCAGAGGCCTCGAGGTGATTTGATTTGTGCCATTTACTGCGCTGGTACAGGGTGTGTAGGTACTCATCCCGCCAACGTGACCAGAAGCGCTGGTGCATTTCTTGAATCAGCTGCCATCTGGATAGCTTTCCACGGTTGAGGTGAGAAAGGTCGGGATCAGGGGGCGCAGACAATGATTCAAGGGTCAAAAAATGGCCTGGAGTCAATGACGACATATCGTTGGGATCAGTGCTCAAAGGGCAAAGTGGCCGTGAGTTCAACAAGGACTCAATCTGAGCGACTAATGTAGTTAGTTCCTCGTAAGTCAACGTTTGCTCACCAACGACACGATAGAGATGGGTTTTAACTGATTTGACGCCACTTTCCCACAGCCCGCCAAAATGGGGCGTGGCAGGAGGATTGAAGCGCCAAGTTATGGCTTCACTCTCGGCTGCGAGCTGAACGTATGAATTGAGCTGTTTGTTAGCGCCGACGAAATTCGCTCCACAATCGCTGAATATAGTTGAACACCTACCCCGCCGGGCAATGAACCTGCGAAGTGCGGCAAGGAAAGTATCAGACGAAAGGTCGGACGCGACTTCAACGTGAAGCGCTTTGGTGGCAAAGCAGACAAAAAGACACAAGTACGCCTTTGTGGTTCGAACACCACGACCTCGAGACATAGCAACCGTGAAAGGCCCGGCGTAGTCCACGCCGACGCAACTAAATGGCTTAAGCTGCGAAATGCGCAAAGAGGGCAAGTTTCCCATAGACGGAGCCAACGCGAGAGGACGAGTTCGGAAACACCGGTAGCACTTTGACAAGTAATGACGTACCGCTCGTCGAGCAGACATGATCCAAAAGTTTTGTTGAATGAGAAAACAAGTATTATTGAAACCCGGATGGGAATGACGATAATGAATCTGGCGCACAACAAGCTCTGTAAGCGCATGTCGCTGAGGGAGCAAAGCAGGGTGCCTCGATTCGAACGGTAGTTCAGGGCAATGTTTTAGACGACCCCCCACGCGCAAAACACCATCACGGTCCAAAAAAGGAGTTAACTTTCGAAAAGGTTTGGCCAACGGTAGACCCTTGCTTATATTCGTCATTTCGACAGAAAATACTGCTAGCTGGACCTGTTTAACAACGCAAATCATGGCCGAGTGAAGTTCCACGTCAGACAAGGGCCCGACCATCATTATCTTCTTCTTCGATTGGATATAGCGGGCAAAACGGAAGCAATAGGCGATAATACCCTGAATTTTCCGCAATGAAGAAAAACGGCTCAACAAATCAACGACATTTATCCCGCGAGGTGTAGAAGTCCGCGCGACCAAGACGACCTTGCGTTCTTCACACAAGGTATCTGTACAGGGCGGCAATGGCACATGATTAGGCCAAGAATCTGCTGGAGCCAACAAGAACGTTGGTCCACACCACCACTGAGAACACGTCGAAAGATCCCCTGGATAAAGTCCGCGAGACGCGGGGTCTGCAGAGTTGTCAGCAGAGCCGACATGTCTCCAGCACTGGGGAGGGACCCGTTGTTGGATATGCTCCACCCGGTGAGCCACGAAAGTCTTCCAACGGTGCGAGGGAGATCGCAACCAACTGAGGACAATGGTGGAGTCCGTCCACGCAAAAATTTCCTCAAAACGAATGACGTCAGAAAGAGCGTCAACAACAAAGGTAACAAGTTTGGATAAAAGTACCGCTGCACACAATTCGAGACGAGGGATGGTCAGTAATTTAACCGGAGCTACTTTCGATTTGGCGATCAAGAACCGAACGGTGGTAACACCATCCTGAAGATAGCGAGCGTATAAAACGCACGCGTACCCAGACTCCGATGCGTCACAGAATGCATGTAACTGACACTTGTCTACGGGCGACGAGAATGATAGACGAGGAATTTGCAACTGCGAAAGTTGCGTAAGTTCAGACTGGAAACGTGTCCATTGCTGACATATGACATCTGGCGGGGTGTCGTCCCAATCAAGTCCAAGTTTCCATAAACGCTGGATGATACACTTGGCAAGAAATGACACGGGACATATGAACCCGAGAGGATCGTAAATGCGAGCCACCTTAGACAAAATGACACGTTTGGTGCATGATGCATCTGAGGGCTGAACAGTGAACGAGAAGGCGTCATTGTTCGCTTGCCACTGGAGGCCGAGAATTTTGACCGTATTGTCAGCAACATCACTGAAGGTGGACGGCTTTGTACGACAATGATCAGGAGGTATGTTTTGCAACACAGCTGGGTGATTGCTGGCCCATTTGCGCAGTTCAAAACAACCTGATTGAAGTAGGTTGATGATCTGAGTTAGTAACTCACGGGCCGATTCCACGGAGTCCGCACCGCAAAGTAAATCGTCTACATACAAACTGCGACGAATTGCCTGCGCAGCCAAAGGGAACTCTGAGGCGCCTTGTTCAGCCAAATGAAGCAAGGTGCGGATAGCGAGGAACGGTGACGAAGAAACACCATATGTAACGGTGTTTAGTTGGTAAGTTTCGATGGGTCCATCAGAAGAAAAACGGAAACGAATGAGTTGGTACTTTCGGTGTTCAGGCAAGATAAGAATTTGCCGATACATTTGGCGAATGTCACAAGTAAACACGACGGGTTGACAACGGAACCGAAGTAGCAAGGCTACTATATCATGTTGCAGCTTAGCACCGACGAGAAGAGTCTCGTTGAGAGACAGACCATTCGCCGCTTGCGCCGAAGCATCAAACACAACACGAATTTTTTGTTTATCGTTTTCGATTTTGACGACAGGATGATGGGGGAGATAATAGCTCTCCGAATTATGAGGTTCCTCGTCCAACAACGTCATGTGACCTGAGTCAACATAATCGCGCATAAATTCCATATATAACTCACGGAGTGTATCCTGATTACCTAACCGCCGTTCAGTGGCTAACCAACGACGATCAGCTATGGGTTTGGAATTCTCAAACGTTGGTGAGGACACTTTGAATGGCAAAGCGACTCCAAAGCGACCGGAAGGACAGCGATAAACGGTGTCACGGAAAACGGCCTCTGCCTCTTGATCTTCAAGAGACATACGAGAACTCGACAGGGAATTAGGAATTTCTTCTATTTCCCAAAAACGTTGGAGAGCATCGTCCACGCCGGCCGACATACAGGCAAGAAATGACTGGCGAGACTTTGCGGGCGACTGAAAAGGACCCAGCAAAGCCCAACCGAAGATCGTGTTAATAATGGCAATCGGATTCCCACATCCAGTGGAGATAATACCATTTTGAATGATAGCGGGATAAACATCCGCGCCCAAAAGCATATGAATCGGTCCCGGCGTGTGCCAGCTTGGGTCAGCAAGATTTTGCAGACGAGCGTCTTGCAACCGCAGCGGATTCAAACGAGTGTCCGGCAAATCGCCACAAATGTTGCGCAATACAACAAAGTCAACTGCCGGAAGAGGCGGAGAATTCACAGCTTTGATTGAGCAAGACACTGTACCACATGTGGATTTGGAGGGAGTGAGACCCAAACCAAACACAGGTACTTGTTCAGAAGAACGTGAAAGGCCTAAGTTGCGTGCACTAGAGTCGAGAATGAAAGAGACTTGACTGCCCGGGTCGATGAGAGCACGAAGACGGCGGTAGCCTCCCCACCGGTCACAAACGTGAACGATCGCAGTGGCGAGCAGGATTTGAGACGCGAGAGTGTTTGCTGTGAGGTTGACTACGCAGCTCAGAGATGCTGGACTTTGTGCAGAACCAGACGGGGCCGGTGACGTATTAGAAAGAGACGATGCCGGCGAGTTTGCGGTTGGGAAATGCAGCAACGTGTGGTGCTTCATATTACACACGCGACACGAAAACTTGGAAGTACAATCAAAAGAATTATGATCAGACCTCAAGCAATTTCCACAGACCCTTTTGCTACGAGTAGCATTGAACCTTTCGCGTGGGGAAAGAGCTAGAAAGGACTTGCACTGAGAGGGCAAATGTTTGCCTTTGCAATAAAAGCACTCTGATCTGCCACCATCGGCTTGAGAGACAAGCGACTGTGAGAATCTCTGCTTGTGACCAGAATCGAATTTGGTTTTAGCAGGAGCAGACTTCGAAGAATTAGACGGCGTAAGAGACCCGTCAGTCTCAGAATTCAACGAAGTGGCTTCAAATGCACGGCATTGATTGAGAATGAAAGATTGTAGATCCTCGAAGCGAGGAATATCTGAACCGGAATATTTCAACTCAAACCTCGTGCGGGTTGAACTGTCCAGTTTTTGTAGGAAAACACTAAGGAGTGTAAAATTCCACAAGTCAACTTGGGAGTACTGTTTCAAGGCCTCAAGGTTTTCCTTAAACGTGTTGAGCAATTCACGAAGAGACTTCACAGAATTTGAAGTTGCCGCAGGGGCATTCCAAAGCGCCTTCCAATAAAAAGTTACTAGAAGACGATCATTCTGGTAGCGTTCTACTAAAGCAGTATAACCAGTCTCGTAATTGTCCGCGTTGAGAGGAAGGTGCTTCACTAATGACAGAGGTTCCCCCGAAAGAGACGAAATGAGGTATTGAAAACGCTCAATGTCTGACAAGGACTCATTATTGTGAATGAGCGTATTGAACATGTCGAAAAATGTAGGCCAAGCCTTCAAAGAACCATCAAAGGAGGGTAGCGTAATTTTTGGCAAATTTACGTTGCTACGAGACTGATTCCCGTTTTGGTTTAAAGACCACTGTGAACCACCATGCTGAGATGGAGGGGGAGTTCGCCCCGATCGAATTCTCTGCTCAGCAAACTCATCACGAAGCGCAGACAGTTTGCAAAAGAGTTCATCCACTCGCGTAGTGGACGCAAGAAAGTGTTCTTCCTGTTCAGGAGCAGGAGTGAACTGAGACGCCTTCTCAAACTGCGTCCGAAAGTCAGAATAAATCTGCGAAATTCTGTCAAAGGATGACACAAAAGCGGGTTGCAACGTGACATCATCAGATGTATGCACACCAGCTTCAAGGCGCGATTCCAGGCGTGATGCCACCGAACGAATGCAAAACAAAATACCGTCCATGGCGAAAAGAACGCGACAATAGACGAATTAATGATTCGTATGGTCCGCAAATTATACCGACTGGTACCCAACTGGTCTTATCACACCGAAAGTTAAGCACAACACGAGCTTACGGTAGTGCCAGACGACTTAGAGAAAATCGTGGGAAACGATACCAACGATAAAATGGCGCTAAGTGACAACTCGAAGGCTCGAAAGCGCAACTAGAAAGAGCGTGGGCCGCAATGGACCGGACTAGCAGGCTCTCAAAGGCGCAGCTAGACCCCGATTTTCGCAAGAAACGCGCCAGCACAGCAATGTCACGAAACACTTAGGGACATGTGACACCTACACCGGTGAAAAGCGTATTAAACGGCACAAATTTTCGCAATTTGAGGACGAAAAAGTTGAAAATCTGCAAAAGTGCAGTGTGAACGCGGCTTTACCGAAGCAAAATGATGCACGATGAGCGGACCGAATGAAAGACCACGAGACGTACGAAGGTCAAGCTGAAATTTACCAAAAGAGCGCAAAAAAAAGAAATATAAAAAAAAATAAAAAGATGCAAATTTGGAAAAATGTGAAATTCCACCTTGCACACCGTGTAGAAAAAGGCCAGAAGCATATCCGGCTCGAAGGACCAGTTTTATGACGCTGCGTGAGAGCACGCTGGACACAAAATTGTGGGAGGTATCCTAAGAGTAGGTACCTCCCAAGTGCTCCGATAAAAATGCTCAGCGACAAAAACACATCTTAAACACGGATGCAAGGAGGAATGAAACACAACTGGATTGAAATTTGAGGGGAAAATGTATATTGAAGCCAAAGTTAATTGTATGGATGAAGGGCAACGGGAATAGCGTCACCTGCGACGTGGCACCGGCGAGATCCAGGCACTCTGGGAAGTCGGCTCGCTGTGATGAATGTCACGCTCGACACAGAATCGCCGCCGCAGGCTTCTGCATGGGCCCGGCGACACTCAGCAGACCAGAACAGGCAGTAGACGTCGTGGATGCTCTTTTTTGATGTGTCGTGGATGCTTTTCGGGATCTTGCCAGCTGATACCGACTTTTTCGCTCCGCTTGACGGACGGACGCCTTTTTTCTGTCAACTCTCTGCGTCAATTGTTTTTTCCACAGCGCCGTGACTGTGATAAACATCACCCAACTTTCCCGCACCGCGCACAACCGAACGTGCAGGGACGCAACACCCACATCATGTATCCTCATTTAAGCGCGGCAAAATTTCGGGGTGGTCTACTTCAGTTCTTGCCCAGTTTATATTGAATCGACCTTTTCAGTGGCAACCTTGGTAAAAACCATCAAATCATGATTGCTAATTAATTATTACAACTTTATTTTGTACTTACTCTTTTCATTGAGTTGTATCGCAGCGGCAATACAGAGAGAAGCAGGCGGCGGCAACACACGACCACACGGCACTCTCAATAACTTATCCGGATTTAATTTCGTCTTACTATCTCGTAGTAAACTCTCCCGTCCACTTTAATTCGTGATAGCAAGTCGTACTTAAGTTTATTACGTGATAGTAACTCGTACTAAAGTCCCCTTCATATTTAATTTTGTGTTACTGTCTCGTAGTAATCTCTCCCCTCTACTTTACTTCGTGATGGTAAGTAGAACTAAAGTTTACTACGTGATAGTAACTCGTACTAAAGTCCCCCCTCCCCACTTAACTTTGTGATACTATCACGTAGTTAATCCAGATTTTATTATAATAAATAAAATGTCCCTTCAGCCGCTTCGTAATCAACAACTTTTTTAGTTGCATGCATCAGAAAACCCACCCTTTCCGGCTCAGAGATGCCATTTGGCGTCATTTCCATCGAAAAATTCAGAAAATAGATCCCTATAATATTTTCACCTTCACCGATATACCACCGATATGAAAGACCGATATGGTGGTCTTTCGTCTAGATGGTGTCACAAATATAATTGCGACTTGATCTGGCGCGCCATAGGATTGAAATTGACAGAAAGGTTTTACAGTGCGGGTACCAGCATTTTGTGGAAAATCGAAGCCAAAATACAAGGTAACTTCTGGTTTTTTATTACTCTGCAAAAATTTATGACGTCCAGTCACTGTGTACCTAATAAATCATATGTTACCACTGTAAGTTTTACAATGGAGAATTGTGATTTTAAGGGTAGCTGATGATATTTACAGCAAAATAAAAACAACTTCGTGTTTTAGGTTGCAGATGAGTCATTTCACGGGGCTCACAAACCAAGAAGCATGATTCAATAAAAATTATTAAAATTAAAAAAAAACTTGCCTGGCCTACATCGAATCAAGTTTCTATAATTTTTTTTCAAAAAATGATTTTGGGCCGGAAAGGGTTTAACAGTACATGACAGTGACATCCTTGACTCGCTGGAGAGAAGGATGCCGTTATACGGTTCCTTGGCCGATTACGTTACATCAATCACGTCACGTTCACAATCACGTGACTTTTTTTTCAATGATTGGAATATTCTGTCATCCGGTGATTTCTTGCTCAGTTTTCGAAAAATCAATGATTCGATGTGACTGCCATAGTAATATACGTAATAGGAAGTACTAATGAAGAAATAGTATTTTTCGAGATGCCAGAACCGAAAATGACTTTACGTGTTTGTTGTGTTAATACATAAGCGTAATGACTTTTATATAAGTTGTATATGGATATTACAGTTTATGTATTAAGGTAGACACTTGTCAAAATAACCTCAAACATTACAAAAATCATACGATTGCAATGGGAAAAACAAGTAAAATAGTGTACGACACTCGCGGCTGGTTGCACAAGATTCTTTTCGTAATCGTTTCATAGATACGTAACGCACAAAGTAATACATAACCAAAAATATATATTTTGCAGTTTATGTATCTAGCATGACATTTATCAAAGTAGTGTCAAAATTTACAAGAAATTCAAGTTTTCTCTCAATTTAAGCGACGATTACGAAAAACGTTGTTCGACACACGAGCGCTGTGCTTTTTCAGGCCCTCAGCCTCTTTTGCAGCATTCGATGACTACGCCTCATAATGGCAAACAAGGCTTTTGGCCTGAAAACGCGCTCTTGTATCGGAAAATACTGTTCCGACACTCAGCACCTTACAGAACTCGGGCTGCGCCCTCGTTCTGCAAATTTTGGCTTCGTGTCTGAAAACCATTTATGTAACAGCCAACTCGTATCGTAAACTACTAATATACGCTCGGTGTCCTGCACTGTAATATCCAGAAAACATCTAGAGCGACAAAGTAACAAGTTTCATGAAAATCGTTCCACTAACAAGAGATTTCAATATGGCGGCCAAGATGGCGGCAGAATTATGAAACTCAGCTTGAAAACAGAAATGATCGTACGAGACAAGCGTAACTCTCAAGTTTCATGAAAATCCTTCCACTTATAAGAGATTTCAATATGGCGGCCAAGATGGTGGGCAATCATGAAATTTGGCTTGAAAATAAGAATGATCGTACTAGACAAGGGTAAGTTTCAAGTTTCATGACAATCGTTCCACTAATAAGAAATTTCAATATGCAGCCAAGATGGCGGCCGAATTATGAAAGCCAACCTGCCTATTTGGTTCTTGAGGACCTAAGCTATCCACCGGATAAAGTTCAATCTTCAAGGGCTGTAGCTTTATTCCCCGAGGAGAAGTTCAACTTCATCGAAGTGCACAGGAGATCTCTGTTTTTTAAGAATAATGATAACGATGTATGGATAACAAAAATAGTGCCCATTGGCCACCCTTGAGGACATCAGCTATTAATCGGAAAAAAGTTCCAAGACTCTTGTTTCAATTCTCGAGAAGGAGTACAGCGTCTTAATTTCTGCATGGACTCGGACAGACAGACAGACAAACCGGCCACATAAGCGTCATTCTGTTACTTATATAAAAAAATGTTCTTCAACTGATTTCGACCTCCTGAACACGAATATCGGGTTCACTTTTGAATTGGAACATTTCTTTTTTATCGAAAAACCGAAAAAATGGTAGCCTGTCACATGATTTTTAGTGATACCTACCTACTTTTTTTTTGTTATTGAGCGAACATGTTTCGTAATTTGAGTGCCATTATCCTTCAGGTACCTAGTATTGGCTATTTCAAAATGTTCAATTACTATTTCGGCACGTCTGATTTTAAATTTGTAGGGTCGTGTAATATGCGCCGAGCCGTGGCTTTGCGGTCGTTTTCAAAAATGGATAACAATTGACCCGACGCCGACGGTCGGATCGAAGTGGGGTTTTTGTCAAAAGAAAGTTCAAATTGTTCTCTAAATATAATGCCGTACATACAGTGATGTATTTCATTGAGAAATTGTAGTTGCCTGCATATCGCAACTTTCTACATCTTACCGCGAATGCCAACACTTGATCGGCGAAGCCGCCCTACACCAAAATGTTATTTTTGTAATTGTTCATGATTATTTCGGCAAAATTTTTCTTGATTCGCGTACCAAGGCCATGAGCTACCCATTCGAGTTGAAATAGTTTCTGTATTGAATTTCGTTTTGTTCGGAGGAAAGGATATCAAGCACCAGCAAGCAACGAATAAATCATTTGCGGCCAAGCCGTAGTTTCGGAGTCATTTTCAAAAATTAATAACTATTGGCCTGCACCTCGCACCGATGTGAAATTTCCATTAAAATGAAGTTCAAATCATCCTCCAAATATAACTCCGCATATGTATTATGGTAAAATGATAAGATCGGGTACTTCCTCGCATGTGATAACTTTCGAGATCAGGCCGGCTTCTGAAATGCAGCATTCAACGGCGATGCCGCGTCACACTAAATTGTTATTATTGTCATTGTTTATTATTATTTCGTCAAGATTTTTCTTGGTTCGGGATACAAGGTCATGAGCTACCCAATGGAGTGAAAAATTTTTGCAAAAACTTTTTTGTCTAGGACTAGATGCTGTGACGGACGGACGGACGGTCGGACGGACGGACGGACAAAGCGAGGACAAAAGCGCCTTTCCGTTTGGAGAAGTGCGCTAAAAAAATACACGTCAAAAATAAACTAACCTCACAAAATAATAATAATAATAATAATAATAATAATAATAAAAGGTCTTTATTTAGGCGAAGTCTAGCCATGGGCTATTCAACTCAACCTATAATAGTTTATACAAACTTAATAATTCGCAGATATTTGCTTATCTAACAACAAAAAGTGCAAGTCCAAGTGCAAATCATTCACAATTCAAGAGAGATCACGTTTCCAATGTTATAGCTTGGAATTTTCGGCTTGAATCAGTTGAAATTTTGAATAGAATAGAATAGAATAGAATAGAATAGGTTTATTGCTTTCATGATACACAAAAGAATCCTAAGCAGTAGAAAAAAAAGCGTGATAGAAAAAGTGTAGTGTCTAAAAATTTAAAAAAGCGAGACAACGCCTCTACTTTCACACAGAGAACAATAACAATAAAAAAAAGCGTGATAGAAAAAGTGT
This sequence comes from Anaspis maculata, assembly GCA_949128115.1. Taxonomy (NCBI): domain Eukaryota; kingdom Metazoa; phylum Arthropoda; class Insecta; order Coleoptera; family Scraptiidae; genus Anaspis; species Anaspis maculata. The sequence goes on along the minus strand of OX421962.1, from coordinate 34,825,410 downwards.
AGTGTCTAAAAATTTAAAAAAGCGAGACAACGCCTCTACTTTCACACAGAGAACAATAACAATAACATATACAGAACGTTGCTTACTTGAGCTACATTAATAAAATTTTCACATGACAACACATTAAAATCGGGTAAGTAAAAGAGCCACCCATACAAATCAGCCCACGCAACCCTTCGATATCCAGCGCGACCCACCGTCAGCGGAACAGGCGAGCAAGAGGCAAGTTTTATTTACTCATTTAGGACGAACGATCTTAAAGTTAGAGCGTCGACCAAAAACCTGTATAGAGCTGAAATCATCTTTATGTTGGTACTAGTCAGAATCTCGTGTTGGTCCAATGGTAAGACCTGGCTTCCTAGAACTGGTCCTAGCCTAAATTCTCTGTATAGTGGGCAGTCAAAGATTATGTGACCAAGAGTTTCATGTGAGTCAAGGTTACACATTGTGCACCTGTAGCTACCATTTATCTTATATGACATCCCGTTTATATATAGATGGAGGGGAGTGTCGTTTGTAGTTCTAAGCTGCATGTAGAATCTTTTCAAATACAACGGGATGTCACTATTTCTCAGATCGTAACCTTCCGTAATGCTGTTCAAAAATTTATATTGCGGATTGTTAACTGATAACAATATCCTGTTCCAATCAGATTCATGGTTGTTTTTCTCGATCGTTTGTAGAATCACCGAAGTGAACTCGTCGGCACCACCAACAACATCATCATGCTTAAAATCTATGCCATGAGCTGACAGGGCATTAGAAAAAATTGTATAAATATTGTAGGGCAAGTTCTCGCTTTGAGCATGTCTATTGCAATTATGGAGATGAATCAGTCTTCTCAGGGCTCTGGATGGAAGTCGACTTGGTGACATGGTACCTATTTTTTGGAAATATAAAAGTGTTTCTTTGATCAACAGATATTTTATTTTGTTGATGGCCAGTTCTACGCGAACGATATGCCCAGCTGTGTTTTTCTTTAGGTGAAAGAGTTTTTTGAAAAAATTGAGCTGAATTTATTCGAGCTCCGAGACATGCCTTAAGCCCCACACACAGACACAGTAGGATCCCACGGGAACAACAGCGCTGTTGAACAATTTAATTATGCAGTCCCAGTTTGTGATCCTATTGCTACCAATCATACCTCGCACGGCACCACTCGCAACATTGCATTTGCTCACCACGCTTTTGCAGTGTTCTGTAAAATAACCATTGTAGCAGAATGTCACACCCAGATACTTATACTTGTTTACCACCTCTATGACACTACCTCTGAAATAGAAATGCTCGCTTTTAGTCTTAGCACCCCTTCTGAAAATTACCACTTTTGACTTTTCCGAGTTTATTTCCAGCTTTATCTCTTCACAGTAAGCAGCTATCAGGTTTATGCTTTTTTGCAAGGATGCGGGTGAGTCTGAAAAAAGTACTATGTCGTCCGCATACTGCAGAGTCAGAATATCCGGTCCCCCGTCCAAAGAGACACCCCTAGCACCCCCCTCCAGAAGACGTCGCTCCAGTCCGCTCAAGAATAAAAGAAACAAGGTAGGGCTTAGACAATCACCCTGTAAAACTCCCCTAGTAACCTTGACTGAGTTGGTGATACTTTCAAAATCGTTCTGAAGAAGTATGTTTGCGCTTTCGTAAAGGTTCCGAATTATTCGTATTAGTTTAGAACTCACACCGATGTTGTGTAATTGATACCACAGTATTTCGTGGTTAACTGAGTCAAATGCCTTCCGGAAGTCAATAAAGAAAGCATAAATCTTTCTCCCACGCATTCGAAGGTGATTGCCTATTATTGAAGTCAAGGTGAAAATGTTGTCCTGACAAGATCTATTTTTTCTGAAGCCGTTTTGACTTTCGGGGAGTATGTTGGCGCTCTCAGCATACGTCATTATACGGGAATTCAGGATGCTGGTGAACGTTTTTGCGATACAGCTTAGAAGTGCGATTGGCCTGTAGCTCTGTAGTTGGTCGGGGTTCCCCTTTTTGTATAGGTGAAAAAGTTTCACGTTGCCCCAGCCCTTTGGCACTTCTCCAGTTTTTAGGATAGTATTGAACAGGTGCAGTATGTAGTTTAGCCAATCTACAGGTAGAGCCTTCAACATTTCGTTATTAATATCATCAGATCCTGCGGACTTATTATTTTTTGTTTGACTGATGGCCCGGAATAGTTCAGATCGCGTTACGCTCTGGTCCAAGTATGGGTGTCCGACATCGACAAAATCGGTGTTCGCAGCGATTGTGTCTCTGGCGTAAAAGTGTTCATAGAAAATGCATATGTCGTCGTAAGAGATTTCGTTTACGGGATGTTTGTTTCTTTTGGTTTTCGAGTCATTATAAATTTGCCAGAATTGTTTTGTATTGTGTACGTCGTTAAACTTTTGAATTGTTTTCTTTCTTTCCTGACCTTTTCTGAAATTTATAAGTGCTATGTACTTTTTTCTTTCTGTGAGGTATCTGCTACGGGAATCTTCACTATAAAGTTGTTGCTTGCACAATTTATACTGACGCCTGACCAACTGTTTTTGTTTTCTGCAGGTGACATCGAACCATTGGTTTTTTGGTAGTTTGCTATCATGAAAAGAGATTTTTATTTGCTTGAAGAAACCTAAAAACTGCGAGCACTCCGCTGCGGCTGATAAAAAGTTCTCGTATAAAAAGTTCGCTGTGTTCAGGTCATTCGAGTTCAAGTTCAATCTAGTTGAGCATGCCATTATATTCGCAAATGACTCTCGCTTGTGATCGGGGAAACTCAAAATCTTTTTGTAGGCTGTCCTCGATCGTCCGGCTCCCCCCGGACTACCGAAGACAGGCAATGATAAGTTCGCCTGACAGGCGCAATGATCGGAAACCAAGAAATCAGCCACCAGGAAGGAGCTCACACAAGCAGCGTCCTTGACATTTATCCACACTAGGTCGATTGTTGAGCTACCCCTTTCACTTACGTGCGTAAACTGTCCCGGAATATCGCCCCTGGTCCTACCATTTAGAACCACCAAACCGTTATCTTCCATGATATCTGTCAGAAGTGAACCTTCCGGTTTCAGAACCCTATCAAGCGTTAGTCTGTCTGGTTCGAGATTTGGATTACACGCAATTACCTGTTCCTCGACCTGGTTCCGCCCCCCGATTCTACAATTGAAGTCGCCACCGACCACGAAAACATCGTCGGGGTACATGAGCTGAATCTCGAGTATGGTGTCGTTGAGTACATCTAAACAAGCTTTAAAGTTTGAAGACGGTTTCAGATAGACATTTCCTATAATATAAAAAAGCAAGTCCGACTTACACCTGAAACGAACGAATATCCATCGTGAACAAGAAAGCAAAACACGATAATCCAGAGCGTTGTCAAGTGCGGGATGTATACAGTCTTTGTTTATCAGAATTGCCAGCCCTCCACTACCCCTGCCTCTGTCCTTATCTTTAACTGCTTTTTCGGAAATGCCAACATAGTTCTGAAGGAAAACCGGTCGCATCTGTTCGCTTAGATCGTTGACCAAAAAAGTCTCAGATATGCACACAACACTGTTTTTGATTAGTTGATAAGCTCCACTGTTTTCAATTTTAAAAAGATTGTTTCAACCCTGAATGTTCCAAAATAGTAAGCTCAGCACCCGAGCACAACTGTCGCTATTACAAAGTGGCTTCACTTCACATTTCTTAGGGTCTGACGGACTGGTGTTATTGCTAGAGCTTCGGGAACACATAAGTGCGGAACACAGGTGTTGGTGTGTATCTTCTTCCTGTTGGGGTTTTATTTGCTAGCTGTCGTAGTTTACGCGTTGCCTTTGTTGTTCAAGTTTCCTCTGGTAACACGGACATTTTGGATCTCTTGCTGAATGCTGTCGTGGCGTGATTTTCATCCTTTGACAATTTATGCAGTTCGGGGGGTTCTTACAAGTGAAACTGTCATGTCGGCCACCACATTTGTGACATCTTTCGTCACTTTCCTGACAGTATTTTAGAACATGTCCGAATGTGCAGCATCTGAAGCAAAGGGCCACGCCAATCTTCTCGATGACAAAGAGTTTGGTCAGGTTGAGAATTAACTTTCCTTGTTTCAACAGATGCTTGGCGATCTCTGGCGTTGCTTCGATAATCCAGTTCTGCTTGGTAGGGATTCTGCATGTTTTTTTGAAGATAACTTTGATGTTTTTTCTGAGTGCTTCTTCGCCAAAAATCTCGACCAGGTCTTCATTTTCCGATATAATGGACTCCACGAACTCCCAGTCTTCCATGAGGATTTGAACGCCGCAGACTTGCAGGGTAGGGTTCCGACGATCTTCGTCCTTGCAGCTCAGTGTCTGGTCCTGACGAATTATACTTTTTATCTTGTTCTTCTGTGCTTCGTCTTGCGTTTGTAGACATAGTTTGTTCTTTCCAATTTTTGTGATGCCCTTTATTGTTCCGTCGATATCCTGAGTTTTGATTTTCTTCTTAACTTCGGTCCATTTCGGTTCAATTTCAGTTTCCTTGTCGGTTTCAATAAATAGAGTGTGGACGTCCTGGTCTTTTGGAGGGGTCTGCCAAGTCTTTGATGGTTTACTTATTAATGGCCTCTGTGGAAATTGACCGTAGGACTTAGTCAGTTCAGCGTAACTGAGCATATGTGGCGTATCCGGAACCTTTTCCTGTCGCTGAGTTTGTTGCTGTCCCCGTTTAAGCTGCTCTGTCTGTTGTTGTTTCCGCTGCTGCTGGTTTTGTTGCTGTTGCTGAGGCTCGCGTTGCTGCTGTTCCGATTGCTGCCGTTCCGTCTGCTGCTGCTGCTGATGTTGGTGCTTCTGGGTGGGAAACTGCCTTGCCTGTCTCAACATCTCTTCCAGATGATGAACCCTGCAACCCAGCTCTACGTTCAGCTTCTCCGTCGCGATGTGGATCTCTCTCATACGTATTACACCGTCATAGATCTTTGTAGTCTCGAAGTATATGGTCGATCGAATGTCATCTGTTAATTTTACTGCTCTGTACCACTGCTGCGGACAAGGCAAGATGGAAAATATCAACAGACCGGGTAAAGCTCACGAGCTAATGAGAGTTTCTTATCGGGCAGTGGATTCGGCGGTGGACATATCAATTATCCGGTTTCCCTCGGGTTGAATTATTGATCGATCATAAAAAAAGAAAACCAATTTGCGTGCGGGCACTCACCATTCAATCGGACCCGAGAAACTCCCCACACCACAGCACGCCACTGGAATCAATGTCAAATTTGACGCGAGTGGCAGCCTGGCAGCTGTCAATATCAGCTGGTGGTGGCGATGAGGTTATGTGGATGTGTCACATACGAGATGTGTTTGGGGGCTTCAAATGCACCTTAATTGATGGAAATGATAAACGCGGAGCTCAACCAGGTAGTCAGTACTCTGTATTGAACCGATTTTTACATAAAATAACAAGATACAAAAGTGAAAACAATAAATCGTAGGCACTACAAATACGCCACGGACTGTGCTAGCGCTCGTAGGCACGAGAGGGGCTCAAAGCCGCACGGGCCCAACCCACAGCAGGTTTACGTTCCCGAGGTACCAAAAGTACCGAAAACGAATATTGGTGGTGGTACGTGTCGTCCTTACCTAGAGGGATGAGCTCATCTTTCTATGGGGGGCGTCTAGTTTCGCGGTACTAGTAAGGGGGACAAGGAAAATACCTACTGCAGCCTGGCTTAAATGCGCAACAATGAGACCTCACGTGCTCTCCAGCGATGGACGTTCTTGGTGTACCCTGGCTGACGGCCTATGGTTGCTCCGGGTTTGACTTCCTCGGTAACACGTGGAGCTAATTTCGCTGCTGCCAGCTGATATGCCGCGCTCTTGGGCGTCTAGGATAGCATACGGTGGTGGAGTTTACTTTCTGGGGGACTCCAGCCACGGCTGTCGTTGTGGGAGACAAGATGGAAACAATGTCCGATGAAAAAGTCAATCTCGAGACCGAGTCCGAATGGTGAAGTATCACTTGATTTGTACTTTGGGGGATGGTGGTAACCCCTTTTGCACTCGAAAAGGTAAGTACAAAGAGCCTGCAAATTGCAGCGGATAAATAAAAATGAAAGAGAGAATTTAATGACAATCCCGAGGAATACTATCGACATACCCTTTTGATGTTATGGGCTCGGAGTGAGATCTCCTAGGCAAAGCTGGCGTGGGCGAACAATAAAACAATTTTGCTAAAATCCCCAATTGCGACGAGGGCCGAGCACTAGGACCACTTTTACTCTTTTTGAAAAGGCGAAGAGCGTGTCAAAATGTCTGCTTTGGGTAGTAGTTGATAAGAGTTTTTCACCACAAAAACTCTATCAAAGCATGACCGCCGAAATTATTTATTCGCTGTGGGATCTTTTACAGTTGGGAAATAAATGTAAACTGAAGGAAATGATGAAAAGCAATAAAATAAAATTTAACAAAAAAAAAATATAATAGAAAGAAAAATTTGTGTAACAATCTGCAAATGTTGAGTCTCTGATGTTGGTCAGCGCTGTCAGTACCTTGCCGATCAACGCACTATCGTTTTCGCGCTCCTCACCCTCGCTTTCCGATGTGTCCAAAGGTAGTTCGGAGTTTGATGACTTTCTTTGCCGCTTTCGTCGTTGTTGTGCTGGTTTAGTTGTTTCGTCTCCTGTTGGTGTCCAGAATAGCTTTTTGTTTGGTGTAAAAACTTTGCCTGCATCTTCCATGGTGTGGGTTCTCTCTCCTAGGTCGAGAAGCGGTTCGCCGTTCCTTGGCGCAGAGGCCCCAGCGGCCCCTACAGGAAAGCGGAACAGACCCCACGACAGAGATTGATGAATGGGTTATATGTACACGCAGTCGTAAGAACTTATCTATCTGGCCGTCTGGCCGATAAGAGCGAAGAAGCGATGATTTTCAGACGTAAACAGTGAATTTATATTGAGGGAAAATTGAATTATTCGGCAGCAGTTGTCGAAACCAACGATCCCATTAGAAACTCGGAATTCTGGGTCGCCGATTAGTGCTAATCAATCTCAAATTACACGTCCACGAACACTCAAAACATCGAAGAAACACAGAGACTCACTTTTCAGCAGTTTATTCACGATATTGTTGTTCGAAGCGTTGTTGTTGTTGAAATTTTGAATAATTACATTGAAAATTGACATTTTAGGGTCATATTTCTAACAGCTGTTGGTACAATTGCAAAATGATTTTTGACGTTTTGTGGCGCGAAGGTTTAAAAGTGATTAATTTATGCCATTTTCTGTGTTTTGTCGTCACACAAGACACTAGAGCTCAGTGATTTTGGGGGATGGCCCTTCTAATTGGGGAGGGGAAGGGCGGTTTTAAGCTGAAAAATTCAAACATAGGACGCATTTTTCAAATCGATATTTGACACACAAAAATCTGTATCTAGTTAACCGAGGCATATACTACTAGGCTGCTACTAGATGCAGATTTTTGTGTGTCAAATGTCGATTTGGAAAATTGCGTCCTATGTTTGAATTTTCTTGCTTAAAACCGCCCTCTCCCTCCCCAATTAGAATGGCCATCCCCCAAAAATCCCGAAATCACTGAGCTATAGTGTCTTGTGTGACGACGAAACACAGGAAATGGCATAAATTAATCACTTTTACCTACGACCACTACCGTAAGTGCCGTATACCGCACAACTCGGAACCTAAGTAAGTGAGCCCTTACGCACATCGTGACGTATTCTGTAAAGTAAATCGCACAGCGTGCGGTAATGGTAAAGTAAATCGCACAGTTAGGGAATTTATGTTTCTGATGTTGGGGGAATTTGTATCGAAAGACATTCTCAAATAATTCAGATTCAAAAATGAGAGCATTTCACGGGAATCTGACGCGTGCCCCGGTAGCACCTTTCACACCGAAAGCATAGGCGAGACTAGCTGTATATATTCGTAGCGAAGGCATGGCCATAGAAGTGAGATGTATCAACAACAAAATCGTCCAGATTTTTTTTCCAAGTGAGGGGTTTGAGAATTTCTTGATTAAATTTTAGCTTGCATTTGTAGGGCTTAGTTTTTACCTGGTCACAATAATTTTGCGAGATTTATTAAAAAAGATTCAAAATATCAATGCAAGGACTGCCCGCAGTCAACAACAACTTGGGATCAAGTAGGTGTAAAAATTAGACAGTTACAACAAGCACCAAATGTCTGATGACAGGTACTCTGCTGCCTGCCTCCCTAAATTCGATAATTTTCAAATAATACTATTTATTGCTGTCCAGTATTCATGTCCCAGTGTTGTAATCCAACTATATCACCACGCCGAACGAATAATTGAATGGCTATAGGTAGGTACGCTTCTAAATACACCTCAGGCCTCGCTTTAGGCACAGTAAGTGAACACTCAATTTTCAAGAATCGATTTGTGGGTGCTTTTCTTTCAGGTCTCGACGAAAAGCGTTGTACAACAGACAACCACCGAGCCAGCAGACACCAAAGTTTGAAAATGCTATCCGTCTTTGACATTGGATTAATCTGATGGCCGTAAACACCAATCAAAGTACCTCCCCCTTCTCCGATTTACTGCAGTTTTAGTTTTCAAAAGTGTATAATATGCGATACATAATACTATTATTCTTATTTAAATACAATAAAAGTAATCAACTCGCTCTAACTTGCTCTACTTGCTCTAAATTTAGCAAAACCTAGTATCCTATGAACACGGATATTAATATTATGAACACGGATGACGGCCGCTGACACTGCTATGAGGTGCGTGCTCCTCCTGTCAAGAGTGTCAAGGCACACTTCGCACCGACCAATCAACACAATCTGCATACGGCGGGATTTTATTTGAATTTTGAATCAGGGGAGAACTTGAATTGTAGGTATTTCATGAAATACGTGGCTTTTTTACCTATAATTTTTGCCGTTTACAATACCACTGGCTACATTTCACGTTAACTATAGCTTTTAAGTCAATATCTACTGTTATTGTTGATGTAGGACTGTTTTATTACCTTGGATTTCTGAAAATTATTCTGGGCCCCTCACAAAGTTACAATACCGCTTTGGATTGGGGTCGTAGGTAAAGTACTGTACATGACACGAGTAGTAAAGCAATTACGCACTCAGGGAGTACTGCACTCGCTCGCTACACTCGCTCGTGCGCAACTTTTCCCTGCGTGCGTAATATGCTACTTACTACTCTTGTTACGTAATGTACTATTAAACCTTCGCGCCATAAAACGTCAAAAATCATTCTGCAATTGTACCAACAGATATTAGGAAAATGACCCTGAATTTTCAATTTTCAAAATAATTATTTATTTTTTCAACTGATTTAAACCGAAAATTTCAAGCTATAACATTGGGAACGTGATCTCTCTTGAATTGTGAATGATTTTGCGAGGTTAGTTTATTTTTCACGTGTACTTTTTACTTTGCCACTCTGGATCTTTTTAGCACACTTTCCCAAAAAATGGGAAAAAGGCGCTTTTAGCTTCACTTTGTCCGTCCGTCCGTCCGTACCCGGGATAACTCCTCAGGGAAGAAAGATATCGATGTGTTGTAAACGCTGATCAATAGTTCATATGTCCAGGATGTCAAGTTGACTTTTGGTTTTTTGTTATTCTGCCGCCATCTTTGATCCGCCATTTTGAATTTCTCTAACAGTGATCCGATTGAAATGAAATTTGCAGGCAATGTGAACCACATCAAGATCTATCCAATTTTCGACAATTGATGCCCCGCCGCCATCCTGTATTCTCACTATTGAACATGTTTCGAAGTGATAAAACTAGGAGAATTATGCCTCAACGAAAAGAGATATGAATGTAGTGTCAACGCCAATCAAATGCGTACGTGACCACCATATAAAGCTGACCAATAATTTCTTTCACTTGGCCGCCATCTTTGATCCGCCATTTTGAATTTCTCTGAAAGTGGTCCGATTTGAGTGAAATTTTCAGGCGATGTGAACTTCATCAGTATACATCCAATTTTTGACAATTGATGCCTCGCCGCCATCTTGTATTCTCCATATTGAACATGTTTCAGAGTGATAAAACCAGGAGAATCATGCCTCAATTAAAAAAGATATCGATGTGGCGCAAACGCCAATCGAATGCGTACGTGACCGCTATATAAAGTTGACCAATAATTTTTCTCACTTGACCGCCATCTTTGATCCGCCATTTTGAATTTCTCTGAAAGTGGTCTGATTTGGATGAAATTTGCAGGCTATGTGAACTTCATCAGTATACATCCAATTTTTGACAATTGATGCCCCGTCGCCATCTTGTTTTCTCCATATTGAACGTGTTTGAAAGTGTTTGAATTAGGAGAATTATGCCTCAACGAAAGGAGATATCGATGTGGTGCCAATGCCAATCAAATGCGTACGTGTCCACTATATAAATTTGACTAATGATTTTTGTCACTTGACCGCCATCTTTGGTCCGCCATTTTGAATTTCTCTGAAAGTGGTCCGATTTGAGTGAAATTCTTAGGCGATGTGAACTTCATCAAAATACATCCGATTTTGGACAAATGATGCTCTGCCGCCATCTTGGCCGCCATATTGAAATATCTTATTACCCATCATCAGTACGATCATTTTGAGTTTTAAGCCAAATTTCATGATTCTGACGCTATTTTGGCCGCCAGATTGGAATTTGTGGCCAAAGAACGGTAGAACCCTAATTAACATCTTGCGTTCACTAATCCTTCAAAAAGGAAGTGCGCTACTGAGCCTCATGCCCATGAGGCATATTCGCTTGTCTGAATATTACAGTCTACAGTGCAGGACACCGAGCGTATATTGTCATTTTCGGTTATGGCAGTACGAAAATTAAATTTCGTCATACTTATTCAGAATGCATCAAAAATTCTTAATTGCACTATGTTACCACGCATTATTCTCGCATAATTTCAACCTCATTTGTCCAGAAGAATGGAAATATACCTATGTCATTCAGTTGATGATAATTATGTCAAATTTGACAGATGAATAAAATATTGCTGTGAGTAATTTGAGGAAAAATGAAAAATTGCCGCTTGTAAAGCGATTAGAATTTTTCCACAAATACCGCGCATACCTATCCCCCGATGAACCGAAGATATATGACCATCACGAGGGCCTTAATTAAGTCCATCAATTAAAAGAGGGTCAAAATTAATAATCGTACGGACTGGTTGGACGTCTATCGCGCATTTCATTAGCTAATTGAAAGTTTGTGTCACATTAGGCACTTTCCTGCAGGTAGTGTAAGGAGCACGAGAGCATTTTCCACCCGCAGAGAACTCGTGCTATTAAAATGGCGTGTCAATGCAAACGTCGGGCGAATTATCAAAAGTATACGTGTGTCGTGCCAGGGGAGGCATAAAGTCGGCCCTAAGCAAACACTCAATTCTCATGCAAATATGCGGAGCCCGCGCCACCGCCGGCGTCGCAGCAGGAAGAATATCCCTCGGAAGCCTCCTGATGGCATCAGAGTGAGGTCCCAAACAAGCGCGACTGCTACCTGTCTGATTTTGGGATTATTTATGCAGCGGTTTTCCGGATTAATCTGTTTAAATGGGGACGCGCCGTGTGGAAAATTAAAACAAGACAAGGGAGGAGGAAAAAGACATGCAATTCTTCCGACCGAAATGGACGACCTCGCGTGTGCTGATGGCGTTTCTTATTGCCACGAGTTGGCTAGGTAATTTACCATTGTGCGCTTCCCTGCGGCTCAACTTTACGGGAATTTCGTCTAATCCGGAATTAGCGCTTTTACGGCCCGGCTCTAACAACTTGTTGAAAGGATTATTTGTCCCCTCTGGTTTTCGGAGAGTCGAAAAGTTGTATTGTTCTATACGATCGCTTTTCAGATCTCCGCGATTGGAGTTTTTGGAATAATAGCGGTTTAATGTCCGACGCAATTTCTTTGATGTTTGAGTAGGGTTTTGCGAAAACGGCTAATTGGCGCGGGGCGCTCCGTCCGTCCCGGCTAATTGATCGATTTGTGGCCCGTGGTGCCGCACTAAACACGGTGTTGGTAAGTAATAGGCTTAATTGGTGTTTTCCTGTTCTTCAGTTTCACGCGCCCTCTCGCAGGTCTCAGTTCGGCTAACCGATGTTAAAGAGCCCCCATACATCTCGCAGGTTGGTATCTCCTGAGATATCGAGGTGGGAATGAGAGCTTCTGCGGATCCCCTCTCAGGGGCACCATGATTCTTCCGCCGAGGCCTCCCCGACTATGTTTACGGACTTGTTCCCATTCTTGTTCTTTTAATGTTACATTACGATACAATGGGAATCGCAGGCGTAAATTCACAAAACGATGTTTATTTTAAACGTTAAATTTTAATGCTTTCGATTTTCGGCTCCGACGCCGCCGCCGCCTCTGGGACCACCCGATACACGAGACCGGCTCTTAACGAAATTTCCACCTTGAGAAAATATATGGCCACCACACGATCAACCGACTGCGCAAAAACTTCTATACCATTCACAAAAATTCGTACCTCGGCTCTTTATCTCTCATTAAGAAACCTATTCAAAAAAAGCAAAAAACGAGAGGCTCTGGAAATCCAGCACCATGACAAATGCTAGCAGAAAGAAAATCTTGTTCGTGCGAGCATTGTCAGAATAAGCAAATCAAACACGGTGACGCGCGAGAGGAGTGTAGGTATAGAGGTAGGTAGGTGTGGAAGGAAGCTCTTTCGAAAAGTAGATGTTTGGAAGGTGTTGTGAGTAAAGTTATTCCGTCATTCAAGTCGGGTGGATGTTGCGCTCCCAGGGGATGTTCTCTGACAGGGCGAGAAGAAGACTGCGGGACAGCCAGCAGCTTGATGCGCCGACGACGAGCCGTCCTCGCTCCTCTTTCTGCGACTATTGTGAACACTACACTCCTTTCGACGACATCTCTTTGAATTCTTCTCTTCTATGCAGACAAACACAGCCTAGCCAGCAGTGTCGCATCAGGAAAGCCGGCTCTCTCGGAGTGGTCCTTTTGGTAAACAACGCGAATGAGCTTTCAATGTATGGGTTGGGGTATAACAACACGGAAAGCAACAAGAGGACTCCTCCGCAGGGCGCTTTTGTTTTGTCGCTGGTGCGGTGTGATGCCGCGAGTTGTAATTTTAGAAAATTCTGGCTTGTGGGAATTTAAAGCTTTACGTGTAATTTTTCTGTGCTCGTGTTTTAGAGCTAGAGCACAAGCAGTTGTGTTTTGCAGACCCATAGAAAACTGGATTCTAAAGGAAAAATATTCCTTCCTGAATGTGAAATTATTTTAGAGCCAAATTCATCACCTACGAGTACATCATGCAGATTGTACCCAGCCGCCTGGAGTGAACTGAATTTTCCTTGCGAATATTATTATATTAATATTATTATTATTATCATCCTTGCGAGGTTATTTTAGATACATGAATTGTAGATAATTTGAAATGGGTTTTGTTCTTCAAATGCATGATGGCTTTTCGTTCGCTAGAATCGTTGAAGTTGATATAACAGCTTACTTATCAAGAGCATTGCCGTTGCCGGACGCTCGATCAGGAAGTGACTTGGGCATATATCCAATGTTTTCTTTGTTATATAGTCAAGAAAACACTGGACCACCTGTAGCTCGAGAGACAATATATACGAGAAGACAATATTATCCGGTGCATCTTTTTTGACTTTGGACATGTGTCCGCACTTTTCGTTTGTCATTTATCTTGTTCTAGCGGCATTTTTGGTGAAGAAGAAGTCATCATTTGCGGTATGTTCTTCCAAAACCACCTTGCTCAGGAGAACATTCATTCAGTCATCAATCTCTCAAGGGACACATTATTTTTTGTACTCACCACTTTGTCGCAGCTATTCGCTCTTGTATAGGAATAATTATGTATTGTACCTACTTATGTATAATAATGTCCAATTATCATTGTTCGAAAAAGGTGTAGCATAGTCAATTAATCGGATTGGGTTTTTAGTGGTGTGTCTCGTGTTCCTTCGTGTTCATGCTCTTCCGTTCAAAAGCTCGTTTCTTCCGAGCATTTCAGTTTTTTTACTCAAGATTACCGCAAAAAGGACGGTTCTAGTTGCCAAAAGAGAACCTCTACCTCCGTGTTCCCCTAGTAGAAAATTTAGCCTCACTTCTGAAATTATGGAGTTAGGTCTCCCGCATGGGCGTTGATAGAGCGCCCCCCTTGCCCCCCCCCCCTGCACGGCTGTTGCATTTTCCTCACAAAAATGTAAAGTTCACTTAGTGGAGTCGGCACATTCGGAAAATGTCCTGTACGGCTGCATTTTTGAGCAATGCCCTTCGGCACACGCGTTCTTAGAACCTGTCTGTACAATTTTGTCCATCGCCGCAAGCAAAATTTTAGTTGAGATCCTGTATACAGGGTGAAGAAGAAATTTTGTTTAAGAAATGCATCTTTTAAACGGACAAAAGTAGAGTATTGCAGGCCATGTCATATGATGCGCGATTTAATAGTTGTTCAGGTACATCAAACCATCCTGAAATATTGCTAACCGTTTTCGAGGTACACTGAAAAATCTGAGATTTGTCAAAAAAACCATTATCTCCATTGAATCGCCTAGTTTTTAAGATATCAGAGTGAAATTTGGTAGGTATTTGCCTAATAAAAGACGTCAGAAATAAATTCAGAAGAACAGTTACAGTTATTTTCTAGGCCTACCATTTACTTAAGATAGAACAGTCGATTTTTTTTTGGGTAGCCGTCATCTTGTTTTGTGAATATGAAGCTGATGACCGAAAAAGTGACTCTGATAGTCATAAGGCGAGTACCATGCCATCACTTCATCATGTGAAAGATCACCTTGGATGAACCATCATACCATTTTTGCTGAAAGAAAGATGACGCACTGATCTTATCGGGTTCCTCAGAACTAGAGGACCTCCTGCTAGCCATCGAGCCATTGCAAGTAATTATTGAAATCGCGATTATGACCCTTGATCATTTTTCAGGTTATTCACCAAGATTCATAGCCATAAGTTCAGCGGTTCGGTTTTAGCAGCTGTTTGAATAAAAAAATGATAACATTTCTTCTTTCGTCTAAAACTCACCAGCTATACGCAATATAATGCAAAAAAACCGAGATATTGCGCAATACGTATCCTAACTACCTGATCTACTTAGCAATAACGATGAAGGTCCGCAAATTTCTATGACGTTTTCAACCCTCATCACTAAAATAACTTTCATAAAATAATAATTATTGTATTATTGAGCTTCAAAAATATTTTTTATTCAAAATTAAAGTGACACAACGTAAAAATGAACAAATTAAGTAAACAATAGCATAAAAAAAGTAATGAAATGAATAAAGAGTAAGAGAAAATTATTGGTGTGGCAAAGACCTCAGTAGGCCAGTCAATAGGGAATTTGGAATGGCGAAACGTATACTCTGGCTGAATTTTTGCATACACCTAGGGAATCCCCCACAGAGCCCCGAACCGCGAAAATCCACCAAAATTTCCTTGAGCTTTTTGAGATAAGTGTGTTTTTCTGTATCTCGGTTGCTATTGATTGGATTTCGATTTTCTTTTTTTTTTTTTAAATGTTCGAAGAAATATTTGGAACAAGTTATGTTAGAGCTTTTCAATAACTTGTCGAGAAAAAGTGCCAGAAGCCGAAAACCGTCGTTTTTTAGGGGGTGGTTTTTTTACAATCTTCTATCTGCTTTTCTATGATAGTTATGGAAAAAATTCCTAACAAAAGTTGTAGCTCCTGTAAGTCCCTACAAGTTTCAACCGAAAATTTTTTTGTGTCGCGAAAATTACCCACCCCAGAGGGCGCTAAAGTCAACTTTGTTTGGAAAATATTCCCAGGTGTAGGGGGCATCGATTCCAACTCCATCGTGTGGGGATCTGAAGGCCAAATTCTCGTTCATGTTCGTACTAACTTTACTAATAATTGATGAATAACAAAACCTTTGTACAGGGTGACTTTTTTTAAAAGAACCCACCCCCGATATTTCGCTGCACAAATTTTTATTGGGAAAAAACCGGAACAGGTCGATTTTTATTTCGAGAGGGACATCTAGGACACGTGATGACAAATTTTCATCTTCAACCCTTCGCCCCCACCCCACTCTATTTTAAAATTTCAAATGGCATCACCCACCTTGTGATTCATAAAATTCAAGGTAATAAAATTCCCTTTCTCTCAAACATATTTTTAATGATCTCGAATCACCTCTCCATTTCAAAATTCTCTCATTGTTAATGCAGGAAAGTTTCTCCCTCATAACCTAACTCCCGAATCTTGAGTATCAGATTTTCAAGTAAAAACAGGTCGATTTTTATTTTTGAGGGAAACATCTAAGACACCTATAGCCAAATTTTTATCTTTAACCTCTGCTTCGCCCCCACCCTACCCTACTTTCAAATTTAAAATGACATTATCTATCTTGTGATTCTTAGTGCAGTAAAGATAGGTTTTGAGGTTGAAATAATTATTTCATAAAATTTTAAAGCTGTTATCGATTCAGAATTTCATCCTCTACCATGTACTTAAAATCCCCGAAAATCCCACTTGAGCACTTTTCTTGCGGCGCTGTCAAAGTATATCATGTTTGCTGCAGCAAGTCCAAAAATTGTATCCTCGCTTTTGTCACAATTAAGCTATATTGTTAGCTCAGAGCTGCTGGTATATACTCCAGGGCATGACCAGAACGTCATTTGAACCGTCGATATCCTATTTCCCGCAAAAGAAAGCACGTAACTTGCTTAATCTGCAATTACCAGTGGTAATCAAGTGTAGTTCGGGGATTAGTCACCAAATTTAATAAAATCTGTTCTTTTTGTGATAAAGGCATAAAATTTTGTATGAGTGGTCTTCATGGTCCCCTTTTCAAATGTAGGCATGACGCCTTGCCATATTCTGATTGGGGGGGCTTGGGGGCCCCCTTGAAAATTGAAGTTGCAGATACTCATACAAACCACGATTAATAATCGTCACGCATCTCAAAAAGTAGTCATTTGACTCTACGTTAAATCTCAACAAGAGGCAGACCAGTTGTCGCCATGTACGCACTGTTCTTCATAATGAAAAAAAAATTCTTCGGAATGTCAAAAAAAAATTAGGTTTTTAAAATTTTTTCATGAATAGAAGAGTAAATTCATCTTCCCCATATCATTATCCACTAAATCGTTTCTGCCGAAGCCGTTGATGAAGTCAATTTCTTGATATTGACATCTTAGAAGCAACAATCCCTGATGAAACCAGCCAATTCAAGTGCTCAGTTTAGCAGCGTTTTTTCCAATTTTACCAATCAATATGATGACAATTCATTATTGGGTGGATAGCTTCAACTGTTTCATAATTTTAATGAGTATAACTAAATGAGAAGTGATGCGCGAAAGCCCCGAAAGAAAATTTTTTAACCGCCACCTGTCACTGTTAGAATTGCACCAAATTTCATGCTACTTTGGCGAAACAACAGCAAATACAGACTAATGAGTATAGACAAACGTCAATACGATCTGCAGTTGTCAAGTAGAAGGCACAAAGAATTGAGATTGAGGCGTGAAATACTTCAAAGCTTTGAGATCGAGTTAATACACGGTATAAAAATATTTTCAACACACCCTAGGGTCACAAATTTTATGATGGTGGGCGACGTGAAAAATATTTCTTCCTAGGCTTTTGCGCTTGGTTCCGCGTCTGGTCAAAAAGAATTAAGTTACAGAACAGTTTCAGCTATCCATCCATTCATAAATTGTCAATCATATTGATTGGGAACAATGAAAAAACGCTGTTGAACTTCACACTTGAATTGGCTTATTTCTTCGGGAGCTGTCATTCTGAGAATGACAGTATCAAAAAACAGACTTCATGAATAGCTTCAGAAAATACAAATTAGTAAATAATGATACACGGCCGATTATTTCACATTTTTTTAGATGGAAAAATAATTAAAAACTGTGTTTTTTTTTGACACTCCGAAGAAATTTTTTTCAACCCGAAGAACAATGCGTTCATGTCGACAACTGTTGTGTCTCTTGTCAAGATTTGATGTGGAGTAAAATGGTTACTTTTTGAAATGTGTGACGATATTTACCGGTGGTTTGTAGGAGTTCCTGCAACTTCATTTTTTTAAGGGGGTCCTTGGGCCCCCCTAACCAAAATATGGCGAGTCATCGTGTTCACATTTGAAAAGAAGACCATGAAGACCACTCATACCAAATTTTATGCCTCTATCACAAATCAAACAGATTTCAATGAGCTTGGGCATTAACCCTCGGATTATCTTTAATCAACACTGTTAATTGGGAATTAGAGCGACTTCCGTGTTTTTTTTTTTCGGGAAATACGAGTTAGAAGTTCAAACGAAGGTCTGGTCATGCCCTGCAGTGTACATCAACAGTTCTGAGCCAACAATGTAGCTCTAGTTTGACAAAAACGAGAATATAATTTTCGGACTAGTTGCAGCAAACATGATATACTTTGACAGCGCCGCAAGAAAAATGCTCAACTGGGATTTTCGGGGATTTTGAGTATGTGGTGGAGGATGAAATTCTGAATCGATATCTGCTATAAAATTTCATGAATTAATTTTTTCAAGGTTTGGGGTCTTTTTTGACTATCTTTACTGCACTATCTTGTGATAAAGATCCTTCATCCTGCGAAAAATTCTTTCAAATATTCTAAACCACCCCCTACTCCTCTACACTTTGTTGGAGATATAAATTTGGCAATACGTGTCCTGAATGTCCTATCCGAAATAAAATTCAAGAATTGGAAGTTGATGAGAGAAAAAACTTTTCTTTAATTTATAAACAAAGATCATTTTGAGAAAGGTTAAAAAGTGACTTAATAAAAACTTTCAGACTTGTTTGACAGAAAGACTATTTTATTACATTCAATTTGATGTATCACATATAGGTAAGCTATTTGAAATTTCAAAGTGGGGTGGAGTCCAGGCAAGGGGGTTGAAAATGAAAATCTGACACTACGTGTTGTGGGTGTCTCCTTCGAAATAAAAATCGACCTGTTTTCACTAGAAAATCTGATACTCAAGAATCGGGAGTTACGTAATGATGAGGGAGAAACTTTCCCGCATTAACAATGAGAGAATTTTGAAAGGGGTTGGAGGGGTGATTCGAGACAATTTAAAATATGTTTGACAGAAAGGGAATTTTATTACCTTCAATTTAATGTATCACAAGGTAGGCGATGCCGTTTGAAATTTGAAAATAGGGTGGGGTAGGGGCGAAGGGTTGATGATAAAAATTTGTCATCACGTGTCTTATTAGATGTCCCTCTCGAAATAAAAATCGACCTGTTCCGGTTTTTTCCTAGGAAAAATTTGTGCAGCGAAATATCGGGGGTGGGTCCTTTTCAAAAAAGTCACCCTGTCCAAAGGTTTTGTTATTCATCAATTATTAGTTTTAAAGTTGGTGCGAACATGAGTGAGAATTTGGCTTTAAGATCCCCACACGATGCAGTTGGAATCGATGCCCCCTACACCTGGAAATATTTTCCAAATGAGGTTGACCTTAGCGCCCTCTGGACCACCCCCTAAAAAACGACGGTTTTCGGCTTCTGGCAATTTTTCTCGACAAGTTATTGAAAAGTTCTGAACACAACTTGTTCCAAATATTTTTCCGAACATTTCAAAAAAAAAGAAAATCGAAATTCAACCAATAGCAACCGAGATATAGAAAACACCCTTATCTCGGAAAGCTCAAGGAAATTTTGGTGAATTTTCGCAATTCGGGGCTCTGTGAAGGATTCCCTACGTGTATGCAAAAATTCAGCCAGAGTATACGTTTTGTAAATACAGGCTGTTTCCAAAATGGTGATACAAACTTCTAGGGGAGATTCCTTATCAAAAATGGACCAAGAAAAAATATACCCTTGATTTGGAAAAAATATACCTTTGATTTCCTAAAATGCTCCGTTGAAAAGTTACAAGTTACATGGTGTTTAAGTTAATCTTCAAAATGGATTTTTTGACATAACTTTTGAACCGTTCAACTGATTTTGTTCAAATTTGGAGCAAAGTCAACCAGAATAAGTATCTATCGAATAATAGCAACGTGTTTAGAGGAAAAAAAAAATCAGGGCGTAGATAATGGGGGGTGTTGTCATATTTCCCTCCTTTTTTTCACCCCCTAGCTATTTTCGCAAATTGTTCCAATGCTTGGATTCTACGTCCTATATAGTGGAGTCGGTACGTTCGCAAAATCCATTATTCGCTGCAAATTTGAGGAATGCAATGCCCTTTGGCATACATGTTCTCTGAAGATTTTCGAGCAATTTTTCTCGAGGCGATTTTTCAAATTTCCGTGCAGAGGCCGTATACAGGGTGAAATATAAAAAAAATGTAAAAGTTTGTATTTCATGAACCAGACCAGGTAGAATTATGCGAGTATCGTCATAAGATGCCCAATTTCAAGATGAAAAAGGTGCAATGAGCAGTTCTGACAGTTCTACCATATTTTCTGAAAAATCATGAAAAAACTGAAAATTGTCAAAAAAATGATTTTTTCAAATAAATCAGTCATTTTTCAAAGCATCAGAGTACAACTTACTTGGTATTTCTACCATAACTCATGTTTCAAATGATATTTGGTGGGAAGTATCAATCTAGTAATGCTATTTTCAAAAATAAGACTGTCAACTTTTTTTTTCTTGTGATCGCCATCTTGAGTCTCACCATAGCTGAATGGTTCAACAGTGAGTGGTAATCATTAAAATGACGTCATGGAACAATTTAAGTGGGTAAAAGACGACCTTACATAAGCAATAACTTCTTCGCCGAGAAAAGAAGTGCACTCGATTTTCTGCTTCTCACAGAATTTTATCGCTCACGATGGCTGATGTGACCATGGGATGGGTGAGATAGCTATGGTGTTATGGTGCGTGATTGTTTGTTAGATGGTTTGCCAAAATTCATGGCCGCAAGTCAAGTGGTTTGTGTTTAGTGGCTTTTTAAACAAAATATGTGCCACTTTTTTACGAAAAATACAAAAATAAACAGGGTGTCGTATGTATCTTATACCTCATTGTGAAAAACCTGCCGAAGGAATTCTTGCGATTATTAGTGGATATGCTTCTTATAGATATATTTGGTGGTCACCGACTTCAAAAAGTGATAAAGATGCATCCAAGTACTCTGGGGTGGACGTGAAAGATGTTATTGCAGTTGAAAATTTTAAAAAGTACGAGACAGAAATGTCCATTTCTGTTCACCACTTTGTGGAAATCTGCATGGGAATAGGCACAATTGGTTCTGGGACTGGTTCTTTTCGAAATAAATGTGTCATCAACTATGCCACTGAACATGATGAAAACGGTAATTATGAAGACAATCATGTCTTTTCGGTCAGCAGCAAAACCTACCTAGGTACCTAAATATCTATACCATTGTATATTTCTGGTTTCAATGATGAACCACTGGTATCTTATGTGACTGCACATCTCTGTTGTAAACGCACATGCGAAACCATAAAAAAAAAAACAGAACCTGGATTATTCATGGTTCCAGATGTGTTTAGTATAGGTTCTTGTCCGGTGTAATTCCTATCTAAAATGTTGAAATCCCATCTAAGCTTGAAGTTGACCGCTCGGAAAAGAAACGGTAGGTAGTTTGTTCTTGACGCTCTCGTCGGCAGGTGGCTGAGACCCTTCGTCTACCATCTAGTTAGAAATAATTCTTACGAAATGACGACATTAAGAGTGACCTTTTCGACTTGCTAGCCCTTGACTCCTTGAAGAACTTTGAACAATTACATATAGTGACCAATGTTTGTGACGTGATAGAATCAAACTCGGCAGCAGAAACAGCCCTAGCCGGCTAACTGTGCACTATCGAGCAAGCAGATGGACGCATCTTGGCCATGCAAAAGATATGACTTTTTTTGGAGGTCATCGTTTATTGTTTGTACTGTTGATTCCGATGTGATTGTACTTTCGGTGTAGATATTTTCTTTCACCGTTTGCGAATTGCGAGGACCCGAAGTATCTACAATTCTTCAATTACATCGGAATCAACAGTACAAACAATAAACGATGACCTCCAAAAAAAGTCATATCTTTTGCATGGCCAAGATGCGTCCATCTGCTTGCTCGATAGTGCACAGTTAGCCGGCTAGGGCTGTTTCTGCTGCCGAGTTTGATTCTATCACGTCACAAACATTGGTCACTATATGTAATTGTTCAAAGTTCTTCAAGGAGTCAAGGGCTAGCAAGTCGAAAAGGTCACTCTTAATGTCGTCATTTCGTAAGAATTATTTCTAACTAGATGGTAGACGAAGGGTCTCAGCCACCTGCCGACGAGAGCGTCAAGAACAAACTACCTACCGTTTCTTTTCCGAGCGGTCAACTTCAAGCTTAGATGGGATTTCAACATTTTAGATGGGAATTACACCGGACAAAAACCTACACTGAACACATCTGAAACCATAAAAAAATCCAGGTTCTGTTTTTTTTATGGTTTTGCATGTGCATTTACAACACATCTACGGCCGACGCTATTCTCTCTTTGCAGAATTATGTTTTGTCGGGACTCGATCGTGGTGAAGAGGTTTTGACGCTTCTTTTTGACTTGTCACGTGCATTTGACACCGTTGATCATCAGCTGTTGTTGAATAAGCTATCTTCCTGTGGTGTACGTGGACGCCCTCTTGAGTGGATTTCTTCCTATCTTGGAGATAGGACTCAGCGAGTGCTTCTCAAAAATGGGGGTGTCTCTTACTTGTCTGGGATTGGGCGAGTGTCTTCTGGCGTTCCGCAGGGCAGCATATTGGGGCCTCTGCTTTTTTTGATATTCATCAATGATCTGCACATAGATTCCGCCCATGTTACCCAATATGCTGATGATACTTCTGCCACTGTCAGCTGTTCAAATATTTCTGACCTGTCCCGCGCAGCCACTGCCGCTGTCTCCGTGATGGGCGAGTATTCTGCCAGCAACGGACTTCTTCTCAACAAGACGAAGACTGAAATGATGCTTTTCTCCAACAGAACCAAAGACCAGAGTCTCCTGGTCAAAATGGACGGTGCCTCTGTCAGACAGAGTACAAGTATGAAGTTCCTTGGTGTGTGGATTGATGAGAGGTTGTCGTGGGAGTCACATGTGACTCACTTGTCTAGCAGGTTGTCTTCTGCGTGTTTCGTTTTGTGGCGCTTGCGCTCCAACGTCTCCCTCGATGTTCTGAAACTATATTATTTCGGACACGTTCAGTCGGCCCTAAGTTACGGAATTATTTGCTGGGGGTCAAGCAGTCACGTCAGTGACCTGTTGCTCATTCAGAAGAAGATCCTCCGCACCGTCACTTTCAAGAGTAGATCAACTAGCTGCCGCGATCTGTTTAAGCAGCTCGGAATCTTGACGGTGACGTCCTTGTACATCCTCACATGTGTCTGTTATGTCCATCGAAACAGACACAGTCACACTGACAATCGCGAAGTGAGTGAGTATGGCTTTAGGTCTCAACACAGGCTGCTGATGCCTCAACATAGACTGGCATTAGTGGATCGCGGCCCAGCTGTGATGACGGTTAGGCTATTTAACAAGCTGCCGATTGCGGCCAGGAAGCTCACCAGCTACACCTCCTTCAAAAAAGAGGTACATTCCTTGCTCCTTAGCAAAAGTTTTTATTCCATCGGTGAGTTTTTGGCCTGCGATTGGTAGGCACTTGTTGTACTTGTTGTACTTGTTCAATAATAAGTATACATTGTTGTGAATTTGTGTATGTATTTGTTCTATATACCTGTTTAATTGTGTTATTTAAGTGTAACTATATCATAGTCTTTTCTCCTCCCCGACTATTACTCACACTGTTGTCTCGGTCAAATGAGTAAAATAAATTATTTATTTATTTATTATTTATTAACAGGGATGTGCAGTCACATAAGATACCAGTGGTTTGATGAGTTGATGACACATTTATTTCGAAAAGAACCAGTCCCAGAACCAATTGTGCCTATTCCCATGCAGATTTCCACAAAGTGGTGAACAGAAATAGACATTTCTGTCTCGTACTTTTTAAAATTTTCAACTGCAATAACATCTTTCACGTCCACCCCAGAGTACTTGGATGCATCTTTATCACTTTTTGAAGTCGGTGACCACCAAATATATCTATAAGAAGCATATCCACTAATAATCGCAAGAATTCCTTCGGCAGGTTTTTCACAATGAGGTATAAGATACATACGACACCCTGTTTATTTTTGTATTTTTCGTAAAAAAGTGGCACATATTTTGTTTAAAAAGCCACTAAACACAAACCACTTGACTTGCGGCCATGAATTTTGGCAAACCATCTAACAAACAATCACGCACCATAACACCATAGCTATCTCACCCATCCCATGGTCACATCAGCCATCGTGAGCGATAAAATTCTGTGAGAAGCAGAAAATCGAGTGCACTTCTTTTCTCGGCGAAGAAGTTATTGCTTATGTAAGGTCGTCTTTTACCCACTTAAATTGTTCCATGACGTCATTTTAATGATTACCACTCACTGTTGAAACCATTCAGCTATGGTGAGACTCAAGATGGCGATCACAAGAAAAAAAAAGTTGACAGTCTTATTTTTGAAAATAGCATTACTAGATTGATACTTTCCACCACATATCATTTGAAACATGAGTTATGGTAGAAATACCAAGTTGTACTCCAATGCTTTGAAAAATGACTGATTTATTTGAAAAAATCATTTTTTTGACAATTTTCAGTTTTTTCATGGTTTTTCAGCAAATATGGTAGAGCTGTCAGAACTGCTCATTACACCTTTTTCATTTTGGAATTGGGCATCTTATGACGATACTCGCATAATTCTACCTGGTCTGGTTCATGAAATACAAACTTTTACATTTTTTTATATTTCACCCTGTATACGGCCTCTGCACGGAAATTTGAAAAATCGCCTCGAGAAAAATTGCTCAAATCTTCAGAGAGCATGTATGCCAAAGGGCATTGCATTCCTCAAATTTGCAGCGAGAAAAATCGTACCGACTCCACTAATAAAAAAAAAGTTACTCTTGCAAAATTTTGATTGAAGGCTTCATTTTCGAGATATTTGGGTTTGAAATTTTGGAAAACCTCTCGAAATCGCACACTTTTAATGAGCTTCCTTTTTTTTCCCTGAAATCTTCTCGTTTCTCAGAAAAAATAGTGGTTTATGAACTTAGACGTTCTAGAGGACCTAGTTGTGCTGAGAAATCGTGAGTTTTTTTGGATTCTAATTTTTAGGCCTTTGAAAGTGGCGATTTCGAGTTGTTCTCCAAAGTTTGAAATCCAGAAAACTCGAAAACGAAGCCTCTAATAAAAATTTTGCAAGTGTAACTCTTATCTTTAAATTGAACGTTAAATCCAAAAATAAGAACAATTTGGGAAAAAAAACTAGGGATGTTGAAAAATAGGTGGGTAAAAATGAGGACACCCCTCATTATCTACACCCCTGAACTATTTTTTCTCAAAACGTTACTATTATTCGATAGAGACTTATTTCAGCAAAATTTTTGAAAATTTGAACAAAATCGGTTAAACGGTTGTCTTGATATTTTTCTTCTTCTTCCTTCTTCCTTGAACATGAACAGGTATCAGTAATAATGTCAAGTCAGACAGATAAGAATTTTGCTCGTCACGTGTCGGAATCAGATTAAAATCATGGATAATCTTCTTACGCATGGCCTCCGGAATCTTGGAGAAACATTTCAACACTTTGCAGAGGCAGTCGTTCCCCGTTTCGTGGCCTTGTACACGGAGCTTCTTTGCGACGTCAGCAACTCGTCCATTATGTTTTTCGCTTTTTGGAAGTTTTTTCCTCCATTTCCAAAAGTGATAATTGGCAAAACTTCAGAGGAGCACTATAATAACGGTTAACTCCAGGGCGTGATATGAGCCGCAAGCTGCAGCCTGCCCTGCATCAAGGGACTCTCATCGTTATTGAATATGACGTGAGGACCTTCATCGCTATAGCCAGTCTGTATAGCATATTTTTAAACTCTTATAACTCAGGACATGCATCGTTTTCATCAGGGGCGGCGGAACGTCATAAATATTGGGGGGGCCAATTATTCAGATGGCTAATGGGAAAAGCAGGGGGCCCGGGGGGCCGCAGCCCCCCGGTAAAGCGCCGCAGGCGATTTTTTTTTAATTGGGGGGGGGGTTTCACTTAAATTGCCCCTCTTCGCAGAGATTTAAAATATCCAATTTTTTATTTGGCCCCAAAAACTCGAGAAAATGTGATGTTACAAATTCAAAAGTGAATCGTGAAGATGAACTAGATAAATTTTATTGCAATCCTACAATATTAATTATCAAAAACAAACAAAAAGAGAACACTGAACAATCACAAAAATCAAAACATTTCTGAACTAACAATAATTGCACTGAAAAAAAAACGATGCCTATTCTTGATAAAAATAAATTTAGACACAAAACTTGAAAAAAAAAATTGTCAGCAATAATAAATATTGGAAAGTTTAGACAATCACCCCGAATTTGCTTCTCCTTCTTTCGTTTCTCAAAATAAACTCTTTTGCTATTGATTTAGAATCAATTTCATCAGTTTTTTCTTGATGAAAATTTAAAACTGCGATGCTGTTCAATCTTGTTGCAGTCATGTTTGACCTCAAGTAGGTCTTCAAACGGCGAAGACCTGAAAAACTTCTCTCTGCGCTTGCGGAAGAAGATGGATTGACATATAAAAGTTTAAGAGAAATTTCTACTTGCGAAAACAGCGACCGAGCCGGACTCCTTAAAAGACTTTCAACTATTTCGGAAATTTTGGTGATAGGTCGTCCTTCAAACAACTCTGTCAGCATATGAAGCTGAACTTGAAACCTTTTTAAATCCAGGTCTTCCTCAAAGTATTTCTGAAAGGCTTCGTCCAGGGCAAACGGTTCGTTGTTGGCCGCATTCAAAAGAATTTGTTGGCAGGACTTGTAGTGCTCTAATCCTACAAATCAATTATTAAAAGATATTGTACTCTAAGAAAATAAAATCAAGTCAATAATACCTGGATGGCTAAACCTTTCTTCAATTCGAGAAATAATGGTGAAACAACCTCCGAATAGTAGTCACGTATGGATCTTTTTTTACCGCTCTTCCTAGAAATCCTAGATGAGAGTTCTATTCGGGGTGCGTAATTTATTACTTCCACGAATTTAATTCTTGATACGGAAATTCGATCGTTTCTTGGCACATGGAAAATAAGCTTTTATACCAGTTTTACCCAATTTATTATTTGAAATGGATATTGTTGTAGGTAAGTAAAAAAAGGAAAAATTATCGGACTTTTTTAATATTGGGGGGCATGGCCCCCTCATATCTAGGATTGGGGGGGCCAAGGCCCCCCTGGCCATCCCGGTTCCGCCGCTCCTGGTTTTCATCCAGTATTATTTTGCATGCGATAGTCCCGATCGGAAACGACCAATTGCGTCAATAAGCCAAAAAACACATAAAATGGACTTTCATCGTTTTTCCCCCCTGACTCTTCATTTGAAATTCATTATTGAATGTTACGGTTACGGATATCATACGAACAATCAGCAATCGCCAATGTATATGTTCTTTCAGTCAGAGCCTGCCCAAAATCTTCGTCTAAAATGCAAACGATTGTCGTTATTGTGGTAAGAAATGTAGTTCAGGCAATTATTCCAGTGTACTCACAAGATATACATATCAGTCTGCGCCAGAATTTAGAACGGTAATAATTACGACATTCATTGGAATTCACCTTATCAAAATGAATCACGAAGTAATTTAGCTAACAAGTTATCGTACTTTGAAATAGAACCGTCAGTTCTCTGATTTTGATGAAACTCTTCCATGCGCACTACGTCGGTAGGCCTCAGTTAAAGATGTCCTTGATATCCCAAAATCTCGAAACCAGTTCTGCAACCTTTTTCGCTACACAGTACACATTCTAATCCCCATATTGCTCATCACATGTAAGTAAACAACAGAAACGTCCAAATTTCAAGACTCAATTCACCTATTGTTAAGCAACTAGGTATATCCATTTCAAAGGCACGAGATTTTCGTCAATAATCGCCAGATCATGTTATGTTTTGGTACATTTGAAAAGGATTTACTGCTAAGAATATTGGCGTCTTGTGGCCAAACAATTGATGTCAAGTGTCACAGATGATGATTGTTCGTAAAGGGTGAGTGATGCTTCTGACAGCGTGAGAATACACATTTCTACAAAAAAAGCTGCATACCTTGATACCTACACGTAGATACCAGTACGCAAAAACTAGGTCTAGGTATATTCCATTCAAAAAATTTCGTTTGATGACTTATGGAAAATGAATGAATTTCATATCTAACCTACCACCAGTATACTATACACGTTATACATATCAGCTAACTATTCAGAGTTTCCAGCTTTCAGGTATGATTTGCAAGAACTGGAGATGTGGGGCTGAGGGCGGGCGGTGGGTATATCTGGGTGGAAGCAAACCGACGGTCTGTACATTAGCGGGGCAACATCGTTAATTGGTATGAGCGACTCTTGCCCATCTGCATACGATATGACATGTTTGGTTCCGTCTGAGTGGCAGCCTTAATAAGGTTTCCAGCCGGCTGAATATTGAGTTTTGCTGCCGCGCTAACTCGCCGCATCATATCGTGGCCACTTGCAGGTCGAGCTTAGACCAGATTAGACTCCCACGGGATATAAGACTCTGGAAATCAAATTGAGTTCGGATTGCAAGCTACCGGCGGCTATCAGATCCTCTCTGATAGCCACCAGACTTCAATAATTGGCGCGCAGTTTTTCCTCTCCGCCAAAAAGAGCGAGCAAACAAAATAAGCGCCGACCGCGCCGAATTCCATCAAATAGTTCTCGGATGGAGAAGTTCAAGTATATAGGAGGTAACTTCGTATATTTCTTTCTACATGCCTGTTTAACCCGACGGACTTTGATCAACTTGCATAATGTAGTGTGTACGCGTTAAAATTGTTTCGTGGGCTTATCCAAATATCTTTTATTTTCCATAAAACAAACTTTATGAATAATAGATGCATCCTTTTAGGGGAGTTTTTGTTCTCCTTCTCGATTTGTGCGAGGGTGAAGCTCGCATCCCCTCTAGTTTGTGTGCATGCGAGGTTGCTCCTCTTCATATACCTATCCATTTCCTTAAGTAATGCTACTTATGTCATTTTCCACTTTGCATCAATTCTGGGCAACAGTCTGTTTGTGCATTTCAGTGTAATTTTATTACCTAGATACACGCATTCGTTTTTTAAACCAAACTATACTTATACATGGCTTGATACCTGAACAAAAAAAAATTCAAGGAAACATCGTTGCCATCATGAATATCGTGGAATACGATGTTCCCGGGAAAAGTTGAATGCTTTAAATACCTGCTTTATACTCAAAAGGAGTGCCAAAAGTTGCCTACGAAAAGACTATGAGAAGCAAGCAAGTAATTTTTCCCAGTGTCCATGGTATCCTCCTCTCCCGTCTTTAATATCGTCAGTCTGCGGAATCATGGTCATGTATGGATTTTTGCGGTTTCTTGACTCATTGGAACGTAAAAGATCAGTTTCTGTGAGTGACGTACGGGACTTTGGTCAATTATTATTATTATCAATCAGTTTAGATCAACTTATTCTTCGTTCAGAACCTGGTGCCAGTTGTAATTTTGTAGCTAATTTGCCCAAAATGGAAAAGTCATTTTGTTTATTTTACCTTGTTGGAAGGTCAAAGATGTAGTTTACGAGCCATGTACGGTGTGCTCTAACAAGTAGACATGCATGGGTATAAGAGTACGCACAGTGGACAAAATTCAATAAAAAACCAGCCTTACGTCGTAAACAAGGGTGGAGTGTTTAGCTTCGAAAAAATTAGCTCAGAAGGACCATAGCAACGGAAGCTCATTGCTTGGAAGGATCATAGCTTGGAAAATGCATAGCTTCGATGTACCGTAGCTTGGAAGTGTTTTAGATTGGGAAGTCCACAGCTTGGAAAGATCACAGATTCAAAAAATGAGCGAACTGACAGCACCCGAGTGCTTAGGCATTAGCCAAACCCAAAACCAGCTTGTTGCGTTAAGAACTAATTTCTACGGGATATGATCATAGCTTTTAGAATGGTCCAAACTACTGAAGATGACGACATCCATGTACAGATTGGTGTGCAAAATTGTTGAGAAAGTAAACAATCTTATTGCTAGGTATGGGCAGGGAGCTGGTGCCTCAAAACTTACGTCATAAGGTACATGATTTCCAGTGATCCAGATACATCAAAATATCCAGTGATGGCTTAAGATATAAACAGCATAACACAATTTGAAAATCTTTGTACTTGAGAAAGGAAAGAATCCACCAAGGGGATATGGTAACAACACTGAAATGTTTAGCATAAAAAAGTGCCAGGCCTCCACTTGGTCGTCCTCTGGATTTATTCCGGATGGCAGGGGAGCAGATGACATAGTTCGACAAATAGTTTGGTACCACTAGCGGTGCGCACTGCCAAGTTTCACAAACAAAAAGGAAATGGAATGGCACAGCCTGGTCCGAGGCAAAATCCTGAGGGTTTGAAAAGCCATGCACATTCCAGAAGACAATTTATGGCTATTCGATACGCTGCTTCTGAAATTCTTGAGGTGGTGACTGCGACTCCGATCGAGGTCTTTTGTTGGGTTCAGTGGAATTATTAACGGCAATAATTTCATGCGTGCCGTTTCTTGCTTTTATAGTCAAGTTTTTTTCGCCTCCCCTCAGGCGCTCCTTGAGATCTAAGTTCAGCTCTTGTATGTGTTTCTGCTGTGTCTTCGTAAGGTCCGACTTTATAGATATGTGTTTGTAGCTTCCGTTGGCAAGCCTGTGTTTATTTCTAAAAATAGAAAAAGCCTGGGAGTTCATGCTCAAGGAAACTTTGACGAAGCGAGGATGTTTTCTATCTGCTCCAGGTTTCCTGCCAAGACGCTCACATCCAACCACATCAGGAACATTCTCATGGAGGATATGGGATATAATGTCTTCAACTTCGCTTCCAAGGCCAGTTTTGTCCTCGGAAAATAACATCATACCATATATCCATCTTTAGCACGCCATTTTTGTTCCCGCGACCTATAGGTATGAATCAATTAGCTGACAACGTTCGAAGAAGTGTTCTTTTCGTACTCTCGCTCCGGCGCTCCCTAACCGTTTGTATCTTCTTGTCTTTTTTACTATGAGTTGTTTCTAATGGCAGATATACTTGAGACACGATTTGTTTACGATTAGACTCTTTTTGTTCTTTTGTCGCCACGCTCGGCGCTTAAACTTCCATACTCCGTCACATAAAATCTCAGTTATACCCCTAATATAACAAATATCTATTTTCATCAATAATATCCTCCACAATAAGTATAATATAATAATACTTATCATTAATAATATTATTATTATTATTTTATTTTATCTTCTTGCGGTGCCGGTGAGCCGACGAGGTCCGTCCGTCCATACACATAATTATGCGAATGTGACGGATTTTCTTACCGGGATATACTACTATCTACTTACTATCCGTCACAGACCACTTGAGTTGTTTTTGAAGTGAAACTTCTATTCTCGCGCCTAGATCACAACACACCACTAACGCAGAACCACACATGGGAGTGAAACTGCTTCATAGCATCAGTGGTTGTAACGAACGCCTGTAACGATGTGCTGTAACGTTGTCTTGTCTGACCTTGTGGTGACCAGCGTCGTCCCAGGAAATGAAAGAATAAGCTGTTACAGCGTTCGCCGCGTTCGGTTCTATTTTTTACTAATCGCCGACACTGGACTGCTCTTCGTGTTGTCGTACTGTTGGCCCGACAAGAATGGCTCTCGACTTGGCTTGAATAGATTCGAGCGGATGTGATTTATTATAGGGATAGGGAGGTATATTCAGGGCCGGGCCTAGCAGGCGTGCAGTGCGTTCCGGCGCGCAGGCGAGTACGGCAGGCGGCAAGTCATGGGGGCGGTAATATAATAATTGAGTTGAATTTCGAAGGATTCTTTTCATTCCTGCATTTGGTGGGGCTCTTCACTGCCGGTGAGGGAAATAAAAGAAGTCTAATCGTGAAAAAATCATGTCGAAAGTACTCTGCCCTTTGAGTGACTAATAATAATAATAATAAGATTGATAATAAGAAAAACAAGATGATACAAACCGTGAGGGAGCGGAGCGGGAGTACGAAAAGAACACCTCTTCGAACGTTGTTTGCTGATTGATTCATATGTATAGAAGATTCACTTCTTCCGAGGGTGACTATGGTCACGCACTCACGTTTTTTGCGTTTTTATGCCTCTCCGAGCTGCTTTCCCGAAGACCACGTGTTCACGATGTTTAGTGTCCCAAAAACACTGGTTTGCGATAATGGAAAACAATTTTGTCAGCCGTGAATTCACGACCTTCGCAGAGAAGCACGGTGTTGAAATTTCGCATATCGCCCTCTACCACTCACAAGCTAATGCAGTAGAGCGATATCATCGGACGTTGAAGCTGATTCTTACGTGAATCTTACGTCCTTCGCAGAAGAAGCGAACATTCTGTTGGAGATGAATGGCATCGAAGCTTTGTCCAATTAGATACCGTCCGTTACTCTTCGGTCAAGCTGGCGCCACAATAGGGTGATTGCATGAAATGCGTTCACCTGATCACCGGCAGGCAGCGCAAGGATCGAGAGTTATGTTTTGACGTTTGCTAGCGAATTTCATTGGGGCACATAACAGGTGTAAGGTGTAAGGCATTGTTAGAATGATTAGAAATCACAAACTCGATCTCGTAAACGCCGAATAAACCAGTATGTGAACAAAACACGTAAAAATGATGGTTTTATTGAAGTTAGCAGGTTAGTCCGGTTGACGTTGACTCCGACATGGATGAAACTTGACAGATGACAATGACACTATTGACATTTTGCCATAAACTCCCTCTACATGCAATCACTCTAATTGTCGGACCTTTTGTTGTATCTGAAAAGGTTTCTCCATCTCCGTGGACATAATATGGGTTGTCTGACTCGAATGGGCCACTCCGACTAAAGTCCATCTTCCAATTTCAAACTGAATGTTGTGATTGCAGTTTGTAAATTTTTTTTGTTTTATTCAAAAAAAATATACCTGTTGAAAAAAAATCTTGGACTTTTTTCATTTTGACTTTTATCCTAATTCAAGGCATTCAAAGTGAAAATCCATATCTAGTCCACTTCTTCAAAGCTTCTTGCACATGAAAACCATGTTACGAGAACTGATTTTCACTTTGACAAGATCGTAAGCCTCATTTGTTTCTGAAGTCGTAAAAGTAATATCTAATAATTTTATTAATTTTCATGTACGAATGGAGGTGTTCGTGCAAAGCCTTGCAGTTTGTGATACAAGCCTGAAACTTGACATACATGATCTATGGACTGTCCATCACGATATAAAAGGTGCACCCACAACGGAACCGCTGTGCAGCTGTCAGAAACGCTGCGATACCTTTGCATACACAACTCCATTCGTACATGAAAATTATTGCATTCAACTGTCACAACTTTTGGAACAAATGAGGCTCACGATCTTATCAAAATAATATTCAGGTCTCGTACGTGGTTTTCATGTGCAAGAAGCTTTAAAAAAGTGAACTAAGTAAGGATTTCTATCTCAAAAGCCTTGAACTAGGATAAAAGTCAAAATGGAAAAGCCCAAGAATTTTTAGGTATTTTTTTTCTCGAACTGCAATCACAACATTCAATTTGAAATAAGAAGATGGACTTTAGTCGGAAACGACACCAAACTTGTCAATTTAGTCCGAAATTTAAAAAAATTGAAAATATGTGCCGCGGCTGGAACTATCCCCTCCCATTCCCCCTCCTTTTGTAATATTGACATTAGTTGTGGTGAAGTTTTACTGTGAAGGTCTACTGCATTGATAGACGTCACTTTTGAATCAACCCGATAACCGGTTTCAGTTTTTGCCCCTGAAAGTTAGGCAAATGACAATTCTGACAGCTGCACGGCGGTTCCATCGTGGGTCCGCCCCGTATACAGTAAAGGACAATCTGTAGGGCATATATGCCAAATTTCATGCTTTTATCACAAAATGCAAGGTTTCTCTGAAAAATGGTCGTTAACCGCCGCACTATTATGATCATTCCGGCAGCTTTAATCATCCATATCCGCTCCTCTCGACTATCATTTTCAATTTCGCTGTAATTACCCGTCCAACGATAACAAACAATTAATTGCAGGGTGCCCCCGTCTTGTAGTGATTATGATGTCTTCTTCATATTTTTCTTCTAGCTTTTTCTTCACTGTCCTCGTATCCGAAATGCTATCATTACACAATGCCATCAATTGCATTAATCATCACTCTTTTCAATAAATGAGTAGATCTTCCCCATCGATGATGAGATACTGTCCATTGGCTTAGACCTGCCATCAGTCCTATCAACTTTCGGCACTTATTTGAAGAATTTCGTGAGGCAGGTTTGGTGGTATGAAGCCCCATCAGCACCTACTAAATCCATGACATTGTTAATACGCCCCTTACCTCATTTCCTCAAGAATCTTTTTTTAGGCTTGTTCAATGATGTTGCTTTCCGTCTCTATGGATTGAACCTTATTGCAAATTTTAGAGCGTTTTGCAACGAGCTTTTTGTTTTCTCTCTCAAGATATTCAGATGATGTAATATCATCAGCACAATGATAACATTGGTTTTCAATTTCGAAATATATGCTCCGCGATCTTAAATTCTGCACAATAAAAGAGTTCCCGAAGCCTCATTTGATGCGTCTGAACAACGTTTTGCAGCTACTTTAGCACCATTAGGACCTATCGTGTGATCGATTGAGTTCCTTATTTAGGCAGGCTGTGCCCTAGCCAAATCCAGCTTCGTACCCCTGATTTCGACCAAGCCACAGCCTGCCTAAATTAGGAATTCAATTGATCACATGATACATTTTCCATGCACAAGTTGCATTCGGTGAGATTGACCTCCTGTCATGTTTTTGTAGTGACACTTTCAATTGACAGATCAAGATAACAATCGGATTTTCTTGTTGAAATCTTCTCACTTACGAGTCTACCAAATCTGGTCGGGATTGGTTCAACCGCTTGGGAATAAATCTGGGCACAAAATTGAAGAGATTGACCGTTAGACCTGCAGACCGACCGATATATGAAAGTGAAGAAAGTCGCTTAACTCATTCGACATTAAGTCAGGAACCATGGATCCTAAAAAAATCTTTTTGAAAGCATTGGTTGGAGAATCTCAACTAATTACAGTAAAAACTTTCATGCCAATAAGTTGAATATATTACTAATAAAAAGGGGGCTGTTTACTGGACATGCAAAAATCCAGCTCTACGGGAGCGATTCCGACCTCAAGCCCTGAAATGAGCTAGGACGACTGGGCTACAAGCACTGTTTGATTATCAGTGGCCAGTTCTATCTGGAAAAAACGTCGGAATACAAACGTCAAACATTTATAAAAAGTGTTTTGTTTTGCGTGAAGAAACTTTGAATTGGAATAAAAGACATACAGTTTGAACAATTGAACGGAATTTTGACTTCTTAATTAGAAGAAAACATGGCAATCAGTGCTTGAGTATTATTTTGGGCATTATGACTCCCGCGACTGTCTCTTAACGTAGCGCCAATGGAGGTCCAATTTTAAACCACATTTTCAAGCATTGGTTGCCTGATCTTGTTAATAACTCGCAAAATGTTAGCCTCCAAGTGTTTGTTTCACCGTCGCCGGTTTATCGACGTACACCAAAGATTTTACATAGCCCCACAGAAAATAGTCCAAGGGCGTCAGGTCACAGAATCGTGGTGGCCAACTAACGGGTCCATTTCGAGAATTCGATTGCCGAAAGTTTCCCCCAAAAAATCCATTGTTCCGTGCGCTGTATGGCATGTAGCACCGTCCTGTTGGAACCACATCATCTCCACATTCATGCCGTCCAATTGAGGAACGGAATGGTCCCTCATCATGGCTCTGGTAGCGTTCGCCATTGACGAGCACACCAAACTGTGTATTTTTCTGGTTTTAATGGTTTTTGAAAAAAATCGTTTGGGTTTGCTCCACTCCAAATACGACAGTTTCGCTTGTTAAGATAACCATCTTCCCAAAAATGAGCCTCATCGCTGGAGAAGATTTTGTGTAAGTGTCGCGAACAGAACCACGAAGTATATTTGCACTATTTGCAACCGTTGCTCTGGTGTTAACCTTGGCTTAATGAATTAACTGCCGAACAAGATTAAGCCCTCAACTTTGACACATGACAGTTGGTGTCAGAGCTGTTTCGAAACCCAAAAAAAAACACCCTCTACAAGGTTGAACCCGTTTTCAGAACATAATTTACGTTTTCCCGTGTGCTCGTGCTTACTGGGGAATGGCCCAACAAAAACACAACAGACAGGTTTTCAAGCACCTCTCAATTTTTTTTTTTTGTTAACAGCTCGGACAGGTCGATTTTGTTTTCAAGGAGGACGTGTTACGCACAAAAACTTTTATTTCTGCGTGTCGGTTTGCTGAGAACATGAGAAATTGTCTTGTTTGTCATTTCACAGTACAATTACAAATTGATGGTTTAGGTGTAGAATTTGGATGTAAACAAACCTTTCTTTTCTCTTAATTTTGGGAGGGGAGGAAAAAAGGTCGGCTAGCTCAGTCGGTAGAGCATGAGACTCTTAATCTCAGGGTCTTGGGCTCGGGCCTCACGTTGGGCGCCAAATTGTTACTGTGTTTTGGTACTGGTGATTTAGTGTGACTCACGTCAGGTGTCAGAAGTCAAAATTGTCAGTTTCGGAGATCATGAGAAATGCAAACAAATAAACTAAACGAGTGGCTTCGACGAAGTATAAATGGATTTATCTTGGCCTTTGAGACGGCAGGTACAATAGGTATGTTATGGGTTATTTACAATCTACATGATGTTTATGTACTTTATTTACAAAATTGTAGGCCGTAATTGACGCAGATTGAGGTTAGATCAGACCTCCTCTGGAAGAGAGCTCAGACCGTCTGGGCCCCAAGCTCTCAAAAACTATCACAGTAGCTCACGCGAATCGGTGTGTATTTCCCACGTAGGTGACCCGTACGATTCACACTGCCTAAATTACTTGAGTTCAAGTTTTTAGATGTGACACAGTTCGTACGTACTCTTCAGATTTTATACGGGTTTTAGAGATATCCAGAGGGGACACAACTAAGTTTCGCCTTGGCAGCCACAAAGACCGTCTCCAACAAAGATTTTCTTGGTCAGCACGAAGAAGATGACAAGGGAACCGTCCAACCTTACTGGTAATTTTTCGTCTTCTACAAAATGGCTATCCGACCTTATCAGAAGGTACCTTTTTTCCTCCCCTCCCGAAATTAAGAGAAAAGAAAGGTTTGTTCACATCCACTATCTACACGTAACCCATCACTTTGTAATTATACTGTGAATTGACTAAACAAGACAATTTCTCATGTTCTCAGCAAACCGACAGTAATAAAAAAATTTGCTTGTAACAGACGTTCAGGTGCTAATATTCAACCGTGCAGTTTGACAGAATCTGACAAAATCTGAGTACGAGTTAAATACGTTACCATTGCATGCTCCAATGAAAGGTTTTCTGGTGGTTCCTTTTTCTGTTGGATCCTAACACAAGGCTTTTTACCAATCGGTTTAATCTATCCCGGAAAAAAGGACCGGCGGGTGAAATACTGCGAATTCAATTTAACTTTCAGGAGCCCCGCAAATTATTTTGGCAAATTTCACCACGGCTGATATCTTATTTCTTGCAATATCGGCGCTGCCGGAGTGTGCGAATCCTGTGGGACTGCAGGTCGATACCGGTTTCTAGTGCTAACAATTCTGCAGTTTTACTCGTAGCTGTCGCACTAAAGTGTAATAAAATTCAGTTCCCTTCACCTTCGCCGTCGCTCTCGTCTGCTCCAACTATCGTTTTAATCAAACTTTTCCCGGCCGGGTTCGATTTTTTATTTATAAGTGCGGACGGCGCCGGAATTTTTTCTTCCCTTCCTACCGGGCATCACCCGAAGAAAAAAAAACACACATCGCATGAGAGAGAATCAGGGCTGTATAAACAGGCTGTATCATCGCATTGTCAACGTTCTTGCCGACGACGCTCTGAAACCCTCCGAGATTGAGTTTGGATCAATTGATAAAAACCCGCTAGGACTCGTGGAGTGAATGCGTTGAAATTCTGTTTATATGCACTCTGCGGAGGATTTCCATGCGACGGTGTGATGCATACATGCTATTTGAAGAAGCGATATTGGGGAGTCCTCTCTGAAGGGATCCTTTGGCTAATGCTCACCACCTTATTCGCAAAATATTCCGAGCACGCATCAAATTTAAGAATGAAAATAATCCGAAAAAAGTGCAAGATTTAATATGCAAGCATCATCAGCTCTCCCTCAAATTAGCGAAATATAATAGTATAAATAATGAAGCGTGAAGTCGTACACGTCTTGCATAATAGATTCGAATGGAGATTAGCGGCTTCCCTTAAAAAACCGATGCTGAATATTTCATAAACGAAGCCTTCAGCTTCCATTTCAAGTGACGTTGCAGGCGTCAGGCCGTCCCCTCCGCAGCGTCCTGGATGGTCATCGTGAGGGAGCATATACACATCCGACGCACACCACATTACCATAAAACAAAGGAATACACTCTCAATGAGGTAATTGAGAGAGGCAGGCCGGATAAATACATTCATAAGGTTATTAATCACGTGGATATGCGTGCCGTCTGCCTATGAATTTTCCCGACGTTAGTGCCAACGACAGGCCGCTAATTCGGTCCTGACTCGCTTAATATTTCATAACTGAATTAGGCTCCTTAGCTTCTCTGCTCCAGGGTCGGCTCGGAGCTGGAAAGTGCGTTAACTTAATCCCAATCTCAAAAATATACTGGTTGGCGAGCGCGACGCTCAATACTTAGCTCAATTGTAAAGTTCAAATTAAAAACCAGCACAAAATTTACATACCATCGACCCAGAACGAAGAATTTTTCATAGAACAATCCCAGGTCGTATTGAGTCGGAACGATTTTTTATGAAAAAACGGCAATGCCCAAATATAGGTGGAAGGCATAAAAAATATTGGGGTACGGTACGTGGTACGGATAAGATCACACGCAAATCCAAACAAAAAAATTGATAAACCACTTTGAACGGTGTGTATAATGATATTGTAAAATAAAATTTGTGGATCATCCAGAAATTTTTGCAAAGTAAAAAAATTAACAAGGAAAAACGCGTTAAAAGAACATCAGTTGAAGATACTATCAAGATCGTTGTTGTATTGTTGGTTGCCTACATCACTTCGGTGGAAAATAATGGTGGGTACGCGCTACACTGACTCTATGAAGTGATGTAGGCAACCAACAATACAACAACGATCTTGATAGGAACTCCAACTGGTGTTCTTTTAACGCGTTGTTCCTCTTTTTTTTTCAAAAATCTCTGGATGATCTGCAAATTTGCAAATTTTATTTTAGAATATCATTATATAGTTCTGAATGGTTTGCCAATTTTTTTGTGTGAATCTGTGTGTGGCCGTTATCCGTACTGTACCCAAATGTTGATTCTTGCTCACCGTATCTTTAATTGGGAAATACCAAGAACAACGAAATACGCACAAAAAATGTTTCATCACAGGATGCGGCGCGACAGACTAACGGTTTCCAAATCACTATAACTTTTGCGTGAGATTATACCGATTTTCAAAATTATTGATGCGTTTCAATCTCGGAAGCTGTGGATCTATTATATGTTTGTCAATACGGTGAAAACAAAACTGTGGTCGCGTCCAAGAGCAAATCTGTGGTGTGCAAACATATTTTCAGTTTCTCAGTTGTTTGCACCCAACGATAATTTCCTCGATAATTTCGAAACGTATTTGATAATGAGCTTCTCAGCATGTTCTTGGTGAACAAATTCTAAGCCATCAATAGCACAAAGAAACCGGGACCTCATGTAGCCATCTTAAGCATACTTCTCTTGGTCTTGATGTCCCGGAATTTTTTGACTTCTATCAGGATTGAATTTTTTGAAAGTCTCGTAGTCATTGGGCCTGCAACACTTTGTAAATATGCCTTACAGATGACAACTCTGACCGTGGCTCCATTTCTACGTAATGACAAACATGTCATAGATCCAAAGATTCTGAGATTTGAATGCATCAATAATTTTGATCGGTATTCGAAATCGGTACCTCCATGACAAAGTTATGGCGGTTTAAAAAACCGTCAATCTATTTTGCGCCGTGCCCTGTACAAAACAGTCTGAGAAATAAAAACATCGTGGAAAAACAGAGGACTCTTTATTTAATATAAAATATCTCCAAACACTGGAAGCAAATTGAAAAGGGTTGAAGTGTCATAAACTCAAATATCGGTGACGTTTTACGCGGCGACAGCTCTGGTGTATAGGATACCCCGAAGTTCTTGGGAACACCGGCCCTGTCGCCCATCCGACTGCGAGCATATTAATTGGGGCTGTTCACCTGACATTGTGCTAAGATTTCGCACGATTCGCTTGATTAAGCTTCCGCTCCTTCAACAGCTAGATGCGAAGATGACACTCTGCAGATCTGCATGCTAATCAGTTGATTAACTCCACCGTAATCGCATTTTGAATTAGGAGATTAAACGACAAGATTATGGCGCCAAAGCTGTCTAGAGCTTTCGCAGGTTATGCACCCCCATACAATGTTTGTTAGATAATTTCGTTACTGTACAGGAGGCTTTCATTCGACGACAAGTTCAGGTTCTTGCTAAACTTATCATATCGAACTTCGCAAAAGTACTGAACGGACAAAAATCGACCGTTCATTCTCTAACGCGCGATCTCTCTTCGAAGCAGATTCGTCCAGCAACAACAAGCAACTACGTCGCACATCCATTATGGTCCCCGCTGGTTCTGGATTCAAAGTAAAAAGAGCATTCAAATCGATCTCATCGTCTTCCTCCTTTCTACTCTCTGGCACTGGCACGTCACGAGCTCTTCCAGCTCTCTTTTCTTTTTGAGCTAGTAAATTAGCTTCAGGCTGTTCATGGTGTGATTGGTATGTTTTATGAATTCCTTCAAATTTCTTTAAAGAACCTCTAATCGTGGACTCGGAAGTTTCAATTTCATGTCTGGGATCCGTTATCAAAATGGCACAAGAAACCCAGTTAGCTCTTCGGTAATGTTTTAGTAATTTATCGCGGGCGGCTTGGAGGGCCGAAGTCATGTTTTCATCTGTCGTAGATTGGTTGGATTTATTGTCAAGTTTCTGGACATGTTTCAAATGATTCAGCAGCATATTAAAACCTAAAACTACCAATGGTAGCGTCACATAGTCTTCTTTGCTCCCAAAGTAGTGGAAGGAGCTTTAGAACTTTGCAGGACCTTCGTGACTCTTCTCGAATGGTCCCATTCTTCTTCGGTTATACGTAGATGTTTCAATTCTGCATTATTCTCACAAAATGCATTACGGGCAGGTTTCATTTCTAC
This sequence comes from Anaspis maculata, assembly GCA_949128115.1. Classification (NCBI taxonomy): domain Eukaryota; kingdom Metazoa; phylum Arthropoda; class Insecta; order Coleoptera; family Scraptiidae; genus Anaspis; species Anaspis maculata. The sequence continues at coordinate 34,784,040 of OX421962.1, read as the reverse complement.
GATTTCTATGCGATTCCCAACATGTCATTAGTTGAGTTCCATCTTGTAACTACATCAGCGATAGGTGAGATCATTTTCACATTTGTTAAACCACAAGAATTCTTGAGTTTATTTTTCAGTATCTCAGTCTTTTTATTTTCTTGAACAAAAATCGAATTCTTGATACTGCAGGTCTGTCGGCATCCATTGATGGTTCATCGACGTCGGCGTCGTCGCTATTCAACAGCAAATCTTCCTCATCATCAATGCTTCAACATACTTGTGAAGGTGTCTACTTTGATGGCTTTTTATAATGCAAAGCACCTGGAGACACCTCAATCTGTTCTGTGGTGTTTCTGCAGAGGTGACGTAATTCCAAATATATTAACCTGGAACTCTACACTGATTTAGCAGAGATTTATTCAGTGAATTGGGTCTAGCCTGGTCCGAAATATCCAAAATTATGTTCTATCAAAAAGTGACAAGTGGGGTCTTTGCAAAGAGGGCCTCAATTGGTTTTTGACTTAGCTTCTTCCCTTCGTGCTAGTTGTGGTTGTGGTATAAGTATCAAGCACTTGAAAAATCAAGTAATTTGACACTACTAGGGTTCCAACAAGTCAAGTAGCTTGACATTTTTGCTAACTACTTGACTTGACTTGATTTCTACAAATTATTGTACAAGGAAGTGCATAAAAAACGGCCACCGCTGTAGCATCGTTATTCCTTATCCGATCATCAAAATTCAAAAGCCAGTCCAAATCGCTTAATGTCTTAATCTATGATTCGACGGTTTTAATTTTTTTTTATCATGATGCTCTGAGCACTGACAGTCAACTTTTTTTTTTCAAATGGCAATTCTATTTTTTCTTCCGGATCCTTTACGCTCATCCGAATATAATGATACATCAATATCACACTTCTTGCGATCGAACAAGAAGAAGAAAACTGCGAAATTTTGACACATCACAGTTTACAGTAGCATCAGAACACCCACGATATGCTTGCTATCCGGTAGGCTGAGTGCAAAATGATGTTCAAAAGCATAGAGTAGGTCAGGCGTTTGGTATTTTAAGACGTAAATGTTGAAATGTTTTCAAAATTCAAAAAAAACTGTCCGCCTCTACGACTTCTTTATTCTCTATTTTTAGCTTACTATTATATACCTTTTCAAGTAGGTATGTATTGTGAAAATGAGAAAAATCTGTAAGAAATTTTTTTCCCAGACGGGAAGATACTCTCACACAACAAAAAAAAGTCAACGAACAACAATAAAACCACAAATAAACAAACGTAACTTTTTTCAGTTCTACACTGGAAGAAGGAACAGTATGATAATGACAAATAATTTTTCAACTTCTGTCCACCATTTTGTTCGATACATTGCCGACATCTTTTGTACAGGCCAGTTAGAATAAAAACTGGCTCAACCTGGAAATTTCAAATAACAAGCTGAAATTTTGGGGATATGTTCAGAAAGCTACTGTGAACAAACCCTGAAAAGTCCCAAAAAATCCCACTTGGGCAAACGCCGCCATCTTGATTTCTAACATGATCTCAACTTTTTCTCAGTTTTTACAGTTTTATTTCAATTTTTCGTTACAACTGAACTAAGTATACATTTTATAATTAAATAGGGTAAAAAGATTCCTCTATATCCCATACACTTTTCATTTCCAGTAGGTACAATGACTTTTTGGAGCAAAAATAGAGTGATAAGCTGGAGCGCTGGGAACACACGGCCGATGGCCGCTGATGAATAGTTTCACCCCAAAACTTTGCAGGTACCATCAGCTAAAGCTCCTCAGCCTGTCACTTTATTTTTGCTCCAAAAAGTCATTCCACAGAAAATAGAAAGTGTATATGGGATATAGCTGATACGCCGGCGCCTCGCAACGGGAGAATCCGCATAGTGATGCGTATACTCCTCTCCATCTCTATGTCTCTATGTCTCTATGTCTTCAGCACATAGCTGAATTTTATCATCCTAGTCTACCTACACCGACCTTTTGCTGCAGCCATGGCCAGTGCAGAAACCACACTCATTATCAAAGACTTATTATGGGCCAATTATGGCCCCGGTTCTTGATTCGATGTTTTAGACTTGTATTCCCCATCCGAGTTGTTACGGGTTTTACATAGTCTCTTTGCTCATGATGGTTAATGCGGTTTTTAAAGGAATGAATTAGATCAGGCATTCTTGTGCCCCACATGTTGTCAAATCAGTCCACCAAAATCATCATCATCAATGAGTAAGAGGTTCGCTCCTGGCAGCTTGCCATACTAAGTTTGTACCATTTCAAAAATTATAAGGGGTTCTTTGCCATCAAATGCTTGGAAAGAGTATATGGCCACAAGATTCACCTGGAAGTAATTTGATAGGATTTGGTGCTGACACTGTTTTATAGTCTCTGATAGTTCAACGCAGAAAGAACGATAAAGGCTCAAAAAATTTCAGGTTGAAATTTTCGTGGTTGTTCCCTTCTTTCTCCTAGATACAGGGGCTACAGGGTTGGCGCCGATGGCTACACTTGTAAATTGGAAGAGTATATTTCAAACATCCACTGTGCCAAGTGTCATGTTACAACCATAAAGTGCAGGGTGCTTTCGCCTACTGCCCTGATCGAGGTCCAAATATAGTTGAAATTCCCCTTTCCTACTCTAGAACGTCTTTCTCGTCATTTATGCCACAAGTGGACACATCTCACCCGTTTTTCTTACCATTCTTAGCATCACTGTTAACATCAAATTTCATCAAATTATTTCCATGCCAATTCCCACCTTCCGTGGTAATAGATTTTTCTCAAAATGCATTCGATAACGATGAAACCGAGGATGAAACTTTATATAAATATTCTTGCAATTTTCACACTGGCATGGACAAACGTTTTCACCGATGATGATGAATTTTTGTTGATGACTTGAAAAAATGTGAGGCAGGCATAAAACTGCCTGACGTAAAAATTCTCCCTTTCGAAAGCCATCTTAGCCATCATGAGCAAAGAAAGTCAAGACAATGTTTACTCTACAATAAGGAAGCAGTTCTCAATGTTGAGATTAAGTACTGTTTTGTGGAAAAATGATTGTACTTCACCAACCTTTCAAGTACCAGTCACTTTCTTAATTATTTTGTGAATAGTGAACGCAAGATGGCTCTCGGGAGGAGAAAAAAAGAAAATGTCTTTTTTCAGGGGATAGGCCTAGGCACTGGCTACCGATCATTTTCAATTTGTTACATTACTGAATAAAGAACTATGAAGTTTCAATACGATACTTTGATAATATACATTTAATAGTATATTTCAGGAACGCTTCAGTACATCTGAAATGGTTTGATGGAGCTTCATGGGCATGAACAGCAGGCTATATGTTTACGCGACTCTACCTCTTTCGGTTCATGAGTTACATTTTTTTCTTTTTCCTTTTTCTTTTCCAGCCTGTATTCAGAGCTGCATGTTTGTCGCCGATGGCTACACTTCTGGTCCATGGTTATGGTCTATACAACAACTATATGCCAAGTGGCATGTTTTAACGATAAAATACTGGGTGCTTTCGCCTAACATCTGGACTATTATAACAAGATCTCCATTTTTTATATTTTGTCATTTTTGTGTGTTGAAATTGTGATTTTGAGTTGAAATTATGATTTATAAATTTTGAGTTACGCTTATCCACTCCTTAAAACCTCTGGAGAAGCAAAAATTTATAAAGAGCGATTCGCTGTGATGTTTTGTTGATGAACAGGCGACTAAAAACAAAAAAAAATTAAAGTAGGATGAAAAATCAAGATATCGGCGTTTGCCCAAATGGGATTTCTGGGGACTTTTGAGGGTTTGTTTCTACTGAGTCTATGAAGATGCCCTCCAAATTTCAGCTCGTTATTTGAAATTTCCGGGTAGATATCTAACTGGCCTGTACTATTTTGAGAACGTGGAATGTTGAATCACTCAGAAAATCTGGAGGTAATTCACGACAAGCATCCATCAATAATTCTTTGTCTCAGGACATTAGCATTTTCAGGGGATTTCAGCACCGTAAATCAGGACTCCTCACTGGCCTTCAAATAGGTCCTTTTGTCCCCATCTAAACTGCGCAACAAATATGTTGTCGCGAGGGAAAAATTGGTCCGACTTTGGACCACAATAACTTTTGAATGACACAAACTATCTCGATTTCGTTTTCACGGTTAGTGAGACCAGTCTTTCCGTTATTCACCTTAAGGAGGTGAAGATCAGGAAGCTTCATGTAAAATATTTACAGAGTGAAATGTAAAACAGTGCAAAATTTTAGCAAATTAAACGGACCCCCATTTTCAGAATAATTTTTTTTCACAAATGCAAATGAAAGGATCATGAAGCGTGATGTTTTGGCTTGCGCCCAGTTCAAGAATTTTTGGAATCGGACCTGTGGTTCTGACTTTATGATTTTTTTTCTCTTGGAGGATACTGAGTTATCCTATCGCTACAAGAAAGACTATGTTAGCCCAGGGAGCCTGTCATCATCAAAAACTGAAACTGACCATCAGCATCATGTTCAGGAGGTCAAAATCACAAAGAAAGTTTGTTTCAGTTGTGAAAATCTGATCAAATTCAATTTTCAAGAAAAACAGCTGTGTCGCCCATTTCGAATGGGGCCCTTTTTTGAAGTCTTGATCAAGGTATTTCAGATGGTCTGTAAGTCAAGTTTCTGAGAACCGTTTAAGCAACAATCAGTCAAGCAAGCAACCTCCCATCATCGGAATAACATAGTCTTTTTTGTACCGATAGGATAAATCAGCATCTTACAAGAGAAAAAATCGAGTATAAAGATAGTATAAAGATAGATAGTATAAAGATAGTATAAAAATCAAAATATAAAGAGATATATATATATTTATTGTAAACAATAACGTCCTACCATTATAATAAATGGTCTGTAAAAACAAGGAATACTTAACAATACTTCCGATTTCAAAAATTTTGAAACTGGGCGCAAGCTAAAACATAACGCTTCATAATCCTTTCATTTGCATTTGAGAAAAAAAATTATTCTGAAAATGGGGGTCCGTTTAATTTGCTAAAATTTTGTACTGTTTTACATTTCACCCTGTAGATATTTTACATGGAGCTTCCAGATCTTCACTTCCTGAACGTGAATAACGGAAAAACTGATCTCACTAACCGTCAAAACAGAATCAAAATGGTTCTTGTCATTCAAAAGTAATTGGGGTCCAAACTCGGACCAATTTTTCCCTCGCGACAACATATTTGTTGCGCAGTTTAGTTCTCGCCAAATTTTTCGTTCAAGTAATTAGTGTTCAAACGCGTGTTGTGAGGCGGTGCTCCGTCCTGTTGGAAGTACATGTCGTTTAGGTCAGCTTAAGGAATCTCGTCCAAGGAATTCTCCAGTTCACCAGACAGCTGATCAAAGTATTTCTGCTGGTTCAGTGGACCGTCAATAGAGAATGGTCCTGTTAACCTGTTATAGGCTGTCTGATTTCCACATGATCCGAATGGGTTGTGTTTCTGATCGCAGATCCCGGAAATAACATAGCCGACATAACATAGACGGAGAAAACATACCCCGGAAAAATATAGTTGGACAAAAACATAGACCGGAGAAAACATGGTTGGGCAAAAACATAGCCGGAAAAGAATACCAGGAGAAAATATACCCAGAAAAAGCATAGACCAGAGAAAACATGGCTGGAACAAAATATACCCGGAATAAACGTAGCTGGAGGAAACATACCCGGAAATTATGTACCCAGAAATAAAATACCAGGCTTAAAGAAGGTATTTACGATGGCGGCAGGCAAGGCAAATCTAAAAAAAAACTTTCCGGCTATGTTTTTCAGCACTATCTTTTTTCCCGGATGTTTTATTTCCTGGTATGTTATCGCCGTGTATGTTTTTGTTCGGTACGTTTTTTCTAGTCTATATTTATTCCGGCTATGTTTCTTCGGGCTATGTAATGTCGTCTACCTTATTTCCGGATACCGGCGATCGCAGCCTGAATCGCAGACCACTAAAATCATATACGAATCAGACAGCCTATACCAAGGATCCCACATCACACGTTTAAACTAAACCTTCGTTGAAAATGGGTCCCGACGATTGCGTTAGGGTTTTCATTTGACCAATAGCGGTGGCTTGTTTTGTTGAGAATTCTTTTTTTTCCGAAAGTACATTCATCCGACCATAGTATTTTTCTCAAAAATGCGCTTCTCTGTATTTGTTGAAAAAAAACAGCTTTCGTCCTCTATCGTTATTTTCAAGCGCTTGCACTCTGCGCGGAACGTGTAGGGCTTGATCTTTTTTGCAGGTACTTTTTTTTTAAAGTCCTGCAGTTTCAAGCGACTCCCGTTGACAGTTCGTTAGGCGTTCTTGTATCTAAACTGATACATCCAGCTCCAAATTTTTGTTGAATTGACGGTCAACAATTTTTGCCTTCTTGAATGCTCCGTATTGTCGCAAGGTTGCTTAAACTCTTCTAAACTTTTGTTGTGTCGAAACTATTCTATCAGAAAATCTCGAAAACATCAAAAATAAATCTGAATCTTATCAGTAAACTCGAAATGATCCATTTTCGAAATGCTTTCGAACATCATTTTGCACCCAGTCTACCGGACTGCGTGCATATCGTAGGTGTTGTGATGCTACTGCAATATGTAAAAATTTCAGTCATTTTTTTTTGTGTTTGACAACAAAAAGTGTGACATTGATGTATCATTATATTCAGATAGGCGTGAGGAATCCGAAAAAAAAATTGTAAAATATAGTTGCCATTAGAAAAACAAAAGTTGACTGTCAGTACTCAGAAACATCATGATAAAAAAATATTTTCAACTGTCCAATTATGGGTGGCAATAGTTTTCTCATGATCTTGATTACAAAATCACTCAGCGGCAGCTTTTTTCCAGAATATATTTTATTATACAGATAACGGGCGTTGAATGGAATCATATCGATAATATGCATGAATAACTTTTTTGGCCATCGAATTGTCTTCCTTTCAGCTGCGTAATGACATTTGATCCTGACGATCTACTCCTGACATGCATGCATCTGTTGTAGCTGGCTGTTGAAAGTGGATCATCTTTTTTCTCCTTCATCCTGTTTTCTACTTCAACCATTTCATTTGCAAACTCAGTAGATATGTAGCTTACATTTCGCTCATCTTTCAATTTGACCATCATCACACCATCAGCATATCTGGCAACCGTTTCATCTTTCTTGAGTTTCGCATTTTTCACATCTGGTGGAGTATTTTGCCTTTCTAATCTCAAAGTTCCAGTGCAATGAGTTCCTTGGTACAGAAGTGTTTTCGCCAGATCCAAGCTGTTTTAATAATTATCCAATGTAAGTGATGTTCATAATTTCAAGTTGTTGTCCATCAAATGCAGAATTTTTCTTGTTGGTCGTCTTTGAAGAAATTTTGAAATTTTCACTTGCGTTGTACGCTTGATTGTTGTTGATTTTGTGGTCATAATGTTGAATGTCATTGTTCCGTTTTGTCACAATTACTACTGGGTTCACAAACTCTGTACGTTTTGTAACTGGTTCTATTATCCCATCACTTACCATTCGATTCAACTCACTTTTGAGTTTTTCTTTGAGCTGGAACGGGACTTTTTTTACACGGGACTACTACCGGTGTGTAGTCATTTTCCAAATGAAATTTACCTTTTTCAGAAATGCAACCGATACCTTTGAACAAGTGCATATACTCGCCAAGTACATACAAGTACCTTGGGTCGTTTTCGTTATTGACATCGTCGACTGTGACGACTTCTTCATGCTTCAAAATATTCAACTCTTTGATCGTTCTTAGTCCTAGAAGATTTGTCTTGAGTTTTTACGACAAAAAACTCAATTACTCGATTCATTCCATTCACATTCGTCTCAACTTTGCAATAACTTGGAGCTTTCAGGCTTGTGCCTCCACAGTTTTAAACTTTGAGCTCCGATCGCATAAGTTTCAGATTCTTTCCAAGTTTTGACTTGAAAAAATTTTCAGGAACGACATTTATTTTAGCTCCTGTATCTATCTTGGAATGGATTGTGACATTTTCCCCAACAAATTTTACTGGTATTTTCCAATCCTCAGTAACAACTTCGTTGATTACAACTATTTCGCCAAGGACAAAATTCTCATCCTTCGATACATTGCATTCATCATCTCTCACACATTCAACTTTGCTTTTAGATTTACAAAATCTTGCGGAATGATTCGGCTTCACATTTAGAGCAAACTGCACCGAAAGTTTGATTGGCCATATCTCACGAATAGATCAATAAACTCGATTGGAATTTTGCAGGTATATTCTAAAACCAAGGATCTTCATAACGCCTTATTCATCCATGAAATGAATACGGGACCGTACTTAAAATTTTGTTTTTCGAGTTTCTGTTAAGAAAGTCATCCTGTATGGATTTTTTTGAAATCTGATTTTATATTCGGAAGCTACATGAAAAATGCTACAAAATGCGATTCCTAAATTGTTTGTCACTGATATAGCTAATTTGAAAAAAAAATATTATCAGCAATTTTTTAGGGATATTTTGAAAAATTTCAATTTAAATCAGTGAAACGCCATTCAGATGGTCAAACAAAGTCATTTTTTCGAATATGGTGCTTCAACTAACCAAGGATAATTTCAGGAGAATTTTCTAGAAACATGAATTTGGTACCTCAGATTCCTACCCGAATTCATGTTTACAGAAAATCTCCCGAAATTATCCGTAGTTTGGTTGAACATCAAAATTGAGATTGTGACATTTGCATTTTTGACATTTTCATTTGCACATTGTGCATTTTGTAGCATTTTTTATGTATGTTTTGAATATGACATCACTATTGATCTATTCCTGAGATTTATATGGTCAATCAAACTTTTCGGTTGAACACATGAATCAGTATATCAGAAACAGAAGATATCAGAAAACTTTTCAATGCAGATTCTGATTTGCCTTGAAAAAGTACATCTATACCCTCAAGACATGTTGGTTACTTCGTGGGGTATACAGGGTTACCTTGTTATAGAGTAACGCGAGCTGGCAAGAAAGAAATTGGTTTTTGGCGGCCGCATCCTCGACGTAGTCAATTACTTCCCAAAAAGAAACTAAAACCTGCCCTTGAGCTCACAATATTTTCTTCCGCAGCGCTACGCAGAGCGATGACTTCTTTGTCTGCTAGGCTCGTCCTGATATTAAGAAATTCCCTGCAGGGTGTGAGTCTTTCGTTAAATGAACCCAACAGCCTCAATAAACAGAGCTTTCCGTCTGCAGGGTGTGAGTTTTTCGTTAAATGAACCGAACAGTCTCAATAAACAGAGCTCTCTGACTACCACAACACTGGACCCCCAGACCAGAATGGTTCGGATCGTCGGACTTGGATGTTCCTGCACGGATGAGTCGCCAGTACGTGACGAAACACGTGTTCGTGGAGTTTCAATCTGGTGGTCCGATGTTGTGGTAGTCAGAGAGCTCTGTTTATTATTTACTTAAATCCAATTTTCAAATCCGGGGCTATTAGTACGGACGTTAGCGGCACATATCAGGAGCAACCTTGCATTTCATTCCGATGCAAAACGCTTTTGCATGTAAGTAGTAGGTACCTACAGGTAATTTTAAGGAAGTGATGCCCCGATGGGACTCGCGACTGGCGTGCATCCTAAGAGGTCGAAGATCCAAAAAATTACCATTTTTGACATCGTTGTTTTTTCCATCTTTTTTCGCTAGACTATATATTTCCAAGGTCGAAGAGCACAATGCAATAAGTTTCCAGAAGGTGTCATGCACCATCAGTGGCGTACCAGACGGCTGCGAAGGAGCCGAGGTGCGATTCTTCACAAGTCTTATGGTAAACCGTAACTAACACTGTTTTTTGACATGTTTAGTATCATTTCTGACCAAATCACTTATTCTGATTCCAAAAATAAGTATGAAATTTTGATAGAGACGTGTTTAAACCGGTTTAATCAGAAAAAAAATGTTTTTTTTTCTCCTCAAATATGATGTTTTGTAATTATACTTCTACCATTGTTCAATGTTATTATAAATATGAATTTGGCTCAGTCAGTTGGTTTGGGCTATTTCACACAAAAATATCATCGGCTGAACTTTTTTCCCATTCCCACAAAGTCACGGAGTAATTTTGTTTCTTGAGAAGTATCATGTCAAAGCTTGATGTGACGAAACGTGCTATTTCACAGATAAAAATAGGCTAGGGTCAAAATGTAGCTCTAATTTGGTACTTTATTCATTTCAAGGCATGAAAATAGTTTTCTCTATCGAACAAAATCAAGAAAACCAAAATCGGAGCCGTATTTTAGTCATGACATCATTTTTCTTCCGACATTGCGGCATGAATTTTTGAAAAAAACGCGAAGTTTCGACCTATAAATTTGTTGTTTTTGAGCTTCATTCCCATTGTGGTTCAAAACACCGATGATCACAATTTTGACAGATTGTTCAATTGAACTATTTTATGGATGAATTTCATACACCAGAAGTTTCTATCGATGTTACAAAGTCACACGATAGCTCTGTTCCAAAACGTGCATCATGTGAAAATTTTATTCTGAAAGCTCGCAATGTCGGAAGAAAAAGGATGTCATGACTAAAATACGACTCCGATTTTAGTTTTTGCTATTTTGTTTGATAGAGAAAACTATTTCCATGCTCTGAAATGAATAAAGTAACAAATCAACGCTACATTTTGTTCCTAGCCTAATTTTTTCCGTTAAATAGCACGTTTCGTCACATCAAGCTTTGACATGATACATCTCAAGAAACAAGTTCATTCTGTGACTTTTTGAAAACGGGAAAAAAGTTCAGCAAATGATATTTTTGTGTTGAATAGCCCAAACTGACTGTCTAAGTCAAAATTATAGTATAGTTATAATAACATTGGACAGTGATGTAAGCAGTATTACAAAACATCAATTTTGAGTGTAAAAAAAATCATGTTTCTTCTGATAAAACCGGTTTAAACACGTCTCTATCAAAATTTCATACTTATTTTTGGAAACAGAATGTTCGATTTGGTCAGAAATGATACCAAACATGTCAAAAAAGTGTTAGTTACGGCTTACCATAAGTCTTGTGAAAAATCACACTTCGGCCTCTTCACAGCCGTCTGGTACGCCACTGGTGCATGACACTACCTGGAAACTTATTGCATTGTGTTCCTCGACCTTGAAAATATGTAGTCCAGCGAGAAAAGTTTGAAAAAAGCAACGATTTCAAAAATGGTAATTTTTTGGACCTTCGACCTCTTAGGAAGCACGCCAGTCGCGGGTCCCATCGGGGCACCACTTCTTAAAAATTACCTCGAGGTACCTACTACTCACGTGCAAAAGCGTTTTGCATCGGGATGAAATGCAAGGTTGGTTCCCCTAACGTCCGTACTATATGCAGGGGGATGAGTTTTTTGTCTCCTGGACTCGCTTTAAACCCAAAAAATTGCGCCTGTGACGCTGACCGAGAGCCTCACCCCCCTTTTGCATTGTAGTATTATCAACTATGGAAGCCACGACAGTAATTTGCCCGGTAGGCCAAGCCAAGTGCTACTATATACCAACCTGCCCCATGAAAGATAAAAGAGTATAGCCGCTGGCCATGGCTATACCTTGGGATTATTGATCAGTACACCATATGAACCATCTATGTAGACTCATGCACAACAATACGATCCATTTGGCTCTCTTATGTTGGGTAAATGGATTACTTTCAGTGTTGGACGAACGAACCGACGGCTAACGCTCCGATGCAAGTGAAATTTATGTGAACAATTGCCGTACGGGCAGGCGGAATGGGGTTATTTGGTTCACGCAAAGTGGGCCCCGAAGAACTTATTACATTATTTTACATCAGCGTATGCGTAAGGCCGTATATAAAACATGTCACCGGACACTTCACACACCGGACCCTCCCAATACCTGTCTTAATTAAGGAGATTTATGGGGCCGCGATGTCACACCCCATCCACAGCGATAGGCGATAAGGCCCCGCGTATTTTTCGTCCATACCGCGGGCATACACCTCTCTAATAACAATATGCAACCGACTTTACGATGTGTTTTTATCTCATACGCAATATTTCGACCTTTCGAGTATATGCGGAAGACCCTCACAAATCAACCACACCCTGGCCGACGATGGCAGCGTCAAGCACCTTCGCTAATTACTCGTCACCGGGGTGCGGCACCCCGCCGTCGGTCGCGCCACCATCAGATAATCGTCGCCGCCCTGCCCCGTCGATATCTCCGGCTATTAACCGTCATTAACGCCACGGACTTAATTAAAAATGCACGCGAATATTATTTATATCTTCTGAAATTTCAGCTTTCGGGAATTTTCCTCGAGGGAACCCCAGCAGCATCACGAAAAGTTTTCTCAAGATTTGAATAATTAATTAGTAATCGATAATCTTAAATGAGTTGTGTATTTAAATAAGCCTTTTGGTGTGAACCGCAAGGGTAATATCCTCAGCGGGATCATCACCGCAAGAAGGAGACGCGCCAGGGCCTGTTTCTCCATCAGGCTCTTCGCCCATACCCTCGACGGGGGCCTTCGGCAGCCCGAGCCGCTCATTACGTCGGGTCGCGGATCTTGTTTCAATTAGAATGATCGAGAGCTTCGGAGTCTCGTTTCTGCCATCCGCACTTCATCACCAATGATGATGGATGAGAAGAAAGCCGACCGGAGCCTAAAGCACCGGATTAGCGCGCCGGAGCTTCCACAGAGCTTCCCAGGCAGAAACAAAAATTAGTTTCCCATTTCGAGGGAAGTCGAGGAGGAATAAAGCGCACGAAATAACCAATCACATAAATTTCGACAAGAGAAGCTTGGCGAGGAGTTATATTCAAACACTGGTGTGGTGTGGTGTATAGATATTTTCTCTGAGTTTGAGATAAAAATAATGTTGGTATAGTTGCATTAAGAGGGAGAGATGGAAAGGCTTTCAGCTTTGAAATATTCAACATGCGTTTTTTAAGGGGAACCGCTAATCTCCCTTGGAGTACATTATTCAGGACGACTTCGCTTGATTATTTACCGTCACAATAACCTGAAAAATATCTGCGCTCTGTCGCGCTTCCTGAAAACGTTAGAGAGCTTTCAGGTGGCGGTACGGCTAATCCAATTAAACATTCCTATAATCCAGCGAATGCCCTTGGGGGAATCGACGTCGGCTAAACTTTTGCCGCAGCCAGGACGCCGTTGATATTTTTATATGATGATATTGTTGAATTTTTGACATCTGCATAATTCACGAATATATATTTGTCGCCGTGCGCGCGAAGTTACAATTCGATTAAAATTTTATTTTTACGTTGCGCCACCGACCAATGGCATGCGAAGGACGGTTATTACTAGGTATCGTACACGACAATGAATCAGCGATATTTGTGACGTTTTTATGACGGACCGCATAACACCATGCTGCACGTTAAAGGGGTCAAACGGGCGTACGTAGTTTATGACTGGCCTCCGTGGAACCACCCATCATCCTCAATTAATTGCAATGATAATCTTATTTAACGAGGCCCAATTGCATCAAAACCACGTCCTGTATGACTAATGATTATTCAATACGCCAGCAATTGCCCAGGGTGGATACGGCGTTCAAGTTCCCAAATCACATAATTGCTGCCCGTCATCCTTTGGATGCTATTTGCCGTGATTTGTGTTTGACAACTGTGGGTCATACATAGCGCCATTGGTACAAACCTATGATACAGATACAGATCTTTTCAACTGAAATGCAGTGAGAATACAAAACAGGTTAAGGAGTTCAGCTCTGGCCGATCTTGAACTTATTCCTGGTCGCATTTGAAAAAAAAAACAGATAGTTTTCACACTACAGGTAAGACACTTGGGCTAGGTCCTCCAAAAGTTGGTGAATTCGTCCCCTATGTGAAATCAATAGGCTTTTAAAAATAAATTTGAGAGTCGTTTCAAGCTTCCCAACAGTTGAAGACTTCCAATGGCCAAACAGGACGTTGAAGAGCCTGATGGAAAGAGATCTGAAAATAGATTTAGTTTTCTCAAGGTAAAATCCAGGTGGTACAATGGAATCAGATCTTATGTCCCTTATGTATGTCCCTTCGTGGTCAAGACCCTCCACGTGTGCCTCAAAAAAGAGTCTGTCATCGATCACCAAGCCAAGACATCTCACTGGCTCCTGGGGTGGAAGAGCTCTCCCGACGAGACTATGAGGTGCTGGGTTTTGGTCACATCCAGGCGGAGCCTATTCATAGGAAAAAGTGCTTCTTTCCCGCCAGTACCCTATCTCGGATACCCTGTAGTGTCCGCCAATCACCGCCCGTAGCCATCAGAGTGGTGTCATCAGCATACACCACACATCTTGTCGACGAAAAGTTTTTTATGTCATTGATATATGTACTTATAGCATAAAAAGCTACGGCCCTAAAATGAGTCGATGAAAGACAAGGGAAGGCCGCTTTTACCATGGGTTCTTATCTTGGCGATCAGTATGTCATGGGGCACACAATCAAAGGAGGCCTTCGACAAATCACGGAAAGAAGCTGCCGCCTTCTGACCACCCTCCCAGGCCTCAGTGATCGTGGACAGCTAGTGCCTACCTAGGCTACTGGACATCCCAGTACCTACCTATGTGTTGCTCTCAACAAATTCCTGCACGATCAAGTACCGAGCTCTACACCAGGTGGCGTTTTTCAAATATAAATCGCCTATATACCGAGGATCGAACGTAAAAACCTGTCAAAACTTCTCAATTTTTCAACTGATTTCGCACACTTCATGAATGTGCTAACAGAAAACTACTTGCATTGTACACGAGCCCCGTCCAGACCAATTTGGCACACGCTTAGCTAAAATCAGTTTGTCTCATTCGAGTCATTCAGTATTTAATCACAATAACTTTCACAATGGATAGTTATAACATGAAAAAGGCGATTTTCTGGAGTAATTTCTTCAAAAACGCAAAATAACGGAGATGCAGCCCTTCAAAGTTTTTTTTCATTATTTCCAGAGCGGATACAGCAATTCACCATTGAGGTGATAAGCTATTTGTAAAATAAAATAAAGTTGTAGTAAATAAGTCTTCTCTACTTGTTTTTCATATCGTTTACTTATTTTTTTTTGTTGTTTTACCTGTTACGTCTATTCTTCATTGTTACATCATTACTTAGACATAAAGTTCTATGCTATGTCACATTAGTTTTGAAAATGGCTTCATATATTTAATTAGCCGAAACGATTAGAGTAAACGATATAAAAAACAAGTGGAGAAGACTTATTTACTACAACTTTATATTATACAACTCCATAACTCCATTTTGAGCACTATGGATCCCTTCATCAATTTTATTTGTAAAATATGAAAAAACGGACAAAAAGAAGAATCCCTCCAGTGAGTGATGACGTCACATTGTATCATCTTGTTGGAAACGTAGTATAGTATATCCCATACCATACACTTTCTATTTTCAGTAGAATGACTTTTCGAAGCAAAAATAAAGTGACAAGCTGGAGCGCTGGGACGACAGGGCTGATGGCCGCTGATAGTTTTGCTCGAAAGCTTTACAGGTGCCATCAGCCGTAGCAGTAGCCCCCCCCCCTCAGCTTGTCAGTTTATTTTTCCTCCAAAAAATCTGAATTTAAAACGTGAACGGCTATACATACCGAATGGTGCGATGAAGTTTATTTTGGACCCGTTGAAGAATAGCGATATTCGAATTGCTGGCCCTACGCCGTACCTCAGAGTTGAACCCATATGCCCATATGGGTCTCAGGATAGACTTGTAGAACAACACTCTATTGTTCTAGGTCAGTTTCGACTTTTAACCAATATGATCCGGTACAGCTTCCGCAGTTTGAGTTCAGGCTGTTTTTGTTTGGCGAAGATGTTTTTGCCGTGTCAATCTTCGATCCAAATGCATGCCGAGATATTTGGCATCGGTAGCTTGCGGAAGTTGGCTGTTGTTGTTTGACACGGGTGGACAAGTTTCTCTTCGTAAAGTAAATGTGACATGTGTACACTTGGTTCATTGGCCTTTATACGCCATTTTCTGAGCCGCGTCTGGACCTTGTTCAGGTGGTTTTGAAGGATCCTTGATGCTGATGTCGAATTAGTTTGCGACGCCAGTACTGCAGTATCATCAGCGAACGTAGCAATAGTTGTTAATATTGTCGTTGGCAAGTCTGCTGTGAAAAGGAGGTGAAGAATCGAACCCAGAACGCTACCCTGTGGGACTCCAGAATAGACAAGACTCAAGCTGGTGTACCCGCTGCCTTGCTTAACGAGGAATGTGTCATCTATTATTACGGGTTGAAATCGTAATTGAAAGTAATTGATTCCGAGGTGGAGATAGTTGGGATTGGAAGAATTAAAAGTACAGAATAAACTACAAAAAGGAGGTTTATGATCGGGAAGAAAAGTTTCAAGAATATTTACAGTTCAACTTGACATGGCGTGTTAACAAAATTAAAAGGGCGTTGCGCAGAGGACGCCAATAGAAAGGGTGAGCAATACCGCGAGATTAGGCTTACAAACTATAACGTAGGTACCCACCTTTCCGATGACGCTGCGAGAACTCGAAGGGCTCAACGGAGCTCCAGCGACGACACTGAAACAGAGTACCTACACGAAAAACAACATACTGCCGTCCTACCCCAAGGGAAATTGGTGTAGTAAACCGGTATAGCTATAGGAAACTTATTCTAAAACAGTAAAATAAAAGATAAGAGGCGACACTTGGTTTGCCCATCAACGAGTCTTGAACGCATGAGCTTCGGAACAATCACAACGGTTAGCAGTGAACTGATTTGGTACCTTTGAACATTCCAGAAGCTGACCATACGCTCTGGCATCTGGGACAGACGAGAGAAATAGAGCCGAGATAGTGACTTCCACGAAGTTGACGAGTACTGACAGTTGCTCTTAAACAAAGGCGGCGTTCTGGAGTGGCGTTCAGCGCCGCTTTCGTTAATTTTGGTTCTTGAGGCACATCACATGACTGGTGGTACTGCTTGCCATCAACAGGAAGAGCAGAGGAACACTGAATCGCTACTCGGCCGATTGTTATTGGATTTTTTTTGCAGAATCAGCCGGAATCCCGAAAATAACAACCATTTTTTTTTTTTTGTTTCTCTGGTTTCATTATTCTGTATCGCCAATTCGATTTTTTTGAAACCGTAACACTCTCAAGTATGACTGGATAAGTTGGAAGTATGGATAATGGCCTTCAAATTTGAAATTAAAAAAATTGTTTTTTTATACAACTTTTGAGCCGTTTGACTGAGTTCGGTCAAATTTATGAGGCGCCGTTTGTGTCTTTATTATTGGTATCGCATACAAAAATATGCACTGCTGTTAAAACTGAAAAAGTCCTTTTATATTTTATGTGTGCAATGGCAAAGGCGAAAATAATTTTATAAGTGTTCGGAAAATATATTCTTGTGCGAAAATTGCAACTTTATTTTATGTGTGAGATATTTTTTTTTTATGAACAAAACAAATTTTTTTTACGCGATCGAGAAATATTTTTGTATGCAAACAATGCAAACTTTATTCATGTAGGTAGGTGGATATTTTTTTTTTTATATGAATGCACATTTTTTTTATGAGCGTTATCAAAACATTTCACATAAAAGCCATCGAAAAATTGATCTTTATGAGTGACAAACTGACAACAAAGTTATTTATATGTATGTATTTAATTTTTTTTATTTGCGCCAATGATTAATTATTTTTATCCGCCGTTGGGAATTATTTTATATGTCCGATCTACCATTATTTGTACAAGCGCCCGAATTTTATTTTTATGAATGCTAAGATAGTTCCACAAATCACCTATACATAAAAATTTTAAGTGGCGCTGCTGTATGTAACGATGTGGACTCTGGATGTGGAAGTGGGGACCAGGGTTGGAAAAGGACGAGACACATCCGTGATCATGACCCTAACCTAACTTTGCCGAACGGAAGGGACGGAGATTGACAAGCCAAGCCAAGTATAATAGATCATATTTATCGTAATCGAGATATTTCTTTTAATCTCTTTCGCGTACGAGTCGACGGACGACTTGAAAAATGGCAAGGCCAATTATTACCAACGATGAATTAAGAAGAGCCATCACCGAAGTGGTAACCAGCGAAGAATTCGCCGTAAATGTGAGAAACGTTATGAATCGATCGAGTGGCCACGGTTTCTCCACTCTGACTCCAAGTGCTCCAAGTCCTGGTACTCCTTCACTCGCACCTGCTCTCGATACCAATATTTCAACAAGGATGGCCAACCGAACCATAGGTAGCGGAAGAGTAGCAGAGGAAATAAGAAATCTATTTCCAAGTGTTGCAACGCCGAGTGCAGCACCAGCACCTGGGACTACTAGACGCGGACGGTCCCGGTCATGATCACGGATGTGTCTTGTCCTTGTCCAACCCTGGGTCCCCACTTCCACATCCAGAGTCCACATCGCTACATACAGCAGCGCCACTTAAAATTTTTATGTATAGGTGATTTGTGGAACTATCTTAGCATTCATAAAAATAAAATTCGGGCGCTTGTACAAATAATGGTAGAACGGACATATAAAATAATTCCCAACGGCGCATAAAAATAATTAATCATTGGCGCAAATAAAAAAATTACATACGCTGCATAAATAAATTTGTTGTCACTCATAAAGATCAATTTTTCGATGGCTTTTATGTGAAATGTTTTGATAACGCTCATAAAAAAAATGTGCATTCATATAAAAAAAAAAATATCCACCTACCTACATGAATAAAGTTCGCATTGTTTGCATACAAAATTTTTTTTCGATCGCGTAAAAAAAAAATTTTTTGTTCATAAAAAAAAAATACCTCACACATAAAATAAAGTTGCAATTTTCGCACAAGAATATATTTTCCGAACACTTATAAAATTATTTTCGCCTTTGCCATTGCACACATAAAATATAAAAGGACTTTTTCAGTTTTAACAGCAGTGCATATTTTTGTATGCGATACCAATAATAAAGACACAAACGGCGCCTCATACAAATTTGTATCACTGTTCTCCTAATTATGTCTGTCAAGTGTCCACTGGCTTATGTTAAATGTGGGGTCTGTTCTCTTTGCCCTTCTATTTCCCACGCCACGGAAGATATTCCAAAGCAGAATAAATTTTTGGATGTCTCATTAAAAAAAAAATAGGCAACTACTCTTGCAAAATTTTGAACGGAGGCTTGATAGGAATAATTACCATCTCATGTATTTCTCGATGGACGTTTCTCCTATCGTCGCTCTAATGAATCGTTCTGCGCGTCACAACGAAGATTAGTCCTCGTCTCAAATGACCATAGACATCGGACAATATAAACGTTTGTTTCTTAGTGAGCATCGAGATAGTTCCACTGTCTCTTAGAGTCCTTTGGGTCGTTGCAACCATCAGCTTTCGGGTGGCACTTACAACTCGGTCATGTCGTATGCGACTATCTGTGCCAGTGGCGGACCATTACGGACCCCCAACAAGTATATGCACGTTCGAGCAGAGAGCACCAGCAGCGGCTTCGAGGCGCGGTTCGTCCCGCGACGGCGATAAAACTTTTTCAAAGAAGCAAAACTGTCATCAGGACGACGTGTATAACAATGTGTTGCATTGTCGGGCTGGGGCTCCAAACAACACGCTGCCCGCCATTTGTATTATAATATTTATTATTTGTGTGTCCCGCATGGATGTCGTAATGTCCCCCCAGTCTCATAACCGCCTCCTGACTCGGCATAGTCTCATAGAAATGTTATTTTATTCAACTCTCAAAACGGGGTCCCTCGCCTCCTCTTTTTCAAAGTCGCGGAATGGTTCTTTCTCGCATCTTTTATGACAACAGAAGTGTTTAAAATTACCTCCTCCGAGACGACGGCCATATCATTTAATTTTCATGGTATTCCCGCCGCCGTTAACTCGCGGGGTATCGTGTGCCGAGGATTAAAATGTAATGCGTCATAACTACGTTACGGGGGCGCCCGACAATAGCTCAAATCGGACCGGGTTGGTTTTTTTGAACGTGCCTTTTTGCATTATTGAAATCCAAAGAAGGCCGTTTTCATCCAGAAACGCTGGTAAAATTACTGTCGAGTTGTTATTCAGGAGCAGAATGCGTGTAGGATCTTAAATTTCTGGATTTTATGCTGACTAGGGCCAGGTTAAAAGGCCATAAAATAGGTGAAATCAACGCCAATTGCCGCGCACCTTGAACTTTATCTGTGCAAGCAACGCCGAATAATCCAATTAGTGCCTGTGGTAGGGACGGCAGCATGCCACATCCTCTTCGTGTTTTGAAGAGAACTGCAAAACTTTGCGACCCAAAACTTTTCTCAAGTGTTACACTTCGCACGAAAAGTTTATCCCTATTCAAATTTTTTGTCATAGTTAAGTAAATAAAAATTTCAACGTTACAAGTAAGAGAGTCATTTTTCAAAGAGAGCAAAACAAAGGGAAACGGCGTTTTTGATCGTGGGTATTCAGAGTGGTTCCCTGAGTTACGTCCCCTGGAAAAATGGTTTCCGGAAAAAATGTCCCCGGTCATAACGTCCCTGGATATAAAAAAAATTGCTCAAAAAGTTATACTTCTTTTTTTTTTGCCCTGCATCAACTACTAGGTTATTAGCAGGTTTTTCTGTAGTGGTTTTTCAGTAACGATAACAGTTTTGACGATAACAACGAAGACATTTCTGGAACAGTGGGGATTGATCAGTGGGGTTTTGTTTCGATGGCTTTCTCGTTTCATCCCTTTGCCCGGGGCATCACCGCACGATAGTAGATGCCCCAGTACTAAGAAACGCGTGAAAAAGTCCATCTGGCCCAGTGCGGATTTAAACCCGGGACATTCGCTTTTGAAAGCGGGGCCGAGCTCACCGTGCTACCGACTGGGTTGTACTTAGGTTAAAAGAGCAATAAATTGAATATACATTAAATATAAAAAATTACATGACCTTGAAAATTACGTTCCCAGAAAACAGGCCATTATTATTATTATTATATGATTATTAGACGAGTTACCAGAGGGCTCCAAACGGTATATGTAGATACAGGGGGCATACCGAAGAACACAAGACTCTATCACGACTCAAAATGAGCATAAGCATCAAGCCCGCTATGGCATCAAATGACAAAAACACAAAGAAGTACCTACACTCGACTTTTTTAAGCCACAACACATGGGGGTTCATACAAGTTTTCCAATTGATACATGGAGAGAACTGAGAGAAGGCACAATAAGGGGAACCAGGGAAAAATGTCTCTCAAAAAACGTTTCTTGAAAAACATCCTCAAGAAAATCCCCGACTGAGTAAAAGAATAATTTCAATATGGGTACAATCTATTACTCCCATCGCGTTTGCAAGCCGCCTGTCTCCAATGAAGTATCTTTAAATTTCATTTACGCACAAATGACCTTCTTTTGATTGTCTACATCTTAGTTACTTACCATGACCGAAAGCACAGTATTACAGTATTACTACCTGCGGGCCGTGAAGTACAAAAGCAAAAAGCCCGCAATTTCTTTCGGCTCTCTATACGTAAGTAACTAATACATCACAACCTTAATTGTAGGTACCGTATATGTGGGTACCTTCTTTTTGATATTTTAGACTCGCTGGAGATGATGACGTATTAGCTCGAGTATTAGCTTCTTCTTCCGCACCAAGAATCAACCGCGCAATTTTGTTTTTCGATCCAATAGAATCTTCTATGTAAGTTTCAGCGACAGATGTACTCTTCCAGCCGCCGTGCGTTTTCACGCAGGTAATGCTTGCCCCACTATCAGCTAATAAAGTTGCAGATGTTCTTCGTAAAGTGTGTTCTGTGTATCTCTCCGGATTAGGCAATTTCAGAAATTAAGCAATCGTGCTGGGTATAGCTCGATTATAGTATAGACTATAATTAATAATTTAGACACCGACGGGCATAGCGGCCCGCCGCAACTACAAAGAATGAATTTGATCAAGAACTATGGGTTCTTCTAGATTTATAGGCAATGGGGAACTTTGTCGTCTAATCGGATTGATGCTCGTTTCCTCGTGCTTGGTGAACCCGGCATACCACGGCGGTTATGAACTAAGAATTGTGCTGCCCTTGCAGCATTCAGCATTTCCTGTGGCACCTAGTTGTTTTTGCTGAAGGCGATTAATGAATTATTATAATTTATACCTCATAAAATAATTCGTACTTATGGGATGAGCCTTTCCCCTCTTGCTTTTCTGTCATATTCTTGACACCAACAGCAACATCTTTTTCACCATTGAATATTTAGACCACAAGGAACTACACATATATATTTTGGACTGAAAATAAAAACAAGAACTGTAAGAACTCCATACAAAAAAGAAAACGCTAGTTAATAACATACCTTCTCGCCAAAATACGCCAGCAAGACCGTTTCATTGATGACATTCACCTTTTTTTCTGTCATCCAAGCTTCAAACGCGTTATATTCCACTTCGTAGCGGTCTTTAGTCTTCGTGGGAAGCCAACCCGATACTGCTTCTTCGGTTGCGACTATTATTTCATCCGAAATTGACGCACTTTTCATTTCGGATGATACGTATTATACCACAGGCCACAGGTATTACTGCTGACGTATTAGTTTTTTTTTTATTTACACGTAACTACGTGGTAACTAACTGACGCTTGTTTTTTCTCACTTGCCGCCTGATATTTTCCCAGATTCAAATTTCAACGCTATATTGTCGCCGGGTATTTCAAAAAAAAAAGAAGAAACCAGCATTTGATCCATTTGTGCGTAAAACGTTGTACGTACCACGGGCCGAAAGACAGTTTACACCCTTGGACGAATAAAGGCCCTCCGCTGCGCGTCGGGCCTCAAATTTCATCCGCGGGCGAAAACTGTTTCTTTTGGCCCTCTATACGTAAATAGGTAACTATTATTTCTCCTTCAGTAGTTGGGAATTTCATCCATTTGTTGAGTGAATCTTGTATCATTATATCAGTGACTTCAGCAATATTTCTGCTTATAGCTAGCTGGCTCACAGCTAGTGAAAATGTAGTGCACTTGAAACTCTGAGGTGGATTGGTATTCTTGTCATTCTCTGTATTTGGCGTATGTGTGACAAAGCAGTGTCGATAAAATTAAATCTGAGCAATTTCAAAAATTAACTATCGGGAGTAAATGGGTTGCTGGTATCCCTTAAATGCCGCCGGTAGTTTCTAACTTTATTTCTGAAACAATCAGATTTTAATACAACAAAAATGCATCTTAGCGTAACTTCTACCCTCGCCTTAAGGTTATCTTTTGCCCTTTGCACCAACGATTGTAAAAAACCAGCAAACGCAATTTTTTCTTTCTAACTATAAACTTTTTGTGTAGCTATTACTTTTTAAGGGCCGCTGCTGACATCGCTCCAAAATCTGACACAAGGGTACTATTTTAACGGCCCGGTTGAAAATTCAACAGGATTGGGTGCATACAGAATAACAAACTTATTTCGAAGGACCTTTGAAATTTCAAAAGGTCTTTAAATTTTACAGAACTGCTATCAAATTATTAATAATTTGCTACCTCTGTTACTTCCTACGGGATCAGATAAATACTAACCTTCTCTTGAACCGCAAAGTTGCAGACCGCAGGTCAGTATTGCAGATTCTGGAACGGCAGATGATGATCTCGAGCTGCCATACTGCTGGACCTGGACCTCACGGATGGAGGCAAAACGCCTAGCTGCCGCAAGTGCCTCCTCTTTGTTACAATCATGTGCGTTATGCAACAAACCAGATGCGTTTCTCTTTGATTGGGAACTAGTAGACGGCAAATATCGTCCCTTGCCAGGCAAGACCTATTTCAATTTTGCAGCCGCGAACAGCGCCGTCGCCCTTGCTCACATGCCAGGGCCATCCCCAAGCTCGTGCTGCGCGCCTTTCAACCTGAATTGAGCGTCAGCCCCACAGACGTCTGAGAGGGTGACAGTGAGATATGTCAAACATTTAAAATTCGTAGTCGCAATCTGTTGATGTAGAATCAAGTAGCCCCAGAATATAGATTTTTTTTCACTACTTGCTGTGAAGTATATCATCATTGACCCGTCTAGAGGTCGTGAAGTAAGATTTCACAACCTCTTGCAGAATCAACTAGGCCGGGCATATTATTAACCGCTTTGTCTGATTGACGTGCAGAATCACGTAGGCCGAGCATATTATCAAACCCTTCGTCTGAATGACGTTTGGAAATAAAAATTAATCAAATTATTGGCAACAGCTGCAGCTCACGCACATGAAAAGGTCGAAAAATTGTTTGACTGGGTCTTACTTGATGCTCTACATAAGTGGTATACTTACGTGAATTTGAATTAGTAAAATCTATACTGCCTTCCAAAAAAAGTGCAACACCATGAAGCCGTGGATCAATTTTATTCAAATTTTCGCAAAACATGTGTTTTAACAATAGAAACAAACGATTAGATTCTGGAAATCGTAATACAAGGAACTTCAGAAAAAATCAATAATGTGTCGCTCCTCCACGATTTGCCCGACACTCATTAACCCTACGAGGCATGCTTTCAATCAAGTGGTCGATTGCCGCTTGTGACAAGCCATCCCATGCCTCTTGCAAGGCCATACGGAGATCTTCCAAGTTGTTGGGAGGATGGCGTAATTGCCCCACCTTTCTTCCCATCATATCCCACACGTGTTCGATGGGCGACAAATCAGGAGAGCAAGCAGGCCATGGAAGCACGTCAACGTGTGCATCTTCCAGGAACTGCATTGAAGCTCTTGCCGTATGAGGACGTGCATTGTCTTGCTGGAAAATAGGGTTGTTGAGCCCCTGAAGGTATGGAAGGCAAACGGGTTCCAGCACACTCGCGATGTAAGATGCAGCTGTCATAGTGCCCTCAATGAACACCAATGGTGACCTGCTTCCATGGCATATTGCTCCCCAAACCATCAATCCGGGTGTACGGGCAGTGTGTCGCTCGGCAAAAAATTCGGGATTATGCCGTTCCCCACGAAAGCGCCTCACCCTCCCCCGGCCGTCATGAGCCCAAAGACAAAAGCGGGACTCGTCACTGAAGACCACCCGATGCCATTCTTGGACCCAGTTTCTGCGCTCATTGCACCACTCCAATCTTCTGGCCCGGTGAACAGGAGTGAGGGGAAGGGTTAACAGCGGACGATAAGAACTTAGCCCAAAAGACCTAATTCTTCTATAGACCGTGCTCATTGAGATTGGGCGTCCTATAGCTGCAACCCACTCGTTTCCGACTGCTCGGGTTGTCGTAAATCGGTCTCTTACAGCCGCTACTCGAAGACGTTGATCTTGACGTACCGTGGAGGCTCTACGACGACCAGATCCATTCCGTCGCCGATAATTGGCCTCCTCGTTCCATCTCCGCCACCATCTCATCACAGTCGAAGCATTGCAACCAACAAGTCTCGCAATTCTTCGATACGAAATCCCCTCATTTTTTAAGCCAATAATCTGTCCCTTCTGGAACTCGGTTAAATGATGGTACTGCCGAGGTTGACGGGCTCTTGGCATTTCAGGACTCTTGGGGTTCACTATTGAAACTTATTGCAAAAAATGTGGTTTGTAACAACCAGGAAAAACGAAAAACAATTTCTTGTGTTTTACGGTTACCAAGGGGAGAAACAAAACAACTACAGCGCCTAGATATCCAGAATGTTAATCATTTGTTAGTGTAGATGAAATACTTGTTTTGTGAAAATTTGATCAAAATCAGCCAACGGCATCGAGGTGTTGCACTTTTTTTGGAAGGCAGTATATTTAAGGGTAAGTACGACATAACCTCACATTATTTATCATTCTGAAATTTTCGATCAGTTTTGTTATTCTTGTCATTTCTCATTATCCTTTCTTGTAAGTGAGCGATCGGTCTAAGATGACGCCTAGATATCGAGGGTATTTGTTGTGTTTGAGCCTTTTTCCACAAAAGAATACTGTTAGTTCCCGATCAGCAAGTTTATTGTTCAGGTGGAAAACACTGACTTCAGTTTTTGTAGGATTGGGGCCCAATCTCCACTTCTTGTAGTATTGGTCCAGTATTTCAAGGTCATCTGTTAATGTTTCTTCGGTTTCTTCAAAACTTTTGCTTTGTGTAGCTACTGCGATGTCATCGGCATAAGAGAATTTTTCTCAAGTTGTTCTTGGCATATCGCTTGTGTACAAATTTAAAAGGAGCGGAGCTAAAACTGATCCTTGAGGTAGGCCGTTTCCAATGGTGAAAGATTTGCTTGTTATACCATTGACAGTTACCCAAAAAAAAACGATTTCTGAGCATATTGCCAAGTAGTTTCAGCATTTGATGATTAGGCACAGTTCTCTTCAGTTTCAGCAGAAGTCTGTCCAGCCATACAGTGTCCTAAGCTGCTGATAAGTCAACAAAGGCTACGGAGGTCTTCAAACATTTTTGGAAGCCAGATTCTATGTATGACGTAAGGGCCAGTGTTTGTTCGCAGCAGCTACGGTTCTGTCTGAAACCGGCTTGATGTGGTGGAATTATATCATCTATTGTGTGATAGATTCTGTTGTAAATCAGTTTTTCCAATAATTTGTCGGATATACTCAAAAGTGCAATTGGTCGATAGCTTGCGGGGTCGTGGCTGGGTTTGCCCGGTTGGAGAATAGCGAGTGTGTGAGCTATGTTGAATAAGCCTGGTACGGACCCCTTGTCAAGTATATCGGTGTAAAATTTACTGAGCCATTATTTTGCTGAAGGGCCCAAATTCTTGATAAATTCTGGAAATATACCATCAAATTCAGCAGCTTTTCTCGTTTTCAAAGTTCTAATGACTGTGTCCAGTTCGAGATCGTTGAATGGGGCCGAAAAATGTATTTGCTCTTCAAAATCAGCTCTGTTAAGCTCTGATTTTATTTCTTTTTCGAAATCCTCATCGACTGCTACTTTCTCAGCTCGCTCTTCAATTTGGAGGGCTATCTGTCCAGGAGAAACTTCTGCCTTGGTGTTTATCATGGGCGTGGTTGCTGCTGCTCCTAATTGTCGTAAGAGAGACCATCCTTTTCTACTCGAGTGAATGAAGTTGATGTTCTTGGTCGTTGTTTCCCATTTTTCACGTCTAGCAGTTCTTAGTGATTGTAGTATTCGTTCTCCTAAAGTCGGATCGCCAGTCACTTGGTATTCTTTGTAAAGGTTTTCTGTATCCTGATTCCAACATGGTATATATTCTTTGCGATATCCACGCGGGATATTGCGTTTCGCTGTTGCAGTTATAGCTCCAACAAAGCGTTTGTAATTCTCACTTTTTGGAGGGACCCATCAAAGGAGAGAGTCCAGTTGTTTTGCATATGAAGTCCAGTTCGCCTTCTCAAAGTTCCATCTACATTTTTCATTAGATTGTACGATTTGGATTTGTGTTCCCACTTGCAAAATTACAGGTCAGTGTTGTGTGCGCGGAAATCTAGGTAGCACCGTTCTTGTATTATGTAGTAGAACTTGGGATGTGTCACATGTCACAAGACATAAATCTTGGGGATGAAATGCCGTGACAGTGGCAGAAGGTCCTTTGAACAAGTTCCGCAATTCTGACTTTATCAGCAATAGATTCCTCTATGTAACCTTATGCCACTGTCGAGGATCTCCACCCACCATGTCGTTTCAATTATAGCAGATCGCCACCATTCTCTGCCAAGATGGTAGCCGAGGTCCTTCTGAAAGAGTGACCTGTGTAGGTCTCAGCAGCGCGTAAACCTAGATGCTTCGCAATGACCATTGGCACTTTCCCAATTGTGTTATGGCCAATGTTTTGACGAGTCGGCTTATTGCCTTGCAAGCGGATAAAAAATCGCTCCATGTCTGGAGTTGGCCTCAGACTATGGTATTTTTTTACCACTTGGACCCAGAGAGGCTGCGTGATGACAAATTTTCTTGGCCGGATGGTTTTCGTGCGTGATATGTTTATAATAATCAAGTCATGCCGAACTTCTATGTCTTCCATTTTCATCTGTCAGAGATCATCACTGCGGCACGCTCCAGCCACGCCGACAACAAGAATGGCCTGTATGTAAGTAATTATGTAGTAGATTGAAAACTTGATGCTATAGAATGAAAATTACCTTTGCAGTTAGAAAGGTCTCGTTTGGAGCTTCACTAATAAACTTATTGACCTCCTCTTTCGTGAAAACGGCTGACTTTTTGGCTGTGTAGCCGTCGTTCTGCCTCTTCAAATAAGCCAGCAACTTGTGGAAGTGTGAGATAATTATGTTTTCTTTGAGGGCCAGCGTGGCCTTAAGCATTGAAAAGGTCGCCTAAAGTGTGGATGCTTTTTTCGCTTTTGCTTGCTCCTGCATATATGCAAGAAGCACATTTTCTGTTGTACCTGCAGTGTTCTTTGTAAGCAGGGCTGGGCAAAATACTTCGAAAAATGTATTTAAATACAAAATACAAAATACACGATCCAAGATAGTCGAAATACAAAATACAAACTACCTCTTGAAATGTCTTCAAAATACAAAAAATACAAAATACGTATTTTGGACAACCAAGAGATTCCAAAATACAAAATACAACCTAGGTATTTCAAAATACAAAATACAAATACAAAATACATACGTATTTTTACAATGTTGTTGAAAAAAGGGAAAATGCAGGTATTTCAATGATTTAGTCGCAACAATAAGTAAATTATTATGAACTATAAAAAGACAAATAAAACAAACATAAAGCTGAATAAAGAGTAAACTGAATAATGTCCAAACCTATTTTCAACTTCATTCATCAATTCTTCAAAATCGCAAATGTTGCTTCCTTTGAGGACCATCGGCTTTTCCAAAATATTGTCCGACATCCGACATGGAACCTCTCGTTTTACAATATTAACAAATGATTTTACATTTTTACAGTAAACTCAACTAAACAAGCCAAAAAATTTCATCTAAATATCTACTAAAATTAACCGTGCCCAATACCGAACTAGCATTACCACGTTGAATTTCGATACCTAATTTTTGAAACAAAAATTCTGTCGATCTAGGTTCGTCTGTCACGTCGGTTAGTCTTTTCCCAATTTTTCTGATGATGGCTTTCGCAGAATCACCCCAGCTGCCAATCGTTTCAAAGCCAAGCGGGACGAAAATATAGTTGGAGTTGAGAAAAAGGTATTTGGCGGTTTTTTCCGCCTCTGCTTGGTTTGCAGCTGACCCAGGAGACCGACTCGTATGGACAATGTGGGATGGTGCGAGTGTGTCCACGCATGTCGCGTCCCATACCAGTAGCTTTCCAGTATTCCAAGCATGAAGAGTCATACCATCTGGGCGTTTTGCGTCTGTTGGAGAAAGACCCGATGGCTCAAGAATAGCAGGACAACCAGCAGTGGTCAGGCTACGTTGAATAATATCATTCAACCCGCTGTGGCGTCTGCGACGACCTGCGCTGAAGCGACAGCTGAGACCATGAGTTCCAGACTCGTCCACTTCAAAACCACAGAGGCATTTATGTGGGTGACACATCGAACATGAAAGGCGGAGGGCTATAGCTATTCTCAGTGTAGACCGATCGAGCAGATTGCCAGTAGAAGAGCTTGGAAGGGCGTTAAGCCATGCGCTAGATTCTACAGAAGCGGCAGCTAGCAGGGTTGCAGTTTTTTTTGCGTTGGGTTTTAAGTCGGAAAGTAGAATGTTGAATTCGGTCGCACACATTATGTCATCCCATGTCTTTTGAAAACCACGACGAGATGGGCACGGAATGGGACATCCGGTTAAACTTTGCCAAAGTTGGGTGGGCGTTTCGAGTTGAGGTAGCGTAGATAGCGGGGAAACATGGAGAATCTCGGCAATAAGAGGAAGAGCGGCACTGATAGAAGCCAAATTGGCTGAAATTGATAAGAGTTCCGCACGTCTAATACCAAGACCACCCCAACGAGGTGGGAGAGAAGCCTGTCGCCATGAATTATCAACAATTAGTGAATTCGTTATTGTTTGTAAAGCGGTTTGCTGTATGACATCGAATCTTCGCAGGGCGTCTGGTTCTTTCCAGGTCGGTGATGTTCGTAGGACATAGGTAATTTTGGCAACGCTGAAGCAATGTGACAACAGATAAAGTGCCTGGTGAGGCTCTAAACATGAAAGTCGTGAAATCATTCTATTCAAATCCTCAGATTTCTTATCAATTACGGAGGCGATGCTACGATCAAGTAACGGTGCTCCTAATAAAGTTAGTCTGTCTTCAGATGTTTCGCAAAAACTGAGGATGAATCTGACTCATTTGAGAAGAGATGTGTGCTCGGTCTTCAACACTGCCGCCCCATACGTGGAATTCACATTTTGCCTTGTTAAGGGATAAGCCAAAGTCTGCGCCCAATGTAATGACAGTACTGATGTCGCTCAAAACAGTAGCAAGATCACCTCCGAGAGTGCAATCGTCGAGGTACCATACGTTTAGAGGGGCTTTTAACTGACAAGCTATGGAGGCGGTGGACAGGGCAAACCAAGCAGGACCGAGGGGGTCGCCTTGCTGCACACCGCGCTGAGAGGGTAAAATTTTTTGTCCAAAAATCAGGTGTGATGGATGACGGTAGCTTTGCCAGACGAAAGGGCCGTATTGGGGGAAATCTCGTGCTACTGCTTCTAGAACTTTTTGGCGGTTCAGCATGTTAAAAGCATTAGCGAAGTCCAATTTTACAAGCACTTGCGCTGAGGAAAACGTGGAAGACAAATATGTCCTAGTGCACAGTGGGCCGATAGCTCAGATTAGCGTGGCGAAATTCCCGGCATTTCTGGGTGTTCGGGGGTCTAGGTTCGAATCCCACTTCGGATAATTTTATTTTATTTTTTTTCTGGAAGATTTTTTTGGAGGTATTGTTATTTATTCTCAAAGTACTCATCATAACTGATGCACTCCTTGAAGTTTACTCGATTATCATGAGGAATTAGAAAAATGTAGCAAGAATAATGAGTAATGCAACTTTTCTTGAAAAATTCATTTTTCCCAAGACCGCAAGTAGATGCAAATGGGAATGGCAACATTAGAAACATGAGCCTTCCTTCTATATAAAGTGGCTGTTCACTTTGTGTTTCTTTTTGTTTTTCATGTGATTTATTTATTTTTCCAAAGTTGTGGTTTTAATCTAAGTCCCTGCAACTTTTCTCTTTTTCTTTTCTTTTGAAGGTAACTGAGGAGTTATTTCAACTTATTCCCAAAGTAATCGTCAAAGTCCATAGGCTTCCCTAGTTTCACTTGATTATCAATGATAATAAAAAAATACAGCAACTTGAACAAATACAACAATGCATTCAAACACAACTTTGAAAAAATAAATAAATCACATGAAAAAGAAAAAGAAACATAAAG
Organism: Anaspis maculata; assembly: GCA_949128115.1. Taxonomy (NCBI): domain Eukaryota; kingdom Metazoa; phylum Arthropoda; class Insecta; order Coleoptera; family Scraptiidae; genus Anaspis; species Anaspis maculata. Next base: position 34,752,769 of record OX421962.1, on the reverse strand, counting down.
TGAACAGCCACTTTATATAGAAGGGAGGTTCTTCTTTCCAATGATGCCATTTCCATTTGCATCTACTTGCGATTTTGGGAAAATGAATTTTCCAAGAAAAGCTGCATTACTTATTATTCTTGCTATATTTTTTAGTTCTTCATGATAGAATCATGAGTCAAAACCGCAAGTAGATGCAAATGAGAATGGCATCATAAGAAAGAAGAATCTTTCTTCTATATGAAGTGGCTGTTCACTTTGTGTTTCTTTTTGTTTTTTATGTAAGTTATTTATTTTTTCAAAGTTGTGTTTGAATGCATTGTTGTATTTGTTCAAGTTGCTGTATTTTTTTATTATCATTGATAATCGAGTGAAACTAGGCAAGCTTATGGACTTTGATGATTACTTTGGGAATAAGTTGAAATAACTCCTCAGTTACTTTCAAAAGAAAAGAAAAAGAAAAAAGTTGCAGGGACTGAGATTAAAACCACAACTTTGGAAAAATAAATAAATCACATGAAAAACAAAAAGAAACACAAAGTGAACAGCCACTTTATATAGAAGGAAGGTTCTTGTTTCTAATGTTGCCATTCCCATTTGCATCTACTTGCGGTCTTGGGAAAAATGAATTTTTCAAGAAAAGTTGCATTACTCATTATTCTTGCTACATTTTTCTAATTCCTTATGATAATCGAGTGAAATTTAAGGAGTGCATCAGTTATGATGAGTACTTTGAGAATAAATAACAGTACCTCCAAAAAAATCTTCCAGAAAAAAAATAAAATAAAATTATCCGAAGTGGGATTCGAACCTAGACCCCTGAACTCCCAGAAATGCCGGGAATTTCGCCACGCTAATCTGAGCTATCGGCCCACTGTGTAGTGGCGTGAACAGCAGCTTCCGCACCACATTTTGTAGCAAAGCCTAGCTGCAAAGGACGCAGGATATCCCCAAGTTCAACTCGAATCCTTGAGCAAACAACTTTGCCACAAAGCCTACGCAAGGTACAGCCCACAGCGATAGGTCTTATTCCACCGTCCTTCTTTTTTAGTGCAATCAGCCGACCTCCATAAACATAGGGGCACATTTCATCAGGAACTTTCCCATTTAACATGAGAGTGACGAGGTCTGCCAAGACTTTGCAAAGTGAGGAATCGTCAAAACATTTGCCGATCATATCTTTTAGATGTTGGGGGGACAAACCATCGAAACCTCCTGCCGAACCATTTGGAAAGCTGACCACTGCCGCGCGAATTTCTTGAGGAGAAACATCGGGTATAGGAGGAGCAGTAACGAGATCCGGAAAGGCGTCTTCAGTCGGCTTTGGATGTTTAACTTTGAGCAGTGTGAAAGTTTCGTCGTCAAATGGGGCCAAGGAATCATCTGACATAAGCCGACGCACTGAGCCGGCGATGTCACCTAGCTGAAACTTTTGATTTATGGTTCGCTTGAGGACAGAATCAGCCTGACTTGGTGTTGTCTTCGATTTTGAAACTTGTCTCGAGGCTCCAGGAGGACCAGGTGCATCAGTTTGATAAGCCGCTATAGTTTTTTTAACCAAGGTAGTGAAGGAAACCTTTTTTGACTGTGACGACTTTTCTGGTTGACGAAATGCTTGATGAGCATCATCACCTCTCGTGGCTGACAGGATGCACCCACCAGTAAAACGTAAAAAAATAATCGAACTCATCATCGATCCCAGATAGTGTGCGACGTAAAAAAATAATCGAACTTATCATCGATCCCAGATAGTGTGCGAAAGCAAGAAATGGCAATGGGGTGAAGTATAGTATTACTAAAACAATCTAAGCCCAAACAGACTACAGAGCGTGGGAAACAAATGTATTTTGTATTTTGTATTTTGAAAATCAAAATACTTTCCCAAAACATGTATTTCAAATACAAAATACTATCTGCCTGAACTATTCCAAAATACAAATACTTCTCAATCAAATGTATTTAAATACAAAATACAAAATACTCAAATGTATTTTAAATACGTATTTCTAATACTTGTATTTGAAATACCGCCCAGCCCTGTTTGTAAGGCACCAATCTTTGAATGCTGCATACGTTTTTAAATATACCGTCCGTTTTTTATTTTAGGCCCCAGCCCGTAGCATCTTTATTATGGGTTTCACACCCAATATATTATATATTTTTGAAATCACAAAAACAAGATCTTTCGACTGATGATATGTCAAATTATTTTTGACAGATGTCGTTTTTTGACAAACGACAGAATATTACTTGTGATACATCATTTTAAAGCCCATAAAATTCTGAGGAGAACTGTGTTTTTATTTTTGTAATAAGGTGTCTTTTACAGCTTCTAGGGGTCTTTCAATAGGAAAAAAATGTTGAATTTCAAAAATACATAATAAGTAAATAGATAAAGCAGGTACCTATTTTTAATGTCAACTAATGATAATAATGATTAATTAATCACAATGAAACAAAAAATGTCCTAAAGAAGTTGCTCGAATGACCGCCTCCTTGTTCCTTGAATGAAAGATTCGACGATCAGTGAATTGGAACTACCACCGGCCCAACGCGATGACATCCGAGCTTGCCAGAAATGACCCCCCTCGAGTTTTTATGAGCCTACCCGAAAGATAAGGTGTTTATAAAGTTCCCCAATAATGTGGACAATTAAAAAATCAGATCATCACCATTAGTTGATTTTAAAAATACCTATTACTTATTGAGTGGCTATTTCTGAAATTGACATTTTTTCCTATTGAAAGACCCCTAGAAGCTGTAAAAGACACCCTATTTTAAAAATAAAAACACAGTTCTCCTCAAAATTTATTAGGCTTTAAAATGATGTATCACAAGTACTATTCTGTCATTTGTCAAAAAATGACATCTGTCAAAAATATTTTGACATATCATCACTAGATAGATCTTGTTTTTCTGATTTCAAAAATATATAATATATTGGGTGTGAAACCCATAATAAAGATGCTACGGGCTGGGGCGTAAAATAAAAAACGGACGGTATAGACTTTGATTTAGCTGGCAGCAACTCATCATTGACTTTGTTAGCTGCCTCGCGCAGTTCCGGAGGAGTCTGGCGACCGTCGCTCATTGTCTATTTTTTGTACTTATTTCACTTAAAAGAGAAAAAACTCTGGAACCGTTAAAGACGAAAAGCTTCACTAGATTGTTTTGGAAAGTTTCAGTTTTTTGTCATGGAAATAGAATCAAATCAGCCTCCTTAGATTTTATTGACACACCTGTCTACGACATCCAGAACAATGTTTTATAATATTTAAAATCGTTACAAATAAGATCTACATTGCTAGTAGTAAAAAAAATCGTATATAGACCATGGGAGAGAATGCTATTATAGCCTTCATGCCTTATAGCCCTCGCTATAAGGCGTAGGCTATAGCGAGGTGTAGGCGAGGCTATATCTCCCGTGAAAAGGTAAAACCTAGTAACCCACATTTTTTGGTAAAATGAGTTTTTCACATATTCGGAATCTTCTAAGTATTTCCTTCACTCAGATATTGGTTTTGGATCAATATTCAAAAAAATGAATAAATTAGAACGTATGGAATTTCCTAGTAAGTGCATTTCTAGTCTACTTTACAGTGGAAAAACATAGCACGCATCCCTTCCAAAGGTAAAACCTAGCATCTTTGCGGCATTGTAGATATTTTACAATGGATAAACATAGCAGGGTGGCCTCGAGGGTATGGCTTACTAGGTTTTTCCGGTGTTTTATTCAGGATATTATGATCTAGATGAACCCAGCATGGCTCTTACTGGATTTCTCCAATTTTTTGTGCGTGTTTTTCAGTCGAGCTGATAGCTCATTGATGGATGCTATGAATCCATACTTCCGTTCATTCTTTGTATTTGAGATTCGATAGCTTTCAGAAGTTCCTCAATAGCAAGCCATTGTGCTAGGTTTTTCCAAAGTAATATGCTGGTATTCGTAATGGAAAAACATGGTAAGTGCATTATTTTCCAAAATACTACCCAAATCATGAAGATATTATGAAATATGAAAAATTCAACCTTGAAAACCCCCATTACCGCTAATATCTGTTCTATTTTGCCATAGCAATCCTTATGGCAAGACTGGGAACTTCTTTTCGCTCTCCTGCACAATTTGCCCAAAGGCAGTTACTAGGTTTTACCTTTTCACGGGAGATATATAAGGTGTAGTTAATGGAAATTTAGTACACATTCAGTGATTGATATTTTTTACTCAATATTATGCCATAAACAGTTCAGAAAAATCTTTTGAAATAACGAAAACAGAAGGATTCGATGGACCAACCTTTGACCCTCCATAACTTGAAAAACAAAATTCGATTTTTTTTTATCAACTTTTGGGGTCTTCATAAGAGATTCTATATACCGAGTGGAGCTGTGGGGCGCGAGTTTTGAGACACCCTGTATAATATATTATTACTACTTCAAAATAGCCACCTTAATTGAGGAATATGTTAATAATGATGTACTTCGACGGCTAGTAGTGGAAAAATCAATAAAAGTCACCCTTCCATATGAACAACTACTTATGATAGTTAAAAACAAGTTAATAAAAGCACTTTAAAACATCAAAATTTGATAAAATTCTTTACTTATGGTGAGGCAAACAGAATCAACTTACCGAGCTTGCTAGGTCAGGCCTGAGGTCAGCTTCACTAGGGCAAGTGGGACTGATTGCACTTGAGCTGCGACTGATGACACTTGAGCTGGACTATGCTGCTGCGAATCAAGGTCTCGAAGAAGAGTGTTTACCAAAGTAAGTCCAACGCTGAAAGATCGCTGCTGATGGCCACTTGAGAATTATTCCACAACAAATTTCGATCAATTTGATAAAATATTTCATCTGCGCTTCGGGATCTATACTGGCGATTCAGCTATAATGATACTTTCTCAACCTTGGTATATGATATACTCACTACTAAATAATATTTGTGCTACAATGAAGCGTTATTTTACTAATCTCAAATTTCATTCCTAGTGAACTAAATACACCCTTATTCTGCATCTGCATATTTTGTCGGTTAACAAATTGAACATACTCCTCTCAGAAAGAGTATGCGGCGCCTGCTGGCCGTGTTGATGATACTGCTGGGGCCACCGGAGGAAAGTTGATTTATTTATGGTTCCTGGAGAGACCATTCATAACACAATACATATTTGACCCTTCAGCAACGCCTGTATAATACCGATGCTGTGGCCTCTATAGTATAGCTATATACATATACCTAGCAGGCGCTGTAAAAAAGTTGCCTTCTCTCCCTCGAAAATGAATTAAAATGCGAGTTTAATGAAGCCATGTGTTTGAGTTAGCTGGAGAGATGGAGCCGGCCCGCGCGCTTCGAATGTCTTCTCGCCGAGGGATGGCGTTAATTATGAGGAACAAGTCCGGCTCTGACGGCGGCGGCGGAGGCGGCGATTCCCACGGCGGCGTACCGATTGTTAACGAAATATAATGCCACCGCTGAGTTTAAACAGCGGTCCCCCTCAAAAATTCACAGATCTGAGGATAATCTTTCATCCGCATCCAGCTTCATGGAAATTCTACATTAACCTCAGCCGTACCAAAATATTTGTAAAACAAAAGAAATTTTTTTTTCCGATGACTGTCAAATTTGAATGGACCGTTTCATCTTAAACTACACATGTACGAAAGTTCGAGGAATTTCATTAGAATCTCAAGTGTGTCCATGGCCCATGCCACACTTCAGTGAGTGTGACTGTGATTATGCATGCTAGGGCTCAGGTATAGGAATGGCGAATGGTTACTCTTTAGTTTTTACTTTGTTCAAAAAAGTGCGCATGCGCCACACAGGTAAAATTTAGATGAAATCCACTATTGGCCTGTACAAGACAACCTAAGTAACACCATGAGAGCATCCGATCTAAAGACAGTCAATGAAGAAGCAAGATGTTGACTAACTCTTGAATGTAATGAGTGCTCTTAGTGTGGGTTGATGAGACAAGACAGAACCTTATTACATTTTGTTGAAAGTCTCATGACATTTTCTACTTTTTTGGTTGATATTCCATCTTCACGCGACAGTGCTGGTGTTTCGGAAATTTTGTTGCCGAATGACAAAGCCTATGAGTATCCCTATAATGATGTTTTCACTTTTTTCGGCGAAAAGTACCTAGTACTGCCGGCGTCGTCCCTCACATTCATAAGCTGGATTCTCGAACCGGCTTCTGAGCCGTTAACCCTTGCATTCCATAGAAAATTCACGTGTTCCGGAGGATATTTACAATTATAGTGACGCTCTTGCGGCAATAAAACCGGTGTAATTGTACCTACACAAAATCGGCTTTATGATTGTCATTAACTGACGGGAATATCGCCGCTGAAGGGTTGGCGGCGCGGCTCATGCCGAGGGGCCGGGCTGATGGCCCGCCGTTGAAGACAATGAATCCGCTGACAAGCACACGTCTGTCCTCCTGCATTACTCACGACATTATCACGAATTCAAATGTAACGGTTGCTCTGCTGACTGGAGACTGTACTCCTATGCAAACTTAATTCATCTCATTTCGAGTTTTGTGTTCGTTTCCCTATCTTACGGGCTAATACGAAAGTTAAAACAAAACCGGGACGCCGCGCCGTGCCCTGTCCGCCGCCCATTCGTCCTCGTTCTTTATTAGATGGTGAAATATGCATGCGGTCCAATGTCACATTCGGCGTGAATATGAATGAGTAGAGGTGAAAATTTACAGAGAGGAAAATGTCCTTGTAGGTTAGGTAAGTAATAACACGTTCAGATTTGCTGTAATGCTTCATCCAACAATCCTCTTTTTTCTTCCAGAAGCAACAAACTGAAATATGAACCAAATCCATGACGTGAATATCTATAGAAGAGATAAAAGCAAATCATACTTACTACTAATTTTTGTAGATTCCCACGCAAACTTAATGTCCTACAAAAAGTGGTTTGTATTCGTATTTTCACTCACCAATCGGTGAATCTGATGTGAAACTTATCATGTGGTCTAAATTTGAATGACAATGTCGCTTGAAAAAGGTCTTCCACCCTGTGGTAGGTAGGTATCACAATATCTCTTTGGGGTCGATCTGCATGCAATTTGTGTAGGTTTCTCACTCCATGCCGAAACGCAGTTCTTTGTTTTTCAAAATTCTGCAAAATCAGCCGCATAATCGATTTATGACAAATCGCCTAAAACATTTCCAAGTCCTGTGAACCCCCAACCCCTTCATCTGGTAAGTTTTGAAGCAATCTACCATTCGGGGTTTTAATACCACATTCTGTGTCGCGTGGACATCAACAAAGCAAACCGAAGCGCAGTAAAGCAGGTTGACAGTTGGAGGGGGTTTCGGAATTACAAAAAAGAAAAATGTAGGTGGATAATTTTATTGCAAACTCGACAAAACTTCGAAGGCGTCTAAACCGGAAACCTTGCCGGTTTTATGCTCCTTTTTTCGTGAACGAGTCGGCCATGTTCCCTCGTTTTCCTTGACAGGCAATGCCACCCACCAACTTACTGCACACGGTGTCAATCTAGTGACGGGGCAGTGGGCGACAGGGATAGGCAACACGGGATGCAAGGATGCCATCTCGGTTGCATACGAGGTGTTTTCATGAGGATCTTGTGTTTCAGCGGGCATGCCCAAGATTTGACAGCTCGGGTCGGCTAGCACTACACCTTTTCGCCTTCATTTTCGGAAAAAGTGACTTCCATTCCTGAAAAAGTGAGTTCAATTTCGGAAAAAGTGACTTCAATTTCGGAAAAAGTGACTTCAGCGTCGGAAAAATTGGAATCAATTTCAGAATAAGTATAATCACAATTTTGGTAGGCCCGCGTCTACCCTTTCCATGTAAGTATGTAAATCAGAAGGTATGTGAATCATGCTGCACATGATTGCACGCATGGAGGCACATTTGAGGAGTTGCAGTGGCCATTCCTGTATCAGCAGTGTTTTCCAGGAAATGCAGCCGGAACTCCGTTTGTGTTGAAATCTCCTCTCTGGATCACCTACCATTAAATTTGCTTCTCGGATCACTCTTGCTTGGGCCGCATTGCTCGCCTGGTTATAACGCCTTCCAGGATGTCCTCCGTCCATAACGTCTTCTATCAGCAAAAAGGGTATAATATCAAACTAATAATAGTCACTGCTATTTATGCCCTTCAAATACTTCTGAAAATTAAGTTACTTCTTCCGAAATTGAAGTTACTTTTTCCGAACATGAAGTAACTCTTTCCGAAATTAAAATTACTTTTTCCGAAATTGAAATCACTTTCCGAAATTGAAGGTGAAAAAGTGTAGAGGTATTGAGTGGGAAGAATAATTACAGAGCTGCGAGAGTCTGGCAAGCACGCAAAGGTCGAATTTTTGCCGACCGGCAAGGAACGTGAGCATGCGCTCTAGACCTTCTAGACCTGATGAAAACTACTAATGGAACATTTTGAGTGATATGAAGTGTAATGTTCCGTTGAAGTCTGGTGACCAACAGCTACAAGCTTTGAGCTTCATGCCTCAAAGGGGGGCCTGTTAGCCCCCCGCGAGGCATTTTCCAGGCGTCTATACGGCCAGAATGGCCCGACCGGTTACTAAACTGAACTGGGTGGTTATAGGACCCATTCATGTGGATAGAAACCAGTTAATATTTTTCATATGAAATCCATCCGCTAATATTCATTCATTTATTCTCCGTGTCTGGTCAAATATATAAAGTGGTATTTATATTTTGTTTACTTACCGTATATTTTTTCCAAATTGGGTTTTATTAAACATTCCACTAGAAGAATACATGAGTATAATAAAAGGTAGAGGTAAAAATGAAAATTGTAGAATATAAAATAGCTCTTCCATTGAAAAATTGAGCAAAAAACTTCCCATGACGGAGGCGGCATTACCACGCTGTATGGCAATGCTGAGTTTCTGCCTGAGAAAAGTTGTCGATCGCTGTTGACTTGTTTGAGCGATCGTGGAGCAAAAAAAAATTTTGCTTCACCAAATTGGTATTTTTGGGTCTTTCTGGTTGCCGCAATGGTTGCTGCCGAGCCGCTGGAATTAGATGTTCTGGTTCTGTGTAAATAGGATTGTGCTAACGTATATAAAATGATTTCTTAAACAAAAAAAAAAAAACGGTGCGACGCAGGTGGCGTCCCAAATTAGGATTTGGCCACGGGCCCACGGTAGTGACATTCCGTCCACCCTCTTCCCATCCTCTCTAGCCAGACCTGCAGGTTCCAAAACTGAGGAGATTTTTGCTGAATATTGAATATATTGCTGAATATTGCGCATATTGAATATTATTACTACTACAATATTACCGTATATATTGAAGATGTAAAGAGATTGTACAATCATAATTAATAACAATGCGTAAAAGAGAACATCTGTATTATAAATAAAAAAACTTCGTCCAATCCAGGACCATTGTCGAAGGTCCCCAAAATACTGGCTGTATTATAGTCGGGGTGCTACGATTTTGGAAACCGCAAATGAATTAGACGGGATGCCCTTTGGCATGATAACTACTCATACCAAGGTGATTAATTTTCTCCAAGGATGCGTCAACATTTCCCACTCAGAAAAAAAGATGGCGACGATTTTTGACAGGAGCGGATTTTTTATGAAACAAATGAGTGTGACACATGTTTTCTCACTAATTTTGACCTCCTGAATACGAATATGGAGTTTATTTTCACATTGGAAATCAACTTGACCTCATATTTCACATCTGAAAACAGCAAAAATAGCAGAGTCTCGCTTATTTTTGATTTGAAAATTTTGTATGCCATTTACATCGATTTCCAGCCTTGAGCTCGTTAAATAGATCCCAAGGAACAAGTTAACAGTGTAAGTTCTACAAAATAACCCTACAAACATCGCCAGGGTGCGCCCAAAACATACAAAATATGGGCTCTGGGAGCACATTCTTCTGCGGCTGATTTAAGAGATGTAAGTGTGAAATGGAAAATGTTTTGCAATACATTTCACTGTTTTATATAGTAAGCTTACATATACTGAGGATTTATCAACATACAATGACAATTTCAGGTAAGAAACCAAAAAAATATATTTTCATGATTTGTTGATAACTTTTTTTCAAAAATACTAAAAAACGTAGCTTTGATTTTGATGATGTTTTCTATCAAGGTAAATACATCAAGAGACCCTTTTCACCTGAAACAACTATCTTAGCTCAGAGTTTCGGTATAGCGACTCATAAGTAAATCATTTTTCGTTAGACTTGCGGTTGCTAAACATCAGAAAAGCGTCTTTTGATTTTAAAGTTTTGTCTTTACACTTGTTCTAGATTGCAACATACGGCTGATGGTGGATCTTTGGTCCAAAGTTTTCTACAAGTATTTCTATCACGCCCATGAACTCATTCAGGTGTCTAAGAAATTTTCGGACCGGATATGCACCAACGGCGAAGGGCAGTAGGATCTTCAGTGTTATTACCAATTTAAAATTTGTTGTCTTGTGTGTGTTGGAATTTGCGAAAATGGAACTATAGTATTATCAGTGAAGGCGCAAAAACACCTAGGACGTGAACAGGCATAGAAAACGGACGTGGAAAACATGGAAAAGTGATCAGGTAGGCACCAAGACCTTTTCAACATTACGACTCTTATTTTGCAACTATAGTACCTATGATACATGGTGTAGGTATGTTTCATGCTCTTTGGCTTGTTCACGTCCTAGACGCTTTTGAGCCTCCATTAATAGCTCATTACTTTCATTCTCGCATTATTCTGACACACACAAGACAACAAATTTGAAGTTGGTGCCATAGAAATACGAATAACACTGAAGGTCCTACTGAACCTTTGCCGTTGGTGCATATCCAGTCCAGCAGACACCTGAATGAGTTCACGGGCAAGACAGAAAACTTGAACCAAAGCTTAACCATCAGCCGTATGTTGCATTCCAGAACAAGTTCAAAGAAGGACTTTGAAATTATTAATAGACGCTTTCTGATGTTTGGCAATCGCGGATCTGACGAAAATGCTTTATATTATATGAAACTTTGAGCTAGGGTGGTCATTCCAGGTGAGAAAGGTCTCTTGATGTATTTACCTTGATAAAGAACATCATCAAGATCAGAGCTACGTTTTTTGGTATCAATTGTACCTGTCATAAAAAAAAATATTAACAAATCATGAAAATTTGTTTGTACGATATTTTGTTTCAAATCCCTAACTAATGTATGTTGATGAATGCTTGGTATGTCATATTAAACAGTAAAACATATTGCACAACATTCTTCCTTTCACACTTAATTCCCCATCCAGCAGCAGCAAAGTGTGCTCCCAGCGCCCATTTTTGGTATGATTTGAGGCGCACCCTGACGATGTTTGAAGAGTTATTTTGCAGAACTTAGACTGTTAACTTGTTCTATGGGATCTATACAGCCAGCTCAAGGCTGGAAATCGCCGTTGATGGTACATAAAATTTTCAGTTCAAAAATTAGCGAGAGTCTGCTATTTTTGCGGTTTTCAGATGTGAAATATGAGGTCAAGTTGATTTCCAATGTGAAAATAAACTCCATATTCGTATTCAGGAGGTCAAAATTAGTGAGAAAACATGTGTCACACGCATATGTTTCATAAAAAATCCGCTCCTGTCAAAAATCGTCGCCATCTTTTTTTCTGAGTGGGAAATGTTGACGCATCCTTGGCGAAAATTAATCACCTTGGTATAAGTAGTCATTATACCAAAGGGCATCCCGTCTAATTCATTTGCGGTATTTTGCTATATAATGTCGCGTACCACCCCGACTATTACCCTTTTGAATCTCTAGACTGATTTGCTGCATGAAAAAGGACTTGGCTCTGATGTCACCCGACTTGTCAATCAAAAGTTTACCTTAAGAATTGGCAAGATCGAGTGCATCAGAGGACCAAGTTCCAAATGTTTCTACAGCGAAAGCCAGAAATTCTAAGTGGTTAGACAGCGCAGAGTATTTGCGGACCTTTTCTGTTACTGCTTTGGAAGCGGCAACTCCGGCTGACACAGATGAATAGGCCACATGTGAAGGGGCAAGTGTATCGACACATGTTGCATCCCAGACGAGGGCTCGCCCCTTTGACCAAGGAATCAGTGACATTCCATCCGGTCTTTTACCGTCAGATCTGCTCAATTCGGGATGTTCTAGGATGGATGGAATGTCAACTGAAGCCAGAGAGCGCTTTATGGTGTTGTTTAAGGCAGCATGCCTTGGGATTCTACCTGCGCTTCTTGGACAGGATAGGCCATGAATACCTTGGGCACTCAGATTAACTCCACAGACGCAGGAGTGTGGCTGGCAAACCTCGGCGCCTAAGCGTAAGGCTAACGATATCCTCAACGGATGCTTACCTAGTAACGTTCCTAAGTGGGTAGAAGGATAGGCCTTCAGCCAAGCACCGGACTCCTTTCTCGAGCAAGCCAGGAGACGTGCTTTGTCAGATTCTGAAGCGGATGAAAGTAGGTTATCAAACCTATCCTTTGACAAAGGGAAGTCCCAACTGCTTTGAGAGTCAGGATCCAGGGGTAAACCAGTATTGGGTAGCAACGCAGTCCAACGATTGATTGCCTCCTGCAAACAGTCAACCTCAAATTCACCAATTGACAGGGAAATAATTGTACCGATGAGGTCGAAAGTGCTGTTTACAAAAGAAATGAAAGTTGGAAGAGCTAAGTCCGAGGCGCTACGAACACCCAATCCCCCAGAATTATTTGGCAATGAAGCTTGCTGCCAGCAAAGATCGTTTAAATTAATATTGAGAATTTGCTGCAAACTCGTGGTTGGACTAGATCTGAGGAAATAAGTGAAACGTGGATTGAATAGAACAGCATAACGAAAATTAAAAAACTCATCAATATAATTTTTGCCAAATTTGGCAGCTGCGATGGCTTTGTCATTTGCCAGCCAGAGGTCTTCCTGGGTAATATGGCGTTCCAGCATTGAGCAGATCAAAATGTGCTCTGAGTCTTGAACATCACCGCATCGGGACCAAAGATCCACATCGGCCGGTAGAAAACCCCATTTTTGTGCTTAAGTTGCATCTGCATTCCAAGATGGTTTTACACCTCGTCACTCCAACTTTATTTGGATTCAATTTTGCCATATTAGTGCGGATGCTAGTTGCATAAAATGGAATGAACCTTGCATTTTTTGATGAGAAGATGCTATTTGGTGGAAATGTTCTTTGCATCATACTCTTCCGATCCAGAAAGGTAACCATCAGCGCCATCCATGCCGGCAGCGTATACAGGGTGAAACAGAAAAAAAAAGTTGGAAAATTATATTTGAATGACCGAAGCATGTGGAGACGTGTAATTTACCACATACATTAACTGTTTCATGCTCATAAAGTCACAGCAAACCGTTCTTGATTTCCTTGAACCGTCTTTGAAATGTAGGGGAAAAACAGAAAAAAGAACAAAAACACCCTTTTTTCCATAAATAAGTGATTCTTAGAGATATTGACACAATACTTGGTATTTCTACAAAAAGTGATGTTAGAAATGATATGAGCTGGGTAGCCAATTCCTAAGCCAACTATTTCCAGAAATACGATTGTCAACTTTTTTTTCCTCTTGAGCACCATCTTGAATCTGCCCTGTAAGGTATCGTTGAAAAAGTGATTGGTTATCATAATAACGATAATATTCAATCATTGCATCGTGAAAACAACCTCCTCATCATAATTTAGTGACCTTTTCGGCGGAAAAGAATTGCCATTCACGTATTTTCTGGCTACTTAAAGCTTTAGTGCCCATGATGGCATTTGCAACATCTGGAATGGTAAAATATGTTACGCATTATGAACCTTGATGTACTTTGAGGTAGCCTACCAAGTTTTGCAATTATCAATTGAAAGGTTTGTTCTTAAAAGCTGTTTGAACAAAATTTGTTCAACTTTTTTATGGAAAATGCAAAATATTGAATCTTCCACCCTTATTCGATCCCTCATTGAGAAAAGCCTGAAACCGAAAGTCGCCAAAATTTTTATGCCAATGGTTCATCGAGAACTGCTCTTTACTGTGTAGTTTTCAAAATCTGCATAGTTGCGTTCAGATTCCAGACAGAGAGCGACAAAGAAGTTCATGCAGTGAAAAAAGACACAGCTTTCAATGCAACGGAGAAATCCCGGAAATGTTCCTTTTAGATAGACTTCCCGCGATACACAGGTTCTGTGAGACTCTCAAGCGTAGGTGAAAGGCTTAAAAACGTAACTTACTCAAGGCTATAACAGTGTACCAAATTGCACATTCATGTTATTAAAAGCAAGTTCTCCAGATAGCCTTCAGTCTAGCTCTGAACTAGTTTTTTCTTGACTGTAATTTATGTCTTTTTTTACTGCATGAACTTCTTTGTCGCCCTCTGTCTGGAATCTGAACGCAACTATGCAATTTTTGACAACTAAACGTTGAAGAGCACTTCCCACTGAACCATTGTCATGAAAAATTCAGAGACTTTCGGTTTCAGGCTATCCTCAGTGAGGGATCAAGTAAGGGTGAGAGACCCAATATTTTGTATTTTTCATAAAAAAACGACACAAATTTTGTTCAAACAGCTTTCAAGAACAAACCTCTTATTTGATGATAGTGAAACTTGGTGAGCTACCTCAAAGTACATCAAGGTTCATAATACGTAACATATTTCACCATTCAAATGTTGCAAATGCCATCATGGACACTAAAGCTTTGAAGAGCCAAAAAATACGTGAATGACAATTCTGTATTGTTCTTGTTCTTGTTGAACGACTTCAATTCCGCCGAAGAGGTCACTAAATTATGATGGGGAGGTTGTTTTTGCGATGAAATGATTCCATGTTACCATTATTATAATAACCAATCACTTTTTCAACAATGCCTTTCAGGACAGATTCAAGATGGTGCTCAAAAGGAAAAAAAAGTTGACAATCGTATTTCTGGAAATAGTTGGCTTAGGAATTGGCTACCCAGCTCATATTGTTTCTAACATTACTTCTTGTAGAAATACTAAGTATTGTGTCAATATCTCTAAGAATCACTTATTTATGGAAAAAAGAGTGTTTTTGTTCTTTTTTCTGGTTTTCCCCTACATTTCAAAGACGGTTCAAGTTAATCAAGAACAGTTTGCTGTGACTTCATAAGCATAAAATATTTAATGTATGTGGTGAGTGACACGTCTCCACATGTTTCGGTTGATTGAATATAATTTTTCTACTTTTTTTTTCTGTATCACCCTGTATACGCCGCTGGCATGGATGGCGCTGATGGCTACCTTTCTGGATCGGAAGAGTACGATGCAAAGAAGATTTCCACCGAGTGGCATCTTCTCATCAAAAAATGCAAGGTACTTTCAACTAGCATCCGGACTAAAGTACTTACCACCAGTTTTTAAAATTATGGCAGGATAATAGCAGCCGTCTTGGTATTTGACCATTTTTGCTTTATCCATCCCATCTTGGTCTTCTTCTCAAATGCAAGTATACTGCATAGTGCACACATGCAAAATGTTTTTTTTAAACTTCACCAAAACAAACGAGCTCATCTTTTCCGTTTATTTTATAGGGAACATTATTCATAGATACGATTGATCGCATAATCAGAATTAAGATTTAGGATAGAACTATAGCTAAAAATTAAAAAATCGAAAAAAGCCATCACAAATTCATTAGTTGACTTGACTAACTATTAGACGATGGTAGGAGGTTTAAAGTCTGAAAAATCATCAAAATAAAATTAACGAGTAGCTACCACGCTTGAGCGAATGATTTTTCAGGATCAAATTTTACGTCAAAAGATGTCTCCCTCGAAAAAAAAAATCGACGGGCCTCAGGAAATGTTCTAAACTTCACCTGACAAAGATTCATTCAGAGGGTGGCTCGTTTTCGTTGAAACAGCTGTATAGCGAATGCCCGGTAATTTATAAGTTTAAAGTTTACATTAAGTGTAAATGTTCAGGATGACTGTCCGGTAAGTGATTCTACCTAGCCGTTCTCTTCTTCGAATTTGGATGGCACTTTTTTCACTCCCGGTCTCTCCCGGTGCTGTGCAGGATGACGCTGACTGTACTGAAGAAAATTGAGAGGTGAAGAATAATACACTGAATCCTCAGAGAATTTTAAGAAGAGGGTGGGGTTGAAAATTGAAAAAACATTTTTTTCAGAAAGAGAATTCAATTCTCTTCAATTTGATGTATCGCAAGGTAGGTGGTGTCATTTAAAATTTTGAAGCTGGGGTGGGTGGGGGCGAGGGGGCTAAAGATAGAACCTCGCCAATGTTTGTTTCAGATGTCCCGCTCGATATGAAAATCGACCTGTTTATGCTCGAAGACATTTAAGGTGGCCGGAATATTGGTCAAATAACACAGTTTTTCTTCAGT
Organism: Anaspis maculata; assembly: GCA_949128115.1. Classification (NCBI taxonomy): domain Eukaryota; kingdom Metazoa; phylum Arthropoda; class Insecta; order Coleoptera; family Scraptiidae; genus Anaspis; species Anaspis maculata. The sequence goes on along the minus strand of OX421962.1, from coordinate 34,736,459 downwards.
TCCAGTAACCTTATTCTCGGAAAGAAAAACACCATTCAGGTCTCTTTTGAAAGTTACAAGAATGATCTTCAACGTAACGAGCTCAAATTTTAAATTTTTGGAAAATAATTGAAAAAAAAATCATCTTTTTCCAACGTAACGTTCTTCAACGTAACGAGCTCAAATTTTAAATTTAAAAAAAATTATTCACAACAATTTGAAATTTGAGCTCGTTACGTTGAAGACCATTCTTGTAGCTTTCAAAAGAGACCTGAATGATGATTTTCTTTTAGAGAATAAGGTTACTGGAACTGAAGAAAAAAACTGTGTCATTTGATCAATATTCCGGCCACCACCTAAAGATCGAGAGTTATTACAGGTGGATAGTTTTCAAATGAAATCCCGGTGTATACCAGTGTTGAGTTATTTCCGAAAAAAAATTATCAAAAAAATTACAAAAATCCCATGATACTGATCTAAACTTCCGTTTATTTGCCTAGAGAATTTCTCAAAGGATGAATTTGTTTTTTGAGAAAATAATTTGTTTTGAAACTCAAGTACAGCGTGTTCAACAATGATTGTCCTTGCCGCCTTTTCGAAATTTGGCCCGCATTAGACATGCGCCGCTTCAATGAAATCATTTTAGAATACCGTAGTAACTTATGCTGCGTTCGGCTTGGCTGTTCGGGTGACTCCTTTTCACTCCGAACACTCTAAATCGTTCGGGTACGGCCAAATGGAGTGAAGAGAGTCAACTCCGTAGCGTTCGGGTTGCGTAGAGTGGAGTGCATCGAGCTCACTCTACGTGCACCACCTTTTCACGCGGGGCGGATGGAGCTTGGGATGGAGTTGTTTGTTTGAGAGGTTACGTTTTGCTGCGTTTTGTCATTTTTTGGTGCTGTCGGCTGTCGCCGTCATATCAACATGGATAATAAATCAAAGAAATCAAAGAAAAGGGCGCTTGTGTGGTGGGATATGGGATGAAAATCACCCAAGCAAAATTTCATGTGTTGTAGGACGCTTTGGGTAACCACGAAAACTCACTAGATGCCGAAAATTCTTTATTCAGCACCAAGATTCAGCTCCACTCCACACCTATGTTCTATGATGTTCTAGAACTTCCCTCGGCGCTGCTCGTCGACACTAGTCAAAATCCCCCTTCCGCCTCCTTGTCCATCCCGCGCTGCCCTCCGCCCTTGCCACCGTGTTGGACACGTTCCCTGGCGCCTTTCACTCCCACGCGGCACCTCACACATGTCGTTCTAGTTCGATGTGTATACCGATTTCACTCCCCCCTTTCTCAGTACCTACCTTTAAGTGGGTACCTCTTCTCTCATTTCACTTTTCAGTTACCATTCGGATTCGGCTATCACAGCTCATACCTGAGGGGCTCATACGTCGGCAGAAATTGCCTTATAATCTTAATGGACTTGACAGTGACAGGCGACTGGGTGACAGGGAACGTTTGGCTTGTTCTTGCCCCGTTCACTCCATAATCACGTGACCCAAACTCCAACTCCACTCCACTCGTTCCACTCCAAACCAAGCCGAACGCAGCATTGGTAGTAACGGAATAGATAGACGTCACGTCACACTGACTGATAAAAAATCTGAGGTTAACAGTGACGGGATTGACAGGTTGCTTGTTTCTTATTTACCAGCAGTCAGAGCCGTCACTGTTAACCTCAAATTTGATATCAGTCAGTGTGACGTGACATCTATCAATGTCGTTACTACGGTATTGCAAAATGATTTCATTGAGGCGGCGCATGTCTAATGCGGGCCAAATTCCGAAAAGAAGGCAAGGACAATCATTGTTGAACACGCTGTATAAGCCTAGCACTATTTCGAAAAATTGAAGGCCAAATTTCAGATTTTTTTCCAGCTAAGTTAATTTAAGTTTAGGTCAGTATCATGGGATTTTTGTGATTTTTTTGACAATTTATACAGGGTTATTCAAAAGTGTCGGACCACCTTGAATGCCGTGCGTAACATGGAGGTGTAGTAGAGTGCTGGAAAGTTGTTGAAAAAAATTTGTGTCTTCTAATTTTGAAGTTATGGAGGGACAAAAGCTGGTCCTTTGATCGCTTCTATTTTCGTTGTTTCAAACATTTTAGTAAACTGTTTATGGAAAAAGAATGAGTACAAAAAATTAACCGTTGAATCTGCAAAGAATTTCTGTTTTGTACACAGGGTGAGTCATGAATCCTGAAAATTATTTTTTTCTAAAAGTACCTGCAAACAGCCACATTGGTCCCATAACCTATGTAGAGCACAATAAAACTAAAACGCAATTCATTTCAATAGAATTCTATTTCTTCTGTATTTTTAGGAAAATTAAATCTTTGTAGTTGATGATTCACCCTGGATAGCAAACAGAAATTCAAAACAGATTCAGAGGTTGATTTTTTGTACTCATTATGTTTTCATAAACAGTTCACTAAAATTTTTTGAAACAACGGAAATAAAGTGCTCAACAATGAAAGTGTTACAAAGCAAAAATTCACCCAATTTTGAACCGCTGTAACTTTTGATTGGCTCAAACGATTCTGATTCTGTTTCAAGTACTGAAAAGCCCAATCTTTTGGCCATCTTTCTTGTCAATATTGAATTCATAGAACCCCTCATAAAATTTCTACAGGGTGATGAACAGAGCAGTGCAAAATTGATGAAAGTTCAACATACCCCCGTTTTCGTTGAAAATTTTTTTTGGGAGTATCATCACCAAATTTATGAAGAATGATGTGTTCCCTCGAAACGGTTTTTGAATTTTCGGGATTCCAGTCGAAACAGCCAAAATGTGATTTTTTATTGTGAATACTGTATATTATTCCTGTAGCAACGCAAAAACATTAGAACTTTTCATATCAAGATGACGCCACTTGGTAGGCTTGTTCACTGAACAATTCTGAGCAATTTGACTTGCAACATGTTCCTATTGTCTAGTGTAGGGGTGAAGAAAAGCCCAATTGGCAGTGTACTTTTTGGTACTACTCCTAAAATTTGAGTTTTTAGCATTAAAAAAAGGTTAATTTTTACTCTCTTTAGTCAACATGGGACTACGTCATTAGAATTGAATTAACAACATTTCCGCCATTTTGTAATTTTTTGCCTTTACCTCAAATTTCAAAACATAGGCATGTTTGGCTTCATTTCTTGAAATGTTGGTCCCCTAAATGGGATTCTGTCAATAAGATCTGTCTATCTGTTTGTTTATCTGTCTATCTCTTTCCGAAAAAATATTTATAGAATTTTTAACCCCACCCCCCTTCTTCCTGAAATTCTCTGAGTGTTCAATTTGTTATTCTTGGCCTCTCAATTCTATTCAATGCAGTCAACGTCATCCTGCATAGCATCGGAAGAGATAATTTTCTGTGGAAAAAATGCCACCCAAATTTCACCCTTTCGCTCCCCCCACCTCATCTCAAAAATCTAAAATGGCAATACCTACTTTGTGATACATCAAATTGAAGGAAGTTAAATTCTCTCCAGGAACAAAATTTTGTCAAACTTTTTAAAACCCCCATTTTTCTCACAAAACACCCCAAATGTCTAATTTATTAGGAGGGGGGTTGAAAATTAAAAAAAATTGTTTTTGGAAGAAGAATTCAATTCCCTTCAATTTGATGTATCACAGAGTAGGTGGTGTTTCGTAAAATTTTGAAGCTGAGGTGGGGGAGAGCAAAAAGGTCAATTTGGGTAGCACTTTTTCCCCCGAAAATTCTTTTCTTCGATGTTTTCTATGATGACACTGACTGAATTAAAAACATTTGAGAGGTCCAGAATTAAAAATATGACAGTCAGAGAATTTTTAGGGCGAAGGAAGGTGGGGTTAATGGTTTTGTAAATATTGTTTTCAGAAAGAAAATTTAAATCTCTTCAATTTGATGTATCGCAAGGTAGGTCATGTCGTATCTTTGTTTCCGTCAAGTAATCGAAATTATCCACAATAAATACCTATACAAAGTACCAGCCATGTCTCTATCGTTATTTAATTGTTATCATAATTTTGTCAGATATTTCAAATTCTGACATTTACTCATGACTTTTTACATTTTATATCTATTCACCATTTACTTGCTCTTGAGAATGAGACAATAAATAAGAGTCTCGAAACGCGTAGAGCAAAATAAAAAATATTATACAAGTGAAGAGACATTTTTAACTTTCTACAATAATTTAGGTCATGTCGTTTGAAATTTCAAAGTTGGGGTGAGTGGGGGCGAGGGGGCTTAATATTGAAATTTGACAATTTATGTTTTAGATGTCCCCTTTGATATGAAAATCGACCTGTTTTTGCTCGAAGAAATATTCACTAGGAATCGGGAGTTATTGCAGGTGGATAGTTTTCAAATGGTCACCCGGTGCAGTATGCACAATAAAAAATCACATTTTGGCTGTTTCGACTGGAATCCCGAAAATTCAAAAACCGCTTCGAGGGAACACATCATTCTTCAGAAATTTGGTGTAGATACTCCCAAAAAAATTTTTTTGCGAAAACGGGGGAATGTTGAACTTTCATCAATTTTGCACTGCTCTGTTCATCACCCTGTGGAAAAATTACGAAAAGCTCTATGCATTTTATAGTAACAAGGAAGATGGCCAAAAGATTGGGCTATTTAGCACTTAAAACAAAATCAGAATCATATGTGCCAATTAAAAGTTATAGCGGTTCAAAATTGGGTGAATTTTTGCTTTGTAACACTTCCATTGTTGAGCAGTTTAGAAGCAATCGAAGGACCAGCTTTTGTCACTCCATAACTGCAAACTTAAAAGACAGAATTTTCTCAACAACTTTCTAGCACTCTACTACACCTCCATATTACGTTGAGATGCTCCGACACTTTTGAATCATCCTGTATACATATTTGTATTCAGAATAAAAAACTATATCTAAGTATAAGTAAGTGAAATTCCCCCACTGTAAGATGGACCGCTACCTACAGTTGAAAAACTACATCGGTTGCTATTCAAATATACAGGGTGTCGTATCAATAACACAGTTTTTTGCGTCATCCTGAATATCATTGGTTGTAAAATGATATAGTTCCCAGTTTTCAAATCTACGGAAAGAATTATTCAAGAGAAGTTTTTCTCTTTTCAAATTATCTCAAATGGGAAGCCTCCAGTAGGGGGTGGGGGCAAATTCTAGCATGATCACCCTGAACCTACGACGCAACACAACGTATTGTTACGAGTGGCGATTTTCTTGTTCATTCTAGAGCACACGCGGTCCTTCTAGACCCTTCAAACACAGTGTTACGAATTGCGAAGCTCTAGTGCATTCGAGAACATATGCGATAGTTTGGGGCATCTGATCTACATGGATATGTCAACAGGCGGGTAGGTTACATCTGCCCAGTTGGCGGAGGCGCCCCTCCAGAACACGCTGGCAACCGGTGAAAACTTCCCGAATAAAAGTTGAAGGTAGGTATATAAGTACCGATGGATCGGCCAGCAGACCAGTTTTCAGTCCAAAGCGGCAATGAGCTCAAACGGATAGAACAGCGAGTAGAAATCGGTGATATATCCAAGCGCAAATAATAATTGACGTGTATCTATAGTAGTACGTAAATAATAATAATAATAATAATAATAATAATAACCATAGTGTGTTTTGAACGTTCGTCCCAAGTATAAAAGAGCTCAAAGGCAAAATCTGGAACATTATTTTTATAATGTCCAAATTCTCTTGTTACTAAGGAATTGCACATAACAAACTCGTCAATTTTCACCTTGAAAATTACGTTAGCTCGTACTTACGTATGCACGCAAACTCCCTAATATAAGATATCAATTACATACAGTCGAGACGTTCTCGTTCACCTAGGACTGAGGCAACAAGTTTGTTGTTGATAGACTTGGAGAAAGACCATTTTGATGTTGATTAACATCAAGTAAAGAAGATAGAATTCAAGGATTCAAACGAGCAAAGCACTCAAATAAGAAGGTTAAAACTCTAAAATGAGCATCTAGCTGAACAAACTTGGACAAGTTTTGTTCTGATGTTAACTAAATAACGATCTCTTCCTTCATTCGGCAAACTTTCCCAGGGAGAATCTCCCTCGTCTTGCGTGTATAATTCATGCGGATGCTCTCTCTAGTTTTTGAAATATCCTACATCACCCACCGTCTAACTATACCATAACCTTCGAGGACAACGTTACCTTCCCTCTCTAGCGAAAAGTGCGTAACTCAAGGGCCCGTGCATAATTAAAACATAAATATTCGAGTGCCGGTAAACTCCGCGAATGTGGGCAGATTATGCCATTGTGCTCCTGGGCTGCCTAATTAAGCTGCGCGGCCGTTGAGCAAGGTGCATAGATAATAAAGAATTAAATTAAAACGCAAAAAGTTTGCAGTGTTGGACCGACCCTCTCTCCTGCCCACCCCCGCCTTCATCTCCCGTTGGCCTCCTCGTTGTTCGCCCGCCTTCATATCAGGCGCGGGTAGACAATTTTTCTGGGTTTGCTAATGAATTTAGGCCCCGTCCGCAGCCAGCTAGATTGCCTCTCGCTGTGCTGTTGCACCAGAATTAGTCCTGGCCCCTGCGCCGCCGTCTCGAGGGAGCCAACTTGCGTCGTTGACAATTTGGAACTTATTTTAACATTCATATAGAGGTACACGTCCTGCCCTTAATTTATATGTATATTTATTAGTATCTGCATATCTTGTCGGCGAGTAATGAACTAGCCGGCCCCTGGAAAGAGTATACGCCCTGGCTTGATGATGATACTGCTGGGACCGCACCAGGAGGAGTAAGGTTGATTTATTTGTAGTATGTCACCTCTGGTGGAACCGTTGCTAACATGGTTTGACCTCGACACTCCAGTAAAAGGATTCATTGGACGTTGGTGAGAAGGTTACATTATCATTAGAAGCCGCTGAATGGATAGAAAACCCAAGCAGTCGTTTTCTGAATTTCAACTCAATTTAATAAATATTCATTATCCGTGATGCGATGAAAGAAAACAATTCAGCGTAGCCAGCGGCAGGCAGAAACGACTAGTAATAGTGGCTGACGCGAAGCAAAAGAACCGATACCAATAAAGGCTCCGACACATTAAGGCGGTGGGGGTGGCAGTCTATACCTGCAGTGATTTTCTACCTCAGCGGCAGGCCGCGTCAATTTGTGCGGGTCTACGGCAGTCAGTCAGTAAATTAATGCAGGAATAAAAAATGTCTAGTACGCTTCCTTCGTGCCGCCAAGGCGATAAGAAACGACGACATAAGCAAGATGACCAATATTGATTCTAGAAAATGAAACTCCCTAAGCCCCTAGCTACCATGACAGCCGTATACCGGAATCATGGTTATGTACCGCATGTACGGTTTTAATAGTCCAGTTTAGGTACAGGTCCAGAACATCAATGCGTCACCTATAGGTGTGACGGTGGCTAAGGACACAAATCCACAGTAAACAGGAGCTGATATTCATAGTGGGTAATCCAAAGCACACGATCAAGACCAAGACGCCCATCATAGGAACCTGTCCAATGTTTCTGCAGGGACCGTGACTGTCATGGAGGTGATGGAAACTGTGTTTGATAATAGTTTTGTTTTGACTTATTTCTTTTATCACCCTCACCAAATTCACAATTGTCTTTTTTTCCTAAGTACATATAAAGAAAAGCTGAAAGTTCTCAAAATCATTATTAGCATAAGACATGTGCACAAATTAATGTCCTCGTAGTTCCATGAGATGCAGAAGTGGACCTCACATGCTGGTCTGTTCGTCGAATGTTGTCAACGTACTCATTACCACACCTGTGAATTTTCAGCGAATGAAAGAAATCGCTTGGTAACCGCAAAGTAGTACCATAGAGAAGGTCGGGTGGCGAACATCCAAATCTTCCTTCGCGGCGCGGGGGTACGTAAACTGAGGAGGACAACAACAGGCAAGACTTGTGTCCACGGTCGTGAAGAATGGCACATTGAAGCCGCTTTGAATGACCGATTCCACCTCTCGATCATTCCGTTGCCAGCCGGGTGGTGAGGTGTGGTGCTAAACCTCGTCACTCCCAGCTGATTAGACAACGACTGGAACAAGCTGGATTTGAACTGTTTTCCTTGATCCAATGTCAACCGAGCAGGTACGTCGTATCTCGATATCCAGTTTGTGAAAATGGTCTTCGCTACCGTGACTGCCGACATGTCTGGCATTGGGAAAGCTTCAGGCCAACGGCTGAATCGGTCGATACACGTGAGGACGTACCTATCGAAAGCCTTCTGATGGTGGAAGGGGACCGACGATGTCAATATTGATGTGCTGGAAGCGATCCTCAGCCAGTTTGACCAAGAGGTGACTGCAAATGTCGGCGTATTACAACTATTATAGTAGTTGATTCAAATTATCTCATGACGACGATGACGCAAGCTCACTTTGACCGATTACGGACTTAGAAATTGAAACCTACACCTGAACAAGCTCACAGCGGACGCAGCGGCCAGCGGGTGGTTGTTCTAATCCCGCCGCTGATAAGTAGGCGCTGCAAGCAGCGTCATCTGACGATTGTGAGTGGGAGCTAGAACGCAATGTACTTTTAGCGCAAATTGGTGGTCGCAAAATACTGGCAGTACCATTTGGGCCACTGACAACATTTGTGATTCGAAAGAACCTGCATTTCAAGGCATTTTGTATTACTCATTATCGGACTACCGTTGACGGACCATACGGACTAAGCTGCGAACACCGGGTTATGACAGGTCGTGTAACCCGTCGAAGACGTGTCGTCGCAAGATAATAGGTACGTACGGGCGAACTCTATCCTTGGACACGTCACACTACAGTTCGCACCCGTTATTGCGTTGCATTTTTACAAGCTTGAGAGAGGTGCTGTCGGACTTCAACAGTCGGACCAACTCTTCATTTTGCTTTCGACATTTGGCGAGAATCTCTGGCTGCATATTAGCCGGTAAATCGACGGTGGACAACCGCGATAGCGTATCAGCTATGATATTGTCACGACCTGTGCTGAATGTCGGTGGTAAATTGTCCGACGTAGTCAAGGTGTCTTAGCTGACGTGGAGAGCATTTTTCAGCCTCTTGTACAAAAGCGAAGCCGAAGGGCTTGTGATCGGTAAACAATGTGAAGTCTTGTCCCTCAAGCATGTGTCGAAAATGTCTCACAGCCAGGTATGCGGCCAAGAGCTCACGGCCATAAGTGCTGTACCGGCGTTCCGCAGGTTTAAGCTTGGCCGAGAAAAATCCAAGCGACTGCAAAACTCCATCGTGGAAATGATGTGAAGTGGCTCCTACTGCGAAGTCTAATGCATCCACGAAGCTTGTGACCCGTTGTTTGCTGCTTGTACTCTAGAATAGTTGCTACGCGATTGGACAAAGGTTGAATTTTTGCGGTTATCACCTTAGCTGCTTTCTTTCGGCCAGAATCACGAACCATGATCCGGGAATCTGTTCACGGGGTTGGTTGGCTGTGTCACGTGCAACAAATCCAACCAATCCAGTTAGCGGATTTCCGAATCATCATCCGTGATTCTGGCCGAAAAAAAGCAGCTCTAAGCCATTTTCTTTTGGCCAGGATCACGGATCATGATCCGGAAATCCGCTCACGGGGTTGGTTGGCTGTGTCACGTGCAACCAGTCCAACCAATCCAGTCAGCGGATTTTCGAATCATGATCCGTAACTTTGGCCGAAAGAAAGCAGCTCTTAAGGGCCTGCCACACGCACAAGCTATACCTTGCGCTAACTTGTATGGTATAATTTGCGCAACACTACGGTGGGGCCACACGTACAGGTCAGTTTGTGCAAACTATCAGTTTCAAGTCTCACTTCATGCTGGAACAATGTTGCCGACGGCAGAACTTTTACTGATACAAGTGTTCTATTTGTGTTTGTTGCTAAACAAAAAAAGCAACAGGAGCTCTGCTCGTTCAAAATGGTATGAGAGGTGACTATTGAGAAGACGAGCAAATTCTCAAGTGAACTTGATGCAGGATTTAAGAGAAGATCCGGACTGATTCTGCCGATCCGGATTGATTTCATCTTCCATAGGCATGGCTGCGATTGGTACAATCCAATAAACTCTGTTGTAAACTTTCTGGAGTAGGCTCTTACATCCATGATTAGGAGCTGAGACTGTGGACACGGCTCGCGACCGACGGTTGTCCACACGCTCGATTTATACCGTGCAAACTTTCCAAATCTTTGGCATGTCGACGGTTCTTCGAGCCGCGCTTAGTAGCTTGCACGTGCTACCGTTTTGTCGGCCACATGCACGGGCTTCCCGATACATGCCAGTTTGCACAAGTAAGCGCTTGGTATAATATGTGCGTGTGGCAGGCCCTTTATAGTACTAGCGGTACACGAAAAAATCCTGCATTTTGTGATACAAACAAGAACTTGAAGGAGATGTGTGGGGTTCATTTCTGACATAATCGATGTCTGCGAACTCGTTTCTTCTTGTAGAAATGTAATTGGTTCAAAGGTGTGGAAAATATGAGGGGCTCAACTATATTATTATTGATTATGAACCATTTACGATTGGCACTGAATTGAGTTTTCTTGCACTTTTCAATAAGCTGAGTCAGCGAATTACGATACCGTCATCGTCGAGGTGCTGCGTGCGAAAATAGCCGAGTTATGACGGATTTATTCGAATCAGAAAGTTTTTTGTAACTGGCTGAATTGACCGTTTTAGAAAGTGTGAAATGTGGTTTTGGCAGCATTCAGGCTCATGGATTTTATTTTTTTGCATAAAAATCAAATTCTGCCACTCCACTCCCAACAGATTCCGTCAAGTGGAAGTTGACTTATAACTGCCGTAGTGCAAGAGAGAAAAGCAACTTGAGTTACATCAGATTGGTCATGAGGGGGTGCGTGTCAGGTATCATTTCTCACGTTTTTTGGGTCACTGATTTCATTTCTCAATGCGAAATTTCGATTGGATTAGAATTTGGGGAGTGGGGAGATACCATATATATATTTTTTTTTTTTTTTTGCTGCCATACAGTCATATTGAGCAGTGTTTGGTACATTTCCGTTAGATTGTAAACATGCTGGATGACATGTCGCCACTCCCAACAGATTTCGTTAAGCAGAAGCTGAGTTACAGCTGTCGTAGTGCAAGAAAAAAAGCAACTTGACTTACATCAGATTGGACATGAAAAGGTGCGTGTCAGGTATCATTTCTTGTGTTTATGCGGTCTCTCAACTCACTGCTTCATGTGAAATTCGAATTGGGTTCAATTTGGTGTAGTGCGAGAAACTCTTTACGTTGCATTTCTTATTTTGCAGCATTTTTATTTTGAATAAATAATGTTTGGTGGCATTTTGGCCTCTTTTTAATGTGCGGAATTGAGCTATCCCAGTTCCGAGACAGTACGACATGAAGCTAAAATAACAAATAACTGCAAATAAAAAAACTCGAGTAACAGTAATTAATATTTATTATAAGGTATTCAAAGCAATTGATTGAGGATTATCATTATGGGTAGTATTACTACATAATACTATTTGCAAAAATTCAACTCTCAGTTGCGATGATGCAGCCGATAACAAGAAGTGAAAAGCAAAACTTTTTTGCCTGACAGCACTAAGGTGGGTACTTATACCTCTCATTTGTTGCTAAAAAAAATATATATACCGGGTGATCATTTGAAAACTATCCACCTGCAATAACTCTCGATTCCTTGTGAAAATGTCTTCGAGCAAAAACAGGTCGATTTTTATATCGAGGGTAGGGTATCGAATGTATCTAAAACATACATTGGCAAATTTCTATCTACAGCCCCCTCGCCCCCACCCATCCCAAAAATAAAATTTCGAATGGCACTACCTACCTTGCGATACATCAAATTGAAGAAAATTGAATTCTCTTTTTGAAAAAAATATTTTCAAAAATTTTAACTCTACCCCCCTTCTCCCTAAAAATTCTCTGAGTGCCCCTTTCAATATTCTGGACCCCTCAATTCTCTTCAGTTTAGTCAGCATTATCCTAAATAGCTTCAAAAAAGAGAATTTTCAGTGGAAAAAGTGTCACCCAAATTCACCCCATTGCTCTCACCCACCTCAACTTTAAAATTTTACAAAATACCACCCACTTTGTGATACATCAAATCAAAGGAAATTAAGTTCTCTTTCTAAAAACAATTTTTTCGAAATTTTAAACCCCTCCCCCATTTAACTGGACATTTGGAATATTTTGGTAGGAAAACGGGGGTTTTGAAAATTTCGAAAAAATTGCGTTCAGGGAGACAATTCAATTCCCTTTAATTTGATATATCACAAAGTAGGTTTTGTTATTTTAGATTTTCAAGGTGAGGAGGGGGGAGCAAAGGGGTGAATTTGGGTGGCACTTTTTCCATAGAAATTTGTCTCTTTCGATGCTGTGCGGGATGACATCGACTGCATTGAAGATAATTGAGAGGTCAAGAATATTTAATTGGACACTCAGAGAATTTAGGGGGAAAGAGGGGTGGGGTTAAAAATTTTAGAAATATTTTTCCAGAAAGAAAATTCAATTCTGTTGAATTTAATGTATCGCAAAATTGGTAGTGTCATTTGAAATTTCAAAGTTGGAGTAGGTGGGGGCGAGGGGGCTAAAAATAGAAAATCGCTAATGAATGTTTTAGATGTCCCTCTCGATATAAAAATCGACCTGTTTTTGCTCGAAGACATTTTCACTAGGAATCGAGAGTTATTGCAGGTGGATATTTTTCAAATGATCACCCGGTATATATATTTTCATTGAATTCTCTAGTTCAAGGGAAGAGTCCTATCGGTTATCATAGTAACTTTTCCTAAACATGCTTGAGAATTTGCATGAGCTTTTTGTTTCAAAAATTCACAGGTGGCTCAAGGAGAAATTTAATTGATCATAGTAATCAATCAATTCAGAAAGAAACGTGAGTACCTACCTCTTGTTGGAACATCCCCCTTTACAATTTTTACACGCCAAAGTGCATGGTAACATGTTTCTTCTGCATGAACATCTCATTGTGCTACATTCGGTTCGGCAGCCGCATACATCCAAAGCCCTGCGGGTGCTCCAGATCTCTAGCTGCAAGGTCCAAATTGGAGACCATTCAGTATCTTTCTGAATCCAACCCCAGTTCTCTGGAGGTGGCGGAGGAGTTCTTTGTAGCGCTTTACCCCAGATGTGGCCAGCTTGATACGCGGCTCTTTTCGCATGCTGGACTAGAGCTCCTTTGGCGGGAGGAATAGCGCTGACCAGTTTGCTCTCAGTTGAGAACAGATGCTTCCGAGCCTCATTAACACCGGAAGCATCGCGAACGCCATACATATACATTGTGAACTTTTCTAAAGTTTTGAAGACTTTTAGAGAGGATTTCTCATCCATAGGTGAGGAAATGCGTTGAAAGGCTGTCGTAACAGCTTCGTCCTGCCATGCTGCCCATGCAGCTCGTTTTAGAGATTGTAGATTAGAGGTGGTCGTTTAGTCTCGGAGGATCCTTTCTGCACTGCGACCTATAAGATCTTTTGTGCGTGACCATGCTTCTATTTAATATCCCAGGAAATCCACCTCCTCACCGAATCGGATGATTTCCTTGGGAGACTTACCTCTGATGTCTGCGGGTGTCAGTTTCACACCTCCCAGCAGCGTAAATCTTTTCTGTGTTAGTGCAAAAAACGACACCGTATCACAGCCACTGAAGGCATGAAATCCTCGCAAAGCCTATGATTTTTGTTTTCCCAAAGTCCTTGCTATACCGCCTATAGAAATATATCGCCGTTTAGAGCCAACACCAAACAGCATCCACATGTATTTCAATCCTTTTTCTACGAGTTCATGGAATAAAGAAACGGCCAAAACTAACACATCTGTGTCAGAACTTCTGATAAGAATTCTTGTGGTTCCATGCATCACCATGTCATTAATATGAAGGAAAACCCTGCCATCTGCTTCTTCCGTGAACTCGCAGTTCATGTCTTGCAGGGAACTCAGTGTTTGCGTGGATGACACGACAGTCATCCAGCATGTTCACAATCTAACGGAAATGTACCAAACACTGCTCTGCGGTTTCTCCCCACTCCCCAAAATTCTAATCCAATCGAAATTTCGCATTGAGAAATGAAATCAGTGACCCAAAAAACGTCAGAAATGATACCTGACACGCACCCTCTCATGGCCAATCTGATGTAACTCAAGTTGCTTTTATCTCTTGCACTACGGCAGTTATAAGTCAACTTCCACTTGACGGAATCTGTTGGGAGTGGCGGCGTGTCATCCAGCATGTTCACAGTCTTACGAAAAAGGTACCAAACAATGCTCAATATGACTGTTTGGTATTTAAATGACAATAAATTGAAGGTAAGTAGCCCCCCCTCCCCGAATCCTGACCCAATCAAAATTTCGCATCAAGAAATAAGATCAGTGACCCAAAAAACATTACAAATGATATTCAACACATCATATTTCATAATCGATTTAACTTTATCCAAGGTGCACCCCCAGTAAAGAGTGACGGCTCCAACTCGGCTTCTGGTTGACGTATCGCTTCGGCGATGGCGGCATCTAATCGGTGATAATGATTTACGCTAAAATGTATTTTTTGAAGTTCCAAAGCGAGTGCTTGCGAATGAAAAAGCGAAAAATCTATTTTTCATGAGCCCCCTTAATATTGACAGAATTAGATTTTTATGCTAAAAAATAGACTCCATGAGTCTGAATGCTGCCGAAACCACATTTCACACTTTCCTTAACGGTCAATTCAGCCAGTTACAAAAATTTTGCTGATTCGAATAAATCCGTCATAGCTCGGCTATTTTCGCACGCAGCGCCTCGACGATGACGGTATCGTAATTCGCTAACTCAGCTTATTGAAAAGTGCGAGAAAACTCAATTCAGTGCCAATCGTAAATGGTTCATAATCAATAATAATATAGTTGAGCCCCTCATATTTACCACACCTTTGAACCAATTACATTTCTACGAGAAGAAACGAGTTCTTCAACGACCAGAGTTTGTTAATTCAGGAAGGCCCCCATTGCACAATTGACAGCTCTAACTTGTCTCCCGTCAGGCGCATTGACAGTGGCGGCATCGTAATCAGCAGTGTCTAGTTATTCAGAAACGGCATCAAGCATGATTCGATAGCACTGTTTAGTGCCTGCAGCACAAAAGAGTCATGTCCCCCTTGTACCCCCCATATCCCGGACCAGCAAGGGGTAATCGAAAATAACAGCGGGCCAAATCAATTTTTTTGGTCGGAACGAAGATCACCCAGGACTTCGTGCATGAAACGCTGCATCGTCTGCGCCGCGTTCCTGAGCCCAAATAGTACAGGAATTTTAGCAGAAATATCACTTCAACCTCAAAAAAAATACTGTAGTCGTGAAAATCACAGGTTCTGTTCAGAACTTTGTGCTCTTTCCAAATTTTTGGGTTTCAGAAAAATCCCAGCGGAGGCTTTTTTTTTAGAGCTGTCAAAAGTCTGAAGACTGATAATTCTGAACAATTTCAAATTAGGCTCAATTTTTCATGAGATTTCAAGTATACACAGTTATGTGGAGACTGCAAATGTTGAGAATGAACATATGAACAATTCTGAACCAAGCACGATGGAAAATTTCATAGTTCTGTTGGAATATTTGGATTTTTTCTGTCAAATGTATATGGTACAGGAAAAAAAGTAAGAAGATTGCTAGAACCTTGGAAAAAATATGGACGTCTTGAAAATTTGTTGTTCTGTTCAGACTTGAATGCCCTACTACATACCTAAAATTGACAGAAATCCCACCCCGGGGTTTTGAGTTATTGGAGGGGGGGTGATCAGTTGCAACTCAAAATGGAGGGGATGAAACCCGTTAATCCATTGGATGCAAATACATCGCAATCTGACGCATCATATCTCGTTGATACCATTTTGGCACAAAAAGTGTCGATCATTGTTGAGGGGGGGGGGGTCGTGGGAGGGGCGGAGCTCAGCTAGGTGATTATTTTTGTTTTCCTGGTCATATATAACCGATCACGACAAGGGACTATGGGTATGTAGGCCAGGCGGTAGGTCATTCTGGATAGAAAAAATTCCGACCAAAGCTTTTATGGTGTCAAACTCTTTGTAAGGTCACTAGGTATCTACCACTGAGTTTCCGCCCAAAAACGAGTTATGCTGATTCCTCCACATCTGTCCAAAGGTAAAAGATGTCTTGAAGGTGCAAAAAGACCCGTTAAACCCCCGTACTTTTTCATTTTATTTGCCTCAATGCAAACGTACAACTCCTACGCAAACATTGGAAGCATTTGTCCTCATCTCTGTGCCAGTCTTACTGTTGAGAAAAAAGATTTCTTGGTGCGGGTCAGATGAATCACATTTGATTGTTTTTCCACACAAGAAAACGATGGAGCAACATGTATTTTGGATGTTTTCTACTAACTCGTACCCACTGAACCCATTTATGGTGTTAAAATTTCAATAACAGCATTTTTGAAGATGTTGCCCGCTAAGAAGTGGATAATTTTCACCCGCCTGTTCAGCAGCAATTTTTTCAATTTTACAAAACACCGTTTTTGAAAATTTTAGAAGCAATGACAAGCTGAAACTCTTTTCTAATGATATTATGTCTGGCTTAACCGCGGCACGCTTTTTGAAAGTGCAGGAAACGGTTTTCATTTCGAGCGGTTCTATTTTATCCGCGTGCGGCCCTGCCTACTTGACATAGACCGAACTGACTACAAAAGCTTGGAAATGTAGTCTCTTCCAGCTTTAAAACACGACCATTAATGATAAAATAATGTATAATTTCTTCATAAATCAATGTACAAATTCTTAATAATAATGGTAGTGTTTTAAAGCTGAAAAAGAGTACATTTCTAAGCTCGTGTAAACAGTCCGGTCTATGTCAAGTAGGCACGGCCGCACGCGGGTGAAATAGGACTGCTCGAAAAAAAATAAGTTTTTTAGACTTTCAAGTGCGTGCCGCGATTAAGCCAGGAATGATATAGTTAGAGAAGAGCTTGAGCTTTTCATTCCTTGTAAAATTTTTGCAAACGGTGTTTGGTAAAATTGAAAAAATTGCTGCTGAACAGGCGGGTAAAAATTGTTCACTTCTTAGCGGTCAACATCTTCAAAAATGCTGTTATTGAAATTTTAACACCATAAATGGGTTCAGTCGGTACAAGTTAGTAGAAAACATCCAAAATACATGTTGCTCCATCGTTTTCTTGTGTGGAAAAACAATCAAATGTGATTTATCTGACCCGCACGAAGAAATCTTTTTTTTAACAGTAAGACTGGCACAGAGATGATGACAAATGCTTCCAATGTTTGCGTAAGAGTTGTACGTTTGCATTGAGGCAAATAAAATGAAAATGTACGGGGGTCTAACAGGTCTTTTTGCACCTTCGAGACATCTTTTACCTTTGGGCAGATGTGGAGGAATCAGCACAACTCGTTTTTGGGCGGAAACTCAGTGGTAGATACCTGCTGACCTTACAAAGAGTTTGACACCATAAAAGCTTTGGTCGGAGTTTTTTCCAGATTGTAGTGATTTTACCGACATACCGCCTGGCCTAATGATAGCATTAGATCATTTCAATATGAAAAGTAACTCCATAGAGGGGGTAAATTAGTTATTAGTCGAAAAAAATTGCCATTTTGTTATCTCCGGCTCCTGCCGAATCCAGTGCCAATGATGGCTGATTTGGAGATGGAAGCGGCACAATACGTTTTGTACCATAAAACTTGATAGTTTGTGGAGTCAACCACCAAAATTCATGATCATGAATCAAATGGTTTATTGTTGGTGATTGGTTGAAGCAAAGTGTGCTCATTTTTGGCAGAAAATGCATAAAAACTGAGTTTTTAGTGGACGTTACAGAGCTCTGGAGGCAGACCTGCGGCCAAGATTGGCGACGAAAGTGATGTAACTAGTTGAAGTGAGTATGCTCTACAACAAGTAGCTATAACGAATCGTGTAGGTCGCTTGAACACCTCTAGGGAAGTCGACAAAGATGTTTTCTTATGATAATGTTTTTAAGTACAGTCCCCCTCAAAAGTCTGTGAGTTTGTGGAAAATCACCAACACAAATCCTTCAGCTCCGTGAACTGCGGTGATTTCGAATAAACCGAACAAATGAATTGTTCGAGTCTTGCAAATGTTCTGTGGTCGAAAGAGTTGGTCCCTAGAGAAGAGAGAAACTTTTGGAAGGGACTGTACTTGTAAATATTATCATGAAAAAACATCTTTGGCGACCTCCCTAGAGATCTTCAAGAAACCTACACCATTCATGACAGCTACTTGTTATACAGCATACTAACTTCAACTAGTTACCTACATGACTTTCGCCGCCAATCTTGGCCGCAGGTTTTCCTCCAGAGCTTTGTAATGTCCACCAAAAACACAGTTTTTATGCATTTTCTGACAAAAATGAGCACACTTTGCTTCAACCAATCATCAACAATGAACCATTGGATTCCTGATCATGAATTTTGAAGGTTGACTTCACAAACTATCAAGTTTTATGGTACAAAACGTATTGTGCCTCTTCCAACTTCAAATCAGCCATCATTGGTACTGGATTCGCGCAGGAGCCGGAGATAATAAAATAGCAATTTTCCTTGCCAAAGAAGCAACTAACTCTCTCTGGGAAGTTACTTTTCGTATTGAAATGATCTAACGCTACCATACTCATAGTCCCCTGTCGTTTTTGCGACTACTGCACCAAAAGAAAATCCACCCAGTAAACACGCAAAGATCGGCCGACTCGCGGTTTAATGATGGCAATGATGGCGAAGTGATGGCTATGGCATGCCAGCATTTTACCAGAGTATAAGAAGCGCTTGCCAGAATCAGGTAATCAAGTAAGCGTCTGTAAGTTGCTGGGCCATTGATAACGAAGGTTGATTGTTGTTTGTCAACGACGGTAAGGCTAGCTAGCCGCCAGTGGAATACCGCACGTCGGCCGCCATTTCATCGGCGCACAGGTCCTGTACAACTTCAAAGCGCTGGGCCAACACTACTGTGATGGAATCGGTGCATTTGTACGATGCTGGCCCGTTGCATCCGTGTTTGTTGCGCAAGATGGCGGCCAAGCGGGTGAAAACAGTTGACGGTCTTGTTTCCTAAAATAGTAGGCCGAGGAATTTTCGCCAATCACGACTATATTTATAACGTCCCTAATAGTCAAAATATCAATTTTTACCTTTCCATCTTCAAAATTCTTCGATTTTTCCAACAATAAAATGTCCACAAAAAGAATTGTACTATTGGAAGTATCTCTTGGAACTATTGGAACTTTCTTGATATCTACTGCCTTCGAGCGGATGAATGAACCTGCAGGAGTGTAGGCTAGACCTAGACTCTGATTCAGCTCCTATTCGATCAGCATTATTAAATTATTGAAATGTTCTAGTAGATCCCTGCAGTCGCATTCAAAATTAACAAGCATGGCATGGCATAGTAGACTCGCACCTTAACCTTCAAAGATCAAAGAAATTGAAAATATACTCATGTTGTCCACGACGGAGGATAGAAGAAATGGAGCACTTCAAACGGGGATGTTGGACCGCTTTTCTAGTATTAGGCTTAGAAAGTCTATAGGACTTCAATCACGAGATTGCTATGCTTCAACATAAATAGATGATCCATTTCCTAGACATTTTGCCATCGATATGTCTGTACATGCAGCGATGCTTGAATAATTTAATAAATATCCAAGAAGCACACAGCATGATTTCGGATGAACTTAATTATTGACGATCCGGAGAGGGCGATGATTGCGTTCGGGTATGAGCTCTACAACACACACACATGGCTCACCCCTCCTTCAATCGCTAATAGCCGTGGATGATGCGAATTTTCCGGGCACGCAAAAAGAAATTTTCGCGACTAATTCCGGCCGAGAAAATCCCCCACATAAAAATTCCACAGCAAAGTGACAGAAATAGGGGATAGCGGGGCTGTTAAGTTATGAGATGTAGGAGTTGAATTATAGAAAGTGACCAGTATCCAATTTAAGTTTAGTGTGAAAGAGACGGGGTCTGAACCGGTAACGGCCCCTCGGAGACCAAACTTCATCCAATGATTCAGACCGTCAGCTATCATATCGCAGTTGGGGCGCGCTCCCGTACTAACGAACGATGAATTGATAATGAATGTTAATTTTCGACATAACTGACGTAAGTGCGATCAAATTCATTTAGCCGAGGGACCGCCGGCCTTCTCCAGTTCAGGCGGGATAAGAAAAGTTTGCAAACGTCAGAAATAAGTAATCGATATTAATTAGGTATCGGGTAGGTAGTATCATCTGATGTTCTGTGTTTCGGTTTCAAATTGTGTCGTTGTCATTATCAATTTGAAACATTTAATTCAGCAAACGTTTCTTGCAGAGAATCCGTCTTCGGGAGATTTTATAAAGCCAAGGGTGAACCGAATCAAATAAAATGCTTCTAGTCTTCCGTAATAGCTACAGGGTTCCCTACAGAAAAAAGCACCTGGTTGAAAGTGAGATTTTCACAATGTCATTCCATTAAGTTGAAGGATTCAATGCGGCGTTTGATGAAAACACATACACGGTTGTGATTTGACAAGAACACCTCGGTTAAGCGTGACTGGAGGGTTCACTCTCTACTCTCAATCTAGTCGGCGCGTAGAAGACTATAAAACCATAAAACGCGATTTATAGGTTTATTGCTGCTGCTTCTCATTTGCGAGGCTACAAAATGTAAGCTTTTACACCTCTCTTCTTATGAACGGCCGAGGGTTGCTTCATAAAGCTTTATCTGCTGGCAGCTCCTCTGCAAGCAAGGAAGCTCCCACCAACGCGTCATCTCCCCTCTACCCCTGTATATTACATAACAATTTTTATTACGCTCTCATTTTATGCCCACTACCCAATTAAGCGGGCAATATTCATAACACGCAAGACCTGGAACTGTTTGTTTTCATTTTTCCTGCTTCACAAGTGCCCATTTTGAAATGATGATGGGTCTTCCTCAGGGTGTTTGTTTCAACAGTTTTTCAAATAAACAAATATCAATACACTAATAGGCGAGCGGCCGTTAGCGAAAAACGTGCATTTTAAGGGGTTGAGTGACCACGGGCGTACAACAACGATTTTTGTTTTCCATTAGTGAGTACTGGATAGGGGTGTGCCCCTTGTGATTTTTTTTCGAAATCGCCCCATGGGAACTCTCGCCAGGGCCCCATTTTCATCTTTTTTTCAAATTTACCTTTTCTAAATTTTTTGCATTCGACAGGTCATAACTCGAAGACTATTGATGATAAACCAAAGATTTTTCACCAGTACAATACTTGGACAATACTAAAGCTCTCCACATTACCTTTGTGGTCCATTTCTCAATACGTACCCTCCTGGACTATGAAAAACATAAGAAGTACAGAAATATGTCACAAAGACTTTGATATGCGGGGAGCTATATCATTTTGTCAAAATAAGTGGACATATATGCGACAACATATGTAGAGGATACCCTAAAGATGTTTTTGGGAAAAGGGCGTTGCAACAGGACTCTTGGTTTTTGAATTATGATTTTTTCAAAACCCGACAATGATTCATGCGAGCGGCACCATTGGCAAAAAATGTGCATTTTCATGAGTGGATGAGAAAAGATGAAGGTGTAAGGTACAACAACAGTCTTTCTTTTGCTTTACTCAGTAGTAGGTAGCTCAAGGTTTGGTTAGACTTGAATCAAGGTTTAACCTGAACTACCGTTTCAACTATATCCTTCCTTAGGAGTCGTCTACTCCACTGCAACTTTTTTGAATGTAAACTTGTAATGCAGTGATTCTTTCAAATGAGTCTCATATAAACCCAAGTTCTTGATTATTATTCTGTTGTCTATTTCACAATGATGACCTTTTTTCCAAATGCTGGCTGTCTTTGAAGGTAGGTATCATATTAATAGAGTGTTATTGATTTGTGCATGTGGTTTTCTTGTTGAATTTCTTATTGTTGATGTTCTTATTGCTGTTATTTGTTATTGTTATAAAAGCGTCTATAGTGTCAAAACCGACTTCTCACACCTTTTGGCTTCTAACAGATTGTTCGCCCAACTATTTTAAAACAAGGAACGTGAACGCACCGAGTAAGCACACCTCAAATTTATACCTTTTGCACCAGTTCAAGCATATTTCAATTTGTAGAGAAAACTGTTAGTGCAAATTTGCAATGGCTGGTAAACGGTCAAACCAGACATTTGCAACTGGTGGAGAACCACCTAAAACTAAAAGGAAGGAAGCAGATACGGAAGCGAATTTTGACTGGAATTCCAAGTGTATGTTTTGTAGCAAGCCACAAGATTTACGCCATAACAAGACACTCTCTTTGGTTGAAAAGAAACCCGAGGAAGTACGTAATAAGTGCATCGAAGTTGCCAAGATCAGGCAAGACGATGAGCTGTTTAATCGTCTGAGTTCCAGAGCTAATCTTCTTCATGCCAGATATCACAGAACATGCTATCAGCTATATGTAACATCCCGTAATGTTAACGCCGCGCAAAAAAAGCTAGAGAAAGTAGAATTTGATGACTCCGAACTTCACATTCAAGCTGCAAGGTCTGTTTTGGAGGACATCAAAGTCCAGTTGGAAAGCGAGGTATTCAAGCTCCTGGTTTTATGCACTTTACTGAAGAAGAAATTATCAACAATGAGGGGAGCGGAAGGATCAACAGATATGCGATCTTCTTTTGTGAAATCAAAATTCATCAAAGCTGGCGGAAGTTCGATATTGTTTTATTCGCAGAAAGGAAAGTGCGATGTCATGTGCAGCAAGTCATTCCCAGTTGCAAAACACCTTTTGCAGTGTACAGATAATGAAGAGATTGAGGATGAAAACTCTTGGAACAGTGGACCAAAAATTAAAGCGGATATAGATATGGACACTGAAGAAAGGCTCACACTAATGCGGGCAGCAGAAGTTCTACGTGCTAAAATACACGCTATCCCGACGACCAGAGAGTTCCCCGTTCCAAAAGATGTTTTGCTCGAAAGCTCGGAGTTTTCTGTGCCTAAGCAATTGCAACAATTCTTGCATTGCCTATTCAGTATTGACACTCCAAATGATGTACCTGATCTGAAAAACAGCGAGGAAACATTAAGACGGCGTGTTCTCACTGTAAGTGAAGTAATGTTTTATTGTGCTCGTCGTCGTCCAAAATCAAGTGTCACACCACCGTTCCATATGGGTCTGGCTGTTCAACTGCAGCACGAGTACGGTAGCCGAAAACTCGTAGAATCTCTTCACTCTTATGGATTTTGTGCTAGCTATGATGAACTACGTAGATTCACAACAGCAATTGCCGAAGACGAATTAAGTAGATGTGAAGACGTTTTCGTACCTTCAACCATCATACCTCGTCATGAAGGCGGTGAGTTGATTCAAGAGGGCGATGATAACGTGGACATAAATAAAGAGACCATTGATGGGAAGGGAACTTTCCATTCTATGGCGCGTGTTCTCTTTCAAGATCAGTCCATATCACAGACAGGTTCCGAAACTAGGAGATTGAGCAGAGCTCGGACAAAGGCATTACAAGTTTCAAAGAATAGAATGGTCCAATTCAGCACTCTCCCCTTCACTTTGCCCAATCGTAAAAATGAACCCCCACCGTTTGACAATGCAGTAGCTGCTATGTTAAATCTTGCCAGTGATATTGAGCCTCTCCACTTCAAGGATGTTTCATGGTCTTTGCTACGTTTCAAGTCACGAGGCGCTTTGCAGCTACTCTCTGGAGACGTTAGTGCGCAGATAATTCCTGTGTGGACAGGATTTAATACAAAAACTTCCACTATAAATAGAAGTGTTACAGTACAAGGCTACTCTCCCACAATAGACGAACGTCCTGCCGACATGCGAACAGTGTATACCGTACTAAAACGAGGCTATGCAGTTGCATTGAGCTGCGGACAAGAAGTACACATACATACATTTGATCAACAGCTTTACGCAGTTGCGCAGCAGGTCAAGTTTGCTGTCCCAGATGAGTTTCCAGCTCTAGTTATTCGTCTTGGTGGATTTCACAGCTTGTGTACTTTCATTGCATGCATAGGCAAACTTTGGGGTGATGGAGGGTTGCGAGACATGCTTGTAGAGTCTGGTGTTTATGCTGGAAATACGGTTGATCAAATGCTAATGGGAAAGCAGTTCCATAGGGCCATAAGAGGATTGACTATCGTATACGAATCATTATTCCAGCTTTGTATTCAGAACTTTGTCAACTGGCTTGATGATAACGACAGCATGGTTTTCGACGAAGTACTCGTGAAAATTTCATCTCTGCACATCACATACAATGAAACCGGTTCTCTGCGCTGCGATGCTCTTGCTGATCTATGGCTAGCTGTTCAGGAAGTCTTGTGCCCAATACTTTCCCAATTTCGCGAGGAAGGAAGGAACAGGTCCCCCACCTTCAAATATTGGGACGACTGCATGCAGGCTCTACAGATATTGCTTTGTCACATACGTGCTGAACGAGACGGAGACTGGAACTTGCATTTAGCTTCTCAAGCTAACATGCTTCCTTACTACTTTGTTTGCGACAGACAGAACTACGCCCGATGGGCCACATTATATGTTTTGGACATGATACAACGTCTCCCAAGCACGGTTCTCCACGAATTTCATAAGGGAAAATTTGCAATTCGATTCACACCCGGTGCCTTTCGTGGCCTTTGGAGTGATATGGCAGTAGAAATGTCGGTCATTCGTGACTCTAAATGTGACTCGGGAATCATAGGCTTCACCCGCAAAGAATCTACAGTATTGCGTTGGACACTCACTCGGCACATAATGGGAGCTTTTTCTAGATCTATGAGGTCTCGCAGCGATGATCCTGGTACAGAAGTTGAAACAGAAGAAGGATTTTCTAAGTCGAACACAGAAGGCGAAACCGCGATTAAGAGGGATGAAATGCATGTTCGAATGGTAGTGGAACATATCAAGGAAAAGATGACTGATCCCTTCTCTTCATCCGACGAGTTCCTAACGAATATTTCTAGTGGTGTAGTGGCAACAAAAGACGTTGAGAAATCCCTGCTAGAAGCTAGACAGAAAGGCCAAGAACAACTCCAAAGGTTCATTAAAGACCGCCTTGAATCGAAAAATCACGAACGGAAAAGCTTCTATGCGCCTATAAAGAAGTCAGGCCTCAAGACGTTTGCCTACATGGATAAGAAGACTAATATTCGCCAAGGTGGACAAAATGTCAAGAAAATTGTCTCGCCTGAAGTGCTGTTTCAGCGAGCGCTATCGTTGTCAAAAAGCCGAAGCGATGTCGACTTGAAAAAAGTCTTGAGCTATCCAGCCACATCTGTCCCATCATCACTCTTCAAGGCCGATGGAACCAAACGAACAACAGCAAAATCCGAGTTGCTACATGTTTTGGAAAGCGAGATAGCGGGTAAAGTCGTGCACGACAGGCCATCATCTGAGATAAATGGAACAGAGACAGTGTGCTTGGTGGATGTGATGGCTGAAATGCATCAAATGAAGTATTCAAAAGCATCGCAGACATTTGACGATGTGGGTCGACATTTTCTTGCAAAAATAATTGCAAGGTTTTCATATGCCAGCCAAGTCCACCTAATTTTTGATCGGTACGATGATTTGCATTATCCCAAGTCCCAAGAACAAATTCGACGCTACGGCACCAAAGAAAAGCGCGTGTATGAAATCCAGGGAGGTCGACCAACACCAGACTGGAACTCATTTCTTGCCGTAAGCAAAAACAAGAGCGGTTTGTGTGACTTCTTGTCTCAATGGATAGAGGATAATGCGCCGAAACAGTTGGCAGGCATGGATAACAAATCAATCATTTTGGCTGGTGGGTACCACGACACAACGCTTTCAAAAACGATAACAGGCTCAGGTGCAAATAAATCGCAATCGTATTTGTCGAACCACTCCGAAGCAGACACACGAATAGTATTCCATGCAGTAATGTACTCGAGCATCACAAAAAAATCACGTCGGATTTTTGTTGAGTCACCCGACACCGACGTTCTTGTGCTCTTACTTTCGTACTACCACACCATGTGCAATAAACCTAGTTTGTGGTTTGAAACAGGTCGCTTCACAGGAGTGCAAGATCTACGTCGATTTATTCCAATTCATACACTTGCTGATCACCTTGGAGAACATTTTTGCAAAGCTTTGCCTGTCGTTCATTCTCTAACAGGGTGCGATACAGTATCAGCAATGTATGGCGTGGGTAAGAAGAAAGCCTTTCAAGCGTTGAGAAGAATGGAAAGCTCTCAGTTGGATCTGTCACTTTTGAGCATCATATCATCATCCAACACATTATTGACCGACAAAGTTTCAGAAGCAAGAAAATTTGTTGTACTTCTGTACGACTCAAGCAGAAAACACGTCAGAGATCATAGCTCCCTGAACGATCTCCGAGCACAACTAGCTGTGAATAAAGGGAGCAACATTGACAGGCTACCACCATCGGAACCTGCATTTGTGCAACATGTGGCACGAGCTTCGTGGCAAGCACATGTATGGGCTTCGTCACATGAATGTAACATGAAACCTCAACCAGTGAAAGATTGTGGTTGGGTGATCGAGAACGACGCGTTAATGCCTTTGTATTTCGAAGGTCAAACCAGCATGGAAATGCTGCAGAATTATTTTTGCAATTGTCGTGCCAAGAAACCTTGCCAAGCCATCTCCCTCTGTCCATGTAAGGCAATTGGCATGCTCTGTTGTGAAGTTTGTTCGTGTGCTAATTTGTGTAATAATAACAATGATAATAATTAAAAAGATGTAGTATGTTATAATATGTTATACTTTTTGTGCTTGTGCTATGCGTGAGTCTAGCAAGTCTGCAACATTCAACATAAAAATTTATATCTTTGATGTTAGACTTCCAATCTGGGTAATTCCAAAACCGTTTCGAGATAAGACATCACACTTCATGGTTTTTGTGTTAAAATAATGAGAAAATAGGTTTTTGAAAAATGAGAGTACGATGAAGTTGTTGCAATTTTGCACCATTTTACGTATCACCCTGTAAAAAATTCACATGAAGTTTCTCAACATTCACTATTATACAGTATGGGTTACAGAAAGATTAAGCTAGTTTACGCAACAAACAAAATGGAAATCGCAATCGGCAATCGGGAGATATCCAAAGTCGGACCATTTTTCCGATACCGATAACTTCGTTGTTCAGCAGTTTAGTTAAAACGGTAGTTCAGGTTGAACCTTGATTCAAGTCTAACTGAACCTTGAGCTACCTACTACTGAGTAAAGCAGAAGAAAGGCTGTTGTTGTACCTTACACCTTCATCTTTTCTCATCCACTCATAAAAATGCACATTTTTTGCCAATGGTGCCGCTCGCATGAATCATTGTCGGGTTTTGAAAAAATCATAATTCAAAAACCAAGAGTCCTGTTGCAACGCCCTTTTCCCAAAAACATCTTTAGGGTATCCTCTACATATGTTGTCGCATATATGTCCACTTATTTTGACAAAATGATATAGCTCCCCGCATATCAAAGTCTTTGTGACATATTTCTGCACTTCTTATGTTTTTCATAGTCCAGGAGGGTACGTATTGAGAAATGGACCACAAAGGTAATGTGGAGAGCTTTAGTATTGTCCAAGTATTGTACTGGTGAAAAATCTTTGGTTTATCATCAATAGTCTTCGAGTTACGACCTGTCGAATGCAAAAAATTTAGAAAAGGTAAATTTGGAAAAAAGATGAAAATGGGGCCCTGGCGAGAGTTCCCATGGGGCGATTTCGGAAAAAAATCACAAGGGGCACAGCCTAATCTAGTACTTACTAATGAGAAACAAAAATCGTTGTTGTACGCTCGTGGTCACTATAGCTCGAAAAACGGGGAACGGCCGCTCGCCTATAAGGGTCGCTAATAAACTATTGAACTAATGAATAAATAAACGGACCCACGCCCACGGTTCTCGACTTCTCCTCTCTGGAAAAACTGAAAATTGTCCAACTTTTTACCCCGTGAACAGATTTTCACCAATTTCTTTTCAATCAAGAGGTGACTTGGACATTTCCAACAATTTTTTTTCCAATTTTCCGAGAATTTTCCTGTTGAAAATGTAAAACCAGCCTGGGTTATCGCGACCGGACTTGAATAACAGAGCTACCCTCAAATCTTTTTCCAAATCATTTTATTGTAAAAGTCGTCAATTAGGGCTTCACTTCAAGCTCCATGCTCCATCATTCAACTCTTGATTCCGATAACCCAGGCCGGTTTCACATTTTCAACAAGGAAATTCTCGGGAAATTGGGAAAAAAACTGTTGAAAATTTTCAACATACCTCTTGATTAAAAAGAAATTGATGAAAATCTGTTCACGGGATAAACAGTTGGAAAATTTGCAATTTTTCCAGAGAAGAAACTCGAAAACAGTGGGTTCGATCTTCTCTCGAACTTTCATTTCTAGCATGTCTGCGCGTTAAAATGAATATTTCGTGGGGCTCACCACCGCATGTCGAAGTTTGCACTGCAGTTCTATTTCAAATCCACGGAATGTGCAAATTCCATTTTGAAAAAATTACCGTCGGGAAACCGAAGCCATGTCGATTTTGGAAATAGGTTCACATGTTTGGAATGGTCTTAATAGTCATAGGCATAGAGGACCTCAAAACGGATATGTCCGTCGAAAAAAATCATATCATCATTGTTGAACTTCTGATTCCGTTCCGATTTGACATCATCAGGCTTCATGAATAATTCATTATAATTTGAAAAAAAATTCACAGAAACGGGGATCAATCAAATCAAATCAATTTATTAACCTTTGAAAATTTATACATCAGTAGTATAGGTAGGCACGTCGAATGATAATATGTAGTAGGTTGTGATTTCGAAAACATTTATCAAAACATTCCATTCAAAAATGTTGGTACAATAGTAGTTATTATAAAAAAACATGTAAAGGTAGTTGCAAAAGATTAAAAGTTATAAAATATAAAAAATCTTCTCCATTGACAGCCTCGAGTCAATAAAAGTTCCCATAACTGACTTTCCAGCAGTATTTCCACGTTGGATCGCAACACTGATCCTTTGTCTTAGGTAAAGTTTGGATCGTGGTTCTTTTGTGGTTGTTCGCAATAAGTTTCCTAAAGAATCGATGAAGTTGATTACATTCAAGCACCAGGGACCTAAGGTTTCCACAGCAAAGGGAACGATAGAGTAGTTATTGTTCTCCAGATGGTTGTGTTTGTTCCTCTTCCTTGTGACCGCATTTGCAGCAATCGCACCGCCATTAGGTGAAGCAGACTCCACGTAAGATGAAGCCAGCGTATCCACACAGATCGTGTCCCAGATAAGCATCTGACCTCGTGTTCAGGGAATGAGAGTTACACTATCAACCCGCTTTCCTTCCCTACTCAGACCTGCTGGATCTAGAACTGATGGTATTTTTGCTGACTGCATAGCGCGGCAGATTATGTTATTCAGCTCCTGGTGTCTGGAGAAGCGACCTGTACTTTTAGGACAGCATAAACCATGCGATCCATCGCTCTCTACATTCTCACCACAAATGCACCTGTGTGGGACACAGATCTGGCAACCAAGGCGAAGGGCAGCGGATATACGGAAAGTATTGTTGTCTGAAAGAGTGCCCAGAGACCTCGATGGAAGCGTTGTCAGCCACCCACTTGATTCCGCTTTCATGGCAGCAAAGTGTCTTGCTTTTGCTTTTGGTGATGCAAATGTCAATGTCAGCGTTTCAAGGATTCGGCTGCTATTGATCGTGTCCCAGTTTCGTTAGACCTTCTTGGCTGTTGGGATAAAAACTCGCTTGCTTTCAACTGACCCACTCCACAAAATAACATTTTAAGACATACGTGAGTAAGCTAAGGCATAGTACACTGACTTGAGTGTGTCTGAATACATGCTAAATTTTAGCTTTTTGAGGACAAAATATATCGAGTTTAGTTTTTCACAAACAAGGTCGACATGAGCTCTCCAGACCAGCTCACTACTCCGCTACTCCAAGGTCCATGGGGTAAGCCCCAGACCAGACGTCGTCTGCCTTTACAATTATTGATATGTGAGTCAAGAATGATACTATCCATGACAGTATCGCACCCCTTATACCCACACTGTACAACTTAGCCTCAATAAAGACGCGATCCACCGAGTCAAATGCTCTAGTCAAATAAAAAAACAAAGCGGCTGTGAACTCATGCTGGTCAATCTTTTTATTGGCGAAATCAACAAAATTGATAGTTGCCGACTCTGTAGATCGCCCGGACCTGAACCCATGCTGTGAGTCATCGATTATTTTTTTCTCAGTCAAAAAATCCATGATTCCACTTTGAACAATTTTTTCCATCACACCAGATACAACGCTCAAAAGTGAGACGGGCCTGTAGTTTGAAATTGAAGTAACATCACCCTTTTTGAATACAGGCGTCATTAAAGCAAGTTTAATACATTACGGGAACGTACCACTTTCAAACGACTTATTTATTAAATACAGGGTGATTCATGAGTGACCTTACATAGGCTAATGGGAGATAGATGACTTCGAGGCGAGTCAGGATCCACTGAAGAAATTTTATTTTCTCCAATGGTTACGAAGATACAGGGTGTTTTGTGTGTTTCGTATGAAACTTTGATAAGCGATATTTCTGAAACGCCCAGAGGTATTTTGTTGGAATTCACCAGTAATATTTCTCTATTGGAACTCATCCCGAAGCCATACCGGGTAAGTCAAAATCCAGGGCCGGGCTAGAAAAAAGTAGCCCCTTTGTTATTTGATCAAAAAGTACGTTTTCTGATCGCCTTTCTAAAAATCTGTTATCGGATTCAAAAAGCTAAGGAAAAAGGCTTCAAGAATCACTCTTCAATTTAGATGGCACACCTGAACCGTTTTGACAATAAAATTAAAAGTAAAATTTGTGGGTGAGTTCCCATTTTTGACCGGACATAAGCGACTCATTGTTTGATTGAATTCATTCAAATTCATTTTTTAACTTGTCTCTGTAGAATAGAAGGGCTTGGCAGGAAGAAAAATTCCATAGCCGAAGATTTTTTTTGACGACCAAATCGAGTCTAATTTTCGTTTCACTCTCGATTTTGTCATAAAAAAAAATGGTTGGCTCTGGAATTTTTCTTTCAATCAAGCTCTTTTATTCAACAGAGACAAGCCAAAAAATGAATTTTCATGAATTCAATCAAACAATGAGTCGATTCTGTCCGGTCCAAAATGGGAACTCACACACAAATTTTACTTTTAATTTTATTGTCGAAACGGTTTAGGTGTGCCATCTAAATTGAAGAGTGATTCTTGAAGCATTTTTCCTTAGCTTTTAAATCCGATAGCAGTTTTTTAGAAAAGCGGTCAGAAAATGTACTTTTTGATGAAACAAAAAAGGGGCACCTTTTTTCTAGCCCGGCCCTGGATTTTGACTTACCCGGTATGGCTTCGGGATGAGTTCCAATAGAGAAATATTACTGGTGAATTTCAACAAAATACCTCTGACCGTTTCAGAAATATCGCTTATCAAAGTTTCATACGAAACACACAAAACACCCTGTATCTTCGTAACCATTAGAGAAAATAAAATTTCTTCAGTGGATTCTGACTCGCCTCGAAGTCCTCTATCTCCCATTAGCCTATGTAAGGTCACTCATGAATCACCCTGTATAATAGAGGAGCAATGATCTCATCACACAAAGTAACGGATACTTTCGACGGAATTCCGTCAGTGCCCCTAGACCACTTGTTGGCTAGCGACATTATCACAGTCCGAAGTTCACTGTCACACGCAGGCCCGAAGAACATGCTCGAGGAAACAACAGGGGAAGCAGTACAAGAACTCTGCTGTGGGACCCCGGAACGCTATCGCACCTGGTGATTGTACCGGCATGATGAAGAGAAGTGGTACGTTCAGAAGTCTTTGCCAGATTTCACGAGTAGGACTTCTGGACGTAGTGATCCTGTCCTGGTAGTAGCGCCCTCACGTCTCCAACAGCAGCTTTCGAAGCTGTTTTTTCTTTGAGTTGTAGTCCTTTTTAAGCAAATAACATGGGAACTCCCTGTAGAGGCGATAGATGCACCTCCCGTTGCTTAGAGCGCACTTCATTGGTCCTTCACTCACGATCACTAGAGGCTCTTACGGTCCCGGTGATCCTGGTGGGGCAGGTTCTGTCAAGGTGATACTTGAGGATGCTAACGGAACTCTCAAATGCCAGGTCCATGCTGTCAGCTTCATACACCGCAGCCCAGGTCTCTGCTATGATCGAGGTCCTTAAATCGATGATTTGAGGACTTGATTTGAACATTATTCATTTCTCAAAACAGTTTGCCAAGTCTTCATTGGCACAAAATAATGAGCAGATAGTACCTACCTACCTGTCCACATCACGGCTTGTTCGTCATGATCTATGGAAAAATTCGACCATTTTCCTTTACTTTCAAGTTGCACACGCGACACCACAAGCAAACCCACTACTATAGGCGATTGAATTTAAGATCCCAGCGCCAGGTGGCCAATTACGGAACTGTCCGAAACAACTTTACAGATGACAATTTGACCTTGAACTTGACAGTTCGGATTTATATTTCAAATGAATGTCACCTCGACTGACACTTTTCAAGTTTAAAACTCGCGCTTCGTTTTCATCGTGATAAAATACCAACAAGAATTCCACTTCTTGAGGAGATTCTGCCTAAAGGATCCAACAGCTGATGCGGACGTCCCAGGACTCTCAGGGTGTCGGTGTCAATAATAATGTGGGCGCTGGAAACGACCGGCACGTTGGAAAATACCTCTTGGATTTGATGGGTTTCTTGTCTAGGACGTCGTCCTTAGCTGGCGGATGTCCATCGAAGCAGCATCCTCCCCGAAAATGGCATGAAAGTAAAAGCCTTTGCCACTCACAAGGGTGCTGTGTCCTTGTCGATGATGATGGTAAAAGGAACCCAAGGTGTGAGGTTATGTTTTAATCTTGTTTTGCTTTCAGTTTTTAGAGAAAATTTCCGGGTTCAGAGAGCGTTGTAGCCCGTATCCTGTTCCCAAGTGGCTCCCCGAAATTTTCTGTTTCCTTCTGGTTTCCCCCCTTCGTTCTCATCGGAATGAAAAACGTCCTTCTCTCAACAGGCTGATATATTTCGATCCAATTTATTAGGGGCTTTGTTACCTTTTAGACTCTCCGGATGGAAATTTTGAGAATCTTTTATTCTACCCGGGGTAGAAAACGGGGCCAGAGAGACCTCTGGGGTACATCACCGCTACAGTATCGACTAGCTCAGTTCGGAAACATTACCGAGTGTGCCAGCGTTCACGAATCACAAAGGGGCGCAGTGGCACGGCAAATCAAAGACCTTGATTTAGCAGTGACAAACATTTAATTATGAAATTACTCTAAATAAGTTTACAAAGGAGCACTAAACAACTAATCAAGAATTCGACGACCTATAGGCGATGAATATAATGTTTCCAAAATGAACCTGCCCGGCGAATCGTGCGACGTCATCAGCCCAGCAATCCCAGCCTCCAGATTCACTGCTTCTCTGCCATGCTCCTCCAGGTTCGCAGCGAGTCGGCCCCTCTTGTCATGCCGTCCACCGGTAACAGGCCCGCACAGCTGTCGGGTATGTTTTGGGGAGAATTCTCCCTGGACGCCACCTTCCATGTCGCTGCTCCGGTGAGACGGTTGATTTGCCGTGAAAGGTCGGCTGCGGCATGACTTTGGGCGTTCCCACTGGACCTGGAACATGACAGAGAAACAGTAATCGGTCACAAAAAAAAGGCATAAATTGCACGATGACAAGGCCAATACACAGGCAACCAAGAAAAATAAATCAGTTACATACAAGTCGCAACAACAGGTGGTATTGAACTCGTCGGACAGATAACCTCAAACACCTTGACTTAATCAAACAAAATCGTGGAAACTGACATCCCCGCCCGTCAACTGGCCGACACGGCTGCCAACCTGACAGACGGCAAAGTCCATCGACAGCAGACACTCCCAGTCGCACAACAAACAAAAGTGAACAAGGTTTTTCGCGTTCGGCGCACGACCGCACAATTAATGCCAAACTGACACCGTGCGAGCGAGACGGACAAACCTTCAATAATACAGGCAGGCATGGCACGCAGGCAGAGAAAAGAATCAAGCACGAGAAAGACAAGCTTTTCGAAATGAACTTAACTTTTCCTGTACTCGAAGTCCGGCGGGTGAGTTAGATTCCGCGGGACCCCACGAGCGAAGCTGGTAGAGTGCATTCGGTCGCCGACGGCACGGGAGCACAGAAACATGCAGACGATAGCCCCCTTGGTCGTTGGACGACAGCAGAACATGTAGAGGTGGACGTTGGCGCTCTTCTGCGCCTCCAAGGCCGCAGAAAATATGGACGGTAGCGCTCTTCCGCGCGGGCGAGAGCGTAGATTGAGGGTTGGGCCCCCATGGGCATCCAAGGACAGCAGAAACAGTTGTAGGGTGAACGTTAGCGCTCTTCTGCGCCTCCAAGGCCGCAGAAATATGGACGGAAGCGCTCTTCTGCGCGGGCGAGAGCGTAGATTGAGGGTTGGGCCCCCATGGGCATCCAAGGACAGCAGAAAACAGGTGTAGGGTGGACGTTAGCGCTCTTCCCTACCTTGAGGGGGCGCGGGGTGGACTAGCGGCGCGTTCATCACACTGGCGAGATCGGTACGGGCATCCGCAGGTGGACAGGGAAACGGAGAGCGTCCTCTGATGAATCGACGAGCAGCCCCCCGCCGAAACGGCCTGTTTATAAAAATGTACCAATAAAGAACCTGCTCTCCGGACGTAGACAAGTTGAATGGAACATACCCAAGGCGCTCCTCTTCAGAGTGGTGCACGCACCGTAAGTGTACTACTCACACATGACGTTTTTCGATACACTGGTTCGAGGCGAAAAGAACGAAATCTGGGCGCGGCCGGTTTTATAGGGACGCCGTTTCTTGCCCAAAAAAAAACTCCGCTGTTTTTATCCTCGACGGAACATTCCATGGCCGCACAGTCCGACTGTCGCTGCCAACTCAGCGCCGAGAAAATCACCAGAACCTGACCACCCCGAGTTCAGGTCCGGGCTCAATTTTTGAAGAAGGGCCTCGCACCCTGAGCGCTCGAAAATCGAGGTCGTAACAGCTTCTTTGGAGCATCTACATGGTACATGGATGTTACTACAATGTTACAATACAAAAATGTGAGCTACAATAATAAACTTTTCAATTTATAACGGCTTCTCTTTCTCGGATGAATGTTTCAAGAGGGTGTACCCCGAGGTGTACCCGCACATTTCTCAACACAATTTCGAATTTTGGGGCGGATCACTAGCACTTGCTTCCATTTCAAAATCCTCTTGATTACATTTCCGTGTGCCAGTGACAATTTCTTCACTGTGTAGTCATCTCAGGAAATTACTGGAAAGCGATGTTCCGGAGTATGGAAAACTTCAGAACTTTTTCCAACTTTTGACGTACCTACTTATGTCAAATATCAATTTCGCGCCACAGCCATCGTGACTGTGCGCTCCGGGCGCCGCGCCGGGCCGAGCGGGTTTAAGTTGGTTCACAGATCTCACACCAGGGTGCGTAGTCCTTATTTTCTATCGCCTATAGATTGTTGATCAAGCAAAATTCTGCAAAATTCTGCAAATTCTGATTTTATTGAGATGTAAAACAAACGCTGGAGAGCAAGAACAGTAGGTATTTCCATAAAAAGTCGTGAAACTATTCTGAAAAATCAACAGCAATCGTTCCTGCTCTTTCGCCGGGGGAATTTCAATTACGAACCCGCTTCTATTGAATAAAAGATACTACATGATACACACCTATATTTTTATACCCCCTAGAACGGAAATTGCCACCGTGTTGTATGCTTATAGGTGGTGCAGATATCAGAAGCAGCAAAAAGGAATGCGTAAACAAAACCAAGGGCAGTCGGGCGAAATGATGCATCTCAAGGGGGGAAGTAAACCGGGAGAGCAAGAGTTCGCTGTGTATACCTACCAGTAGTTGCCATTTGGATTAAAACGTTATTTGCTAGTTTTAAGTGATCTGGGGCCGTCAAATTCTCTTGCGGGCACGTCGGAATAATTAGTTGTTTAGCATAAAATACAATGCGCAGTTAAAATTAACATCCGGAATTGAAGCGCGCTTGATGATGCTCCCATAAAAGGGTGCCAGAGCCAAATCGAGCAATCCTTTTCCCGGCGTCGGGTTCACGCATACGACAATCTGTTTCAATTTCAGAGATTCTGTTTTTCCTCCATCATCGGCAGGATCGGAAGGAAAAAGGACAGATGTGCGGTGCATTCTGCGTTTCGGAATAATTGAAGATCAAACATCACATAGACCCGATTGATCAAACTATGTAAAATATGTAACAAATGGGGGCACATGCGGCGTGGCGGTGGGGTGGGGGAGGGGCGCACGATGAAGCCGTCACAGAGGGTTGCGTGGTGCATGGTTCGACAGGTCCTCGAGCGCACAGGCATATGGTGTTGCAACATACATTAGCAAGTTGCATATCGTATGCAGCCTGGGGGTGAGGTGCTGCATGAAACATGTACCTACATACATGCGTGGGGGGCGACCCCCCGGCGCCGACGCCGCCCCATCGATATTCAGAGTAATAAATGCTGCATACTCTAAATCTATTTCATGCCACTTATGCGCATTAAGCCCGGAAACCGTAACGCGTTCTCTGACATTGTTAGAGAGAGGCCTTGCATAATTCGAACACAATCACCGGCGAATTACGTCGACGGGCATCTAATGCACTTAAGCTGCACTGATCCGGGGATGTTTGGTGGATAATGGGGCGAAAAATTCAAAACGATTTGGTGGTAGGCAAACAAACACTTATTCACCAGCAATACCTGTCACTTACCAGCTAGTCCGGCGGTTCATCTGATGAATTGTGCACTTTTTGTCAAAAGCGGGATCATACTAGTTCTGTGTTCTGTGATCCTAACAAAAAATTTTGATGAGTGGAGTCCCTATCGATTTTTCCCCTGGGGGAGAAAGATTTTTTTAGGTCCCTTTTCTAGATCGTTTTCTTGGTTCTCCATGAAAGAAGCCGATTAGATTTTATTTATACAATTTGAGTGAATTTAAACAATGTAATATGACTGTCAAAATTGGTCGACTAGTGGCCTGACTTGAGCTAGTGTTTGGCGGTAGCCACCTCGGAAAGTATCAGCTTCAAAAAGTAGAAACTTTTCAGGAGCCTTCATAGAAAGACTTCACAGCTTTTCACTTTGTAAGACTTCTGGTCACACTCGGCTCGATATGTATCTCAAGTGCTTATTGAGATATCGACTCCCATTACACCTACCTATGAAGGAATACATTGGCTGTAATAAAAACACACAGTTTGAAAACTTCCGTGAACACAACACTTCTTGTAAATTGCTGTTCGTTCTGTAGCAGCTACCCGAAAGTGCCATATACAGTGGAAACACGATAGTTTTTATCCGGTGTCTGTACCTTTTTCGGTGGTCTCGTTTTTGTCGGGGGCGGCGTATGAAGGCGGCGTCTGTTGAAACCGTTTTCCTGTAATGGCAAAGGCGCAGAAAACACGATTAGTTTTGTCCGGTCTCTATAACTTCTGGGGTTCTGTTTTTTTGTCGGGGACGGCTCATGGGGGGCGGCGGCGGCTGAAACTATTGTTCCTGCTATGTCGAATGAACAGGAAACACGATGGTTTTTGTCTGGTGTCTGTAACGTTTGTGGTTCTGTTTTGTCGTCGGGAGCGGCGTATGGGGGCGGCGGCGGCTGAAACTATTTTTCCTGCGATGTCGAATGGACAGAAAACACGATAGTCTTTGTCCGGTGTCTGTAACTTTTGTGGTTCTGTTTTTCCGTCCGGGGCGGCGTATGGGAGGCGGCGACGGCTGAAACTGTTTTCCCTGCGATGACGAATGGACAGGAGACACGATAGTTTTTGTCCGGTGTCTGTAACTTGCTGGCTTCCCGTTTTGCGTCGGGGTGGCAGCGGATTTTCAACGATAAATTAATAAATTAACCTATTAGTGGGCAAAGTTATTTTTTTCAAAAAATATGTGTTTTTCCATCATATTTAAGTAAAAGAGTCTTGAAGAAACACAGCAGAGGCAAAATTTTGAAAATCAATTCATAGGTTTTTTGTATTTTGGGCGTCCCTTATAAGGGACGCTGCTCATTGTGGATCAAGTTGGTGGCAAGTAAAAAAAAATATACAACTGTAGAATGAAGTAGAATATTTATTGAATAATATCTTAATATCAGTTATAATACCGGGTGATCATTTGAAAACTATCCACCTGCAATATCTCCCGATTCCTAATGCAAATGTCTTTGAGCAAAAACAGGTCGATTTTTATATCGAAGGGGACATCTAAAACATACATTGGAGAATTTATATCTTAAGCCCCCTCGCCCCCACTCACCCCAACTTTAAAATTTCAAATGACATTACCTACCTTGCGATACATCAAATTAAAGAGAATTAAATTCTTCTTCTAAAAAAAATATTTTGAAATTTTTCAACCCCACCCCCTGTTCTGCCTAAAATTCTCTGAGTGTCCAAGTTAATATTCTTGACCTCCATTCCCCTTCAATACAGTGAACGTCATCCTGCACAGCATCGAAAGAGAAAATTTTCTATAAAAAAAGTGCCACCCAAATTTACCCCTTCGCTCCCCCCACCTGACCTCAAAAATTTAAAATGTCAATACCCACTTTGTAATACATCAAATTGAAGGAAATTGAATTCTCTCCCTGAAAAAGATTTTTTCACAATTTTTAAAGCCCCCCATTGCCCCCCTAGAATACTCCAAATGGCCAATTTATTGGGGGAGGGGTAGAAAATTTCAAAAAAATTCTTTTCGGAAAGAGAATTCAATTCTCTTCAATTTGATGTATCACAAAGTAGGTGGTGTTTTATTAAATTTGGGAGTTGAGGTGGGGGAGAGCGAAGGGGTGAATATAGGTAGCACTTTTTCCACCGAAAATTTTCTGCTTCGATGCTATCTAGGATGAGGCCAACTAAATTAAGAAAAAAATGAGGGGTCCAGAATTTAAAATGGGACAGTCAGAGAATTTTTAGAGAAAAGGGAGTGGGGCTGAAAATTTTGAAAATATTTTTTCCAGAAAGAAAATTCAATTTCCTTCAATTTGATGTATCGCAAGGTGGGTAGTGTCATTTGAAATTTTAAAGTTGGGGTGAGTGGGGGCGAGGGGGGTGAATATAGAAATTTGCCAATGTATGTTTTGGATGTCCCCCTCGATATAAAAATCGACCTGTTTTTGCTTTAGAAAATATTCACTAGGAATCGGGAGTTATTGCAGGTGGATAGTTTTCAAATGATCACCCGGTATATGGGGTAACAGCAATAATTTTTCTGGTCCTTAATTATCCTTGAAGCACTGCTTGGGGTACAACCGCTTCAACCTCCATGTTCTTTAAAATTCTTGTTGAGCTTCTAAATGAGGAGCCTAATTTTGTGAAGCCTATTCTCTCTGAATTGAAATGAATATATTTGAACAAAAAATTAAATCTTTTTAGCCGCATGCTGGACGTCATCTTCGCTAGACCAAAACAGCCTTCTGTTTGGCTACTTTTCATACCCCGATAGAAGGAGAATTCCTAAAAATACATATAACTCATTTAGAGTCAAGTCCAAGTTGTCGTTTCTTTATTGAGCATATCTGTTATTCTCTCAATAATCAAGCTGAGCAGCTCTTCATTAAAAAAAAGTTTGAAACATTCAACTGGAGACTAGAGTAGCGGCATTAGAGCTGGTCCAAAGATGGTGGTTTGGGATCACACTCTATGCATATGTCATTATCTGGGACTTCCGTAGGATTTTGTAGCCATTTTATTTTCACAAGATTCATCTCTGTGTTGTTAGTTACAAAAACCAGGGGAGAAGTTTAGATAGGGAAAGTATGTATTTCGATTCTATTGTTAGGCTACTTTCTAGGCGCCCTTGTAGCTCAGATTATGACAATAATAGCCAGTTCCACCAGCGAATTTAATCATTGTTAACTAATTCAGATATTTTCTCTGGTAAATATTGGCCTAGTGACCACAG
This sequence comes from Anaspis maculata, assembly GCA_949128115.1. Classification (NCBI taxonomy): domain Eukaryota; kingdom Metazoa; phylum Arthropoda; class Insecta; order Coleoptera; family Scraptiidae; genus Anaspis; species Anaspis maculata. The sequence goes on along the minus strand of OX421962.1, from coordinate 34,696,494 downwards.
AAAACACAAGTTTCACGGAAGATTATGGGAAAATGTTTAGACCACGACAGCTTATATGCATTTTCCGTGGTCATTCAACCAGCACTGCCCTTAAATCTATCAGAGAATATGTCTCAATTAGCTAACAATAATTAAATTCGCTGGTGGAACTGGATGTCAGTCTTCATTGTCATAGTCATCGTCATAATAATCTTTTTCTTCTTCTTTGTTCATCAATTTCACAAGGCTGATTCAAAATATCGCGTGGTAAGTGATTGATATTTCAACATGTTCATCGTCGGAGTGACCACTATCAATGGGTGGCAGAATAAAAACTTGATCAAGAGGTACCACATCGTCATCATCTATAATGCCCAACAGTTATGCAAGTGTCAACCTGCAAAAATGTAGACTTCAAATAGTAGTCACAGTGGGCGGCGTCCCTTATAAGGGACATCACATTATTCCTAATATTTTGTGAAAAATGTACGTCTGAATAACCGTCCAATCAACCGAATCTATCCACTATAGTTATTTTCAAGTAATTTATATGAAAACACCGCCAAAAGTAGCATGAAATTATCCTATAAAGCAAGATACTTACCCTCCACGTTGCGGGGAATAAAGTTCAGAATCCATTTTATTGTTGAAACACCAGTTACACTTGTTTACAACAAAAAACGGCTGAAAACACTTGCCACAAGTCTGGACAATGATATTCGGAAGCGTGCGCTCTGATAAACCCCCATTTATTGAAGTTATCAAAACAAATGGCGCCGTCCCTTTAAAGGGACGCTGTCCACTAATAGGTTAATCCAGAGGCGTTAGAAAGAGCTATCCCAAACCGACCTAGCAGTGCAAGCAGACTGCAGAGAGAAGTGCGGTGCGGTGCAAGTGCATCATTTGCCGGAGAGCACACATGCGTTGCCAAGGCGACCCGACTCCCGGCGACACACACGAAAGCATGACAACGATCCCGTTATCGACAGACAAACCGAGCGCTATTCTTATGTATACAGGCTGGTCCAGGTTATAGTAGCAATAATTCACCGTTTGATGGTCCATCGAAAACTAGGTCGACATGCATAATTTAGTTTTTCTCCAAAACGCTTCCTAAGGGAGATAGAGCCCTTCAAAGTTCAGTTTTTGAAATCTTTTTTTTGCAATAACTCTCAAGCCATTGAAGCGATTTTGACCAAATTTGGTACAAATGCTTACGAAATAGATATTCAACGCTTGACGTGAATAAGTTTTGTCAAAATTGTCCTGTGGCGTAGATACGGGGGGATTGTTCAACTTCTCCCACCCCATTTTCTACGCCATTGAATATTTTTGAATTTTTTTTTTAATTCCTTGTTAATTTAGAAAAAAAAGTTACCCTTGTAAAATTTTGATTAAAGGCTTCATTTCCGAGATATTTGGGTTTGAAACTTTTGGAAACGCTTTGAAATCGCGACTTTCAAAAACCTAAAAATTAAAATCCAAGAAAACTCATGATTCCTCAACTAGAATAAGTTTTCTAGGTCATGTAAGTGGATTTACTGCCATTTTTTGCTAAGAAACGAGACGTTTTCAAAGAAAAACAATTTGGGCAATGGGAAGTGGCGATTTCGAGATGTTTTCCCAAGTAGAGTTGTTCTGTGTCCATCCCGTTCAATATTGGCCAAAGAAACTCAATCAGCATCCTACGGTAGCGCTCTGAATTGACTGTGACCGTAGCACCTTCATCATTTTCAAAAAAATATGGACCGATGACTCCGCCAATAGCCCAGTCAATCCAGACTTTGTATCATAAATACCGGGCCGGGAACAAATTCGCCCAAAGCTCATTTTTGGTACAGTGAGTCCTTAGACCATGAGAACTCACTAGTCAACTTTCTTGGACTTTCTCGCGTGTGTTTCATGGTCCTCCATGTCTTCGGATGTTTTGAGTCGCTGTAAATTCCAGTACTCGCCTGGAATTCGCACCATGACCGCAAAAATGATCCTATTAAGTCGTAATTCGACGCATTATATCCCATTGATACCATTTTAGCACAAAAAGTGTCGATCATTGTTGAAGAGGGGTCGTTGGGGGGCGAAGCTCGGCTAGGTGGTTCTTTTTGTTTTCCTGGCCATATAGAGCCGATCTCGACAAGTTTGGTATCTTTTCCGAATGAATTCATTCTCCTAAACTCGAATCCGATGTGTATATTTGGATAAAAACAAGATCAAACAAGTTATCTTGAAAAAACTTGTTTTTTGTTTGACAGTTTTGACTCTTTTTTTTCAGCTTTTTTTGTTGTTTATCTTTGAAAATGTCCTAGGGGCCATCATATTTAAGTGTATTCTTCTTGAAAATCATACACTCGATGTATAGCTTTTTTCCCGAAATTAAAAAAATCGATTTGAACTTGGCCGGCCTGGCGCGGCGTCTACAAGTGACCAGAACACTACAGTTATCCCCCTCCTCAAATAACTCAAAACCCTGCAGTGCGATTCATTGCGATTTTGTTTTTGTTACAGGGAATTCAATTCTGCACATATCTTCGGACTTTCAAATATAAGTTAATATTTTTTCAATAGTTCGAGCTACTTTCATTTGAAGGTGCACGCTGTAGTGTTCTGGTCAGTAGTAGGTCAGGTTCAAATCGATTTTCCATTCTCGGGAAACAAAATTACTCATCGAGTGGATGATTTTTGTGAAGAATACACTTCAATGGAATGGCCCCAGGGACATTTTCAAAGATAAACAACTTCAACAGCTGAAACAAAATTGTCGAAACTGTCTAACAAAAAAACAAGTTTTTTCAAGTTAACTTGTTCGAACTTGTTTTCATCCAAATTTACACATCAGATTCGAGTTCAGGAGATTGAATTTATTCGGAAAAGATACCAAGCTTGTCGGGATCGGCCGAAGGATCGGTTCTATATGGCAAGGAAAACAGCAAGAGCCACCTGGCCGAGCTTCGCCCCCCCCCCCCCCCCCACGATCCCCCTCTAACAATGATCGACACTTTTTGTGCTAAAATAGTATCAGCGGGATATGATGCGTGAAATACCGACTTAATCGGATCATTTTTGCGGCCGTGGTGCAAATTCTAGGCGAGAACTGCAATTTACAGTGACTCAAAACATCCGAAGACCTGGATCCTGGAAGACCATGAAGCACACTCGAGAAATTCCGAGAAAATTGACTGGTGAGTTCTCATATTCTTAGGACTCACTGTACCAAAAATCAGCTTTGGGCGAATTTGTTCCCGGTAGAAACCTACGTTTACTGGGCTACAACCCAAAAACTGCACCAATCTGTTACCTGCTTTGGATGAAGAGATTTCTCGACAATGGTTTTAGGATTTTCGGAGGCCCATATTCGACAATTTTGTTCATTGACGTACCCATCCAGATGGAGATGGGCCTCGTCGCTAAGAATAATTTTTCTGAAAAAATCAGGGTCGATTGTTTGCATTCCCTGCACCCAATTAATTATTTATAGCCGTTAATGAAGCGTACATCTCTCCATTTTCGAAAATAGTGTGGTTTTAACTTGACTTACGTCAAGAAATCATAGCAATCTAGTATATGGTTAAATAATGTCACAGAATCTATAATGAAACCTCTTATTGGAAAGCCCATGGTTAAAAAATGTCACATAATCTGTAATGAAACCTCTTATTGGAAAACCCTTTAGATAATGTAAGTTTTTGCAATATTGAGTTAAAAATTGAAACTATCCAAAAAAGTTATTGGTTTCGAAAAATCCCCAAAATTTTCGGACCATACGTTACATCATTAACTTGGAAAAAAATAACTCGTCAAGAACAGTCGTTGGAGAAATAGTGTTTTGTATTCTCTAATTGTTTTTTCAATTTTTCAGAGGTTGAAGCTCCCATCAGTTTCACCCTGGCGACGCCAGGGGATTATTTGGGGCTGTTTGCACGACTTTCGTTTTCTGCCAATACAGGGTGTTTTAGCGATGGTAGCGGAAAATTCAACTGTGAGTAGATCTCGTCAAAATATGACAAAAACTTACTATTGTAGACAAAAAAAGCTGAACGCCAAATGAAATAAAAATTAAATGAAATTTGAAATGTCAGTAGATGAACATTTCAAAATTTTGTAAAAGGCCATTTAGGATTGTCATTTTTTGCCAGTGATTTTTTTTTGAGTCATAAGACAACGAGTAAGACAATGTTAGTTGCGTCTTTGATTCCTTTGTATAGACCAGTAGTAGAAGAAGGTGAATATGAAAATGGATCATTTCTATCCACTGTACCTACCTATCTATCAACACGAACCCGCAACACGGACCTCGATCAAGAAAGAGTTTCCTTTACAGAACCGACCCGGAGGAAACACGACCTCGAAGGAGAAACCGCTCCCTGAAACGTGATCCCTGCCCTGGAATTGATTCCATTGAATCACCTCAGAGTAGGAGTGATAAGGTGCAAACTGCAAAACCAATTTGCGGAAGCGTGAGGGGGGCTATATCGCCACCTAATGTGAATGTTTCATGCGGATGCGGTTCTATGTTCTATACAGGACTCGGAACATCTGCTGTTCTGACCAATGTTGGGAGTAGACGTCAGAGAAGAGGACCTTTGGCTGGCGGGCGAGAAGGTCGTCGCAGCCGACAACTTTATAATTATTATTCAATTTTTGCTCACACGATCGGACACGGAAGATTAAAGAAGAGAATAGTTGTGTATTCATCAACTTACTTACTTAATCCTTTTGCCTAGTTTACCCTTACGGGTGTAAGGCGGCTTGTGTACCACGAACCGTGTATTTATCAAATCGTTAATTACAGCCAGAAGCTCGTCCCTATTGCGAGCTACGACGCGATTCTGCGCTAATTTACGGACTAGCATACCCCACATGTTCTCAATCGGGTTAAGATCGGGGCTCCAACTCGCCCAATCAAGAACGTTAATATTATTTTCTGCAAGCCATGTTTTCACTCTACGAGCCGTGTGAACGGGGCAATTATCTTGCTGCAAAGTAAAATTGTTATCTGGGTGAGCTCTTGACACTGAGGGGAGCGTAACGTTTTCCAAGATGCTGACATAAACATCGGCGTTGAGGCGTTCATCGACATGTAAAATTACCCCAGGACTCTCAGCAGAGATCCAAGCCCACATATTACATAATTTACCGAGAAACGTCCTCTGTTGCTATTGTTCTGCATAAAGCGAGGATTTGACCGTTCGTTTCTAGGTCTGTAGACTTTAATGCGACCATTTGGGCATGATTTAAAAACTTTCTCGCCAGTAAAAATAACGTTGCGCCAAAAATCATCATCATGTGGCAGGTGCTCCATAGCAAACGCCATCCGGGCTTCCATCTGCTGAGGCGACAATCCTGTCTTTGTCGCAGCTCTCTTACACCTCAATCGGCTCTCCGAGACGCGGCGAATGGCGGCCTAACATTGGCGAACGGATCGTTTGCTAACATCTGGATTATTGCCTGATCGTCGACTTCGGTGGTAGCTCTGCGTCTGCCAGAACCTGGCCGTCGTTTCACTGTTGAATTCTCCCGCCACCTGCATATGACGTTGTGAACCGTCCCTTTGCTGATACCAAGACGGTCTGCTACCGTCTTGTACGATAGTCCGGATGTTAAGCGCCAAATATCACCGCCACCTTGCATTTGATGATTTCGCGATACCACTTGGTACGAATGTTATGTGTACCCATACCTTCATTTTAAGAGGTAGAGCCAAGATTGCGGTCCGTGCAGACGCCGTATATAGGGTGATCAAAAATGCAAAAACTGCAACTCATGAACCAAAAAAGTTGGAGTCATGAAAATAAGCATGTATAGGTTCACAATTCAATGCTTATCAACTTGAAACAAAGCGCGTCTGGATATCTTCAGCCGTTTCTAAGATATTTTGAATTTAGTATGGTCGGTTTCATGGAAATGGACATTTTCCAATAAATCAGTGATTTTTCAAGAAATTCGGATGAAATATTTCATTTTTACAAAGAATGACCTTATGAATGACATGTGGTGCGTTGCCATTGTCTCCACCTACTATTTTCGAAAATATGACAGTCTCAGTCAGTAACTTTTTTGAACTGGACGCTAAGAAATGAAAACCTATTTTTACGAGTTTTATAGCTCTTCGGGGATCACCACGACCAAAATGACTATTGTAAAGATGGTTATGGGGTTTCAAAACAATCCATTATCTTGTTTGATCTGTTAAGCACTCTTGTGTAATTGTGCATATTTGAAAATGTGATCTCTAAAGGTGCGTTCAGTCAGCTTATTTAGCCGCAAGTTTTAATTTTAGTCGTAAGCGCTGCATCGCTCATTGGCTGTTCTGAGGAGGCTGATTCATAAGAGCCATTGGGCGTCTCTGCGCTTGCGACTAAAATTAAAACTTGCTGCTAAATAAGCTGAGTGAACGCACCTTAATACCGAAATTGACCCACATCGCCAAAAGAAACAGTGAAAACACGAAAAATCCACCAAATTAACAAATTTCCCAAATTTATCCCATTTTTTCGTGATATATTCATTATCATTATATTCCAGAAATGCAGAAATGACTAATGAAGAGTCGAAATGGTTCTGTAATTCATCTCGATAGATAGATAGACCATCCAAGATATTGGATGGTTTTGAAACCCCCATATCCCATATTCATTTTTACAGTGGACATCTAGGTCGTGGTAACCGCCAAAGTGTTGTAGAACTCGTAAAAATGGATTTAACATTTCCTTATGGAATGGTCAATTAAGAGATGTTACTCACTGAGAACGCTTAATTTCTACATTTCGATTGTTGACTATGAACATTACTACAAGTTCCAATCGATTTCCACTCACTCCATAATGAACGAATTCAAGATGGCGGCCAAAAGGATAAAACCAGTTGACTGACATATTTTCGAAAATAGTAGGTGGGGACGGTGGCAACACATCACATTTTATTCATGAAATCATTCTTTGTGGAAATGAAAAATCTCATCCGAATATCTTGAAAAATCACTGATATAAATATTTGAAAATGTCCATTTCCATGGAACCGACCACTAAATTCAAAATATTTTAGAAACGGCTTAAGATATTCAGACGCGGTTCATTCTAAGTTGATAAGCATTGAATTGTGAGCCTACATGCTGACTTTCATGCCTCCAACTTTCTTGGTTCATGAATTGGAGTTTTTGCATTGTTGATCATCCTGTATACGGCGTCTGCACGGACCGCCATCTTGGCTCCACCTCTCAAAATGAAGGTATGGGTACATATAACATCCACACCAAATGGCATTGCGGAATAATTCCGTGCAAGGTTACTGGCGCTTACCATCCGGACTACGAGAGACATTTTGTCACGTTTGACACAGAAAATGACAAAACATTATTGGTTGTCCTGAGTGATGCCTGGATGGCATGTTCTTGGTAACACTGATTGCGGCTTTACAGAACTTTGTATGTCGCCGGCGACAGCGTCGCTGGCCAATTGGATTTGATCTGCCTGTACTCCCCTACCTCCCTCCATAATTCCCGCGACATGATTCGTGTCGTTCAAATTATTCAACTACAGTGGAGTGGAAAATTGTCGCCGGTTACATACGAAGTTCTGTAAAGCCGCCATTACAGAACTTCATTTGTTGCCGGCGACAGTCCCCCACTCCACTGTAGTTGAATAATTTGAACGACACAACGACAGGAACTCGTGTCGCGGGAATTATGGAGGGCGGTAGAGTGGAGTACAGGCGGATCGAATCCTTTTGGCCAGCGACACTGTCGCCGGCGACATACGAAGTTCTGTAAAGCCGCCATAAAGCTGTATTCACAGGTCAAAAATTTGAAAAGTCATTTATCTGTCGTTCAATTTTTTTTTGTCTACAATAGTATATACCATTTTGCAAAGTTCGGCTTTGAAGGATTCTTCGTCAAATAAGGGCATCAGGAGTTGATCCAGTGTCTGTGAAATCCCATGGGTATATCTTGCCGACTCACGTGAAAAGCTGACCATGAGATGTTCAGTGCAACCGTATTCAAAATTATTATTATTATTATTCCCATTATTGTTGTACCGAAAAAGGTAGCAGTTTCTGGAACAAGGAGAGATCGCATTCTGCGGTGTTGTTGGCCGCTTCGTCGGTAAAACAACTGCTGGTACGACACTGTGACTGTATTGGTCAGACAGAGACGGTACACTCCGCGTCCCCTTTTTCATAACATCCTTGTAACTTGTTTTGAACACTCTACGTTCTCCTGGATTATTTTAAGATACCATCTGGAACATACAGACAAGCTGGTACCGTGAAACCTTTCGGTGTTGAACTGCTGGGGTTGTGATCGATGTTGTCATAGGCGTCAACTGTGAAAATGTTTCTCAAACTAGCCGGACACGTTCAACCCCTTCCTGAGCACGAGAAACAACAAAGTGGCACATGGTGGGAGTTATCTCTTGCACTCTATTGTATGAAATGGACAAACTAACGTCGTGGAGCTCACTGAATTCCTCTTTTGTATCTCACTGCAGTAAATGTAGAAAGTCCCATGTGAACACACAATGGTGATTTCTGTCTGCGCTTATGCCTGACAACTTGTCCATGAATTGTACGATCTTGCATAATAAACTGCGCAAAGGTCAACGCTGGCTGAGTAGCTTCAGCAACACTGTGAACTTCAGACCCGTACAAAAGAAGATTGACTGCAGTTAAAAGCGAATGCGGAATTGCATCGCATTGCGCATTTTTCGAAAAGACACCTTCGAACGATGAGGTCGCCGATGACATTTCCGTTCTTAGTACTCTAAAACGCGACGAACCCCACTGTATTTGCGTCAGGATCCTCATGACATGCGTTGGCAAAAAGGTTGTTTTTTTTTTTCTTCCGTCAACCAGAACATACTTTCCGCGGTGGCGGTCGTTTTGTTAGAAAAATCACCAGTTAGAAAGAGCGTAAGTTAGAAATTTGGGCTTGTAACGTTTGTTAGGAAGTATCCCGATAATACCTGAAGGCCGATCTGTTGGGATGTACTAGGGAACCTAAATAGACTGTTATGTTTAGATCAACCTCTTCGTTCAATCTCTTCCACCGGTTAGGATAGGCTGTCTGACTTCTACATGATTCGAGTGGGCTGTGTTTCTGGCCGCCATCGGCCAATCGCGGCCTGAATCGCGGCCCACTAGAATCATGTAGAAATCCGACAGCCTATAATCGTTGGTTAGAAGTAGTGTATGTTGGAAAAATGCCACTGTAGCGTAGCTTAGAAAATTGGTCAGGTCAGATCAGGTCGTGTTGTCCTTGTCAGAATACAATTTTCTAAGCTACGCTACAGTGGCGTTTTTCTAACATACACTACTTCTAACCACTGATACTAATCGGTGGATCGCAGGTTAGAAGGAGCGTGTGTTAGAAAATCACGAACAAAGAGATTGATCTAACCATGACAGTGTTTTTAGGTTCTCTAGTATATCATAACAGTTCGACCTTCGGGTATTATTGGGACACTTTTTAACACACGCTACAAGCCCAAATTTCTAGCTTACGCTCTTTCTAAGTAGTGATTTTTCTAACAAAAGGACTGTAGTCCTTTCCACCACTTTTATGAAGTTTCTATATAGGTTCGGGAAGTGGTCTATAAAATTGTGTCGCAAACGTGTGGTGTGAGCTCGGACTTTTCGCTCTTTGATTCGAGGAGAAACGCCAATCTGTCCGCATGCATAGAAGAAATCTTTTTCATCTCGAATATGATGTCGGTCGTCGAACTCTTCAATAACAATTTCTGTTCTATGTACGAAGCGAGATCCGCGAACGCCATCGCCATCGATTCACACACTTGGTCTGCCAGAAATGACCAATGATCCGATGAAATCTCGAAACTTTTTTCTGCACGATTACAATACTTCCCCTTGTTGTTGTCCGGTGGTTAACCGGCATAATCTACACAAACCTTGCAGTTTTGAGTACAGCACTGAGATTTGGCAGGGTTGAAGTGCTTATCTATACCTTACTTTCAAAAAGTGGTGCTCAGATGGCACTACTTGCAGACGCCGTATACAGGGTGTTCAATAATGCAAAAATTCCAACTTGTCAACCAAAAGAGTTGGAGTCATGAAAGTCACCATGTAGATTCACAATGGGGTACTTGCCCAATTTTTTTTATTAGCTTAATCGATAGTATGGTCAAAAATAATGTACTCGTATTTTTTCTTTTTCCTATATTCCCAAAATTGCGGTTGTGATGCGTGTTTTAAAAATATATTTGTGACGTGACAAATATACTAAAAACTAAACAAACAGCACTGTTGGATTGAGAACTCAAAAAGCTGTTGAAGTGGCATGAAAATATTTGAAAAATACAAAAATGAAAACTCCATCGAAGTTTCCTCACTGTAAACAACCTTTTGAAAAAAAAAATTGAAAAAGAAAATCTTTTTTACCAATGGATATATATTCTCTGGAAATTTTCAGGAAATACTCTTTATCACTCTGGTTGAAGATTGAAAGTATTTTCAGTCAAATCTATGTCATTGGCAAGTACCCCATTCAATGCTCATCAAGATAAAACAAACCGGGTCTCAATATCTTTAGCCGTTCCCAAAAAACCCTGAAATTGGTGGTCAGTTTCATGAAAATTGATATTTTTCAATAAATTAGTGATTTTTCAAGATAATCAAATGAAACTCGGTAGTCCCATAACAAATGAAGTCAAGAATGGAATGCCGTGTGTTACCATCGTCCCTATCGACTATTTTCTAAAAATTTGACAGTCAACTGTTTTTTTTCTCATTGTCGGGTGGTAGGCGTACCAAGCTTGCACTTTTGAGTACAGCATAGAAACTTGACACAGTTCAGGGTACAGGGTGATTCAAACTCGATGATCCAGCTCTGTAGCTCAGCTAAGGCTACTCCTAGGAAAACAAAATTTCTTGTCGTCGTAGGTGTCAATCTGGTCTTCAAATGGCCGCCAAAAAAAGTGATCCATCGCACCGACGCGACGCCAGCCGTCGCAACGCCAAAAAAAAAAATTCAGGTGAGGGAAATTTTTTGAAGGCAGCTTTTGGTAGGTATATAAAATAAAAATCAAAAGTCCCAATTCATTTGCCCTCAAACTGGTCATTTAAATAATGGCGAACATTACAATTGAAGTATTATGGGGAGGGGGGAACGCCATCCTGTTGCAGCCACATTTCGCTCCTTCAAACTAGAAGAACATTTTTCAACAGCAAAGGCAGTTCTTCTTGAAGAAAATTTGAATATCTCTCTCCTGTAAGAGACCCCTAATAAAAATGGGGACCCACAAGATGTCGTCCAATCAACCCACACCAGACGTTGATGCCATAGTGGCCTTGATTGGGCACTTGATGTATCCAGTGTGGATTATCATGACTCCAACGGTGCGCATTATGCTTGTTGGGAACTCCATTGCTAAGAAATCTTGACTCATCACTCCATAACACATGGCGGAGATAGTCCGGATGCTAGATGCATAAAATGGAATGAACCTTGCATTTTTTGATGAGAAGATGCTACTTGGTAGAAATGTTCTTTGCATCATACTCTTCCGATCCAGAAAGGTAGCCATCAGCGCCATTCATGCCGGCAGCGTATACAGGGTGAAACAGAAAAAAAAGTTGGAAAATAATATTCAAATACCCGAAGCATGTGGAGCCGTGTAATTTACCACATACAATAACTGTTTAATGCTCATGAAGTCACAGCAGACCGTTCTTGATTACCTTGAACCGTCTTTGAAATGTAGGGGAGAAACAGAAAAAAAAACAAAAACACTCTTTTTTCCATAAATAAGTGATTCTTAGAGATATTCACACAATACTTGGTATTTCTACAAAAAGTAATGTTAAAAATGATATGAGCTTGGTAGCCAATTCCTAAGCCAACTATTTCCAGAAATACGATTGTCAACTTTTCTTCCTCTTGAGCACCATCTTGAATCTGCTTTGTGTGAGGCATCGTTGAAAAAGTGATTGGTTATCATAATAATGGTAATATGTAATCATTGCATCGTAAAAACAACCTCCTCATCATAATTTAGTGACCTCTTCGGCGGGAAAGAATTGCCATTCATGTATTTTCTGGCTCTTCAAAGCTTTAGTGCCCATGATAGCATTTGCAACATCTGGAATGGTAAAATATGTCACGCATTATGAACCTTGATGTACTTTGAGGTAGCCTACCAAGTTTTGCAATCATCAATTGAAAGGTTTGTTCTTAAAAGCTGTTTGAACAAAATTTGTTGAATTTTTTTATGGAAAATGCAAAATATTGGATCTTCCACCCTTATTTGATCCCTCGTTGAGGAAAGCCTGAAACCGAAAGTCTCCAAAATTTTTATGCTAATGGTTCACTGAGAACTGCTCTTCAATGTGTAGTTGTCAAAATCTGCATAGTTGCGTTCAGATTCTAGACAGAGAGCGACAAAGAAGTTCATGCAGTGAAAAAAGACACAACTTTTAATGCAATGGAGAAATCCCGGAAATGTCCCTTTTAGATAGGCTTCCCGCAATACACAGGTTCTGTAAGACTCTCAAGCGTGGGTGAAAGGCTTGAAAGATTACCAACGTAAGGCTCTAACAATGTACCAAATTGCACATTTATGTTATAAAAAGCAAGGTCTTCAGACAGCTTTCAGTCTAGCTCTGGACTAGTTTTTTCTCGAATGTAATTAATGTCTTTTTTCACTGCATGAACTTCTTTGTCGCTCTCTGTCTGGAATCTGAACGCAACTATGCAATTTTTGACAACTAAACATTGAAGAGGACTTCCCACTGAACCATTATCATAAAACATTCGGAGACTTTCGGCTTCAGGCTATCCTCAGTGAGGGATCAAGTAAGGGTAAGAGCCCCAATATAACGTATGGTCCGAAAGTTTTGGGAATTTTTTCAAAAGCTAATAACTTTTTTTTGATAGTTTCAATTTCGTAACTTAATATTGCAAAAACTAGCGTCATCTTTAACAATTTCAAATTCGTATTCAACATATTGAAGATGGGCCATTATCTTTGATGGCTCTCGGTTTTCTTCTGCCATGTTCGATCATTCTCTGGACAACAGCAGGATTGATTTCTCAGAGCTCCTGCCTCCCAATGTACCGCAAGCTCGACCAATATAAGATTTTTGGTAAGTATTGAGCAGGATAGTATACGACAAGGGATGGGAAGCTGCAAATGAAGACCAATTACGGCGTCACATTTTTCAATAACATTAGAGAATTTCGCATTTGACAAATTGATACAGAAAATCATGGAACATGGCAGAAGATAATTGAGATCCATCGAAGATAATGGTCCATTTTCAATATGTTGAATATGAATTTGTTATTGTTATATATGATGTTAATTTATGCAATATCAAGTACGAAAATAAAGACTATTCAGAAAAAGTTATTAGCTTAAAACTATTTCCCAAAACTTTCGGACCATACGTTATTGTAATTTTTATAAAAAAACGTCACAAATTTTGTTCAAACAGCTTTTTAAGAATATACCTCTCAATTGATGATGGTGAAACTTGGTAAGCTACCTCAAAGTACATCAAGGTTCATAATGCGTAACATATTTCACCATTCCAGATGTTGCAAATGCCATCATGAGCACTAAAGCTTTGAAGAGCCAAAAAATACGTGAATGACAACTCTTTTCCGCCGAAGAGGTCACTAAATTATGACGGGGAGGTTGTTTTTGCGATGCAATTATTTCATGTTACCATTATTATAATAACCAATCACTTTTTAAACGATGACTCACAGGGCAGATTCAAGATGGTTCTCAAGAGGAAAAAAAAGTTGACAATCGTATTTCTGGAAATAGTTGGCTTAGAAATTGGCTACCCAGCTCATATCATTTCTAACATCACTTTTCGTAGAAATACCAAGTATTGTGTCAATATCTCGAAGAATTATTTATTTATGGAAAAAAGAGTGTTCTTGTTTTTTTTTCTGGTTTTCCCCTACATTTCAAAGACAGTTCAAGGTAATCAAGAACAGTTTGCTGTGACTTGATAACCATAAAATAGTTAATGTATGTGGCGAGTTACACGTCTCCACATGTTTCGGTTAGTTAAATATAATTTTTCAACTTTTTTTTTCTGTATCACCCTGTATACGCCGCCGACATGGATGGCGCTGATGGCTACCTTTCTGGATCGGAAGAGTACAATGCAAGGAACATTTCCACCGAGTGGCATCTTCTCATCAAAAAACGCAAGGTACTTTCAACTAGCATCCGGACTAAGAAAGCTCCCATTTGCTTCCAATTGGACCTGCATTTTTCTTACATACCCCACTCTTCGTTCCATAACTTCCATATCCCTTGGTTGAAGTTCTTGCAAAAAATGGCCTTTGTAGTCATGCAATTTATTGTCTTTCAGTATTCGCTGGATGCTACTGCAAGATTAATGCAGTTCAACGGACGCGTTCCTGACTGACCTTTCCGGATTCTCCGCAAAATAATTCAACCCTCTTGTTCAACATTGTCACCAGTTTTTACTCTTCTGAGAATCGGTTTGTTCTTCCGAGCTGAAAATGCATTTTGGTCAGCAGTTTCTATGGCGTAGAAATGCCGACGTGGAGGAAAACAAACTTGACACAACTATAGAAATAGAACCCAACTTTTTTCCCACCTGACGGTAGTATAACCGTTACACTGAGCAACGTATAGGGTGGCAAGGTGCCTATGTAAGAGCTCGCGATGTCAGTTCAGTTGGAGAGTCTGACGAAAGTTCGGCCGCGGAAATAATCTCATTACCCGCGAGATCAGCCGAGGGATATCGAATATCGTTCAGGAGAAAGTGTGTATATTAATTGAATAATAATAATACCCAACTCGAAATTTCCTTTATTAATTTATCCTTAAACATTGGCACTATGCAAATGCTCTGGAGAAATGGAGGCGTCTGGGGGCGTTAATATCGCGGCCCCCTGTTAATGTACTTAAACAAATTCAGCAATTAAGAGCTTAATTGGCTTACACCTTGCAGAAGAAAGAGCACCACCACCCTTCTCTCGACTTCTTCTTCGGCTCCTTGGATCGCGCTGCACGGAATATTTAGCCCATTCGTAGAAGTTTCAGAGGACGAGTGACACGATTAGCGTCGGGAATTCCGGGTTCGTTAAGAAAATTACATTACTCGTGGAGTGGGACGAGGGATCGGAGAGGACTTCCACTTTTTCAGTGAAATTGAATCTGAGTTTCGTCACTCTAAATTGCTTTATTCGCATCGTTAGGAATTGCCTGATTCAGGGAGAATATACTTCATTATTTTTTGTGCAATGCTTGAGGGGATTATCCGAAGGACCTGCACGTTTTGTTTAATTGCGGATTAATTAGCGAAAAAATCAACAACAAACACCGACATTGTACTGATGGATGGTGGTGTTTGTGGATGGGGAGCTCCTGATGACGCTTCAAGTGGGCGGCGGACTCAGAGGTCTTTGGATTTAAAAAGGGGGGATCGCGATAATTCCTTGGTCCAGTGGTCGCATTGTGTCTGGCCATTGGTTGAGTCGAGAGTCGTAATGTTTGCGCAGTATTTATTTATAAAGTCTTCTGCTCGGATTCATTTTAATCTTTCCATTGCAAACAGACCTAAACAAACACTCTTGTTCGATGGCTGCAATAATCATGTGGAGCTCGACATAATTATTTGCGTCAAAGATCACGCGCGTGATTCACTTGTTCTTTGCCTGGGGGTGGCCATACTGTGAAATTCCCAACATATCTTTTATACAAGTCGCGGAGAAAAGTTTATGTTCTCAGATGAAAATCAATCGTCTGAAATTGATTCAGACAGCATACATGCATAAGTAATGTGGATTTGTAGTACAGAGGGCGTTCATTAATCATGTATCCTGTTAACCTTCTTATCCCAGAGGAAGAAGCCATAGCGCGCTGCCTAGACGTTATGTTCCTTATTTTTCTCATATATCACGTGAAAGTCCTGACACTTGTCAGGAACGACCAAACAAACTCTAGATTGCGATTCAGCGGTAGGGTCGGTCTGCTGTTGGTATGCTGCTTTGCAATTTCAAGTGCCAATTATGTATTCCCGACACATAAGCAATTCTCAGCCAGACGAGAAATATGAAGCATTTGAAATTCTCTGTCACTCACCGGCCCGACGTGATACACCACCGCACGTCAATGACAATAACCCCTAGACGCCGAGGGGGCATGGCCGTATTTCCACAAGAAAAGTCTCGGAACGTAGCATTTTCTCATTAACGAGAAAAGTGGCAAGAGTCAAGATGAATTCAGAACATCCTCAAGCAAGAGTTTTTGGCAATCAGTTTCAAAATCTCGTCCAAAAAATGGATTACAAAAACAATAATTCTCTGTTGGGGGTGTGTTACCGGAGCAAAAAAGTCGAGGGCATGGCCCACAGGCAGCTTAATAATGAATTGCACCTGAGATAAGGCCGGGCGATAACGATGCGCACTTTGACAAAATGAAACTCGGTTTAACAGCAACAAGGAATTCCGCCACGCACGCACAGGGTATAACCGGCAATATTGAAATGGCCCTTAGGGACGGAATTATTATTATACGGTGTGCGTGCGTGTCCGCTTATTAATTGTTAATGTTTACACATTTACATGTTGGTAGTAGACTGGAACTTTGTGTCCATTGCGACAATTTATTAGAACGCCGCGAAAAAACAAACAAAGAGGCGTAGATAGGGCTTGTTCGCACGTTATTCCATGTTTTCTTTATTAACCACATGTGCCAAGAACCTTTTTTTTTTGGGAGCACAGTCCCGAATATTTTCGATTCCGTACCTCAAAAATGTTGCCCATATAAGTTCTGAATGACTTCCGAGACATGCGAGTATTTTCTTCTTGATTTTCTTATAAGTATGATAGTACGAAAGAATAGCTCACCTATACTATATACAATACACATTTTGTGTTGTGTTGGCAGAAATGGTACGATGCTAAATAGATCTTAACGCTTTGATCGATGTGCTATGTATAATGTGACAGCTGGTCACCGTCATCTTGACGCGATGCACCCGCAAGTAGGTACACTGAGAGAACTGTCCCTTTAACAAGTAATGTTGTGTGCTAATAGTTCACTCCAGACAAGAGTACCTATGTTGGATACGGCGAACATCACCCGACTTAATAATAAACTAGAAACTAGACGTTCTTCACAGTTGGTGTACCTAAATAACTGAATGAAAGATTTATGAAGCGTAATTTGATTAGTAATGTATAGCGTGATCAATATTGAATCCTGTGATTTTACATATAATTTCATGTTAACGAAACCTAACATGTATATTTATCAGTGAATAGTTAAATCTATGGAAGTTGAATGTTATCTTTATCAATTACTGATTACTTCATGATATACCATCGTGATCAAAGAAAACTGAGACAGAGCAAATACTTTAATATGAGTTTGGTTCGAATTGTAACTTTTTGAGACGTTTAGCGGCGGAATTTCCAAAATGTCGCAAATAAATGCAGTTCGAAAAGCTATCATTCGAACCAGGGTATAAATATCAAAGTATTTTTGCTCGGTTCCAGTTTTTTTTCTATTGCAGGCGTACTCTCCATTGACAGTCAGATTTTTAGGAAAAAGTTTCAAAAGTAATAATAAAAGAATTCTATCTTTCAGGATAAATTGAAAAAAAAATTAACAAAGCTCTCCGACCACCAGAACGCCAGATAATGAGACCGAAACTCACAGACACATGTTTCGCCCCTGTTGGGGGCTCAACAGTGCGCAGACATTCAGTCCAACCATCCGGCGCTGTGGCAGTCAGAGATCTTGGTAATGTATACTCAGGGGGACTCCTAATATGCGAGTCTCCCAAGCGGTGCCATCTACCAATGGCATTCTTCAGATGCTATATTCCAAAGTCATCAGGCAGGCGAGGGAATTGAACACAAATTCTACGTAAAGCCACACCGTCGTCAGCAGCATCGATGGTAAAGTGCTGGTAAAGTTTGGAAGACTCGCATATTAGGAGTCTCCTAAGTGTACAATGTACATTACTAAGATCTCTGACTGCCACGGCGCTGGATGGTTGGACTGAATGCCTGCGCACTGATGAACCCCCAACAGGGGCGAAACACGTGTCTGTGCAGTTTTGGTCTGATCGCCTGGCGTTGGGGCAGTCAGAGAGCTTTTTGTTTCATTGAAAATGCGAGGTGCCCGCTATGGCCCTGTGGTGTATCCTGGTCACGGCACCATTTCTGTAGTGTAACCCCCTTTTCGATGTTTGGCAGTGATCGTCGTTGTCCCTTTCCTTCCCCACGTTGTTTACCTTCTTACCTACGTTGTGTGAGTTCTTACTGATGGGAATGTGTCGTTGGGAATGAGGTTTGATTCTTGAATGAATCGCGAAGAAATCACAAGCAAAATGAATGTTTATTGAAAATCAATTTGCAAAGTTTTAAATGAATTTGTTTCTTTTCTCAAAACACCTTACAACAATAAACTGACACTGATAAAATGACACAACATGGATAAAGAACAACAAAATACATAACAAGAAAAATCATTACAAATTAGTTAGACAATGCAGGAATTTACAGCAATGAAATGAACACAAAATCAGATTAACAAAACAAAACAAGAAATAATTATGAATCATGGCAAACTGTCAATTTGATAAGGAAGGAAAAGTGACGTATTTGCTGACAGGCACACATGGGAAGAACACGTCAAAGAAACCCCTGCGTATTGCCTGGTTGATTGCTGAAAAATCCCTACCCAAATGATCTGAACAAAAGTCGAGTGTGAATGAGTCATGATGAAATGACAGAGAAGTCACTCCAGTTATGCATTGATCAAGTCAGCGTGAATCGGTGCTTGAACCTCCTTGGAACGTTTGTTTCGTTTACAAGTTATTCACTTAACAGAAGGAAACTCGCTCGCTTACGCTTTGGAGAAAAACTTAACACTCAGCAATTTATTTTACACTTTACAAACAGAAACAAGAAACAGATGAGAGGTATATAAGTAGAGAAGTTGGAGTTGGTCATACTTTTAATAAGCAATTGGAAGGAAGAAGTATTTTTAACGCATTCGCCCGAAATTCCCCAGAAGTTGCCCATCACAAACCCCACAGATACATACATACATACATACATACAAAGCAGAACAATGGTTAGTAAACAGTAATCACATGTAGTAAATAACAGTAAATACAAGAAAATCGACTCGAGCCAACCTGTGGCCCTCTCTTCGTCGTTTTACATAATTCTCCCCCCCCCCCCCCCAAATAAGAAAAGGTTAGTAGACTCAACAAGGCAGATTCATACAAGTGGTGGATCTCCCCCCCAGGACACGGAGAAGCGGCAAGTCTTCCTTTCCTGCCTTTACTTTCATGTATGTATAACCCGATAATGAACAATTGAATGTGAATGAATCATGAAAAGTACTGTTCTCTACTTAGCGGCTGATTTTGGCGTAGCAGAGTTTCTTTTTGTCATCTCACTGTTGTGACGTAACTTGTGGAAAAGAAACAATAATGAAACCTTGAAATACGCGCGACAGCGCAATTCTGAGGTCACGTCATAAGTGCGCCAAGTGCACACCCGCTAGATTACGGCCTTTGCCATCAATATTGAGATCATTTGGGGAGTAGATAAATTACATAAAATTCAAAGTATTGCGGAGCACCTTGATTTCAAAGGGAAAAAACTGCGGGTTATGCAAGCCCGTTGAGAACAAAGAGAACAAAGAATTTCGTGTTGGGTACAATAATTTTGCGGACAAAATAGGTATCGAAATGCATGATTTGGTTAGTGGGTGGAAGCCAGAATTACGATACAATAATCAGTGAAAACCTAACCTTAAATACGTAAAAACGACGCACTCCGGAGCACTAAAAATCACGTGTTCTTCACCACAGCT
Organism: Anaspis maculata; assembly: GCA_949128115.1. Taxonomy (NCBI): domain Eukaryota; kingdom Metazoa; phylum Arthropoda; class Insecta; order Coleoptera; family Scraptiidae; genus Anaspis; species Anaspis maculata. Next base: position 34,676,677 of record OX421962.1, on the reverse strand, counting down.
GATTCTTTTTTCTCTGCCTGCGGCTGCCGCTCGCGTGCCGGCGCCATCTCCCTATTCCTTCGGCAAACGCTACCAACGTCAACGACCGTACCTACTTCAGGTACCAACGTACAAACAAAACAAAGGGGGAATACCACAGCTCTAAAAGGCTCAATATTTGCGTGTTTGTTGTCTTCCAAATAATAAATGTGTTGAAATAGTTCAGAATTGTATTTCAGTAATCTCAAACGCTATTGGTTCAAAAATTTTACCTACTCTTGGTTGACAACACTAATTGCTCTTCGTGCTTCTCCAATTATTTTATGTTGAAAAGCCGGTACTTTGCAAAACACATCTATACAGGGTGTTTCAGCGATGATAGCGAAATATTCAACTGTGAGTAAATCTCGTCAAAATATGACGAAAACCCATGTATCATTTTGCAAAGTTCGGCCTAATGACGAAGATACAGCCCTTCAACGTTCACTGTTTTCGGATTTCAAAAATTTGTAACTCGAACGCTCGGTTCCCTACCTTAAGAAGCAATGTTGAGGAATCCATTGAAATAGTCGGAATCATGGTCAATTGAAGAAACGTTTCTAACTGGGAATCGTTAGTTTTGCTTCAAGATTATTGCCGATGACCATTATCATTGGTACCGTTTGATTTTCCTCTTATTCAGTAACGGGCAACTCCAAGATGGCGGTCATGAGAAGAAATACAATTGACTGTCATATTTTCAAAGATAGAGAACAGGAAAGATGACAACACAATCAACACATGGCATTCCATTCTTGACTTCACTCTTCATGGGACTACGGAGGTTCACCCGAATATCTTGAAAAATCACAGATTTATTGCAAAATGTCAATTTTCATGAAATCGACCACTAATTTCAGGATATTTCAGAAACGGCTGAATAATATATATTCAGCCGTTTCTGAAATATCCATATTATGGAGTTGCGGTTTGTGTTATCTTAACAAGCATAACATTGTAAATCTACGAGGTGACTTCAATGACCCCAACTAAATGATTCACGAGTTAGAATTTTCGCATTATTGAACACCCTGTATACGACGTCTGCACCGACCGCCATCGTGGCACCATTTCTCAAAAGTTGCTCAGAGGTCTAACGAACATTTGTGACAATAGGGTGCTCCACGGGTTTTGGGAAAAAATGAATTTATATAGTTACTAGAGCCTTCGTAGAGCTCACATATTTTCTATTTATTTTTTTGCGTTCATTTAGGCCCAAAAAAAATAAAGAAAATTATGCGTGACGTCACGCATCCTGAGACCAAGGTACGTTAAGAGATGGCGTCAGGTGAAGCTGGATTCCCAAATGCGAATATTGGGCAAGAAATACGATTTTGTATGTCAAATTTTGAATTCCAGAGGGCTCTGATTGGCCAGTATGAGAACTTTGACATAAAATTTCACATTTTCTGTTCGAATATTCGCATCTGGGAATCCAGCCTTAGCTGGTGTCATCTTTCAACGTACCTTGGTCTCAGGATGCGCGACGTCACGCGAAATTTTCTCCATTTTTTTCGGGGCCTAAATGAACGCAAAAAATTGGATAAAAAATATGTGAGCTCTACGAAGGCTCTTGTATTCAAATTCATTTTTTCCCAAAACCAATGGAACACCCCATTCGCATCGCTTGATCATTTTTTGCAAGGTTGTATGTAGCCCTTGACGTTCCGGACTATCTCTTGCTGTCTTGATTACAGCATTGCTGAAGGGATTTATCTCGATTTTCCAGTTGCTAAAATACATTTCCTGTATTAATTTCTCCGTCGTGTTCCACATATCTTCCACTTTTGACAAGCAGTTCACAACAACATGCTCACTGTATCCACTCAGTGGATGGTCTGTCATAAATCAAGAAGGTACTTCGAAGTCTCCATCATTTTCTTCTATAGCGTTACCTCTTATGGAACAATTGATTTGTTGTTCATGTGTTTGCTTCGTGCAATTGAGGATTGCTATTTGTTCCAGGAAATACAGTTACCTGTGACTGCATCTCAAATCTCACTGTTGATGAGTATTGGTCTGAAAATGGATTTAAATTGTTTACAGTTCGGATTTTTATTTTGCCCTCAGCCTCCATGCGACCTCACGCTGCCGAAAAAAAGCTCGAGGTGGTCTTGCCTCATTTTGTATGTAGGGAGGAATAGCAACTCTTGACTGACTTGACAAACCAATCAGGTCTTCGTATAAACTTTGGATTATCCAAAGTACATGAAATTTTGATAATCAAAAGTCTATAACGAGACCAAAAAATCCTGTCTTCCGATTTGAAGAAATTACAGAGTTTCCGTTTGCAAATTTCAGCTGCGTGACGTAGGTGATATCTCAAGTTTTGAAGGGCTCCAATGTTCGGGCGGCTTTCCTCAAACTGTAATCGTAGAGTTTTTGTGAACTCAAGATATCAGAAGCATCATTCATTGTTTTGTAAAATTTTGCTCTGCGTCACATAACCTTGATTCATGTTGTTTCAAAATGTGTTCACAAAAAAAAAGGGCGTCTCCGATGGAGTTATTGAAAAACTGGTTCACCAGTAGAACTTTCACTTTTTGAGTGAACATGGCTTCTTCTCAACTTGTTAGCCAAATGCAAACCTTTACTTCTCTAAAGCTCATTCAATTTCACGGAGTAATTGAGATTTATAACTTTCCTTCCTGAATCTGTGAAAACTTTTTTCTCCAAAACAGTTTCGCAGTAGTTTTATCATGTGCAACGGATCGGGAAAAATGGATATTTTTCGTGAACTTTCGATAAAGGATCGATTATTCTGGGGTCCTCAATTTTGCAGCCCAAGATTCTCGACAAAGTCAAGTTTCCTGGACACTCATCGAATGTGACACTAGCCATTACGATTCCGCATCTCTTAACCGCCTCAACCACTAGGCATAACAGTGATGCTTTTTGCTCGCTGAAATAAAGTATTATACTTTTGAAAAAAAAAAAATTCCGATGGAATCAGAAACTATATTGAAAAATAACTGACCCGTATTTTTTTATTCAGCCAAAAATCGTATCGTTTGGCCGCAATAAATAAACGAAATTCCTATATTCTGCCTATTTCTGACGTCATTTACATAGGCAGTATAGGCGGTGACTCGCTGTGACGTCAGAACTAGTTGATGTTATTTATTTATTGCGCCCAAACGGTACGATTTTTGACTGAATAAAAAAACACGGGTCAATTATTTTTCAATGTAGTTTCCATTTCAATCAAAAAATTTTTTCAGTATAATACTCCATTCCCCAATTGTCGTTAATTGCGACAAGCATAACACCATTGCCTCCATGGCTACCTGATACGCACAAAAGATCTTATAGGTCGCAGTGCAGAAAGGATCCTCCGAGACCAAACGACCACCTCTAATCTACATGGCTACCTGATTGCTATCTTGCTCTCCAACCACGACATTATATTTCCTCTGACGATGTACGACATCAATATTGTACTGTTGTTAGCGGACACTCGAACGCACCAGACAACCACTCGGGTCCCTCAGTGAATTCTACTCTTGGAGGGTAAAATGATCGGTGACCATGCTAAAGTGCGTTCCCTCCACACAGAGAGGCAGCCTCTCGATAGCCCAGACCACAGCGAGGCACTTTTTCTCAGTTGTGTCGCAGTTACGCTCGTTCTTATTCATTTCGCTGCTGAGATACGAGCTGATGATGACGTACTCACGATCACCGGAGCTCTAAGCTTGAACCGCTTGGTACGTTTTTGCGGCAAGAATTTGGCTTTTGAGGGGAATTTTGAGAAATATGATATGAAAAGTCGACCGGGGGTGTTTCGGGGACCTCGTGTCGTCTAGTGCGAGCCATACGACGGGGTTTTTCTTTAAATTTGGCCCTAAAAATGATCAATTTCGAGCACGGCACGGCCAAAGTGACAGTGGACGCCAATCTGACGCTGTCGCGATTTTGAAAAACACAACACCTCGGCATTTGAACAGTGTGTTTGTGGAAAAAATTACCATGTCAGCATGCGAAATTTAACCAGGGTCTTGAGGGGACCTTTTGTCGTTCACAAGGTACAACAAATACAAAGCCGCCTTCAAATTAAACGGCGTATGGATCAAAATTTCCAGGCCGGCTCTGGTATTGAAGGAGTAATTTAATCCTGATAAAAGCGAAATGGATATAAGAGGTACTCACGGTACATTTACACTGGGGCCAGATTTTAGCAGTTCACATTTGCAAATAAAAGTGGCCTCTTTCGTTCTGCAGAAGCAGATTCTTAGGCACACTTTTTTTGACGCGAGTTGTTTGATGGGAATTTTAGGATGATCTGCTGAAGACTTTCGGGTATACCACCGCAAACGATTTACCTTTCCGTCTGCAAACTTTCTCGGCGCTTCGATTGCCTATTTTCACAAAATTTGGATGGAAATACGGGGTCATTTCTGCCGGTTCTATGTAAACATTGCAAATGTCGAATGTAGCGTTGGCGTTGGCGTGAAGTTGCCGCCAAGTGAAATGGTTGTGAATCAGCTGCCAACTTCATGTTTGGTTGAAAATATAAGAATCGGAAGAATTACACAGTTTCACCATAATATAGAGGAAAGCGAGGACGAAAGCGTCTACAATCAAGCTACGGTTTTCTTTCGTCTTCGCCTATAGCCAAATCTGTTGGAAATGCGTTTAAAAAATGGCCCAGACACGATTCGTCTATAATCGACCATTCTCGTGCAAGCCAGACTTTTCGCGTCATGCAAACCAGATCCAGAGGTGACCACATACTTAAGGACGGAGTTGAATTGGTGAAATAAGCGTTGCGAAATCAATCCCTGTGGGTTTATTCCTTGACAGATTTTTACCATTTTGGTCTCTTTTGATAGCTTTAAGGATGTAATTTTATATAAAAAAAATAATTTTTCTGATTTTTGGATTTTGGAAATGCCAATAGGCTCGAACCAAAGAACATCCTTGTAGCTTTCGGAATGGACCAAAATGATAAGAATCTGTCGAGGAATAAACCCATAGGGATTGATTTCGCAACGCTGATTTTACCAATTCAACTCCGTCCTTGAATAGCTATACCGCTCATGAACCTATAGGTCCCTTCGTTTCGGTTCTTTTGAGTGCGCATGTCTGGCGGGAATTTCATAGTTTCGTACACCGATATTGAAAATTAACAGTAAAAAATATTGTAGTGCACCTAAAATTCCACAAATAGTTTGGTTGAATGTTAGATACCCTTTTTGTATATTCATAGGAAATGTTTAATTGAAATTAACTTGAATGATTATTTGTGGAAGTTCAGGAACAACGAAAATGGCAACAGCGCACAAAACAACAAGACATCGGCGCCAACTGTCACTTGTGACAATTATTATCACACTTCTCGTTTCTACCTGACCTACATTTCATCTGCTCATGTTTTGACGAAAGAACAGAACCGGTTGAAAATGGCTGTACCGAGAAGGAAGTTCAAAGAAGCTACGAAGAGATGCATTTACGGTATGTATAAAAGTGACAGCCAGGAACCAGTTGTCGGTCAGGCGGCTAGACAGAGCATGCAGCGTTGCCATTCAACTGACAAGTGTACGAAAGTTTTCAAAATTTGGAGCCTTCAAGCATGCGCACCTGCCCAAACGAAGTAGCCTATTGCGCATTCTGCCGCGCCGCGCAACAGAAGGAGTTAGAGAATGACGCCATCTTGATGGTTAATTTCCAGTGTATCTCAAAATATCGAGCTATATAGCTACCACAAAATATCTTAAGGGCCGTGATACTAATCAACCTTCTGCAATTTCACAATAGTGATCCAGTTTTGTCAAGTACCATTACGTAAGTGTGTTTAGTTTTCTTGAAATTTCGGCATAATCACATCAAGTTGAATGGTTGGGAACCACTGTACTCTGAGTAATCGAAACGTCAAGTGACAACTTTTGGATGCTGAAATGATCGCACACCTTTCCTTCACCTGTTGATTCCCAGTGAATGTTATTAGTGTTGATTCCACGTATACTTTCATTATATTGATTGATTATACTACTAATTATGAATGACAGCGATCCACATATATCTTCGCTAACAGATTTCAAAAGCTTGACCAGTATTCCATCTTCTCCCGTGGTAGTGGTGTTTTTCATTTCTTCTATGATCTTGTTTACTTTCGTGGGTGAAGTTTTAGAGAAAATCAGTCGTTTGTTTGTTTTTAGAGTGTGTTTTGTGATTCCCGTTTGTAGATTAGGATACTGATTGACAAAGAAGTGGTTGGCATAGTTCAACACATCGTGATGCTCAACATTGCTGGATAGTGAATCACCCGTAGAATGTTTACTAGCGGTCGTATATTTTTCACGTGTTTCTTGTGTTGATACATAAGATGTAATGACTTTTATACAGGGTGATTCAAAAATGGCGCATTTCCTCCCGTGTACGTTGTGGGAGACGTTGAGGGAGCACGGAAAAAATAGTAAAAAAAATTTGGCTCATTTATCCTTCGAGTTATTAAGAGGTGAAGTTGAGAATTTAACTTCTTCAGTTTGCATGATTTTCAAGCAAAGCATTGTTACTTGCGAAGAATCACATGTCGTTAGTAGTTTCCGATTGAAAATTTCTCTTGCAATTGAGATTTGAGTCGTATTTTCAAATTTCAAAACTCGTCTTTCACCTCAAAAGTGCCGTGAAAATACATTTGGCAAGTATGTTCAGTATGGTCTGGCAGGTTCTACGGAGAGTATCCAGGGTAACAATACTAACAATACAATAATGCTATTGTGATGTACCTCTTCGATCTGAAGGTGCCAGGTAGGTACTAATGCGATGCTGCCAGATTGGACAGATTTGTTTTTGTTAATAACTTGCAAATCGAAGCCGATTAATTTTTTTTATTATTTTTCTCATGCTCCGTTAACATCCACTATTACGTGCCCGAAAGGAAATGCGCCATTTTTGAATCACCCTGTATAAGTTGTATATGGATATTACAGTTTATGTATTTAAGTTGACATTTGTCAAAATAACCTCAAAAATTATAAAAAATTTACAATTTGCAATGTAACAAACACGTAAAATGTTGTACAACACTCGTGGCTTGTTACACAAGATGATTTCCGACACTCAGCCTCTTACAGAACTCGGGCTGCGCCCTCGTTCTGCAAATTTCGGGCTGCGCCCTCGTTCTGCAAATTTCGGCTTCGTGTCTAAAAACCACTTATGTAACAGCCAATTCGTATCGTAATAGTAGTTTACGATACGAATTCGTATCGTAATAGTAGTTTACGATACGAGTTGGCTGTTACATAAGTGGTTTTCAGACACGAAGCCGAAATTTGCAGAACGAGGGCGCAGCCCGAGTTCTGTAAGAGGCTGAGTGTCGGAAAATATCTTGTGTAACAAGCCACGAGTGTTGTACAACATTTTTCGTGTTTGTTTCAGTGCAAATTGTGAAAATGTTGTAGTTTTTGAGGTTATTTTGACAAGTGTCAAATTAGGTACATAAACTGTAAAATCCATATACAGCTTATATAAAAGTCTTTATGTCTTATGTATCAACACAACAAACACGTAAAGTACTATTACAAGGTTCCATAGTGATTTACTTCTGTTTTCTGACCTGAGAACATATTTTTCGTTTGATAGTTTTTTGCTTGAACTATTACCTTTTTCGGGCTTTACAATATCTACGATACGCTTCATTCGTGGTTAGACCTGCTTGTTTTTCAAAGTAGAGCCTGCGTTTAGTACAGGAAGAAACTTGATTGCCCTCAGTAATCCACGGTCTAGAGTGATTGGTCAACATTAACCCGCTCTTTTGGAAATAGATAGATGAATATCAATCAGTCAAATTTGATAGATATTTTGACAGTTCCAAGGCCGCCATGTTGAACTTTTGCATTTTTGAACAGATGGGATTTTGCCATTGTTTGTCAGATTTGGAATGGGCACACAACTAAAGTGAATCTAAACTGCGCAACAAATATGTTGTCGCGAGGGAAAAATTGATCCGACTTTGGACCACAGTAACTTTTGAATGCCACAAGCCATTCCAATCCTGTTTTGACAGTCAGTGAGCTCAGTTTTTCCGTTATTCACCTTCAGGAGATGAAGATCTGAATGGAAGCTTTACGTAAAATATCTACAGGGTGAAATGTAAAACAGTGCAAAATATTAGCAAATTCAACGGACCCCCATTTTCAGAATAATTTTTTTCTCAAATGCAAATGGAAGGACGATAAAGCGCGATGCTTTGGCTTGCGCCCAGTTTCGAAATTTTTGGAATAGGAAGTCTGGTTCTGACTTTATGATTTTTTCTCTCAGAGGATGCTGATTTATCCTATCGCTAGAAGGAAGACTGTGTTACTCTGATGACGGGAAGTTGCAATTCACGAATATTGTTTCTTAAACAGTTCTCGGCAACTCAGCCCGCAGACCATCTGGAGTACCTTGATCAAGGCCCCAAAAAAAGGGCCCATTCAAAATGGCCGACACAGGTTTTTTATCTTGGAAATTGAATTCGATCAGATTTTCACATTTGAACCAAGCTTTTTTTGTGATTTTGACCTTCTGATGAACTTGATGCTGATGGTCAATTCCAGTTTTTGATTATGACAGGCTCCCTAGAGTATTCACAACAGCAATGCAAAATGGATCACTTTTTTTTCACAAGTCACAAGTCTCAATTCAGTGTTTGTAACGATGATAATAATAAAAAAATTCATGGTAGATGTTTTTGTTCTTTTTGGCTCATCACGATGAGGGGTTTCTGCTTTATTCCATAGCATTGCCATACATTCCGGAAACTCAAATAATGAATCACATGAGAAAATTTTAGGCTTTTCAATATTCAAATTTATGAACTTGGAGCATATGCATAGATATGTTCATGAATTTTTCCCGCAAGATGACCTCTAGGGAGCCTGTCATCAGTGTCATCATCAAAAATTGGAATTAACCATCAGCATCAACTTCAAACTTCGAACTTTTTTTCTATTTGTAATGTAGATGACTCTCTGCTTGAAACGTAGGTTTCCATTCAAGAAACAAGGTTACTTTTGTCATTTTCTCATTATAATTCAAATTTCTTACGACATGTTCCAAGCGACATTCAAGTGTCGTATAAAAGATGAAACTCCAAAGCGTGTGTGTCCTAGGAGGACTCCGCGCTGATTATGATCAGACTCGGTAACGACCTTTCTCTCCAGTATCAATGTTTGTTTCGGTTTTCGCGGGCGTACTCCGCTGGCCGAGCATTTAAATTGCGAGGGGACTCTCCGGTGTTTTGCAAAGGGACCCCTCTCGGGCCGGCCCGAGCGCTCCGGTAAAGATACAAAATCGAATAGCCGCCGCCGCCGCGCTCCAGATCCGTCTCCGGCTTCTTCTCGGTCCTCTGCGTTCCAATTTCCCGAGTCAGAGCTTCCTCCGCTTCGCACTTTCCGGCCGGCCCTGTACCCCGTTTCAACGGCATGTGTATGAATTACGGAGGCCAGAGCAGGAGCCAAAGCAAATAGATATTCGTTCGGGAGACAGTTGACGTTATTTGTTATATTACGTGCAATATGGTTTCGTCGTCGGCAGCAGCGGTGACGGTGGCGGCAGGCGCCTCTCTCTATCCGTATCACTCCTCGTATATACGACCGGAACTAATTTGAAGTTGGCGGAAGGATACATTTGTCATAGAGTCCCTGGTGGGCCATGATCGGGTCGGATGAAGTTATGAGAGGCAGAGTGCACTAGATCACTTCTCGCTGAGCGGGGCGACAGAGAAGTCCGAGTCACGCACCTCACGCCAGTGGTGGAACCGCGATTTTTCGTCTTGTCATACTGGTGAACTAAACCATTGATTGCTGCGAAAATGAGAACTGACTAATCTTCCAAATTTCACTTGAACGTTCAAGGTGCAAAGCACTGATGATTATGTCAACATCACGACATCGAATCATTGAAAACCATACATCAGTAAGGAAGGATTAAACTTTTTCCCAGCGTCTTTCAGCGTTAGATTTTTTACTATACTTCTCAACCTGTTGATGCGTCAGTTGAATTTCGGCTGAAGCTGTGATTTGTTTTAAGTGAGAAACTGAATCGTTTCAACGAGTATACCTTGAAAATCTTGCTCATTGCCTTACTCAAGCGTATTTTCTCACTCCACATGCCCCTTTACCTTATTTTTGTCTATACCTAGCAACTTCTTCCACTAATAATTGGACTCTACAAATACTTTGAAAACACTATTTTTCAAAATTACCCTAGATGTTACGGTGATGAGTAAGAAGGAGTACCATCTGGTACGGTAGTTAACCATACCATATTACAGTTAGAAATATCCAAGGTGATGAAACGCAACAGAAAATTCCGGAATCGAGGAAGCTGTTCTTCTGTTCCCAAGGGTGAGTTCGATTGTGGTCCTTCTAAATGGCGACCCAACTTCACCGCCAACATTATGCGAGTATTCAGTATTAGAACGAGTAGGTTTATTAGACGTATAGATTTTAAGTTGCGCCACTGTTTTCGCGGGCTCTGTACAGAAGGGATGGGGGTGGCCGCGGCCGGTCGAAAGGGGTCCGGTGGCGGTAGCGGTGGCGGCGAATCTCGCGGGACACGACCCGGCAAAAATCATCTCCGTAGCCATTCCCGAGCAAAAATCATCTCGTTGTGTGTATATGTTGTGAACGAAGGAACGTTCATTTATACATTCGGACTGCGGTACGAGTAGAAAAAAGGACGACCAAGTGATGCCGTTGTAAGTAGAAAAAGTGTGCACTCTGCATCATACCAACTTGTTTTTTTTATCCGTGCTTTGTGCTTCTGTAATGGAACATCACTCAAGTTTTGCTAGGAATTTTTGTTTGGTGCGGGAGACAAATGTTCAAGCACACACTATTTATTACGATGTACTATTAATTGATAAGTCGCATAAATTTTCGCACTTGAATATCGCATTTCGCTGTGGTCACACTCAGGCTCTGAATTCCTTTCTGCTCTCCGATGCCAAGCTACTCCTCATATTCGCGCTTCAGCATTCCAGAGTGTTGTCCGGAATAGTCCGGAGGTTAGTGACATGAACCTTCTTTGCACTTGGTGACAAAAACACGAAAATTGGTGGGATGGCACAACAATCGTGCTCTTTCGATTCAGAAGGAGCGCCAGTCAAGTTTCTCCAGTGGGGTCGCCAGGTGACCCTCGAAATTTGAAAGTGCTGGAGCCCCTACTAAACCACTTTTGACTATCACTATACCCAATGGAAAGGAAAACGTATGACTACCATAAACTGAATCAACTGATGCGGAAATGTGGGAGAAGTCACAAAACGCGCTTGTTTTTCATGTTCTTGTATGTGAAAAAAAAAACAATTTTTTCGCATTAACCGAAGGCTTCATTTTTTTTAACAGTGGAGAACGATAGCCACATAGTGACTGGTGCTGTTGAGGTTTATGTTAGAGTCAATCATACGTTTTCTTTTCATTGGCTATGGATATATTAAGGGGCTCCACCCCTTTCAAATTTCAAAGGCCCCCTGGCGACCCCCCCGAAACAAAATCTGTTGGCGCTCCTTCTCAATTGGAAGAGCACGGTGCTATCCTACCAATTTTTGTACGTTTGTCACCAAGTGCAAGGTTTGCTTGATTTTTGGTCACTGCACTGCACTCTGATGGCGCCAGCCGCCGAATGTCGCGCATATGCGACAGTAGTTTCATGCACATGCGCGGCTTGGATCAGCTGTTCGGCTTTTACTGCAGCCACAGATCGTGACGTTTCGCCTATAATTTTCAATATGGATCCTGGAGAAGGAACAAGTCGTAAGCGGAAGCGAACAGTGAAAGTGAACCGTGATGGATGTGTTGGATTGGAGTTCCATACGCTTGCAATCTTTTGAAATATTTTCTAACATATCTACTTTTTGACTTTTTTTTTTATTATCGTATGAGATTTTTTTATAATGTTGACTTAGAATGGGATAAACAGAGCGATGGAGAAGCGAGGATTGAGCGAAGAGGATGCAGAAGATAGAAATTATTGGCGGGCGAGCACGGACATACAATAATTTGTAAAAAACCCGAAATATATATATATATATTTATATTTCGGGTTTTTTACAAATTATTGTATGCCCGTGCTCGCCCGTATACGAGCCCGTGCTCGTGCTCGTATATATATATATGACTTAAAATTGTTTTGATATATTTATATTCTATTATTTTTATTTTTTTTCAATAAAAGTTGAGTTACAATGATCTATGACTAAAATTATCTTGATAAAATTACTGTCGCATATATGCGACACAAGGCCCACAGAGGCGCGACCAGACTAAAAAATAATTCCGGCGGTACAGACATGCAGCTCGAAATAAATTCCGTCCGAAAAAGGTTAAGGACAATAAGTAAAAAAATTTCATTTGTTAACGCACAACGTTTTGCCCCTAATTTGCGTCTTCCTCGGGTGGGTTAGCGATGACTGTTATTTTATGAAAATTTTGATTTAAAAGGCGAAAGAGTGACATTGAAAGGAATAGAAAAGTGTTTGATTGAACTAAATTAAACTAATTGGAGTAGAGTTTTAATGTAGAAGGTCTCCATAAACTTGAAGTGGAATAGTTGTTGTATGAATTAGAGTAGAGTAGTATTACATTTTTTACTCATTTTGTCTTTAAACCCTCAAAATTCGCCGAACTTGTAATTGACACGGTGCGTTTCAGTTGGTCGAATGATTTGACAATTTTGTGTTGACCTCTCATGGTCTCTCCCTGCATGGGAACCAGGTTCGACCACCATTTGTTTTGAATAAGGCATCCAATCCCGAGACTTAATCGAAATGATGATAATGACGGCCCCGTGGCGCAGGCGGTCGAGTGGCTGCCTGCGACGCGGAAGTCCCGGGTTCGATTCCCGGTGAAAAGTCTGGGTGTGGTGTTGTCCGAAATTTGCACTTTTCAAAGTTTGTATAATTGATAAATAAACGGACAAACTCCTATGGCAAGAAAAAGCCGATGAGGAGAAAAACACTCAAAAAAAAATCTCGGGATTTTGGGATTGAAAATTTCAAATCCCGGGATCCCGGGATTTTCGGGATTCCTCAAATGATGCAGCTTTTCACCTCAGTTGAGTGGAAAACAGAGTCAAAGCAAGAAACACAGATCATTCAAGTAAGAACATCGTGATTTGACACCAATATTAGTATTTTATTGTATTTATTTTGCATAAATAGGTAGAACATTATAGTAGTCGAGGTGGTAGGCAAAAAAAAACCGCAAATCGTGATAAAGGTAAGCCACTTTGCACAATTAGTCCAGGAGACGGACGCATGTTTAGTACCCCGATCGAGTTAGGTTTTGAGACTATCATCCATGTATCGAGAAAATATGTGTAACCATGGAATTTAGGCAGTTTAGGCAGTCCTGCCTAGGTAAATCCTGCCGGAAATGCAATTAATTAAATGATTTAAAAATTGTAGAATAGAACTTTCAAAATTGTTGTCAACAAATGTCGGTCACATTGTTGATGGCACACAACAATCGCCCCTTTGACGCGCCAGTGTCAGAACTTACATGGTGCTGCTAAGCAACTATCGTTACGCATACGCAAAACTAGATGAGTTTCTTGCAGTGGCCCGTGAAAGGGGTGATTGTTGTGTGCCATCAACAATGTGACTGACATTTGTTGACTAGAATTTTGAAGTTTGTATTCTACAATTTTAAAATTATTTAATTAATTGCATTTCCAGCTGGATTTACTTAGGCAGGATTGCCATTCCATGGTTACACATATTTTCTCGATACATAAATGATAGTCTCTACACATACCTCGATAGGGGTACTAAAACCGCGTCCGTCTTCCTTACTGAATTGTTCTTAGAAGTATTTAGAAGGATTTGGCCCGCTGCGTTGTTCGCGCAGGCCTGTCAGACTCAAAATAACGTAATTTTTCCAGAATGGCAAAAATTTGGTTCCAAAAATATGTTTTTGCAAAAAATTCCAAGACGTTGCGTCAGCATCAATAGGCTGCCGTATCAAGGCCTGCCCCCAGACTTGACCTGCTTGGTAGGAGGCTCTTAGGGCATGCTGCTGGAGAGCGTCGGAGGTCGGGGGAATAAGCATTAAGGGCTTGTTCTCGCCGACGAGAAGCTCCAAACGCAGTCTGTTGATGTTTGTCAAAGTGCTCTTAATGTCGTACATTTTGATGGTGAACTTCTCTAGAATTTGCAAGATATTTTTATCTGGAGGCGCAGTGCTGCTTGCCAGCCTATCAAATGCTTTTGTGGCGTCAGGATACGCATTCCACTTCATTTTTACCGACTCCAGCAAAATAGGATGTCGTGTCACACCCAGAATAAGAGTGGAAGCCTCGCGGTGGAACCGCCTTTTGTTCACCCAAGGCCTCTGCAATTTGATGTGCGGGAAGATAGCGGGCACATTTTCTCACACCGTAGATGATCCATTTCTCTTTCATTCTCAATGAATGAAGCTGAAAAAAGTGAGAGACAGCGAGAACCACCGTGTCTGTATCCGTGCTACGGATCAAGGCGGACTGACTACCATGCTGCACCAAATCCAGCACGTGCAACAAAAGTCGTCCATCGGCTTCCTCCATACATCTTTTATCACAAACCAGACCTTCGAGAAACGATGCTCCACCACCGTTGGGATAAATGACGTCACCCACGCTTGTCACGATGTGGAAGTCCCGGTTTTTGAGTAACATTTTGCCAAGATAGCGGAATAATTCTTCTCCATTGGAAGAATTGCGAAGGTAATCATCCCAGTCCTTTGGCATCTCTCCTGGGAAGAAAAGGATTGAAGACTTACGAAGACGTTCACAATTAAGAATATTCACCTCTGTTGGGCAGACTCTTTCTTCGGATATCAGCACCACGGCTTGCACGCTCTACGTTCTTGAGGCTGTCTGGTGAATACATATCCCAAACTACGTCAATCCTTTTGGCTCTTACGTCATTCGCGTGCTTGGAAATATGTTCATTGAGGCATTTCACGTATTCTTGAAACCGATTCATTCCCGAACGAGGAAGTATGTTGTGAACAAGTCCTGCACCATCAAAGACAACGCTGTCACAAAGCAAGGGTCTCTGACCATTTCCTACAAGTTGCTTCAAAATACCAACGAGCTGTGATTTGTTCTGGGAGGACCGTATTTCATTTTTCAACGAAATGAATGGTGGACACGACAGTTTTTCGAACTCGAAAAACTCGTCAATATTCAGATTTCTTGTAAGACTAGCATTGTAAAGCCGGCAAAAAGTTCTACATCAGCTTTCAAATTGTCCTTTCCTGTTTTTTTCGGAGCCATCTTGCTCTGACTTGACCCAAATATCACAGTTTTGGCTTTGTGTATTGTACTGTAAACGGATTGTTCCACTTTCCCGGTTTTTTCGATGAGCCTTTCTTCAACGAATCTCTAATACATCTCAGTGCCATTCTTTTCAAGGGAGTTCAGTGCTTCGACAGCTTTGGAATCAAGAACTACGCGAGAGTCCAAGACGATGAGGTCTTGACCTAGATAAATAAAAGGATTTTCATGCTCAACAGAGCTCTCTTTTAAGGCTGTGTGTTTGTCGAGGAACCTTCTTTGGAAAGCAGAATACTGCTCATGATGTGTCTCTGAATCATGCACATGGCAATGTCTTTGAAACTCCCTTATAAGTCTTGATACCTCAGGTCCACCCAGCATCCAACGATTCAACGCCGAATTATTCTGAGTAAGTTCTATCGCTCCACCTATTCTAAGCTCCACCTTCATCCTTGATTATCTTGTTGTTCTGTTCATGCGCTTGATCAATACCAAGCGCCGAGAAAGGTCTAAGAGTTTTACGGATAACGAAGTTGCCTAGGACAAAAAAGACATGGAAACCAAAGATCCATCTGAGCTTGAGGTATTATCTGAAAAGGAGGACATATCATGACCTTCTCACCTAGGACAAATTGCTTATGAATTTCAGGTGCAGTTGTTTCTAGCTCTTCCAAGTCTTTCAGGTGGATCGATAGCCAGCGAGAGTAATTCTGGTGGTCGTAAATGAAAAACCAAGGGATCATTTTCCTGATAGAGTCTTTGAAATCGTCAAAGCTTCCTAATCGTATCGAACTCACAAAGGAAAGCATGAGCACTTCTAGATTGACTACAAGAAGCCAAAACTTGGGAGTAGGGAGCTGCACGGCTTGTTCAGATATCCAAACCTCAAAAGGCTTCTTATCATCATTGTTGGCATTATCAAACGCTTCTCGAAGTAGTCCATACAAAGCAACAGCAGTGACCTGATGCAACAGACGAGCTCTGGTGATATGAGTTACCTACAGAACGAATTCAACACAACGTCCGTTAGTGTTGCCAACAACTCTCCTGAATGTTTTAAAGAATACCTTCAATGTATCTCCAGCTACCCCGACTGTAGTTATGCCAAAGTGTGCCACGATACCAGTCCATCCAGAGCCCATTAGGAACTGTCCCAAGACACCCAGGAAAGCTTGCTCAATATGAAGAGGGCCCAGCAATAAGACAAATCTATCTTCCGCATATAATTCTGCCAGTTCCATTGTATCTTCTTTCCAAGCGTGAAGAGCGGTTGACCCATGCACAAGACTGGTATCTGCTCACTTGTAAGATGGTTTGAGATACCTCTAACGATATCCATTCCGTGTCGAATCATTGCCGCAGATGTAGATTTTTCCCTGAAAAGTGGAAGCAAGGCACTTATAGCTTAGTTCCATTTCATTTTTTCACAGTTGGACGCATGAAACGCTCCTCACGAAATATTTGTCGCTGTTCTTTCTTCAGCCAAGATTTCTTGGGCCTGTGCTAACCAAGAAGCCTCTTTGCGCCAGTGATTAGTGATAGAACCTAGAGCTAAATATTGCAAGAAAAATGATGAGAACATTTGCATGATTATAACTGCTAGCTTACCTTTGTACACCAAACGTTCACGTATCATGTCAGTACAGGGTGTGCGTAGTGGTGGTTTGTCATTTGGTAAAATGTGCTCAGGAACATGTGCATAAGACTCTGGTAACGACGGTGTTCTCCATGAACTGTTGTGCGCTACATCCGTGAAACTTGTGGTAAGACTTCTACCATATCTCGGTAGAAAAATCCCGGGATTTTCGGGATTGGAAATCTAACGGGATCCCGGGATTGGATGCCCTAGTTCTGAACCTTCCCCCCCATCGTTCGTCTCCAGCCTTTTTAACCACTTTCCTCGCCGTTGCTTGAAGCGTGCCGACCTTCCATCGCCGTTTGTCTCGAGGCTTTGCACGTCTCGCAGCGTGCCAATGTGCCCCGCCTCGTAGCCTTCAAGGGACCACCGTCGACTCCCCCCCCCCCCCCCAAGCGTATCCGGCGCTCCGGCTACGATCTAGACCGCGGCACAGCGTGTACATATGATCAACAGTTACGATCAACACTATTTCAATTATTGTAAAGAGTTCAAGGTTTTGAACAAAATATTAAAGTAAAACATTCTCGAACCAATTTCCTAATATGTATACCTATACAAACAGTAACAACTCTGGCGGCCCTTCTCGTGTTCTCAGGAGCACCTGTCAAATTCACACAGCTGAGTGCATGACATACCCTACTTAATGCACCGACATATTGCCTCGGAGCGCCCTTATTGGCTGCCGCACTTCACCAGCTCGAGACAGGCCTGAGATGCAGGTGGTTTGGTCACCCACCTTGGTAAATACGAATCTCTAGCAGGGTTTCGTTACCACCTCGATTCCGACGGACAGGGCACACTCTGTCAAGCAGCGAAAGTTTGTCTACACACGATGCCACCTTGATACGCTGCCTGCAATAACGTCTCCGAAAGGTTGTTGGAGGAGAGATTGCTCAGTTGTCGGTTTTTCTTGGTGAAAATTAACCTCCGGCATTCATCAACAGTTACCGACTTGCCACTACGGTCATACATGCCGACAACAAACTTATCTAAAGTGGTCAACAAAGTAAGTGTCATAGTCGATATTTCCATCAGTTTTCAAAACCAGACAGCTTTGGATTCCTTTGATCGATTTTAGTTCTGTTTGAACTGATCAATAGCACCATTCTTTAGCTATCGGATACAAGTTCTGTAGAATGGGAGAAAAGTCAAATAAAGTTTATACAGGGTGTCAAATAGAATCGTGCAAAACTATTGAAGATTTGTTTATGCCCCATTTTGGCAAACAATTTTTTTGGTCGGTACCTGCACCTAGAATATGAACATTGATGTTTTTCCTCGAAACGGTTTTTGATTTGCACCCTTATTATGATTTTGGACAAAGTTGTGCCATCTTTTCTTCAATGTATACTTATTGCAAAACTGTTATCAAATTTGAAGTTGAAATTAGAACTTTCCCTTTTTAACATTTTCCTCACTCACCCCTGAAAAAGCTACCCCCGCGGTCAATGCCTAGCCATCATTGTGGGCCGCAATGTTGGGGCTGGTACAAGAATCGGTACCTACGATACCGGAATAGCGTAATGTCATGAAAGAAATACTCTTGTTTCAAGGTCAAGGGATTGTTTTTAAGGGTTGAATGTTCCCATAAATTGGAGAATTGATATCTCCAAAAGCAAAAAAGATTTCAAGAAATTGCCGGAAATATGCATTTTGAGATTATCGAAACGACTCAGACCATTTCGAGAGTTTTCTGTTAGTAATATCTTTCAGTTAGGTATTTTGAGAAACATTGTTTGAAATTGTAAAACTTATTTCCGTTAAAATTAAAAAAGTCACCAAAGAGCTTGTTTTTTTCTTTCCAGAGTAATGATAAATTCTCTTTTAGCTTTTCATCACCGAAATCACATTCAGGAGAACAAAATCTTGAGAAATGATACCAAACACTTTTACAAAAGCACTCCCATTCCTTGCTAAATGGTTGCTGTGAAGCACATCCCCGACCTATGTTAGGTATCAGCCTGTATGTTCTTGAAAAATATGCTTCAGTGTATGCAATGGAGCATGACGCAAGAATTTCTTCTCAGATTCTTTTTGTTCTCGAGATATCGATACATCAGTTTATGTAAACAACCCTTAAAAACAATCCTTTGACCTTGAAACAAAAATTATCTCTCACATGACACGGTATCATACTGGTTTATTGTGATACCAGCCCCAATATTCCGGCTCACATGGGTTAGACACTGCCCGCGGGGGTAATCTTTTTCAGGGGTGGGTGAGAAAAACATCCACAGGGGATGGTTTTTCAAGTGAAAATATTGATTGTTCAAAATTTGCTCCGATAATTAGACCAGTTTGAGAGGATATTTGCAATAAGGTGGACATTAAAGAAAAAATGGCACAACTTTGTCCAAAATCATAATACGGGCGCAAATCTAAAACCGTTTCGAGGGAAGACGTCAATGTTTATATTCTAGGTGCTGGTATCGACCAAAATTTTTTTTTGCAAAAATGGGGCATAAACAAATCTTCAATAGTTTTGCACGGTTTTACTTGACACCCTGTATAAACTTTATTTGACTTTTCTTCCATTCTACAGTACTTGTATCTGATAGCTGAAGAATGGTGCTATTGATCAGTTCAAACAGATCCAAAATCGACCAGAGGAATCCAAAGCTGTCTGGTTTTGAAAACCGATTAAAATATCGACTATGACACTTATTTTGTTGACCACTATATTATATGTTTGGCCTTATTGAAGTTCCCAGCAGCAAGAGTGAGGAAGCCCTGAGTTGTGTCTGTAGCCTTGATCCACGCATCAAACGCGGTCTTCTTGCCGCGACCGTTGAAGGACTGGGAGGAATCATCCTCTTGATGTAAGTATAATTTTGTCGTTCGACAATGACAAAATACTAAAAATAGATTTGAACTTGAGTCGGCCCAGCGCGGCGTCTACTAATGACCAGAACACTACAGCATGCACCTTCAATTCGGAATAGCCAGAGCTATAGAAAAAACAATTACTCATCTTTGAAAGTTCAAGGTTGTGAGATTCATGGCGATTTTGGCCATGTTATACGGAACTCAGTTCTGCACAGAGCCTCAATTTTTCGAAGATAAGTTATTATTTTTTCAATAATTTTCCATTTTTCGAACTGCATGCTGTAGTGTTCTGGTCATTAGTAGACGCTGTGCCGGGCCGGTTCAAGTTCAAATCGATTTTTTAATCAAAAAAAACAAAATTATACATTAAGTGGATGATTTTCGTAAAGAATACACTCCAATCCAATGACCTCTGAAAATTTTCAAAAATGACTACCTCTAACCTCTACCTCTACGTTTTGTGAAAATTGTCGAAGGAAAGACAGGTTTTTCGAGTCCGTTTTCATTTTCGAGAACTTGTTCGAACTTGTTTTCATTCTTTACATATCGGATTCAAGTTCAGGAGATTGAATTTAGTCGGAAAGAAAAAAACCACCCAGCCGAGCTTCCCTTTGCATGTGAAAATGCATACTTCACTCATTTCTACTTTTTTTTTACACTACATAGAAAAAAATCACAACTGCGGTGCCAGAAAGCAGCCATGAACCATTTTTCCAGAATTCACCCCTAGCAGGTATATGCATTAACCGCAATACATTGCCTCTGGCACGGAATCTTGCATGGCGCCACATCTGGAATTTTAAAGGAGGGTCTTCTGCACAAGTATGCCAAATTCCATGTTTTAATCACAAAATGTACAGATCATTCCATTCTTGGCCGTTAACTCCCCCACTACATAGGATTTGCACACGCAGCCAAGTGATGGTGGTACTGTAAGGCCTATCCCATTTTTCAGCAAGTTTTTCGGCGAGGACTCAGAGGACAGAACGAAATTTTTTTCCCAAAAAACCAGTGGTAGATGTCACTAACGGGGTGAAAGTGGCATGTCTTCAATCGCATGGTATCAAATACCGTATCACAGACCCGTATGATCAAAAATTTTTCTACTTGCGGTAGGCTGGTGGCCTGGTCATTGGCAGGCAAACGAGGCTGATTTTGGCCAGGCCACAGCTTACCGCAAATAGAAAAGTTTTTGATCATACGCTATTTGTTCTTCACATTCTCAGCTCTGCATAACCCAGCCTCTGAGGAAAGGGGAGCATACGATGGAGCATCTGTGTCGGCGAGACGAACATCGAATAACGCTTCAACTTGTACTTCCCAAACTCCTTGGCAGGACAAATCCGCACGTAAAACTGGCTCTCGATTTTGTCCTTCTTCAATTATCGGCTCCCGGATACAATTTTCCCAAGCTTGCTCCATGATTTCACCGATGGTGTCTCCCACCTCATTATGACGTCTTATTATAAGACCAGGAGCGTGGGCGTGGGCAAGATTTTCAGGAACTTTTCAGCAACTGCGGTAAGATCCTTGACCTTCTGCGTCCATTCTTTCACTTTATTTTGAATGAAACTCATTCTTACTGCTTTCATTTCCAATGTAGCCGCCTAAAAATTTGCCGCCCTCCACAATTTGAATTTTGGTCAAATTCAGTTTTTCCTCAGCCATTCTTCTGTCTTTAGGGTACTTGAGTAATACAATCGCTTTTGAAATGTTTGTTGTTTTTGATATCAAAAAGTTATCAATTTTGCTTAATACCAGTTACAAGCAGCTGTCCTTGGACTTGATAGTAGTAGTCCGAAGAGTGTTTCAATGTACATCTTCCATCAGTGAATTGAAGACAGAATTTGCTCTTCTTTACAGCTCACGTTTTCTTCTTCCTCGTCTCTCTCTTTACAGCAGCCAAATGATTCCTTGAACAAATTTCTTGTCGAACACTTTCTTCATTTTACTCACTCTGCCGAAATTCGACGCCCTCAAGCGTTGACTGCGTTCTTCATTCCACGATGGGCAATTTGCTTGTCGTCTTGTTTTTTCCTCAATGCGTCTACTGTCGTCCTCACTAGCATAAATGCCAAGCTCTTTTGAAGCCACTATATCAAACCTCAAGACATTGAAGATCTCTTTGCTTGCGTCAGTTGTCACAGGTACCCAGTTGTTGACGATTTGTGGTTATCAGTGAAACATCTTTCTTATACTGCTTTTTAGGTATCGTGACAGTTATGGAAGCGCCTACATTGCTGGGCTGAATTAATGTAATCTCGATCACATCTTCTAGTACGCTATTGGTATGTTTAGGTACTAAATTATTCTTTTGTAGGATGCTGATGCTGGAAGGCGATGCTGCGACGTCGTGGCAAATTCTTCAATAGCTTCAGTCAAAAGCGGCACATTTCCAATCTGTTCATTCATTTCGCGTCGTTTTCCAGTACTCATCAATGTCCTCTTATTCTTTTTGAAGCGGTCATGTTTCAATCATCTACTAGCCGACTTGGTTATTTTCGCTTCTATCCATTTAGGTACATGGGCTGGGAGTGCAGCTTTTCTCTTCTCTCGACAACATTCTGTCCCACAGAAACCACAAAGCGCTACACACTTTTTCTTTTTTCGTCAATACACAGCATGTGGGTTTCTTTCTTATTTGTGAAAGAAATCACTCTACTACTTTAAAAAAATAGAATATCCATCATGAATGCTTCTGGGATTTCCTTGTTTTTTTCTCCCTGTAACTTTGTATGCAATTCTCGGGAAAATCCATAACAAAGGCACCTTGTTATTCTGCAATTAAAATAAATTTCATACCTATCAAAAACTACTACACAGAGTTCCTACCTACCTACTACTGTAGGACGTTTTGTATTTTTTGTTTTTCAAACAATAACCTCGAAAATCGTCACTCTGCCAAGCGTCAACGTCAAGTCAATTATGTCATATCAAAAATTCCAAATCAGGCGCAAGCGCACGGCATCCATCCCACAGCTTTTCATGCCTACCGGGCAGATCATGCCGCTAAATTTCGCATAATATTCTGCTCGACAGCAGGAAACATCATTACTTTTGCAAGCCTTCTGGGCATTTCACACTCAACACTTAACCTTGACTGCGATGAACCGACAACGTCGACCAGTCGAAAAGTACCAGAAGTACTTCAGACCAGAAGTAGATCTTTTAGATTAGTCTTTTGATTTGTGAGAAGTTACTTTTCTGGCAATTTTTTTTTTATCTTGGCGCGGTGTGTGAGGGCGCCGGGGCAGCAACAAATGAAAAGTAGCGTTTTCCCTCTCATTTTTAGTCAGCTATCCATTAGCAAAACACATATTTTGCTATGTCTTTGGGTTTATGAAGAAATACCCAAGCTTACCGTGGAGGTAGCAACTATGTACCTACTGTCGGTAGTATAATACCACAAGAGAGTGAGAATAAATTGAAAATAGTTTGAGATATTTTCGAGAACGTGTTGCCGAATGACCGATTTCAGCTATTTACATGGAAAAGAATATTTCGAATTAGATCTCCTTATTGCGACATTAGATACCATTTTGAACTCCACTGAAATTTTTAGTTGACCTCTCACCATTGTTCAGTACCTTAAGTTTGCATAATTATGTGCAGACTAATTGGGCAGTATCAATAAAAAATTAGCATAAGCATTTGCTTACATTTCAGAGGAGTTGCTAGGAAAAGTTTGCTTAGCAACTCCTCAAAAACTTGAGCAGATGCTTATGCTGATTTTTTTATCAATATCACCCATTGTATCCTCTTCATCACAGATCCTGCACTTATTCTGTCAAGATAGAAACGTATGTTAATGTTATTTGTGTTATTGTATTTAATACCGTGTAAAGCTCACCTAAGGCTATCTATCTGGCTATCTTATCTTTTAAGCTGATCTTGGGACGAAAAACAGTTTAAAAAGTAATAAGTAAGTACTTTAAAAATATGTCGCAACAAACCTGTTAGCCTAAGCTAAGCAGTCCCTTATAAAGCATCCTGCTTTCCTTGTCAGAACTAAATTATGCGAAATAAAAGCTCGCAACTGAAACAATAAGACCAAGCAAGCATGCAGCGCACACTGTTGCGGAGTTTTACAACAGCCGCAGGTACTTCGTTATGCTGGAAGTATTGTCACTACATCGAGTCAAAAACTCTGAATTTTCACTTGCAAATGAAAACATGAATAATAAACGGAATATTTTCCGGTGTACGAATTTGTAATTGAGGCCGTAAGCACATTAGCCAGAAACGTCGGATTCTTATTGTTCAAGTTATAAAGTAAACAGTGACACCCTCGGAGTTGCTGCCTCCGAGGCGGCATAGCGTGGGAGGCGGCAGCGCCGCAGTACCTCTTGCCATTTTAGCCAAACCTAATTTTCTCGTATTAGCCGCTTCGTACAAAAGAAAACTTTTTCCCCTGGAGATATTATAGACAGTTAAATTGAATTCGGCCACGGTTCCGTTGTTATTAAATCATACGACAACTTTTAATATTTCGCCCAACTTTTATCACCTTCATATACTTACTCATTTTTTTGGGATCAAAACTTCGGTTAAAAGCCGCGAATTAGGATAAAAAAAACTCAAAATTTTATATCTACGCTCGAGGGGCTATAGAAGTAGCCGATCAAACCAACAATATTAAATTTTGTTCGAAATATGGAATCTGGCTTTGAAAATTCCGAATGAAACAAACGGTTTGTGATGCATCGATAAATCTGAGGCTAGACGTGCTTTCTATTCTGAATTGCCACTATACGGGTGTTCCGCAGAACTTGCGGTCCAGCAGCAAAGGCAGTTTGGTAAAATGCTTCAGATATGTCAGAAAAATGTTTTGAAAAAGTGGATTTTAATTTTTGGAGATATTAGGGGTGAAAGAGTGGGGCTTTGCCCCCTCTTATTTTTATTATCTGATGAGATTTCAGTTTTTACGAAAACTAAACCAAAAAAAATCAACTTTTCAGTGTGGCTTAAATTTTGCATACTATACAGGGTGAGTCATGAACTCAAAAACCCCATAAAAATCTTTTTACTTCTCCGGCCTCTCACTAATGGAGAAGGGAAAATATGGTGGTTGTGCGGATTTTTTTTATGACGGATATATCCGTTTTGAGGTCTTCCAAGACGTTGAAGTCGTTCCTCTTGACGGTTCTTGAACAAATATATAAAAACTTTGTTTCACTTCGTACCTTATTTGAGAGGCTGTGACTCCCTTAGGAAGCAATTTAGAAGAAAATGGTACTCCTACTTTTCAACTTATTTTTTTGCGAAATTTGATGCAAGGTCACTGGAACACCCTGTATACATATTATGCTATGAAACTAAATTCGCCTGGAGCTTTCAGTCATTCATAAATTGGGATATAGGCCTCTTTTGTGTCGCTTTACTTGTACGCCACTGGCAATTTTTAGAAAATACTGATCTCACATTTAAATTTTGGAAAATTGACGGTTATTTTGCTGAACTACGTTTCTTTGGGTCTCTCAAGTCGGGAAAAGACGATTTCAACCAAGAAATCGCAGGTTATTCCAAACTTGGCCTCTCAACTCTTAGGTCGGTGTTTTTGAGATGTTTTGAAAACGTTCGACCTGATGCTGATGTTTTGCTCGAAGAAATATTCACTAGAAATCAGGAGTTCTTATAGGCACTTTTCAAATGATCACCTGTATAGCAGGCCCTTGAGGCCCTCATAAGTTGTCATAACAAGAAAGACTATTACTAAGCGTTTAAAAGCAAGACTTTGTAGTTGTAGTGAATGAATTAGGTACCTTTTCATGAATAGCTAGCTCAGTAACCAATCGCTTTATAATGGTAGCAGTGACTCACAAATCCAATTCGTAAATCGCTGCCAACTGCGATAGTATCAACAGCGTAGAACTTGTGCATTCGTAACAGTCACAAAATGAAGTTTGCGCATGTATGTTGTGTTATCATCTCTTATTTCACATATGTTTCCACTGCCTCATCACCTAGAAATGAAGGTTTGTTATCTTTCTTTTTTAATCTGAACATTTATTATTTATTATTTTTTTTCAAGACTGCGTTCTCAATATCGTCACAGCTTTAGAGAAAAACCTGCCAATTCTTTTAGAATCTGACCAGCTAGTTATACCTAAATCTAACAAAATTTCATTGCCTTACGGTCGCAACATTACATTCTTGTGTCCTGATAAGCGAAATTTTTTGACGAACAGTAAGTATACTTTCTCCGATATTATTTTTCATTGACTTATTCTCCGGTTTTTCAGCTCAGTCCAATTTGACCGAAGCCACATGTAGAGGGAAAGAATCTTTGGGTGTTGGAAAACGCATGTTCAGTTTTGGAGATTTCCAGTGTTCAAAAACCGTGCGTGGTGGGGTCGATAGGACGAATAAAAAGTGTGGTGGTAATAAAGGACAACTATTTCAAATTGGGTATAGAAAATCACCCAGAAAATTCATTCCTTTGATTTACGTTTGCTACGATGAAGATGAAGGGAATGTGCTTTTTACTGAACATGATCTAATCGGAGAACAAATTAAAGGTAAGCTCCAGCGTACGTTTACCTCCTTACCTGCATATTGTTTATTCTTCAAAAATTTCAGACGCGTCCAAATCCAACTACCGTCCTAGCTTCAGCCCTGAAGGCTTACCATCCGACGTTTCGGCGGCAGTAGCGTACAAACAGGCTTTCCAGAAGTCTACCTTCAATAAACTTTTACAATCCGCCAAATTGGCCTCGGACTACATAAACGAAGAATCGTATTTAGCACGCGGGCACTTATCGCCGGATGCGGATTTCCTCTACGCGTCTTGGCAACACACTTCCTACTACTACCTCAACACCGTACCTCAGTGGCAACATATCAATGCCGCTAATTGGAAAAAATTGGAAATCATGGTCAGGAAATTCGCTCAGAAGCAGCGACATTCTTTCAAAGTGTTCACCGGAACTCATCAGGTCCTCGAGCTGAATGACTACTACGGGAAAGCTGCAAAAATTTACCTGGTCTCTGGCACCAAGCTTCCAGTTCCAAAGTATATTTGGAAAATCGTTTATTCGGAGAAATCACGGAAGGCCGTCGTTTTGGTTGTGGTCAATAATCCGTTCGGGAGGGTTCGCGATGAAGACGTGTTTTGTGAAGATGTTTGCGAAGAAAGCGGGTGGGGATCGAATGACTGGTTGGATCATACGAAAGGATTCGTATTTTGTTGTGAATATAAAGAGTTTGTCAAAAAAGTGGCTACAGCGCCGAAGATTCAGGTGTCAAGTGGTGTTCTAGACAATTAATCTAATATAGTTTTGTTACCATATAATTTGTTCTTTTTTTATCTCTATATTACCTATAGTCCGGTGGATTAGCGCCAAAAAATGCCTAAACTATGCATTTTATGATAAAGCAAAGGGCTTCTGGATTTACGTCCTTGAGATTTAACTTGACAATTCCAGAATTGGCGCCAACGAGTTTAGTGTGGCAGGCGACCTCAGAAGCCATCCGTAAGTCTGGAAGAACAAAAATTTCGTTGCCGTTATTTAAAAGCTCGAAAACGATCACAAATTATCAATTTGTATCGTGTTGCAGCCTTTATTGTTGAAAGCAGTCCTTTTTGTGTTGCTTGTGGGGTTGGTATAGAAACAAGCATGTTGATGGCCTGTTCTTGATGAAACATTGATTTTTCTTTTAGTTTGAAAAGCGGTAAGCATTTTACACATTTCGCGAGACTTTTATTTGAAATTCTGTTATTGCTCATTAGCAATTATTAATTTCATAATATACAGGGTGTTTTGCGACATTACAACCCTTTTCTTGGAGCATTTCTCTTTGCAATGATCTAAAAAAAAAAAATTTCCATTGTCAATTCCATTAAGATTCCAAAATATTGGTTACCTATCTATGATTTCCTGCCTCTTTTTATGTGCAAGGTGTTACAGATTGTTCACAGCCTCCAGGTAGGCTATTACATACCTAATACCTTGGGGGTGCTATTTGGTGTGGATGTGATGATGACTCATGTGCACTATGAGGATGTGCTCAACGTATCCATGTGCACCATGGGGATGTGCTCAACGTATCCATGTGCACCATGGGGATGTGCTCAATGTATTCATGGGGATGTGCTCAATGTATTCATGGGGATGTGACTATGGTTGGTGCACATGAGCACGTTAGGCAGATCCTCCTGTATTTTGAGCACATTCTCATAATGCACATGGGAACGTTGAGCACATCTGAATGATGCACGTGGGAACGTTGAGCGCATCCTCATGGTGCACATGGGTACATTGGGCACATCCCCATGGTAAGCAATGCCATGATGCACATATGTGTTCGAAAATGTGCCCATACAGATTATACTCAATGGTCGTTTTGAAAGTTCTCTTATCTTCAAAGTTTGAAGGGCCCCCATTCGCCTCCTTATTGACGAAATTTCAAGTGCTGCGGATCAAATCATGTCTATTGGTATAAGGTTCGCACATGAAAAAATTCGTTGCCCTAACCCAAAATGCAGTAGCGATGTATCATTGGATCGAATTACCTAGTATTTCGATTCGGAAAAAATCAGGGAAAGTATCAAAGTTTTTACTGCTGGATTAATAATTTTCGAAGACATCTGGAATCTAAATTGTTATATATTGTATCAGTCTCAGGTCTTCTACTGATGAAAAACACACACTGGATATGTCTTTTGTTTTTACAAGATGATTAGAAGGATTTGATCCGAAAGTTATTTTATGTCAACTTTGAACACTGTAATTGACGCACCTTCACACGAAAAGTCATATTGTGCATGCGATACAGCTCCGATATCATGTTTCCTGTTTTTACAAGGAAGAACACTTCTTCCTCTGCAAGACAAAGTTGAAAACCGTACAATAGCGCCTTTATTTATGAAGCAACACGTTTTTAAATTGAAGCATGCGTCACTTATCAGGTGCCGTGTTGACGCAAAACCGCCCTCGCGGCCAGACACTTCTATGAGCTTGTAAAGATGAGAAGCATATCTAATGCATTTTTTTCAGTCGAAGAAAAGTTGAAAGTAACTGAATATGTAAGAATAAATGGAATGCCTGTGGTGAGAAGTAAAAACAATGAGGTTGAAGTTGAATATCAAAAAAGCGTGTTTTTTCAGACAAACTTGTTCAAACATGTTTCAAACGTAATTTGAACACTTTATTCGAACTCAGAACGTCGATTTTAGTCGAAAATGATACCAAACATCTTCAGATTCATTCAGGATTGATGGAAACCATAAATCGTCTTCAAAGACAAAAATGCCTTCTCCTCAGCCCTCTTACGTGATTAGCATCGACATATTTTGTCAATTCTTCCCCATAGGGTATCAGCGCATCGAAGTATGATGTATTTGGGTGCCTTCAAGAAATATGGAAGATTTTGGTTCTTTTACAGCTCTGGATGGCTCCTGAGGTCACCTGCCACACCAAACTCGTTGGCGCCATTTCTGGAATTGTCAAGTTCAGTCTCAAGAATGTAAATCCAGACGCCCTTTGCTTTATCACAAAATGCATAGTTAGGGCGCTAATCCACCGGACTACTACTCTCATTAGGTAATAATGATTATTATTATAATAAATTCTTTGTTTACAACCATAGTATAGGGATGCATTATTCATTACTTATAACTCTGAGAAGGTCAAGAGTGCACTCGTTTCATCCTTATATCAGTATAATGGAATTGACAGCGTTAGCCTTCTTCAACACTACACCATTTCAATTTGTACTTGAGAAAGTGTAATTTGTAATTCAGATTGGTCACATTTATTTGAGAAGCCGTAAAATGATTTTCAGATTAGTAACATGAATTTGGGAAGGTGTAAAATGGATTTAAGTTTAGTCACATGAATTTGAGAAAGGGTCACTTGTAGTTCAAATTAGTAAAATTAATTTGCGAAAGCGTAAAACGGAATCAAGATTAGTCGAATGAAATTGAGAAAGAGTCAGTTGTCTGTGAGAAAGCATCATTTGTGAATCAGAAGTGGTAAATTGTAATTCAGAAGGTAAAATGAATTTCAGAAACTGTCATTTGCACTTGAGACACATCGCCGTGTTAACTACTCAACTTCTACTTCTTCTGCAGCCACAGGCGAGGGCAATGGGCATTGCTCACCTACCAAGTTGATGCCTGCCTATTCAGTGCAGAAGATGTTCACAATTTAGTAGTCTCAAAACTTAATCATTTTTCTTCATTGAGGTCTGACGAAAATCCTATGTAGACGACAAAAATAGTGCAATTTATTGTCCTGCCAGATTACCATTACGTATCCATTTTCATTAATTCAGGTACAGCAGTTGCAATCGAAATGTTTCGCACGGTTTCGTAAGTCTGAATAATTCTGCTGCCTTCCTCAGAAACCACCTTCCATCGACGTTCACAACGGCGGATTGCCTTTCCAAGTTCCATATAAGAACAATTTATAATTTAATAAATTCATAGGTCAGGGTAATGGCGTCCAACTTAACACATTGATTCGCCTCCTTAAAAATGACCCTTTCTGAAAAACATCAAATTCTGTTTATTTTAAATTACAAATTTCAATTTCTGAATTACAATTTACGACTTCTGATCCACAAATGATGCTTTCTCACAGATAATTGACTCTTTCTCAAATTCATTTGACTAATTTCGATTTCATTTTACGCTTTACCAAATCAATTTTATCGATCTGAATCACAATTGACCCTTTCTCAAATGCAGGTGACTAATCTTAAATTCATTTTACGCCTTTCCAAATTCATGTTACTAATCTGAAAATCATGTTATGGCTTTCCAAATAAATTTTATACCTTCTCAAGTACAACTTGAAATGGTGTAGTCGTTCTCATAATTTTGCAAATCATGTTGTATTTTTACTTATTATCCAATTATTCGAAAAATGAGAGGTGTGGTCATGCAAAAAAATCGAAAATTCTAATTCGGTTTTTTTTTATACTTCCCTTGTGCTAAAACGTCAAGAACTGTCATTCTGTCAAAACAAAACAAAATCGTCGTCAAATGTCTGCCGCGAACCTCTCATCGTAGCATCTTCTCTACAGACGTCATTGAATATGATTTTGATATTCAATGTAAATAGACCAAGAGCTAGCAACGTTTTATTTACCTCATAAGCAAAATGCGGCTTGACTTCTGGGGCATGTAGAGATTATGATGGGCTTCCATAAAATCTTTGTCTTATGAAAAACACCCCTTGCTTTCCCACAAGACAAGCAAAGAAATGTACCATTTGACAGCAGTATTCAACAGCGGATTTTCTGGGGTTCTTAATCGATATAAATATCAATTTTATCAGGAATGGATAGGTTGAACTATCTTTCAACTAAATTGAATGAAAAAGAACACCGAAATGTATTAGAAACTACCAAAAACCAGATTTCCAAGCGGACGGAAGTTGGCACCGGTCTTTCTAGTAGGCGTGATTCGAGAATCGGCCATCAAATGCTATCCAAACAGCTCGGCCTAGCCTACTAGCTTGAACATGCCAGTTGAGAAAGTCTGGTTTTTGGTAGTTTCTAATACATTACGAGATTCGGTCCTATTCAATTTAGTTGAAAGATAGTTCAACCTATCCATTCCTGAAGAAATTGATATTTATATCGATTAAGAGCACTAGAAAAACCGCTCTTGAATATTGCTGTCAAATGGACCATTCCTTTGCTTGCCTTGTGAGAAAGCAAGGCGTGTTTTCCGTAAGACAAATATTTTATGGAAGCCAATCATAATCGCTTCATGCCTCAGAAGTCAAACCGCATTTTGCTTATGAGGTAAATAAAATGTTGCTAGCTCTTGGTCTAAAAGGTTGACGTCCCAAAATATTGTTTTTCTTCTTACGGTTCCATTGCTATCAGTGCTTCGAACGAAAAACTGCAGAAAACGGGTATCTGAGTTTGGATTGTCTAGTCGAATAGCTATTTTTGTTCTATTGCTGAAAATTTTCCAAAATCATTTTGTCATTTTTTGATAATGACACTTCCACTTGACAGATGACAGCCAAAAACTGATCAGCTCATTTGACAGCAAGACCCTGCCTGTATACCAAATTTCAAGTCGATCGGATTAACGGTGCAAAATTGGGTTTCTTGGGGGGACTTTTGACAACGGGCAGCTCCCAAGACGACTCGCTTTGGGGAGGCATACTGGCGTTTCAGCAAGTAGCATGTGGGTGGCTATCACCACAAGAAGTATGGTGCGGTCAGAGATGACATGCTCTCGAAGGCCGCTAGCTCACGGTCTATATGTCACGGTCTCCCCTCCACTGTGAAACGCCAACCTTAAGTGCCTTGATAATGCAGCATGATTTTTGTACCTACTTGATCTGTCTCAATTCAACATATTAGTTCGGACATACAGGGTGTTCGGGTCTGGTTATTACAAACTTTGAGGGATGATTCTTCATCAAAAATAAAGCCGAAAGAACAAAAAACTCAAGGTCCTAAAATGCTTCCTTAAAAAGATACAGGGTTGAAGTTGACTTTTTCAAATGGTTTTTTCACCGTAACTTTTGAACCGTTGGACCGATTTTAATCAAATTTGAACCAAAATTTAGTCAAATGAGTCTTCATCGAATAATAATACCAAAATGCATCAAAAATTTCTGGGGGCGTAGGTAATAGGGAACTGTCGCCTATTTTCGACCCTATTTTTATCTCCCCGAATTCTTTTTTCAAAACTGTTGATATTTTCGGATTCCAAGCTCAATTTAGAAAGTTCCTCTTGCAAAATTTTGATAAAAGGCTTCGTTTTCGAGATATTTGGGATTGAAACACTGGAAAACATCTCGAAATCGCCACTTTCCTGGGCTTAAAAATTAAAATTGAAGAAAACCCATGATTCGTCAACTGAATGAATCATTAATGAGTTTTCTGTGTGTTTTAAGTTGATAAACCACCATTTTCGCTGAAAAACATGAAGTTTTTCAGAAAAAAATAATTTGGGCCCTGGAAAGGGGCGATTTCGTGTTGTTTTCCAATTTTTCAAACCCAAATATCTTGAAAATGAAGCCTCCAATCAAAACTTTGCACGTGTAACTTTTTCTTCTAAATTGAACGTATCAATTGTCAAAAATATTTAGTCAAGATGAAAATAGGGGCGAAAATAGGGGACAGTCTCCAATTATCTACGCCCCCAGAAATTTTTGATGAATAATTGTGGTATTACTATTCGATGGAGACTCAGTAGACTAAACTTTGGTTCAAATTCGATTGAAATCAGTTCAACGGTTCAAGAGTTACGGTGAAAAAAACGATTTTAAAAGTCAACTTCAACACCCTGTATCTTTTTAAGGAAGCATTTTAGGACCATGAGTTCTTTGTTCTTTCGGCTTTATTTTTGATGGGGAATTATCCCCAAGATTATCCCTCGAAGTTTGTGATAACCAGACCCAAACACTTTGTTTACGCATGCGTGTTTCGTAAAAATGTACGGATCCAGGGTGTAGAATATTCAACACATTCTTGTGTAATTTAGCTGTAATCTTTTTCTTGTAGGTTCTCCTCACTTCTTAGGAGCCCCTGTAATGACATGACTATCTTATTGTGAACAATCGACACTCACCTTTCTCGAGGACTTCATGGTAAAAACGAGAAGCCTCTTCAGCATCAGAGACAATGCCGATTTAGATTGAGTATGAGCACCATTTGCTCAGCCCACTGTACCTCGCGATAAACATTGTGGACGCTTCCATCTCGGCCATGGGACACAGAATTTTCACAAAAATCGGGCACCACCATCAGATATTATATACAATGCCTACTTAGGGCGTTCCAAGACATGGATGCATCAAGGAAACAAAATGCATGCAAATTGCAAGTAGTAGATATGAAATAATAAGATGGCACACTTACCATAAATTCACGACCATCACGAATCTACCTGCTACCACACCCCCTGAGACGGCCGCTCATTCGGGTTTTGACCAAGACGACTCGCGTTTGGTGAGGACGTTATTACCTTCTTAGGAATCAACATTCTTCAATGAATTCCAACTGATATCGAAAGTATCGCATTGGGCCCATTTTCAAATGCGACACGGGTTCGGTTTTCCGGTGGTGATGTATTTGGAACCTAGGCGCCATCTGCCGGACAATGGCTACAACAACGGCAAGAGTTTAGTTCATACGAAAGAGCGCGCAAGTCGATAGCGTTATTGTTGGCCTGGCGTCGTTCTCTGTAATGGGGCATGAGACTCGGCTCAAAAGAAATCTGTTTTTACCGGTAGTTTCACATCGCGCCAACAGTAATAACCCTGAATTTGAAACAAATCAATTTTTCGTGCTGCCATAACTGAAAACGGCAACATAATATGCTGGGCGTCTTTGCAAAGTTCGAGACAAGAAAGTGTAGAATACACGTGAAAAATAAACTAACCTTGCAGAATCAATTACAATTCGGGAAACACCGAGGGAAACACCATGTTCTCAATGTTATAGCTTGAAATATTTAGTTTAAATCTCATCAAATTATAAAAAGTCACTTCTAAAAGCTTTATATAATTATTGCTGAATGGTTTTCGATGTTTTGTGGCGCGAACGGATAAAGATGATCTTAAGGGTGATTTGGATCGAGTTTCCGCATAAAATACCCGACGCTGATCATGGTCCCTGATGGAGCTGGCGAGCCCTGGGCTCAAACCTTGCGTTTTTCTGATCTTATGGGGATAAAGATTAAAGATACCTAGATGTTTTTTTTTCAAATTCGCAGTATGGTGGAGTACCTACGAGTCCTACGACAGCCCCAATTACTGCGGTTGAAAATTGAAAAAAAAAATTCAGAAAGAGAAATCAATTTCTTTTAATTCGATGTATCACAAAGCAGGTGTTTCTGTTGAATTTTGAAGTTGGGGTGGGGAAGAGGAAAGAAGTGAATTTGGTTAGCACTTTTCTTCACCGACAATTTTCTCCTTAGATACTATTTAGGATGACGCTGAATAAATTGAAGAGAATTGAGAGGTCGAGAATATAAAATGGGACAGTCAGAGAAATTTATGAAGATATTATTTTCAGAAAGAGAATTTGATTTATTTGATGTATCGCAAAGTAGATGGTGTCATTTGAAATTTTTAAGTTGAGGTGGGTAAGAATGAGGGGGCTGAAGATAAAAATTTGCCAATGTATGTTTCAAATGTCCCCCTCGATATAAAAATCGACCTGTCTGAGCTTTTTTCAAAATAACGAGGCAAAATGCCCGAAAGTCCCTTTGTTCTGTTTTCGTTGGGCCACCCTGTATTACGTTTGTTACGAAGCCATTTCGCTAAAATTTTTGGACGACAATCCAAATTATGCGCTCAGATATTCGATTTTCTAAATAAAAAATTTTTGCGTAGAGAAAGATACGCACTCTTTCTGAAACGTCCGTCTTTGTAGTAGCTTGGACAATTTTCATCAGATTTTCAGTCGTGCATCCGCTTTGACATTGAAAACTACTTTGAAATGTGAAAAATACAGCGTCTCCTCATTAACCTCAATTTGAATCACCCTTTATCTACACGCATAAAAACGTAATTTCAATCCAATAGTATCATATTTACTTGATTCATTGACTTGGCTTGATGATTCAATACACTCAAATTGAAATAGTTTTTTCAGTTCAATACGAAGTCAGTATTTGTTCGAAAAATGTAATAGTTTTGTCAGACATTCTCAAAATGAGACTTTTCTTTTGAACTGATATTATCGAATATCTTAGATATAATAAACTTTGTTCTTGAAACAAATTTCCAGGTAAACTAGTTCAGAACAAATGAAAATTTCCTCTCAAGCATTTCAAGATCTCCAACTGAGAATATTGAAAACTTCACAGTTTAGAACATATTGTGATTTCAATCTGAAAATGCAACTTCGAAACAACATTTTACCTTACTGAACTCAAATGCCATAATGCTTGAACTAAGACGATGATCAGTTCCCCCAAATCTTCAATCACTCTGAAATGATTGTATATTTTTAGTCTAAAAACTGAGACTCTTGGATCAAGAATATATATTATCAATCCGCCCAAAGTTTCATTGTATTGCGTCATCTTCTGGCAACAACACTAGCACGCGCACAAACACGCCAATGTGAGCTACTTCTGCTCCTGCAAAAAAATTTATACCTACCGCGTGTGCAACATGGAGCCGTATCTCCAACTTTGGGGTTGCAATCCAGAAATTATCGAAGAATTCAGAGGTAAGTTCCTCTACTCACTTGTTCAAACCGTGCAATCCACAAAATTCGACATCGGAGGTGGCTTTGAAGTCGAGAAATTAGGCCATTCAGCCAATTCAGTCTATCCATGGCTCCAATCCATCAATATTTTGTTTCCAAAGCCAACCCTAACTCCGAATTTTGTGGATCACATGGTATCATTTGATAAAGGAGCTTAAGATGATCAGTGTTTTCCCATCATCACTACATGAAATTTTGTGTATGTATACCTAAATAATTATGCGAGATTCTCTTTTCGTGCAAATTTCAGTTGAATTCACGCAAGTTGCCCACATAGTGTTGCAGTGCTGGTTGGGTGCTGCGGCATCCGGCGCGACAGTAAAATGATGCCTTTTTGTTTTTGAATAAGAAGAAAGAATACGAAGAATTCGTTTTTGTTTGAAATGTATACCCATCTGGATTTGGATTTCTATCGATGTTTGTATTTGAACTTCTGCGAAATACATTGTTTTTTTACTATACTTAATTGTTGTAATTTCAGCCTTTATCCATAAGCTTGTTTAGGTATACAGGGTGTCTCAGGACTCGTGCCTCAGAGTCAAAACCAGTTTAGGGAAATGCTACAAATGTGTCAGAATTTTTTTTAAATAAATTGGATTTTTATTTTTGGAGATATGGGGCGTCGAAGGGTGGGACTTTGCCCCACTCTTATTTTATTATCTGATGAGATTTCAAAAAAATTGAACTTTTTAGTGTGTGTGCAACAAATTAATTTACTTACTGTACAGGGCGGCGCCGGCGACTCAAAAATTCTAAAAATACAGATTTTATAAAAATTGCCTGTTGCCTGTAAAAGAATTCTATGGAAACGAATTATTTTACTTCCTGTCTTACATCGCATTGAGGACGTCTGGAACTTTTTGCAATTGTTTTGAGAAAGACAAAAATTTACTGGAAGTTCTTCAGATAATAAAAATTGGAAGGGGCAAAGTGATCCCTTTGACGGCCCATATAAAAAAAACACCAATTTTTAACATTTCTCTGGCACATTTGAAGCATTGCTCTACACTGCCTTTGACTCTGGGGCGCGAGTGCTGGGACATCCTGTATGCTCTTGATAAACAGAATCAAGATTCGAATATTTTCGATATGAGATAATCCTATAGTTGAACTGAAACCATGAATTTATTCATATGAAAGCAACGAACTCTTCCTGTAAACATTCAATATATTTGCTTTAACCAGGAGCAGTATCAGTCCAATTCAGTTATAATTTTATCTCAAGAATAATTTTCTTCTACCAAAAAGCTGATATGCGGTAGTCAAGCCGATTGTTCTCAAAACAAAATTACTTGCTGTATTGTTGCAAGACTTATCTAATCCAATTGCAAAACTATCGTATACTTTCTATGAAACACTGGAAATACTCCATTTAATATGTATTATATTCAAATTCAACGTGATACAGCTTTCAGCTGATACTATGACAGTCTTCTTTTGGAGAAACTTAAACTCTTGGAGTGAGAATATCATCGCTTTGCGTATATACAAACTTAACATATACTTGACATTAAAAGCTTTGTCTTAACTCAAGATCACCTTTTTATGCGTGTAGTTATGCCATTTTTTGTTTGTTCGTCATGCAAGACAGAAGAATTTTGAGATTTTGGAATTTTCGGGTGAGACTTTCTAATTGGGAAAAGGGGAGAGTGGTTTTGAGCAAGAAAATGAGAGCAGAGGACGACAAAATTTTTCACATTGACTTAACACCGTTAAATCTGCATCTATCAAGTACGCCTCGTGTCTTGGTGATAAATGCAGTAGTACCAGCTTGAAATTTGTTCCAATCAATAATTGTTCATTCAATTTCATTCATTTATAATTTAATTCGAAGCACCACAAAAAAATGATGTGGGTATGTTCCTCGTGCTGAGAACGGCATTCACTCGGCCTAGGGCCTCGAGCTGCATTCACGTTCGGTATGCAATCCTCAGTTTTCAGCGCTAGTTACATGAAAACTATTTCTTAAATATTGTTTTATTTCCATTACTAACGAGACTACTAAGGATAACAAGTACAACTACCAAACAAACTCTTCATTTATTGGAAAATTACATTCTCATTGCTAATGGTAACTTGATAAAAGGTCCATCTTCATCGCATCAGTCATTCAAGGGAACATCTTATTGCACTATTACGAAAACGGGGTTATTGTTGTGTAGTTAGGTATACAAGGTATTTATAGAGTATATACTAGGTATTTCTATGGTTAAGACTTAATTCTTTCAAACGTCGTTTTCTTCCAAGTATAAGTAAAAAAGTACACTCCATTCTCAAGCATTACACTCCTCCAAATATTCAAATATTTCAAAAAGAAAACTCAAAAGTTGAGCATTAAACTTAATAACAAATTAAATAACAAAATTTAGGTGTCGGTAAATTTTGAGTTAGCACTGAACAAATCTATTGAGAATTTACTATGATTTTATCGAATAAGTAGGTACACTAAACTAATTTGAAAATGACTAGACATCTAGGTGGTAGTGGTAGGTAAATATTGCTCCTCTTTATAAACCTAAACTGCACACGTTCAATTTAGCTTCGTGTATTGAATCGTCAGCTTAAATATTAATCAAGAACAGTTAACAATAAGCAATTTGATTGGCAGACAAGACTAATAATACTGCAGATTGATGAAGACGAGTTCCTCTTATCGCATGGTAAAATTTTAAAATGGCATAATCGTCACTCATTCCAGTTCCAATTCACTAAACACACTGTCAATCCAGCACACTGATCAGGTACTTGTGACTCCACTCAAGGCCGAGACATTTAGCCTTTATTTTAAATCCTTTAAGAACTCTTTTGTTGCACTTACACACTTTTTTAGCTCAAAGCCAGTAAAGGCTCGTGCAATTCCCGCGACGTTTTTGCCGTAGTTTTCTTTCTGTAGAAATCTTTCTTTTCGGGCGGCACTTTGGCCAGCTTTGCTTTCGATTTCGACAGTTTTTTCGCTGGAACTTCTTCCGGAAGAACCGTCGGCGGCGGTTCGAGATCTAAAAGAGCCAAGCTTTCGATTATGTTTTTCGGCTTGGCGGAGACTTCGGTTTTCGTTCCGTTTTTGTTGGCGTAAACGACGACGTACTGGGAGTATGCAGAGTTGGCTGGCGTGTTGATGTCTGCGAAATCACGAAAATTGGCGAACTGTTCGTGTTGGTAAGCTTGAGGGTTGGGTGGACCGCCTCCGTAGCCGCCGCCGTAGAATGAGGGACGTCCGTGGCCGTTTCTGAAGTAGGAGTTGTAGTCGCGGTCTCTGTCGTAGCCTGATGTAGATTCACTTCCGCTTTCGTCGTTATTGTCGTAAAAGGTTCCTCCGGGGATGACGCCGAAGTTACCTGAACCCAATAGGCCTAGGGTTTCGGTGTTGGAAGCGGAACCGGAACGATAGCCGTCGTCTTTGTAGCCAGAGTATCTCGGCGAGTCGAACCCTACTTGTTGCTTGTGGTAGCCGTTGGGCCGGTGGCTGTAGGCGCCCTCTTGTTGGTTGTTGTTCCAGTAGAACGGCCTGGAATGACCTCCAGGAGGGTTTTGGAACGGCGCAAACGAAGGATAGAACGTGTTCTGTCCGACTTCGCGACCTTCACGCTCCCCGCCTTCTACACGGGATTCCTCAGCTTTTTGCGGCTCCAAGTACATGTCACTGTCATCTTCAGGAGCTGCTGGTGATTCTGAAACAAACAAGACGTTAGAATTTGTTGTGTTTTGTACTGCTGCAAAGAAAAAAGCGTGAATTTTGATACACCTGTATATAGGTAGAAACGTATTATGTAACCGCGCAGCTGAAAGTTCACTTCCGATGGAAACGAAACGTAATAAATTACATACCTATTCTGCAGTTTACGTTTTGTAATTCCACTAGATGGTCAATAAGAATTGCGTTTGGAGGTTTACCGGAGCGTTGTAAGATTGTGTTCAGATAGAGGCAAGAAATGTGCAATTTTCTACTGCTCGGTTCCCTTGTCAATGCAATTAGCTTGATAGACTTGCTACCCAGCTACTATTCTATGCATCAGAGAAAAATAATGTTGATTGTTTGAAATTTGGAAAAACTCAACGCCTTATCTTAAAAGGTTTACAAGGTGAAATCCTGGAACTAGGACATGTGTCTGACACTGTCAATAACAATCATCATACAAGGTGAGAACTGTTATTGAGGCACGCAAGACTTTATGCTTCAGAAGGAAAACACTATGCCGGCGTTGTTATAACCCCAGCTTTAGCAATGAGAAAATGAATAATTCATGAAGAATGCGTGCATATGAAAAGTTGCTACGATTCCGAACTTACATAACTACCGTGCGTCTTCAGCTAGGTACCTACTTAGATTTATACACACAAATATTTAGCTCATTGTGAATTACCAACAGACCGACAATGAGATGAATATCTTTTTGTGCCAAGCGCGCATTATTTATTGCGGAAGATTGTTGGCACTTCTTTTCTGTCTTGTATGGTAAGTAACCTCCAATTCATGTAGGCATCTAATTACACCTGCGGAAATAATGGGCATGTCACCGGGCATGGGCGTATGAAGAATTGCTATGCTG
Organism: Anaspis maculata; assembly: GCA_949128115.1. NCBI lineage: Eukaryota > Metazoa > Arthropoda > Insecta > Coleoptera > Scraptiidae > Anaspis > Anaspis maculata. The sequence goes on along the minus strand of OX421962.1, from coordinate 34,636,213 downwards.
CACCTTGCTTCACCTGGTGCACACCGCACTAAACGTCAAATTTTTTCAACATGAATATTTTCCTGTCACGCTTGGCTGGGAAGATCAATTGAAATTCAACGGTGATTCCCATAAATCACTATACTGACCAATAGCACATCGTTGAACGCGACATGTAAGCGTTGCAAAATATTTGAAAGTTTGCCTGTGAGAATGGGGAGCTCAGGGGTCGCATCCCACTATTTGTCCAACAATCTCAAATTGGCTTGGCACCTACATGCGGTAGGTACTTGGTATTGAGTACTTAGGTACTACAATAAAAATAATGATATGTTGCAAGTGTGAGACCTTGTATAATACAAAACTACACTTTTTCAGAAATTTTCGACACCTTGACGATTCACGATTGTTGTTTCAAATCGGCGAGAAGGTCACTGTGGATTTGTGCCATGCTCACTTTTTCCTCCTCCATGCTTCATAATTAATAGATACTCCAGCTGCTTCACACTTCATGCACCAATTGTTCCCGCAAATTACGTAAACTCGGTTTTTATTGCACGAGTATGGAAAAGAAGAAGCGCCTTGCGAAAATGGCCATTCTATCCACCAAGATCGTGTGAAAGATAATGGCTTGCAAAATTCTGGTTCCTGAGAAGTTTGCCAAAACTTGTTTATATTCTTAATGCAATATTGCTGAGCACTAGCTTCATTTCACATTCAGACTCTCTAGTGCAGTGGTTTATTTTTAATGTTTTGTAAACCCCTTCATTCTTGCCTTCAATTCTTTGTCAATGCACCAAAATGCCAGGAAGCACCCTTTGATATAAGAGTAATTCACTAATAATGATGATTCAGTTTTTATTGCCGAAAAACATTGATACAATACTATTGTGAAATGACAAAATTTAAATGAAACTTGACATTTAAAGTCCAATGCCCGGCAAAAAGACCCTATTCAGTCCTATTCTGGAAGTGAAACCGCTTTGTCATATAGCCCAGGCTTTTTAGCATTTAACATGAAACAAATTAATCCACGTGCAATCTTCACGGTATCGTACCCACTTAACCTTACTAAACCACATACTAAAAGTCCCCAACTTTCCTCCGTGTGCGTCATAATTTTTGAGGGGGGGGGGGGCAAAATTTTCATTAAAAAAATTCTAGGACAAAAGTAATCAAGTCAGTGGCTTCAAATTTATTATATTTGGATACATTGGGTTATAAGTGGAACTTATTGACAAACTAGATGCCTATGGTCCCCGTGAGGGGAGCTCGGGAGGGGGGCAATTAGTGACCCATGCAAGAAATTTGGTTTTCATTAATATTGAGACAATACTGGCATGTTGGGTATCGTTTCCCACTAAATCTGACCTTGCAAATCCGATTATGATATTTAAATTCTGTTTAAGAAATCTTTTGAGGAATTTTCGGCAGAAAAACGTGATTTTGGGACCAAAATAAAGCCGGTTTTTCAATTAGGGTTATTTTTGCGTTTGATGCATTAATCATTTGGATTTGAGATTGGATGAGTTATATGGACTTTTCTGCATAAAACTATCATATCATAAACGCGACGTAAGTGGTTACAAGGTGAGAAAAATAATTTATTGAAAAAAATGTCTAAGTCCTAAATGTCACTCAAGAATATTTCCGCGCAGTTGAAAAAAAATGTATTGTAGCTGTAATATGGCTTTGATTTCATCTTCCAAGGTTTCTTCTTGTAGCCAAAACAATTCTCTAGCTTCTGAAAAAAGAACACTCTACATTAAAATAATAATAATATAACAACAGCAACTTTCCCGCGGGTATAGCCACTTTTTTCAGTTTCAAGCTGGCTTACACCGAACATCAAACCAACTCGATTTTATAGTATTCAAGAAATGATAATTATGTCGAATGCCTGATGTAAATGCGTGAAATAGTTGGAGTTACCGATCCTATTCGAAATTTTGAACATTGATGTATTCAACGTGAAAATATCGTAAATTAAAAATCCAAAATTTTCAAGAGCAAATTATCATTTTTTTCAATTAAAAATGCTCACAATCTTTTCAAATCAGAGCTTCAACATTGTATTTACATATTAATAACGTATTGGAAGTCTAGCACAGCACAGGAAGATTTTTATAGCCATGATCTGCAAAAAATATCAAATTATTATTATTATTATAATTTCAAGATCACTAGTAGTCAAAAAAAATCGCATCTAGCTTACCATCACCATCCGTATACTCTAAGCTTATTTTGTCCAATATTAGTTTCGTTAAAAACTCGTCTATTGATTTCCAAACAATAAATCGATAGTTACCCCGAATACCTACCGATAGTACCTATACCCATCTAAAATAATGGCAAAGTTATCTAGCACCTAAAGGGACTAAATACATAAGTTTATAAAAATAACAGATCGTCCTCAGGGTCATACTCAACAAGGTGGGGTGGATTCTCACATGTTGTGCCCCTACAGAACTTACACATCTGCGAACAAGACAAGGAAGATCGCCTGCATCTACATTTTAGACCGCAGTTCTTCTTGCAGTTGCAAGACACTATCTTCAAAAGAGTCTCCGGAGCTGGAGGAAGATGCGTCTTGACGGGGACCAACTACACGGGGGTGCTCCCGCGTAGCCCACCGTGTCGTTTGTTTACAACTAGAGTACCTTGGCTATTATTATCTAGCGAAAACCCGAGGTTAATCCGAGGTCTAGGAGCCGCGATATTGCGTGGAATGACAGACACACAGACGGACGGACGGACGAATAATGAAATAAAATATCTTTGTTGTTTGTACATCTAGAGTACCAAAGCTATAATCTAGCAAAAACCCAAGCGCAATCCGAAGTTTAGTAGCTGATATATTGCCGGACACTGCAGACGGCAATAACAAGAACAACCTATAAGGCTACAAGTAGTAGCGCTAAAACCATAGAGGAAAATTGCGAAACTGTACCCAGTACCTACTCATACGAGTACTACCAGACCAGATTCAGCCAGTACGATGCTGTGCATATTGAACGTAGGATCAATTATTACAGATCAAAGTCTAGGTAATGTTGAAGTGATTTTCCCCATATGTATAATGCGTTTGACGTAACTTCATAGAATCCTTATTGGAATTACTGGACAATTCACAATGGAGCTAAAAGATACGTCATTTTGAAGCTAAAACTGTAGGGAATCTACTGCATATAATAATACCAAGTGATATTTAGAGGTCGATGCAAAAGTAAAATGTTAACTGAAGCATAAGAAAAGAAACACGAAAAAAGTGTCATTATAGAGAAATTATGTCCGTTAGTGTCAAATTTTGGACAAAAGCTATCCCATATCATCCACTTTGATTCATTATCTATCATTTAAGACCAAGATAAGAGAAATCGATTGGGTGGTTGAGAACTGGGAGCATTTTTAAGCGAAAAGTGCATTTTGAGGTCTCTTCATCTTTGCCTGTCAAAAAAACAATGACGCACACGGGGGAAAGTTGGGGACTTTTTGTATGTTATACAGCAAAGTCTAGTGAACCCAAAACTGAAAAGATTGACCGTGTTTTAATTTGTTTGATGTTTTGCCGTTTTTTCGACTAAAAAGCCTGGGCTAATAGTACCCTGACAAAATACAAATTCAAAACAATAATGAATTTCAAAATTGAGTGGAAGAAAAATGATAAAAGAATTATATAAAGTAGATAATACATTAGATCAAAATATGTGTGAAATGAAGACAGAGAAGAGAGGAAAAATGTTCAAGCATACACCGCGGGGGTGCGGCGTCACAAAAGAATAAATAAATAAATGAATAAATTGTTTTTCTCCTTCTCAACCCTCTTTGGGCTATAGGACTTTGACACTTCATTATTTCGTGTATTATAGGTACATAGGTAATATTTCGATGTCACAGAAGAATAAATAGGAAGCTCGAGGAAGCTCACGCAGTAGAAAACAAAACCGAAAATCAAGGGGAAAGAAACTACTTCTACTAATCTCATTTGCTAATGGCTGAATTTAGACTGAAGATAGAGACCGAGCTGCAATCTGAAACAAGAAATTAACAATATCCTGAAGTGTCCAGGAAGTTCATTGTAATATGTATAACTCTGCAATATTGTCAAATAAAATAAATTAAAATAAATTTATTGCATCTAAAGGTACAACTGACCTTACCACAAGGGATGACGACCGTAAAAACTTCACAACTCCAATCTTAAAGATCAATACTTAATAAGGCTGTATTCTTGGTAGGCCAAAATTATTTAGAAGATTTCCTTCTCAAGAATGAAGATAAAAACTCAATTTTTCATACGGTGTACTAAGCGTATTGAAAAATTCACTACAGAGCGTTTTTTCAATGATGTGAAAAAAAAATTATTTTTTTGTTGACAACGTTTTTAAAGAAAAAGCTCTGTATTCAATTATCTACGTTTCTCAAAATTATAAAACAGCTGATAATTTTTCCATTTGTCAAAAACTGTCCCAGCAATCCTTTAGAAACTATCCTAGTGTTTTAGGCCCTTGGGCTTCTAAAAAAATTTGGGGTGATCCAAACGGAAACAAGGTGGACAAACAATCAATAGAATCCCATCAAAATCTCTATATCTTTATTTTTGAGTGAGGAATATTGATACCCTGCGTATCCAGCCTTGAGTGAAACAGTAATTAATGTAAATAAAAATGCGTTCAACAATTATCAAAAAGTAATAGAAAAAAGAGCAATTATTATTGTATAATTATTATAGAACTTGTATAACTTTGCAATATATTGTAGGAGCTGAAAGACCGCTGAAGCAAAGATGTTTTATGAGCTGGTGGAGTATATTTGTATCCTCACCTTTAACTATAATATCTTGAAAACTAAGCCGTTTGCGACAAATTCAGTACATTACTTTTGCGCACCTACTGTACCTACCTAGTTCTATAGAACCACATTTCTTCCAAGTTCAGTGACTGCATCAGATCCCCGAGACTTTTTCAGCTATAGTCATTTTTAATGATTGTATAATTAGGCCAGGCGGTATGTCAGTAAAATCACTACAATCTGGAAAAAACTCCGACCAAAGCTTTTATGGTGTCAAACTCTTCGTAAGGTCAGTAGTTATCTACCACTGAGTTTCCGCCCAAAAACGAGTTGTGCTGATTCCTCCACATCTGCGCGAAGGTAAAGGATGCCTCGAAAGTGCAAAAAGAGCTGTTAAACCTCCGTACTTTTTTGTTATATTTGCCTAAATGCAAACGTACAACTCTTACGCAAACATTGGAAGCATCTGTCATCATCTCTGTGCCAGTCCTACTGTTGAAAAAAAAGATTTCTTTGTGCGGATCAGATAAATCACATTTTATTGTTTTTCCACACAAGAAAACGATGGAGCAACATGTATTATGGATGTTTTCTAATGACTTGTACTCACTGAGCCCATCTATGGCATTAAAATTTCAATAACAGCATTTTTGAAGATGTTGCCAGCAAAAAAGTGAATAATTTTCACCCGCCTGTTCAGCAGCATTTTTTTCAATTTTACCAAACACCGTTTGCGAAAATTTTATAAGGAATGGAAAGCTCAAACTCTTCTCTAACGATATCGTGCCTGGCTTAACCGCGGCACGCACTTGAAAGTCTAAAAAAACTATTTTCTTTTCGAGAGGTCCTGTTTCACCCGTGTGCAGCCGTGCCTACTTGACATAGACCGGACTGATTACACGAGCTTGGAAATGTACTCTTTTCCAGCTTCAAAACGCGACCATTATTATTGCGACTTTGTACATTGATTTATGAAGAAATCATACATTATTTTATCATTAATGGTCGTGTCTCAAAGCTGGAAGGAAGTACATTTCCAAGCTTGTGTAATCAGTCCGGTCTATGTCAAGTAGGCATGGCCGTACGCGGGTAAAATAGAACCGCTCAAAAGAAATCAGTTTCCTACACTCCCAAAAAGCATGCCGCGGTTAGGCCAGATATAATATCATTAGAAAACAGTTCCAGCTTGTCATTTCCTATAAAATTTTCGAGAACGGTGTTTGGTAAAATTGAAAAAACTCCTGCTGAACAGACGGGTAAAAATTATTCTCTTCTTAGCGGGCAACATCTTCCAAAATGCTGTTATTGAATTTTCAACGCCATAAATGGGCTCAGTGAGTACAAGTTATCAGGAAACATCCAAAATACATGTTGCTCCATCGTTTTCTTGTGTGGAAAAACAATTAAATGTGATTTATCTGACCCGCACAAAGAAATCTTTTTTTTTCAACAGTAAGACTGGCACAGAGATGATGACAAATGCTTCCAATGTTTGCGTTAGAGTTGTACGTTTGCATTGAGGCAAATAAAATGGAAAAGTACTGGGGTTTAACAGGTCTTTTCACACCTTCAAGACATCTTTTACCTTTGGGCAGATGTAGAGGAATTAGCACAACTCGTTTTTGGGCGGAAACTCAGTGGTAGATACCTACTGACCTTACGAAGAGTTTGACACCATAAAAGCTTTGGTCGGAATTTTTTCCATCCAGAATGACCTACCGCCTGGCCTAAATAGGCAGATGCAACTCTGTGTTTCAAGATTAAGGGTGTTTTTTTTTTAGAGGTATAGAACTTCAATCAGCGATAGCGTTGGTGCTTGGGAAGATTCTGCCGTCATTTTTTCATATAAATACTCATAAAGGCTTGCCATTTGCTCATACTCACGAACAATCGCACGGCAGCTCGAAATTATTATTTTAAATTCCAATAATTTAGATAGGTTCAATTTCGGGTAGCTTCTTGGCAAGGATCAGGCTCTGTCTGACTAATACGGCAAACGATATTGTTCCCAAGACCCTGGACAGTTCGGGACTCATTCAGGAAAGCCAGAGACTTCACAAGCCCCAAATGAAAGAAGTCTAAGGAAGTTGAAATATACAAAATCTTATCGGCCGGTAATTGGAAATTGGAAAAAAATCCACAAAAAGCACGAGAATTCCGTATAAAAAAACAAGTTTTATAATAATTTTTGAAAAACTGTCTGGAGTTGTGCGATTGTGCATGTGCATGAGCAAATGGCAAGCCTTAATGAATATTTAGATGAAAAAATGACGGCAAAATCTTCTAAAGAACCGACGCTATCGCTGATTGAAGTTCTATGCCTCTGAAAAAAACACCCTTTACAAGGCTTTGAAGTTTGTTTTGCGATAATTTAATCAAGTTCTGACGTCCTTCCCGAAAGAAGGTTTCAACAAGTTGCTAAAATTTGCAAGCAAAGCCGCAAAACGCAAGATACTGACCAATAGGAGAGCTTCGCTGATGCCTGATTGGTCAGCATCTTGCGTCGCTTGCGCTTTGCGACTATGGTATGATAGACAATATAGACATACGAACTCTAATTCGGCTTTAATTAGAAATTCAAGCCCCCATAAAACAAAAGTCGGGAAATTTGCCGCTTTCTTATCTGAGAGGAGATGTTGTGGAAGGACATGAAAGAAGAAGTAGACGCAGTTGACGAATAATCAAAGAAACCTACAAAATAAAAGTTAAGGGCACAAGAAGAGAGACAGACAGCAATCAGACATGCACTCGTGGGGAAGCAAAGGTTAGAGCTTAGAGGTAGTTAAAAGTTGTGGACGAAATAAAAAATACAATAATTTCGAACAAAAGCGCAGGCTTGAATGTTGTTAATGTTGTTCAAGCAGAAGAGCCTTACTTTAGATATTATTATTAATCAAAATTTCCAACCGCCAATGGTCAAAAAAGACTATCGAAATCTTCAAGAAGCTGTAATGAACATTCAATCATGACTAATCAAGCACTAGCAGATCAATGCTCTGCGCGGCTCGATCACTTTCATAATCAGTTCGTGATGATAATAATAATCATTACGTTACTTATCAAGAAAAGAGCGATTTTCGTCGGCACACGGTCAACTTTTACTTTCTTCTCTGGGTCAATGTGGTGGCTCTCTCCGCCTTACCATTTTTATTCACACGACCAGGGATATCCAGTCGAGTCCCCGCACACAAACACCAGTAACACCTTCCGCCGCTCCATCAAGAATAAACATATTTCTCTACGGTAATTCGATCAACAGAGAGGTGTACTATTATTGCGTGCATACTTTCTTCGAAAGTTGTACATCCTAATTAAAATTCGGAAATCCATCATCGTAAGTACTATAATACAGTAACAGTATACACACAATCATCATCGTAATACACGTGTGTGGTTCTCCTTCACCAATCTTTCGGTTTTTGCCGGTCAAAGCCATAGTCATTAAACCGATAACAAAGGATAATAGGTTAATGCGGTATTGTGAGAATAGTCAGTGACAGTTTGAGTCCATCCCAGTAAATGCCATGTTGTTATTGTTTTGTGCTTTTAGGCACGCACAATTAAGGTTGGAACAGTTTCACTTTCGGGGGAAGGTACTTGCTTTTATCAAGCGCCGTGTAATTGTAGGTTTACAGTGCGTAATGCGGCACTCTTCTTTATTCTGGGCTGTTTATGCTAGAAAATTGCATAGGAAGATGCAGAAGGAAGGCGTTGAGCTTACTTAACGAGAAACAAACACCGCGGCCTTTAATTATTAGGTAGCTAAATTATGCGGATTGCGTTTGCGTATACTTACCTAATACATTAGTTTACGAGAAATGTAAGCATCTTCTTTGCTGTATAAGTAAGTACCTACGATACATAAGATTGAAAGCAGGATAAGTCACCGAGTGTTGTGCCCATGCCACTGATGTCAGTTTACAATAAAGCAATGTTAAGACTGATTTATACATATATTGACATAAGTCGTAAGCGTAACGTAAATGTACAAAAATTGACCAATACTGTATCCGGCCTTGATACTCCTCTCTTTGGTAGATGGTGAAGATTTCATTGAACGTACGACGTAACTCATCGTAGAACGTGAAAATTCCCCTGTACTCCCCATTACATACAAATCTGCGGTACAACACAAGTTTGCATATAGGATATAAGTATTGAGGTAACTTTTTTCATCATATGTACAGTTGGGAGCGAAATGATTCATACGGCACCGCCAGGAAGTCGGCTGGATTTCAGAAATGTTAGCTGCTAGGATTGTCCTTGAATGACAGTTTTGTTAACAGATTGATCGTAATCAAAACTAGCATTCAAGAACGATCCAAGCAGCTAACATTTCTGAAATCCAACCGACTTCCTAGCGGTGCCGTATGAATTATTTCGCTCCCAACTGTACATAGATAGACGAGACACTCACCGTGTATTCCACAAAACAGATAATACGAGATTAGTTGATTTGCGATTTTTGCTTGTCAATTTGTAGCTCACTGATCAACGAAAATGATGGTTTGTCTCTCAATAAGGGAAAGATGATGGGTCTAGTACAGATTTCAGGCTTTTTTTTTCAGTAATCATCTAGCATTCAGCAGATAAAAGTTCAGTTAATCTGCAATCAGCCTTGATCGGTGATTTTTTTTTTTGTGGAACTGACGGTTGGGGTTGATTTCAGTACTAAGTTTCCAGATCTTATACTACGAAATTATGAATATACCTCAATGACGTAATACTTCATGATGTCACTTTTACTTGGGACCCGAGCCACCACTCAACAAGGAGGAGAAGTATTGTGAACGCGCTAAAAAAAATGTTCGAAATGAAGACGGATATATCCATTTTGAGGTCCCCTTAGAGGATTAAGAACATTTTTCGAGTGATGTCTGTCTGTGTGTATGTCTGTCTGTCTGTAACCTGCTACGATTACAGCCCCAACGTTGATCCGATCGACTTGAAACTTGGTATGCGGAATTGTTGGTCCGTGGAATGGGCCATTACTTTTTGTCAGTCATCTGCCAAACGGAAATGTCACTATAAAAAAATTACAGAAAATATACATCACGGAACTTGACTTGCAATATGTCATCTGAAACCCCTTGAAAACTCTATTTAAAGCCGTAAAAAATTTTGGCCACCTGTCAACTGTCGAATACTAAAAAATGTCAAAGTTCAAAACTTTACCATTTAATTATTCAAAACCGATCCGATGAATTGGAACCAAATTTGACAGGAAGTAACACAACAAAAGAGTCAAATTAAGTCTGCAGTTACAGTTTTCCACCATTCTCCAGTCGAGCGTTATGAATTTTCAAAATTTCACCCAGCTGTTGCCACCCGAGAGGGCCTCTCGCCCGTATTTTAACCAGGACGACCCTATTTTGATGCAGGACTCCACTCTAAAATCAATTCCTGCTCGGCGATCGATTTTTTTCGGAAAATTTCAACTGATAACGATAGAAGATTGGGTTGGGCGTCGTGTAGACCTATTTCCAAAATCGGCACGGTCTCTGTTTTCCGACGGTAATTTTTTTTGAAACGAAATTAGCACATTCTGTGAATTTAAAAAAAATGCAATGCAATCCATATAAACTGCTCACAAATTGAAGTGGATATTTTTAAAAAAAGAATTTTTCAAAATCGCCAGAAAATTCTTGAAAATCACTCGATTGTGAAACCGCTTGCACTATTTTGAAGAAAATGTCAATATTTTCAAGAAATACTGAAGTCCCCCACAAAAATCACATGAATATGTCTAATACAGGGTGATGAAAAAAGTCGTTCAGTTTTGTTCTTTTTTAATCTCATGCAGGAGATTGTTCATCCACCCTGTACACCTATATTTACTTGGATCTTATAGTCTGTAGCTTATGTAACTCGTTAGTTTTTATTTTTTTGCTTTCTGTTGCGTACTCACCGAAATTCAGCCTTCTTACTTTCCAAAGTCATTTTGCTGATGAATAAATCCGGGGGACTACTGGACTTTTTGGTACTTACAAAACAATGCCACTTGGTACTTTTAGAACGATTTTTTGAGCAGATTTCAAATGGAAGACCACATAAAAATATACAGGGTGTCGCATGAACAAATAAATTTGTTTCTGACACCTTACTACAGGTTGTAGGAAATTTCACTTTACAATTTTATGTCTAACAAGAAGAGATCTTCCATTACTGAAATTATTGTCGGGCGACCTTCTCCATGTGTGATTCGGGCACTGCCAGTGGTCTGGAGTCGTCTCGGCAATTTCTCTTTGCCCTGTACCATTCCGCAAGATGTTTGCCACGGATACCGAACTAACCTGGAGTTGATCTTTGCAACGGCATTTTGCTACTGATTATTTCGAAATAAAGTGAATCTCATAAAAGATTTTTTTTGCGACACCCTGTATACATCAGATGGTTGAGACGCCATACCTCTGTTAATTTTGAAATCTGCGCAAAAAATCGTTCTAAAAGTACCAAGTGGCATTGCTTAGTACAAAAAAGAATCCAGTAGCGCCCGGGTTTAGTTGATTCATCGATAAAACGACTTTGGAAAGTGGAAAGGCTATATTTCGGTAAGTACGCAACGGAAAGCGAAAAATCAAAAACTGACGAGTTACATGAGCTACAGACTATAAGATGCAAGTAAATATAGGTGTACAGGGTGGATGAACAATCTCCTGCACGAGAGTAAAAAAGAACAAAGTTGAACGACTTTTTTAATCACCCTGTATCAGACATGTCCATGTGATTTTTGTAAAGGACTTCAGTAGTTCTTGAAAATATTGACATTTTTCTTCAAAACGGTGCAAGCGGTTTCACAATCGAATAATTTTCAAGAATTTTCTGGCGATTTTCAAAAAACCTTTTTTTAAAAATATCCACTTCAATTTGTGAGCAGTTTAGTCTGGGGGCATATGGTCAAAAAAGGCTTGGCCGTGTGCAGCTTCGTGAAGATATATAGACATATGTCCTAATCGATTCCTGGGCGATCAAGGACCATGAAAAACTATGGTGGAATATTGACATCTGCTGCAGGCAAATATGGTGGAGGCGCCAAAATAGGCTTTATCTGGTAATAAGAAACTGGCTGTAGCTCGCTTGTTTTTCAACGGATTTCAACATCTGGTACGTCATTTTGTAGACAAAAAAATTCTCTTCTTATTTCATACCTAAATTTACAAACGTCATTCCGGGAAACTGTCAAAATAGTCTTTATAAGATATGCTAAATTCCAGCTTTTTTTTAAGGTTATCTGATATTTTTGAAACTTGGCAGTATCATAGATCTTGAGGTGCCCTTTCCGAATTTCCACTTTTCCACTTCGTATATTTGCCGTCTTGGCCGCCATATTGAAAAAATGGCGCCCAAAAAAACAGTTTTTCTTCAATATCTTCATTTCAGTCAATGTGAGGTAGTAGCGTTTATATGCGAATTGAAGCTTATTCAATTTTCTACAATCTGACACCTTACTCGTGTACGTGCTATTTCCGGTTCTTGAGTTATGGCTTCTAGAACTCCCTGAAGCATCAACTTTTGTCATCCAATCAGCATATCAAGTTGATCTTAGCTCCACGTAGCAGTGAAATTGACCATGAATAATGATAAGTTGTCAGCCACAGACCATCAATATCTAGAAAATCAATCATGGTAACGGTTGTTATGCAACTACAGGGTGAACTTGAGGGAAAATTGACTTTGAAAAGGTATAGCTTGAGAACCGTAAGTCGCACATGAGTGATTCAGATGTCAAATTCTAGAAAATTAAATAGACCTCCACTTTTGATATGGATTCTAAAATTTTATGACGAATTTTCTAAAAAAAATTCGAAAATATGTTTTTTTTTTGACGCCATCTTTCCAAAATTATGACCAGAACAGAAGAGATACTAATGGAAAACTTACAAAAATCCTAGACTCGATGAAAAATATATGACAATGTAGAGGATGAAAAATTGGATCTTAGAAACCAAAGTTTCATTCCCCACCGTTCCGAGAAATCTGAGAAAAAAAAATAAAAACTTGACAAATTGCGATTTTCACTCCCAGCTTCCACACTGAATACTGGAATAAACGTAATAAATATAAAAAATGTAGACAGACAAGCTTGTAGAGAATTGAATGATCTATAAAAAATCCCGTGACGTCATGTATCTATTCTTCTCGACTTAGCTGCGGAGCGCTATTAAAGTTGCGGGATATGACTCGTGACGCGCTGCATCTGGCCAAACTCCTACAACCGACGACGACGTTCCGGTGATTGTTCGATTGATTATAAAACATGATGAAAGATTTTAAACAATTGCAAGCTTTTTTTAACGTCTGGTAACTATTGTTAAGAATGTAACTCCGCGGATGAACGCTCTGTTCTCTATAAATTTTGTTGTTCGGCAGAATTAAAACTGAGATACTCGTATTTTGTAGCAATATAATCAATGTAACAATGATTATAATCAATATAATCATTGGAGAACATGTGGGACGTTTCATAGGAAGATGTTTTTCAACAATTTTTTTTATGAACAATGATGACGCCTTCTCCATTTATATGGCGGCGATATTGCATGGGAGCAGGACAGATTTTCATCGACATATGGTGGTGGCGCTTCTTCAACGGCACATCGCTCTTCATCCTTGTCGTTGTAGTCATCATCATCGTCTTCCGAGACGACAATGCAGGAAGCACAAACGGGTAGCTCCACCGGAATGGTGGCAAAATTCGGTGCGCTTGAGCCCAGCTTTCCTGCATCCGCAAAGCTCCCGCAGTTATTTAAGCATCTGCAGGAAATCAGCCGAAGCAGATATATTTTCGAGAGCTACTTGATCCTGAGTTCCAATTGGCATCAGTAGGGAATTATTAAGTTCCCAACCCCATTATTCAGGTGAACAGTTATTACTTCCGAGCCACTGCTGAATTTGGTGGTAGACCCGTTTTACGTGTTCCTTGGTCGCAGACGACGTTGAGGGAAGCTGTGAAAGACCAACTGCTGTCTTTGCCCGTCCTACAGCGGCTTGTGATTTTATATATTATCTGTAGTTGTCCAGCGAAGACGAGTATCTCAGTTTTAATTCTGCCGAACAAGAAAATTCACAGAAAACAAAGCGTTCATCCGCGGAGTTACATTTTTAACAATAGTCACCAGATGTTAAAGAAAGCTTGCAATTGTTCAAAATCTTTCATTATGTTTTATAATCAATCGAACAATAATAATAATAATAATAATAACAATAATTAAGCCTTTATTTTACTTGGCGGGGTGTCAGCCGACGGCTGTTGTTAATCCCAACCAGGGTTTCCAAAAATTTACAAATATAACATACTTTAATGCGGTCAGCAAATGCGAAATAAAGAATATAAAAATGAAGTTATCCTAAATGAAATCTAATCATCTTGAACCAACCCAAAAAACACAACACCGGAACGTTGTAGCAGTTTGGCCAGATGCGGCGCGTCACGAGTCATGTGCCCCAACCTTATTAGCGCTCCGCAGCTAAGTCGAAAAGGATAGATACATGACGTCACGGGATTTTTTATAGATCATCCAATTCTCTACAAGCTTGTCTGTCCACATTTTTTATATTTATTACATTTATTTCAGTATTCAGTGTGGAAGCTGGGAGTGAAAATCGCAATTTGTCAAGTTTTTATTTTTTTTTCTCAGATTTCTCGGAACGGTGTGGAATGAAACTTTGGTTTCTAAGATCCAATTTTTCATCCTCTACATTGTCATATATTTTTCATCGAGTCTAAGATTTTTGTAAGTTTTCCAAAAGAACCACTTCATTAACAGGATCTTCGCGCAACTTCGAGCCTAGTTCACGGCTAAACTAAAGAAGCTAATGATTGGCCTCAAATGCTTTCTAGTGGGGCATTCAATTCTTCACAACTTTGTCACTCGCAATTTTTGGATATCTCTTGTCATTCTCGCAGCATTCCAGGAGGAATGGCAAGCGGACAGTTTTTCCACTCCATTGGACCGGCGCGCCACTCTGACCGCGATTATTGGCTAAACTAAAGAAGTTAGATGTATGCCCCCGGTAACTTTTTTGTAGATTATTAAATTCTCTACAACTTTGTCCCTGACAGTTTTCACACATCTCCCACCGTTCCCTCAGCGTTTCAGAAGAAAGGCCGCGGAGAAGGTTTTTCCATCTTCTTCATTTTTTTTACTATGGTTCCCGGGATGGCTGGAAATGAAACTTTGGTTTTTCTTACTCAGTTTTTCATTCTCTACATTGTTATATTTTTTTCATCGAGTCCCCAATCAGTTCCAAGTTAAATCCTTATTTTACTGGACTAAAATTCAGCCGAATTTCGGGGGTTAGAAAAACAATTTGCGCCAAAATTCATAATTTGACAAAATAGAACTGTCTGCATGACTTTCAAACGTAATTTCGAATTTGATACTCACAAATAGGGGTTGGGGGTGAGGGTTGATTCTTTCAGAAAAGAAAAAGGGAATTGTCATGAGCCATATATGTAAGGAAGGACGTGGAAATGTTTTCATCTACGTTGGAACGTATTTCTTTACCTTGGAATAACCCATCTTCAACCCCTTATAGAAAAAAAACTGTCCATTTTTGTTGGTAACGGACGATGGATTTTGGCCCGTGTCAAATTGAGCTACAACATATAAAAAATAAGGGAATTTGACCGAGACCCATTTTCCATAAGAAACGTGCGGGGTCCTTTCAACATGCGGTGAGCCCCACAAAATATCCATTTTAGGTGCAGACATGCTGGGAATATTTAGAGAAAAAATTGAATTAATTTTTGGATGCAAAATTTTCGAAATCTGACCCAAGGCTTTCGAGTTTTCCTCTTTGCAAATTCTTCAGCTTTTTATAACGTGAACAGATTTTCATCATTTTTTTTTAATATGTAAGAGGTAACTGGTTCCTGGACATTTTCCAACAATTTTGTTTCAATCCAAAATGCGTACACTATACCATTCCTGTAGCACTGGTTACTTGTCGACCAATTATTATTATTATTATTATAACTTTCAATGCAGTGTTAATGTTCACTAATTGAGCTTGCATAACTCCCTGACAATATGGATAATGGTGTTGTTGATTTTTTTAAACGAGATGGGGAAGTGATTATCAAGCGAGAGAGATATTAGTTCACTCATCATCATAGGAGAAAGTGACATTACGGAATTGCACTAGCACAGGACCGGTGAAGATGACAAGGTGATCACATAAGATGCGCTCGTGTTGTCGGCGTTCCTCATCCTCATTCATCTCGCAACTTTCATAAAACAATATTCATCAGATGCACTAAAAGAATAGGAAGAAAGATGCATGTCCGTATTTTGAAACTTGAAGACACACCTTTCGCGGGATTCCGGATATTTCCATTTCGGTATGCCAGCAGGAAACTAGGAAATCGTAAAAGGTGCAAGCTACAAGGTAGCCGTTTGTATCTAATTGCCATTTTATGTAATTCACGGGGATAATAATTAATGGCTCAGATCGAAATCTCAGGCGGCATATCTTGAACGATCTGCACTTTCTTTGTATCATTCCATCACCGTTCTAGGCCTCGGTGCCGAATGGATATTGTATCACTCTACCTACTACAAAATCTGCTTATTCGAAGAGAGAAAAGCCGAAACGCTTCTTTTTACGCTTCGCAATCGGAAGTTACGGAAGCTAGATATTTGTAGCCGCTTTTTCACGTGACTCTTGTTTTTTTTTCTGTAGCTTTTCTCGGTAGTTGATAGTAATTTTCTTTGTAGGTATACGTATTTAATTATTCAATAACGTATCCAAGATCCCATTCAATCTCCCCAACCATCGACTGCAATCACAATTAAATATTTTTGACTTCGCGTCTGCTGACTAGTTCGATCTGAACTAAACTCCCTGGTTCCTGGTTTGCTTCTTTCACGCCTGCAAACCGATTCCAGAGTGTTCTCGTACAACCTTCGGGAAAGTTCTTGTCGCGGCTACTTCTTCCGGAATATTTTGGTATCTACTCCAGAGAGTAATCTACTCTTATACTTAATTTTATAACTGGGTTGCCTACTCACTGGTGTTTGCTCCACCATGGTTTAATGACACGTTCCAGGTGATTAATATACCGTGTTACGTCCCCCCTCTGCCGGCACATTCCGCCTTGACTTCCCACCACCCCTATTACATGGGACTCCAAATTTTGCAAGTCTGCAGGTCATAGAATATTTTTGCTGAGAAATATTCGTGGAAAATTCTTGACGAGAACGTTATTGGTTTATAGGTAGATATGAGTATATTTTTGTCTAGGGCTATTTAACCGAGATATTTTTGTAGGAATATGTTGGGGTGGGATATCTTGGGTAGGTTTATCTTAGCGCTACATTATAGTTGGGGTCCTATTCTGGTCCTTTACTAGTTCCTTTTTTTACAAAAAAATATATTTTAATATTTTCCTTAAGGAAAAAGGTCAATAATATAAGTTGAAGAATTTGAGGAGAATGTTTCCCAAAAATTATTTGAACTAATAATGATAAAACAAGACAACTGAACTGTTGATAAATAGCTTGTTTATATACCTAATTAAGTAATAATTAAAAAAACAAGCCATTTATTCTTTGATGCATTGTTTAATTGTCCCAGTTTCATTCATACCTCGATTTCAAAATTATTAGTCCAGGGTACCGTGTATTTAAATGTTCTCGCTTTTTATGGCATTTAGGTGCTTATACCACTCACACGGCATAATTAATGCGTTACACATATTCATCTAATTCATCGTTTGGTTTTAATTTCTTCAAATTAACATGACTAAATATTTACATGGTTTTACCAATAATGTTTCTAAAATATTTGCTTTTGGTTCATACTAAATAATTACACAACATCCTACCACGGAAGTACGATAGTTTAACCCACTACAGTTTTATTTTATAGTTCTATAATAATTGATGCATTTAAATCCGTTGTTTTATATCCGTTGACATAAGACTATAATATTATGTATATAACTATACACCACGATCTATACACCTAGCTCGACACCTAGTTTTTGGAGGCTTCTTAGGGAGTCACGCATTTTGAATTGTAACTTTGGTGAAGCCGGGGCTCTGATAACAACTGAGATGTCATTAGCGTACTGCACAATATCCTCCGGAATGCAATTTGGCAGGTCGGTGATGTAAAAGCGAAACAGCAGGGGGCCCAAAATGGATCCTTGTGAAACACATTGTGTGGCAGTCTTCTTCTTGGGCTTGATGTATTTCCACTCTAACGATGTTCCAAATACCCCTAAAATTCTGTTCTCCGACCTTTGTAAGTACATTGCGATTGATTTTTTCTCGTTTCTCTAATCTTGATCCTTAAGTATATTTGAGCCGGTGAAAACCAGCATGGTGTAAGTCATAAAACATCATTTTGAGATATGGCTCTGAGAAGTTAGAAGATTCCATTTGAATGTACAGCGAGGCAAAGAAGCGGAGGCGTGTAAGTTTTTTGCAAAAAGTGCTGCGTTTTTCATTCTTAGCCTCAAAAGTAGAGCATGAAAAGAAGATTCTAAATATGTCAAAAATCGAAAAACTCAAAATCGTGACTTACACCATTGTGGTTTCCATGGGCTCATTTCGTGCCTAACATTCAAAAACCGTTCCGAGATAGGACCTCAGGTTTCATGACTGTGTCATTGGAGGTTGATATAAAATTGTTCACAAAAACGGGGATCTATTGAATTAGGCACAATTTTGCAATGCTTTACATTCCACCCTGTTATACGCATGTAATTGAAATTATTCAAAAGATCTCGCCATTGGATTAGATTGGTGGAAGATGGATCTAAACAACTGTGAAGACAAAGTCCGAATCGGTTGAGACAGTCCAAAGTTATATCATTTTGAAAAAAGGCATAATTTTTGATACCATCATTCCAAATATTAGATGATCTTGCCACAAAAGTCACCCCCAGGCAGTTCTGTTGTTCTCACTAATTTATATGAGTTATTATCTAAATCAGTACCAAGTGGAATTATACTCCAAATACATCAAGATGTCTACACAAAGATTATAAATGTACATTTCTCCGTTTAGCACTATCTACTTTATATATAGCAACACTTTTAGATAAATTACTGTGAAATTATCATTATCATCAAAAGTTGAACTGGTATCAACCGATTCCGTGCTGCATGATGGAAACCAAGTTCAACTTTTATCTGTCGTTCTCTTCAGCAAATTCTAATAAATAAACATTCTGTATTTATTTGCGATTTCTGCATCGTCACTAATTACTCATCATCACCAATCACCATGCAGTTATTCGTGTACCTCCATCGCCGTGATGATGGTTATTAGTTATTATACCTGTAATTTATAACAACATGATAAGAACAGTCGTTAGCAGAGATATGATAACCTATAGATTGATTTAAAATATCAATTTCATGTTAGTTAAATGAAATAATGAGGAAGGAAACAGCTGGTGCAACATGTCGTTGCAACTTGCACCGAGAAACAAAAATCCGTAATAATTACCTACGCACTACATGAATTACCTTGTGCTGTGGTCGTAAAATTTTACGGCCCAATACAGAATTAATTTACAGCCCAACAATATAATTATATACAAATAAGAGTAGGTAGATAATAATAATGTGAAAATGACAAGCATCGTGAAATTGCCAATTAAACATTTCATCAAAGAATCGAAGATGTAGGTACAAGTCCATCCAGGAAGACCATATTAATATACACTCAAGAAAATTTATAGGCACCATCAAAACTGTAAGCAATAATGGTTCTTGTGCGAACATTCACTCCTTTTGTTGCACATCTCGCCAGCTATAATAAATCCATCACTTTCCAATAGGTATTTGCACTAGAAAAAGTACTAATTTTACGTACGTAGGAAACGTGCGGATGCGAAACAAAATAAACAGTATGTTCTCTTGCGTAAACGTCGTCAAGAATAGTTCAGCTATTAGCTTAGCTATAACCCGCTAACGCATATTACACTGCGGCAAAAATAACCACATCCCTAAAAGTTTTCATCATAGAAAAACAGTGGGATATCGCTAGCTGCTCAGCTCACAGCTCAGATAACTTTTGTGATGTTTCCTGGACTCTTTTCCACTAGAAATAATAATATAGAACCAAAACGGCTGAAGGAAAACTTTTCTACCATATGTTTTTCATAAAACACAGAAAATCTTGATTCAATTGAATTGAACGAGACTGAGAAGTGAGGATCTGCGAGCGGTTCAGTATGTTGTATATTATCCTCCGTTAGTCTTGTAGTAGCTTGAACATTTCTTGATAGCTGCTTTTTAATCAACTGCTGGATGCCTGGCCCAAATCACTTTATTTTTCTGGGAATATACATTTTCAGCTCTTTGAGACTAGCGCGAGTGACGATTCGTTGTCCTGCTTTTCTGTACAGAAAATCCTACACATGCTTGATTAGATTCAAGTCAGGGCTACATACGGGCCAGTTCAAAACTAGAATGTCTAGCTTTTGAAGGTACTTGTACTTGGTGACCATCCCTGTGACGTAAGGACACGCGTGATCTTATCATGCATAATTATGCAGAATGCACCGTGACCGGACAATTCGCCGCGTGGACAATCCGTCGCGGACAATTTGTCGCGGACGATCCGTCGCACGGACAATTCGCCGCACGCACATATCGTCGCACGGACAATTCGTCGCACGGACAATTCGTCGCGCGGACAGTTCGTCGCGCGGACAATTCGTCGCACGGACAATTCGTAGCATGGACAATTCGTCGTGGACAGTTTGTCGCTTGGGCAATTCGTCGCAAATTTTTTTGCCCTTTGCCTTGGTTTTACTTACTCACCAGTTTTGTGTTTTCTCTTGCTTTTAGAGTTCTAGTTAGCCCCTTATATCTCACTGTATTATTTAAAACCCTTCTGGGCACCCTTGTTTTTTTCAATGTCTTTAAACCTCTAGTGAGTCCCCTTATTATTGGATGTGGTCGTTTGGCCTCGAAGGAACCTTTCTGCACTGCGACCTGTAAGGTCTTTTGTGCGTAGTGAGTCCCCTTGCATTACTCCGCGCACTTTTAGTAGGGCACCAAGCTTCCGGAACTCTAATTTGGAACCCTATCGAGCCCCTTGTGTTCGCAAGTGTTGTTTGGAGACCTGATTAGCCTTTCAGGTTTTTTCATGACTACCAGAATCCCAGCAAGCCCTCTGTTGCGTTCTTGTGCTATCCAGACCTTCATTGGGCCTCGTTGTGTCTTTAGTGCAGTTTAAAGTTTTTGGCGAGCCCCTTGCATTTCTCCGTGACTTTCGTAGCAGTAAGCAGCTTTGTGTTTCCGTGTCATATTCGGAGCCCCATCTTGGAGTTTCCCTATATTTTTTCTGAGCTCTGCCGAGCCCCCTTTCATTTTTCCGTGACTTTTGGAGCACTAGTAAGCCCCTTGTGCCTTCATGTGGTTTTTGAAGCCCTGTCGGGCCTCTAACGTCCTTTAGTGTAATTTTGAGCCCTAATGACCCTTCTCATATTTTTCATAGCTTTCAGAGTTCCAGAAACCCCTCATTTTGCAAACTTGTATTATCAAGAGCCCCACTGGACCCCAGTGATTTGAAGCCCTGCTATGCCTCCTTGTATTTCTTGTGACTTCCGGAGCAGCAAACAGCGTTGTGCCATTATGTCATATTCAGAGCCCTACCGGGCCCCTTTGTTTCTTAAAATGTAATCAAAGCTCTGATAAGCCCCAGAGCTGATAGGCTTCCAGAGAAAATACGTACCAATAAGCCTATTTTATTATACAGATCTCCAGTAGGCCCCTTTGTGTCTTTAACATTGATTGAAGCTCTGTTGGGCCCCCTTTTATTTTTCCGAAGATTTCGGAGCATTAGTGAACCCCTTGTGCCTTCATGTGATATTCAGCCTCCTATCGGGTCCCCTCGCGTGCTCAAGTGCCGTTATGTGTTTCATAGACTCCAGAATTCCATTAAGCCCTCTTTCATTATCTTCTGCTATCCAGAGCTTCATGGGCCCCCTTCTTGTGTCTTCAATGTAATTTGAAGACCTGCTGAGTCCCCTTGTATTTTCCGTTACTTTCGAAGCACTAAGCACCCTTGTGCTTTCATGTTACTCGGAGCCCTATTGGTCGGAGCATTAGAATGTCTCTTGTGTCTTCATATAATATTCCGACCTTGGTTGCCCCCCCCCCCTGTGACTGCAAGTGTAGTTTTAATTAGCCCTGTCATGTTTTTCCATGGCTTTCAGGGTATCAGTAAGCCCAGAGGTAAGCCCCTTTCGCCTTCTTTTTTTAAACAAAACTCCCGCGGGCTCCATTGTGTTGTCTCTATCATTTGAAATCATGCTGAATCCCCTAGCATTTCTCCATGGGTCGTGGAGCTCCACCAGGCCCCCCTTGTGCCCTAATGTATCGTTTGGACCCCCGATAAGCCTCCTTATGCTTTTCGTAGCTTCCAGAATTTCAGTAAGCCCCCTTGTTGCCCTAGTTGCCCTCTAAGGACCCCCTTGTCTCTTCGACGTCTTTTAAAGCCCTGCTGAACCCCATAGCATTTTCCCGTGGCTTACGGAGCTCTATCTGGCCCCCTTGTGTTCTCATGTATCGTTTGGAGCCCTGATGAGCCTCCTTATTCCTTCCGTAGCTTCAGAATCCCAGTGAGCCCCCTTGTGCCTTCTTGCGTTGTTAGAGGCCCTAGTGGCCCTCCAGGTACCCCCTTGTTCATTCAACGTCTTTTAAAGCCCTGCTGAGCCCCATAGAATTTTTTCATGACTTACGGAGCTCCATCCGGCCCCTTGTTTGGAGCCCTGATGAGCCCCCTTATTCCTTCTGTAGCTTCGAGAATATCAGTGAGCCCCCTTGTTGCCTTAGTTGCCCTCTAAGGTCTTTCTTGTTTCATCAACGTCTTTTGAAGCCCTGCTGAGCCCCCTAGCATTTTTCCGTGGCTTACGGAGTTCTATCGGGCTCCCTAGTGCCCTCATGTATCGTTTGGAACCCTGATGAACCTCCTTTTTCGTGGTCTGCAGAATTCCAGTGAGCCCCCCTGTGCTTTTTTGCGCTGTTAGAGGCTCTAGGAATCTTTCGTAGGCCCCCATTGTTTCTTCAACGTCTTTTGAGACCCCGCTGAGCCCCCTCACTTTTTTCTGTGCCTTTTGGAGCATTAGTGAGTTCCTTGTGCTTCCACGTGATATTCGAAGCCCTATCGGTCCCTTTGTGTCCGAAAGGGTAGTTTGGAGCCTCAACTAACCCCCTTATGTTTTTTCACAGCCAGCGATCTGAATTCAAGCAAACTTCACTGGACCCCCTTGTTTCTTTAACGTGTTTTGAAGCCCTACTGAGCCTCACATTTCCCTTGACTTTTGGTGCATAAATAGGCACCTTGTGTTTTCATGTGATGTTCGGAGCCCTATCGTGCCCCCTTCGGTTTTCAAGTGTGGTTTAACCCTTTCAATACTGCAGGGATATATACGTCCCAAAGATAATTTGAAAATTACTGTACTTGAACTCGTTGCTTGAAATAACACGGGGACGGGATTATTCGGTATCCGCATGCCTTCGCATGGGATATCAGTCACAAAAACTCCATCAATGCGACGTCACATAACCCATTGTGAGCTATTCTTTCGCCTGTGCACGCTAGGATCTGAGCAAGACCAGTCGTGTAACCTATTTCCTCCAGTTTTTGTGTAAGTTCCACCTCTGTTTTATGTCAGTTTGTCTGTATTGCCTGTGACTACACATCCCAGATATCGGACAAGTATCTCTCCGATATTTTGCTACATTTCTTTGTCGAAAATTCACGGTGGGACAAAAACGTCCCTGCAGTAATATGCCGGGGGACAATTTCGTCCCATCAGTAATCAAACCTCAAGGTGAAGTCTGACTATTTTGAAGCATTAGAAGGCCACTTTGACCTAAGGAGTTACAGGAATTGACTGAAGGCCTATGTCTGACATCGAGGACGATCCCTATCATGATAGTCATTATATCAGTTATCATAACATGACATCAGAAAGTCTCGTGTCATTTTTTCTCTTTTTTGTTTAGTTTGTTTTATCACTGATTACTGTATTGTGCTCACCTTTTTTCTCTTGCGTCGTCGAGTAGATGAGCAGAGCTGATTCTGATGAACAAAGCGGATTCTGACAAAGCAGATACTGGCAAAGCAGATTCTGACAAAGCGGATTCTAAGCAAAGCGGATTGTAACAAAGCGAATTCTCAGCAAATCAGGTTCTGAGCAAAGCGGATTCTAACAAAGCGGATACTTACAGAGCGGATTCTGAGCTAAGCGGACTCTCAGCAGAGCGGATTCTGTTGCGGAGCAGATTCTGACCAAAGCGAATTCTGTTGCGGAGCAGATTCTGAGCACAGCGAATTCTGTTACAGAGCAGATTCTGAGCAAAATGGACTCTCAGCTCTCAGCAAAGCGGATTCTGGTATGAGGCAGACCCTGAGCAAAGCGGATTCTAACAAGGCTGATTCTCAGCTAAGCAAATTCCATGCAAAGCATATTCTGGCTAAGTGGATTCTGAGCAAGGGCTTGTTTTACGCCATATCATACCTGGAACCAGGTAGATCCCAGTGGGAGTTTGATGTAACTCTATCTGAGCAATGATGCATTATCAAACTTTGAATCAGCTTGTCAAGTCAATCATTTGTGTCGTTTTTTTCGCTTATTTTAGTTCTATTTCGAAACGTATCTGAACTTATATTCAAGCCGAGAATTTTTTGCGCTTGTCTATTCATTCGGGCCTAGTGTTCTAAGCTCACAAATTTTCTCTATATGTTTGACTAGTGCAGTTCTTGGTTTAGATTTATTTTTGACATCATCAGCCTGTGATATTTTGGTCTTATCTCCAATTTCTGACAGTTAACACTTTTTAAAAAAATGACATTTCCTTACTGTTGGGATAGATATATCCCACTGCATATCACTGCAGGGATAAATTTGTCCCAAGATTTTTTTCAAAAAATTAGTGAATTCAAAAATCCCAAAGTCAGTCAAGTAACTATTATAAGGGTTGAAACCAGATGGACACAAAAAAAAAAGTTCTAACTCAATTTCCGAAAAGTCGTATTGAAAGGGTTAAGGTGTGGTATTAGCCCACTAATGTTTTTTATTGACTCTCAGAGTGCTACAGTGAGCCCCCTCTTGCCTTGTTTTGTTATAGAGAGCTCCAATAGGCCCCCTTATGTCCTCAATATAGTTTGAAGCCCTGCTGAGCCCCTTTGCTTTTTCCGGGGCTTCGAAGCTCTATCAGGCTCCCTTTTGTCCTCATGTGTAGTTTGGAGCTCTGATGAGCTCCTATGTGTCAACTGTCCGGCCACGAATCGAGAAGTGTCGTTCCTTTTGCGACGAATTGTTCGTGCGACGAATTGTCTGTGCGACGAATTGTCCGTACGACGAATTGTCCGCGCGACGAATTGTCCGTGCGACAAATTGTCCGTGCGACGAATTATTGTCCGCGACGAATTTCCCGCGACAAATTGTCCGTGCGACGGTGAAAACTCCAATTTGGAATTGGCTCGCATGTATATAGATCTGAATTGAATCCAATCAAGCATATATGGGACTACCTCTATAGAAAGGCAGGAGAACGATACGTCACTCCTACTCCTGCTAGACTCCAAGAGGGTTTTAAGATGCATCCATATACAGGATGAGGTAATTTGGACCAAGAATGTATCCGGGAGTTGATTGAAAAACATGCCAAAGCATTCTGAAGCTGTTTAAAACTAAAGGACATACCTACAAGATGCTGAATCGCTCAGATCATCAATTTTGGATATATTTCAAATAATTCAAAATTTCATCGTGTGATTTTTGTGATTCTGTGGTTTATGAAAAAATGCTTCAACAAATTTTACTTGGTCGTTTTGTGTTCTGTTGTATTTTTGATGACGAAAAATCCAGGAAATATCACAAAATTTCAATATTGCTATAGCTACTGGATGTCTTTTTCTGCGATGAAAAGTTTTAGTCTTGCGATACTTCTTCGGCGGAGTGTATGTTTTACTATTTTAGTTCGGCCACTAGCGCCGAATAATTTAAAGATTCGCGCGAACTCCCCAGGAAAAGTAAAAGTCGATGTTTGTTTGCCAATAGCGTTTTTGATCGTTGATGCGTGAAGAATTATTGTTCAACAATTCCAGTGACATCACGTCCCCGCGCATAGACAAGAAATAACGTTATTATATCCTCTACTATACTGCAGTTTATCATAATATTATCTATTCCATTGGATAATCTTTGCGTAATTCAGGTGCGAACAGGTGGTATACCTGCGAGGTATTCCCTCGCGCGCGCGAACTACACCAACCAGCAGTCGTGTCAGAAAAAATCTGACGGTTTGTATAGAAATTTTCAAATACTTGACTGCGCTGGACAAGAAAGAGAATTGGTTACCTAATGTTTGATATTATTATTACTGCTCAAGTTTTTTTTTTATAATCAAACCTGAGCAATACAGCGTAATTTTAAGCATAGTGAAAGCTGACTGCGAGCAGAGGAATTAATTATATTGCACTATTTCATCCTGTTTCGGTTGCGGCAAAGCGTTTCCTACGGGACTGGTCGCGTGCGAGATTTTTCTCAGAAAACTTTTCGAATCATTAATTCCACAACAAGAGTGCCATAATGACCAAAGCCTTATAAAAAGAGTGCAATTGACTTCCTGCAGAGCCAAAATGAAAAAATCGAGCCTCAGGCCGGAGTCCAGACGCACGAATTGAATTTCAATGTTTCAATTATCTCGGTGTTATGGTTTTCTATTTGTATTACAGTGATTTCAAAACAGTTTTAAAGACATAAATGTTTGCGGAAGACTGAGAAATTTTGTAAAGGTGTTAGGTAGAGACAGTATCGTTCACACAGTTGGAGAATTAGGCATAAGGTCGCTACATTCTGGTTTCAAATCCAAGGCAAGGTGTTAGATGTCAGAGCGTTCAAAATTTCATAACGGAACACAGCCGGGCAAGGACTCGCCGGGTACATAATAAAGATTTTCTATTTGTTTCCCTGGTATACGTATACCTACTCGTCCTACTCATGATTGGATTACGGCAACAATTCAAGCCGGCACGGTCTACTGCGATTCTGAATAAAGTACCGTGTAATAGTCTGCAAGATGCACTTTTGCCGTTCTCCGTAATTTAATGCCAGTCGCATTGTTTAACATAACTTTACGTTAAAAGTTAACAATCGTCTCCCGAAAATGGCAATACAAATGGAGATTTTTGAAAACCGGTAATTTTGTATTGTCGTGATCTTCTCTACGAAGTAGGGCAAGGTATTTGACCTTGCAAAGTCAAATACCCAAGTACCTAGTACTTAGTACAAATACCTCAAAACTTGAATACCTAGTACCTATTCGTCTATATACAGGGTGTTACACTTCTCTTGTCAATATTCCATGACGTAATATAGAGCATCAGAAAATGAATTTCACAAATTTTCAAAAATAATAATTGATTGGTGACATTGGCAGGAAGTAAAAAAAGAGCCCCCAATATCTACGCCACTGTATGAATGTGAGAAAAGTCAATATGATCAACTTGTACGTATGCATCAACTCACTTTGTGTACCAAATTTGGTCGAAATCCAGTAATTAAATTTGGAATTACCCTGTAACAGAGTGATTCAGAAGTACCGGACAAAAATCATAATATACGAGATATGCAATCTTCCATGAAGCTCATCAAAAATATTGAAAAAGAAAATAAACAATATGAAAAATCTTGTGCCTCTGTATTTTTCCCGGGAACGCCGGTGAGAGAACGCGAACGGTAAGAGACACATGAAAACCGTTACGGATAAAACTGTAGAGAAAAGAGTGATCTACAATAAAGCCCAGAAGATAAGATGTCTGACTTCTTGTTAAGCTGTTAGTTGCGTTCAAAGTTGCGCGGCAGTCTAGACACGATGACTCGCGTGCCGGTTTCTCTATTTTACTGTGCCGCGCAACTTTAAACGCGATTACCAGCTGAATGGAAGATACTATAGATATGCCCTTAGGGCATTTTATTGTAGATTATAAAATCCGCTACAACTTCGTTTGCAACAGTTTTTATGCATCTCACCGTTCGTTCCCAGAGAAAATAAACGGCCCAAATTTTCCATCTTGCCCATTTTATTTTTGATGCTTTCTGGCACGGCAAAAAAAGCAAATTTGGTTTTGTTCCTCCAGTTTTTCATTCTCTGCATTTTTTCTTATCGAGTTGATAATTACTTAGTTCAAGGTCAATCCTTATTTTAACAAACTATTTAATTCGCGTGTAACGTCATGCGCGTGGTTCTGAAAGTTTTTCTCTTTGAATTTGATCAATGGAGGACAGGACATCTTATCCACTGCTGATGCACCATACCATACTGAAAAATACCATGCAATGCACTTTCTTTCTGTTCAATTTTGAGGTGTCAGTTACAATTCCATCGACAAAAGTCTTGAGTTATTGATTAAAATAGAATAGATAAAGCTGGCTTGTCGGGCTCAGTCAAAATCTTTTCTGTTTTTTCCAATCACTGGGAGCATTTAATTCTATTCCACTTTGCTTATTTGTTAATAAGAATATTTGTTAATTATTATTTTCAACGTGGTTGCATTTAATTTGATTTGTTTTTTTATTTTTCCACTCATTGTTATTTGGGCTAAGCCCATAAGAAACAATAAAGTTATTTATTTTATTTTTTAATATTTTTTTTTTATTGGATGGAATCTTTAAAACAATTCAGTGTAAGTTTCAATATAAAATCTTGAATGTTTGCTCTTTGCCCACAACATACGCTGAATAAATTCCTTTGGATAGTTAAATTTTTATTGAAGTTTATAACCGCTCAACTTTAAAAAAAACACCCTTTATTACGCGTTACAGGGATGTATGCTTCTAGCATGTTGAACAGGTTGGGATGAGCTAACCATATAGCAAAAAGTCATTTGAGAACTACTTTCTTCAAGCAAAAGATAATTTTTTTACTATTTCAAGTACACTATAGCTATACATTCAATATTTGAATTCATGCCCATGCCCATGACTAAGCTAATATGAAGGTGTCCGACCCGTACGATCATACATCATGATGGGCGCCTTCAAAACGAATATAGAGACCATCATTGAATGGCAAAGATTCCCTCGAAGGGGTGAAGTACCAAGTAAATATATTTTTGGAATGATCATCCCCTGCGAGGTATCGCTTTTGACTTATTTTGGGGCACATATCGCAATTCCAATAATGTCAATCTTTTCCATTAAATAATGGTCTTTATTTGTTCCAAAAGACCGCATTACGGTTTTTGATCGTACGAGTTGCCCATAGTCCATAGTCATATTAGTTTAGTCACGGACATAAGTCCAAATACTGATGAGAGTAGCTATCAAAGGAGTGGTTGAAAGCAGACCTTCAAATCAGCCCCAGATGAATATTTTGATTGGTCCGACGAGCCAATTGCACCTGTCAGATTTGGTTCAACATTTTACATCGATTTTTGCATGATCGATGGCGTAAGCGGAACCTCAAAATTGATCTGAAAGGGAGTGCATAGCATTTTTGTCACTTTTCAAATAACATCCCCGATACCCCCTTTTCTGGTTTTTGTCTCAAATAACTACATCATCAACTTTAGAAGAATCGACATCATCACAACTGATGCTCAAGAACTCAATTAGTGTCGAATTAGATGATTTATTGAATCTTTTGGACCCCCTCCCAAATACCCCCAAATTTTTCTCAAAATTTAGTACTAGGAATCACGTTGAAATAAATTTTTCCAAAAATTTCTCATTTTTCTTAGTTTTTCCACCGAATTCATTTTTTCGGAAAATTGAAAACTGTCGTTACAAACTGTTCGCTCTCACTTCCAGGCACATTTCTGCCCCTTAATAACATCCTCGTAACATCTTCCTGAGTTGTTGAATCTCAGTGCGAAGAACCACGTTTGGTTCATTGATCCGTTCCGGCCTTCAGTGGTGTTGTAAGTGTCTTTCGAAGTTTGAATAATTTCCAGTGAATATATCTGTAGGATTCTCTCCAGATCGTGTTTGGAAATGATCTCTGGCTTCCCCAGAGGTCCCAAAAGATCAAGTTTTTGATAAATATAAGCAAAATTAAAATTGTTTCCGCTTCGCTGTAAAACCTAGAGTTTATCTGACACCGATAGCTTCAGCACATTTCCTCATTTCTTCCTGTCAATCAACTGGATGATTCAGGAAACCCACTGCTTCTCACGTAACGTGAAAGAGAAACCCTACACACATTTGTTTCCAATATTTTTCAAGCGAAGTGTGTGGGTAAGGTGCTGTCCACATCCACAGTTCTATAATAGGTTTTTTTTAGATCTGTTAACACTTTGTTTGAAAGGCGCGCTTTACGTAAAATATCACTCTTCATTCTCAAACTTCCAAAATGCTATCTCTTTATCTCCTTCAGCTTCGTAATGAATGGTCCATTTTCGTCAATTTCGCTCAGTGTCTATAATTTGTAGCAATTTGTTGTGTTAACGTCTGCTAATAGTTCAAATTATTGTACTTTCTAATCTGTAATTCGTACAGATAATAATTTATGAAGCATTTGTTTTTCGATAAAGCTGCGGCCTACACTACAACTCATCACAGAATTGCATAAGCCATCTCTTATCGATGTATAAGTACCTCAACAATTTTAGTTTATGACCATATCGGGCTTAAACTAATTAGTGATGATTGCCATTTAGTTGATGATGGACGGTATATAATTATTTTAATATAGTTTCGCTATTTTTTCTTCTGAAATTTGCTTGCAACTGGGATGCGATTGCAAAACTTCAAAGTTCTCGGAAGAGCTCGAAGACGTTGGCGCGAGACGCGTAGCAGCTTTCTTTTGATGGTTATTGATAGCAGGAAATCAACGGTAGCAAGACATTATACTGAAGTGTGTAGGAAGATTACATTGTCGTTTTACATTATGTACATAAGAGCTGCAGTTTCTTTCTGACTTGCATAGCACATCCAGAAGTTTTAAAGATTGTACATTGCGATTCACGGATGAGCAAGTGAATCGAGTGAAAGGATAGCCACTGGGTGGCTTCTTGAAACGCCATCAGTCTAATTCGAGTTTAATTTTCATCATCATCATCATCATCGTATTTAATGTTGGATAAGATGAGTACCGGCATTTTTACCGGTCACATTTCATCTGGAATATGGAAGAGTTCTGAATAATTTATTCCGATAGGTGTGACAAGTGCAATAATTTAAAAATTATGAAAACCGGTTGGGAAATTGTAATGAAAGTTGGAGTAAAAACTAAACCGTATAACTCTGTGCAGCAGGTATATGTTTTCTCAAGGGGCTACCTAGGGGTCAAGATCGTTCACTGGATTAGATAGTGATAGGAAAAACTTCATTGGTTTTGGTAATTCACCTGTGGATTTCGTAGCTTTTACCGCCGCGCCGTACCGCACAGATTATACTAATTAAAAAACTGCTTCATCGTTGATGGACAGGATGGTTTAAAATTGAATAGGTAATTCAAATTTTGTAGTACCTATCTAATTTCTTGAGGAAACAGGACGGAATTGAACTATTTTTTTTATTATAGTCGTATAATGCAACGTTTCGCCCTAATTTAGGGCTTCATCAGGCTAAAAATGAACATACAGATCAACAATCAATTTCAACAACAATTTTTGGAAATATGGAGGGTCAAAAGGTGGTCCTTCGACCCCTTCTATTTTCGTTATTTTGAAAGAATTCAGTCAACTCTTTTTTCATCAGACTAAAAAGCAAATTTTTTGAACCTTTGAATGTGTTTTGTAATTTAGTTTAGTTTAGGGTGAGTCATGAATCCTAAAAGTCAATTTTTCCTCGAAAATGCTCGTGAAAAGTTCTAGAGGTTATAGAACTTATATGTAGAGCAACTAATCACACAAATTGTTCCCATATGAAATTTTCTGCATGCATTTTTGAACAAAGCTGTATTGGATTCACGATTAATTCTGTATAGTAAATAAAATTACAAAACACATTCAAAGGTACAAAAACATTGTTTTTTGGTCTGTCGAAAAGCATTTACCAAAATCTTTCAAAATAACGAAAATAGAGGGGGTCGAAGAACCACCTTTTGACCCTCCATATTTTCAAAAATAAGAGCCCCACATTTTTTTCAACATTTTTCTGATAGTTACTTTTGAAGCATTTCTCTAACTGCAGTTCAATTTTCTACCCCAAGTTTGCAAACACCCTGTATAGTCTTTTTCATAGGTAATTTTTTTCACGATCATGTAGTACACGTTCCTCTTTTTTTTTCACCTATTCATGAATTGAATGTTTTCCTTGTTAACAAAATCTCGCTAGCTTTAGTTTAAATACTAATTATTCCATAGATTCCTTAATTGACCCAAAAATTCTTCTATTATACTATTATGTTGGTAAAGATGAGAATGGTAATTCAATGTGGCAGTAATCTAATGTTTAGCAGTGCATGGTTCAAACAGCATGATGTTTTCTTGGTAAAAAATAGCGCACTATAGACAAGGTGATTGATGGCGAATTTCTTCGAAGCATTCCCTAACTTTGTTCGGAAATGCTTAAGGAATTTTCGGAAAATGCAATTCCGTAGGTTTCTTTATGGACAGGGAGCTGGTGCCTCAAAACTTACGTCATAAGGTACATATGATTTAAACCCTGTAGGTCCAATGTGCGTTGATAAGGTTGTTGAAAATTTCTTTGTCTTACATGTCAGACCGGGGGCTATAGGCTGGTATTGGCTTGTCTATTTTCAAAAAATGTCAAAAATTTATGTCATAAGGTACATGAATGGAACCAACGGGCTTTTGTAAGAGAACATCCCCTTAATCAAAAATCAAGTCATAAGACAAAATTTTTGGGGACTCTCGGTCCATAAGACAAGTTTGAAATTTTCAAAAAAGGCCAAAAATTCACCTCCTCCTGGAGACTTCTCCTTTGGCATAATTTTATAAATGAAAAACGATTCTCACATGATTTTTTACGCAGGTTTTGAATCTGTCCACAAAAATTTTTTATGGTACATTGCTTACAGGGTGCAACATCGAAAAAAATTTCTCAAATCGTTCACCCTATATTTTAACATGGAAATCGACTACGTTTTTCATCCTGATTACAAATATAAATATATATCACATTTCTTGGGTTGTCAACAAAACGCCTGTAAAAAAATGTATAAATTTTGGTTCTTTTTTAAAAATTTCAAACTTGTCTTATGCGTGTGTGTGGGGACCGAGAGTCCCCAAAAATTTTGTCTTATGACCCGAATTTTGATTGAGAGGATGTTCCCACCCAGAAGCCCGTTGGTTTCATTCATGTACCTCATGACATAAATTTTTGACATTTTTCAAAAATTGACAAGCCTATACCAGCCTAAAGCCTCCGGTCTGACATGTAAGACAAAGAAATTTTCAACAACCTTATCAACGCACATTAGACCTACAGGGTTAAAATCATGTACCTTGTGACGTAAGTTTTGAGGCACCAGCTCCCTGTCCATTAGGAAAGTACGAGTAAGATGATGTTCATAAATAAAAAAGAAAACATTTCGGATGATGTTATAGGGTGATTGCACGAAATCGTTCACCTGATTGGCGACAGGGAGAGCAAAGGACTCGGTTATGTTTTGACATTTGTTAGACAATAAAAGTGCTCTAAACATCGCACAAAACAAGAAGTGTGAAGCAATGTTAGTAGAAATCGCAGTCTCCAATAATTATTTCCAACTAAGATGCAAAGAAAAACGACAGGATGTGGGAATAGTTCTGTTGACATTGACTTCGACATGTATGAAACTTGACAGATGACATTGACACTTTTGACATTTTTGCCATGACATCAGTCACAGGAATTGGAGCAAGCGAGGTCCTAGTGTTGGTTAAAAATTAATTCTTCAGCCTATTATTCTTGTGCAGCGTGTGTTTGGCTTTGTGCAATTATAACTTCCATTTCATTTTGCTTGTGAGAACTTTTCCCAAGTGTGCCAAGTTGACTAAAAAATTATTGCTCATAATTGACAGTGCAATCGCTAGAATTTCTTGCGAGAAACAAGTAAACATCCCAGAAAATATCGCATGGTGTTGTACTGTACTGCCATATCATAATATCAGATCAAATATTGCTGTGTAGGTCTAGTTTCTCAATCTAAAATTTCAAGAAAGCACTGTACCAATGCAACAATGATTAATATCCATTCAAATTTATTCCTTCACGATTCTGAGTCGCTAAATTTTGCTGGATAACTATAATAATTGATGTCTTTATAACGCCATCATTTTAAACACGATAATTTTGCATTATTGCACTTCATTACAGCAACACTTCAGTATCTGTACGTACCGCACGACTGGGATGACGAGATGATTCATTTATTATAATAATAATTTATAATTATAATCATACTGCGCTGCCGAGCTCCACTTGACTTGCATTTTCATGAATAAGTACAAAAGGCTAATCCTTCGTTATGAATTCCGTAATCTAACAATTACGAAAAAATTGAATTCTGCACCGTCTTCTGTTAATGATGTTTACGAAATTGTTCAAGAACATGAATATCATAATAACTGTGTTCAATTTCCTTTCTTTGTTTTACTTGAGGCTGATAAAATCCACTGGGCAATTAGTGCTGCGTGTGTATGTGCAATATTATTGTTAATATTCTAACGCTGTCAGTCACTTTGGTCAAGAACAAGGCATCGAGGATGTACTCACTCGTAGTTGTGCAATTATTAGAGATTCCATAAAAATTATATATTGTGGAATTACCTTTAAAGTTTGCCTTTAAATTCCTCATCGCAGAACAACTTGAACCAATCAATTCGGAACATAATTCCACTTCACTCTTCTTCAGCATCAGGAATAATTAAATTTTACCGGCTGGAGCTTACGTAATCCTTGCATGTTGAAAAAAGACGAATATTTTCACTTTCTTTTAGTGATTTGTTATCGGAATAAATATACAACTTATACTTACTCAGACGGAATATTTGGCCACCCATTATTATTCAAAAGATATTTTAAAACTGTACACGTAAACCTGTCCAGCAAAAGGTTATGGATATCAACAACAGCAAAAATAATTGCAGTTCGATATGCTGCTGTGCGTGGCAGTGAAAATAATTTGCATAATTTCACGTCCGTCTCGCTCCGGTCCTGGATGTGCCGGAAGTCGAGTTTTCTTCTTCAAGGTTGCGCGGAAATTTATTGTTATAGGAGCAGCGCTCGTCATTGAGTAACCGCAATTATTTATTTATGAATTCACTGAAAGTTGTCACTGATCGTCTTTCTTCCATCACTGGTTGTCGTAATTTGCCTTGAATTATAAAGTTCTACTTAAAACGTGCCCGTCGATAAAACGTGTATGATAGAGCGATCTGCACGTGAGCTTTGCGTAGGTGATGCATATTTTGTTCTGTCTCGAAGTCCCCACCCGGAGCTATTTGTTTTTATAAATAATAATAACGGTCTCGCTATACCCAGGTTACCCAGGTGATTACTTGATTAATTCCGATATTATTTAAAGCAGGTATCTGAATGATAAATGAAAGTGATATGTAGTGGGTAATAGTAATGGGCGATTTTTTTTCTTCGGATCACCTTGGTGGTGATTTGACTGGGGTCGGAATTATTGTTATCTCTTCCTGGAGTATTAAAATTATAATAATAGACGGTTGATTGCTCTCGAGCTGAAGTTTGGGCGGTTATTGTTTTTATCGAGTTTTTGTGAACCTCTTATTGACAGACAGCTTCAACATTTGGATAGTTACCTATACTAAATTAGTTTAATTAGCTTCTCCGCTTTCAATAGAGCTTTTACATTCCAGACACACCTCACTTTTCGTGGGGTACAAACCTTGCACGATGCGTCACTGGAGTAACGAAGAAATCATTGGAGACTTCAATAACCGATAAACGACGAACCCCTCAGCCTAGCGTAAATGATGGATGCGCCGGCCAAAAATTAACACTGACCGACGAAGCATTCTAGAACCAAGTGTTGAGTCTATCTACCGCTTATTTTTGAAGTGATGGCTAATTAATTAGGTGTTAATGGTCACTTCCACAATAGTCCTGAATTCATCTAGTACGAGAATTAGAAATCGTTCATTATTAAAATTGACTGCACTTGAGAACTCGTAAGGCGATACCAAAAAGTTTTGAAAAGTGCATACCATGCAATCAATCAATTGTCATCAAATTGACGATGTATTAGAAAATTCAGAAATACAGGATGTCGAATTTGACTCATCTGAAGTTTGTTCTTGGACACGTTTGTATTTTTGTGTCATGCTCATGATATGATTGTATACTCTATTTATATTCTTCTGCAGGTGGTATCACATCTTAGGAAAATTATTATTATTTCCATTGTGCTACTGATTTCCAGAATGTACAGATCGATATGGTGCGTTTGCGTCAACGTGAGGAGAAAATTTACACGTGTGAAGAAGTCTTTCATGCACACGATTTTTCACACGTGAATCGTGAATTTTGATGTGCGTCGTGAGTGAGCTTGTTTAATTCATGGCAATGAAAAAAATGTTCTTCACTATGATTTCATATCATCTTTTGCATTATCTGAACTTTAGATTTTACCATATTTGAGCAGGAGTTTTATAATAAGGTAACGAATGTTTCAGCTTTCTGATTCACATACCCATGACAAGGATCTTGAGACTTCCTACAATCTTCGAGGTCTGTTGGTACTCAAGTGGAGTAACTGGTCCGAATATGGGTCTGACACAGTGGCATCTGAATTTTTTTTGGGAAAATGAGCTTCATCAACTTATTTTCGTGTGAATTTTAAGGGTTGAAAAGGCCCCGTTTCTGATGCATAAATTCATACTAACTCTTTGCCAAGATCTATTTTACCATCTGTCGGTGCGCTAGTGTAAACTCACGCACCACCTGGTGAATATAGCGTGATTGGTCCGTTTCTAGAGGGATGGGAGGGGGGGATGAAAATACCAGGCCTTGGCCCAGATTACTTTGGGTTAGTCCCTCTCCCTACTTAAGTTCCTATAATTATTATCCCAAGACAATAAAAACAATCTACATTTTGATGCAGTGCCAGAAATCCTCAAGATTTCTAACGTTGAGGTTGAGAGCTTAAGAAATATAGCATTCCTAAAATTTTCCATATTTTTCGGCTGAAAATCTATAGATCGTAAATGCATCCATCATGGTGCAAATAATGTCACAGTTCAAATTAAAAAAAAATATTGTCTCAAAGTATGAAAGATATACCAAGTCTAGATTTTCAAGGATTTTCAAGCTGATGCTTTCCATTCAAGAATATTTATAAGAATGTTATTTCCTACTTCAAGACGTAGGTCCTTCAAGATAAGTACTTGGTCAGGATTATCTGAATCTTCAAGAACCTAAAACTATATACAAAACCTGAGCTGAAACTCTTTGTTTTAAAAAAACTCCAAGGCTATGTAATAGTTTTAACATTGTTAATCTTTCTCAAAGAATTCTACTCTCGAGGGACCCTGACAAAAAATTTGCAAACTTCACAAAATTGAAGTTGAATTCCCAAGTTTCAATAGATTTAGAGAAAATTGTTGAAATGGATCTCCCTTGCCAGGCAAAGAAAATCTGCTTTCCTGCTCGTAAGCTTCGAAAAATCTCGGAGAGGTGGATAGAAGATTGACAAGTTAAGTTGTTAGGAACAGTTTGAATGAAATAGAGAAAAGACTTCCAAATGAATTTAGATGGAAACTTCGAATCACAGAAAAAAAAAACGAAGAGGAAGAGCGGGAAAGAAGTTGTAACAAGAGTCATTATACGAAATCAAAGAGAAACAGAACATAACACATATACGCCAAGTTCAGTGAGAAGACAATAATATTTTAAGATTGGACAAAAAAAATAGGCAGTAAGTATTATTAGTGTGCAACACAAACATGTGAAATTTGAAAAAGGAAATTGACGGGAGGATTGGAAAAATTAGAGAGGAAAGATAACTGAAAAGAGGCAAATTCACTTCAAGGACGAAAAAAAAAGGAAAGGGACATTAGGGACCGAAGAGAAAAATGAGGAGACCGGCAAAAGACAAAGTGGAGAATAGCGGAGGGAAAGTATTGATAGAATAACCTATTGAAGATAGAGGCTGAGAGGTACTGAATGGAAACAACGCAGGAGATGATATTGGAGAACTTGCCTCTACCAGAGGAGAATCAGGAACTATACAATTCATTGTGCTCTAGTGAACGAGCGAGCAATCAATGAAATGGAATAGTTCACTGTTGAGTGAGTATACAGAATAAAATTAGATAATCTACTATCGAGTAGCAATGGAAAAGCACCCGGAAGAGAAGGAAACAAGAATAAGATTCTGATTGAAAAGCGAAACTGGAAAGAGGAAATAAGTTGGAAGCACAATCAAGGAACGAAAGAAGCAAAGTTGATAGCAGAAACAGTAGAACAAATAATAGAAAAGTTGAAAACGAAAAGCGAATGATGGATGAGAGGAAGTTAGTGCTAAATACTGCAAGAATGTTGGAGAGAGGAGAACAGAAAAGCGATTGGCAGGACGTGTGAAGATCGAGAGGAATACAGAACGAATCGATACGCAGGAGAAAAAGTCGCAAGAGTAACAGAAAGTGAATTCTGAAGGATTTGGTGGAATAGTACATGTGGAATCAATCTCAGCGGGCTTTTTTCTTGACAAAAATTCACGATTTAGGTCTCTTCCGAATGCTACGTCAGCAGGGGAGTACTATGAATTGGAAGTGTTTTATTCAAAATAAGAAAAAATCAAATTTTGAAGACTAATTTTTTTGACTTTGAGAATGTTTCCACTTTCAGTACGTGTTTCATTTGAATGATAATTCACCTTAGTTTCATACTAATGACCCGTTTTTCTTTTATCAATAATTTTTTACTTTACTGCTGTTTGTAACTGTAGGTATTATTCTATAAGATGCAGTATTTTTTTATTCCCAAGTTGCTTTTTTTGTGGAACCCAAAATGATTTGTGACTAACTACCACGCTATAGTAGGCCCTGAACTTGATGCTCAAAAATGACATACATAACTTCTGAGCAAGTGTCCAAAATAACGGTTTTGATACAGGATGAAAAAACCAAAGGTATGTTAAGAGTGGGCGAATATCCCTCAAGAAAAAATGACGCAAATTTTATTCGAGGGACAACACTCGTTATGAAAGATCTCATTGAGTAGGTAGGTAATTAGGTAATTAGGTAATAGGTAATTGAAATTGACAAAAAGATGTTCTCAAAAATGCGCATTTTTTAATTAACAGTCACTCTGGAATGAAAAAAACACTATCAGAATAAATTGAAAAGTGATCGGTAAAGGGAAGACGGTTTTTCAAGATGACACTAAAACGAATCTTGTGTTATTTTTTAGGTGCGTCATATTTTTTGCTCATCATCCTATATCCACGAGTGAGGGCTTTACTTCTATTCTCATGCATTAGGTTTTCGAAGGTATTGTGGAGATCCAAGGAAGTTTACGGAGTTCTAGCTCTAGAGGTTCGTGGGGCTCTGCAGGATTTTTATCAATTGTCAAGAATTCAATTTTTTCATAATTCTCACGTTTTAGGTAATTTCACATAATCATTTACTTCTTGAACAATCAATGACTTGCAATTTTTATTGTGAACTTTATATTTCATCGTAAGATATAGACATTGACTTGGACATTGAAGACTCACCCTGAGTTGCACTGAAAAAAAAATTATACGCAATTAACGCTAATACGAGATTGAATGAATTCCAATCTGGCCAATCCTAGCAGGTCGACAATGGGAGCTGCATAAAATCTTCAGCTGATCAATCATTGGATCATTCTCTTTTCTGAAACCAGATTTTCTATTATTCATCTCATTGACGAGTACTGACCAAAAGAAATTTCACTGATCTAGTATTATATTTATTGAGAGTTGGTGCAACCCAGGGTTATGTTTATGAAAATCTTAGATTTTGACAATTAGAATATAAAATAGCATGAAAAACTCAACCAAGAGCCCAAAAGATGATGATGTTCAACAAGGAAATAAAAGCAAGAAATTGGGCATAAAAGTCACAAACCGGTACTGATTTTAGCTAGCACATTTAAGATAGGTTCCTATACCTACTGTTCCATAAACCGATTTATTTCTGTCGGTTTGTTTTCATGCTACAAACTAGGAGTACTTATATCAGAAAAAGTGTAATGAATTCGTCAGAGAACTCTTCTTATAGTCGTGCCGAGGCAAATCATTGAATGGTTAATTAGCTTCTTACGTAACTGCGTTGTACTGTTCACTGATCAAACTTCACGGAATAATCTGACTCAAGAAATTATTTTTCAAACTAGAGCTGAAAATTAGCATCTGCATTATATGTTTCTCTGTGAAGAAGATACGCTTCTCCAAAGATTGACTTTTGACTGGTTTCATGAAAGCACTTGTAAACGGGCTAAGGTAGTCGTCCGCAATTCATCACGTCAGATTTGTTTTGAATGATCATTTTTTTGTTTATCCTCAATAGATACATATCTAAGTATCTTTCCATGAAACAAAGTTCACTTAAATCCAACAAGTGAGTCTTACGATGAACAAGACTGAGGAATCGTGAGAAAAAGTCAATAAAAAAAAAATCATGGGTAGGGGCATGAAATAAGGCATCTAGGTTTTTTTTTGAGAACAATTCTTGGACACCTGTATAATATGCCTGTATCAAAGTTGGAATGAACGGTGCAGTGTATCATTGTTTTCTCCTTAGAAATTATAGAGAGGGTCAGAAACATTTGAACACCGGGTTTATTATTGACACTGATCGTATAGCCATTTATAATGTTATGACAACTTTTACACGCCAGTTGCAACATAATTGATTTCAGTTTTTGAAGAATCAGTACTATAATACTAGTGTCGTCAAATTTCAAGTTTTAAAAGACTGAATTTCATTATCTGATCTTCTCTTCCTGAGTTTTCAGTTACTGTGGATCTCTACCAGAAAAGTTTGCAAGAAAAAATACTGCAGTCATCAGCTGTGTTCGGGTTTCATTTGTGTCTGTTTACCTCACGTATAAGTTACTGCAGCGCTTTAACGAACTTGACTATAGGCATTTCGCAAGATCGCAAGAGAGCCAACAGGCCTTTCATACAAAACGAGTGAAGCCCTGTGTTGTCTAGATATAGCTATAACAACTTACCTATTCAAAGCTATCTTCCCTCTACCTACTTGATCTTTATTGACTTGTTCAAACAAACAGTAAGTTACTTACATGCGGTGCACTTGATGGCTCATTGTGATATAACAAAATAGGCAATTAAGTTTGCTATTGAAATCCAATGTTGTTATGTTATTATTATAACCTTTTTATGAACAAACAGTCGTATACAGTGATGGTGGTCGTGATTATCAAAGCGCTTCATGCTTTGCAATTTTTCGAACCCAACTCATCCTTTTCAACCGACGAAAACCAGCTCAATGTCATTGCCGATGGACCTTCTTTATGATTGAATTTTACAGTCTCACATTTTTAAATACTGACTCTATTATTTTTGCAACATATTTGAACTTTACGGTTACAAATCAGATTAGTGGGTATCAATTTCAAGGCATCACATGTCGGTACAATCTTTCAGATTTTTAACGTTCAGAGGCAAAAGTTGTTTTTAGAGCTGGAATTGCACAACCCATTACCTATACCCGGTTCATCTTCAATTTCCAATGCAAATAAATCACACGGCGACGAATTCTCGGTGGTCACTTGGTCACCGAGCCATCGGATTGTGAAGTAACATTTTCGGAATTATTATCCAAGCGACCGCATTTTGTTTGGAAATAGATGTTCCACCATTCAAAAACCACAACAAGGCAATTTTTTGTCATAATTCAAGAAAAAACAATTGGAATTATTATCGATTTCGTAAAGTTCAGAGCTAGTCAAGCAATGGATTGATGTGTCTATAGATAAACATTGTTGCTAATATTGTAAACTGATACCTATTGTAAAATCACACAACCTTGTTGATGCCTGGAAAACGTTGCGGTTGGTTGAAAAATCGCTCACTGGGGATTTTTACCGCAGTTTTCGTTCGGGTTCTTTATGGTATAAGGAAACGAATTTCACGCCAGATTTGTCCTTGAATTGTCGAGGAATTGTAACACAAAACGAACCCGTACCTCCACGTTCCAATTAAATAGCACGGTGGTACAATGTAAGAATAGTAGATATAACATTACACCTACCTGTCTGATATTGTCTCGTGTTATCTTTTAGATCCTGGCATTTTAGTAAGGAAGTGACCTACAATATGCATTCTTGCGGAAATTTAAAAATATATAGCCCGATCTATCGTCTCGATTGTCGTACTATGTCTCGAATCTTTCCAGATTGCTGCAGTTTTGGTCCTTGGAAACAGTCTTATTCTAGACAGATAGACCCAATTATTTTTGTGTATTGAAGGACGAACTAACATGTGAATTATTAGCGGTTAATAACAGAACTCAGACATGTAACGACAAACGCCAATAAAATATAATATTGAATTGATTTCTTTTATTGACATGGCTTGGAAATCTGAAGGTCTAGAATCGTTGCAGGTTACGACAGTTTCTCTCTAGTTCACTTTAGCAATTTTCTTCATTCTTGAAGACGTTAAACCCACACTTTTACCTACTTGTTTTTCTTACTGTAATAATTTTTCTTTTTTTGGCAGTCCAATGAACTTGAAAAGAATTCACTACAGGTAGATACTTTTTTTCAGTATCGACTCAAGTATCCGAATAGGTTGTACCTACCTAATTTGCGTTTGTCATTAATGTATCATTCTTAGGACTAGGATTTCGATGTTGGACTAATTTGGTGTGGTGGACTTGACATTTTTGCAACTCACCCTTATTCTGAGGGTATCCAAATCCGATTTCAAGGACCGTTGTTATGAACAAGACTGCCGTCAACACTCCTCCGGAACACCGCATGGTCGGTCGTCGTCTTAGTGCACTTCTTAGTTCACCAACGTACACCAACACTGCTCCTATCGACAGACAAACAGCCAGCAGGAACTTTCTATCTGCGGCTTTATACACACAGTCTCTTGCAGTCGTCTACTTCCCCACCTGATGCCTGGCCATTGTTATGGTATAGGTATAGGTATAGGTATAGGTACGCGAGATGCTTGCAGTGTCCGAGTTCATCTACCTTCTTTGCTGTGCGAATCTTGATTGATACGATTTATCTTCCGAAGAAGAATTCAGGAGTGCGCTCAATTCGTCAAACAATATCATTTGGTGGGATTATTGTGCAAGTCGCGCGATGCGAATCGGTCCGATGCGGTCGTTATTTGGCCATTATTCACTGTGTAGTCGCACATTTTGAGCCCAGTGCTCCTGAAAAAGGCTTGAGCCAACACAATGATGTGTGGTCGTGTCTCTTTTCTCACTCGGTTTGGGACAATAATCGATTAATCACTTAACTTAGTTTGTGCACTGCGGGCTAATAATAAATGTAAATTAATTATTCGGTGTACCGCAACAAATTTATGGCCAGTCACTGATTTTTTATGGACTGCAGGGGGCCGGGTTTTATAGATATCACTTCACTTGCTCAATTTTCTTAAAAAGTCATCGCTTTCTACCTTGAAGTTCAGGCGTGTGCTACAACAACAATAATTAAGTATTGTTTTGAATTTTCCAATAGCTGTGCTTTTTGCCAACTATTTATTATTTGTGATAGCTTTCAACGAACACAATGCAGTAGTATAATAATGCTCAGTGTCGGTCTTTGCATTTTTGGCGCTCTGGGAAAGAATTCGATGTCGGCGCCCCTCTTGTGAATCCGCGAGCAAAGCGAGCGGGTTGATGCCACAGGCGAAACATTCCAGAAATGATAATCAATATTCATTCTCAAAATAGGTCTACAGAGTATTTCAATGAGAGCCACCCTGAACAAATCTTTGCCAGGTTAAGTTTGAAAAAGTTCCCGAAACCCGTCGATTTTTGTTTCGAGGGGACATCTTTTGACATCAAATTCAATCTTGAAAAGCATTCCTTCTAGCCCAAATTGTAGCTACTCAAGTTTTATTTGAATTTTTCAGATTCTGATAAATCTATTTCACCTGGATAATGGTGTCATAGGAAGATCTGGTGATTCAGTAATCAAAAACTTCAAATTGCTGATTTCAAAATCATAAATATTGACCTGGAAATTAATCCTTCCAAATGCGAGCTGTTTTTTACTTCTCGAAAACCTGACCAGATCATCGAGAGACGTTTTCGAAAGATTCTTCCTGGAATTTGCACAGTAAACGCAGAAGACCTCACTCTCCTTGGTACTCCGCTTCTGGAATTTAACAAAATTCCACGACAAC
Source organism: Anaspis maculata (assembly GCA_949128115.1). Lineage (NCBI taxonomy): Eukaryota > Metazoa > Arthropoda > Insecta > Coleoptera > Scraptiidae > Anaspis > Anaspis maculata. Next base: position 34,592,177 of record OX421962.1, on the reverse strand, counting down.
GTTCCCATGATTTTAAAATTACGCTTGATTGTTTGGAAACACTGCCGCCTCATGTGTCTTTTTTTTTACCGAAAAACTGTCTTGGATTGCCAAAATTACTCTACACTCTACGCACAGTTCCTACTTGAAATATTCAAAATTTATTAGTAGTCCAGTCACTATGTTCAAAACATAGTATCAACTTCGGAAAAATTAGTAGAGGGTTGAAATTTTGTACACATAATCCTTTGATAGTCTTGAATGGCCTATAAAAAGTCCCCTAAAATCCGAGCTTAGGAACTTTGGATAATCGCCATCAAGTGTTAGAAAGGTGTTTTTTTGGCGAAGAAGTCATTTCTTTATAGCAAGATTGTCCTTTTTGTGATTTAATGATTGCGTATTACCATCTTGACAATCACCATACCCTATTTTTACTTTTGCGTAGGTGGCGGATCCAAGATGGCGGTCAAGAAGTAAAAACAGTTGACTGTCTTATTTCCAATAGTAGCAGACTTGAAAAATGTCGGATGATCGCATTTTATATTTCTGACATAATTCATCATGAAAATACCAAGTTATATTTCAATATCTAAAGAAATCACTGATATAGAAAAAAGCTGACATATGAAAAAATTTCAGTTTTTTCAGAATATTTCAAAAACGGTCGAAGATATTTCGGAACCGTCCACAAAATCTTCGTAAGCGTAAAATTACGAATATATAGGGTGATTTAAATGTCTCGGTTTCTGAGGTATCTTTTTATATATTTCACTTCCCTAAACCTGCTGAATATGGCGTTTGCATGGGTATAGCTGATATTTACCCTGCAACTACATTTACAATTGATCAAAAACTAGTAAAAACCATGATGTGCAAATGATTTTTGCATTGTGGCAATTTCTTCAGACTAAATATCGGCAATACCAAACGCGTTGAGAAAAGAAATGAAGAAAAAATCTTCAAGAACCAAAATAGCTGAAGGCATAAAAATCACCCTATATATTTATTAATTTATGCTTACAAAGATATTGTGAACGGTTTTGAAATATCTTCGACGGTTTTTGAAATAATCTGAAAAAACTAAAAATTCTTCATGATGTCAACTTTTTTCAATAAATCAGTGATTTTTTGAGATATTGAAGTAAAACTTGGTATTTCCATGATAAATTATGTCAGAAATAAAATGCAATCATCAGACATTTTTTAGGTCTTCTACTAATGGAAATAAAACAGTCAACTGTTTTTCCTTCTTGGCCGCCATCTTGGATCCGCCATCTACGCAAAAGTAGAAATAGTGTATGGCGATTATCAAGGTGGTAATACGCAATCATTCAATCACAAGAAGGACCATCTTGCAATAAAGAAATGACTTCTTCGCCGAAAAAACGACTTTTTAACACTTGATGGCGATTATCCAAAGTTCCTAAGCTCGGATTTTAGGGGACTTTTCACAGGCCGTTCATGACATTCAAAGGAATGCGTGTAAAAAATTTCAATTCTCTACTAATTTTTTCTGAAGAAGAAAGACATAGTGACTGGACTATAGATGATATTAGTCCGGACGCTAAGCGCCATATTTGGGTCCAACCTTGCAAATCGTGATGCCGGGATGCCACTTGGCAGAAATGTTGTACATACCCTATGGCTCATTTTAAGAAATGGAGCCCGCCTGCCACCCCTGGCAGATCCTTGGTGTTGGTTGTCGAAGGTCCAAGAAGTTACCATTTTTGGTAACTTTGCTTTTTTGCACTTTTTTCATGGGACTCTGTATTTTCATGGTGGCGGAACACAATACAATAAGTTTCCAGAAAGTGTAATGCACCAGTGGCGTACCACACGGCTGGGAAGGAGCCGGGGTACGATTTTTCACAAAGTCTTATATTAAACCGTGACTTAGACCTTTTTCAACATGTTTGGCATCATTTTCAACCGAATCGCACATTCTGATTCCAAAAATAAGTGTGAAATGTAGATAGAGACCTGTTTGACCCGGTTTTATCAGGAAAAAAACTTGATTTTTCCACCCTCAAATTTGATGTTTTGTAATTTTAGTTCCATCGTGACCTAAAGTATTTGTAACTATGATTTTGACTTGAACAGTTGCCTTGGGCTATTTCACACACAAATGTCATTTGATGGAATTTCTCCCCGTTTTTATGAAGTCACAGAGAAATCTCATGTCAACAGCTTGATGAGATAAAGCTTGCTCTTTACAAGAAAAACTATGCTAGAGGTACAATGTACCTTTCATTTGGTAATTTATTCAATTTTAATGCATAACAATAGTTTTCTCTATTGAATAAAACAAAGATAACTAGAATCAGAGCTGTATTTTTGTCTTGACATCTTTTTTTTTCTCGACAATGCGGAATAAATTCCGTGAAAAAACCCGAAGTTTCGACCTATGTATTCGTAGTTTCCATCGTGGTCCAAAAAACTCTCGATCACAATTTTGGAATAGATTGCTCAACTGAACTGTTTGATGGAAGAATTTCATACACTAAAAGTTTTTATCGCTGCTACAAAGTCACACTGTAGTTTTGTTCCAAAAGGTGCCACATGCAGAAATTTTATTTCAAAAATTTGCATTATCGGAAGAAAGATGCTGTCATGACTAAAATACGACTCTGATTTCGATTTTCTTTGCTTTGTTTGATAGGAAAAACTACTCTTGTGCATTGAAATGAATAAAGTACCAAATCAAAGCTATACATTCTAACCCTAGCATATTTTTTTCTGTGAAATAGCACTTTTCATCAAATCAAGCTTTGACATGATACATGTTCTCAAGAAACAAGATTACTCCGTGACTTTATTGAAACGGGAGAAAAAACTTCGGCAAATGATATTTTTCTGTCTGAAATAACCCAAACCAACTGTTCAAGTCAAAATCATACTTATCATCGTAGTCATACATTGGACAAAGATGGAACTAGAATTACAAAACATCTAATTTGAGAAATAAAAAAAAACATGTTTCCGTCACATAAAACCGGTTAAAGGCTACCAATGTCACATTAAGGTGAAATATTGCACCCAATCCCGTTGTAAAGCCTACTTTGATGATCAGGAATGAAATTGAAAAATCCATTATTCGTCAAATCCGACATTCCGGATTTCTTCTCCTCTGAAAAATAGGCAACCCGCAAAACGTCACCTTGGGTCATCATGACATAGTAGACATCACGTGTGATCATGATTCATGCCTGCCTACCAAAAATCAGCTTGATTTTTAATCAAATAATCAAATAAACGTAGATTTCATAAGTCTGCCCCTGGGAGATATGTAAGTCACAATATCAAGGATCTGCTGGGGGTGGCAGGTGGGCTCCATTTCTTAAAATGAACCATAGAGTTTGTACAACATTTTTGCAGAGTGGCATCCCGGCATCACGATTTGCAAGGTTGGAGCCATTAACGTCCGGACTATATGGACATATTTTTCAAATCCAGCCTTGAGTCATTATTGAACATCTCGTTGACTAAGAAACAATGGACACAAGCAAGCCTTCTTATCCGTTCAGGCAGCGCCGGATCTAAGGAGGTGAAAACCGGGGCTCATGCACTGGGCGGCAAAATGAAGGGGCGGCAAAAATTAGTCCAATTTCATATAAATACAAAAAATTGATGAAGCATTTACGTCTAGATGGTGTAACCATTGTCTCCTGGTCCAGAAGATTGCCACTGGTATGGGAGGCCACATGTGTCGAGCTTCCGTAAAATATCCATTTTTGACTTCTTTCTTCCAACCGCGATTTGTCGCTCCTTTAAGTATAGGTAATTATGGTCTGTTGCCTACTGGTTTTCTTCTATCTATTGTCTACCGGTCTGTTTTCTTCTATTTAGAGGAGCGAGGAAGCTATTAATGTTTCTTTTAGTGGGGGGGTTAGCGGAATGGTCTGTGCATTTTGTGATCAAAGCATGAAATTTGGCATACTTGTTCAGAAGACCCTCCTCCGCAATTTCAGATGTGGCGCCACGCGAGATTTTGCACTAGAGACACTGTTTTGCGGTTAATATACCTGCTAGGGGTAAATTCTGCAAAAATGGTGCCTGGCCAGTCTCTGGTACCGCAGTCGGTATTTTTTAGTTCTGTTTAATTGAAACTACATGTAGAAATGAGTGAGGAGTACATTTTCACAAGCAAAGTTTCAAATGCTGCCTTTATACGTTGTTTTAATACATTTTAAGGCCAACTTTGTTTTAGTGCAGGAAACATGGTAAAAAAATTGCCAAAACCTCGGCAATGAAAATTTGATATTCTGTTCAGAATTATGTGTCCTACTACATATCTAAGATTGCAAAAAATCGCACCCCAAGGCTTCGAGTTATTGGAGGAGGGGTAAAAAATTGCAACTCAAAATGAAAGGTATAGAACCCGATGGAACCCGTCAATCAAATGGATGCAAATACGTCGTGGTTCGACGCATCACAACCAGTTGATACAATTTTATCACAAAAAGTGTCGATCATTGTTGAAGGGGGGTCGTGGGGAAGGGCGAAACTCGGCTGGGTAGCTCTTTTTCTTCCTGGGCCATGAAGAATCGATCACGACAAGATTGGTATCTTTTACGACTAAATTCAATGTCCTGAACTTGAATCCAATGTATAAATTTGGATCAAAACAAGCTCAAACAAGTTAACTTGAGAAAACCTGTTTTTTCTTTGTCAATTTCAACAAAACTTTTTTTTACTGTTAGAGGCATTCATCTTTGAAAATATTTCAGAGGCCATTAGACTAAACTGTTCTCTTCACGAAAATCATCCATTCGATCTGTACCTAACTTTGTTTTTCGAGATAGGAAAAATCGATTTGAACTTTAGTCGGCACTGCCTGGCGTCTACTAATGACCAGAACACTACAGCATGCACCTTCAAGTAATAACTCAATACCCTGCATTGCGATTTATGACGATTTTGTTTATGTTATAGGGAATTCAGTTCTACACAGATCCTCGAACTTTCAAAGATGAGTTATAATTTTTCAGATAGTTTGGGCTATTTTCATTTAAAGATGCATGGTGTAGTGTTCTGGTCAGTAGTAGACGACGGGCTGTACCGATTAAAGTTCAAATCGATTTTTTCTACCTCGAAAAACAAAGTTACAGATCGAATAGATGATTTTCGTGAAGAATACAGTTCAATCTAATGGCCTCTGGAATATTTTCAAAGATGAATGCCTCTAACAGTGAAAAAAAGTTTTGTGAAAATTGTCAAAGAAAAAACAGGTTTTCTCGAATTAACTTGTTTGAACTTGTTTTTGTCCAAATTTATACATCGGATTCAAGTTCAGGACATTGAATTTAGTCGGAAAAGATACCAATCTTGTCGTGATCGATTCTTCATGGCCCAGGAAGAAAAAGAGCCACCCAGCCGAGTTTCGCCCTCCCCCGCGACCCCCCTTCAACAATGATCGACACTTTTTGTGCCAAAATTGTATCAACGGGATGTGATGCGTCGAACTATGACGTATTTGCATCCATTGGATTGACGGGTTCCATCGGGTTCTATACCTTTAATTTTGAGTTGCAATTCCTCCCCCCCCCCCTCCAATAACTCGAAGCCTTGGGCTGCGATTTCTGTCAATTTTAGATATGTAGTAGGGCACTTAATTTTGAACTGAATATCAAATTTTCAGGACGTTCATATCTTTGCCGAGGTTTTCGCAATTTTTTTACCATGTTTCCTGTACTAAAACAAAGTTGGCCTTAAAATATATTAAAACAACGTATAAAGGTAGCATTTGGAACTTTGCTTGGGGAAATGCACTCCTCACTCATTTCTACATGTAGTTTTAGCTAAACAGAACTAAAAAATACCGACTGCGGTACCAGAGACCGGCGAGGAACCATTTTTGCAGAATTTACCCCTAGCAGGTATATTAACCGCAATACAGTGCCTCTGGTGTGAAATCTTGCGTGGCGCGACATCTGGAATTGCAAAGGAGGGTCTTCTGAACACGTATGCCAAATTTCATGCTTTGATCACAAAATGCACAGATCGTTCCATTTTTGGCCGTTAACCCCGCCACTATTTAGTGTAAAACTGTAGCGATTGGTCAAAAATCGTGTCATCTCAATTAATTGGTTCAACTATACATGGAGGATATAATCACTGATATGGTCTTCCCCAATTATTGTAGCCACTTTTGAAATATTCTGTTCAACCAAAAATTCCATCGCACTTGGTGTGATTGCCCAAGAAGTTGAACGATCGCTGGTACCTGAGGTTCACCATTCGTAGGCATAGTTCAGGGCGCACCAAGATATTTTCAGGTGTAATCAGGTATCAACTTCTCGAAATTTGAGGCCACTCACGGATCCAGCTTGATTAAGCAGGATGGGCCACTCAAAACTTGAGAGACATGTTTTTGGGCATTTTACCTAAGATCACAAAAGTTCCTCACATGAATGTTTTGTACCTTGACTTGAGTTTACAAAATTGCGAAAGGAGCCATAGCCTAAAAAGAGCAAGCAAGAAGAATAATCCAGAAATGAGAGCCGCAGCCTTTGAAAAGAGACCCGTATGCAACAGCTCAAGAACATAGATTGTTTCATTGAGAAAACTGGCATGTTTAAACTGGTAGGAGAAGCCGTTTCCGAAATATTCGAGGTTGAAGGTTGCATGGAGCACAATAGTCAACAAACAGCCAATAATCGGGTTTGAGGGGACGACGTGACTCTCCCTTTCTTGCCTTTTTAACAAAGATCGAAGCAAACTTGTTCAATTATTTGCCAGAAGATCACCACTCAACTGATGATGATGACATTGGATGACTGACTTTGCAAAATAATGTGACTTATAGTTTATAGTATCGCCAACACCCCATAGATCCAAAATTCGATTTGGTCATGATTGTCATGTACATTGAGGGAAATAAGAAAAACGAACTTGAAAACGTTTCTTGGATGAAGATGTCATTGCCGCGATTCAGGATCTGATTTTTCATGATAAACATCGGGTGTTTTCAATAAAGTGGCTACCTGTTGTTTTCCCAATAAATCCACGAAGGGCAGTTTTCTACTTTACCCTGTATGAAGTGTCTGCAAGATTTGCACCAATGTCTCCACTTCCAGATTGGTCGGGGGTGGTCTCAGCAACAGGCATGCAAAGTGAAGTTATTTCTCACTAGTCACTAACGTCCGGATCGTATACCTAACGCCCACTCAGAAAGAGTTTTTAAGTAATAGGAACGTAGGAGGTCCGCTATTCATTCAGCAATAACAATAATACCTAGTAGCTTTTAACTATGTGCCTATTTAGAAATAAGGATTAGAGACTGCGTTTTCCATTCCTGAGCATAATAATAGCACTATTTACTTATGCAACGATCACCGAACGCAATCATGCTACTATTTATCATTTAACACGTACCTACCTATCTATACATATTGCTCATTGGAAAACATCTTGAGAAATTGAGGGTAATCATCGGGTTGTTTCCTGAAAAAGAAGTAAAGACATGCGTTTAGTGGTCTAGGTTGTTAGGTATAAAATGCTTGGATTAATAAATTGGGCAATTTCTCATTCAATATTTTTACGTAATTCGCATTGGATGGGAATATTATTTATTACCGTACGTCAAATTCTTCATTTATAAATGGATATGTTTCCGCATAATAGCCAAGTGTTGGCACATGATGCACGCACTCGCTTCGGCTTTGTCAGGCCGAAATGTGAATGATAATTTGAAAGATTATCATCAGCGTTTTTAACACCTTTTCCCATTATGAATGGTCATTCAGGTACGGTGACAATAACTTGTTTTCTGAAATCGTCAGTATGCCCAGCTGGAATCGGCTATTATTAGTATAAAGTGCTCGCCAATTGAAATGGTCCACCCAAAAAATTTAGTCACATTCAAAGTGACATAGCTCTTGAATGAATAAACTATTTTGAATCGTTTCATGTTTTCTGATTAGCTTACGGATTGGATTACAAGATGTCATGGGCCGTTTTTGGTAAAGGTGTTTCGTATCAATTATACAGGGCGCGCAATCAGGTACTGCAAAAATGGAAAAGTTTGAACTGATCCCATTTCACAAAAAATGGTTTTTGGTTTTTTTCCAAGTGCTAAGGGAAAGATGTCGTTCCTATACCTTGAGGTAGTTTTCAAAATTTTGAGTCTATCTCCTCCAATCACACAGTGATCTCAAAAATGCAACCTTCTGGTCTGGCATTTATATCTATTTCAATTGTTGGTCGATTTTGGAAAATAAAGACTCTTGTTGAAGATCAAGACTCAGATGAGAAGGCTCGAGGATCAGAACTGACTGGAGACAAAAATTTTAAAGAAGCGAAGGAATCAAAAGTGACCTAAATATGAAGCACCCTAAAAATCAGGTTCAGGGAGAGAACTAAATAAAAATTAACTTGCCTTCAAACAGACTTTTATTTCCGAACATTTTGAGGTATTTCCCGATTTTAAGTGATGAAAATTGTCAATGCGGGACCCATTTTATGAATTCACTTTTCAGAAGATAATACCGGACCTTCCTCGACTGAAGATGCACGTAACCTAGGTTACCTTCTTATTGTTTCCTTCAGATTTAAAGAGATAGGCACCAGTTCTGATCTTTGTAACTAACCCAGGCTACGTCTATTTTTAGGTGAAAAACGTCCAGTATTCTTCGTTGGAAGCATCCATTTCTGATTTGGATTTATTGCCACAATTTGAGTCACTTTTGATTCAATCCCTTTTCCACAATTTTCATCTAAAGTCAATTCTGATCCTCGATCCTTCTGACCTGAGCCTTTAGCTTCAACAAGAGCCCTCATTTTCCAAAATCGGCCTACAACGAATAAAGTTATTACTGCAAAACTGAAAGGTTGCATTTTTGAGATCACCCTGTAATTAAAGCAGATAGGCAAAAAAAAATTCAAAACAATTCGAGTTATGGTTATAACAACTCCCCTGAAACACTTGGAGAAAACCAAAAACTATTTTTTGTGAAATGGGACCTGTTCAAACTTTTCCATTTTTGCGGTACCTGATTGAGGGCCCTATATAATTGATACGAAACACTTGTACCAAAAATAGTTCATGACATGTTGTAGTCGAATACGTGAGCTAATTAGAAAGCATGAGACAATTCAAAATAGTTAATTTATTCAAAAGTTATGACACTTTGAATGTGATTGTATTTTTTTGGTGGACCATTTCAATTGGCGAGCACTTTAGTATGCGTAGGTCGTAGGTATAGGTATATTTTGAGGAGTTTTTGAATATAACATCAAAAATTGCTGACAGTCCAGTCAAATTAGGCAAAAATCGGACCAAACGGGGCGATGCAGAATTTAACGTAGAATAACAAACTGATATTTCCCGAAAATTCTGAGGCTTGGCTTTTTTATGACCAATGAAAGCATGAAGCTAAAAAGGAAAAAAATAATTTGTTTTTTCTAATTAACTTGTAAACTATTGCCTTTAAATAAAAAACGTCAAATTCCCAAAAGATCAGTACTAAACTCATTACTTTGTGGTCAATAGTCTCTGAGATACAGCGTCTGCAAAAACACAGTGCAAATCACTCAAAATTTATTTCCGGATTTTACGGAACAATTTGCATAGTGCCAGTTTGGGGACTGTAACGTGGACAGCGAATGTGCGGAATTCAATGTGTTTTACATGTGTGGCAAGTCAATTCAACATTCGGTATCACACTTTTGTCTAGCGTCCCGAATCCCAAGAAATCGATTTTTTTCATACCATGCCATTTGCTCCATTTTTCAAGTAGGGGTAAGGCAAACCCATCCAGAGAATATATAATATATGCTTGAAGAATGAAATACCAAAAAAATAATATATTTTGCAATCTTTCTCCTAGTGATGATTCCTGAGATATACTGGGTGATCATTCGAAAAATACCCACCTGCAATGACTCCCGATACCTAATGAAGATGACTTCGCGCAAATATATAATTTGATGGAGGAGAGGTCAAAAATGATCAAAAAATTGTTTTCAGAAAAAGAATTGAATTCGCTTTGATTTGATGCATCACAGAGTGGGTGTTGTCTTGTTGAATTTTGAAGTTGGGGTGGGGGGAGAGCGAAGGGATGAATTTGGATAGCTTTTCTCCACCACATATTTCTTCTTTGATGTTATCTACGATGACGCTGACTGAATCAAAGAAAATCGAGTGGTCCAAAATATGGAATGGGACATTCAGAAAAAAATTTGGAGAAAAGTTGGAGCAAAAAATTCTTACAATATTTTTTCCAGGCAGAAAATTTAATTCACTTTAATTTGATGTATCGTGAGGTAGGTGGTGTTATTTGAAATTTCAAAGTTTGGTTGAGTGGGGCGAGGAGGCTGAAGATAGAAATTCTCCAATGTATGTTTTCGATGTCACCTTCGATATAAAAATTGATCTATTTCTGCTCGAAGTCATCTTCACTAGGAATCGGGAATAGGCATGGCTCAAGGTTAGGACAGAGCTGCCCTGCTCTGACAGGTACCAACCCCAGTCTGTTGCGTTTGGTCTGTTAGTACAGTCGACCGATACATTAAAATAGGGTCCACCTTGCAAAAGATCGCGGAGATTCGGAAATTTGCAGTTTGGTTCAGTTTTGTGTCTTGATTAACATACTGAGTTTTCGAATTCGGCAAGCCGCCGCTCGCTCCTCCACATTGGAAAGATTGTGCCGAAGGACCAAAAAAGAACCAATTTTTACCAATTCACTGTTTATCGTCGTCTCACCTGCCGCAATGGAACCCTATGACTTTGTTGAAACTATTGATGCATTTGCTGCTACCCCAGTCCCATTCTTCGCGGTTAAAGACAAATAATTCTTTCGGAAAACATCACGTTTTTCTTGATTTTGAAAAGATTCTTTTCTCACGCGGAAATAGGAACAGCTGACCTAACTCAAGTGAATTTTGATCAGCTTCTTTCTTCTTGAACTAGTTCTCATCTCATAGTTTTCGTAACATCATTTGTTGACTACGGTGCACTGCAAGAAATGTTAAATTGCCAACACCAAATTCAACGTCATTTTTTTATTATTGCCATCGATCCTAAAGCTCAATTTTAACAGGAATTAATAGCTTGGACTGTTTTTTGTTTATTTAGCATACGATCGAACTTCTAAATTCACGTGGAAGTACGAAAAAATCAATTTTTTTTGAGCACGCGTGAATCTGCAAAACCGCATATAAGCACCTGAATATAGTCGTAACCAACACAGCATAAATTTGAACAATAAGTAACCTGAACTGGTTCTTCTGTCACTCATTGTTTTGAGTTTTGTAGTGTTGGTTACGACTATTTTCAGGTGTTCAGATGCAGCTTTGCAGATTTACGCGCACTCTGAAAAGAATTTATTTTTCGGTATTCCTACTGGCATTTGATGATTCGGTCCATGCTGTATAAGCAGAAAACAGTCCAAGGTATCATTTCCTGTGGACATTAATATTCCTGATCGTTGGCAATAATGAAAAAATTACTGTTGATTTGGTGTTGGCAATTTTACACTTCCTGCAATGCACCTTGTTAACAAATGCTGTTAAGAAAGTTATGAGACCAGGACGAGCTCAAGAAAAAAGAAGCTGATCGAAATCAACCTGAGTTAAGTCAGTTTGTCATATTTCCGCATGAGAAAAAAATCTTTTTAAATTCAAGAAAAACTAGACGTTTGCCAAGGGAATTATTTCTTTTTAACCGCGAAGAATCGCACTGGCGTGGCAGTAAATGCTATCAAGGGCTTCACTACAGTCATGTGGTTCCATGGCGGTAAGTCAGACGGCGATGCAAAATAGATTATTGAAAAGTGGCTCTTTTTGGGTCCTTCGGCACCAACTTTTCGATGTGGAGGACCGAGCGGCGGCATACCGAATTCGAAAACTCAGTATGTTAATCAGGACACAAAACCGTACCAGACGGCAAATTTTCGACTCTCCGCGACCTTTTGCAAGGTAGAACCTACCCATTGCCTGGACTATGTTTCCGCACCATTATTTCACTTGTAATAATATTTTCGCAGTAAATCTTGCTCTGCCTCGGAACTTGTAGAGGGGAGAGTTTCCATCTTGAATTTCTTACCAAGTTTTGTTTTACGCGTATAGCTCAAAATGCATTTTGTCGAGGGTTTTACATTTTGAATCTCCATACAAACGGAGGAGGAACTCCACTCCGACAGCCAAGATTTGGCCGTTGAATCAGTTGGAGACAGGAACACCTCCACTTTCGCGGCAAGTGCGAACATATTGTGCTAATCACTAAAAAGTAGAAACCTACGTTCGCAAATCTTGGACATCACTGATTTCATAGTCTGCGGTTTTCCGAAACACAGCTTTCATGTATCCGTATAGTTCCACGCTGGACGGTTGGCCAGAGGAGTTTCTATAGCAAAACTTGCCATCCACATGTGGTTATGGCGCGATATGACGGAGAAAAAGTGTCTACCCTGACCGGAACTCGAACCCGGGTCTTCCATTTGCCGGATGGATACTCTGACCGCTAAGCTATCGGGGGAGACAACAGTTCCTCCTTCACATGCCCACATGAGAGCCGCCACAGTACTCCCCCTCCAGAGACGTCGTTCGTCTCGTATGTACCCCCGCGTTCACCGTACTTATGGATCATTGACCGTTGTTCAGTACCCCCCACCTAGGGCGACGGATAGGACGTGGGTGGACGTAGAACAGGGAAGTGGCGGTGCTGTTTATTTGTTCGTTGCTTGCTTTGTACCTCTTTGCCTGAGCTGCATGTTGCGTGCGTGCTGCTTTTGTTCGGGGTCACCATTTAGCGCGATGTGACGGAGAAAAAGTGTCTACCCTGACCAGGACTCGAACCCGGGTCTTCCATTTGCCGGATGGATACTCTGACCGCTAAGCTATCGGGGGAGACAACAGTTCCTCCGTCACATGCCCACATGAGAGCCGCCACATGGTCAAGTGCTAGAGCTGTGGTAACAGCTTAAGACTCACCATTGACATGAACTGGTAAGATGGTACCTAATGCCAGAAAGTCCTGGGGTAACAGATTTCACGAAGTGCGAATCTTGATGCTTTTTCCTTAGTTGAATTCCCCATGAGCTATAACATGCCGGGTGATCATTTGAAAACTATCCACCTGCAATAACTCTTGATTCTTAGTGATGATGTCTTCGAGCAAAAACAGGTCAATTTTTATATCGAAGAGGACATCTAAAACATACATTGGCGGATTTCTATTTTTAGCCTCCTCCCGCCCACCCACCTGAATTGTGATACATCAAATGGAAGGGAAATGGATTATCTTCCTGAATAAAATATTTTCAAAATTTTCGAGAAACTCCTTTCTCTCTAAAAATACTTCAAATGTCCAGTTTGATGGGAGAAGGGATGAACATGATCAAAAAATCGTTTTCAGAAAGAGAATTCAATTCCCTTCAATTTAATGTATCGCAAGGTAGGTTGTCTCATTTGAAATTTTGAAGTTGGAATGGGTGGGGGGCGAGGGGGCTGAAGATAGAAATCCATCATTGTATGTTTTAGATGTCCTCATCGATATAAAAATTGACCTGTTTTTGCTCGGAGGAATATACGCTTGGCATCAAGAGTTATTGCAGGTGGAGTTTTCAAATGATCATCCGGTATAAATAGCGCTCTAAATATGGAGTCAAACAAGACAAATTATAGATTTGTGCTTGTGCTGAACTCACTTCGCAATTAGTGCAATTAATTGGGGTATCATCGTACTAGGTTCCTGTGTGTTCAGCGTCTCTATGACGATTCCTCCCCCACTGTAGGACATATTGTTCGCGTCCAATTTCTTTGTATTAAAATCGGCGTTGTCAAACACAAACTGCGTTCACCCGTTCAGGGTTTCCTCGACATCTGTAGCTGCGATGGATGCTTTGAGATTATCCTCTAGATGTAGTTTTGAACAGCAAAATATTGAAAAAGTTGTCGACATACCTGATTTAACATAAATTTGAACTTCAGCGTAAGAAGCACTAAGAAACCCAGACTATGCAGAATGTCAATCAAAAGTTCAAAATTATGCTTTCTGTTCACGTAGACCCCAACTGCAAGTAGAATGGGCGATATAAATAAGCTCGGCCGTGTCAGTGACATCACAGAATGGGCGATTGCCTCTCTCTTGCGATTGGCAAGCGTTGCGGGAGGTGTAGTGAGAAATACTATCAACAAGAACAAGATTACCGATTGGGATTGTATAAAGAAACTATATGGCAGTGTGGTTGTTCCATCTTTCACATACTGTGCCGTAACGTGGGGGCTTGCACTTATAAGTGAGATTGAGAAAATGCAATTGAACTTTTTCAAGAGGGTATTCCATCTTAAACAGAACACTGCAGGTTACATCATTCGAACAGAATTAGGTATTCACGCAACAAAACTTTTGATAATTAAAGAAGTACTAAGTTATCTTCAAAAGATCAGTAACATGTCTTTAGACCGTTACCCACGTAGAGCTCTGAATAGACTGATTTGTTTACACCAAAACCACTGCACGAAGGAGCAATATAATTGGGTCACACAATTTTTCAATTTATCGTCTCTAGATGTGAACGTTGACTTCAATAGAACCCCAGATGAATTGGAAACGAAAGAAATTTTGAAAAGGGTAGACAAAAGGATCAAAGAATTGGACTGGAACTGTATTCTCTTGTCAGTAAATAACACAGAATACAAATTCTTAAACAATATTACCGAGAACTATAACCTATGTGAGACTGAAATTCCTTTGCACTTGAAAAGATTCTTCACGCGGCTTCGACTCACGTACCACACTGAAATTCAATTGTATGTTAACGGTGTTTCATATAAAATCAGTACGAACGAAATATGCCCAATCTGCAACCTCCGCAGGAGCGAGACTTTATCTCATGTCTTTTTGAATGTCCCTTATATAGAGAATTTAGAGGAGTGCTCCTTACGATGAAAGGCCGGGATCTTCACGACATCCTCTCTTGCTCGGAGTATCGTCAGATTTCACTTATTTACAATTATGTTGCCAACTGTTTGAAGCTAAGATCTTTTATTATGAGCGAGTAAACAACGGAATTTTGGTACACGGTGTGCCCTGTCTATCCAGCAATTGAATGAGCCGACTCTGGAGTAACATTTTTATTTTTCTTGCTTTCGTTATATGCCTACATGTGATCTAACTTTTGTTTTTCTTCCCCTAATTTAGTGTTCTATTAGTGGCAATTTTTTCGTAAATTGACAAGCTCATACCAGCCCCCGGTCTGACATGTGAGACAAAGCAATTTTTGACAACCTCATCAACGCACATTAGACCTACAGGGTTGAAATCATGTACCTTATGACGAAAGTTTTGAGGCACCGGCTCCCTGTCATTTTCAAAAAAAATAGATGCTTGAAATGATGTGGATAAAACTCATTTTTAGACTGGGTTCAACCCTGGTGTAATTCGAATGAGCTATGATTTTCCGAATTTCTCTTTCCCAAGGGTGCGGTCGTCGCGCGTTGCGACTCCCAGCTAACTAGAATCACACTAAAGTTGAACGTACTATTATAATAGTAGGTACTTATATTTGCAAATACATCAATTTTGGTGAAGCTGCTACCAGCTAATACTGGCTAACAGGCAGTACCGCCCACAGTGCAGCTCTTTGTTAAAATTCATAGAACGGAGGTAATTGCACTGATAAAGCTTCAATTGGATTGTTATACCGAATTGATGGTCAGCTTTCTTGTGTAGTTTCTGTAGCAATCACTGTGGCACTATATTACGTGTTCAGTTATGCTCCTTCAATCTTCTCCAGTACTAAATGGTCCCTCTTCCGCCTGGCCTGCTGCACGATTTGAGAGTGTTGATCGCTTTTTTTTTCCACAATTCTGGATTTTTCCACCGGCATCTCACCCTCCCTAAACACGCAAACACTCATTTTTAACGGGTGAACATAAAATAGGACGTTAATGGTATGATCTATGATCTGTGGTGGAACCACGAGCACTCGAGAGTTGTCGATCTCGACAATTCCCTTTTTCTTAAATGGTGAGAGGTGTAGAGAGGAAAGGGGAAATTGTCGAGATCGACAACTGTCAAATGCTCGTGGTTCCACTACTGATCTGCGACAGATCAGCGAGCACTTTGGGCTGTAAACGTAATATTGACGTTCACTAACTTGCTTTCGCACTTGACGTAAGTGATCTGGATCACTGGATCAAACAGATTATAGGGTTTCAGTAAGCACCTTCAGTCCGGGTATTGAGGGCAAAAGCTCTGCACATGGTGATAAAGTTTTGAAACTTCGCACACATGTTCTTTGGATTATTCTCAACAAACCTGGATGTGGGGCAGACTTGACAGGTAGCGTATACAGAGTGAAAAATAAAGTTGAAAAATTGAAAAAATCTATCTGAAGAACCAAAAGTGCTGGAGTCCTGTGAATTACCATATATTATACGTGTAATTGATTGTTTATTGAGCCCCTCCCAAACAGTTTGGAAATATATTGTTTCTTCCCTAATATATTTCGAAAAACGTGAAAATGCACGAAAAAACGACTTTTTGCCCATGAATCAGCAAATTTCAGAGGTTTTGGCAAGATATTCGCTAGCTGCGACCTGCATGCTGATGTGAGAATTGCGACTTTATCGTGAAGAATCTTTCAAAGGACCAACTAAGACCGCGGTCAATTGACAGTGAACTGCCGTGGTGAAAAGTTGGGGTGTGCTGAATGTAAGTAGAGCCTCTCTATTTTGACAGAAGCGATGACAGCTCTAAGACTTTCTCACGGAACTATAGAATTTGATAATCTATTTCAAAAATTTTCTTCCAAATTTTAAAAGTGGAACCAATTTGCAAATATGCATCCTGTATTTTTCGCCGCCATTTTATATGTTGACGTTGGTAACGAAAATCTCATCTGGGATTTTCCGCCGAACATGCAAAAAGTTGTTTAGTTTTAGTTACTGGTTATACAGGATCCACCACTAAATGGACATAAAATATAGTGCTATTCTGTAAAAAATTACATTCCATAAACGCTCTGTTATGTAAAAATTCGTGTCGGCCATTGGCTGTTGCCTAGATAATAAACAACGTAACAGAGCCTTTATGGAATGTAATTTTTTAGAGAATCGCACCAATAGCCTCTAAGGGTATAGGTCCAGTTTTCCCAGGCGAACCAGCATCTGGCTTTGAAATTTTTCTAACGCTGTTCGTTTCGAAGTTACAGGATGATTAATGTTTTTTGTCTAATTTTTCATTCAGCTGTATCTTTTGAACGATCCAATGGATTCGATTGAAACTTCTTTGGATTAACTCTTCTATTGATAGTGATAGCTGTGATAGCTGATGACACATCGCCTTATCAAGCAATTTGTGATTTCCAGGACCGGCCTTGAAAAAAACTTCCAAGCTTTTTTCAAAAGAAGACATTCTGTATGCTTATTTTTTCGAATTGATTTTTTAATTTAGAAATTACGTAGAACAGTTGATCAGAGATGTCAACCCCTTGTTTTCCCTTGTTGTATTCAATTACAAGCTTGAGCTTGTTATTGCCAGCTTGGTCTTTCCCAGCCACAACCATTGTGTCATCAAAGCATGTTGTCTCAGGAGATGAACATCGCGTTGATCTTTTCATTTAATGAACGTGAAATATTCCTATCCATGCTGTCCTATGGGATTGGCGTGTGGGGTTTACAGTATGGTGAGACCCTCGAACGAGTACAAGTTGACTTTTTCAAGCAACTGCTCTATCTTGCTAGGAACACCCCAGACTACATAATAAGGCTTGAAACATCTTCAAAAAATCTGAAATACGTCATATTCAAAGCAGCCATATCCTGGTTGAACAAACTCCTGAAAATGGACGACACTCGCCTTCCTAGGAAATGCTACAAGCGTCTGATTGCATTAAGTGACAAGGGTGATAAAAGGTATAACTGGGTCTTGCAGCTGAAAGAATACTTTGACACGTGCTCACATGGTGATGTATATGGTACGATGTGGTAAGCGGTTTACAGAACACTTGTCTCAACACACATGAATTACTTGATTCGTTTCAAAAATCTCTCTTTAATCACGACTTGAACCGTTCAGCGCATACGTCGTACTCAGACATAACAACAAAACTTGAGTACGGTGATGAGCACCACCAGAATAATTGCCCAGCTGAGAACCTGCAATACAACCTATTTGAGACTCCTATAAGGGAACCACGCATAAAATTAACACCGAGGAACTATGCACCTCATGCAACTTGCAGAAGGCTGAATCTTTGCAACACATGCTTTTTGAATGCCCCATTTACGAGGGTATCAGAGTGGAGTTTCTTGGAATGTCACGAAGTGTCGACGATGTCATTGATATTTTGAAGGCTGGATCCATTAAGGAACTGAACAAAATTACTCGCACAATCATGAATATTCTTCTGTTGAGGTCCTTCATCCATAATGAGTAGATAGCTGTCAATCTGTCATTATTGTCAATGGCTCTGCCAAAATGGTCTTGATATGCATAGAGTAAACTTCTGGTTATGTTGTACATGTAGTGAATCCTGCCAAATACCACTCTATCGTCTGTTTTCTTCTTAATTTACTTTGTTTGTCTGTGATTGTTCATTATCGTATATATCTATATATTCACTTTGTAATAAAGATAAGATCTTCTCATACAATAAAATTGAATTGAATTGAATTGATTCTGGCTGGAACAGATTCCTCCTCCCCCCAGATTCTTCCTTACAATATCTACTGGAAGCTGCTTGCGATTTTTTCTGATTGTTCCCAAGAGATTCGTTTGTCTTTCAAACAAATATTTGGCAAGCGGAATACTGGTATACCAGTTATCAGTGATGATCTATCTTCCCTCATTCAGAAGTTGTTGAGTCAAGTTTACGACCGTGGTTTCAGGTAGGTACATCCAGATCATCCACTATTTTTTCAATTTCTCCGCAGTAGATATCCACATTCCACGTTCCATGTTAATCCATTGGGTGTGCAATGTGCATACCGTGAACAACTTGATCCCGTATGCATGAGCTTTCGACGGATTATATTGTCGAAATCCTATACGGCCTCTGAATGGGATCATAGTCTCGTCAACCACCACGGTTTCACCAGGCTTGTACAAGGTTTGCATTTTGTGCATGAGGATTGTTAGCAATGGGTGAATTTTATAAATCTTTGTGTTTTCATGATCTCCCTCATTGTCAGCAAAATGTAGGCATCTCAGTAGCAACACAAATCTGTTGTAACTGATCGGAATTTCATGAAGTAATTCGTGATTATATAAGGGATCTTTCTTCCAGAAACTTTCGATGGCGACAGAGGGAAAATTCAGCAATCCCATCACAAGAAGGACACCAATAAACTTGTACATTTCGCCGCTATCCGTATCCCTCCAACGCGAAAATCGGCTCGAACGAGACTTTCTTCCTTTTTGCAGGATTTGCTTTGCATACCTGTCATAATAATAGCCGTTGAATAAATCAGAGTGATAAGTAGACTGTGCAACGTACCTGTTTGTTTCCAGCACAATCAGATTCATGACATCCGTTTCAAAAATTTATTAGAGAACATCAATTGGCTTGTCATGGATTGTCAAGTGAAAGCAATGTTTCCGTGTAGGCCCGAAGTTCCTACGAAATTCAGTCCAGGGCCGATTCTGGCTCGTCGGCTGCCCTTGTGCGAAAAATATTTGGCCGCCCGCCAGCTGTAACCCCGCAGCAATTTTCTAGCGGGGGCGTCTGGGCTCTCTAGAAATTGCACCGCAGGCGATTTTTTTCACTTTTGCGGGCCTAAAACCGCGAAAGCCCCCCTCATTCAAAACAAAATTATGAACAATTATAATCTATTTTCCGCTGAGGATCAAGGTGCGTCCATGGCCACCTCACTTCAACATATCCCTCAGCACACCCTATAGGTCGCGGGAGCAAAAATCGCGTGCTAAAGATGGGTATATGGTATATGTAATGTTATTGTCACTAGTAAGTGAATACACTCAGAAAAATATTGAACTTCCCATTAACTAAATGTAGCAGTTCTTATCAACTGATTATCAATACTGTAAAAAACGGTTCGTACAACGGCTCTAAGACTAAGTGACAGCTTTACAAATTGTGAGAAATACTACTTCAAAATAGTTGAACTGTGCAGTGGCAGCCACCACTACATATGTTGTTAATAACATCTTCGTAGAAGTATTCACCGTCAAATATCTCCATAGTTATATGTCCTACGTTCAAATGGTAGAAATTACCACTACAGAAATGTTACCATCACTGCTACTGAAGTTACGCTCTGTTACACGGCTACGATCGGTAATAATCGAGTCGGTCAGCCAATGAGATTTCCGAAGTGTGATCATGTGATTTGATTCGGGTTTTCGATGGGAAGCATCTCACCCCACGCGCCCAAGCCATATTTTTCTTGTCGGTGCTTGTTCTCCATTTTTCTTGCGGTTCCGTCCGGTGTGTGGTGTTTCTGTTTCTGCGAGGGCAATGGAAAAGTAGCTAAACGCCTGGTATTCCACAAGAACTGAAATCAGTCTTCGAAGGTAGGTACTAAATTTTATATTGTGGTGAAGTAGCTACCTAGTTACGCTATAGTGTAGTTGTGGTCGTAGATACGTAGGTAGTTTAGCTGCACGCATTTGCCATTCAGCTTCGGCATGGTTTCTGTTGCCATCAATGGTTTGCATTTATCAGCTTTAGCGCTTTAGCTAGGTATTTGCTGTAAGTTGCTAGAGTATCCATGACTTAGAAGTTTCCGGTTTAATTTTGAAATAAAAAGGTTAGGTTGTTAGCATAAATTAATCTGAAACGGTTTATTTTATAGCAAATTTTCTGGATGACGGAGCTTTCCTTTTGACGGAAGAAGATTTGATGCAACTAGTGCCTCAAGAGGGCTAAGGGCTGAGCTAAGGGCTGATCTAAAGCTGAAGTGGAGAGAATTTGTATCTAACGCGAGTGAGGATTATCTTAGTTCGCAAAATTAAAACTATGAAGTCTCGGATGATACCAGAGTCCCTAAATACGGATCTTTATAACATAATTTCCTCCGAGGCTTCAAGCTATCATGTTATTTGTACTGATTAATTACTAAGTTACATAACTATAGTTTATTTTATGAAATTCGCAATCTAAAATACAATGTAACCCCTTCTCATTTTTAATTTTCTTTGTAATATGTATTTTTTAACGTTCACCCATTTTTGTTTTGTTTTATGAAAATTTATCTGTTCCTATGATGTCTTGTAATCTACGTACGTATGATAATTATTCAAATTTCATTGAATCTTAATTGTATGGTTCTTTTTTTTTATTACATATTATTGTATTGAATTTCGATTATTTTTATTTATTCCCAATATTACAAGTATATTTATGAATAATGAAACGTAACGGTTAATGTTACCGACCAGATATGTGATAGCAATCTTTCCGTAAAGTAGGTAAAACCACCTAATATGGTATCTCTTATTACTATAATGCAGTATTCCTTACAACTACGAAAACATTCTGTCGACGACAGGGAATGTTGAAATTTACTTTGCTGTAGTGGTAAAATCCCCTATACTGTAGTGGTAAAATCTACTACTCCATTCACTGCGAATATATACGAGAAGTAGTGTATTACGAAACTATATCACATTTACTATTTTGTAGTAGTATTATTACCACCATGTATAAGTTGGCGCCTATTTAACTGCTACAGCAAGTAGGACCAACGCTTTATCGCGTATTGCTTCCGCTTCTTTTTTCTCGGTGTACCGTTTTCTTAAGTTGTAATAAATTATATAGATGATTTATTGAACAATTGCCACTTTATCAAAAAAATAATTGTGCTAAACTCAAGATTTGTCTGAAAAATGTTAAAAACAAACGAGTCTCTACAGCGGTACCTTGGCACCCTGTCTGCGCTTGCGCGAGCGTTTCATGTCAATTCAACGACGAAAAGAATGCGCGTTGCGCAGTTGCCACGTCAGGCATACTTGCAACGTTGCCATAGCGGGTGCCAAGGTGACGGTTATGTTCCCGCGACCTATAGATGAGTTTTTAGGCATTTATACCAATTCATAGGTAAGCATATTGATTTTGTAGTTGGATGGAATCAGATAAAGCTGTTCAAATAAAATGGGCAACAATTGAACTGATTCACTGGAAAATTTTGCCTTACTTCAAATGTGAATATCTCAAGTAAAAATGGATCGATTTTGAGAATCGTGGTCATGCTGGATAGCGTGTTCTTTTGGCTGTAAGATACTTGGATGGTACAGATGTTCAACGACGTTGAGTGAGCTATACAGGGTGAAAACAGAAGAAGTGCAAAACCGGTCCACAATATTCAATGCCCCGCTTCTGTGAAAAAATCCCTGATTTTTTCCGAGTGCAGTTCTGAAAAGCACATATCAATATTTCTAAACGGTTTTCGAATTTTGATCGTAGTGCGGTTTTTTTGAAAGTTGTGAATTTTTTTTGTACTACACCGCATTTTTTCACGCCGATCCGATTTCAAACAGACTATCCGAAATGTTACCAAGAGATGAAAACTCTTGCCCTTCCTCAGACACTTATCTGAGAAAGAAGTCTGATATCCATAATAGTTGACGCAGGGCGGCCGCCTCGCCTCCATTCTTGACAACCTGTCGTATTTTTTTGGCACTAAAAAATCACAATTCACGCAGGGCGGCTGCCGTCGGTCTCGAAAATCATAACATCAGTTCCTTTTTCGACACTCAATTTTTCGTTAGAAAAAATTGGCGACTTTTCGCCGCCCTTGAATTTTGGCCGCCCCTGTGCAGGGGCATACCCAGCACACCACTCAGAATCGGCCCTGATTCAGTCTTGTAATGGGGAGTTTGCGATTTCACGCTACGTACGACGCAACGCAACGTAGAACGTGAAAATTCCCATGTAACTAAGGAATTCCAACTAACAAACTCGTCTATTTTCACGTTGAAAATTACGTTACGTCATACGGACGTGGGCACGCAAGCTCCCCATTATTGAGGAGTTCTTCAAACCAAACGTCGTCCACATAAGTGTCATAAACCGACGTTTGCTCATCGCCATCTTCCATATCTTCATCTGATTCATCGTTCGATTGCAAGTTCATTTTTTATCAACCTGAACTTGATCCAGTAGAATACTATCGCTGGAATCTGATGGAAGTGATTCATTGTCGTAGGTAATCTGGATCGTTTCTTTCATCGTCAAATATTTCCACTTCGTTGTCGCTGAAGTCGCACTAATTGCTTCGGTCTCTGCTTAAAGTTCGGCTTGTGTTGGCGGTTGTTTTAGGTTATCCATGATGTTATTACTACCACGAAGCAGCGGAAATGAGATCGAAAGCACAACAGCTGACAAAAGCGCGGGGGCGCGAGTTCTAACGAGTTGTGACACGTATTTGACTCATTGAACTCTATGGACTTGGAGATTTGAATAGAGTCCCATGTACCATACAGGGTGTCCCAGCTTGAAACAATCCAGCGCAATTTTCTCAAAAAATATCAAGGCAACACAAAAATTCAATTAGGGGGAAGCCTGATCTTTTAGCTTTCTTTTGAGGGGGCGCCGATGCTTGTAGGTGCTCTAGTTTCCAAGAAAATGCAATGTGAATCTGGCGAGTCACAAGAATTCGAAAATTCATGACCGACAAAACAAAATTCTTCAGACGAAAGAAAATCCTCTTTCTCTGGGCTTTCCATTCATGTGTCGCCGATGTCTGTTCCTGGCCCAAAAAGCCAGAAATTCTGCCTCAAAGTCGAGCAAACAAGAATCGGAATTCATAACGACGTCACCGATCACACACTTGTTGATTTTCACATCAGCCAGTATTCATTGCTATGGAGAATCCAGGTATGTTGAATGAAAAACTCGTAGAAACGGCTGGTGTCAAAATCAACAAGTGTGTGATCGGTGACGCCACGAATTCCGATTATTGTGTTTGCTGGACTTTGAGGCAGAATTTCTGGCGTATTGGGCCAGGTACAAACATCGGCGACACATCAATGGGAAGCCCAGAGAAAGAGGATTTTTTTTATTTTGTTTTGTCCGTCATGAATTTTCGAATTATTGTGACTCGCCCGATTCAAATTGCATTTTCTTGAAAACTAGAGCATCTACAAGCATCGGCGCCCCCTCAAAGGAAAGCTGAAAGATCAGGCTTCCCCCCAATTGAAAATTTTTGTTGTTGTCTTGATATTTTCTGAGAAAATCACGCTGGATTGCTTTAGCTCTGACACCCTGTATATGGTACATTAAGTGACTATAGGGAAAAACGCGGGACTTCGAAGCTTGTTTACATAATTTCCACATGGACAGGGAACGTGTTAAGCTATGTCTATTTGGTGGTGAATCACTCTGTAGAAAACGAAAACTGCATCGCGTGTATCGTGAATTTTGCAATTATTTTCTGTGGAGTTTCTTTCTTGATCGCTAGTTGATATCTCCAAACAAGGCTTGGGAAGTCGAACGTTAAATGGCTACCAGGCTACCATATACCTAACTCTGATCAGGGCCGTTCCTAACAGGGCGTTCAAGGAGTGCGACGCACGCGGGCG
The DNA here is from genome assembly GCA_949128115.1 of Anaspis maculata. NCBI lineage: Eukaryota > Metazoa > Arthropoda > Insecta > Coleoptera > Scraptiidae > Anaspis > Anaspis maculata. Next base: position 34,567,711 of record OX421962.1, on the reverse strand, counting down.
CACTTTGCCAGGGGCGCAAAAATTCGACCGACTGAAAAAAAATCAAAAAAGGCGCTTTGCGCCCCCCGCTATAGCCGGGCGGCGCTTCAGCGCCCGATGTGAAAACCAATTATACCAATACGAAGCAATTTTTCGCTGTTAAGCTTAGTTTATAGTCGACGCAAGCGGAAATGAAACCGCATACGGTTACGCAAACGGTAGCGTAATTACGTGAGCAAGTCGTAGAAAACCGTATCACAAGACAAAAACAATCACGAACCACGGTAACTATGACAGCCAGCCCCGGCCCAGATCAGGAAAATTAACAGAATGCAAAGAAATGGCCCAATCCTTAGTAGCACGAGCACGTGAACGTTCATTTGGTTTTCGGTTCGAATTGAACCTTCCGTGTCGAATGGCTAAGTTACCGAATGTTTCGCGAATCTTCTTCGCTAACGAATGCCAATCCTTCTAATTCGCTAGAAGCGAAGGCTTCTACCTAACAAGTAGAAGTTACTAATAACAACACAAAAAACTGATCGACAGAATGTCACAGATGGATGATTTTTTGAAATTTTCTCCAAGGCGCGAGTCGTTTGCATTCTGGAAAATTCAAGGTGCGTGGTGCGTACAGCAAGGCTAATGGATCATCTTTCAGCACCTGGATAACTCTTAAGCTTTATTCTCAGGACAAAAGTGTGAAATGTCATTCATCTGTCGTTCACTTTCATGTGTCGGCAATAGGTAGTAGGTATTTACTTGTGATCCCTGAAAGATAATAAGAAGTTTCCCAGCAAAAATGCAAAAATATATTCGAAAACCCAAGATTCATTGATATCCTGGATAATTATGGTTTTTTCAATTCATTCACTGAATTGTTATTTTTTGTAAGATTTATGTCTGTTGAGGCTGTATTATTACACTACACAATTTCTTGAACAATCTGTCAGTTGAACAATCAAGTTCATTGTTTTTTGACAGTATTTTGGCAGATGGTTCAATAAATTGTGCAAGAAATTTTGTAGTGTAATAGCTGTATTACACTACACAATTTCTTGTACATTCTGCCAAAATAGTGTCAAAAAACAATGAACTTGATTGTTCATTTGACAGATTGTACAAGAAATTGTGTAGTGTAATACAGCTATAATACAGCTATTATTACTACGTTTCCATGGAGAATTGAAATCGATTTGAAAACGGTATCGGGATTGAATACGGTAGTGTTCACATAAGTGGGTCGAACTCGGTATTCAAATCGATTTGAATTCTGTTTACATATCTGTCATGTAAGTCAAACCCTAACCTAAAACTATCCCAACCTAACGTATCAGAGAAAGTGCAAGTACTCTGCAAACTGCAAGTGTGCAGAAGGCAGAAGTGCAGACAACAGGTGCAAGTATATGAATGCGACCCTCGATGCGACCAGAACAGCGGTTTTACTCATTGCTATTACTACGTTTCCATGGAGAATTGAAATCGATTTGAAAACGGTATCGGGATTGAATACGGAAGTGTTCACATCAGTTACTACGTTTCCATGGAGAATTGAAATCGATTTGAAAACGGTATCGGGATTGAAAACTGCATGTAAACGCTTGCAACATCGTATTCAAATCGATTTGAGTCTCAAGGTCGATTCGGCAAATTCTGAGATCGTATCGGGATCGGATCGAAATAATACTCATGGAAACCCAATCGGATTGGATCGAAACATCAACAAACAGAAACTGATACATAGCAATGAGTAAAACCGCGGCTGTTCTGGTCGCATCAAGGGTCGCATTCATACTTGCACCTGTTGTCTGCACTTCTGCCTTCTGCACACTTGCAGTTTGCAGAGTACTTTCACTTTCTTTGATACGTTAGGTTGGGATAGTTTTAGGTTAGGGCTAGACTTACATGACAGATATGTAAACAGAATTCAAATCGATTTGAATACCGAGTTCGAACCACCTATGTGAACACTTCCGTATTCAATCCCGATACCGTTTTCAAATCGATTTCAATTCTCCATGGAAACGTAGTAAGTGGTTCGAACTCGGTATTCAAATCGATTTGAATTCTGTTTACATAATTATCTGTCATGTAAGTCTAACCCTAACCTAAAACTATCCCAACCTAACGTATCAAAGAAAGTGCAAGTACTCTGCAAACTGCAAGTGTGCAGAAGGCAGAAGTGCAGACAACAGGTGCAAGTACGAATGCGACCCTCGATGCGACCAGAACAGCGGTTTAACTCATTGCTATGTATCAGTTTCTGTTTGTTGATGTCTCGATCCAATCCGATTGGGTTTCCATGAGTATTATTTCGATCCGATCCTGATACGATCCCAGAATTTGCCGAATCGACCTTGAGACTCAAATCGATTTGAATACGATGTTGCGAGCGCTTACATGCAGTTTTCAATCCCGATACCGTTTTTAAATCGATTTCAATTCTCCATGGAAACGTAGTATATATAACTTTTGTAAAAAATAGAACAGTGACTTGGATTCTGAATTCTTTAATTTTTTTGGTCGAGTATAGAATGGTGGGGGGGGGGGGCGCAGACTAGAAGCTTTGCACACGGGCGCTCAAACCCCTAGGAACGGCCCTGACTCTGATTTAAACACTTGAAGATCCAACCGCTCTGGTCTAAAGTAGATAATCGCTTTGTAAGCTGACATTCAATCTTGGCTCGGCTTGACGCTGAAATGCAATCTTTATCTAACTCTATAATAGCAGGTACCTGCTATACTAGTTAGCTACCGAGGTAGGTATACCGTATACGAATAAGAAAACACGCATAAAGCAACTTCGCGCTGAAATCCCTATAAGTTAATAAATAACGACAATAAATAAAACCGCGCACGTGCCCTTCAGTGTAGAGTTGCGAAAATGCTAATGGGATGCAAACTACCTATACGAAAAAGGACTGCACCAGATGAGACAAATTTTGCAACACATTTGACTTCTAACTGAAACAAAGATTATCTTCCACAATAATCCCTGCTACTTTTTTAGCCGGAATGATGAGTGACGACTGGTTTTTGTTGTATTGGAAAAGGTATACCCTCAGCACATACGTAACATGATCTTGAAACATCCTCACAATGGAAAGCACTCACTGTATAAGCTCATTTGTTTATCAGGCACATCTCGCGGAGTGAAATTATTGCCATTGTACATTTCCTATTGTGTAATCGCTGTGGATGGTAAAAATTAGGATGAGAACATTGCCGTTGACATCGAGCATCTCATCTCTTCCGAAGACGTAACACCATATCATCGGTTAATTTATGAAGGCTTTTTCAGCCTACTTAGCCCATCAATTTAGGCAAATTCAATAAATAGACTTGTTACGTATCAGGCATAATTATTATTAATAGAGGTAGGTATATGGACATGACTGGAAAAAAACTTTTGAAACCGCGACGGTCGCCTTGAAATCTTAATTGAATTTTGGTGTAAAAATAGCGCAAAATCTTATTATTGCAATGTGGGTTTGCATAAAAAAGGCGAGCATTACGCAATTTATTCTGGCTGTTTGGTCGAATTATAACACTTGAGTTGTATAGTTGTAATAGTTCAGCGGTTTTGCTCTAACAATGATCAGTTTTGACAACATAATCTATACCGTCCTACCTTTAGAGCTACTCGTGTTAGGTATAACTTGATGCTTGATCATAAGATAAGTTACACAGTCTTGGTATAGGCTCTGCAATATCGACGAAAATGTCACTGAATAAATATCCAAGTTTTTCAAGAAGTTGTTTCAACAGTTTAATTTTTACTTTCCCGACCCCCCACCAACATTAAAGATGAAAGGGGAAGTATTATTGTAATGCAGAAAAAAGTTTTGAGATTTAGATGGATAAATCCATTTTGAGGTGCCCCAAGACAATTCAGACCATTTCCAGAATGATGTCTGTCTGTGTGTCTGTCTGTCTGTCTGTCTGTCTGTCTGTCTGTCTGTTATCTTCCACGATAACTGCCGAACCGTTGATCCGATCGTCTTGAAATTTGGTGTGCGAACATGGTTTTTCTGTGGAAAGAGCCATTCGGTTTCAGTTTATTAGTCGGCTGTCATATGTCCAATAGAAGTATCACTATCAATGAATGTCAGAAGCTATATCTCAGGGAACTTGACTTGCAGTATGTCATTTGTAAATTATTCAAAACAACATATTTATAAACATATTCAAAAAACATATTCAAAACAGTTAGAAGTATTGCCCTATCTGTTATCTGTCAAATAACAAGAAATGTCAAAGTTCAAAATTTTACCATTTAATTGTTCAAAATCTATCCGATGGATTGGAACCAAATTTGACAGGAAGCAACACCACAAAAGAGTCAAATTAAGTCTGCAGTCACAGTTCCTCACCATTTTCCATTCATGCGTTATTAATTTTCAAAATTTGTCCTAGCCATTGCCACCCGAAAGGGCCTCTCGCCCGTGTTTTGACCAGGGCGACTCGCTTTTGATGCAAGACTCCACTCAAAAATTCATTTCTGCTCCGGGATCGACTTTTTCCAAAAAATTCCAACTGATATCAAAAGGAGATTGAATTGGGCGTCGTGTAAACCTATTTTCAAAATCAACACGGTTCCGGTTTTCCGACGGTAATCTTTCCAAAATGAAATTTGCACATTTCGTGAATTTGAAAATACTGCAGTGCACACTTCGACATGCTCCTTGAATGGCTCCACGGAATATTCATTTTAGGTGCAGACATGCTGGGAATAAAAGATTGAGTTAATTTTTGCAGGAAAAACTTTTGAAATTGGACTCACGGTTTTCGAGATTTCCTCTTTGGAAAAACTGCAATTTTCCAACTTTTTATCCAGTCAACAGATTCTCACCATTTTTTTTTTTAACAAAAGGTAACTGGTTCTTGAACATTTTCCAACCATTTTTTCCACATTCCCGGAAATTTACCGGCTGAGAATGTAACACTGGCCTGGATTTTCAAGACTGGACTCTCAAATGATGATGCCTAAAGTGAAGCCTTAACTGACGATTTTCACAACGATATGATTTGGAAGAAGATATGAGGTTTTCCCGGAAAACTCAAATTTTCCAGTCAAAATTTACAATTTCTTACAAAGTATTAATTGTTTTCAATTTTTCTCTCTAATTCCAAGTGAAGAAACGTTCCCAACAAAAATTTCTATAAGTTATGGAGTGACACAACCGATTTTTCAAGTATCCTCAAGTGGGGGGTAAAAATAACGCGTAATGGATTATTTCCAGTTTTCAAGATGCGTTGCCGGAGTGACCGGTCGACATCGTCGGGCCGTCGCTGTCAAAAGTTGAATGTTGAGCGTTTTGAAATGCCCCCACGACTTGCAAGAGTAATGTTACTTTCCGCTGTCGATCAGAATCAGTACAAATTTTGCTTTCGCTCTCTGCTCTAGACCGCAAATATTTGTGTTTTTTCACGTACTTTCAGTGACGGCTGCATGGCTAATGTTTTCTTGACATTTGAATGGCGCGGCGCTCTCACTTTAACGTCTGTCACCAGAGCTTTATCAAAATGTACATTGTACATTACTTCAACTTGAAGTGTTTTAGTGCCTGCTGCGTCCCACCTTGTATCGATGTTACTGTATTTATTCCATTTTATGCCATTGTGTCGAGTGTTTTTTTCTGATCTGGCTTGTACTTTTCAGTGCCGGCATTCAGCCAAACGTGGTCTACGTTCGAATCGACTGCAATCAGTTTTGGACACAGGAGAACTGGAAACTGGAAGATTTGTGGCGCCTACACTCACCACCAGCACCCTTATGCTCTCTGGCAAAAGCTCGCCGGTTGTGTCTCGAAGTCGAGGTCACGTTTGGCTTGGGGCGGTGTCACTTGGAGCTGACTGGCTGAAAACGGTTCGACTGGAGGACATGTAGATAACTGGCACCGAAAAAGGGAAGTTTCGGCTCATTTTCTTAGATATAAGTAGTGTGAAATTAGCCAGCTAGACCTTACTTTCATTTTTGCTAATTTGGTAGCGGCCTTCTGCCTTTAAATTAAATTTGTTGTACTTTGAAATTATATTTTCACCTTGACCAATTTTTGAATTTTGTTGATATTCATTTGATATTTTTGAACATTACACATTGGTGAGTACGTAGCAAACGAACCCAGCTCCCAATGCTCCAAAAAATATCCTCCCGCAAATGTGCAGAGAACAAGGCTTAATATGAAGCTCATTTTTATTTAATTGGTCTATAAAGAGAGCTCCATCAGCGCCAACTGCATCCACAAGTGTACCGTCTGGGCCGGAGCTATTCCCAGGACGATGATCGGGTCATATTTTTTTTAAATGTAAACGGCACCGCTGCGTCGGTTGGCGAACGATACCGCATAATGCTGAACACTTCTTTGAGATCAGCAGCTGAACCTGTTGAACATAACAAGAAAATTTTGGTCCAACAGGACGAAGCCACAGCCCACATGACCAGTACAGAGTGACGATGGAACTTCAACTTCTCAGAAAAATATGTGGAAACCACATTATTTCCAGAAATTCGGTCTTTCGCTAGCAGCAGTTGGTCTGCTTGATGAAATTATTTTAATTATGAAAAAATCACAGACAAAACAGTTACAGCGATTTAAAGTCGGTCAGGAACTCAGGAACTTATGGGCCACCTGTAGTAAAGTATGGTCCGAAAGTTTTTGGAATTTTTTTAAAAACTGATAACTTGTTTTGGATAGTTTTAATTTTGTAACTTGATATTGCAAAAACTAGCATGATCTTCAACAATACCAAATTCATATTTAAGATATTGAAGATGGGCTATTATTTTTTATGGCTCCAGTTTTCTTCTGCCATGTTCGATCATTCTCTGGACAACAGCAGGATTGATTTCTCTGAGCTCCTGCCTCCCAATGTACCGCAAGCTCGACCAATATAAGATTTTTGGTAAGTATTGAGCAGGATTGTATACGACAAGGGAGGGGAAGCTGCAAATGAAGACCAATTACGGCGTCGAATTTTTCAATAACATTAGAGAATTTCGAATTGGAGAAATTGATACAAAAAATTATGGAACATGGCACAAGAAAATTGAGATCCATCGGAGATAATGGTCCATTATCAATATGTTGAATATGAATTTGTTATTGTTATACAGAGGGGTGCATAAAAAACGGCCACCGCTGTAGCATCGTTATTCCTCATTCGATCTTCAAAATTCAAAAACCAGTTTAAATGGTATAATGTCTTCTATGATTCGACAGTGCAAAATATTTTTTTTATTATGATGCTTCTGAGCACTGACAGTCAAGTTTTGTTTTTCAAATGACAACTATATTTTTTTAATTTCTTTTCTGATTCCTCACGCTTATCTGAATATAATGATGCATCAATATCACACTTTTTGTTGTTAAACACGAAGAAAAAGAGTTAAACTGCGGAATTTTCACACACAACAGTAGCATCAGAACACCCACGATATGCACGCAATCCGGTAGGCTGGGTGTAAAATGATGTTCAAAAGCACATAGTCGGTCAGGCGTTTAGTTTTTCAAAATGTAAATGTCATAATGTTTCCAAAATCCCAAAGAAGCTGTCCGTCTCTAAGACTTGTTTATTCTCTATTTTTACCTAAGGTACTATTTTATATTTTGTCAAGTGTGTATTGTGAAAATAAAAAATTGTGACCTTTCTTACTGACGGGTCAAAATACATACTCAAAAAGAAGATATGAAATAATAAGCTGAAAATAGAGAATAAAGACGTCTTAAAGGCAGACAGCTTCTTTTAGATTTTGAAAACATTTTGACATTTACATTTTGAAAAACCAAACGCCTGACCTACTATGTGCTTTTGAACATCATTTTTTTGCACCCAGCCTACCAGATTGCGTGCATATCGTGGGTGTTGTGATGCTACTATGATGTGTAAAAATTTCGCAGTTTCAATTTTTTTTCTTCGTGTCTGATAATAATATGTTTGATATTGATGCATCATTATATTCAGATAAGCATAAGGAATCCAAAAAGAAATTAAAAACATATTGTTGCCATTTGAAAAACAAAAGTTGACTATCAGTGCTTAGAAGCATCATAATCAAAAAAATATTTTCTGCTGTCAAATCAAAGAAGACATTGAACCATTTGAACTAGTTATTAAGTTTTGGAGATCGGATGAGGAATAACGATGCTACATCGGTGGCCGGTTTTGATGCACTCCTCTCTATGTATACCTATGATGTTAATTTTTGCAATTTCAAGTTGAAAAATGAAGACTATTCAGGAAAAATTATTGGCTTTGAACAATTTTCCAAAACTTTCGGACCATACGTTATGTTATTTAGGATGAATCTATGAAAATAAATATTCCAAGTAGCGTCTAGTAATTATTTATTCCCAGGTTTCAGTGCAATATTGTATATCTGCTCAAGACAAGCTATGATAGTAATATATCTAAGCAAACGAAACAACTTCAAAATATAACCCGGCCGATAGCGTGGGGAACTCCGTCTTTGTAAGCAATTCCAGAGGTAGTGGGTTCGAATCCGGCGTGGCCCAGGCGAAAATTTTCATGCGCTCTCTAGTACTTTGCCGTATACTACCGTACGGTCACGTCACGTTAGGAGGAAAAGAGTGAAACGAGATGAACACCGAAAAAAGGGGTGCTAATGTCCTCGCTGTTGATGCGTCCATAAAATGGTGGGCGATGTGTGAATCCCCTGGCGCCGCTTTCAGAGTACCGAGGCGGCTCTAAGGAGGTACTACCAGTGACTACACGGATATCCGCCCACTGCCAAAAAAATTCTACATCACTCAATTTTCTGCCACGATTCTAAGGTGGTGAATTGTTGGTTACATATGTACCTATTTACCCACTGATACATACTGTACGGATTCAAACAATTATTATTACCGGTCAACCCAATCCTGAACGCTATACTTATCACGCTATCATTATACTTATGCTCAAAATAGAGAAGTATTACGCCTATGCTATGTTAGGTGAACCGGAAGAAAAATTCACGATTTTTGCATTCGCTCGTCCATTACACACCAGACTAACGCGAACGTGACTTATATTCCATTTAACCGTTTTTTTTTCTTGTTTCTTACGTGCATTGTCCAAGACAGGATGTATTGGAGCTCGGATAGAACTCACACTTGGTTATGTAAATATCGAAACAGGTCACTATGGTGTTGTTAATCATTTTTCTATAGCGGCGAAGAGCTAAAGTAATTGTGCATATTAGCGACCTTGATTTTTTGGTAAGTATAGAGATTCCACCCGCGCAATCACTGATTGGTATATGAATGGTGATTACGGGATATTTGATAAAGCAAAAAATTGAGTACCTACGTCTCAAGGGACATGTATCCCGAATTCTTTCAGACAGCCGCACGCCAACTTGAGGACGTTCGAATTCGATCACACGTTATACAAGAAGTAGGTACACCTACACGGCTGAAATAAGGTTTTCGTTTTCATTTGCTACATATAGCACATTTTCACCACCTTCCTGCTTTATGTCATGTAGCTCTCAAGACGAAAATACTCCAGTTTCCGAGCTAGTGAAGGAAACCGAGCCTGTTGAATTGTTTCCATAAATCAACTATTCAGATACCCATACTCAGTAATCAATATTAACGACTTTGTTTACGTGTTATGTAGGTTACTGTTATACTGTTACTTTTGCCGGCTACCGTTGCTGATATGCGTGATGCGTACGATGAGATCTTCCGGTAAGAGAAAGTTAAGCAGCTCGCACTGACCTGGGTCGGAGGTGAAGTCATATTATTTTCTTCTTATTTGAATTCCGCATTTGGATAATGCAGCCTGATCTCGGGAGGCTGCGGTTGAGCAAGAGAGACACATGACGGAAATTTTTGCTCGGAAGAATTTATGCTTATGCGGTACATGTTATCTCACATAGGTACGGACGATAATTCTTGGCATCATGGTAATTCAATTATTGAGTCATATATTCGCCAGCAGCCCGGTAGCATCCTCAGAGCAAAGCCAATAGATTTCTATTGATTCGTTCACTTTAATACCTGAGTATGTAGGTATTCGCGCAATTAGTCAATAGTTTTGTGTGATCGGAATTTGTCCAGCGACTATTCGGAATGCGGGAGACCGCGCGATGAGGAAAATGTGGAGCTTCACTGGTGCTGCTAACAAATTGCTGCTCATGCCATTCCTTATCGTTTTCCAGCCATCTGCAAGTCGAATTCTACACGTACTTACGTACCCACTATTAGAAATCTCGCAATTCCTATAAATTTCAAAAGCAGAATTTCAAATCGATCTCCATAATATTTAAAGCAAATAATCTGTTTACACCAGCCACAAGATATGCGGGACCTCACAGGGGAGGTATGGTTTGAGGTAGCTTCGTGGTAATCCTTCATTCAGAAGCGAGGTTAAACCTGATGTCCTTTGCTTATTCCACATGCGAAAACCATTAATATGTTTCCAATAATTTTTTTGATTTTTGAATTTTGGAAATACCAATGGGCTCAAACCAAAGTACATTCTTGTAGTTTTCGAAAGAGAACTGGTGAGATTCTGTCAATAAATAAACTCAGAGGGATTGATTCTGCAACGGTTATTTTACCAATATAACCGTTATAGTATCCTAGTAGTATAGTATCCTTCCTTATCAGTAAACAAGCAAAAAAAAAGTGAGTTTTTGGAAGCATGGGGACAAATATCAAAACTCTCAGTTCATCGGTCCCAATTTTACTTTATACTTGAGAGCTGAAAGAAAATTGATTGGGATCATTTATCGCGTGGTGCACCACTCTAGTTGAGGTGAAGCTCGACTGCAGCAACGCGAAGCAAAGTCAGAATTTCGATGGGGCGACTTTCGCCCCATTTTGAACAAGTTGATAGATCTACTTGGATTGGGCAAGCGTCTCCAAGTATAACGCCTGCAACCGGCAGTACGGCAGTGCGTGGAAGATAACCACCAACTTAGGCGGGGAGCTGACTAGTCGAGAACAAAGCGGCGCACGCACTGGGTAATGATGTTACCCGCATCAGCACCAGGGAACCAGGTTGAATTCCGATTAACCGTGCTCTTGGTGGACCCAGTGCTTGAATGGACCGAATATTAGGCTTCTGAGCATCACATTGCGGCTTGTTGAGTCCAGCTGCTCTGGGGAGGTGATTCAATAGGCTCAAAAAAGAAATCCACGTGCCTGATGGAACGAAACTATGTTCCATCAACTCCCGCAATCAATCCAGGATCTAGAAAGCATGCTAATCTTTGCCTTGTCGATGATGTTGATACCTTGACTTGCCTTACATAATATATGGAATTTCTATTTATTTGTTTTCATTACAATCATGCTGCTGAAGTTAATAGAAATACTTTCTATAAAATTGAATTGGACGGATACATTTTTAGAGTAGCTGTGTATCTCCTACCTGTTTTCTCAATTTCCCGAAACGATAATGGCCAATAAACAAACGTCCACAGGGCGTACTTAATAGCTGTACACTACTTCTCCGACTGAATAGAAGCAAAGACAAAAAATCGGTTGTGTCACCCCAAAACTTCCCCGACGAGTAGCAAAGAACGGATGGAAATTTCAGCATGAGACGTCCCTTCGGGTGGAAAGTTAGGATTCGAGAAAAAGATTGAAGAATTGAGATATTTTCTCTGATAAAGGCTTCATCATTTGAGTCCGGTCTCGATAAGCTAGGCCAGTTGCTCATTTTTTTAAAGTAGAAAACTTTCGGAAAACTTGGAAAATTCAAAGAGAAATTGCCTAAAATTTTTCAAGAATCACTTACTCTTTGTTTAAAAAAATTATAAATCTGTTCATAAGCTAAAAAGTTAGGCAGTTTTCCACAGGGAACCAAATTATGTAGGAAGAAAAGCGAGTAAGGCAGTCAGACGCATTGGTACATGAATGAAGGTGAACGAGCTGAAACTGGCACCTGGCACCACAGAAAAATTAGAAATAATTTGCATGAAATTGAAAATTTTGAAAATTCAAATTTTCCAAGGTAAAGATCGCTTCATTTTAACTTCATTTTCTTTTTAAGCCATTACGGCTTCATTTTAAGCTTCATCATTCAAGTCTGGTTTCGATAACCCAGGTCTGTTTTACATTTCCAACAAGTAAATTCCCGGGAAATTGAAAAGAAAATTGTTGGAAACTGTCATAGTATACCTGTCAACTGGTTACCTCATGTTGAAAAAAAATCCTGAAAATCTGTTCACAGGATACAAAGTTGGAAAATTAGGAGTTTTTCCAGAAATGAAAACTCGGAAACCGTGGATCCGATCTCGGAAATTTTCCGTCCATAAATTAATTAAATCTTTTTTCCAACTTTCATTCTCAGCATGTCTGCACCTAAAATGAATGTTTTGTGGGGCTCATCGCATGTCGAAGTTTGCATTGCAGTTTTTTCAAATTCACGGAATGTGCTTACATATTTCGTTTTGAAAAAATTACTGTCGGAAAACCGGAACCGTGCCGATTTTGAAGATGGGTCTACACGACGCCCAATCCAATCTACTTTCGATATCAGTTAGAATTGTTCGGAACAAGTTGATCCTTGAGCAGGAATGAATTTTGAAGTGGAGTCCTGAAATTTTGAAAATAATAACGCTCGACTGGAAAATGGTGGAAAATTGCAACTGCAGACTTAATTTAACTCTTTTGTTGTGTTGCTTCTTGCTAAAGGTCCTAATTCATTGAATAGATTTTGAATAATTAAATCGTAAAGTTTTGAACATTGACATTTTCTATTATTTGACAGATGACAGATAGGACAATACTTTTAATTGTTCTAAATACAATTTTTTATGGGCTTTCAAACGCTATATTGCAAATCAAGTTCCGTGAAATATAGCTTTCTGTCAATTTTTGATAGTGACACTTCCGTTTAATAGATGACAGCCAAAAACTAATGAGCTCATTCGACGGTGAAATCATGTCTGTGTACCAAATTTCAAGTCGATCGGATAGACGTTGCGGTTGTTATCGTGGAAGGTTACAGACATACATACATACTTACAGACATACGTAGATACACGCATACATACAGGGTGGTCCATCCTAGCGTAATTATCCCATAGCGGTCTTACCGTTCAAGATAGAGAAAAAGATGTAAGGAAAAAGTTATATGGTTTGATGAGACCTATAACCTAAAATTATTTTCACCTATACAGGGCTGTCCCATTTTGACGGGATTAACGAAACGTCAATTTTTTTGAATGAAACACCCTATATTTTTTTGCATTTTCGGATTCAGCTTCTTCAACTGTTTTATGCCTGTATTTTTGTTTTTCAATTGTGTGGCAGTGCTATCAACTAAGAATTATAAACTAAAAAAAATCGCATTTTCACAGTTTTCTCAGAAGAATCGTAGCGGCCTTGCTTTTCAAAACTAGGAGATGAAACTTGACATGCCGATAGTCAAGTCAAAGATCAATATCCCATTGTCAAAAAAATGGGATTCCATGATACAGGGCGTTCACAAAAAAACATCAAACTTCATAGTTTTCAAAGTATCATAACTCATTTTTTTCAAATGGCATGCCCCTAATTTTATAACGGTATCTGATAGCTTTTTTTATCCTCTTCCATTTTTACTAGGGGTACCCTACCCTTAAACTTCATTTTTTTCGAGATAATCGGAAATTTTAACAAAATTTGCTACTTTTTTTGTTTTTTTTTTCCAAAATTGAGTTGGCCGTGATGAATGACAGACAAGCCAAATAGTACGCAACTCTCAGTTAGTCACTCTGAATATTGTCGAACACAGAAAAATGATTTTACGCGAGAGGAAATAATTGATATGATATTCTGACAATAATCCAGATATCCAGGATCCCACTTTGTTTTCTTTTTGCGTTGAAGCCATTTTTTTTTGTTCGACAGTATTCAGACTGACTAATTGACAGCTGCGTACTATTTGGCTGGCTTGTCCTTCATCGCGGCCAACTCAAGTTTGGAGAAAAAACAAAAAAGTAGCAAATTTTGTGAAAATTTCCGATTATCTCGAAAAAAATGAAGTTTAAGGGTAGGGTACCCCTAGTAAAAATGAAAGAGGATAAAAAAAGCTATCAGATAACGTTATAAAATTAGGGGCATGTCTTTTAAAAAAAAATGAGTAATGATACTTTGAAAATTATGAAGTTTGATGTTTTTTTGTGAACGCCCTGTATCATGAAATTCCATTTCTTTGACATTGGGATATTGATCTTTGACTTGACTATCTCCATGTCAAGTTTAATTTTTTAGTTTTGAAAAGCAAGGCCGCTACGATTTTTCTAAGAAAACTGTGAAAATGCGATTTTTTTTTGTTTTCAATTTTTAGTTGGTAGCACTGCCACACAATTGGAAAACAAAAATACAGGCATAAGACAGTTGAAAAATTTGAACATGAAAATGCAAAAAATATAGGGTGTTCCATTTAAAAAAATTAACGTTCCGTTAATCCCGTCAAAATGAGACACGCTGTATAGCTGAAAATAATTTTAGGTTATAGGTCTCATCAAACCATATAACTTTTCTCTCACATCTTTTTCTCTATCTTGAACGGTAAGACCGCTATGGGATAATTACGCTAGGATGGACCAGCCTGTACATATAGGATTTCTGATTTCTACATGACTCGAGTGGGCTGTGTTTCTGGTCGACATCGGCCGATCTCGGCCTGAATCGCAGCCCACTAGAATCATGTAGAAATCAGACAGCCTATACACACATACATACAGACAGAGATCATTCTGGAAATGGTCTTAGTCGTCATAGAGGACCTCAAAACGGATATAGCCGTCGAAATGTAAAAAAAAATTTTTAGCGCGTTTACAATACTTGTACCAATTTGAACCTGTTTATTCCCATTCGAAAATTCAAATTGTTCTTTATTTGTAGTCCAATTGTTATAGGACTAAACCTACTAATGCACCTCGTTATGCACGCACAACCTATAATTCTATGGAATTCAAGAAGGAGGCGAGCGAGGATTTTTTCAATTTGAAAAAGGAGGAGTGAATCTGGAACAATAAATGTACTTTGAGATGGAGATGGAATATTTCTTCGACTGAGTTATGACAAGGAAAATATTTTGAAAGCACCACCACCACCTTTCGTCAAATTGAATTAAGTAACCATCGTTCTCAATTTAAAGTTGTTTAGTAGGTGGGTACCAACTTTGAATTGATTATTCCCAATTCGGAATCGATTCTACCTAATTTTAACCTGATTAGCCCCGACCTGATTTGGAGTTGAAAAGACATGGTAGGTACTCACAAGGACAAGGGTTGAAAATTCACAGTCACGGAAGCATACTATCGTATCAAGCTATGCAACCAAATATACACCTAGCAGAAATGCGCTTCAATGGAAATAACAAAATAACAGGAGAAATTCCTTCTTGGAATATCACGATCAAAAGTCTTTGCCCTGCCAAATACAAATTTATATAAACAAAGTCGTAAATTCACGTCAACAAATTACCTACCTCAGGTACATTCCAGGTTACTGACAAAAATTACCATACCTAAGTTTGAGTCGTAGTTTCCGGCAACATTACGAGATATTTGACCTCTTTATTACGCAGATTCATCAACCTACCCATAATATACCTGTATAAGGTACCTACTTGATACCTTCAGTAGTACCTAGTACTTATATACCTGTCTACCTGTAGGTAGGTACGTACCTATTAATTAGGCCTGGGAAACTCTAAAATCTCTTCAGTGTTTTTGTAACTTTTTTCGTCAGTTTTTTTTATAAGCCAAGTTTCGCCAGTCGTTAAGCATCTGGAATAAAATTTCAGCAATTTTGTTTTATTGCGATTATTCAAAAACCCAGAAAAGCCTAAGAAGGATAAATTCCCGATCTCTGCTCTAATTTTTCGAACATGCGAAGCGGTTGGTTCGCCATCTACCGAGTTACGCGTGAATTCATTTTAAGTTCTGAGTAGAATGCTGCGTTGTTGATAAATAACTGGAGAAATTTGATGAACAGTAATTTGTACGAGTACCCATCAAAATAATGAGAACATGTTTTTTTTCTTTCTAGTCATCAATCACCACCAGCTTCAGTTGAAGGTGGTGTCGATTTCAGGAAACGGAGCTTGGAGGGTTGGTTCATAGATGGCGATATGTGTCTGTGAATACACGAATTTTGAATGAGAAGTAAAATAAATGTGGATAATTGGTACCTACCTTAGTCATTTTAATTTTTGTTGAATAAGTGGAGTAATTATACGTACATAGGTAAGAATTAAAGTAGATATGAAAAGGTAAGAATAAGTGTTGATTACAGTTTGGAAAAAAGGTTTTGAACGGAATTTTTCTTAAAACTGCATTAATCGGGTTTGGCTACTTTGTAGGTATAGTTATAAAAAAAATAAATCTAGAAAAGTGCATGTACAATTGTGCAGTGCTAGCAAATATTGAAACAACATTAATTATTATTCACGCGTCGAGTGTTCATCCATCTCTGTCCATAATGATGCCGTCAGAGTAGAGTATGATAAAGATCTTATCTCAGGCCATTGATGCGGATTTGTGTTTACATAATGACGGAACTGCTGCATCAGGTAAATCCCTCAAATTATAACAACAATAACGAGCACCAGGACAATAATTTGCTCTGGAAAAATGGACTGATGAGCTATGAACGCAAAAAAAATAACAATGGGCAGTCTCTGGAACGGTTGATTAGTACGTGACCCGGATATATTGCTAATATTCCTTTACTATTAATAGTATACATTTTTATGTAATTGTATGTGAAATCCCGTACCTGTTCAAAACCCATCCGCATCCAGGATGTCCCGATGTGACCCAATTTTATATGACGCACTCAGCACACTGATGATCGGGCAGAATCTTTATGGCGCGATGATTAGTGAAAAGAGTCGAAAATCCGCGTGTCCCATCAAGACAAGGATTTAATTTTAATTAACTTAATTTTGGACTTTTACGAGCCAATGTCCATTTTCGTTAGGTTTTAACTTACACGCGGTTTCACCTTTTCTGTCGCTCATAATCGTGCACCAGTCCAGGTAAAATGCGCGACTCCCAGTTGTAATTACATTATTTATTTTTATATACTCAACCAGTTTTACGACAATTTAATAATGTTGGATATCTAAATCGTTACTTTCCGTTTCGTTCTGGTCGGTTCTAAATCACTAACTGCGGGCAATTATCGCCTGAGCGTAAAAAATATTCGAATCAACTATATGTCGCTGGACAGAGACAACGATCAGATGTTAAATATATGTGTGCAGAGATTTTCCCAAATACCTAAGTAACCTTAGATATATTTTTCTGTTTCGTAGGTTTCCTAAGCATTTAGTCCATCCACAATACATAGTGGTAAATCCGTGAAAGTTGAACACCCTCAAAAATTTTCAACAGTTTAAAAAAATTAACCTGGAAGATGATCATTATTTTGATTGCTGAGTTTCTATCTGCTATTGAATGACAAACTCTTCGCCCCATCGGCATTGATAAGGTACTCAAGTGTGCATTTTTAATTACTTAGATACTGTGACATAAATAGGTATGTCACAGTACCAAAATACCGGGTGAGTGAATATTTTATCAAGCAAAAACAGGTACATTTTATATCGAGAAGGACATCTAAAACGTTCTTTGACAAATTTCCATCTTTAAACCCTTCGCTCCCACCCACTCCAACTTTCAAATTTTAAACGGCACCCGCACCTCCTACCTTTTGTTGTGTTATATCAAATTGAAGAAAATTGAATTCGCTTCAAAAAAGTTTATGTTTAAAATTTTTATCTTCACTCCCTTTTTTTCTAAAATCCGGCATAGCATCGATGGGAGAAAATTTTCAGCGAATGGAGTGCTACTCAAATTCACCCCTTCGGTCTCCCCACCCCGACTTCAAAATTTAAAATTGCACCTCTCACTTTGTGATAGGTAGATACATCAAATTGAAGGGAATTCCACTCTCTTTCTGAAAGAAAATTCTCAAAATTTCAAATTCCCTGCCCAATAAATTGAAGAATTTTCCCATCAGGTGAAAGAGGGGTTTGGAAATTTTGAGAACTTTTTTAGAGGGTTACGATGTGAGAAATTTTTTTTGATGTTGCACCCTGTAAGCGATGTACCATTTCAAATTTTTGTGGACAGATTCGAACCCTACGTAAAGAATCATGTAAGAATCGTTTTTCATTCCTGAAACTATGTCAAAGGAAAAGTCTCCAGGAGGTGAAGTTTGGCCCTTTCTGAAAATTTCAAACTTGTCTTACGGACCGAGAGCCCCCAAAAATGTTGCCTTATGATCCGATTTTTGATTCCCCTTGATAATGTTTCCACACATGACGTACATTTTGGCCATTTCTCGAAAATTGACAAGCCTTTACCAGCCTAAAGCCCCCGGTCTAACATGTAAGATGAAGAAATTTTCAACAACTTTATCAACGCACATTAGACCTACAGGGTTAAAATCATGTACCTTATGACGTAAGTTTTAAGGCCCCAGCTCCCTGTTCATAATCTTACAGGGATCTAGGGGTAAATCTAGGGGTAAATGCCTATCCGTGATTCCAATCGACTTGAAATTTGGTACGCAAACATGGTTTTGCTGTCCAATAGGCTGATTAATCAGTTTTTGCCTGTCGTCTGTCAAAGTCACTATCAAAAAATGACTGAAGCTGTATCTCACGAAAATGGACTTGCGTCATTTGGAAGCCTTTGGATATCTGTATTCAGAACAGTTAAAAGTATTTCTCTATCTGTCATCTGTCAAATGATATTCAAAATGTCAAAGTTCAAAACTTTGCACTTTATTTATTCAAAATATATCTGATGGATGGGAATAAAATTTGGCAGGAAGCAACACAACGGAAAAATGAACTTCAGTCTGCAGTTGGAGTTTTCTACCATTTCCCAGTCGGGCGTTTGGTGCAAGACTCAACTCAGACGTTTTTTCCTACTGAGGGATAGAGTTTTATTTCGGAACATTGTAACTCATGTCGTAAGTGAATTGCATTATTGGACGTCTTGCAGGCCTGTTTCACATGCGACACGTTTTTGATTTTCTGCGGCGGTGATTTTTTTCGAATGAAACACTCATTCCGTTGATTAACTGCGGTGAGCCCCACAAAGTCTTTATTATAGATCCAGACTTGTTGAGTTATAGTTGTAGAAGAAATTGGAATTATTTTATGGAGGAAAACTATTGAGATCGAATCAACAGATCTGAGTTTGCTTCCCTGGAAAAACTGGAAATGTTCAACTTCTCATCCCTTGAACAGGAACAGATTCCCACCAATTTTTTTTTCAACTAAGCATCACTTCTGAGTGAATCGTCCAATGCTTTTTCTCTCAAGCTATCGTGTGGTCAATTGAATTCCTAATCCAGGCAGGCTGTGGCCTGGTCGAAATCAGGGGTGCGAAGCTGAATTTGGCTAGGGCACAGCCTGCATGCCTGAATTAAGAATTCAATTGATCACACGATAGATACCGTAGGTTCGTTTTGATTTAGCCATCGCGGTTTTTTTAGAGTTTCTTTCCGTTCACGCACAAATGGGCTGTTTTTTACGGCTCCCAATAACCAGCATCTGTTCGACCGCTGCCAGCGTGATTTCGCTCTTTGTTACCCTGTTGGTTTTCCATACCACCACCAAGTTGGTCACCGCTGCCCTTGTTCACTTGTGCTGACGTTGACAGTTGATGGAGCAGACATAACCCATACATATAGATAACCATAACATACTTTTTGGCGTGCTGTTAAATGTTTGTTTCCCTATTTATAAATAGTTGTGTATGAGGGCCAGATAGAATCGATTTGGACTTATCTCGCAGTTTGTATTTTTTGCAGGGGAGCCTCGGTCAGCGAATCCGGAGACACCACCTAGCCAGTTTGCCGACGCAGTAACAGGCCAAGAAGTCACTTCACAACGCGTTGTGGCGCCGAAATTTGACGTCGATCCGACCAAACCTAGCCAGGATTACGTCTACCCTGGAAGAGCCACGCTGGCTCGGTTTCCCTGGGAGATGCAGACAAAGTGTAAACGATTTACAGCATCATAGCCGGCTCTTTGATAAGTGCTCTTCTATTCAACTGTAGTTTATGGTCAACTGTCATCGACACACCGTAATGACGTTAGACAGGGCCGTAGTCTAGTTCTATTTCTACTCCGGTTTTCTGTCATTTCATTAGAATAAGATGGTATTTTATTGTATTTTAGGTGATATTATCAAGGTCCATCTGTTTTCTTTTGCCAGTCAGTAGATTCAAGTTATGAGTATTCAGAGTTTTGTTTGTCAAACACTTTCCATGATCCAAGCGATAGAGACGCAGTTGCGGAAAATAGGACCATAAATGCAACAGGATGCTGGATTCTAATAGAATTGCCTGTTAATTTTACGTGAAATGAATTGATTTGTGGAAAACTCGATTCAACTTGAGATCTTTGATGAACGATCAGTCGAAGACGGCAGAATATAAGGTACCCTAAAATAATGTAAAGTGATCCTTTCGCAATCATTTGATTTGCAAAATGAGAAATCTTTGTTTCATCACTTCCATCTCATCAATGCTTGTTCATTGTCCAATATTTTCTTGGTTTTTGATTCTTGGACATTTTATGTCTCTACTGTGGTCGGGTTCTTGCTAACTGTATGTCTTCTATCTGACTTTCTGCCTGTTCTGACGAAATCTACAAAGTTCAGATCCTTCTAAGGGAATATAGCTAAAGCTCTAAAGCTTTTTTCATAAATAGCTCATATCCTCAGTGGTGAACAATGGAAAGTCAATAGGTACTTATATGTGTCAGTTGTTCCCAAACTATCTCACTATACCTAACCATAATATCTTGAAAACTCTTTCGAAAAGTTCATTCGATGACACAAATCAAAGAAGGAATCACTCAAAACATTCTTATTGATTTTTCAATCACTCTTTAACTATCCCATCTAAGCGAACACCGTCAAATACAGGGTGTTAGTTTTTTCTATATTTTAGGAGATGGTAGAGCATTGAAAAATAAGTTTTTCGGCCCCCAAAAGAAGTAGAAAAATCATTGAAAAAATGTTTTCACAAATCTGTCGAAATTCAATGTAACCAGCTTGTAGGTATGCATCAATTTACTTTGTGTTCCAAATTTGGTCAAAATCCAGGAATTATAACCCAAAAACCATTTTTTAAACTCAACTTCGAAAGCTTGTTATGCGTTTCCGATATACATTTTTTCGAGAAAGTCTACTTATTTTTTGGTGCTCTACCACATCCTAAAATATTGATAAAAAAAAGTTCAACACCCTGTATAATAACTTCATAACTCAACAGTGCTCTAGTGGATATTTCTCTCTGAAGTACGTCCAACTCTAGGGTGATTCGGATTGGCTGGGGGTCACAGCACCGGATGGTTGAACTGAATGCCTGCGCACCGATGAGCTCCCAACAGGGGCACGTGTCTGTGATGCAGTTTTGGTCTGATCGTCTGGTGTTGTGGTAGTCGGAGAGCTTTGTTTCATCAAACTAAGATTATCGTATGACACCAACACGCACTAAGGCTCCAAAATAAAAAGGTAAAGTTGATGTGGAAAACTTCAACGAGGCTGTCTGCGCCTGCGGTTGCAGACCAGCAAGATACCATTATAGTTCAATGCAAGAGGGTGCTAAGGCTCCGAAATACCAGGGTGATGTGATGTGAGAAGACTTCAAGTCACTTCGAATGAACCCCTGCAGTATTAACGTAAAAAGAAGACAAGATGTTACTATATAGGGCTCAGAGAAGTGGCAAGATAAAGATGACGTAGAAAACTCAAAGAGGGCTTCTGCAGTTGCAGACAAACAAGCTAAAAAGTACCGTATGATGACGTCAAAAAAGAACTAGGGCTTCAAAGTTTGAAGATGAAATTGACGTAGGATAATTTTAAAGGAGGTCTTCGTAGTTGCAGACAAGAAAGCTGAAAGTGACGTTTAAAACTACCGTATGATCAAAAACTTTCCTCCTCTAGGCAGGCTGTGGTCTGGTCATTGGCAGGCAAACGGGGTTGATTTTGGCCAGGCCACAGCCTGCTTAGAAGAAGAAAGTTTTTGATCATACGGTACAAGAGGGCATTAGGGCTCCGAAGTGGCAAGATAAAGTGACTTGAGAAGACTTCAAGGAGCTTCTGCAGTTGCAGACAAACTAGGTGAGTATAGTAAAAATTGACATAATGAAGACTGCAAGGGGCACTATAAGACTTCCAAACCGGCAATATCATATCTTCTAATTGGTACAGACTATACACTTATAGAAGATTTAACTGGAGGCACTAATGCTCTAGAAGATTTGAGGTATTGTTATGAGCTTCAGGACTACTAGGTGCCCGAAGTGATAAGATCAGAGAGAGATTCTCTCCAGCCGCGAGAAATTGTCGCTTTAATAAGACTCAGAAATGCAAGTGGTCACCTTTAAGGCTTTAAGCGGTTTTGCATCAGATTGCCAGCAGTGAACTCTCAAAAGACTTCAAGTGAACACTCGGTGTTCCGGAGTGACAACTAAAGTACTCAACAAAATAAGTGTCACCCTGCAAAATTTGACCTAACTTTGAACCTAGACAACTTTGGAATTGGAATGCTACAAGTGATTCCATCAATTTTCAGACCATTTGCTAGCCTAGTCCTTCAGCTGTTAGTCCGTATTTTTCAAATACATGAAATATTTCGCATAGTATTTCTACAGGGTGTGAAGAAGACTGGTGAAGAATTACTGAAAGTTTGACATACTCCCTTGATCGTTGAGCAAAAAATGTTTTCTCAAATTTAAACATCATCGGCAAGAAGGTAGAACTTATACCTCGGGATGGCTCTTGAATTTTCGGTTTTACACTTCAATTTACAGACTGACCTCAAAAAGTCAATTTTTTGGTGTTACAGTTGTACCTTTCTCAGTCGCTGACCGATTTTTGAGATTTCAGGCTCATTCTGAAGTTAAAGCTTCATGTAGGATCATAGGATCAAAATCAATAACTCAAGGCAAACATTAAAAATCGGGGTTGCATAACAGTAACCAAAACCTGAACTGTTTTCGGAATATGAATTATTAAATTGGGAGAAGAATCGGATGAAAATCAACTTACCGTTGAAAGAATCAGCAATTCCGAACACTTCAAGGTATCCTCTTCTTGCATGAGACCTGAATGGGGTACTTGCCTAATTTTTTTTTATTGGCTTAATCGATAGTATGGTTAAAAATAATGCACCCGTATTTTTGCTTTTTCCTAAATTCCCAAAATTGCGGCCGCAATGCGTGTTTTAAAAATATATTTGTGACGTCACAAATATATTAGATATAGAACATAGAAGGACTCTTTTTCCTCGTTGGGTTGGCAATGATATAACGTCGCCAAGGTGCCGTTTTCAAACAACAAGATCTGAGTCTGACTGACAACGTCAAACCGCCGACCGTAATTTCTTCCTGTGCCCTTTTTTTTGCCTTTGACTGCTTTGATCGAGGCTTTGATCTACGCGGTAAGTACCTACTCGTTTTGTTCATTTCATGTTCAACCTAACTAGTCTCTTTCTTTAGTCTTCAGTGCTGTCCACCTAAAAGCCTTTCGCATGTTTGTCACCCGTGCTCTGACCTGGCTGACCCTCGGCTTCATTTCGGACATCAGTGTTCCTGCTCCCCACATTTTATTTGGAGATCCATCGCGTCCTCCCCACATGGATCTTTTGTAGCTCTAAAGTATTACCTATCCGGAATTGTATGCTAATGATGAACCTATAAAAGCTCACTGTTCATTTTCAGCCTCTTATTTCTGCGCTATTGGTGATCCTCCAGATTTTCCCCTGGAAATAATTATCTCGACTGAGACAGTGTTATAAGAGGTTTCTGGAGTCAGTTTCTTCGAAACCTTGTTCGACTTTATTGTCTAAATGCTCATGGTAAGAGAATTCGATAGGAAACCGGTTTTGCGATAGCATGTTCAAAATGACAGTGTCACAGTGACATCCCTGACATTCTTGATTATTCCATTGTCGCACAGTCAGACCAACCCCACTCAAAATCCCTGTCCTGGCGCGAAGCTTTTAGGAGGATTTTTCAAATTCGTTTTTTTCTGTATAAAACGACGGGATTTTTGTGAAATTCTCAGTAGAGTCCCCTTATCACTTATACTAGCAATCAAATGTATTTCCAGCTGAATCTATTTCATTGGCAAGTACCCCATTGTTAGTGAATGTAACCAAAATATAACCGCATGTTTTCGGAGGAGAATCGGAGCTTTGTTTACATGAAGCTGCTCGTAACCAACGTTACAGAAATAGGAACAATCACTCACTTGTCGGTTACTGATTATCAGGATTTTGTTACTTTGGTTACGAACACTTTCAGGTGCACAAGGGCGATATTTCTCGTTCAACAGCAAACAGTCCAAATGCGGCCTGTTAACCAGCAATTTTAGTCTCATAGAAGAAAAAAAGCATTTTGAAGTAAGTTTTCAGAATGAATGGTACTCCAGAAGGTAAGTTGATTTTCCGAGAGATTCCGAGAGAAGTTCAGGTTTGGGTCACTTTTCATGCAACCCTGTATCTCGAATGTCTTGAGTTGATTTTGATCCTTTGGTATTTCTACCTGGAAGCTTTAGTTTCAAAATGAGCTGAAACTTTTGAAAATCGGGTAACAAAAAAAAGAGTTATTAATGCATTACAAAAAAGTGAACTTTTTGGGGTAGTCCTAAAAGATACACCGAAAATTCAAGAACCGTCCCGAGGTATGAGGTCTACCTCCCTGCCTATGGTGTTGAAATACAGTAAAAAAAAATGTTTGTTCAAGAGAGAGCATGTTCAACTTTGAGAAATTTTGCACCAGTCTCTTGAACGCCCTGTAGAAATATTTGTTGGATACTTCATGTAATTAAAAACACGGACTAATAGCCTAAAAACTGGGCTAGCAAACGGTCTGAAAGTTGACCGAATCGCTCGTAGCATGCCAAAGTTGTCCACTTTCAAAGTTGGGTTAAATTTTGCAGGGTGACACTTATTTTGTTGAGTACTTTAAGGTTAGCGTTGACAAACGTCAAGGGTGACTTTCATGTTTTCCAAATTTATCGTTTAAACCCTCATTTTGTCGTGAATTCAGTGAATTTTTCCCATTTTTGCCGTGTCAAGTTTGTGGTGAAAACTTTTTTTAATCGTTATATAATAGTATATTATTCAACAAGCGGGTAATGATTGTTTCTTGATCATGAGGATGCAGTTTGTCGACACGAGCCTTGGCGAGTGTCGTAAAGCATCCGGATGAGTAATAGCCATTACCCACGAGTAGAATACTATGCTTCATCCAGTTTTATTGAAAAATGCAGGCATGTATGCGCGTGATAATGCGTGCATTATTCAATAGGATTGGATAAACATTATTTGTCGTTCAGGCGCGACGCGCTTTTATTTTGTCGTCCAGTGAACATTTCCCCATTTCCAAATGAAACAATGTAAACAAAAGATTGCGTTCTCTAAAGCTTAAAGTTTCGAAGATTTCAAAAATGATAAAAAAAAAACACTTCAGTACCCTATTCTATGAAATAATTTGTTTAGTATCTGCATCATGTAATGACTAGCTATAATTGGTGTGATCATTTAACGAATTTATTGTCTCAAATTATAGTCACTATTGATTGTCGCTAGGCAGGAGAGCAGTAATTGCTGTGAGTGTGAAATGGAGAAAATCTCGAATCGGTGTAGACAATCTACGGTGAAACAAGAGAGATCGTAATTTCGAAAGACAATTTTGAGTTCAGATTACCACTAATCCTTACTTACCGACTCCAAACCATTTGCTCACGTTCCTACCCGTGAAAGCTCGTCTTTCATGTGTTCAAGTAGTTGACGACAGAATTCATCTGGACTTTTTTATTCTTCAACTAAATGTCGTTAATCATGTTACTCTGAGCAGCTTCAATCTATGTTAGTTGTTCAGCGAATAAAATCTTATCAATTTCCAAACATTGCCAATCGGAAGTTGGATCAATTTTATTGTTACTTAACACTTATTGTTGAATCGTATAAATTCAACTCGCGGATGGAAATAGAGCGAATAGGTACCTACTCTCTGTGCGAGAATCCCCAATTGACCGTTTAAATTAATTTACTCGGAAAAAAGAAGCGCTCGCGTACAATTTGAAGTTCGCAGAATCCTCTCCGCTCTAAAACGATGAGCCATCATCTTTACTTTCTCACACATCCCCGCAGTTGTTTTCATTTGAAGTTTGATGACAAAACTCAGGTCAGCTGCGGCATTGTTTTGTCAAAGCAATAACATTCAAACAGAAACTTCAGCTAATTCCTGTGATGGCATATAAAACGCACATTATCTTACCTTATATACCTTCATCGTATCAGATTAAAATCTCATGTGTTGTGTAAACGATTGAGAATGCATTGTTTTAAATATTCACAGATGTCTTTTAATCGTAAAAAAAATGTACAAAATTGCGTTCTTAAAAAAAATTCGCTACTCTCTACAAATAAATAGTGTACAATAAATTAAGTAATAAATAGGAATACTTGTCGGTTACAATAAATTAGAGAAATAAATTAATTAAATTTATACAATAGTCGTATGGGGATGTGTATCACGTCAGCACATTATTCTAAAAAAACTTGCTCGCACGCTACTCTTGCTCCGCTTCAAAATAACAAAAAAAAATCAAAATTATCACAGACAACTGCTAGTTTGCAAATTCAACTAACACAAATTGAGCTAAGAAAAATGTCTATTTTTTGGTCTACGTCCTTGTCGGCGCCTTTTTGGGCGCCCTCACTTTTTTCGCACTTTTTGCCGCCTTTTTCTTGCCGTCGCGGAAGAGCTTCTGGCTGCGCGTGAAGAACTGCTTCATCTTCCGGAAGAAGTTCTGGTCGAGGACGTGCGCCCCCGTGAGATCGAGCGCCTTGGGCAGCCGAATTTTCATCTTCTTCAGCGGCATCGGCGGCGGGATGCCCTGCTCATCCTCCAGCAGCGTGTACTGGACCTCGCACAGCAGCAGCTTGAGGGAGAAGGTGCTGCTCTTGTAGAGATCACGGCGGTTCTTTTCCGAAAAACGCGACGCGTTCGTCCGGATCTGGATGTTGTGGAGGGTCTCCAGCGTGCCGGCGAAGAACTGCAGGGCTTCGTGGAACTGCGTCAGGCGCTGTAACAAAAATTCACACCGTTAGAGAGAGCTGCAATTTTTGTTTCAGTTGAACGAAGCCCGAGTTTTTTTTTCAAAGCAAAATAAAAACTGGAGCCTTAAGCAGAGGTGAGTATTTTCCAATGAATTAAAAGAAAAATACAAATGATCTATAGCAGTGATCGAAGAAGTTATTCGGGTATGCGGCTTGGTGCCGATTGGGAACACTGTGACTAGAATTTGTATTTTTCTCCCAAATTATATTTTGTTCAACAATTTTTTTTTAAACCTACTGTCTGCGTGAAGACAATCAAATCAATTAATTTTCAGAATTCAATTGTTGATTATAATTTAGTAAGTTGGCAAATTGTTGATTATGATTTAGTAAAATGAAATTGAATTTTTTTAAATTGAAGACGAGAGAAACAAAATGAGCAAGTACTTACGTTTGCGGGGGTGCGCATGCTGTTCAGCATTTTCTTGATTTTCAGCCAAGGAAGCTTGCCTCGGAAGGGCGTCTCTGTTTTAGTCTGTAAATAAAGCAAATTGTTAAATTCCTCAAAGTCCAGAGCGGAGTCAACGCCTCCGTTTTCCTCAATTATTTTACACAATAAAAATTGTCGGAATTCAATAAACTATTAATAAACCGCACTTAAATGTTCGATCGCATTTTTGTAGATTACGTATTTGTTGTTTAATTTTCTCACATAAAACCTCGAGGTAATCCATATTTTTTTGAGGTAAAATCAGTGATTCACATAGAAATTGAAAACAAGAGTGTGTCGCAGATTAGATTACAGTTTTCTATTTTGTTCCATTTTCAATTCAAGTGGTGATTTACCTTATTTGGAAAGCAACTATGACCAAAGTTCAGCTAGAATTTCTTGAAATTTACTCAAAAAAACGTGCATTTTGTCTTTTTACCAAAATTCATAGTTGGTGAGTTTTTCTTAAATTATTTTTTAATAATTCTGGATAATAAAATTTTAGTCTTAAATGCAACTTGGGGTCAAAAATTTTGAAGCAACTAACCTGGTGCTTGTAGAGGTTCCTGACGTTTTTCAAGCTCATGCCCAGCTGCCCGATGAAAGTCTTGAGCTGCCTCTTGACGAGTGTTAAATAGTGTTCGGCGCTGCGTCCATGCCGTATCCTTCCAACGTGATTGTCGCAGGGGTTGTTCCACCAAGGCTCAGGCGTCGGAGCGCTGATGCAAGGTGCCACCAAACCGATGACCAGGAATAGTCCAATGGCGTAGTAGTAATCTGCAAAGAAAATGCCTGAATGAAAATGTGGCCCGGGCGGAAAATCCGGTTAGATCAACAAGCGCAACAGGTAGGTCCACGCCGCTTCGGGCGCCCTAAGCCTGACTCACTCGATCCCGTTCCTCGAACAGACGCGGCAAAGTTGAAAAAAAAAAATAATTTTCCATTTTCCTCTTCAGCAAAATGAAACTCGATTTTTTTTTGTCGGGTCCGTTCCGAAACGGGTACGATTGGGGAAAAATGCTAAGGAGCCATACAGTACTTCTTGCCATTGTCGGTAGGAGACCATGTGGAAATTTGTTGTTGCAGGACTTTGCAGGAGGAGCAGCGCAAGGTATCGCGACCGCGGAGCGACTGATGATGCAGCCAGCAGGACCACGACCACTGGCACATTCTTCTAGACGTGCTATTTTACTTTCGGTCGGGTCCGGCAGCAGCATCATAGCGTATATAGCAGCAAATTAATCCGCAGGAATAGAGATGAATGGGTTGGACAGGTAGGAATTATTGTTTACTATATACAGCGCGCCGAAACTCGACAACAAAGGACTAAGAACCAGCGCCAGTCTTGCGGGTTGCTTTTTTTTTCACCGCCACCCGCCTATAACTATGTTTCAAAAATTAATTTCTTTCTCGACGCGCGGTGTCAAAGTACAAGGAATCACTTTCCATTCAAGCTCTCAAGAGTCGTACATGGAATTGATAACGATCATTTCAAGATTAGAGCGGAAATCGCGATTTTTTAAAAAGTTCGTTATCGCGATTTGCAAGGACTTGTTGTCAAACAAAACAAAAAATGCATCGAAAGCTGAAAACTGAAGTTTCGCGCTGCTCACATCTATGCACTGTATGGCCCTTTTCACTGCACTTGAGACACAAATCACTGCAAGCACTGGGGTGGGGGGGTAGAAGCAAAGAGGATAAATAATACGCGAACAAGCGAAAAGTTGACGGTGTGGTTACCTGATGCAGACGACGACCAGGCTGCCATCGATTTGATTTGACTGACTTAACTCTCGGCACAACTACACTGATATATGACCACGCGAAACTCAAACGTTATCTCGTCGATGCCGGCAAGTTGTGATTCATCAAAAACTTCTAACTACTATCCGGCCGGTCGCGTGGAAGTGTTTTGGTCGTGTGTTTGTAATGTGTGTGCGGTTCTGAATCTGGAATGAATCTGTGGTCGCGATAGTACTAGTCACCACTTTATTGTCTCCCCCACCATCGATGCTTTGGCAAAAAAAGCTCTAACAGAAGTCGACTTTTCGCCATCAGATTACCACGCGCGATATCCAGACGCGTTTCGCGCATGAAACGTCTTTTTTGCCCCGCGATCGGGCGTCATTTTCCTGCTGAGATCCAGCAGGACGCGATGTCGATGACGCGCCGCACCGCATGCGGATGCTGGCCATGCAACAGGTGAAGCACGGTACATCATCCTCCCACCGGGTCTCTTCTCAATTAACGAAGGTGTATACCCGAAGAAAGCGACGCCCAATTCTCGTTGCATTACGTATGCCTCCTTACGGCTAGAGCCGCAACAAAAGCTTTCCGAATCTATTGATTTCAAACAACTGTATTAGTCCTAATAGATATCGCTTCGATGACCTTATTTATTTTCTTTCACACGCTGAAACGCAACTGCTCGGTCGTCGATTAGTGGGGTTCACAGCGAAAAACTGATGCAATTTCAATTAGATTAGTTGATTTCACCGATAAGAACTGCATTTTATTGCGCCACACAATTCCTCGGAACATATCGACCTTTTGGCGGAGGCGCTGAGTAACTCCATAATTTGGCGGATGCGCTGGCTGTAATTGCTAAAATGTCAGAGTGATGTTTATTCCAATAATTTTCAATAAAGCTCGGTAATAATGAGTTTAACACCAAACTCGGGCGAGAACTCCGGAAGAATAAATCATCTTTTTTTTTATCAACACCAATGAAATTTTACAATCTGCCCGTACAGGCAATAAGTTAAAGGTACAAAAAACAAAATAAATCAGCGTTGGTTAGAACATTACAATAAATGCGTAACATAATGACAAACATTCCAAAATAAACAAGTTATTCAGAATTGTACAAACTAAATTAAAATTAACACTCATTTAATGGACTTTCACCTATAAAACAGTTCCAAAGGGGTACATCTCTTCAGACGGTATGTCGTCTGACTGTTATCGAGCAGTCCCACTGCCAGTGGGTTGGGGTGTTGTGCTAGCCTGGCAAGGTACTTTAAGCTGGTGCTGCACGCCTCTTGGAGCACTGTCGGAATTTTCAAATCATTGTATAATGTGTTGTTCGAAACAAACCACGGGGCATCAGCTATTGTCCGGAGTGCTTTTGACTGGAATCGTTGAAGGATGTCGAGATTTGAGGCGCTTGCCGTTCCCCAAAGTTGAACACCGTACATCCAAACTGGCTTCAGGATGGTCTTGTACACAGTCAGTTTACTGCTTAACGAGAGCTTCGATTTTCTTCCGATCAGCCAGGACAGCTTCGAAAACTTGATGCCCAACTGTTTTCTCTTGGTGAAAATATGATCTCTCCAGTTAAGACGCCGGTCAAGATGCATGCCCAGGTACTTGGCTTTTTCGGTTTGGGGGAGCTGAGATCCGTTCAGCGTGACAACAGGACAAGTCTCTTTTCGAAGTGTGAATGTTACGTGCTGGGATTTAACCTCGTTGGCTTTGACAAGCCATCGCTTAAGCCATGCTTGTAGACTGTTCAGCGCTTCTTGAAGTTTCTTACTGGCATTGTCTGGGGCGTCACTGACAGCCAAAATGGCTGTATCATCGGCGAACGTGGTCATTGTCGAGTCTGCCGTAGTTGGGATATCAGCGGTGAATATAAGATATAATGCAGGGCCCAGGACACTGCCCTGTGGGACACCAGCTTCAACAGGATACAGCTCCGTGACTTCCCCTCGATATTTCACCATAAAATACCTGTTCGATAAATACGATCGCAGTACCTGGTAGAATGTTGCAGGAAGCTGATTTTTCAATTTGTAGAGTAGCCCCTGATGCCATACTCTATCGAAAGCTTGCGTCACGTCGAGGAAAGCAGCGGAGCAGTACTTTTTCTTTTCGAAAGTCTCGTTAACCACTTGAACTACCCGATGGATTTGTTCAATGGTGGCATGTTGTTCACGGAAACCAAATTGATGTTCTGGGATGATATTGGATTTGTCAAGTTGTGTCTTCAACCTCCCGAAAAACAATTTTTCGAACAGCTTGGACAGCACGGGCAAAAGGCTGATAGGGCGATAGGATGTTGCTTCTTCGGCTGGTTTTCCAGGTTTCAGGATCATTATGATTTGGGCCACTTTCCACTGGGATGGAAAGTGGCCAGTTCTCAAGATGGCGTTGTATATGTGAGTGAGCACGGTGATGGCTGTACTTGGAAGTTGTTTGATTATTGTCCCTGTCACAAGATCGTAACCTGGCGCTTTTTTTGGTTTGAGCTTCCTTGCGATGTCAATTACCTCTTGCTTTTTTATTGGTTTAATGGGCAATGCCATTTGGTACGGTGCATCAAGAAACGACGTTATAGCTGCCTCTTCGATTTGAGAGCTTTCAGAAAGAAACGGTTTGAAGACATCTGCCAGGTGTTCAGCAAAAACTTTTGCTTCCTCAGGATCAGTTCTTGCCCAAGTTCTGTCCTTTTTTCTGATAGGAGGTATGTTCGACTGTGGAGAATTCTTGAGTTTCGCAGTGGCTTTCCATAACGAGTATTCAGTTGCCTTGGTAGGAGTAAGACTTTCCAGGTAAACTTGAAATGCCCGATTTCTTTCTTCATATAGTAACTTTTTAATATGTCTCGTTGCCTTGTTCAGATTTTCTTTGTCCTGGCCATGTCTGGTGATCATCCATGTTTTCCGTAATTTCCTCTTTTCAGCAATGGCTTCTCTGATAAACTTGGAACAGTGTTGCTGTTTGACAGTTGTTTTTTGTTCTGGTGTCGAGTTCCAGGCGGCCTGTTGGATGGTTCTCATGAAGTTTTCAACAGCGACGTCTATCTCTTCGGCTGATTTCAATGACATGTTGGTGGTGATAGTTTCTTCGATTAAGTCTCGGAATAGTCCTCAGTCCGTCTGCTTGTTCGTGAGGATAGCTTGTCTTTGTCTGTTCACTATTTTGGAGCTCAGTGTGACCATTACTGGCGAATGATCTGAAGATAAGTCATAGTTTTGCTCTGCATGTAGATGATCTGCCTGAATGTTTTTTATGACGCAAAAATCAATAACATCCGGAATTTTGTTGTTGTCACTCGGCCAGTAGGTAGGTTGTCCTGTTGATAGAATATGGTAGTTATTCCTGGTGATGCATTTTTCCAGCTCTCGGCCTTTTGGAGTTGTCAGTCTTGAGCCCCACCTCGGGTGTTTGGCGTTATAATCTCCACCAGCCAGAAATCTGTTTCCCAGTGTGGCATAAAACTCCGTATACTGATGTTCTTTTATGGCATGTCGAGGTGGGCTGTAAATGGCAGAAATAAAAAGTGGTCCTCTTGAATCTTCACAAACAATGGTGGTTGCTTGGATGTAGTTTGTTTGGTATTTGCAAGCTTCGTAGTGTTTGATGGAATTCTTGATGATTACAGCACTACCGCCGTGTGCTGTACCGTCTGGGTGGTTGGTGTTATATATGATGTAGTTGTGTATTTTTAGATAGCTGCGATTGGTAAAATGGGTTTCTGATATCAACATGATATCAATGTTGTGCTCTCTCAGAAAGGCTGATATCTCTGGTCCATGGTTTACCAGGCCATTAGCATTCCACACAGCTATTTTAAGTTTGTCTTCCATTAATTCAATTTATCAAGCAGCTTGGATACAATATTCATCATAGTATCCATTCTTTGAACCATTTGTTCAATCATTTTTTCTAGCTTGGAGACTATATTGCTAGATTGTGAGCTGGTATCTGATGTTGTTGGGTTGCTTGTATAATCGTTTTTTACTGCTGATGCAAATGATTTTCCTTCTTTTCGATCGCTTGATTTGTCTTGGCTTTTAACTTGAATTTGTTGAGGGGCCGTCTTGAGTCTCAAAGCAGGAAACTTTTTCTGCTGTAGCTCTTTGTATACTCTACATCCGCGGTAGTTGGCCGGATGGTTTTGTTCACATAAGGCGCATTTTAGATCTTTGCGCTGATTTACCCCACAAGTTTTGCTACTGTGAAAGCCTCCACATTTTACGCATCTGGTTTGTCTTTTGCAAAAGTTTTTTGTGTGCCCAATACGTAGGCAATTGGCACATTGTGGTATTTGCCTTGTCTGGCGTACTGGTTCAATAGTTATTTTGCAATGAAGCAAGTCTTTCACTTCGTAAATTTCCTTATTGTTCTCCTTAGGTTCTATGTCCAAGAAAAACATCGGCAGTGGTTGTTTATCCCTTCTGCTTTTTGCATTGTAAATGTTTCTTACGCAATGCCCCCTGGTAGTTATGGCTTCTTTTAATTCATCCACGTTGGTAGAGTAGTGTAATCCTTTGATCACCACTCGAAAAGAGCGCTCTGACTTGAGTTGGTAGGTGTAGTATTTAACGTCTTTCTTGGTAAGCTCTTGCACTGCATTTCGGTATGCGTCTTCATCTTCGGTTTGCAGTTTCACTTCGTTGTCCCTGCTGACGACTTTTAAACTGTATTTGTTGGCAATTTTTTCATTTGAGTTCAGCATGGCTGTTAACCCATTTACGTCTTCTATTCTGGCAAGAAACAGAGGAGGAGGCCTTGCTTTGGATTTGGAACCTTTGTCAGGTTTATCTGCTGTGTCTTCATCGAAGCTGTCTGGTGCATTCTCTAAAAGTTGGAATTTGTTGGCTGGATTCAGTATCTTCTTGTAATCTGTTATTAATGTTTGGTGTGGAGTGGTGGGCTTTAGGTGTTTTGGCTGTCTTTGTGATTCTGGGCTCAACTGGTTGCGTCCTCTTTTCTTGTATTGTACGTCTTGCCATGGCTGTTTAGTTTCTTTTCCGCTATTCGCTGGCAGTGCCAGTAAATTTTCATCAAGCATCGTGACGAGCGCTCGCTGTCGCAGAGGCCCCAGTGGCCTCTACTGGAAGGGCCCCGATGCGCCACAAATTCAAGTACGGCACTGTGCGATATCACCGCCAGAACAAAAAGCTAGCGATAAGGAAAAATTATTCACATCGGCCGAATGACAGCCAGTGTTTGTTTGTGTAATTTATCAAGTGTTTTCGGTATTTTCGGTTCCAGTCAAACTCACCAAACGGTGAATGCCGACGTGTGCCTTTAAGTGTCCAAGTTTCAAAATTGTCATCAAAGCCTACCCCCACAAATTCTGGAATCTGCGAGGACCAACAACAACAACAACTTATCACCATGAGCGTCGAGCGCAACCCTTAGAAATATGTTATTTCTTGCGACTCTAATAATGAATAATGAATTCATGAATAAATCATCATGAATGGGAATAGATTCCTGGATAGCTTGCAAATGCTAGCTGATGTTTTGCCAGAGGATAATTTTCGGTGTTAATGCTGAATTCGGGAGACTAAGGAGAAACAAAAGCTCAGATCTCAAAATGCTGAAAGCTCTGCCAATTCGTTAACTGTTGCATTCTATACGCGGAACTGTTTCAGATTTTTAGTTTATTTTGCAGTTTTGGACTTATTCCTGCAAATTTAGAATTCCGTTTAGCAGTTTACGCAGAACCGATCTAGGTCAAATGAATATATTCATATAGGTCAGCAAGAGATGAATTTCTCGATGGTGCAGGAATTCCTCTATAAAATATACACGTTTTCTACTATTTAATATAGAATATATATATATAATTTATAATATTTTTATTGTTGAATATATATTTTAATATATTCATGCAGAAATTATTGTCAATCATAATCTGGAGAAAAATTCATTTTGCACCTACCTATACAGGTGATTTTTTTAAAAGGATCAACCCCAGATTTCTTACTGCCAAATTATTTCCTAGGAAAACGCCGAAGCAGGTCGGTTTTTATTTTGAGGGGGACATGTAGGACATACATTGTCAAATTTTTATCTTAAACCCCCTTGCGCCCGCCCTATTCTACTTTAGAATTTCAAATATCACTACCTGTATTGTGATACATCAAATTAAAGGTAGTAAAATTCTCTTCCTGTCTAACATCATTTGACATATTTTGAAGTCTTTTAAACCACCCCCAACTCTTCTCAAATTTTTTTTCATTGTAAATCAAGGGAACTTTTTCTCCCTATCAACTGCCTAAGTGCCTATCCTTGAGAAATATATTTTCCAGCAAAAACGGGTCGATTTTAATTTCGAAGGGGACATTAAAGACAGGTCTTGTCAAATTTCTATCTTCAACCCCTTCGCCTCTCAATTAAGATAATTTTTGAAAAGGGTTAGAGGGAAGTTAAGAAAACTTGGAATTATTTTAACACAAAGAGAATTTTAATACCTTCAATATAATGTACCTATCACAAGGTAGAGTTGCTATTTGAAATTTCAAAGTAGGGTATGGTGGGGGCGCAGGGATTGGAAATAAAATGAAGATGAAAATGTGGCAACACGTGTCTTAGATGCCTTCTTTGAAATAAGAATCGACCTGTTCTCGCTGGAAACTCTATTTTCCGAGAATCTGGAGTAAATAGGGGAAAAGCTTTCTTTTAATCAACGATGAGGGAGTTTTGAGAAAAGTTTAGGGGTGACTTGAAAAAATTGAAATATGTTTGACAGAAAGAGAATTTTTTTACCGTCAATTTGATGTATCACAACATGTAGTGCTATCTGAAATTCTGAAGTAGGGTAGAGTGGGGGCGAAGAAGTTGAAGATGGAAATTTGACATATGTGTCCTAGATGTCGCCCACAAAATAAAAGTCGACCTGTTTCGGCATTTTCCTGAAAAAAATTTTTGCAGCAAGAAATCTGGGGTGGGTCCTTTCCAAAAAATCATACTGTATAGATAAATACTACGGATGAGAACCTTGTAAGGATGACTGGTGAATGACACCACGCTCAGATCGCCAAGCACTGTCATGCTTGTCAGAAGTTGTACACTTGTCAATATTGTATACTTGTATGAGGTAGGTAGAGTGGACACTGTATATTTCAGTAAACTTGAGTACCCATCCGTGGAAGATTTTAAAGAATCTTGAAGTCCCAAAGAAGATCCGCCCTATTTCAGTTCAAGCGTGCTCCATCGAGAAGGTACAGAAATACATCCCCATTGTTTGTAGGCTATCCTACTTATGAATATGTGTGATATGCGATTTATTCATTCACAGAGCATGATGGTCAGGTAGGTAATGAAAAAATGCGAAACTCTGAATCTAGCAATGGAAACAAGTGGGGACAAATCTCTGACAAAATAATAATAATAATAATTATAATAATAATATTGATATATTTTTGCTTTTTCTAGAAAAATATTTTATTTCTTAAGTAGTTCCCACGAAGTCACTCATGTCTCGAGATGGATAATCAAATTTTTCCTTATCCGCGATCTAAAAGAACTCTATTTTTAGCTCTCACAGAAATGTAAGTGAATATCTCAATAGAGGCCGAAGAGAACATATCGATCTTGGGTTTTTCCAAATCGATTTATTGCAAAAATCGATGACAATTAAGTTTTCCTCAAATAGGTACTTGGATGAAACCTTACGAGGAACCGTACACGATTCGGCACCACAGCACATCAAGGCATCAGGTA
Organism: Anaspis maculata; assembly: GCA_949128115.1. Lineage (NCBI taxonomy): Eukaryota > Metazoa > Arthropoda > Insecta > Coleoptera > Scraptiidae > Anaspis > Anaspis maculata. The sequence goes on along the minus strand of OX421962.1, from coordinate 34,530,721 downwards.
AGACTTTAATTTTTCTCGGCCAAAAAAATTTCTGATTGTCGTTATGAACTGGCCAATTTTTTTAATTTCTAATAAACGTGGAGCAACAAACGATAAGATAAGCTCGGAAATTGAATTAAATTATTATTTATATCGTTTCAAACCCATAACCAGTCGGTGTAAAACACGTAATCTTTTAGCAAATTCCGGCCTTACAATATTCAGGCGCCTCAATTCTAGTTACTGGCGCCATGGAACTGATTTGAGATATTGGTTAGGTGTTATGTAACAAGGGATGTGCAATAGAACCACTAAAATTTAGTCCTAATGCTTTTAACAGATTGACACAATTGTGTATATCTATACTCAAAACAGTCAAAACTGTTCTGATTGCTGAATACACTTCCTGATTCTGAGAAGCGTAATATCTTGAGAAATCCCTGATTTATAGGAAGTTTTGAATATTGACGACCCCGTAGCACAGGCGGTCAGTATCTGCATGTGGTGCGGAGGTTACGGGTTCGATTCCCGCTGTAGTCTGGGTGTTGTATCGTCTTACAAATGCAATTTTTCATCAAAATCAAATGTATAGTATTTGAAGACAAGCTTCTATGGCCAAAAAAGGCCGACAAGAACAAAAACAAACTTGAAAAATCTAAAAAAAAATCACAAAAACGTGCAGTTTTTTTCCAGGATATTTCAAATATTTCAAAATATTTGACATTTGTTAAATATGATCTTATAACTATAAAATACTCCTGCTAAGTCGATGACGTGCACACGGGAACTTACGGGACTTTTGATATGTTGTTCAGTACTGTGATGATAGGAAGCGTGTACCTACTACTCTTCAGTCTTACGGTATATTTGGCTAGTAGAGGGTGAATGCGACTGTCTTTTAATGTGACTGAGCAATAGGTTAGATACTAAATTTGAGTGCTGAAGTCTTGAATTCTCACGAAACTTGAGAGGGTAACTCTTATGAGCTCCGGAGCTCCACAAATATTATTTCGAAACTGACTAAATTCAAGAATATGGCAAAGAATTTGGATGAGAATATTTTTTTATTCAACGATGCAGGATGGTCCAAGTTTCTACTATGCAAAAAATTCAACCAGAGTCTGTAGATGATGTTGAAAGCGGTTGTAAAGTTTTTTTCAAAAATCGACCCAATTTTTTTTCTGTCACTTCTGTCGTCCAACTTTGGAGTTACCGTGGAAATTTAATTTGAAGACAAACAATGGGTCAGAACATAAATTTGTGAAATTAGAGTTACATTCAACAATCTGTCTATTAGTTATTAGCAAAAAATACTGGAAAAGTCGAATTTTATGAAGCTGTATCTCCGTCATTGGCCGAGTTTAGAAAAATTAATAACACAGTTGTTTTTGGCTAAATCTCAAAACGGTTTAATTTTGTTCATAGAAACTTGGTACACCTATAGGTAGATGGTACCTAAGCACCTGTGTTCAAGCATAAGCATGCTTTGACAAATACATCTCACAGCCGACTAGAATAACGGTACAAGTGAACTCACTATAGCAAATAATTTTTTCAACACAAAAACAAAAAATTAAAATAGTATGAAAGTTTTAAAAACTGGTGAAGTAATCTTATTATTATCAAACATACTGGTCACATTTTGAAGTGAGACATCCAAAAAATTGTTCGATTTTTATTCTCTGTCAATTTCTTGAAAATCATCAAATTTTGAAATAACGCACACCAACTTCAAGATAAATCTTTCTACTTCCATTGTCTGCAAGTGTTAGTTGGCTTGTGACAGCGATGTGCTCAATTCAGGGTGGTGGGGGATACCTTGCAATTTTGTACTTTTTTGAAATGGCGCAGGAACTTTTGTGGCCACCCTATTATTTTGAGATTTGCTGTATGCGGTAGTCAATAGTATGAGGAACTCATATTTTCTTACTTTCATCCTCTACGTTGCTTAGTTACGAAAATATGTTATTTCTTATTCAGTCACTTTATCACGTTGATGTATAGAAACAATGTTTTTATTATATTTGAATTATGAGCAATGAAACTGATCGGAGCAAAATATTTCAATAGAAAGGTGAACCTGGTCTAGACCGTACTACTTTTTGGTAGGGTATAAACATACCTTTGAACAGGTTATTGATAGTTGCCACAGGGATTTTTCTCCACTTCGCAGGCATCCGATAAGTTCTTGTCTTGTAGTGAGTTGTATACTAGTAGTGCTGACAGTCTTATTTGGAGAGCATCCCATATGTGCTCCATTGGATTGATATCGGGCGATAAGCTTAGCCATATCATTGCGTTGATTCAGTTATTCACGAAAAACTCCTGCCTAATATTGCCATGTTATATTTATTATTGTTTTGATTGTTACAATTCTCAAGTCAATTTTCTAAACTCAGAAAAAACTGCTCATAGCAACATTAACAACTGTCAAATCAGTCGACTCAACAACTGCTTATAGCAACATTAACAACTGTCAATTCGAAAGGGAAAATCGTATTCTGTAATTATGCAATCTGGAGCATCAAACTAAGGAACAATGAGTTCGTCATACTATTTGTTACCAAATACAGCAAAATTTGAAATTACAGGGTGGCCACGAAAGCTCCTGTATCTACCATTGCAATAAAGTACAAAATTACAAAGCATTCTTTATCACCCTGTATCAAACATATCGACTTCACGAGCCAACAAGCACTAACAGGTGGTGAAAGAAGAAGGATGCATCTTGAAGTTGGTGTTAATTATTTCAAAATCTAATGATTTTCAAGAGATTGACGGAGATTAAAACCGAAACAATTTTTTAGGTGTCCCATTTCAAATTGTGACCAGTATCTTCGAAACTGAGATCGCTGATAATGATGCAGTTTTTTTTAATAGAAAATGAAAAGCTAATGAAAAGTTACTAGCTTACCTTACAATTATTTGTGGATAATCCAGCAAATTTCTGAGTTTGCTGCTGACATGTTCGATGTCAAACACTTGGTTTCACAAAACGATATAAAACACTTATTACTAGGTTCATTCACCTTATATCGGTCATTCGTTACAATGCACTGTCATAGCGACTCCCACTGAACTGAACTTCAAGGGCCGATAATTAAGTTCATTTATTGTTAAGTTCATTAAACTGCCTGTAGAAAAATTACTTGGGAATAAGTAGAGGCATAAGGCCGTTAATGTTACGTCACAGACTAAAATGTCGATTTGAAGCCCATAACCAGAGAGACTGCACCACGAAAAGAACTGTGTCCAAACCTTCGACACTCCAATTTATAGGCTTGAAAATGATCAGTTCAAACTTGCAAAAACAGGTATAGAGAACAAGCACAAATTGCACAAGTCGCGCGTCACTCGATAAGATCAAGTGGTTTCGCTCATGAATTAGAAAAAAAAATGAGATAAAATCAGTTGGAATAATGAAAATATTTGTGATTTTTACCAATTATAATCAACTATTGTTTATTCAAATCGGTCACATTATTGTGCAACTGCTGCAACCACCTGAAAAAAGTTTCTGCTTATACGTACTAACTTCTGGTGACAAACTGTGAATTTGTTACTATAACTATAGCCTGGAAACTACACGAAACCTAAGCCGCCTACATTTTCACCCACTGCAAAATTCCAATGCAACTTGACAAAAATCATTGAAAAAATGTTTCAAGAATTTTTTTTCGAGATCCTATATCTTTGTAGCGACAGCAGGAAAAAAACGCGGCAAAAACCGTTTGGGTATGGGATATTCAGGTACTCAACGTTTTGAATTTGTACTCCAATTTTTTATCGTCAAAAAACTAATTTTTACCCCCAACTTCAACACTCTGTATCTTGAAAACTAAGCCGTTTACGACAAATTAATTTTTAAGCTTTGTCATATAAAAGGTCAAGGAATCTACCCTCGACAGGAAATTCACAAGTTGTAAATCACCCTGTATCTTATTAATTTATTTGTCCAATAGAGAGCAAACTGAGCGGTGTGCAATTAACGAGATGCATTAACTAGAGGTGTTGAACGATAATTATGAAATTGCTCAATCATTATTCGCAATTCTCCGTAATTATTGGAATTTGATATTATTTTGCCCTTTGGGACATTCAATTTTTTTTAAAAGCTTGTATTTGGCTTAATCATCAAGTTTAATAAATTGTCGAGTGCGAATGGTATAAGTATAGAAATGCCCACTTTCATAAATAATAATATCAATCACACCGACTTTCCTTGACACCGGGACACTCTGGACTTTTGGAAAATAATAATGATTAGGCAGTTTGTGTATAGCGCTTGGAAAATCATCCCTAAATCATGCATGTAATTTGAATATGAATTTGAAACGATATAATTGTGATGTAAAAAATATCCGAAACTTAATCTTATTGTCAACGGAACTTGAAAGATAGCGTGTGGAGAATCCAGTCGAAATTGCTTTTATTTTTCTCGACTCTCTGAATTTAGGTCAAAGTGACAATGCAGATTTTTGTCGTTTCGAACACAAACAGATTTTCTTCCGAATCGAGACGCTTATCAAGCCTAGCACAGAGGTGCTTTTAGGGGCCCGGACGCTTCGAGCAGTCCCTGACCTGACTTACATGACGGAATCCCTCAGAGCTATTATCCTATAATTTATTCGTTAACATCAAACTCGCCATCGAATAAATAATTTATGAATACCTATATGCAAAAAACACGATAGCTGCTGATGAACATGATATAATTTTCTCCGAAACTAAGCTGATTTACCGCGAATTGTCTGAACTTGGAATGGATGTGTTCACCATCATAGAGAGCTTTTTTGCCCGCGCGAACACATGTTTTGATCTTTATGTCCAGGTGAATGTCGGAAAATTGGCGGTTCGCTTCATCTTTGAGTTCTTTTACAACAATGTACGGCACAAAAAACGATCTGGAACCATTATATGGTGTTGGACAAAAGTACGGGGTGCCACTTTCAAAATTTTGAGTCAGCAGAAGCGGCACGGATTTAAATGAGATTCCGCAAAATGGGGCGACTTCACAATTTTTCTGCTGGGTCACAAAGAACCAGTGTTTTAGTTGAAGTTGAACTTTCGTCTTGTAAAGCTTGGTTTTATTACTGCAAAGACAATTTGAATTTAAAATGCAGTATTACCAAACATTTAAATCTGTTGACAAAAATTTATAGCTTAAGCAGAGGTGTATAATATGTTTGATAATAATATGTCTGACAGGAAATTTCAAGTCCACAGAGAAACCATACGTAGTTTTTGTTTGAGCCGATTCCACCAAGAAAAAAATTCAAACGTTGAAATGGCTTTTCATCCTGTAAACTGAAAGGCAGCAACTATACTATAGGGATGTATCCTTTTCATATGTTCAGCATAACATCATATACTTGCGTGAAAACTGAAATAGGCTTTAAGCTGGAATAATTTGACAAAAAAAATTATAGATGAAAAATGTGTTTCACCCTTTAGCTTGAATACACGGCAGTTTTTGGAATGTATATTTTCATTGATGTGTTCAATGGAAGAACTTTGTCTATCAAAGTAGCCAGAAAGGCAGTTTTTGTCGTACAACTTCTTCAAGAAATAAAAAAATAAAAAGGAAAATTAACTTCAGCTCTGTATACTGATTTGTAGAATTCCCAGGGACAAGAATTTTTGATACACTGAAAGTTTGGCTTGCAATAAACCCGTATTTGTTCAAAATAATTCCAGCAAAGTGTAATTTTTTTCTGTTTCCAATATAGGTTCTATTGCTCCACCTAATATCTTCTGCTTATACTTACTCATCATTATAAACTTTTTTATCAACAGGGTTTCAGGTTTAATATTTCTGATATCTACCGCTGTGAATTCTGAAATTGACGCCCCGTATGCTACACCTGATGGTACAGTTTTCGGCGCGTCCGTCAAATTGAATGCCCGCGAGCCAGCATGACGTCACACGCACCTGTGTGCTCCGGTGAGCCCCCACCATCCACCCAAAGGTTCATTGATAAACAATTTACTATGAAGGTTAATTCCGATTATGCTTGCGTCATTAACCGAACTACTTAGCGAGTGTCGGAACCCGAACCTCTCGTATCGGTCGCGCATTGCAGCCTTTCTCCGCCCGTCTGTCGTCGGAAGTCCGATCTTTTGGCTATAAACAATTTCTTATCTAGCCCGCGATGCTCGCTCGTCGCTCATGTGCCGAAATAACGTCACTTGTCGTACGTTCCAGCCTGCGGGCGTGACGATAGCGCCGGGTGCTGGCAGATTTTTCGTAAATTTTGCGGTCGGAACTGATGCTGGTGCGAAAAGAGGGCTGCGGATAGCACGTCATGAGGATTCTAATTGCTTATTTTACTTCAACTGTTACAAGGCGGTGGTGTTTCAGGATGTATATGATACTCCCGGAAAAGCTTGCTGCAGGCCCTGATGATTGGACGTTTTGTTTTGGTCCAGAACCAAAAAATACCGGTTCAGTGAGAAACGAAAGCCTTGATTGTAATCTAAGCAAAATGTAAACAAAAATATTTACATTTGCTGTTACTTTTTCTTGATAGTCGATAGTGAATTTAGGAGTAAGTGTAACTTCCGTAAACCACGTTTCAATTTCATTAGAGGAAATCCGCCATGCCGTGTTTCATTATTTGAAAACAGCTGATAAATCCTAATCGTCAAATAAACAAATAAACATCAGCATTATAAGCCGTTCATTATTTACGGGTTTGAACGACCTTGTGCATGTAGGTGTATAGACACGGTGTACAACTTAGTATATACGTTCTTTTTGTATTATAGATAATTCTAATTATCTAATTAGGTATAGGTAGATATTATACCGTGTACTTGATGCCACATCCTTGATCGCACCTAATTGTAACTGAAAGAGTCGCAAATATCACTGCATGAATTTTTTGTCCTACAATGTATAACAATAACTTATTGAAGGTATTGAATTTGTGACATAATTTCACTCAACAGTACACCTTTATACCTCCGACTACTCTTATCGAATGTTCCATAGGTCCTCCAGAAAATCCCACAGTGAGCCGGCATATGGTTTCTAGGCTGATCCCGAATAATCTTACACCTTTCGCGTGCTATCCCAACGTGCGGTGAACCCGGTACCTCCGCCAAAATGGACAGATGTGTCTTACTCGCATGTTCAAGTCTCCACGTATTTCAATGGCCAAGCTTTCACGTAGGTATATTCTGGAAATGACGAAATATCCAGAGCTCCGCACTTGTACACTACGACCTGATGGGAAGAGTCTAGAGAGATAGCGTGAGATAGAGATCGCCGCTCGTAACACTATATAATAATTTTCTCGCCCGTGGTTTATACAGTATCTTTTTACTACTAGAAAATCGACATTGAAGTTCAGGAACAGGTTAATAATGATAAACTTCACGGCTAGTAGTAAAAGAAATTGGCTCCTGGGCGGGGGGCATAGGGCCAAAACTCAAGAAAAGCTTTATCAATACGCCATTTCGTGAGAGAAGAGGTACTATATCTCTTAATTTCAATAGTCCGGCTGTTGCTGTTCAAATTGTATCTTTATAGCTAGAAATATGAAACACTGCCAATGCAACTAATTCTTAGGACAAAAGACAGCGGCACGGGGTGCCAACCGTGCGGGCGTCGTGTACAGGGTCCGAACGGAAAACAGTTGAAAACTCAGTGTGCGTAGACCTGCGGCAGTTAGCAAGCAAATTAATGCATAGGTAAATCAAAAAATATTATTTTGACATTTATGTATACTTCATTAATGCTGGCAGGCGACAAGAAATTGCGACATTAGCAGGACGACCAATATTAATCTAGAAAATGAAAGTTCCTAGCTATAGCTGCCATGTCAGCCTTCGTCTGAAGCCTGCACGGCTGAAGCAATGTACGGTTTTATTAGTCAAGTCCAACCACAGGTTCTTCAGCCGGATTCAGGATACAGTGAAAGTCAATAAAATTTTCGATTTCAAGCTTTTAGCTTTTAGTTAAAGGGCGAAAGTATTAGGAACTTCAGTCAGCTCCCATCTACATCTCAAGTTGGTTATTCGGCCTCCTCGGATTTCCATGTGTTGTTTGAAGTCGCGCTAAGCTTCCTCCTCTTTACTCGTGACACCTTTCTGAAATCTAGTTGTATTATCCGTTGTGTCTTCGTGTAATATACGGAGCGTAAGTAAGCCTCTAATCTGTGTTTGCTCTTTGAAACACTAGTTAGATTTTTACTTAGCCTTTAGCTTTTTCTTCTACATTCAAAGTCTAGTTAAGCCCCCCAACGTTTTCCCATAGTGTTCGGAGATCAATGCAAATTATTGCTTCTTCCTATCTTCATATGTCATTTGGAGCCCTACTCAGCCCAATTATCTTTTCTTGTACCTTTCGAAAATCTAGTGACTACTCTCTTCTTGTATCATTCGGAGCTCAAGTATCAGCTTCTTTGTGTCCGCATGTGTCTTTTGATGCTCTCCTGATCTCTTCTGTTCTATCTTGTGCCTGTCTAAAGTCCAGCAAACGCGCAAAGTTTTCTTGTTCTTCCGCAATACTTCTGGGTACTATTCGGAGTTCGAGTAGGTTCCTAGTGTCTTTGTCTGTGTTTTGGAACCCTACCGAACTCACTAATATTTTGTTGTACCTGTCAAGAAGCTCCACTATGTCTCCTTATATTGTTCAATTGACCTTCCTTGTGTCGTCACTTTTGGTTTGGAGCCTAACTAAGTCCCTTTGCCGTTACTTGTTCCGAATGGGGGTAATCGTGGAACTTTGTTTCATTCGGCACGTAGGACATTGAGCCCACTCTAATCTTCTTGTATTGTTTGGAACCCTAGTGGAGCTTATTGTTCAAAATACCTCCAAGAAAAAGCGTTTAGTTGAGGGGCCCATCTCACTTGATCACGTGAACACCTGTAGGGACACGGAAAATCGAGCATCTGTCACGATCGTTGTGGTTACTATCAGTTCCAGAATAGCTTGATATGGGACTGGATATCTTGCGGGATATACGAGTCATCGGACGAATACGAGATTTCCATATGTTTAGGCCACCATATTGGAACAAGGCCGCCATTTTGGACATAGCGGTAATTTTAGTTGACACCTTGGACAGAATTGTTCCAAACAGTTCTCCGAAAAAGTGTATCAAGTACATCGCTCTAATTTAAAGTGAAAAAATGTACCAAGTACAGCTCTAACATGAAGTTTTCCCCATATTTTGCCGCGTAGCAGCACTACTGATACCCAATACCCATAGTATACAGGGTTTCCAGAAAATGGCGCAAAAGCTCTTGAGTACGTTATATAAAAAAATTATTCGACTTTTATCCTTGGAATAGTCAAGGGACGGCCGTTTGAACCCTTCTAGTCTTGTTAATTCAAAACATTTCACTTTACTGTTGACGGCATAGTTATGAGATATAAATAAGTATGTTCCACCACTGGATGTGTATTGTTTTTTTTTATTTGAAGGGTGAGTCAGAAACCAAAACAAATATTATTCGAAGGGCTAGTTTTTGACCCTTGGGGGCTTTAAAAATGAAAGTTGAAGATTTTTCCGATCACGACCTTTTCGGAATTCCCGGAAGGGTCCTCTACAACCTGTTGCAGAGCTTCTTCGCCATTTTCTGGACATCCTGCAGTAGAGCCAGGATCCAATTCACAGAGTCCAGACAAATAAATCCTAGACCTATTATCCATATTTTTTTCATAAGTAAGCAATTAAGCATACGTAAGTAGGCAGTCTTATGTGATGAGAATCCAACACGTGATAACGTGATAAGTTAACCGGAGAGCTACATGATTACCTGTCTGGTGGCCAATAATAATTGTATGTTTCGAATTGAATACGATAATGTTCTCACAACGTAAGAGGACACCAATTATTGTACACGAAGTTTGCCTAGACATGTGGATTATGGAAGTCTGCTTAACGTTCAAGTGAGGGTCGGCGCAAACCTCCCAACAGAAAACTGACCGCTTTGTTTTGCTCCAACTTTCCACAGCTCTCCAAGATCCTCAAAAGCAAACAACTGTCATAACCAATTATTAACCAGCGGCAGCGGCTTGATTGTTCAAGTTGAGGTTGGCTGTTATGACCGCGGCTTGTCAAATTTGGCAACCCAATTCGGTAATAGAAGGTTAAACCTATGCCGTCGCTCTTCGCTTCTGTTTTTCGACAGTCCCATTCGCGACAGCTCTAGGAAAGTCCATTGGCTTCGCGAATATTCTGGCAAGCTTCAGATTCCGGCTCCGCCGTCAATTATAAATGGTGTCTTATTCGCGCGTCGTGATCTCCACCGTATTCCCAACAGTACAATATACTTGCCGAATAATATCTACCTCATCAGATGATTGGGATAATGTGGGTTTAGCTGTTCGTGCGCTGGTAATTGGCGTGTTTTGTCTTGATTGCTACAAGTCTACAATAAGTGACAAAACTGGGTTTGGAGCCATTTGCATTCTTGCATTATTACAGGGATTTTTTTTTCGTGCTCTTGGCCTTGGATTTGGGTCCATTAGCCAAACGGGGATAATCATGCCTATATTCTGTAGCTCGTAACGAGCTCGTTATGTGCATGATATCTTTGTCTGTGTCTATGAATCTCCCATACTTCTTCCTCTGTCTATTTACGTTAACGAGTTGTTGCGAGGATACAGAATAGCCCTCAGTGGATAGATACAGGTTGTCTCAAAACTCGCGCCCCAGGGAACACTGGCATGTGCCGACAACAATAGGCTCCCAGAAAACGGAAGAAAAAATTTACTGCTGCTTGCATAAAGGAGTCATGAGTCTTTCGAATTTAACAATCCCGGAGGGTCAATTCGAGGTAAATTTGCAAAATTCAGCCGGTTGTTAAGTTTCGAAAGTAATACCAGCTGCCTGTCATTTTGCAATAAATGTTTGGCTCACTGTTAATAGAAGGAAACCTAGCAACTTGAAATTAAGGTATAACACACCTCAAATCTATAGGTCTCTGATTGGTTAAAGGGGAACTGTGGGTGAAATTTTGTGTCAATTTTAAAATTTATATAGCTGGGGGATGGCTTCAAGTGATTTTTAGTCAAAATCGCATCGAAAAATTCCAAGCCGTTACGAAGTTATCGTAAATTTTGTGGGCTGATTATGACGTCATACTGCGCACCGGAAAAGACAGGTCGGCAGGGCAAGGCACCACGCCAACAATGGGCTACTTGCCCAAATTTTTTTCATTGGCTTAATCGAAAGTATGGGCAAAAATATTGAACCCGTATTTTTTCTTTTTCCTAAATTCCCAAAATTGCGGCCGTAGTGTCTGTTTCAAAAATATATTTGTGACGTCACAAATATACTAAAAACTAAACAAACAGCACTGTTGGGTTGAAAACTCAAAAAACAGTTAGAGTGGCTTAACAATATTTGAAAAATACAGACAGAAAAATTTCACTGAAGATTCCCGACTTTTACCAACCTTTTGAAAAAAAGAATCGAAAAAAAAATCTTCCTCATTAATGGATATATTTCCCGGAAATTTTCAGGAAATACTATTCATTACTCTTGTTGATGATTGAAAGTGTTTCCAGTCAAATCTGTTTCATTGGCAAGTACCCCATTACTTGACCTTTATAAAATGAAACAAGCTTACCAAACGGTAGACGCAGATCATTTGACTTTAATTTCAAATCACGGTGAACCAAATTTCAGTAGATATTTTTAAAAACATAATTAAAGTGCGACTCTATCTGTCAATGAAATAAAGCGGCAACATGGCGAAATCGCGGAATGAAATTCGGCAGCTTGACAGAAGCTTGACAGTACAGGGAAGTCACAGTCTATCGTATAACCCTGAAAACTTCCGTCAGTGAAATCTGTTGGTGCATGAAAATAAGAGATCAGGTATACTTTTCGCTTCCACATAATAATGTAGTGAATAATTAAATGTATTTTAGGGCTGCTGCCGCTGATGGGACTTTTTTCTAATCGGTGGTACCTACAACCGACTACCGATTAGGGTCGGAATTTGAAAGAAGTGTATATCAGAATCCGTTCATATTTCTTTGAGTCAGCCACACCAGTGCGTTTTTATTGAAAATGGTCCTGGTCGTTCCTGACATCATGTTTCTGACCCTATAGCATTATCATTTTGGCCTGGTATACCTGATCTCTTATTTTCATGCACCAACAGATTTCACTGACGGAAGTTTTCAGGGTTATACGATAGACTGTGACTTCCCTATACTGTCAAGCTTCTGTCAAGCTGCCGAATTTCATTTCGCGATTTCGCCATGTTGCCGCTTTATTTTATTGACAGATAGAGTCGCACTTATATTAAGTTTTTAAAAATATCTACTGAAATTTAGTTCACCGTATACTTTGAAATTAAAGTCAAATGACCTGCGTCTACCGTTTGATAAACTTGTTCCATTTTATAAAGGTCTAGTAATTGTTGGCGTGGTGCCTTGCCCTGCCGACCTGTCCTTTCCGGTGCGCAGTATGACGTCATAATCAGCCCACAAAATTTACGATAACTTCGTAACGGCTTGGAATTTTTCGATGTGATTTTGACTAAAAATCAACTAAAGCCATCCCGCAGCTATATAAATTTTTAAAATTGACACAAAATTTACCCACAATCCCCCTTTAACTTGACTTTGTCTTTTTTCAAATACCATTTGCGGTACATTTTTTTCCCTCGGTATTACAGATCCGACTGCCGATGCCGTCTAGTTTTGCTTCATGTTCTCTGGGGCGCGAGTTTTGAGACACCCTGTATAAGGTATAGAATTTGATGAATGATGTCCAGATCTGGCACCAGTTACACTAAGTAAAATTCTCTACAGTCTATACCTTCATATATTATAATTTCGTGTCAACCGTATTGTCCCAGTTTCATTTGAGCACGATAGTACCCTGTCCGAATAAAAGCACTGTTCTCTTCAGTTGAGATCATGTCACACTTCTATAGAAAATTAGCTGCAAAAAAGTCAAGTCGACGATGGATTGATAAATATTGACAAATGGCCAAACGCTATGCATGTACAGAAAGTGCCAAATTTATAATTTATTAGTCACGGCGGCACCGCCGATCACTTTGACCTAGAATTCAAGCTTTGCTACCAAAAAAATACCACCCACGGATGCAGTTTCGACGTGTCTCGTGAAAAAATGCAACACTAACGCTCTTTCATATGCCAGCTCGCGACGCTGCATTCATTAAACTCAAAAGTTTAATTGGGTAGAAGAAACTATCGGGACAGGACAGGCCTGATCCATCACCGACACCAAGATACGGATCTAATTAAGACGCCGCCACGAGGAAAAATCCAGAGAGGACTTTCACTTTCACGCGTGAAAATCTGCATCCGGAAACGTACGGAGGTGCCTTGGTGAAAAGTGAGACCGGCGCGAGAAGAAGGCAAAAGTGGCGTGGGCGGCATCACTTGCGGTATACGTTATAGGTATATGCAAATTGGTGAATCCTCTGCCTTGCGATGACATATCGCCGGAGTTATTCAGACAATGGCTGGTGCCACACAGCTTGCGGGGAGTTCTCCTAATAGATGAGGAATCCGAACGATTTGTCATATGAGAAATTTCTCCGGTCCGGCACTGGGATCGGTCAAATCCGTCACTGATGCGCGCGGTCTGATCTGGTCTAGCCCGTACGTACTACCTTTGCGAGGTCGATTATCCAATTGAGGGGATTCGCGAACTTTCTGGCGGAGGATCTCGAAACACTTGAGGGCTTCAGGCGACAGTCCCAGCGCAAAAAGACGATTTGCATAAATACGGAATCATTCTACGACAAAAGAAAATCTAGAAAAATGTAGGTAGGTTTATCTGGATATTTTTTGCTGGTAGCAATTTCGATCTGATCTGATACAAAATTGACATTGACAACAATTTGTTAGATCATCAGAGATTGAAGGTAGGCAATACAATTTTAATTTTCAAGACTTTGGGATACTTTTTTGTTGTTGCCTTACGCAAGCACTTAAGCAAAAATGCCCGACGACAATATAACTAGGGCCAATGATTCAAAATTTTGGAATAACTGAACTTGTCTGCTGTCAAATTTAAAGGTCGGTAATTGAATCATCTCAAGTAGATGGCTATTATAGTCCGAAGGTTTGTGACATGAACCTTGCACTTGGTGACAAAATCACGAAAATTGGCGTAATGTCCCAAACGACCGTGCTCTTTCGATGAGGAGGAGAGCCTCGCGGATTTTTTCTCAGGGGGGGTGGGGGACGGGGAGCCTTGAAATTTGGAGGTGCCAGAGCCCCTACGAAACCACTTTTTATATTGCTATACTCAATAAAGAAGAAACGTATGACCCTATTATAAACGTCATTCTCCCGAAAATAGGTCTCGCGCGATTTCGACTTCATAAATGGAATAAGCTGATATGGAAATGTGGGAAAAAAATCAAACGCTCAAATTCCCCATGTTTTTGTAGGTAAAAAAAACACATTTTTCGTACTAGCCGAAGACTTCATTTTTCTAACAGTGTAGAACGATAACGACATGGTGACTCATGCTGTTAAAGCTCATGGTGGAGTCATTCGTTCCCTTTTCATTGGGCATAGCGATATTGAGAGGTGCTTTCGTAGGAGCTCCGGCAGAGGAGCTGGGCCCCCTCTGAGAAAAAATCTGCGAGGCGCTCCTTCTCAATCGAAAGACCACGGTCATTTGTACCATCCTATACAAATTTTTGTGCTTTTGTCATCCACCAAGTGCAAAGCTCTATTGATTTTTGGTCACTAACCTCCGGACTACTACACGGAGGCTCACGGGTATCATAAGAGTGGTCGGCAGTGCATGTCTTTGGTTGAACAATCATTCAGTCTTAAGTCGTAGAACCTCGTAACATCGTAACTCGTCTATCGAGTTACGAATCTCGTAACATCGTAAATCGAATCTCGTACAGAAACCAACCAATCCCTGAAGTATCCGATCTCGAGAGCATTCCAGTTGTGGTCCACCAAAATGGTCAGGTCAGTTTTTTAACCAGATTTCATTTCACAAATGTAGAGACCAAGGGGTGAATTCAGGTGGTGCTTTTTTTTTCTGGATTCTGTGCGAGGAGAAGAGAAGACGTCGAAAATCTATTGAAATGGACACTCAGATAATAATTATGAAGAAAAATTGTGAGATTGAAAAGTTGAAAAATATTTTGTTCCATAAACAGAATTCCTTGATTTGATGTAGGTATTGCAAAGTCGGTGGTGTTTTGGAATTGGAATTTGGAATTTTAAAGTTGAGGTGGGTGGGAGCGAAGTGGCTTGAGATAGGAAGTCGTCAATGTACCTACAATGTATGTTTTAGATGTCTCCCTCGGTATAAAAATCGACTTCTTTTTGCTCAAAGCAATCTTTACTAGGAATCGGAAGTTAATTACGGATGGATATAGGTTTCAAATAATCACCCGGTATACCGTTAAGCGGCGCTTTTAACAGAATACCTATTAGGCAACTGTAGCGAACCAGCATCAAAGCTCTGACATAATGTCGACTGTAATATTCTCTTTCAGAAATCAGAATCGAACGTGTTTCCATTGTCTTTTATACATATAAATGTGGACCTACTAGTAAATGTCTATAGACCTACTCTACCTATATACACTATCGGACAAAAGTAGAGAAACACTTAAAAAAAAGTACATAATTTCGGATTTCCAAAATCCTGACGATGACAATCTACTTCACAAGTTTTTTCTTGAAACTCATAGTAGGCTACTGTCACCAGTGACAGTCAGTTTCTTTCAACTCCTAACGTAGTAGTTAGAAAGAGCCTAATTTGCAAGTACATGCTAAGAAAGTGCGACAAAAGTAGAGCAAATTTTTCAGATTATTATATTATTTATTATTATAATCGATATATTATCCGAAAAATTAGTTACTGGAGTACAGGTAAGCTGGGAAATACCTTTTGGTTGCTTTCTTATCCTTTTTGACCCATTTTATGCAGGCTTGACGATGCCAAGAGGTATTCCTGTTTGCAAAGAACTCACCTCGGGTTCCACCAAAATTTTAAGAGCAGAATTAATCTTTCACGCTGATAGTTGCTATGCACCAGCCAATAGGATGGCCAGTTGCTTAGTTACTATCAGAGTGATAAAGTTATCACGTTGATAAAAGTTTGGTGGAACCCGAGGTTAAACAATTAGTGATCAACGCCTATTTGGCTGGTAAAACACAGACAGATATTTCAAAACAATTCGATATCTGATTTTTCAAATCTTGTCCTGGGAATTACAAGGATGAGACAGTAGGACTTCTAAAATAATGTTGCTCTGATACCTTAGTTAGAATAATTAACAGGTAGCTATCTGATATTTTGGTGAAAAAAAGATGTAAAGTTATTTATTTCTGTTGGAATCTGCATGATATCAAGAATTGCCACCACCCAACTTCAAATATTTACGTAGTGTTAAAGTGAAAAAATGGGAATTAGCGGTTTCGGGTTCTCAAGTGGCCAGCGTTAATTTATTGATAACTGGTGTCATGATGCGGTTGGGAATAAGAATGGGATATAGCTAACTTCCTGTTTCAGTTAGAACGAAATCGAAGCAGATCAGAGATCCTGCGGAAGTTCATAATTTCTATGACGAAGCAGAATTTTACCGAATACTTACAAGATACTTCTGAATAAAATTTAAAAAAAGGAAATTTTATCTATATGGTAACAGTAACCGCACCAACTTGAGTCATATCTACTATAGTTTCACGCAACAGCAAAAGATAAGAAGACATTATAAACGCCACCTGTTCTCGCAATAAAACTGCATGAGAGCTTTCAAGTCTCATTACTATTCGTCACTTTGCAGGTATTGACTCAGAGAAGTTCCACGACCTAAGAATTTTGATCTGGCGCCCGATTGAAACCCTATGGCCCGTCTCGACGTCGCGTTTTTCGACACACACCGAACACACACACACACACACCTGATCCTTCGATTCGAGAAGCCACAAGAAAGCAAAGCTGCTAAAGGTAATTGCTGGCCAGTTGTTATGCACTCTCCGTCTTTTCCAGTGTGTGCGAGTGTGTATGATATTATTGATGTGATGATGGCGAGTTATGTCTAAGAGCGGTTGCGTGATAAGGTAAATGGAGATAATCGTCGAGAGTATGTAATTGGGCGTTACATATGTATGAAAGGAGACAATCATGTCATATTAGTCCGTCTTAATGAAGCAGGTAATGGCAGGTTTGTATTCACGCAACCTATGCGACAGGGCGGGCTGCTCATTAGCGCTACGTTTCTGATCCTGCTGGCTGCTGGCCACTTCGGGGCCACACCGGTGTGCTATCTCCACGAGGGATGCTCGAGATGGACACGCCGGTCTCGAAACGGACACCGGTTGCTTGCCAGCCGCGTCGGTACATCTCTAGCCGGTAGTCCTGTTCTGTCCCCTGCTTAGACCTCGTATACACCGTGTTGATCTAATCGTCGGACACATCTGGAATGCGCACCCACGTCGAAGACGTCCTCCCCGTCCCATTTCACTTCATTATTCAATGTCATTTTCTTTTTGGTCCTCATTGCATTTATACGTCTACCGCCGCCGAAGACTCGACTCGTTCTCTTGGTCGTTCGTCTCTTGAGGTCAAGTTGGAGTAACTCGAGTGATTAATGAATGCAAACTGCTTTATTAAAACTTTTAGGTTTTTACCTCTCACCACAGACTGTGGTAAAATGTTCGAAAATTGCAATTCTCTTTGATCCCAAGGCTTCGAAAAAAGTGGTTTCCGAAAAATTATAGAAATAACTAAATATCCACGAGAAGGGCTTCTCGGTTTGAAGTTTGGTTTTTCACAAGAATGTTTTCTATCATTCAGTATAATCACTACTACAGCAACTTTCGTATTTCTTGGACAGTCCACCAGTTCTACTGTATGAAGTTTAGTGGTCTTGAATAGAAAAGCTCTTTTCTAATTAAGTACGGGAAGTAGGTCCTTATTTAGAATTATGAACTATGATAATAGCCACATTCCATTATACCTAACTAAGAAAAGTCTACAGGGTGTCTCAGAAGTGATGGATGAAAAAGAAACCATAGACTTCTTAAATGGTGTGAACAAATGTGCAATTTGTTTTCCGAAATTCGAAAAACTTTTCGAAAACTACTCAAACAGCTTGACACGCCAAGTTCTAATTTGACAGAGCAGTGAACTCGCTCACTGTCTACCTTCAAGTGAAATTTCAGAAGAATCCCGTCAGCAGTTCCAAAGTTGGGTGAGAGAAGTGACAAAAAACAAGAATCGAATTTTCAAAAAATAACTTGCCGATTACAACAGCATCCAAAGACTCCATGGTTGATTTTCCCGGCATCAATTTTGACACACCCTATAATAGTCTTAAGCATACAAGAAGAAGACCAAAAATTGCATGGGGGCAGAAGAAGGTTGAAAAGAAGAACTCATGAGATGAGATGACGGACAAGGTTTCTGGAACAAAATCAGATGGAAATGCTTTGTCAGCACTTTATGGTCCCACAAAGAGTGGGAGAACAAAGATAATAACCAGTTAGTAATCAGTATAGGCATAAGTATATTCTGGAAAACAAAATTGTGCTCCTATTTTAGGGGTCTGCATATATTATTATACTGGGACCTTTCAATAGGTTTCTGATGTGGCTGAAAACGTGGTTAGTATATTTTTGGCTATTTTTTTAAGACATGGGATTCTCTCAACAAGGAATGTACAGAAAATATGGAAATGCTTTGTCAGCACCTTCTAGTCCGGTGGTTAACCCTAACCGTCCCAATCTTGCACTTTTGAGGTATTTCAAAATTATGACCCAGTTTCAAGCATGAAAAATTGACCGAATCAAGAAAACACTCTGCATCTTGTATATAGGTACACTCCGCGCATGCTATGTAGGCATCCAATTGCCCCGGTCAAGTGTGTAGAGCGCAGCATCACACAAAAAAATTCTGATGGTGATCCAGGATTCACTACTTCACGTTCAATCGCACGCGGTACTTCCAAAGAACGGTTCAGGGTATGTTTTGCTGGGAGGACTTTAGTAACTTCGATTCAGAACATTCAAAAAACTCTGTTTAAACTTGATGTTGAAAATTTCTTTTTCGTTGAAATGCCCCTCTTCAAGAAGATACACCATCAAGATTTTGACTCCATAAACGAAGTCAGCGGATGCGAATTCGTGAAAATCACCGTGTTGCATATCTCCTCATTAATTTTTTGCAGGTGAAAATGAAATGAAACCATCAGTTTTTGTGATCTGCCAAAGAACTATTTTTCATGTTAAAAAATTTCCGGGACAAGTCAATAAACGCCATCAAAGTTTACGATATAAGTATTCATGAGTTTCCTTTTTATTATTAAAACGATACTGATAAGGTTTGGTAGAAGTTTTAAAACCTTCAACTTTCAAGAGCCCCCGAGCCCCTTTCCGGTAAAAATTCGGCTTGGCTTCACCTCTTATCTGAAAGAGGGGCTCATTCTGAGTATGTGTATCAAATTTCATGCTTTCATCATCATTTGCAAGACTCATTCCGATTTTGGCTCTTAGCACCCGCACTAAATTGCAGTTAGCTATGAAAAAGTAAGTATGACAAAGTGAAAACGTAATATATCCGCGACTTAATCCAAATTACGTTCTTGATGCGTTTGTCCAGGCAACACGTTGTACGTTTCCGCTTCCACAGATGGCTCCAATTCATAATTCCCAAAAAACACCTGGTATTTGTGAAAACTAATTAAATACAAGTACATCTTGAAAGTAACTCCTGATTTGGATACCTGGATTTTATACAATCATTGATCTCGTTACGTGTTCAAACAAGAATTTGGAAAATTTGGGCGAAAACAATTATTTCATAATATTACGATAATAATGCACGCAGGTGAATAAGTAATGACGAAGCGCCAATAAATAAAAATGACAAAATTTAGTTCCCATACACCGTGGAATTTATTGTGTTTTGTTATCAGACCGTGCTTTATGTTGGGATTTCAGTCTGCTCTCTGATAAGAGAAATAGATTTTTTTAACATTATTTGGATGTAATGCCACTTGTGAAAATGCATTCAGAGCGTTATCTGTTCCCATACACCGTGGAATTTATTGTGTTTTGTTATCAGACCGTGCTTTATGTTGGGATTTCAGTCTGCTCTCTGATAAGAGAAATAGATTTTTTTAACATTATTTGGATGTAATGCCACTTGTGAAAATGCATTCAGAGCGTTATCTTTTTCGTAGAATTGTATGGCGAATTCTTTGGAAACTTCGTTAGGGTTCATTTTTTTCCTTTTTCCATTTAGGAATGTCTATATGATTTTCGTAGGTTAATGCAATAAAAAGATATGAATAATAGTCGTAGGTATACATCCAACTTGTTCGACTCTCTTAAATTTTATCATCGGGATGAATTTCAACTTACGCCTTTATTTTGAGTGAAATTTCCTATTCGCCTAATAGCTGCGTTGGTTGAAATTCTCTATTACTTGAAATCGCAAAATCCTTCTTTTCTGTAAAACATTGCTCTGTTCTCTCTGAATACCTTGTTGTTTTGACGAAGAAAGTAATAATAATAATGACTCCAATAAAGAGGTTTCAAATATCTTATGGGCGATGAAAATCTCGAGTTCAGACTAATTATCTGGCGACAAGAAAGAACGCCCCGACCACTGGCCGTCTTGTTGCTTTAGCAACAGAATCAAAGTAAGAAAAGTTCCTCAACTGTTATTGTCTTGAAACCGATTCAATAGGAATCATAGATTACACGGAACCGAACTCTAAAAAACTAAACAATCCTAAAAAAAATTGTAACTCAACCATAGTCAAGTGTATTGTTACGAGCGGCGATTCCGTGCATTCTGGTAAACACGCGATCTTTCTGGATTCTTCCATCTATCATTATGTGGCGGTGTAGATACAACTGCGGAGCTCTGGACATCTCCAGAAGTATGCGCGATGGCTCTGCATTGGGAACCTTTGACGCTCGATCGAGACACATCTGTCCATTTTGGCGGAGGTGCAGACATTCCGGAGCACACGGGAAGCACGCGAAAGGTGTGTAATTATTCAGGAGTGGTCTAGAATCCATGGCTCTGATACGGAATAGCGCTGGTCAAAACAGCGTTCCAATAATAGCGCCGTGACAAAAAAGCGCCGGTCAAAATAGCGTCGCGTCGAAAAAGCTCTGGACATAAAAGCGCCGGGACAAAACACCGCCCCGACACGATAGCGCTTTTCGCTTTTTTATGAGAAATATCGCTACGACAAAATAGCGCCGAATTGTTACCGAGGTAGGTTTTTCTGGCGTCAGTTGTTGACAAAAGTATAAAATATCTGTGGCGAAAGATCCAACAAAAGGGGTTGACGTAAGCTGATCGCGAAAATGAAAAGACGACATGAACCAAATTGTTGAGTTAATGATGCACAACTGATTATTGTTTGTAAGATGTGATTTTCATGAGTTTCACGATATCCTTCATATTATATGTAGGTACTTACCTACTACCTATACTATAACTATTCATACAGGGAGCTGAGCAGGGACACAGGTAATTGGTAATTGAAAATGATTTGCTTACTTCAAAACAAAACGCCTTCGTCTGAGTACAATGATTTTTTAATACGTTCACTGCCAAGCATATTTTTGAAAAAAGTCCCCCCTCCCCCAGGCCGCTCAAGAAAACAATACTAACCGTCGAGGTACATCTGCGAGTCATGCTTGTCCCATGTAATGCACGGCGACCGTCAGTTGGACCAGCGGTCAGCGGTGCATACGGACACATCGAGCCACAAAGAATGCTGGGCCCATCGGACCAGCGTGGCAGTGAACGTGTTGAGGGTGTTAAGCTCGGTGTTAAGGCTTTTTGAGCTGCTTTTTTGTTGCAGCGCTATTATTCATGGCGCTATTCCGTACGGGGCCATTTTTTCACAACGCTATTTTTTACAGCGCTATATTGAAATGGCGCCATTTACTACGGTGCTTTCTTGTCGCGACGCTATTTTTGTCGGCGCTTTTTTGTCGCGACGTTATTTTTGTCAGCGCTTTTTTGTCGCGACGCTATTTTTGTCGGCGCTTATTTGTCGCGACGCTATTTTTCCTGGCGCTTTTTTGTTACAGCGCTATTTTGGTAGCGCTTTTTTGACCGACGCTGTTTTGACCAGCGCTATTCCGTATCAGAGCCAGAATCCATATGCCGGATCACTATGGAAACTGCTGGAGAATGCATGGAACATTCGAGATGAATTGGTCGGACCTATATAAGGCATCAATTGTCGTCTCACGACCAGTATTGAATTGGAATGTGAAGTGGTAGCGAGCGGATAGAAGCGAAGTACTTGCGATATATTCCCAAGTAGATAACTGTTGTCATGTATTTATTGTAGTAAGCTGTAATAAACAGTGTGTGTTTAAAACGATCGTCTCACTTATATTCGAACCCGTACGCGAAATACGTAACAGTATAGGCACAATGCATCAGAGTTCGCTGTTTCAAATGATTTCGACCATAAGAGAGGCCTTTCCGCAACTTTGAAAACTTGAAGCGTTTGATGGGGAAAGGTGGAAAACTTCGGCTGCTGAATAAACCTTTTTTTTTCTTCTTTCGTTGCTTCGCCTTTCGCCAAATTTGATTCCATCGGGTATAGTTTTTGAGTTATTGAGTTAAACATTGAACCGTTGCTTCAAACTATTCTGAATACAGTTTTTTGAAGACATTCAAATGACATACTACATAGGTACTTACCACAAGTTATGAGCTCCGTGAAGCTTTTGTCATCTGTCGAGTAGTCACACTTCTGTTCGACAGATGACAATCTAAAAATATCAGCTCATTCCATAATAAAACCATGGCTGCATACCTATTGGTGTGGCCGCGTGGTGTGATATCAATTGTGTTGTTTATACCGAGAGTTCATAAATTAAATGGGTCAAGGGTGCCTGTGAATTCAAAAACGTCTGTCGAAACTAGCGTAATCTTTTTGTAATAAATTTGTCAAACTTTGACAAGTTACGTCCCATATTATTGATCTCTGATCTGCCATAAGTGCACAAGAATACTTCAAGTTCGAAAATACTCCTCGATCATGTAGGTTTTGTGCCCTGTCATGAAAACCACATTCAAAATGTTCTGAAAACGAAAACTGCGACTGGTTTGACAAATTACGATAACCAAAAAATTACAGACATCAAATGAACGATGCTAGTTCCGACAGATGTTTTTAAAGTCACAGGCACCCTTGACCCATTTAATTAATGAACGCTCGGTAGTAAAGGGGAAACTCTGCTAAACCCGAAGTGGGCGAAGGCACGTTGTCAAGACAACGAGTACAACAAAAGAAGAACAACTTCTGCAATATATTTTTAAACACCGCGCGCGCCAAAATTACAATCTGCGAAATTCCCTCTAAAATAAGGACCCCTCTTCTTCTACAAGTAGCCCAGCGTATTATTGTCCTCAGACAGACCATCGCTGGTCCTTTGAGCCGGGATCCGTCATCCAGGAAATGGATCTCCATCTACAGTCTACCATCAAAGGACTACAAGTACCGTATGATCAATATCTCTCCTCCTCTAGGCAGGCTGTGGTCTGGTCATTTGCAGGCAAACGTGGCTGATTTTGACCAGGCCACAGCCTGCCTAGAGGAGGAACGTTTTTGATCATACGGTACTAAGTAAGAGGAAAAGGAACAACTCAAGAAGACAAGAAGACGACACTACGGATCAAGTGAAGAATTACTGCGTCGAGCTATTATCGTCAGTTGGAAGAAAGAAGACCCAAGTGGCGAGAGGAGCGGCAGTAAAGAATAGAGAGGATTCGTCCGTGGAGAGTCGAAAAAAGTTGAAATGGAAAAACTATGGCGGCTTTACAGAACTTCGTATGTCGCCGGCGACAGTACCCCACCCCTTTTCTAAAATCTGGCGACATCAACTGTAGTTGAATAATTTGAACGACACGACGACAGAAACCCGTGTCGCGAGAATGATAGGAGGGAGGTAGAGGAATACAGCCAGATCGAATCCTATTGGCCAGCGACACTGTCGCCGGCGACATACAAAATTCTGTAAAGCCGCCATTAGAGGGAAAAGTCACATTTTCTCAAAAACGTCACTGTCAAAGCGCGCAGAAAAGAACGAGCAGAAGGCAGAACAACAGCTCAGCTGAGCACGAGCAGGCAGTGCCGTCTTTAGGCATGGGCCCGAAGGGCCTATGCCCAGGGCCCTGGCTTTTTTGGGGGCTCCCAAAGCCCCCTTGAATTTCCAAAAGTAAAGACTATTTTTGTAAAAAATGTTGTTCTCATATCCCGTTTACGACGTTTATTGATTTATTTGATTTTCTGAGCTGATTGTCTGCCTCCCTTTACCTCCCAAGAGTTCACGACGCTCTATCCCACTAATAATCAAGAAAAGACTGGTTTTCTGTCAAAAATTGTGACAACGCGGAATTTTTATAAAAAAAAAATTGTTGAATAATAACCTGCAGCGGTAAAGCTCGCCCCACTCACGTGCTTTTTTTCACAAACATTTATAAAGGGGCCCCTCACTGCCTTGAGCCCGGAGCCCCATTTGTTCAAAAGACGGCACTAAGCAGCAACTAAAACGAGCGAAAAGAGTTTATGCCCCTCAATTTAAAAGGCAGGCCCTAGAGGCCAGTTGAAATCTCATTTATTGTTCGAATACTGAGAAGTTCATAATGTCCCAGAATATTCGACGATCGGAACGCGAGAATGCAGGAAGACCCCCTAGACACTATGGAGAGTGGACCAGGGAGCAGCAGATTGCTGCAGCGGAGCAGCTTATGGACGATGATGTGGATTCTCACCGAGGAAAACCACAAGAATTGGAGAACCGTCCTGCGAACAAACCGATGGGGACGTCGAAGAGAGCTGAGGAAGATGGGGTAAACAGTGCACCTGACAAACGTTTGCGGGGCAACACAATTGATTGATAGGGCAGGTGGGAAAAGTAGAACCACTGGTAGAAGGTCGACGCTACGTGAAATTCATGAAGCTGAACTAGCTGAAAGAAGCGCTTGAAGGAGGCTTAAGCTGTAGAAGAAAAAGAAATGCTGACGCAAAAGCTGAAGAAGAATTTAGACAAGAAGTATTAGCAAGAGAACGAGAATTTTTTAGAAGAAGGAGTTTTGAATTTTTAGCAACACTGACGACTAAGCTTGAGCAGTAGAATTCTCGCATAATTATTGTATAATAATTGTATAATTCCGATTGAGAGTCTTTTAGGAGTTGTCCGGCGTTGCGGTTTCTTTCAATCGCGACAGCACACAGGAATACTATGGAAATGACGTATTTTCTTGGCAAATAAGAAATTTTTATCTAGGCGCTAGTGGACGATTGCATAACAAATTTTCTTGGGAAAAGTGATGCCCTTCCGCCGGGAGAACTTGATCGCAAACCGGCGTCCTTCCATCAATGGGGAATTTTATTTGTTGTTGTCTTGATTCGAAGTGATAATATGCTCAATAATTTCAAGCATCATGATCTAAGAGAGCATCCGGAAAATAAAGGTATGTAAGTATTGTAAGTACTCACTAGACGGAAAAAGTACTGCGCGCGTGGAAATACCAGACTTTTACTCTGATTATCATTGTTGTGATTATTAATCCTTGCGCGAGGAGTTTTCCGTTCTTATTCCGGTTATTGGCTGCAGGCTACCGGTGCAAGTACTATGGAGGATGTGGTATGGGAATCTGTGAATCTGTCCATACTGTCCAGGTCCAGGCCTCTACTTCTAAAAATAGTGAGTTTTTCTAGATAACGAGTGATTTCGAGTGCCTTGGTTTCATATAAAGATAGCCAAGTTCTTTAACTAGACGTTGAGAGATCATTCTATACGTGTGACTCGAGAAATTTCTTGATCACTTCAATTCGTTCGGCATACAGATAATGCTATAAAAAAAATCAACAATCAACTGGAGAGCCAGCTTCGTCTGTGGCAATAACGGCTTCGAAAATCTGCCCATTGTACTACATAATACCAGTGCTAAAATATCCAAAATAGAAATGATTTTACAATGCACTTAGCTTATGTTGATGTTTTAATTACTCAACCATTGATTATTTAAATGAGTTCAAGAGAGCCAAACTAAATAATTCCTCTGCGGTCGGAACTGTAAAAATGACGGAAAGTCCAGCTCTAATTACCAATGCAAATAGAGACGACGACGGTGTGAATTGTAATTGCTATCTAGTTTTCACATTGTACCAACACCACTCGAGCAGTGTTATTCCGAACGCAGTCCGGCATCACACCACGCTCGTATGAGTTTGCCGTAGTAGTATGTCTATATCGCCGCAACAATAAAATTAAATGTGGTATTAATTGCTTTCAATGCTGCACGTAAATATAGGTGTTGGACAATAATAATCTCGTCGGGCAATAATTTATCGCATATTATAGGCTTTTGCTTGGGATTTTTTCGCATTTCCAATTGCTGCTCACCTCCAGAATGCAACGCAACAGGTGGTTGCGGAGGTCTGGAACGGGGGCACATAGCGTCGGTATGCTCGTGTAAGTAGGTACTTCCTATCAAGAAATAATCGCACAGGGATCTCTTCCGGACTATTTTTTTCAACGTGCTGCCCTGAACTTGGAGGAGTATACCTACCTGCACAAAGCTCCTACAACTTGAGGTTGTCCCCTCAAAATGTAGTTTTTCTTGTTGCATCAGTGCCATCGTTATTTTACTGCTTCGGAAGAAAAACTGGAGAAAATGGGTCTCTGAAATTGCATTGTCTAGTCAAACAGGTATAGCTTTTTGCTTTTTTTGTTGCTAAAATTGTTCCAAAATATGCATATTCACAAAATAATTATTGAAATCAAGATTTTAATGAACATTCCGTTGTTGGTTTCCAACAAGGCGACCCTTTAAGGCCGGCTGTTTTCAATTTGTGCATCCAACCTTACATCACAAATCTCAAATCCGAATTAAACGTTTGGTATTTAGATGACGGTTTACCGTGTGGCACCAAAAAAGCAGTTTTGAGGGGTTTCTGATGCGACTGAAAAAGTTGTTGACTGGAATCGGTTTCTTTTTCTTTTTTCTTCAAGTAGAAACGCCTCCAAAGAGCAAATGTACGGGCAATGCTAATGAATTTCAATTTTTTTATTTCGATTCTTGAAAATTTGAAAACTAGATAGCAACGCACATACATCTTACTTCAAGGAAGTCGCATGCCAAATTTGAACTATTTATTTTCAAAAAAAGGCATTAAAAATGATTTCTGGTAGACATGAAAAAATGAATTAGTAGAAAACATTTTTTGTACCTTTTTTTGAAAATAGAAACTACAAATTTGACATGCCACTTTCTTGAATGAAGATGTATGTGCGTTGCTATCTAGTTTTCAAATTTTCAAAAATCAAAATCAAAAATTTGTACATTGCCCGTACATTTTATCTTTGGAGAATTTTCTACTTGAAGAGAAAATAAAATAAAATCGATTCCCTTCAACCACTTTTTTGGTCGCATCAGAAACCCCTCAAGTGATTTGTCTTTAATAATTGAAAATTTTGAAAAGATTGGTCTTCAAATGAACTTCAACAAATGTGAGATATATTTCTGCAACGATCTGGTTTGTGCTGACAATACTCAAATCATAAACGAGTTTGCTACGCTGTCTCCTGGTAAAGTTGACACTACCGATGATTTTCTTTCATTTCTCGGTGCTTTTTTAACATACAACTCTTTATTAGGTGTGGCTAACAATCTCTTGGAAAAAAATCTCAATTTTAACGGAGAATCTTAATTCTCGGAATCCCCACATGGGTTTCTTCCTATTGAAAAACTGCTACTGGTCTCCTAAATTGAATTATTTCTTACGCAGCTGCCCTTTTTACAATTTTGAAAATTTCTGTGAACCTCTCGACAATTTATTGAAATTTACACTGGAAAAAATGTTCATCAGTCAAAAAAATGTTACAAAAAATGTAACATCAGAATCTCTTACAATGGATTGCGACAGTTATCCCTGCCTGTGAGCTTAGGTGGCTGAGGCATTCGATCGATGAAAGAAGTAGCCCTTCCTGCTTTCCTTGCCTCAGTGAATATGTATTATCAATTTCAGAAGTCTGGATGTTTGTGCTGTCTATTTTGCAATATTTCAATATATTGTACGCTACTAAATAAAGGCAACAACTCCTATGACCAATGTGAGCCGAGAAGGAGAAAAACATTTTTTTTTATAATCAGTTTCACGGCTTTCGAATTAGAGCAAGCTATATGAAAAAATTGTGTTGTGTTGGTACGAATGATACGATGACAAGTGGATGCCAGCCAGTTGTCTACACGTGCAATTTTCAATATGACACCGGGTCGAGGTATCATGTACGCGAAGGTGGAAATTTTTAAGCATATGCCAGGAATCGTGAGGTTTTTTTTGCAGTGCTTTGCAAGGTGGAGGATGAGAGACATTGTCTTTACTGGTTGGTGGGTCTCCGCCAAGGTTGTTAGGTTTTTGGCGGCTACTAATGAATGATGTCGAAGATCGGCAGGATGCTACTCGAATGAAAAAGCCCACCACCCAAAAGGTTACATCATCTGAGGCACATCACTGGAGTAGTGAGTTCTAGGTACCTACCGTAGCTCTAGCTCCACCTATCATGCCTACTGCAACAGCAAGCAAGGTATGAAGACACAATATGCTGGCAGACAATGTGGTGTAGGTACCTACCTACTCACGCTCCAATTGTCTCGTCTCCGTACAGTTAAACTCCATGAGGTATTGTCCTACTATCCATATTGTTCATCTCAAGAATACGTTTCCTCTTGGGCAGTGGGTTTTTCCTTTTTACATTCCATTTGTTCACGCGTCATCACAGACTTTTGGCATAATTTTCTCAGTGTCCGGCAAAAACCCAATAGCCTTGGCGGAGACTCACCAACCAGTGAAGACAATGTCTCTTATCGTCCACACTGCAAATCACTTGAAGGAAACTGACAATTCCTCGCAAGTTCTCGAAAATTATCACTTTTTGCGCACACTCCCCGAGACGGTGACAATGTCACTTTGAAAATTTCACATGAAAACAGCTAGCTGCCAACAAGTTGTCAACGTGCCATTCATACCAACGCAACCAATTTTTTCCATTGCTTGCTCTGATGCAGAAAGTCTTGAAATTGATTATAGCAGTTCAACTCTCATCGGCACAATTATTAATCCGTCTCTGAAAGATTTAAAGGTTGGATGTTGTTCAGAAGCACTTCATAAATGGAACATGGCTAACCCGGAATCACCAACACCTAATACCTCATCCTCTCAAAAGAGCTGGGAT
The DNA here is from genome assembly GCA_949128115.1 of Anaspis maculata. Classification (NCBI taxonomy): domain Eukaryota; kingdom Metazoa; phylum Arthropoda; class Insecta; order Coleoptera; family Scraptiidae; genus Anaspis; species Anaspis maculata. The sequence continues at coordinate 34,501,527 of OX421962.1, read as the reverse complement.
ATGGTTACGGTAAGGAATATCTACGATACGTTACTCTCCACTGCCAACGAAGGACCCGACAAAGCCATTCTGTTCGCAGTTGCTCAACCTGAATCTGGCGCATGGTTGAATGTTTCACCATCTTCCAATCTCGGAAGATGTCTGACAAGACTGCTAGACAAGCAAAGTCTGTAAATCGCAATAGCCTTGAACAGCCGTAGTGAAATCTGCCAACCACATACATGCGTGTTTGACAAGTTTGGACATCACGGTTTGTCCTGTCAGCGAAGCGCGGGAAGACTTTACCGCCACAATGCTCTTAACAGTCTCTTAAAACGAACTCTGGCTTCGGTAAAAATCCCAAGTCTTTTGGAACCCAATGGTCTGTTCCGAGACGACGGGAAGCGTCCAGATGGTATGTCCCTGATACCGTGGAAGAGAGGTAGAGGTATGAATTGGTGTGGGATGTCACTTGTGTTGACACGGTTGCTCCAACACACGCACATGTGGTGCGTTCGGCTTGGCTGTTCGGGTGACTCCTTTTTACCCCGAACACTCTAAATCGTTCGGGTATGGCCAAATGGAGTGAAGAGAGTTAACTCGGTAGCGTTCGGGTTGCGTAGAGTGGAGTGCATCGAGCTCACTCTACGTGCACCACCTATTCACGCGGGACGGATGGAGCTTGGGATGGAGTTGTTTGTTTGAGAGGTTACGTTTTGTTGCGTTCGGTCATTTTTTGGTACTGTCGGCTGTCGCCGTCATATCACCATGGGTAATAACTCAAAGGAATCAAAGGAAAATCACCCAAGCAAAATTTCATGTCGTTTTATTTCGATGTGTATACCGACTTCACTTCCCCCTTTCTCAGTACTTACCATCAAGTGGGTACCTCTTCTCTCATTTCACTTTTCAGTTGCCATTCGGCTATCACAGCTCATACCTCATACCAGAGGGGCTCATACGTTTAGTCCGGTGGATTAGCGCCAAAAAATGCCTAAACTATGCATTTTATGATAAAGCAAAGGGCTTCTGGATTTACGTCCTTGAGATTTAACTTGACAATTCCAGAATTGGCGCCAACGAGTTTAGTGTGGCAGGCGACCTCAGGAGCCATCCGCAAGTATGGAAGAACAAAAATTTCGTTGCCGTTATTTAGAAGCCCGAAAACGATCACAAATTATTAATTTATACCGTGTTGCAGCCTTTCTTGTTGGAAGCAGTCCTATTTGTGTTGCTTGTGGAGTTAGTATCGAAATCAAGCATGTTGATGGCCTGTTCTTGAGGAACAATTGATTTTTCTTTTAGTTTGATAGAGCAGTGAGCATCTTACACATTTCGTGAGACTTTTATTCTGATTTCTATTCTTGTTCATTAGCAATCATTAATTCCATAATATACAGGGTGTTCCGCGACACTACAACTCTTTTTTTGGGGTGGATCTTTTTGCAGTGATCTCAAAAAAAACTTTTCATTGTCAATTTTCATGGAGATTCCAAAATATTAGTTACCCATCTATAATTTTCTGCCTAAATTGTCATGTACAGGGTGTTACAGATTGTTCACGGCCTGTAGGTTACAGGGTGTTACAGATTGTCGACAGCCTCCAGGTAGGCTATTACATATCCCTAATACCTTTTGGATGCTATTCGATGTAGATGTGATGATAACTCATGTGCACTATGAGGATGTGCTCAATGTATCTATGTGAACAATGCCATGGTGCACATCGAGGTGCACATATGTATCCCAAAATGTGCTCATGGGCACTTTTCTACCAGGGAATTAGACTCATGGAGTGTGATTTGGTTGGTTACTCAATGGAACATCATGAATTTATCTTTTCCTTGTCAAAAAGAAAAAACAGGATTCTCAACCCCAACAAAAGAATGTGTTTTTTTCAAGTTTGGAGAACGGAACGAACACGGCGACAATTGCTACCAACATTTCTAAAAGACTCATAAGCTTCCTATATGGCACATGACGATACTCAATGGTCGTTTTGTGGATGTTCTTGTATCTTCAAAGTTTGAAGTTTGATTCGCCTCCTTATTGACAAAATTTCAAGTGCGGCGGGTCAAATGATGCCTATTGGTATAAGGTTTGTACATTCGTTGCCCTAACCCAAAATGCAGAATCGATGTATCCTTGGATCGCATTACTCGGTATTTCGATTCGGGAAAAAATCATGGAAAATATCAAAGTTTTTACTGCAGGTTTATTAATTTTCGAAGGCATCTGGAATCGAAATTGTTATATATTGTATTAGTTTCAGATCTCTTGATAATGAAAAACATACACTGGATTTGTCTTTTGTTCTCACAAGATGATTAGAAGGATTTGTTCCGAAAGTTATTTTATGTCAACTTTGAACACTGTAATTGACGCACCCTCACACGAAAAGTCATAGTGTGCATGCGATACAGCTCCAATATCATGTTTGTTGGTTTTATAAGGAGCAACAATTTTTCCTCTGCAAGAAAAAGTTGGAAACCGTACAATAGAGTCTTTATTTATGACGCAACACGTTTTTAAATTGAAGCATGCGTCACTTATCAGGTGCCGTGTTGACGCAAAACCGGCCTCGCGACCAGACACTTCTATGAGCTTGTAAAGATGAGAAGCATATCTAATCTATCTTTTTCAGTTGAAGAAAAGTTGAAAGTAACTGAATATGTAAGAATAAATGGAATGCTTATGGTGAGGAGTGAAAACCATGAGGTTAAAGTTGAATATCAAAAAAGCGTGTTTTTTTGTAAAAACTTGTTCAAACATGTTTCTAACGTAATTTGAACACTTTATTCGAACTCAGAATGTCGATTTTAGTCGAAAATGATACCAAACTTCTTCATATTTGTCCAGGATTGATGAAAACCGTAAATCGCCTTCAAAGACAAAAATGCCTTCTCCTCAGCCCCCTTACGTGATTAGCATTGACATATTTTGTCAATTCCTCCCCATAGGGTATCAGCGCATCGAAGTATGATGTATTTGGGTGCCTTCGAGGAACATGGAAGATTTTGGTTCTTTTACAGCTCTGGATGGCTCCTGAGGTCACCTGCCACTTCAAACTCGTTGGCGCCATTTCTGGAATTGTCAAGTTCAGTCTCAAGAATGTAAATCCAGAAGCCCTTTGCTTTATCACAAAATGCATAGTTTAGGCGCTAATCCACCGCACTAGTTGGCAGAAATTGCCTTATAATCTTAATGGACTTGACAGTGACAGGCGACTGGGTGATAGGGAGCGTTTGGCTTGTTCTTGCCCCGTTCACTCCACAATCACGTGACCCAAACTCCAACTCCACTCCACTCGTTCCACTCCAAACCAAGCCGAACGCAGCAATGGTAGCTGTATATGAACGCTGGCTACGCTGCACAGTCAGCAGAACAACTCAAGCACAAGAAGTTGCCAAAATCAAGAAGGACCATGAGTTCGCTGGTATTACTGTTGAAACTTTTGGACCTTGGAGTCCTGACACCAAAGCAATAATCAGTAGTAATATAGCAAGTGCAATGAAAATTATCGATAATTTTTGGAAAATGTGCACGAATGCAAGTTTAGTTGAGGAAGAGCACGAGTACACGTAGTGCACGGGTGCCTTTTCCAGTTTAACTTGCATGAGTGAAGATTTGTCAAAAATTATAGATGCATTTCCATTGCACGAGTTATATTCTATCAGAAAATTTCAAGAATCAAAAAATCTTTCATGCTTATGACATTATGTCAACTGGTCACTCTAGTCATTGTCGTCAGGGAATGACTACCTACGACCAAAGAAATTAACACGGAGTCGCATGGTTCCTTGGGTGATGCACCTACTATACAGACGAATTTGTGGAAAAATTGGCCTACATTGCCAAGCTGTTGCAGCACAGGACTCCGTTTTTATGTGGTCCAAGGAATTATATTGGCGACATATATTCGCAATTAGTGCTTCCCAAGAAAAGAGTGGAGGAGGTCCTGAGGTGCACGATGGCACTACTGTAAGACATATGTATTTGATTTTATGTTATTTGCTGTTGATCTTAGTATAGAAACAAAAAAAATCATCGATTTCATGCACTTGTGCAAATTATCGCCTAATTCAAATCTGATTGGTTCAAACAACATTAGAAAACTGTCACTGCCATTGTTAGAATATCAGATTTGACAAATGAATGAAATTTTCAACGACATTGAAAATTGCTGTCAGAAGAGTCATCAGCACATAAATCAAGCTTTCGTGATGCAGCGAATGCGCCCCACTATCCAGCGTAGAAACGCTATCAGGGTCATGGGCACATCACCTCTGACAGACAATTTGGACGAGATTTTTCCTTTTCTTCAGCATTTTTTTTTTCTTTTTTTCGTATCTATCATATTTATACACTACGATATATTTATATACTGGACTATAATAATGATAATAAATGAAAAAAAATCATAAAATATCTCCTTTTCCTCTTTGTATTCGGAGTCTTATTTCGTCTAAACTGTAGAAAAATTCTTTCGATATACGGCTCCTCCTCCGGTTGTGCATCAGGTTTGTGGCTTACCCGCAAGTCGAAGTCTTCAAAGAATATCCTATACTGTGTAACTCCCTCTATCGATGATTACTTTTATGGATACCTAATGAGATTTGTATTGCGAATCAAAACGATTTCAAGTAAGGAGACGTGGTTCTCATTTGCATATCGACTGTATATGCTTCAGACATTGCGGAAATATGTCGATATCCTTTTACAACAATTTCGGTGCATGTACCTATTTTCCAGAGCGATTGCCGACCCCACAGTCGCCGTGGGAGTGCAGCAGGATAAAAGTGATTATCTTCGCTGCAGGATTTTCCATTGGGCTCTGTGCTGGGTTTCGAATGCCTCGATTCTCCTCGGTTGCATGATAAATTCTCCACAAGCCCGCGCCGGTGTATGCAAATCAGGCATATCAGGTGTGAGAAACGCCGGTGGAGTGCGCGCATTTTATGAATGGCAAGCACACACACTGTACGAGAGTTGGGCGTTTTACGCATTTTCGCACAAACACCTATACCGACCTACGAAAAGGAAAAACCGAATTTTTCCGCTTGTCTAGCTGATTGCAGGACGGGGCCCAGCGCGGCCCCCGCTCGGAAAAAATCCCATGCGATTGACGTCGATTATGTCATCTGATAATAACAACAACAATATTATAACTGAAAGAACGCACAGACAATAAGGAACTAATAAATGTAGGTATGTAAAATAAGTGCCTCATTTTCTGAGCAATTAAACATAAACTGGGAGATAAGAGCCCCAGGTGTGATTCACGGTCGGGCGAGGTGTTTCCCCTTGCTGCTGGCTGCGCTACTCGACTCGATCGAGTGACAATAATTGCAAAACTAATTGTTTCATTTGGCTGATGAGATCGGACGACAGAGATAATAATCATTTTGGAGGAGCGTTTGATTGCATTACTTTGCATCATTTTTGTTATCAAACAAACAAAACGGGTTGCGTGTGACGACCTGTTTCATCAAATTTCGCCAAAATTTGCATAATGATCAGGAAAAATATTCAATCGATTTTGTCTGTATTTGAGTATGCCCACTTGATACTAGCACTTTACGCATACAGAACTTGAAAAATCCAGTATCAAAGAGTGGGCATGAGGATATAAACTACGCAACATTGAATACGACACACCGAAAATTTTGACCCTTTTCAAATTGGGGTAACTCCTAATAGTCCCAATTGTCTTGAACAATTTGGAATCCGTTTGTGGCGTTGCTTAGCCCAATCTTCTAACAGTCTATAAATAATGTATAAGAAACTCAATGCAACTTGAGTGAAGTTTATACAGACTGACATGTAAAGCGGTGCAAAACTGTCAGGCCTTCAACATGCTTCGATTTGAAGAATTTTTTTTTCTGGATTCTGGCATTGGAGGCATAAAAGATAACCTCATACCTCGCCACGTTACTCGATTTATTCCCCTAGCCTCTTTATTTACAGGGTGGTATCAAAAAAGCAAATTCTTGGTTTTTCGGTGATATCATTTTTCATTCTTGACAGATTTCCAAAATCCAGGGCTCAAACTGGAGCTGAAACGTAGTCAAGTAAGAAGATCCCGTTATTAGAATCGATTGGGAATAGACAATAAAAATGTGTGCTTCTCTCAAAAGTGACCCGACGTTCCATCGGTCCCGGAATCTGGCTTGGGATGATAATGAAGCATCATGCCCGTATTCATAGTCGTTAATTGAGATCCACCTTGATACTTGAGCATGACTTCAACCAGAAACGCCTTTCATAGACGTAAAAGTTCTACTCAAGTATAACTTGACGATGCGGTAGACCCTTCTCTGCCTCAAGTATAACTTGAGAAATATTTGTTTTCCTTTTTTTTTGCAATAATTTAAAAGGGAAAAAACTTCCTTGAACGATTTTTTTTTCGTAGCTTTCGCAATTAAAGAGTATAATTTTCTATCACCGGTCATACACAGAGTGTGACAAAAAAATGGTTTATGCGACGCGACGCCTGTATTATTCATTCAATCTGATGTGGTTTTTCATCCTGAACACAAATATAATTACAGGGTGTTTCATTTTTCTCGTCAATATTTCGAGATGGTGGAGCATCGAGAAATAAGTACTTTAGTCAAAAAAAAAACAAAAATAGAAAAATGGGAAAAAATTAAAAAAATAAAAATCACAACTTTTAGAAATGTGACAAAAGTCAATATGACCGCATGTAAATATGCATCAAATCACTTTGTGTACCAAATTTAATCAAAATAGATTAGATTTGGAATTATGATAAAAAAAAACTATTTTCGAAACTCAATTTTGAAAGCCTTCATCTCCATTATAATACGTTTTCAAAATATTTTTTGAGAAAATCCACTTATTTTTTGATGTTCTACCATCTCCTGAAATAATGACAAAAAGAGTGAAACACCGAAACACCCTGTATATAACTTGAGTAGGGCAGACTTTTTCCATGGAGAAAATGTCAACAAACTCAAAAAGTTGCATTATTTTGACTTAAATTTAATTTTACGTCAATGTGCTGAACATATTTTTGAATTCTACAGAAAAAATTCAAAAGAATTTATTCTTACATAAAATTGACATATTTACACCCATAACTTTAATTAATTTTTGAGTTCAGGTCGGATAAAGTAAACCAGCCTGATGTATTTTTGTGGTGAATTTTGAAGAAAAAAAAAATTGAAAAATACAACAATTCATACATATTTGTGTCCAGGATGAAAAACTACATCAGTTGAAATAAAGAAAATACAGGATGTCGTAAAAACAAAAAGTTGTTTTCAGCGACACCGTGTATAGGTATAACAAGGGATGAAACAAATCAATTTTGGAGTCTACGAGAAAAATCGTTTGGGTAAAGTTTTTTCTCTGCAAATTATTGCGAAAGGGAAAGCCTCCATTAGGGGGGGGGGTTCTGGGTGATCACCTTGTACACACTCTTGTTTTAAATTATCCCGCAGCTTTTTTAGTTGTTCGGGTTCGCGTTTCTGAAAAACAGGTTGGCTGTTGTACATCCGGGCTATTTTTTTCTAGGTTTCCTTTTCAGCTGCCCATATTGTACCACTCTTCGTTTGTTTTCGATAATGTTCATTTAAAAATGCAATCCACCAAATTTGCGACATCGAGCTTTTTATGCGAAGTCACACTTTTATATAATATCCACAACACCGTGACAAATAAATACAGACTTTCAAAATGGACCTGCATGTCCTACATAGGTACTTCTAGGCTTATTTTTGTAAACACAATAAACTCTACAATACAACAACATTCATGCGCATGGATACGATTATTTCTAGGTCAGCTACATACAGGGTGATTCACCACCAAATGGACATAGCTTGAGGGTAGGTCCAGTTTTTCCAAGCAAACCAGAATTTGGTTTTGAAATTTCTTTAACGCTGTTTGTTTCGAAGCTACAGGGTGATTATTGTATTTCGTAGAATTTTTTGACAAGCCATAACTCCAGAACGACCAAATGGATTGGATTGAAATTTTGTTGGTAGATTCTTCTATTGATATCTGACACATCGCCCTACCAAAGAAATCAAAATCTTCAGGGCCGGCCTTGAAAAAAAATTTCAAAGCTTTTTCCAACAAGAAGACACTCTGTATGCATAGCATTCAAAATTCATTTTCATGTTCAGAAACTACATGAAACATGCTATTGAAATCGCAAAAAAAATTGCTTGGCACCATTAAGCTGTCAAGAGAAAATTGATAATCCTGATGATTTTGGAGGTGAAGATTTTTTGTAAATTAATATTTTCAGATATTTACAAATGATCTATCATTGCCCCAAATTTCAGCCATTTCGTCAGAAAAATAAAAATGACATTTTTCTCGTTTTCTCAGTTGTAACTAAAAATTTCATAAGAATTTTTAATTTGTTTTGTTACGTCTCTCAATTTCAGCTCAATTTGGGATAGAAGTGAAGCTGAGGGATGTAGCAATAACTTTTTGAAAATTCGGCTGTAACTTTTTGTAACTACTGAGAAAACGAGAAAAATGTAATTTTAATTTTTCTGACGAAACGGCTGGAATTTAGGGCCATGATAGATCATTTGTGAATATTTGAAAATATTGATTCACAAAAAATCATAACCTCCAAAATCATCAGGATTATCAGTTTTCTTTTGACAGCTTAATGGTGCCAAGCAATTTTTTTTGCGATTTCGATAGCATGTTTTATGTAGTTTCTGTACATGAAAATGAATTTTGAATGCTATGCATACAGAGTGTCTTTTTGTTGGAAAAGCTTTGAATTTTTTTTTAAGGCCGGCCCTGGAAATTTTGAATTCTTTGGTAGGGCGATGTGTCAGATATCAATAGAAGAATCTACCCACAAAATTTCAATCAGATCAGTCGTTCTGAAGTTATGGCTTGTCAAAAAATTCTACGAATTACATAAATCACCCTGTAGCTTCGAAACGAACAGCGTTAGTAAAATTTCAAAACCAGATCCTGGTTCGCCTAAAAAAACTGGACCTACCCTTGAGCTATGTCCATTTGGTGGTGAATCACCCTGTATGTATATGTCGAGGGCGGATGTGGAAAGTCTGTCAAATCTCAAAGTAAATCCAGTGATTTCTTCCCGCTATGGTGGTGATCATGAAAAGTGGTCCTCAAGAAAGACTCCATCACGAGGAAAGCCGAACATTTGTCTTTGAAACAGAAGTGGTACTTGAGGTCCACCTTGTTTTCAAGTGGTACTTCGTCAAGGTGGACCTCAAGTCACGACTATGAATACGGGCATCATTCTGAACATCTTCCGATGTTTAAGAGCTTGGATGGGACAAGTACTCTTAATAAAGGAACAAAATTAAAACTGCATGTTATTAAAGCAGAATATTCTTTCTTGCTCGTATGAGATCGCTTGTAACTAACGTTACGAGAATGCATCGCTCATCTGCGGCTTTGTAATCAACGTTACGGAAATTACAACCGACAGAATTTTTTGTGCTGATTGTTATAATTTTCGTAACGTTAGTTACAAGCGATTTCATACGAGCAAGAAAGATTATTCTGCTTTGATAACACGCAGTTGTAATTTTGTTCTTTTATCAACAGTTCTTGTCTCATACAAGCTCTAAACATCGGAAGATGTTCAGAATAAAGGCTTTGCTCAAGGGCACGGCTGATTATCAGTTCATTCTCATTTCTCTTCCCAAGCCAGATCCCGGGATCGATGAAACGTCGGGTCACCCTTGAGGGAACCAAACATTTCTGATGTTTACTTCTAGTCAATTCTGATTCTGGGATCTTCTTACTTGAAGTTTCAGCTTCGATTTGAGCCCTGGCCCCTGAACTTTGAGAATCGGTCAAGAATAAAAAATGATAGCACCGAAAAACAAAGAAATTATTTTTATTTTGATACCTATTTTGATAAAGAGGTTAAGGGAATGAATTGAGTAATGTGGCGAGCTATATGAAGTTATCTTTCATGCCTCAAATGTTAGAATCCAGAAAAAATAAAATTTCTTCAAATGGGAGCATGTTGAACGCCCGACAGTTTTGCATTGCTTTACATGTCACCCTGTGTAAACTTTATTCAAGTTGCATTGAGTTTCTTATTTACAGTTATGGATTATCAAAAGATTGGGCCAAGCAACGACAAACAGATTTCAAATCGGCCAAGACAACCAGGAGTTATCCAGATTTGAAAAGGGGCAAAATTTTCGATGTGTCGTATTATTGTTGCGTAGTTTAGTTGGATGAATACAGGATCTTCTAGGAGTCAAAGCCCTGGAATTTGAACAATAATTGTTATTTGTATTTTACTTTTCTGGCCCCCCACTGACGTCGAAGGGAGAGTATTATGAACATACATAAAAAAAATCGAGATTCAGGCGATTAAGGCCATTCTCTGTAGAATGGCCGTTCTGTCTGTCAATGTTTGTGTGTAGGTGTGTCCCTGTATAACCTTCCACGATAACCGCCGAACCATTGATCCGATCAACCTCAAATATGGTAGGTAGTCTGTGGATAGACTACTTGAAGAAGAGGGGTCTTTAATTTAGAGGGAATTCCACAGATTGTTATTTTGGCGCGCGCGGTGTTGAAATAGTATATTATAATACAAGTTTTATAAGACATCGTATTGTCACACGCGTCATTTTGAAGCACGAGGAGCGAAGCGACACAATAGTGTCCTTGCACGATTTTTTTTTTATTGCCTCCAATGATGCTTTGGTAGCCAAATAGCACCACAGACTTTACTGTTTTTCGAAAATCTTAATATATTATTTTATTTTGTAAATTTAAAACACAAAAACTGTTAGGCATGCAACTTCCATGCACCGAAGTGTCAGCTGCGGGATGACGTCATCGTGCCCCGGGCTAAGGCTACTTGATTCTACACCAACAGATTGCGATTTCGAATTTCAAATGTTTGACATATCTCATTGTCACCGTCCCAGACGTCTGCGGGACTGACGCTCAATTCAGATTGAAAAGCGCGCAGCACGAGCTTGGGGATAGCTCTGACACGTGAGCAAGAGCGACGGCGCTGTTCGCTGCTCCAAAATTGAAATAGGTCTGTAAAATAATGGAGATTTGAATTCTCGCGGGGTTTCAGGGCGCAGGGCTGCAACCTCGCAAGGAAAAAAACTTGCTAACGAAAAATAGAACTCTCGGGTTGACGTCATCGTGGTCATACAAGGTCATTGTAGAAGCGACCACGTTTTTGGCGCGAAAAAAAAATTCAAACTTTGATCTTCATTTGAAGGATGGACCAATTTTTTTGTATTTTTTTTTGGCGGAAATTCTTGTAGATAACATTTTGATTGATTTTATGAAGTAATCGTCTCAATATAAAATTCATGCAAGGACCCTATTTTTGATACCACGCGGCCACACCAATAGGTATGATATTTATATACCTTTCCCCCGCCCCGGTATGATATCATCATACCCATAAATGCAGGCCGCGTTTGTCTTCATCCTGGTAACTCAACTCAAGACTTCTTTTAAATAATTTCCCATTCAAAACACTCAACAAAGCTAACTTTGACACAGGTCTTCTGTAAGTTCCATGAACAGTCCTCACATCGACCACTCTCGTAATATTGTCTTTTCCTTGATATGTTCGCTCGATCCGTTCTCGCAAACACCTGTTTTTTGCAAGAATACGGTCAGTAATGATCACTAAATCCCCTTCTTTTATTCCAGGTTCCCTTTCAAAAACTAGTGATATGAATCGTCTGTTGTAAGTATATTTAAGTGATTTTTGATTGGCTCAATGTATAAGCCGAGGGAGGGAAGCCGGGTACCAAAAAAAACTTCATATGGAACCATGAAATCAACGAAAGACTTAACAGCTATTTTTCCCGCCATCAATTCTGGTACACCCGGAGATGGAGATTTTTGTTTCGAGTACAATATCCCACGATGAAAAATGAAGATTTTATCCAATTTGGTTTAGCAACAATGGACACTTTGAGATACTGACAGCGGTATCGAAATAAAGCATATTATCAAACCGCTTTTCAACCAATAGAAACAATTTACTGCTACTAGAAGGCAAGCAAGCAACAGCCTTTCAAACCTTTCTATTTTTAGCAGCTAGAATTTTGAATTTCCGAGCAATTATCAGAGTAAAGTAGATAGAATAGTTTTCTCTTCACTTGCTGTGACGTGCCGTTATTGACCTTCATGCTTAGACCCAACTGCACCGCTAACCCTTAAATCTCTACTTTAGTAAGCTCGGTTTAAGTGAAGGGTCACTTAAGGGTCATGAGTTCATTGCACCGATTTCGTTTAGGCAAAACTCAGTTAAGCCATGGTTAAGCTTCAGCTAAGTTCCAAACCACGGGAATATTTCACTTTTAACCAATCAAGTTGGCTATTGTTTTTTTAATTTCCCCTCGCATTTTTTGTCACAGATTGGTAACAATATCAGTCACAGGGTGTGAATAACTGTCAGTAGTTTGAGGTTATATAACTCACTTTCACGTTGACTGTGAAGGAAACCAGAGTATTAGGCTGTTCCACCTATTCCCGTACTAACGTTTGTGGTCCCGTTGCGTCACCGTCCACGTTCCCCCGTAAATTGTGAAACCGTCTTCAGTGTGTAGGTGTAGGTATACCTATTTATACGACAGCAACGTATTGTTCAAGATATTTAGAATCTAGAATCTATCCGGATATGAACTTTTATCACAAAATGGCTCAAGAACAATATTATAAATTATAGATTTATAGATCAGTCGCTAACCTGTTGAGAATTTGAGAAAAATAAGTACCGCGTGGCTTGTTTAGCGCAAAAATTTATAATTGTTTCTAAAAATTTTTCAAACCATATAATTACCTATTTAACTTCAAATAGAAGTTGAAAAATGTTGGAAATACAAGTAGGCATAGGTAGGTCCGCAAGTATTGGAAATTATTGTTATTTAAAAGGGTCGAACTCTCAGTAAGTCAATAAATGAAAATATAAAAGCAAATTGCGTGTCGATAAGTGGTGCAGATCTTACTGTCACCGTCAAGATAATTGATACATGGACATTTTAATGATCCCATTATGTTTTTATACGGGTATGGTACATATTACCCCGCTAATTAGGTTTAACAAAAATACGTAAATGTCGCAAATGAACCGCCAAGAAACTAGTTCCTGAAAACAAAAAACAAAACGAGAAATGAATCAACTTACAGTTTTTCAAGAGAAGCATCGTGGCCGAAGCGGTACGATAATGAGGCACTGTACTCGTTCATACAATAAGGCACTAGGTAACTTCTGAAGGTGCACGTCGAGTCAACACGACTGCTAATTTCTCTATGATTTCAGGTGTTATAATGGCACAGGGGTGGGCGTGGGTAACATCCCTACTACGGTATAAGGGCACCGTTTAGGGGTGTTTTGGCCTGCAATAGTTGTAGATAATTACCACCTCCCACCCGAAGGCACCTTTCCTATTCTACAACGATTTGTCTTCGTTCAGGCGTAACAATAAGTAGTCGTTTTTTACAGACTCGAACAATCTGAGGACACGAGTTTTATGGCAGAGGGCTATTCAAAATTTATGAAGATTTACAAGGCGCAAAGCGCTGCTGACGGCTCAGGTAGGGTGCACCATCAACTTTCGCTGTCGTGTCCGAGCTTCATGAATGAAGTCGCGCGCGAGGCACCGTTTCAAAAAAACGCTACGCCAGATCAAAAGCTCGCACTTGTTGGCACAACAAGGTATATAACTGAAAGCTTGCTGTTGACCCAATTCGAGTTGAGTACCGAAAAAAAACCTGTTAGTTATATAATAGAAATAGAACACATCTACTGTGCTACAGTTCAAGTTTAGACGCGATAAAGTTGAAATAGAAAGTTGAAGGAATTTCCTTTGTAATATGTTTTATAGAGTTACAGATATTGACAAAATACATGACTTGTGTACGAATGAAGCTTTATTCATAATCAGAACTCAAGTAACTATCATATGCTTCTTATTTCAACGAATAGTCTCAGATGTTCTCATCCACTAGCTCTTGTTCCTACCATAAAATTTGAGTTTCTGAAAATTTTCGTTGATTTCAAAGAAATGTTAGTGGAATTCAAAGTAAAGCCGGCCCAAACAAACAAGAGTAAACAACTTTTTAGCTACGGTAGGCTCTATAGAGCTTGAATGAAATGTGAACATTTCTTATTTCCATAGTTTGATTAATAATAATGTATACATATAAGTATACCAATACATATTTCAGACATTTTTTAAAACCTGACATATAAGTATCTGGATACCTATGTATTCATTTTTACAAATATCTAAATTTTCAATCAATTCATAGCAAATTGTTTTTACTCGATTTCAACATTGAAAACTTTCTCGTAATAGGTATAGAATGCGATGACGCACGTACCGTTAGTGTAAAGGAATAACCTTTAGACCTTTGCATTTTTGTCAAGATATTGAGGTAATTCATTATCAGCTGCCGGAAAATTTTTGTTGTTTTATTAAATTAGGAAAATTAAGAGAAATCGATATGATTCTTGAAAAAACCTCCAAAAATGCACAAGCTCGAGCATATTATTGTACGAAATCAGTAAATCAGTACAGTAAGTTAGTATAGAAATAGTCCAGTTAAAATCGACATTGACCCGGACATTTGAAATAGCAAGCTGAAAATTGGTGAAAATATCAAGGATGATGTTCTGACTAAAATCCCAAAAGTCCCAAAAAATCCCACTTGGGGAAAATCCGCCATCTTGGATTTTGTTAGTTTTGAGCATAGCAGCATTAGCAGCCAAACTAAGTGTCCGATTTTGTTCATTTTTGCGTCAAATTCAATAATCTACGCTTATTTTATCATATAGAGCTTGCACTAAAATGATGGACATCATATTTTTCATCATTATATTATATACTATTAAATATACAGGGTGTCCCACGAAGTAACCGATATATGGCTTGAGGGTATATTATGTACTTTTCCAAGGCAAATAAAAATCTACATCTGAAATTATTCTTCGTCTTCTTCGATGTCTTCCGTTTCCAATATACAGGGTGATTCATGTGTTAAACTGAAAAGTTTGGTTGGCCATATCTTAGGAATAGATCGATAGAATCGATTGAAATTTTTGCAGGTATATTCTAGAACTAAGGACCTTTGTAGCGCCTTGATTATTTATAACATAAATACAGGACTGTACCCAAAAATTTGGTTTTCAAGTTTCTGTTGAAAGAATCATCCTGTATATAAGATTTTTCTCATATTGTTGTTTTTTCATGGTGTCATATTCCGAAACTACATACAAAATGCTACAAAATGCGATTCCTGAATTGTATGGCACTAATTTAGCACTAATTTTCATAAATATTTTTGAACATTAGATTTCAAATCACTCAAATAACGCTATTCCAGATGGTCAAACAAAGTCACAATTTCAATTCTGATGTTCTACCAAACTAACGATAATTCCCAGAGATTTTCTGGAAACATGAATTTGGGTATGAATCTGAGTTATCAAATTCATGTTTCCAGAAAATTCTCTTGAAATTATCCTTGGTTAGTTAGAGCACCACAATTGAAATAATGACTTTGTTTGACCATCTGGAATAGCGTTTCACTGATTTTAATTTAAATTTTTGAAAATATTCCTGAAAAATTTCTGGCCATGATTTTTTTTTCAAATCAGCTAAACTAGTGCCAAATAATCTAGGAATTGCATTTTGTAAAATTTTCCATGTATCTTCCGAATATGACATCAGATTTTGAAAAAAAATTTATACAGGATGACTTTTCAACAGACAGTTGAAAAACAAAATTTTGGGTACGGCCCTGTATTCATTTCATAAATGAATAGGGCGCTACAAAAGCACTTGGTTAAGGAATATACCTGCAAATTTTCACTCGATTCTATTGATCTTTTCTTGAGATATAGCCATTATGTGGTCAATAGTCTCTGAGATACAGCGTCTGCTAAAACGCAGTATAAATTACTCACAATTTATTTCCGAATTTTACGTAACAATTTGCATAGTGTCAGTTCAGGGACTGTAACGTGAACAGCAGATGTGCGGATTTCAATGTGTTTTACATTTCTGGAAAGCCAATTCAACATTCGGTATCACACTTTTGTCTAGAAGTCGCCAACTTCAAATTGGTACTTTCCTCGACATCTGAAATCGATAGTTGATTTCCAGAAGAATCCCCAGAAATTGATTTTATTCATACCATGCCATTTGCCTAATTTTTCAAGTAGAGTAAAATCATCCATAGAATATATGAAGAACTGAATACCAAAAAAACCACATGTTCCAGAATCTCTTTCCCAGTGATGGTTCCAGAGTTATATGAGTTGAAAGACTCAAACAACCTATTTGGAAAAAAGATACGAGGTCCGGACACTAACTGCTGAATACTGTACGGACCTTGCATTTGAGGTGTAAGATGTCATTTGGCAGACGTAGAAAGTAGGTACATGAGTATATTCAATACGTGTGCTGAGTGGCATTTTATATCATCAAATGCAAGGTCCGTACAGTATTCAGCAGTTAGTGTCCGGACTACCTATCTTTCTTCCAAATAGATCGTTTTAGTGTTTAAATCCATATTACTCAAGAACCATCACTAGGAAAAAAATCCCGAAACATGTTATTTTTTTGGTATTTAATTCTTTAAAAATATTCCCTAGATGGTTTTGCCCTACTTAGAAAATTGGGCAAATGGCATGGTATGAGAAAAATCGATGCTTGGGAATTCTTCGGGACATCAAGTATCGATTTCAAAGGTCGAGGAAAAGTACCATTTTGAAGTTGGCGACTTCTAGACAAAAGTGTGATACTAAAGGTTGAATTGGCTTTCCAAACATGTAAAACACATTGAAATCCGCACATTTGCTGTCCACGTTACAACCCGTGAACTGACACTATGCAAATTGTTACGTGAAATCCGGAAATGAATTTCGAGTGATTTTCACTGCGGTCTGCCAGACGCTCTATCTCAAAGACTATTGACCAGAAAGTAATGAGTTTAGTACTGATGTCTTGGAAATTTAACGGGCTACATTATTTGCTTCACGGGTATTTGCGTTTTGAAGGTGATAGTTTACAAGTTATTTAGAAAAAATCGAAAACTATCAAGGATGGCGCGCTTTTATTGGTCCTACGGAAAAATCCAAGCCTCAGAATTTTCGGGAATTTCCGGATGTTATTCTTCGTCAAATTCTGCATCGATCCACCAAATTTTGTCAACTTTCGAATTTATTTCCAGTATGACCCAATTTTTGCTTAATTTGACTGGACTATTAAGCGTTCGGCAGTTATGGAGGATTACACACAGACACACAAGCAGACATACAGACATACTTACTCTGGAAATGGTCTTAATCGTCTTGGAGGACCTCAAAATGGATATATCCGTCGAAATCTCGCAAAGTAATTTGCGATTTCGGGAAAGTAAATTTGAATTTCCATAAATAATTACTTTTGTCATTATTGATAATTCATGATAAAACCGAGGCCAACACAAATAATTTAGAACAAGAACGAAGAAAATCGAACGCTTGGTTCAATCGCTATGGTCGAAAAACGAAAAATTCAAGATGGCCACGGTTTTTCCAAGGTGGCGGATTTTCCCCAAGTGGGATTTTTTGGGACTTTTGGGATTTCAGTTAGGACATCATCCTTGACATTTCCACCAATTTTCAGCTTGCTATTTCAAATGTCCGGGTTAGGGCTATTTTTTGTCTATTTTGACTGGACTAAAAGGCATAGTGGCGGTAATTAACGGGAAATGAAGGCTTTTGAAAATAGAATTTCGATGGTCTCTTTACTGTTTTCCTCTTTTCAAGATATTTATACTTGATAGTAATTTGACTTTAGGTAACATTGACAAAAAGAATTTGAAAGTTTTTCCATTTCAACATTTTTTCTGTTCTGTGAAAAAAAAATCAATTGTGTCACCTGTCACCCCACAACTTTCCCGACGAGTAGCAAAGAACAGATGAAAATTTTTGTGCGAAACATGAGAAGTTGAGGTTTGAGTGAATGATTGAAATACATTTAAGGCATCGTCCATAACAATTGGACAAAAGATTGAAAAAATGTACGAGAAAATTTGAATTTTCCGGGAAACCTCGGAGCTTTTTCTATACAGGTGTCCCGAAATCAATGCAACAAAATTTACAGGGAGGTAGACAATTGAGAAATGAGGGAACTTCCTCAATAAAAATACTCTCGCTAACGTAATAACGGAGATACAGGCCTTCAAATTTGGATTTTTAATACAGTTTTCTCTAAATAACTTTTAAACCGTTGAGCCGATCTCATTCAAATTTGAACCAAAGTTCACTGAAATAGGCCTCTATCGAACAATGATAAGGCACTTGATCTAACATTTTCAATGATAATAGAAGATAATAGGGGGTACCTATCCTCTTTTCCCCCTATTTTCCACCTCCCTGGATATATTTGGAAATGATTGCAATTTTTGAATTTCGCGTTTAATTTAGAGAAAAAAGTTACTCCAGCAAAATTTTGATTCATTCTCGAGATATTTGAGTTTGAAACTTCGGAGAACATCTCGGAAACACTACTCTATCAAGGCCTTAAAAATTAAAATTCAAGAAAACTCAAGATTCCTCAACTGGAATAAATTTTTTAGGTGTTTCAAGTTGACAAACTATCATTTTTGCTGGAAAAACATGAAGCTTTTCTGAAAAAAAAAAATTGGGCCCTGAAAAGTGAAGGTTTTGAGATGTTTTCCAAAGTTTCAACTCAAATAGCTCGAAAATGAAGCCTTTAATCAAAATTTTGCAAGTGTAACTTTTTTTTTAAATTGAACGTAGAATTCGAAAATTGCAACCATTTCCAGAAATATTCAGGGGGGTAAAAAAGAGGGGAGAAAGGGGGAAGGTACCCCCTATTATCTTCGCTCCTGAAAATGTTTGATGGAATGCCTTATTATTGTTCGATAGGGACCTATTTTAGTAAACTTTGGTTCAAATTTGAACAAAATCGGCTTAGCAGTTCAAAAGTTATGCAAAGAAAACTGTATTTGAAAACCAAATTTGAAGGCCTGTATCTCCGTTATTACGTTTGCGAGAGTATTTTCACTGAGGAAGTCTCCTTATTTCTCAATTGTCTACCTCCCTGTGAATTTTGTTGCATTAATTTTGGGACACCCTGTACGTCTACTAGGTTCACTTGTACCGTGATTCTAGTCGGCTGTGAGATTTTGTTTCTAAGTTTCCAAATGTGAAATATAGAAAATCCCCAAAACTTTGCAGTTGGCTGCTCTGGCCGGACCAGTTTTGAAACACATTTTTTGACGCTTTTTTCCATTTTATTGGAAAATGTAGCAATTTTTCGACCTGTTTTTAATTTTCGCCAATGAACAAATAAATCAAAAGAGCCTTGACATTTGACTGTTGTCAAAAATATTCATAACCTCTCGAAGCCGGTTCAACTTTCGATGGTTCAAATTGAAGAGTATACAATGCCCTTCGTCCAAAAAAGAGGCCCCATGCAATCATCAACCCTTTCGCCTCTTCCAGTCAAAAATGCAAGCCAAATCCTGAAGAATTATAGGCAATACAAGGATCGCCGTGCCGTCTGTCATTGGCAAAAGAATGAAGAATTTTCTCTTGGGGTAGATTTTTGGACACAAATAAGTAAAAACTCTAGGTATTTGCCGACGTTTCGATTTAATTAAAATCTTTTTCAAGGCTGTAACAAAATGATGTGCAATCAGGTGAAACAGATAATCAAAGAGACCAGACAGTTCTTACCTCATGACCTATTTACTTTAAATAATTATTGAGTGAATTATAACTGACATTTTTGTTCACTCAATTCAATTAATTCACTCAATAATTATTTAAAGTAAATAGGTCATGAGGTAAGAACTGTCTGGTCTCTTTGATTATCTGTTTCACCTGATTGCACATCATTTTGTTACAGCCTTGAAAAAGATTTTAATTAAATCGAAACGTCGGCAAATACCTAGAGTTTTTACTTATTTGTGTCCAAAAATCTACCCCAAGATAAAATCCTTCATTACTAAATCCAAATGAACAAGAATCAGAATCAAAATTGGCGGAAGAATTTACGTGTAAAAAGTAAATTGAACCAAATTTCAAAAAACGTAGCCGCTCAAAGTTGCGTATTGGACCGAAATTGATGTAAGTACCTTCAATTTGCAATTTGCTTTCGTTTTGGGGCTTCCTGGGACGAGTTTTTGTCGACTCTGAATGGGCCGCCGTCAAGATGACCTAGATTTGCGGCCGCCCCGTGCTCTTTTGGTGTCTACATGATGGTAACACAGCTCTGCGTCCCCCTAGTCGCACGTCCACTTATGACCAGGTCAGTTTCCCAAGATTTTAATATCAATTTGATAAGAATTTGAGAAGTCAGTTTCACACCAGGTGAAAAGGTGGCAAGCCTACACATTAGGGTGGGCCGCTGCTATAGGTGTGTTTTTTTTGTTTTCATAATACGGACTCCTAATAGCGCGGAAAAGTTGCAGTTTCATATACTTTTCAAAGATCTAGAAGCTTTTTGTCCCAAGTTTTCGTCATCAGCCTCCGCAAGACGTGTCTTTCAGAAATATCTCAACATTCAGTTTTTGCAAGATAACGAATTGAGTTATGGAGAAAACTGTTGAAATATCTTAGTGAAAAAATAGATAAAACTTTTTATTTGACAGAAGTTAAGTGATAAGACTCCAATTATCAATATTTTATCAATATTTTTTGTTTTAGGTCACTTTGGGTTGAAAAATTTCTGACTTACCAATATGAGCATCAGTTTCTTAGATTCATTCTTGCTGTAAATAGAGCCATATCTTGATTCAGCTCCACAAACTGCTGATGCTGCTTCTAAAACTGTTTTCACAAATCGCTCTACTGATTGGGTGGGTATAACAGGGAAAACGTGGAAATTCTAATAAAGGAATTATATCGTTAACATTCAGTAATTCCATGTGATTCTTTTAGTTCATTATCCGACATACGGGGTGGTTTTCTGAAAAGGACTCACCTCCAATTTCTCGCTGCACAATTTTTTTCTGAGAAAAAGCAGACACAAGTCGATTTTTTTTTTTTGAAAAGGACATTTGGGACACGTATTGCCAAATTCTCATCTTCAATCCATTTGCCCCCACCCCCTACCCTAGTTTGAAATTTCAAATTGCATTACCTATCTTGTGATGCACCAAATTGAACGCAATAACATTGTTTCCGTTAAACATACTCTGAAATCTTCAAACTACCCTCTCAACCCTTTTAAAAATTCTTTCATTGTTGATTAAAGGAATGTTTTTCTGTTAACTGCAGATTCTTGAGAAATAGATTTCCCAGCAAAAACAGAGCGATTTTTATTTCGAGAGGACCATCTGAGACATGTGTTGCCAAATTTTTATCTTCATTGCATTCTCTCCCCAAAAAAGACAATTTTTGAAAAGGATTAGAGGGTGATTTAGGCAATTTGAAATTATTTTTGCATAAAGGAAATTTTCATACTTTCTATTCGATGTATCACAAGGTAGATAATTTATTGCTATTAGAAATATTGGAGTAGGCTAGGATGGGGCCGAAAGGGTTGAAAATAAAACTGTGACAACATGCCACCCTCGAAATAAGAACCGACCTGTTTTCGTTTAAAAATATTTTATCCAAGAATAGGGATAGTTGATAGGATCGATAAAAGCTTTCCTTTGATTTAGGATGAGAGAATTTTCGCAAGGGTTGGGAGGTGACTTGAAAAATTTAAAATTTGTTTGTCAGAAAGAGAATTAATTCTATTATCTTCAGTTTGATGTGTCACAAGTTAGGTTTTGCTATTTGACATTTGAAAGTTTTTTTTTCATTTGGGTGGTCTCTTTCAACAATATCAATAACGTTTCGATTGATGTATGATATTTTATCATTGCTAAAACCCTTGTATGAGAAATAGTTGAAATTGAAGTTTTCGCCCAAAGTTGCTCAATTTTCAATGCGACTATTTCTTTTTTTTTTTTTTTTTTTTTTTTATAAAGCTGGGTGCCAGTTCAGCAAATATTTGCTATGTCATGGCATTGTTATCAGCGTTCAAAAATGGCCCAACAATAACTTGCCCTAAGGAACCTTAGGTTTATTCGCTCTCATCTTCGACGTACAGGTCCTGCGGTAGCTTTCTTTTCAGCCGGCTGTGTATGTTCCTTCGTCCTAACCCGTGT
The DNA here is from genome assembly GCA_949128115.1 of Anaspis maculata. Classification (NCBI taxonomy): domain Eukaryota; kingdom Metazoa; phylum Arthropoda; class Insecta; order Coleoptera; family Scraptiidae; genus Anaspis; species Anaspis maculata. The sequence goes on along the minus strand of OX421962.1, from coordinate 34,479,393 downwards.
TGGACCGCGCTGTCGCACAGTTCGATGCCTCTTAAAAAGTTCTTTGTCATTTTGCCTAGGAATGCTTCAATGTCCAGCATGTTCAGATCTTCATGGATTTGACGATTCCTCACGAACCAAGGCGCCCTGACAGAAACTCTCAGGACTTTGTTTTGAAAGGTCTGCAATTTTTTCTTATTTGTCATTGATGTATTACTCCATACTCCGCATCCGTATGAGAACAGAGGACGGAGTAAGGACTTATAAAGTAATAGCGAGCATTCGACATTTAGTGGGGACTTCTTATTCATCAGAGGGTAAAGTTTGGCTAGCCTCGCATTGCACTGGTTTAACTTCTGGTTGATGTGGAAACTCCATGTTAATTTCGTGTCGAGAAACAACCCCAGATACTTTACAGCTATTTCTATTTCTGCAACTTCAAGGCAATTGGGCTTTTTCGGTGAATTCAATTTCATTTGTTTTTTTGTGATTGAAAAAACAATACTGGAACACGGGTTTTTTGTGCCTGACTGTTTAATTCCATATTTTTTTATTGTAAATATATTTTCAAACATTTTCTGGCCTAATAAAAATTTGCGATTTTTTTTCCAAATATATAAATTTCAACGCCATTGCGGACCCTGAAGTGATGATTTTTTTTCAAAAATGCTGTAACGATTTCTTTTTGTAATCTGATTATGCATCTTTTCCGCACTATTAGAATAAAAAAATCGAAAATATGATTTTTCGGCCCACCCTACTACACATACTATACAATGCTAAAGTAGAAAATTTGCCCAGCCAACTAGAGTCACAGTACAAGTGAACCTACTATATAATCTCATTGTAAAAATGTCCAACAAGGGCCTCGGCTTCATTTTAAGCTCCATCATTTGACTCCTGTCTCGATTAGCCAGATTTTGCATTTTCAAATGGAAAACTCTCGGAAGATTTGAAGAAATTTGAGAGAAATTATCGGAAAGTGTTCAAGAACCAGTCACCATTTGTTTGAAGAAAAATTGGTGGAAATCTCTTCACGGAATAAAAAGTTAGAAATTTGCAGTATCTCCAAGGAGGATTCCTCAAAATCCAGTGGTCCGATTTCAAACATTTCCCCCTCAAAAACTAATTCAATCTCTTCTCCAACCCATATGTCTCGCAGGAAGTCTGCACATAAAATAAATATTTCCTGGGGCTTACCGCATGTCGAGGTTTGCACGATTTTTTTTTAATTCATGGAATGTGCAACTTTCAATTTGAAAAAATCACCACCGAAAACCGAGGCAAGACCAATGCAATATAACAAATAGAACTCACAATAAAAATCAAACAGTCATTGACTATAAAATTTCTCATCAAATAATAAAATTCGATTGGTTCGTCATAGATAGCATTTAGTGTACCTATATTGTATACAGGGTGGTCTATTCTAGCGTAATTATCCCATAGCGGTCTTACCGTTCAAGATAGAGAAAAAGATATCGGTAAGAAAAAAGTTACATGGTTTAATGAGACCTATAACCTAAAACGAGGGGTTGACCGCAGCGAGAATTTGTACAAAAGAGTTCCTTTTTTGGAAAGAGTTCCCCCGACTTCCTCTGAATTCCTCTTGACTTCCCATGACTTCCTCCGACTTCCTCCTGACTTCCTACGACTTCCCTGGAATTCCTCTGACTTCCTCCTGACTTCCTTGGACTTCCTCGGACTTCCTCCGACTTCCTCTGACTTCCTCCTGACTTCCTTGGACTTCCTCGGACTTCCTCGGACTTCCTCCGACTTCCTCTGACTTCCTCGTGATTTCCCCAGACCCTAAATAGCTTTTTACTTATCTTGTCTTTTTTTTTGGTCAAGAGGTTTGGTTGCTGCGCCTAGCTAGCGATTAGAAGTTTTTAGGAGTGGGGCATGGGCATTCAAAATAATAATTTATCCAGCGCCAGTTGAAGTATACAGGGTGGTCCAGTTTTTGATACATTGATTTAGAGAGATGATAGAGAATCAAACATAAAGGAGACTTCTCAGTTCACTTCACAGCACTTCAAAGTTAAAAATAAAAAATCGTTTCTTAGCTTCAATTTTTGAACCGTTCAGCCGATTTTGTTCAAATTTGAGCCAAAGTTTACTTAAGCGAGTCTCTATCGAAGGATAATAATAACGCGTTTTATCAAAATTACCCAGGGGCGTATACAATGGGAGGGCATCCCTCCTTTTGCCCCCGAGTTTGCCCCCTAATTCTCTACCCCCTCAAAGAATTTTAGAGGCTTGGTTTTGAGATATCTGGGTTTGAAACTTTGAAAGACATCTCGGAATCCTCACTTCCAAGAACATAAAAATTTTGTTCCTTGAAAACTTCTTATTTGTCAGCAAAAATGATGGATTATCAACTTAAAACACCTAATAAAGAACTTATTTCAGTTGAGAGTTTTCTTGAAATTTTCAGGCACTTGAAAGTGGCGTTTCCGAGATGTTAACTTTTTCTTCTGAATTGAACAAAGAACTTGAAAATATGAATAACTTTGGAGAATTTTCAAGGGTGTAAAAAGTTATGGGACAAAAAGAGAAGTGCCTCCTATTATCTACGCCTCTGGATAATTTTTATAAAGCGCGTTAGTCACGCTATCATTCGATAGACACACTCAAGTAAACTTTGGTTCAAATTTGAACAGAATCAGTTGTACGGTTCAAGAGTTATGCTGAAAAAACGATTTTTCATTTCCAATTTTGAAGGGCTATATCTCCGTTATCATGCACTTCAAAATTTTGGTTTTGGAGAATGTCCCCTTCATTTTGATTCTCTATCATCTCTCAAGATTAATGTAATAAAACTTGGACCACCCTGTACCTATACAGGTGTCCCGGAATAAGTGTTATAAAATTTACAAGGAGATAGAAAATTGGGAAATGAGGGGACCTACATGTTCCTAATTGATGAGCTCGCTTCTAAGGGTCCCTTTGACCCACATCTCGATGGACCGGCTGTTGTTTGTATACCTCTGGCTTCCGGCACAGTAAAGCGCTTTCTCACTGACGCCGACACGACGGTGATGTTTTATATTTTGTTGCGCATGCGCATGTTGCGGCGCATGCGTATATCAATTGAGACTTCCTCCGACTTCCTCCCGACTTCCTCGGACTTCCTCGGACTTCCTCCCGACTTCCTCGGACTTCCTCCTGATTTCCTCCTACTTCCTCTTGACTTCGTTCGACTTCCCCTGGACTTCCTTGGACTTCCTCTGGCTTGTACAAAAGATTTCCCCAGTGGTCAACCCCTTGACCTAAAACTATTTTCAGCTATACAGACTGTCCGATTTTGACGGGATTAACGAAACGTCAATTTTTTTAAATAGAACACCCTATATTTTTTTGCGTTTTCCGGTTCAGCTTCTTCAACTGTTTTATGCCTGTATTTTTTTTTTGATTGTGTGCAGTGCTAACAACTAAAAATAAAAAACAAAAAAATCGAATTCCCACAGTTTTTTCAAAAAAATCTTAGCGGCCTTGCTTTTCAAAACATAGAGATAAAACTTGACATGGTGATAGTCAAGTCAAAGACCAATATCTCAATGTCAAAAAATTGCTATTTTTTGTACAGGGCGTTTACGAAAAAAATCAAACTTTATAATTTTCAAAGTATCATAACTATTTTTTTCAAATGGCATGCCCCTAATTTTTCAACGTTATCTGATAGCTTTTTTATCTTCTTTCATTTTTACTGGGAGTACCCTCCCTTGAACTCCATTTTTTCGAGATTTTCGGAAATTGTCACAAAATTTGCTATTTTTTGTTTTTTTTTTTCCAAAAATTGAGTTGGCCGTGATGGATGACAGACAAACCAAATAATACGCAGCTCTCAGTTAGTCAGTCTGAATTTTGTAGAACAAAGAAAAATGACTTTACGCAAGAGGAAATGATTGATATCATAATCTGGTATTAATCCAGATATCTAAGATTACACTTTGTTGTCTTTTTGCGTTGAAGCCATTTTTTTTTGTTCGACAATATTCAGACTGACTAACTGACAGCTGCATACCATTTGGCTTGTCATTCATCACGGCCAGCTTAATTTAAAAAAAAATAGCAAATTTTGTGAAAATTTCAGTTTATTTCGAAAAAATGGAGTTCAAGGGTGGGGTATTCCTAGAAAAAACGAAAGAGAATAAAGAAAGCTATCAGATAACGGTATAAAATAAGGGGCATGCCATTTGGAAAGACGTTATGATACTTGGAAAATTATGAAGTTTGATTTTTTCTGTGAACGCCCTGTTTGAAAGATCGCAATTTTTTGATTGGTCTTCGACTTGACTATCACCATGTCAAGATTCATCTCTTAGTTTTGAAAAGCAAGGCCGCTACGATTGTTTCAAGAAAACTGTGGAAATGCGATTTTTTTTTAGTTTTTTATTTCTAGTTGGTAGCACTGCCACACAATGAAGAACTAAAATACAGACATAAGACAGTTGAAAAAGCTGAACAGGAAAATGCAAAAAAATATAGGCTGTTCCATTTAAAAAAATTGACGTTTCGGTCATCCCGTCAAAATGGGACACACCTTTATCTCTATCTTGAACGGTAAGGCCGCTATGGGATAATCACGCTAGGATGGACCACCCTGTATAACGACATGTTTGAGGAACCAGAAATTGGTAATTTTTCAATAATATTTTTACACAAACCAAAAAACAGTCAACAGATTTTGTATAACTTCCTGCCAGTTGTGATTTTGCCTTGGCGCGAGAATACTGCAACGGACAAAAAGGAATTCGCATCATTCTCTCGTCTGAGGAAATGAGTAGACTGTTCCTAAAACACCCTGAAGCAGCGACACAGCCAATAACAATCGACCGTAGTGCAAATCAAAGATGAATAATAAACCCTAACCGCGCGCTTTGATATGTAGGATGTGGTCGAGGACTTGCTCATCATCACAAAGCACCATCAGATACATTCTCCGGGGTCTCTGGGTCGGCCAAGACCAAAATATAGGCCATGAATGGATGAATCTTCTCCAAGGCTTCTCTTGGCATAAGTATGCCGGTTCGTGAGATGAATCATAGCCGCGGCGAGATTCGCGCTGTTTTAATAACCATCGTGTAACCAGTAAGTCAAAAAGAATGAATCGGCGATTATTTACGGTGATGTCATAAATTCGGCCGGGGTTGATTGTTTGGGACGAGACGCAAACACACCGGACATGATTGCACCTTGCAGACTCTATATCAATAAATGTCATCGAGTTGTTAAGTTACACCGGCGTGGAAAACGGTCAATGAGCCATGCCGTGACGACGAACTGCGCGGTATACACACCAGGCACACAATGTAATCGTCCGATTGCCAATCAATTGAAATATTTATTCTTTGAGAGTATGCTTGTGTCGCAAAAACTTACGCAAAAGAAGGAGATAATAAAAAAAAATAGGAAGTGATGATGAACTTGATGATATGAACTCACACACCCCTTTGATGCTATACGGAATACATATTTTCGAACTGAAGCAATAAACTGTGCACTTAAACTATGTGCGGTATTATTCATCAGATGATAATTGGCGCCATGAATGTAATGAGAAGTTACTAATGTTTCACGAATTTTTCATTGAGAGAATTGAGCAAACACTGGTGAATAATCCGCAAAATCTCTCCGATCATGCTTCGTAATCTATGCAATCAAATTTTATGGTTGCGATTATAGAGCACTTCCGACTATAAAAATAGTATACTTAACAGTGTTTCTCTCATTAGGTATATTTACAAGCATCGGTGTTTACTTTTTTGCGCTTTTTTCACGCCGATTTTTTTATACTTTTTCATAGACGGAGTTGAATTGGTAAAATAAGCGTTGCGGAATCAACCTCTGTGAGGTGGGTGTATTCCTTGACAGAATCTCAATATTTTGGTCTCTTTAGAAAGCTACAAAGATGGACTTTGGGTTAAGCCCATTGGCATTTCCAAAATCGAAAAATAATTTTTTAGATTTTGGAAACGCCAATGGGCTCAAACCAAGGTACATCCTTGTAGTTTTCGAAACAGACCTAAATGGTAAGATTATGTCAAGGAATAAACCTACAGGGATTGATTCCGCAACGCCTATTTTACCAATTTAAGTCCGTCCTTATGGCACCAGAAAATAGTACGAGTACAATATATCGTGTGATCAAATGTATTCTTATTTCAGGCAGGCTGTCCCCCGGCTAAAAGCAGTTTTAACCGTAATATGACCAGGTCACAGTCTGCCTAAAATAGAAACTCATTTAATCACATGATAGTCGGTGGCCTGTCAACCCAATTAGGCGCCCAAAGCCCCCCCCCACAAAAACAAAACATGGCCCCTTTCGTTCCCATTCTTTTTTGTTTTGTGTCATTTCCAGCTACACCGGAAAAACTAGACCTACCTTTAGACCATGCTTATCTGGTGGTGAAACTCCCTGTATATGAGAAAATTCCAGGCAACTTTTGGCAAGGCCTTGAACTTGAAGGTTCTTGTTGCCTCCCATTATTCCGGTACATCTGAACATCGGTTCTTATTCTATTCACCGGAGCTCTAGAAAGATCTATTGGCTTCCAGAATTTTCCGACAAGCACTTGAAGTACGGCTCCTCGGCCAATTGTGCTGGTGTGTGTCTTATTCGAATTTCAGGGCCTATAACAAGTTTTGTAGCACTGCCGTGTTCTTGAGCCTGTTCATCTCGAGCAGGCATTTCGTAATTCTCTTGCGAGTCGTCTATCCAATAAACAAATATTATTCTTGCGTTGGGGATTGAACAGAAATGCAAGGTCATCTGCTTGAAACACTCTGGCTGAATCGCGTTTTCATCCGGTTGATCGCAATATAGATGAGTCGTCGCATGATCTCTTGTACATTACCCATTAGTTGCGTTAGGTCATCAACATAATGTTACATATTTCGCGTTTAGGTTTGCTTTTTAATTGAGACCATCGTTTTAAAACAAACACTGTTCATTACTGCAAACTACAATGGATACACGCCAACAATTATTCACGTTTGGAAATATCGCTGATACTACTCGCTTTTATCCGCTCGCTATCGCTTTGGGTTGGATACTACTCTGTAGGCGATCCGTGGTGCTTCTTTAACCTTCGCATCTCACACTGCGGTCCTAGAAGACCCCGGAAATTTTTTCCATAAAATTCCATTGGTTGCATTTTGATTCATTTCCCTTCATGTAACTTTGATTTGCACATCTACACGTCTACTATTGCAATTATCAGTCTAAGATGCCCAGGCATTTTAGGTCAAAAATCGATAAAACCTAGAAATAATTCGCCTAAGGCTGAATTTTGCACATTGACAGTTTGGACTTAGTACAACAACATATCAAAATACCCAAACTTTCCCTTGTCCGCGTCTTTGATTTTCAGGTCCTCAGGTTCTTGAAGTTGCATCGCTGATCTGCAACTCATGCCGTAGCATTATTCTTGGACCGATCAAGCTCAGTTTGGGCTTGAATTGAAGAGAAAAGTTCGAACAATGATTTTCTGTTGCAAAAAGCTCACATCCGGTGCGCAACAAGCCGGCGACCCGCAAGATTCAAAATTACGGCGATATTCGCGACCTCTTCTCACGGAATTATTGCTTTGTATCGTTTGTCAAAAATGACTAGTAACAAACCAGAAGTCAATGCATTCAGCAATTCTTCAGCTTTCCAAGTGTGTATTTATGATGCCTGTGGGAGCACCGATTGCAAATATACACCCCCAGACTAAACGTGGGTCAGGGTGACGCGATCTCTGTGTTGCGTCATATGAGGCGATTGTCGAAACCCGTCAGTCTATCAGATGCGAACACATCGTAATTCAATGCATTGTATCCCGTTGATATCATTTTGGTACAAAAAATTGTCAATGATTGTTGAAGGGGGCCCGTGGGGAGGCGAAGCTTGGCTAAGCTTGGCTAGGTGGTTCTTTTTTTCCCTGGGCCATGTTGAACCGATCACGACATGTTTGGTATCTTTTCCGTCTGAATCCAATCTTCCAAACTCAAATACGAGGTGTAAATTCGGATAAAAGCAAGTTTGAACAAGGTCACTTGAAAAAACTTGTTTTTTCTTTGACAATTTTGACGATTTTTTTTACTGTTAGAGGTGTCCATCTTTGAAAATAATTAAGGAGCTATCAGAATTAAGTGTATTCTTCACGAAAATCATTTACTTGATATATAATTTGGTTTCTCGAGTTTAAAAAATCGATTTGAACCTTAGTCGGCGCGGCGCAGCATCTACTGATGACCTGAACACTACAGCATGCACCTGTAAAGGAAAATAGCCTAAACTATTGAAGAAATAATGACTCATCTTAGAGAATGCGAGGATCCCTATAAGATTCGCCGTGAATCTCACTACAGGGTTTCGAGTTATATGAGGGGAGAGGTAACAGTTCCCATTTGAAATATAGAGCATGACTCTTGTTGAAATGTTATGCCCGTTCTCGAATAACTCAAAATCCTGCAGCGCAATTCGTGGCGATTTGAATTATGTTCAGGGAATTCAGTTCTGCACAGATCTTCGAAGATTGAAGTTTGACAGACGAGCTATCATTTTTCCAATAGTTTGAGGTATTCCTACTTACAGATGCTTGATGTAGTATTCTGGACATGAGTAGATGCGGAGTCGGACCGGCTCAGGTTCAAATCGATTTTTTCGACTCGAGAAACAAAATTATACATCAAGTGGATGACTTTCGTGAAGAATACACTCCAATTTAATGGCCCCTAAATTATTTCCTGAGAGATGAACACCTCTAACAGTAACAAAAGATCGGCAAAATTGTCAAAGTTTAAGTTCAAAGTAACTTGAAGTGTTTCAATTTATCTTGTTCAAACTTGTTTGTTATCCAAGTTTACACAAGGGATTCGAGTTCAGGAGACTGAATTCAGTCGGAAAAGATACCTAACTTGTCGTGATCGCTTCTACATAGCCAGGAAAACAAAACTACCACCTAGCAGAGCTTGGCCCTCCCACGACTCCCTTTCAAAAATGATCGACACTCTTTGTGCCAAAATGGTATAAACGGGATGTGATGCGTCAAATCATCATGTATTGGCTTCCATTGGATTGACGGATTTCATCTCCTCCATTTTTAGCTGCAATTTTTTACCGTAGCGTTAATTTTGAATTTCGCGGGTCTGCCGGCTTGCTGCGCACCGGATGTGGTTTTTTTCCACCAGAAAATCATTGTTTGATCTTTTCTCTTCAATTCAACCCAAAACTGAGCTTGATCGGTTCAAGAATAATGCTACGGCATGAGTGGCAGATCAGCGATGCAACTTCAAGAGCCTGAGGACCTGAAAATCAAAGACGCGGACAAGGGAAAGTTTGGGTATTTTGATATGTTGTTGTACTACGTCCAAGCTGTCAATGTGCAAAAATTCAGCCTTAGGCGAATTATTTCTAAGTCAAAACCTAATTTGACTGGGCCTCATAATAATGGTTTCTATGAGGATTCAAAGTGGCCAAAAGCGAGAATCTCCAATTTTAACTTTCCGACTTTTACAATTTAGGTAAATGATTAAAAATAGTGTTTTTTGTTTAATATATCTTGAAACTTCACAGCCCATCAGCTTTTCACACTTCCGTTCCATTGTGGTATTTTCAAATAATCAATATTTCATGCAACTATGTTTGTCCGGTTGAGGGTTGAATTTTTACAGAGTTTGACAAATTCCGCGATTTTCGGCATTTTTGTATTTTGGAAGTTGTCAAAATGATCGAACTAGGTCAATTTACACTTGCCTTCATCAATATCCGCGACAGTTTACTCAAAAAAGTATTGTTGTGCTCTTCTTGTGGGACTTTGAAAATGGGGTCCTGGAGGACCCCTGGTGTGTGTTCTTAAGGACGAAAATAATAGTGTGTGTTGCGAAGGTTGATATACCTCCGACTAGTGTTCTCGAAGTTTCCACTGGTCCTCTAGAAAATTCCACAATGACCCGGCATACGGTTTCTAGGCGACTCCCGAAAAATCATACACCTTTCGCGTGCAGTATACTGTGAGCTCTGGAGACGCGGCGCCTCCGTCAATTCGGCCAATCTCTCCTACTCGCCCGTTGAAGTCTCCACGTAAATTTCAACTATCCAAACTTTCGTGTGTAATCTGGAATGCACTAGAACTTCGCACTTGTACACTGCGAACAGTCTAGAAAGATGAGGTGTACTCTAGAATGCAGGAAAATCACCGCTCGTAATAGCACCTACACTGAAGAACAATTTTTGGGTCATCTGCTGGTCTGCCCAACTGCAATTTAAACGGGAGACGAAGCTCACGGCCACAAACTACACGTGTGCCGAAAATTCTTCTGTTGTATTTTGGATGAAAGCCTGATGAGCCGTACTTTCGGATTAGCTGCAGATGACAATCCCAGTTTCGCTTATTTTCGTCGACAACCTCTACTGTTTCATCGTTTTATTAAACCAGCCCACCATTTGATCAGAGCGTGGACAAGGGGGCTCTGGTCTCCTATATTCCAAACAAGTCACAGAGGCATTCTAACACATTCAATAAAATAATTTTCTTGGTCAAAGTGCAGCTCCAGTGGAACTCCGAATCGATTTTCCAGGTTGTTGACCACAACTCGTGCTACCGTTGTTACCATTTGTTTTGTTTGGGCAATGGGCAAGGTGTAGGCTTCTGATGACCACTTATCGAAGCAGTTGCGACTAAGATGTATTGGCTGCCATCGTCTGTCGTAGAGAACAGTACGGCCAATTCGATGGCAAGACGCATTCAAAAAGTTTTTCCACGTTGTGCGTCTTCAGCCCTCCTCGTCTACGAGCTCTTGGCTCCTTGCCAGCTGCACAAACCTCGCACGGCCGACGCTGGTCTTTTGCCAGTCATCTCCGGCAATTGACCTTTGTCAAAGTCTTGTTGACTCTAAGATGTCCTCCGGTTGCGCCATCGTGCACGTCTCTCAAGATCTCTTCCACGTGTTTCTTGTGCGAAACGTTCTGCTTCTTATCCAGGCTTTCCCATACTTCTTTCGTAAACCCGTTCTCCATCTTCAACGAGTCTCATTGAACCCAAAGAATCTTGAGCTTTGGTGTTCCTCGTGAGATCGCTGCCCAATCTGGTCTTTTCTGCCCGAGCTCTTTCCTCTACGCCAGCAATAGCAGGCCAGTCAGGTGAATCCCAGCATTCAGTCCAGTATCCAGTGAATCCAGTCTAAGCCAATCTCAGCAGCGATTGCCCTGACCTATACTGCATTTTTTTGTTCATCTTCTAAAACTGCTTGCCATCTTCATTCCATTGTCGTCGAAAGAGAAGCTCTGCGTTGCTACGACAGGTTCCTGGTCAGTAACATTTTCGATGAGCAGTTCCCTGTTTAGCATGATGGAGTGGTTTGTAGGGCCTGCTGCACATTATCTTTGTCGGCTGATACTCTGCAGATTTCCAGCCCTTCCACAATTAATATAGCAACAAAGTCTCAACAGTTCTCGAATTCCAACATGGAATTGGTGAACGATATCGTTGCATCGCGTTCAGGGCCGGCAACTTTGGATTTGAACGTGTGGTGCTGACTATTGAATATTTCAGAAAAAGGACTGAGGGGGGGGGGGTAAAGTATCAGCGTCGCAGGCGAATTTTTTTTTAAGTTCAGAAGTCTGAACTTGAAAAAAATTTAGGCACACGTCATATTTGAATAAAATATACTATAGGTACAGGCTGTCCCAAAATAAAGTAGCCAAACGCATATGACAGATAGCCCGGAAGAAATTAGAGGCTCCTACATATTTTTTTCGGCATTCGAATTTATTTTATTTTTTTTTTATTTCAATTTTTATTTGTTTTACTACTGGTTGGAATCAAGTAAAATTATGCCAATAAGTAGGGAACTACTCTAAAAAGTCTCTGGCGAATTTCAGCCGAATACTTCAACCCGTCTATGAATTATTCATGAAAAACCAATAAAAAAGTCAAATTTTGAAGAGCTGTATCTCGTTTAATATTGAGCTTTCGCAAAAAAATAATATAGAGGTCTTTTAGTGTTTTCTGGACTTCCATAGGCCATTGGCTACTTCATTCTGGGACACCTGTATAATATAGGGGTAATAATACATAAATAAAACTCTCAAAATAAAACAAAAATTCTCGAAATTGGTAAGTTGGAGTGCTATAGCGCTAATTTCAATTTTTGCATTTTTAACATGTGGTGCTCAGCACCACCTCTTCGAATTACGTGTGGTGCTCGAGCACGTCAGCACCACTATTGTTGCCGGCCCTGATCGCGTTGTATAGATGTCCTAGCAGCTCTAGAAATATTTGTAGATTTCGCAAATATCACAGTGGGCATGGCCCGATGCATGGCTCCTCCGCCAGTTGTGAAGGTATGCATCTTACCCGTACGTGGTGGTCTCCAGCGAATTTCGGTGACAGCCGCACTAAACCATCCAACCGCACCCAACCAACCTAGCCCAAAAGTTTATTTCGCAGTCTCAAATTCGCCCGTTTCCGTGGAGTTTGCCTATGAACCGGTAATACCTATTTCTGAAAACACTTTATCTACAAAGAATTTGAAACCTCGAACAATACCCCTTGTACTTACTGCGCTCGTTTTATCTTGTACAGATAACTGCCGAAATAAGATTCTCTCTCTCTCGAATTTTTATTCATATCTTGGATCACGAACAGGGACAAGAAAAACTGCTTGATGCTCTCGTTACTGTCGAGTCAATGTTACTGAATTTCCAAAGATTCATTTAAAAATTCAAATTTTTCAAAAATTCCAAAATTAATAGCATTGCTCATACAATTTGATTCAAGTAGGTTGAATGCCAAATTTGAACATTCTACTTTGAAAATGAAAATACCGAAAGTGTATTCTACTAACACTAATACACTTCTTCAGAGGCATCAGAAACCCCTTAAGTGGAATAATTTTCAACATCATTCATCCATGCAATATTGTCAAGTAACAGAAGGGACAAACAGACTTGGTTTTTCTCTTTATAGCTGTATTACACTACACAATTTCTTGTACAATTTCTTGAACAATCTGTCAAATCAACAATCAAGTTTCAAGTTTTTTGACACTATTTTGGCAGATGGCTCAAGAAATTGTACAAGAAATTGTGTAGTGTAATACAGCTATTAAAAATGTTTAGTATTTTCCGAGTATTTTCTTATAGTGAGTCCGAGTTTCTGCTGAATTTTCAAGTACCTATAGGTACAAAATTCATAAATTCATGATAATGCCTATTACGAGTATAATGACGGTTAAAAAATCGTGTGATTGGGGAAATCCTGCACTCTCCCCGCATTTTAAAGTAAACAATTCCTTATGTGGCATTAAAACGTATCAGTTTGTTTATATAAAGTATACATACACTGCGAATCACTCCAGTAATTTTTCCAAGATTTTTCATCGGTATTCTGGGGAACATCTATGATCGAGCAGTGACTACAATCTGTGCTACGATCATTCCTAATCTATAATGGCAATCGGATCTCAAACGACTCCATAAAAGTCAAATAGGAAACATCTCAGATAAACTACAAAGTGATTTTTAGGCGTCAGCACCGCGATTATCTTCTATCGAGCTCTGACTGGCGATGCATATTATACATATTGTTCGACCGATTAAAATCGCCAATACTGCATTATTTTTCGCAAAAAAAACCGCTCTCGAATCTCTGATCTTAGTATTGCGTTTCAACTTATCGCATTTGCCGAGTTGAAAGACTTATGAATGGACTTGTAATAATTATTATTGTAAGAGTAATTCAGCGAAGGCGTGCGTTCTCAATTACGGAAATTGAGATAACCCGCGTGTGTTTATACACAGGGCACAAGGCGCTTGTTGGCCAATCTACGGGAGATCTTTTACACAAAGAACCGAAAGTGTTCATCAAAAATCTTGCAGACAAAACACGGTGATGCAGGAGCATAATCGAGATGGCTTGAAAGGAGCCATCGCCGACCAGTTTCCTTGAAAAGCTCGTGTCAAACCAAAGTGCAATCTTTGGTTTCATTTTCTTTTAGGGCTATTATTTCTGTAATATGTTACTATAAATAACAGCTCATGGGACAATTCGGTTATTTCTGACGATGTGAGCAAAATTATTATAAATATAATTCGTATACGTAATTAAATTAGCATTGTTTTTCAAAAGCAATGCAAGTAGATGTCTCCAAAAACTTAATCGGTAAATTTCCCCAAATTGCACTCTTGAAGCTGAGTCTGTAATTAAATAAGATAAAATTTCCCCGACTAGCTCGTCCGGCACGTAACTCACAAATCATAATATCATTAGTTGTACCGTTTTACCTATTCGTAAAATAATACGTCCTACTTATTGCAGTTTTGCAGAGTCATTGTATGTTATGTGACTAGGACCTACATAATGCTCAAATCCGATTTTATTCAGTAAATTATTTGGGATCATTCATGAATAGTAGTAGGACCTGAAATTTCTTAAATATTCGCAGAGTTTCAGGGAACTTAAAAAAACAAATCCAAGTAACGACTCAAAATTCCAAAGAACAAAACAAACATAAAATTCGAACAGTATTAGGAATGCATGTAGGATTTGATATCAAATCAATCGGAATAGCACTTGAAATACCTAGTTCATGATGGATATTACACATTTATCGACAATAGACTCTCATAAGGTACATATACCACGCGTTTGGTTCCAGAATGGGAAATGAAAATTAAACAATTTGATTACCTCTGCTTACTTTACATCGGAATGAATCAATCTGGAAAACTACCTATAGGTACCTACATACTTGTGTGATTGGGTCTCGGATTTTTTTGTTGAGCCATTGTTTGATTTTTGAAACAGAGATGTGAATTTCAGATAACGACTTGTTTATTTGTTTTGCTTTACACGTATGAGATCCTATATAATGCTGCAACTTCCTGATGACTTGACTAAACAATTTATAAATCAGCGGCATTTAGGTTTCTGATATAGTTATATTTTCAACAGCTACAGTGATTGTTTTTGAAACTACAAAATATGACCTAATCGTTTCGCTTTAGAACACATCAGTAGGGTATAGGGTATAGGTATATCGAGTCGCTTTTTTAGCTGAACTGTTCGTCAATTCAATCAATTATGGTTGTACTCTCATAGGTGAAATATGAGTCTATTAATTTCCATACATTGAGTTTCCAACTTACAATTTCTATTATGTAGCTATCTACATATATTCATTATTCTTACTCGACTGAAAAAAAGAAAGAAATATAAAAACTCATTTTAGGATATCAAGACCCACGAAGATCAGTGTTGAGATTAGAGTCAATTTGCTTGTTCTCTCAGTTATTATATGAATACCTACCTACGAAGAACAATGAAAATATCCAATCATGATTGACTACACGATTATGTTAATCGTCGCGGGTGGAAAATCTCCGGGTCATTTACTCCACGTTACATTTTTTTTTTTCATTAATTGTATACCTTTGTCAGGACAATGTACAAAATAATTGATTGATCAGCTCAGTTTATTAATAGTAATGACATAATTATGACAAGCTTAAGCAGAAGTTGCAGAAGACAAGTTTCGTACAGTTGAAATAAAAGAATGGAGATTAATGTTTTTAAATCTGAAACAAAGTTGCTTTAGCATACCAGGATGCTTCGGTAGCAATATTTCAAAGCAAATTCTGTTCTCACACAATGTAGACAATTATTTCTATTAAGCGTGAAAGCGAGGGGTGGGACACTTGTCAGTTTCTTTGGACACGCCGAAACTCCCCATGAAATTTGTCCAACACCAGCCACCCATGATGTCGCACATTCGCCCGGCAAAGGTCGTGATAAATGACGTCCGTTTCTAAACATCTAAATTTTTCGTTCCTGACGTTTCTATTTGCCTCCGCATACCTTTTTTCCAATCACAAAAATGTCCACTCTCAAGTGGATGTATAGGTAATTTCATCAGTTCTCCACTAGCCCAATATGATGCAACTACAATGACGGGATAAGTAAACAAATGGGGTAGGTATTAATATTGATAAACCAGTTGGTTGATAATGATGTAATTTCAGGCACAATAATGATTTTTTCAATTTAACTATTCAAACCTATTATATATCAATAACGTCAGCCCTGATCAAAATTACCATCGCTTAAGAATGCAATGAGTATACGACGTTTTCTCGATGATTATGTACCTATAAGCAGAAGTGTATATTATTTATGTATTACAGTACCTGCTTGATGTGGTTTTTGCTGTGTGAGTGCGAGTACTGCGTATCTATTTACTTGTATCCAAATTTAGATCAAGTTCACTGAAGATTCAAGTTTAATTGAATAAATATTATAATCGCACTATACCTACAAAGAAGAAGGTATGAGTAGGAAAGATGCCGAAAAACAGATTACTCAAGTGATCCTTATGAGTCATTGTTAAGGTACTGATGCAGACCTGATAAGGTATCCTAATAAACTGCAATAATGTCTTTATTATTCAAACTTCCAATACACGTAATGCAGTATTTGTCCAAGTTTAAAATGCGGGGTTTCCCCTGACAGGTAAAAAACCGTTCTGTTACAGATTTCTATTAGATTGATCACAATAATAATTATTATGATTCTGAAACAAAAAAACAGATTTAAGGGAAAGTTCCGGTAGTTTACTAGTTAGTCTGGGAGCATAGGGTCAAAAAGGGCTTGGCCGTGTGCAACTTCGTGAAGATATATAGAGATATGTCCAAATCGACTCCTGCATGGGCGATCAAGGACCATGAAAAATGGGGTACTTGCCAATGAAACAGATTTGACTGGGAACACTTTCAATCATCAACAAGAGTAATAAATAGTATTTTCTGAAAATTTCCGGAAAATATATCCATTGATTAAAAAGATTTTTTTTTCGATTTTTTTTTTCAAAAAGTTGGTAAAAGTCGGGAATCTTTAGTGAAATTTTTCTGTCTGTATTTTTCAAATATTGTTAAGCCACTCTAACTGTTTTTTGAGTTTTCAACCCAACTGCTGTTTGTTTAGTTTTTAGTATATTTGTGACGTCACAAATATATTTTTAAAACAGACACTACGGCCGCAATTTTGGGAATTTAGGAAAAAGAAAAAATACGGGTACAATATTTTTGCCCATACTTTCGATTAAGCCAATAAAAAAAATTTGGGCAAGTAGCCCATTATGGTGGAATATTGACATCTGCTGTATGCAAATATGGTGGAGGCGCCGAAATGGGCTTCATCTGGTAATAAGAAACTGGCTGTAGCTCGTTTGTTTTTCAACAGATTTCAACATCTGGGAAACTGTCAAAATTGTCTTTATGAGATTGACTTTTTACAGTTTGTCTGCCAAAGGCAAAAATTCATTTTTGTTTACTACTAACTATAGACCTAAGGGGCTCCATATGGTATCTACTGAAGAGGCAAACAGATGCTCTGAATAAGCCACTCCTGCTTCATCCTAGCACATGGATAACGGAGACAGAAATTAGACTATACTATACGAAAACCAGGAGGACATTTCGGTATCACCAATACAAGAGTCGCCCTTCCACTCAATGAAGTCGAGGTATTCAAGTCCATCATTCTATCATCAATACATTCCAATGAGTTTGAAATCATTTTGTAGTTTCTATCTACAAGCCGGACGTAAGCTGCATGATAGTAGGCAAGCAAAATATACCTACTCATGGCAAGGCATCAGGCACAACACAAAAGAGGCCATAACCTAAAGGCTTCACAATTTTGTAGCAGTGTGGAAAACTCTCTGTAAAGTGATGGTTTGAATTATTGTGATAAAGTGAAATGCCCTGGCTGAATAGAGAACTGTATTTCATGTGTTTAATTTTTGTATACTACGCACAACGCTGTGAACATAATAACTCAACTGAACAAGTTCTAAACTTCAACATAGAACCAACATAACCTAGATCCCTTCATGCACCTCAGCAATGTCATTGTTTTTCGATTATTCTTGTCTTCATCTGTCTGGTAGAATGGAGCAGGAAGGGCTTATTCAGAACATCTATTTACCTCTCCAGAGTACCATACCAGGCCCGGGTCTACGATAAAAGTCAATAAAAATATATTTTTTCTTCGGCAGTCGAACTGAGCTTACCCGGAGTTTGGAGCCGCATCCTGACCCTCGTCGCAAAAGCCTACAGCATCCTCATGAACGATTCAACGATATACGATTAAAAAATTCTAATTTATGTTCACGGTGACATTTATAAATATTTGACGTTTATTGATTTGACGATTTGACACAACGCGCTTGTTTATGCAATCTAGACTAGATAAAATCCCTAGAGGTCCCAACCAACTGCAGCGCCTCCTGGTGGGAGCAAAATCGTTTATGCCTCCTATTCTCTACAATTTGACAATTTACTCGTGTACGTGCTACTTCCGGTTCGCTTCTAGAACTTCCTGAACCATCAACTTTTAGGATCAAATCAGCATATCAAGTTGATCTTAGCTCCACGTGGCAGTCAAATTGACCATAAACAATGATAATTTGTCAACCACAGACCATTAATATCCAGAAAATCAATCATGGTAACGGTTGTTATGCAACTACAGGGTGAACTCTAAGGGAAAATTGACTTTAAAAAGGTATAGCTTGAGAACCGAAAGTCGCACATAAGTGATTCAGATGTCAAATTTTAGAGAATTTAATAGATCTTCAGTTTTGATATGAATCATAAGATTTTATGACGAATTTTCCGGAAATTTTCCAAAAATATGTTTTTTTGAACGCCATCTTTTCAAAATTATGGCCAGAACAGCAAAGATAGAAGTGGAAAAGTGGATATTCTGAATGATGACCCCAAATGTCATCATACTAATGAGTTTCGAATGTATCTGATATCCTTCAAATGCTATATTACCTTTATTTCTTTCTAAAGTCAGTTTACTTTCACAGTTCACCCTGTGATTCCACAAATAACATCACCATGATCGATTTTCTAAATTTTGATCATCTATGGTTAATGGCCAAAAGCTATTTATGGTTAATTTGCTTACTACATGACAGTGGTATACATCTTTTCAATATGGCGGCCAAAACGGCAAAGATACGAAGTGAAAAAGTAGAAATTTGCAAGGGGCACCTCAAGATCCATGATACTGCCAGATTTCAAAAATATCGGATATTCTTAAAAAAATGGCGGAATTTAGCATATCTTATAAAGACAATTTTGACAGTTCCACGGACTGACGTTCGTAAATTTAGGTATGATATAAGAAGATAATTTTCTTGTTTACAAAATGACGTTTCAGATGTTAAAATCCGTTGAAAAACAAACGAACTACAGCCAGTTTTTTATTACCAGATGAAGCCCATTTTGTCGCCTCCACCATATTTGCCTGCAGTAAATGCTAATATTCCACCATAATTTTTCATAGTCCTTGATCCCCCAGGAATCGATTAAGACATAACTCTATATATCTTCACGAAGCCGCACACGGCACGACCTATGCCCCCGTCCTAAATATAGTTGACAATCGTGAATGAAACAGCAAATAATAGTCCAGTCCAGTCCAGTGAAAGATATCACAAGTATTGTGATTGAAGTACTATACCTACATATCATGTGCTCATGCGATCATGCGAGTCACCAATTTTCATGGTATTTCATGTTTCATGTAGGTACCGGAGTCAAGAGTTATTTTCATGTATCTTCACTGAAACTTCGCCTTGAATTGTCGAGAAAATTCTCATTACAAAGTGTCCTCCCGATTAAGTCAATTTCTACTAGAAGTGTGTGTCTGTGATCTCCCACGATAACTCCCGAACCGTTGATGGGATCGGCTTGAAATTTGTTGTGCATATTTGGTTTTATCCTGGAATGAGCGTTGATGAGTCATTGATTCTTGGTTTTTCTTCTCAAATTCCAAAATATTGGAGATATGGACCTGGACTGTAAATAATTGTGAAATTGCGTACAGTTATTTCTTTAACAGATTTTTGTGAGTGTGTTCCGGTAGAATTCCTAATCACGTAGCGACCGGATTCTAGGCATAATGTCTTTTTGTTTCTGTTTTAGGCATGTGCAATGTGCATAAGACCTTGTAATAAATGTTAGTGTTGAAAAAACATTGCTTTCGACACCCCTCTGTTTTTGTCTCAATGCCTAAAACTGGCAAAATCGAATTTACTGTCCCAAGAAGACCATTTTCACGGCCTAAAATAGGTTTTCCCGATTTTTTCATAGAAATGATCCATAATCTTGAGAAAAATATCAATTTTTTTATTTGTTCCATAATATACCGTGTGTTCATTAAAAACCTCAATGAAGGGAGGCTGTGACGCAGGCCATTCGATCCGAAAACGGCCAGGTTATCATCGGTCCACGGCCTCCCATTATTGAGTTTTTTAATGAACATACTGTACAAAGTGTGGGAGTGAATTGATTTCAACACTAATAATAATTTATTCACCTCAATTCATTTGAAAATGTATTTGGCCTATATGCGCTCAATTAGTGATGACGTCAAAAGTTATGTTAGGTCAGGGTTTTGTATGAAAACAATCTCTGCTAGGTTGGCAGCACTTACTGCCACTCCTGATTCCCCCCTCTTCCCCTTCCCACACCCTCCATTCCAGCTGTCAAACAAAGTGTAAAATGTATCTATTTAACCAGCATTCCCACTCTCGAAGGCACTTTTGATTATGAAACACCATATACAGGGAGGTCGTTGTACTTACCTTTGAACGGTTGCTGAACATAAATAAATCACAATACGCAAATATTCCATTGGCTGTCACTTTGACAAGAAGTGTTGCTAACTTACGTGTTCGTTGTTTTCATACAAAACCTTAACCTAGGCCACGTTTTGACGTCACACTAATTGAGCGTATTGCCTATTTTAGGTCGTTACGGCCTATTTTAAGCTGTTGCGTCAAGTACCTACCGCCTACCTACAGCTCTCATTTACCTAAAAAATGTAAGCATAACGTCTCAGGTAGTGATTCTCACGAGACTCTCGTTTCCGAGAGTCTCGTCTCGTCTCGTCTCGTTTTCGAGACGAGACTCGAGACGAGACTGATCATTTTTCTCACGAGACGAGACGAGACTTTTTGCCGGTCTCGTCTCGTGTCTCGTGCGAGAGTCTCGTAGTCTCGCACGAGACTTTTGCGGTCCAGTTTTTATTTCACAATCTACATAATGTAGGCACAGCTGTTGAGTTATATTGGCACCTAACTAATTTCTTTTGGGCAAAAAAAGCTTGGATGTTCAGTTCACTTTAGAAAAATTTCATGATTGATAAATTACCTACTAAAGAATACCCAGACGAAACTTTATTTACCGTACCTAAAACCGTAAATTTTCAGTAAATACTGTTTTTTTTTTTCATAGATTTGGTATTAGAAATGAAATAGATCAACAAAGTGAAGATGGATCGAGCTGCGGGGGTTCCGGGGGGCTGGGACCCCGGGCTCTAGCTTCAAAAAATCCTTGAGCTGAAGCATCAGCAAGACTGTCAAAAAGGAGAAAACGTTCTACAGCGTTACCATTTTCAGTACAATATTGGATTGACAAAGAAAGTTGATCAGTTTTACCGATATCAATAATAATTGTGGAATCAACAATCAACAATGATAGTAAAAAACTTGGCATGCTTCACTTCGTCTAAAATAGTTTTCACACATTCGTTTGCTAGAGCCGAAATGAACTCGTTTTTGATTATCTGTCACTTTTAACTTTTGTATCGTGAATAACTATTATTATATGGGAGCAACATCTTTGGCTGGATTTTTGAACCGGTCGTATTTCTTCCGTTCCAAGCTGGAGAGCTTTTTTTTTTTAAACACGACATTTTGCGACTACCTGTACTTAGATATAACGCGAATGATCGAGCTGAAAGGGCGGTCGATCGTGATATCCACAAAATTCCCACTATTCAGCTCTCTGAAACTTGGAACAGTAAAAAAATAGAATGTAGCATTTATTTATTTTATTGCCAACTGGAATGTTATTGTGTGTGTAGGGTATTGGTGTTTTTTTTTTCTGATGGGTCTGTGTTCCAGATGTACATGAGTGTTGGTCGCAAGTGTCCGGTGGATACAAGGGCCGGCTATTATTTAACGGGTAGAGGGTGTGATGTTTGCTGGGATGTTTTGAAGATTATATAGGAGAATGACCAAAAAAGGCGCCTTTGCAGTTTGCACTTGTAAATCTTGTAGGTGGGTGCCTGGCAAACCATCCCTTGTTGCGCCGCTGCCTTTGTGATTCCGTCATCACAAGTTAGTGTTGTGTTACATGGTTTCAGTGGTTGTTGGCAATTAATTAGGTGTGGAGCTGTTCACCAAAGCATAAAAGAAAAATGAGTACACCAAAAAGAAAACGAAGATCTGCTTCTACTTCCGCAACTACAGTTCAAGACGAATCAAATTCATCCGGAGATTTTTCTAATGGAAGTGATGATAATTATGTACAACCAGAACCGCACAGCCCCGGCCGGAGCCGCAGGACCAGTCCAAATGCAAGAGAAGCCTCAGAATCGTACGGCTTTTACCGCAACTCGCTAGCTTCAACGGATCTTGAAAAATGGGGGTGGACATCTTTTTTGAATGACCCTGTATAACCATTATAATTACGTCAGAAGGACATATATTATGTTTCACTGAATTTAATTGAATGATAGTAACAAATTTCTATCTATACTTCATTATCTAGATATGTCACGAGACTCACGAGACTCACGAGACTCTCGTGCGAGACTCGAGACGAGACGAGACTTGCGGCCACGAGACGAGACTCGAGACGAGACTTTGCAATTTGCTCACGAGACGAGACGAGACTTTCGTAAAGTCTCGTCTCGTTGGTCTCGTGAGAATCACTAGTCTCAGGGCTCGATGCCAAGCTGCAGGCGCAAAGTTTGAGACGGCGTAACTCGCCAAATACAGCGGTCTGATTGGTTGGTATCCGCCGTTGCTGTGATAACCGCACTTACGGCGGTCTCAACCCTAACTTGGTTATCGAACCGTCAGTGTCCATTTTTCAACGGCTTTATATCTAGTCTCACGCAGCAACAGGATTCACAGCAAAATGGCTTCCGGTTTTTGTTTTGGTCATTTGCACAGAACTTTGAAATATATTGAATGAAACAAAGCTCTCCGACCAACCACAACACCAGACGATCGAACCGAACAACTGCACAGACACGTGTTTCGCCCCTACTGGGGGCTCATCAGTGCGCAGGCGTGATCAGCTCAACCATCCGATGCTGTGGCAGTCAGAGAACTTATGGTAATATACACCCAGGAGGACTCCTAATATGTGAGTCCTCCAAGCGGCGCCATCTATCAAAGGCATTCCGCAGATGCTATATTTCAAGGCATCAGGCATGCGAGGGAATCAACAGAATTCCACGTAAAGCAAAACCGTCGCCAAGAGAGCATCGATGGTAGATGTACACATGTATACTCAAGCCGAGTAGAGCAATGTTAAACACAACAAACACGCGAATATAAATAAATATTGCGCCTCTTAGGGCCATATAGCGGCACCTCGCAGTTTTATGAAACAAAGCTCTCCGACCAACCACAACACCAGACGATCGAACCGAACAACTGCACAGACACGTGTTTCGCCCCTACTGGTGGCTCATCAGTGCGCAGGCGTGATCAGCTCAACCATCCGATGCTGTGTCAGTCAGAGAACTCATGGTAATATACACCCAGGAGGACTCCTAATATGTGAGTCCTCCAAGCGGCGCCATCTATCAAAGGCATTCCGCAGATGCTATATTTCAAGGCATCAGGCATGCGAGGGAATCAACAGAATTCCACGTAAAGCAACACCGTCGCCAAGAGAGCATCGATGGTAGATGTACACATGTATACTCAAGCCGAGTAGAGCAATGTTAAACACAACAAACACGCGAATATAAATAAATATTGCGCCTCTCTTATTTATATTCGCGTGTTTGTTGTGTTTAACATTGCTCTACTCGGCTTGAGTATACATGTGTACATCTACCATCGATGCTCTCTTGGCGACGGTGTTGCTTTACGTGGAATTCTGTTGATTCCCTCGCATGCCTGATGCCTTGAAATATAGCATCTGCGGAATGCCTTTGATAGATGGCGCCGCTTGGAGGACTCACATATTAGGAGTCCTCCTGGGTGTATATTACCATGAGTTCTCTGACTGCCACAGCATCGGATGGTTGAGCTGATCACGCCTGCGCACTGATGAGCCCCCAGTAGGGGCGAAACACGTGTCTGTGCAGTTGTTCGGTTCGATCGTCTGGTGTTGTGGTTGGTCGGAGAGCTTTGTTTCATAAAACTGCGAGGTGCCGCTATATGGCCCTAAGAGGCGCAATATTTATTTATATTCGCGTGTTTGTTGTGTTTAACATTGCTCTACTCGGCTTGAGTATACATGTGTACATCTACCATCGATGCTCTCTTGGCGACGGTGTTGCTTTACGTGGAATTCTGTTGATTCCCTCGCATGCCTGATGCCTCGAAATATAGCATCTGCGGAATGCCTTTGATAGATGGCGCCGCTTGGAGGACTCACATATTAGGAGTCCTCCTGGGTGTATATTACCATGAGTTCTCTGACTGCCACAGCATCGGATGGTTGAGCTGATCACGCCTGCGCACTGATGAGCCCCCAGTAGGGGCGAAACACGTGTCTGTGCAGTTGTTCGGTTCGATCGTCTGGTGTTGTGGTTGGTCGGAGAGCTTTGTTTCATAAAACTGCGAGGTGCCGCTATATGGCCCTAAGAGGCGCAATATTTATTTATATTCGCGTGTTTGTTGTGTTTGAAATATATTGGTAGGTGGTTTTGTTGAAGAAGATAGCGCGCGTTTCACATCTTTTCACTTCAAGTCCAATTTACCTAAAACTAGCAAAACTTGGATTTACTGTTCTAAAAGTGCCGTTTTATTGGCCTACAATAGACCATTTCCACTGACGTCACGCAGCTTCGTCTTGAGCAAGTCAGATATGCGTTATGGCGGCTTTACAGAACTTAGTATGTCGCCGGCGTCAAAAATGAAAGAAGAGAAAAAAAGCTATCGAACGGTGATGAAATAAAATTCCATCCGAAAAAAATTAATATGGCATTTTGAAATTTGCGGAATTCGAAAAACAAATCTTGAAATTGAAAACCAAAAATACGCTTATTGTCTCGGCCCCGTTCATTGAAAACTGCATTCGTGTGCACTGAGGGTATGCAACCCAAAATATCCCTGTGTTGTCCAAGTCCTCACCCCTCACCCCCTGTTCGGTGTGCCTGGCACTTGGCTGTCAGGCGCAAGCGTAAACGAGCTCCAGCACTTTCTTCGGCCGTCTTCGGCATTCTTCGGCTTTCTTTCCGCTCGTGCCTTTGCCGCTTCGTTCGAAGCGGTGTTGATCTCCGTACGTCGAGCGGGAAGCCACGCCGTCTTTTTTTTGGTCATCGTTCTCGCGGCCATCTTGTCGTGCCATCGGCGTACATTCGTACTCGACCAGAAGCCCATCCAAGGCCCATCGCGTCCGATAGTGACTCCTGGAGGAGCTCTGCAGCATCTCCAAGTCCAGAAAGCGGCAGTTTTCACCGCTTTCACCGGGGAGCGGCTTGGATCAGCCAGCCGCACACAAAGCTCCAGTTTCGGACGGGATCGAGTCGTTCGTCCGCCATTTTGGTGACGAACACGGGCACTCGTGCATTTCACCAGGAAATCCACCACCAGAACGGCCATCCACCACGACGCCGCCTTCGGACTCCGCCAGGACGACGCCGCCACCGAATAAGATCCCGTAAGTTCCATATTTTCCATTGTTTTTACCATTTACCGTTTATTCCCGTTTGCCGGGGTGTATACCTTCAGTGCAGTTCGTCTCGTTTTCAGGACGCCACTCGGCGCCAGCGAATCTGCCCCCGATCAGAACCACTCGGATTTTTCATTTCATTTAATTCACATTGTTTTTTTTTTATTGTTTTGTAATTCTGTCTGTTTGTGTTTTTTTCTTTGTTTTGCATTAAAGTTTTTGATTGTTGTTGTGAATTTTATTTCTGACTGTCGCTTGCTGCTTTCCTAATCCAAGAGTTATTGTTTTAATGCAGCCTTCATCGGAAGGCTGCCGTCTTTATGTGTACCGCGCTAACATATAAATTGGTCCTTCGTAGCCGGATACAGGCTAAGCATGGTACAGTCAGGAATTTAATTCACCTCACTATTGAAACTTTAAAGTCACGGGTCAAACCCACGTGACACTTGTGCGTTGGTCCAGCGTGTTGATCAATTCGTTTTTCGCCCGTCTCATTCGCACTTTTTCACCTGGGTTGGGTTCGCCATTCAGGTACGCCAACCTAAGGGTCAGTTGCTTTGTTTTCATTTTTCTTTGTGTCGTACACAATGGACGCAACTTTATCGTCCATCGCGATAGCTATTGCGCGCCTTGAGCCCCTTCTGGAACAAGGCGTCACAGCTACCACCGAGCCAAGCCTCCAACCGGC
This sequence comes from Anaspis maculata, assembly GCA_949128115.1. NCBI lineage: Eukaryota > Metazoa > Arthropoda > Insecta > Coleoptera > Scraptiidae > Anaspis > Anaspis maculata. Next base: position 34,453,015 of record OX421962.1, on the reverse strand, counting down.
ATTTTTAGCCACGTTTGACATTGCGGCGGAAATTTACAACGGTTTCAAGAGCACGGTCAACACTGCCCCTCTCCCCAGTGCCTCCGAGGAGCAGAAGGCTACATTTCTTGAACGTACACTCCGGGCAGACAGCTTGTATGGCAAACTTGCTGCGGTAAAAGCCTCGTTTTCGAATTCAGAGCCGACTTCCTCGCTCTCTCGCCAAGCCTCGCAAACTTGGTTCGAGACAGGCCGGAGCAATGTCCGATTGCCAAAAATCGCGTTGCCGTTGTTCGACGGAAAGTTAAAATCATGGCCACCATACTATGATCTGTTCACGGCGTTAATACACAGAAACCAGTCTCTCTCAGATATTGAACGGTTTCAGTATCTGATCTCGTCTTTATCTGGTGAACCTCTCTCAATGGTTAAACACCTGCCATTGACGGGAGATAATTACATAATTGCGTTCGACTCGTTGGTTGAGAGATACCAGAACGACCGCGTGCTAGTCACTTTGTACTGGCAGTCGATGATGAACGCCTCCTCCGTCACATCTGACTCCGCGCAAGCGCTTCGCCATCTTGTGAACACGTTCAACGAAAATTTAGTGGCGCTCGAGCAGTATCCGCATATCGACCTGTGGGATTTCACCCTGTCGAGCATGCTGCTCCAGAAACTCGATGAGTCGACGCGAAAACGTTTCGAGGTGCAGTCAGCTGGCACCCCCTTCCCCAAATACGAAGACGTCAAGTCTTTCGTGCTCGACCAATGCAAGGCTTTCGAGGCAACTGCCTTAAATTCTAAAACGCAATCGAACTCCCGCTCCACACGGGCAAACACCGTTACCGTGAAGCCCGAGGTCAGCCGCAAGTCGTGGGCCTCACATACGTTGGTGTCTCAGACTTCATCTGCCCCAGCGACGTCGCATGAGTCAGCATGTTCTCATTGTGGGGCGAGAAGTCATAGAGTAACCGCGTGCAAGACTTTTCTGTCAATGTCCCCAAATGACAGATATTTGGCGGTCAAACAGAAAAGGCTCTGTCTCAACTGCTTGAGCACCAATCACGGCGCTCCAAAATGTCCATCGTCGTATTCGTGTCGGCAGTGCCACGCAAGGCATCACACCTTGCTGCACTTCCCCAAGCCACATAGAACTGCAGGTCATGAGTCACCCAGTTCTTTATCGAATCCAGTTGAATTACCGCAAATCGTTTCCCCTGGTCTTCCAGAAAATGTCGCGAATTCGGTGACGAATCTCGCCTCAAGCCTCAAGGCAGCTCATGTTTTGTTGGCCACGGCAATCGTTCACGTTCGTGACCGGTGGGGAGGCTACCAAAGCCTCCGTGCGCTCATAGACCCTGCCAGTCAGGCATCGTTTATTTTGGACTCCTGCGTGCGCAAATTGGGTCTATCCCCATCAAATCACAATGTGCCCGTTTTTGGCTTGGGTCTCACCCCCGCCAATTCGACGTGTGGCACAGTCACTTGCCAGGTCAAGGCTGATGATGAGTCTCTCCCAATCCCTGAATTGGAGTTAATTGTCCTGCGCAGGATTTGTGGTAACCTGCCAGACACCGCTTTGAACCCGGATCAATTCCACTTGAACTTATCGAATCTGGCGGATCCCACATGGTTCAAGCCAGGCCCCATTCAAGTGTTGTTGGGCGCCGACGTTTATCCGTCAGTCGTGAAAGAGGGAATCGTCTCGTCAGGTCCGTCACAGCCTGTTGCCATAAACACCATTTTTGGCTGGGCTCTTCTCGGTCCCTTTCAAACCCCGTCAAAACCTCTGCATTCCTTTTTGGTTTGCACTCCAACTGGAATCGACGAGTCTCTGCACAAATTTTGGGAAGTAGAGGAAATCTCGTCACCATCGTCCAAAACACGTTTGTCCCCAGATGATGAACGTGCAGAAATTTGTTTCCGGGACTCTGTCTACCGTTGTCCGTCAGGTCGTTTTGGGGTTTCGCTTCCCTTCAAAAGGGAGTCCCCCACCTTTGAACATTGCAGGTCTATGGCTGACCGCCGTTGGTTAGCTATCGAACGTCGCCTGGTCCGTCAGGACACACTCCGTGATCTGTACATAGCATTCATGCGCGACTACCTCGACCTAGGTCACATGACCTTGCTGGACGCAGAACCTCCAGATTCTGAGGCGTATTACATCCCTCATCATCCGATCGTCAAGATCGAAGACGACAAGCCGAAAATTCGCGTCGTTTTTGATGCTTCGGCGCAAGCGCCGAATCATTTATCTCTCAACGAGACGCTTCTCGTCGGTCCTAAGTTACAACAGGACATAGCAGCTTTGCTACTGCAGTTTCGGTGTGAGCCGATCGTTTTTACTTGTGACATCCGTCAGATGTATCGGCAGATACTTATCTCGCCCGAACATCGCAAGTATCAACTCATTCGCTTTCGTTTCTCCCCTGATCGACCCATTGAAACGTACCAATTGAACACCATTACATATGGTGTTTCTTCGGCACCGTTTCTAGCGGTTCGCACGTTGCTTCACTTGGCAGAACAAAGCGCCTCGAAGTTTCCATTGGCTTCGCAGGCAATTCGCCGTAATTTGTATGTAGACGATCTACTTTGCGGTGCGAACTCCGTGGAATCAGCACGGGAATTACAAACGCAGCTAATCAACCTGCTCCAATCGGGTTGCTTTGAATTGCGCAAGTGGGCAAGCAATCACCCTGATGTGCTGCAAGACATACCACTTGATCACGTTCGAACTCAGCCGTCCACTTTCAGTGACGTTGCTGACCATACTGTAAAAATTCTTGGCCTCCAGTGGCAAGCGGCAACAGACACCTTTTCATTCACGGTTCATCCAAATGAACTACCGTGCACAAAACGGTCCATCTTGTCGGAGGTGGCTCGGATTTACGATCCGCTCGGCTTTCTGTGCCCTGTTGCATTTTTCGCCAAACATTTAATCCAACGGTTATGGAAACTTGGCCTTGATTGGGACGACACCCCTCCAGACATCGTATGTCAGCAGTGGTTGCGTTTTCAATCCGAGCTATCGCAACTTTCGCGGTTGCAAATTCCACGGCATACTTTTCCGTCGCCTGCAGACAGGTGCCAGTTGCACGCCTTTTGCGACGCATCTGAATCTGGGTACGCGAGCGTGTTGTACGTTCGTTACCTTCGAAATGGTGTTCCCACCATTCGTCTCCTAACCGCCAAATCAAAGGTGGCTCCAGTCAAATTGCTGACCGTACCCCGTCTCGAATTGTGTGCAGCGGTCCTACTTTCCAATCTCGTTGCCTTCACCGTTGCAGCGCTCGCAGGAACCGTACAGTTCGATGCCATATTTGCGTGGACCGATTCTACGGTTGTTCTCAGCTGGCTGCGTTCCTCTTCGCACCGCTGGAAAACATTTGTTGCTCACCGTGTTGAGCATATTCAACAGCGTGTCCCGCCTCAGTGTTGGAGACATGTCTCAACATCGGACAATCCCGCCGACCCAGCTTCGCGCGGATTGTTTCCCGAAGACATGCTTTCGTGCTCCCTCTGGTGGTCTGGCCCACCTTTTCTGTCATCAGCGGATGACACATGGCCGGATGACAAATTCTCCGTGTCCTCCCCAGACATTGCGTCTGAAGAGCGAAAGCTCGCTTTGGTCGTGCGTGTGCCGCAGCCGCCGCCGATTGACATCGACGACCTCTTTTTGCGCATATCCTCCTTACGGAAGATTCAGGGCGCTGTCGCCTATTTCTATCGGTTCTGCAAATGCAAGTCCGATGAGAAGTGCACAGGACCTCTCTCGGATACAGAGCTCCATTTTGCCTTGTTGTACATTGTCAAACATGTACAGCAGAAGGTATTTGCCGTCGAAATCGCGTCGTTACGCAACGGCAAACCCTGTTCAAGACCCTTTCGAAAACTCTCACCCTTTCTCGATCGTGACGATGTTCTCCGCGTCGGCGGACGTTTGAAGCATTGTCATGAGTTGCCATTTGCAACCAGACACCCTGCTCTTCTTCCATCTCGTCACGTCTTGACAGGACTCGTCATTCGACAAGTTCATTCCCGACATTGCCACCCGGGACTCAACAATACCTGCTATCTCCTGCAGCAAAATTTTTGGATATTGTCCACGCGACGCGCGGTACGGCACTATCTTGCATCGTGTTACCGGTGCTTCCGGACTAAGCCGCAAACTTTTTCTCCCACCATGGGCGACCTCCCCTCGGCGCGAATTTCTCAGCTAAAACCTTTTAGCTGCGTCGGGCTCGACTATGGTGGCCCTTTTCCAATCCTCATGTCACGCGCTCGCGGTGTCAGAACTACGAAGGCGTACATCTGTCTTTTCGTGTGCTTCGCCACCAAGGCATTGCACGTCGAGGTTGCCTCCGATCTCTCAACAGATGCTTTCCTCGCCGCCTTGCGCAGATTCATTGCCCGGCGCGGTCGTTGCTCTACCATCTATAGCGACAATGGCACAAACTTTGTCGGAGCTCATAGGCAATTGACGACGTCAATGCAACTCGCCGCGGAATCCGAAGCCATCACTTGGCGCTTCATTCCTCCCTCCAGTCCCCACTTTGGCGGGCTGTGGGAAAGCGGCATAAAAGCTGTCAAAACTCATCTATCTCGCGTGATAGGTGATCAAATACTCACCTTTGAAGAGCTGACCACGTTGGTCACCCAAGTTGAAGCGTTGCTCAACCCACGGCCACTTTCGGAGCTGAGCTCGGATCCAAATGATCTGTGCCCATTGACGCCTGGTCATTTTTTGACGCTCGAGCCGTTAACGGCCCCACCTGACCCAGATTTGTCCCACCTCAAGATCAGCAGGTTGTCGCGATGGCAGTTGGTCCAATCCATGGAACAGCGTTTCTGGGCGCGTTGGCGCGACGAATATCTACACACGCTGTACCAACGCGGCAAGTGGCACAAGTCACGTCACCTTGAATCCGCAGATGTGGGGTCTTTAGTCCTCATCAAGGACGAAAACGCTCCCCCTCTGAAGTGGAGGTTAGGCAGAATTTCAAAACTCTTCCCCGGCAAAGATGGCATTTGTCGTGTCGCAGATGTCCGTACTCAACGCGACGTTCTGCGACGCCCAATGGTCAAACTTTGTCCCCTCCCTTCAGGACAGTGAGCATTCTGTGTTTTCACTTCCGTCATTGTTCTCACTATGCTCTTTCTTTTTGTATCATGTTTGATTTCATTAATTTTTGAACTTTGAAAATACCCCGAGTGGTATTTTGGTGGGGAGTATGTCTCGGCCCCGTTCATTGAAAACTGCATTCGTGTGCACTGAGGGTATGCAACCCAAAATATCCCTGTGTTGTCCAAGTCCTCACCCCTCACCCCCTGTTCGGTGTGCCTGGCACTTGGCTGTCAGGCGCAAGCGTAAACGAGCTCCAGCACTTTCTTCGGCCGTCTTCGGCATTCTTCGGCTTTCTTTCCGCTCGTGCCTTTGCCGCTTCGTTCGAAGCGGTGTTGATCTCCGTACGTCGAGCGGGAAGCCACGCCGTCTTTTTTTTGGTCATCGTTCTCGCGGCCATCTTGTCGTGCCATCGGCGTACATTCGTACTCGACCAGAAGCCCATCCAAGGCCCATCGCGTCCGATAGTGACTCCTGGAGGAGCTCTGCAGCATCTCCAAGTCCAGAAAGCGGCAGTTTTCACCGCTTTCACCGGGGAGCGGCTTGGATCAGCCAGCCGCACACAAAGCTCCAGTTTCGGACGGGATCGAGTCGTTCGTCCGCCATTTTGGTGACGAACACGGGCACTCGTGCATTTCACCAGGAAATCCACCACCAGAACGGCCATCCACCACGACGCCGCCTTCGGACTCCGCCAGGACGACGCCGCCACCGAATAAGATCCCGTAAGTTCCATATTTTCCATTGTTTTTACCATTTACCGTTTATTCCCGTTTGCCGGGGTGTATACCTTCAGTGCAGTTCGTCTCGTTTTCAGGACGCCACTCGGCGCCAGCGAATCTGCCCCCGATCAGAACCACTCGGATTTTTCATTTCATTTAATTCACATTGTTTTTTTTTTATTGTTTTGTAATTCTGTCTGTTTGTGTTTTTTTCTTTGTTTTGCATTAAAGTTTTTGATTGTTGTTGTGAATTTTATTTCTGACTGTCGCTTGCTGCTTTCCTAATCCAAGAGTTATTGTTTTAATGCAGCCTTCATCGGAAGGCTGCCGTCTTTATGTGTACCGCGCTAACACTTATAATAAAGTTTGAAAAGCTGAACAAGAAAATTGAATCAAAATAGAGGCATTTTATTAGGAAAATCTGCGTTTTTATTATAGCGCAAAAATTGAACACCCGAAAATATTGCCCGAAAATATCTCATCTGTCAAATGATAAAAAATGTCAAAATTCAAAACTTTACCATTTAAAGATTTGGACCAAATTTGGCAGGAAGAAACAAAACATAAGAGTCAAATTAAGTCTGCAGTTGCAGTTTTCCACCATTTTCCCGTCGGGCGTTATGAATTTTCAAAATTTCTCCTAGCCGTTGCCACTCGAGAGGGCCTCTCACCCGGATTTCGACCAGAATGACTCGCTTCGGATGCAGCACTCCACTCAAAAATTCATTTCTGCTAGAGGATTGACTTTCTTCGCGAAATTTCGACTGATATCGGAAGTAGATTGAACTGGGCGTCGTGTAGATTTATTTTCAAAATCGACACAGCTTCGGTTTTCTGACCGTAATTTTTTCAATATGAAATTTGCACATTCTGTGAATTTGAAAAAACTGCAGTGCAATCTTCAACATGCGGTGACCCCTACGAAATATTCATTAAAGGTGCAAACATGCTGCAAATGAAAGTTAGAGAAAAAATTGAAATCATTTTCAGAGGAAAAATTTTCAAAATCGGACCCACGGTGTTCGAGTTTTCCTCTCTGGAAAAACTGCAAATTTTCCAACTTTTTATTCCGTGAACTCCATCATTTGTTTTTAAAGAACAGGTAACTGATTCTTGAACATTTTCCAACAATGTTCTTCAATTTCCCGTAAATTTTCCTGCTGGAAATATGAAACCGGCCTCGGTTATCGAGACCGGACTTAGATGATGGAGCTTAAAGTGGAGCTTGATCGACGATTTCCACAATAAGATGATTTGGTAAAAAAATTGAGGTTTTCCCTGGAAATTCAAATTCTCCTGACAAAATTTGCAATTTTCTGCAAATATTTTCAATCTTTCTCTCCAATTCTAACCTCCTACCCTAAGGAACACTTAGACCAAAGTCATTACTGACGTCTCTGGATACCACCAGGAAAGTTTTGTGTCGCCCCACAACAGATTTTGTTGGTAAGTGATAAGTCACTGTACGTTTCTAATTTTTACTGAAGTGATGTAGGCAACCAACAATACAACAACATCCAGTGACTCAAGGTGGATTCGAGGGTGGATTTATGCTCGCAAAAAATAAGAATAAAAATAAAAATAACGATAAGAATAAGAATAAGGAAATGTTGAGAATGAGCTTCCAGATTCAAGCGTTTATGCTCTAAAATAGGAAATAAGAATAAAAATAAGAAACTTCAACTTTCCATTCACTGTTGCGCATTGAAGATGCGCAGATGTGTCAACAGTTGCGGCGTAAAAGAGTCTTTGGGGGCGAAATGTTCCCTAAACTCTGCACAAGTCATCCTCAATGTTTTTTAATAATCAAGTTACGCGGTTAACTTGTGTAAAATAATATTCTACAATGTGTTTGAAAGCCTCTCGTGCTTTGCGTTACCTTCCGTTAATGACGAGGTCCTAGCCCCTCCCAAAAAATACTTATCGGCGCTACTGCCCAATAAATTCAGGAATAAAAATAAAGGTGCGTTCAGTCAGCTTATTTAGCCGCAAGTTTTAATTTTAGTCGTAAGCGCAGCATCGCTTATTGGCTGATCTGAGGAGGCTGTTTCATGACAGCCAATGAGCATCGCTGCGCTTACGACTAAAACTAAAACTTGCGGCTAAATAAGCTGACTGAACGCACCTTAACAAGTTGAAGAACAAGTTTCTGCTCGAAGATAAGCCGAACGAGTGACGAACGCAGTCGAGCTGCGCCGATAACGATGGGGGCTGCTTTTATGCAATCTGCAGTACATCGATGTAGCAAGAATTGCCTGGAAACCGTATAGGTGAGAAACTCCCACGGGTTGCTTCGTAATGGCAGTCCAAGCGTGGCGCCATCTACCAGTTATCCTTACAAGTTCTCATTAGTGTATTAATCTATTACTGTAATAATTTAGATTGAGAAGTAGATACCTACACTTCACATGATGATAATTTGAATTAATGCGATGTGAAAAAATCATTTGCATGCCTACCTATTATAGTATTATCTACAGATCAGTGATAATGTATTCGCGGTTTATTCTACCGATACCGATACCGGGGCGCTGTAAACAAGATGGAGGATTGTAAGTTCTTCTGTCACCTGTCATCGTGCGTTGTATGACGGTTGTATTTGTGGTATTTGGGTTGATTAAATATCAATCGCTATTCAAAAAAGGTCATTTTCTTGAATAACTCGATCACCTCTACGAGTATTTTGACAATTCGCGCGATTGTCAATGGTTATCTGACAGAAGCGACAGAAATGCCGTAAAAACTTACAAACTAACTTCGCCATTTCAGCCTCCAGAGGGCATCTAGATTTTTTAAATCGCGAATAACACTGAACAAAACAAGTAGGAAAACAACCGCAATAACAACAAGATAAAGCTAAAAACTGTAACTGAGAATTTTGACGACTGTCATTTTAATGCTCCGAGCGACACCCAGGAGCAATGTTTCAAACTATTTCTTGCTCTATTCTTATTTCTGAAGTATGAATGGGCAGTTGCTGTGCTCATTTTCCTTATTTTTATTCGTATCGTCATTTTTATGTTTTTTTCTTGCGAACGTGTTGTTCCTTCTTCATTTTATTTGAAAATATTTCTGGATAATCCGCGAATTTTATTTCAGATTATCATTCCACAAGCCATTCTGAGTGATTTGCTTATTTTTCCGTTTTGATTTGTGTGTGTAGCTTGAGTGTCATGGACCCAATAACTTCACCGGTTAGAACTTTTCAAATTACCTAATAATTTCATGTATTACATCTTTGCCTCTATCTCGTAAAGGAAGGGCGCTAGGAAAGCCCGACGGACTGTTGCAGGACCCTGTATACTAAATATTAGAGTTGATCTAAGGATCCAGAGATATTATATAACTATTGGCCTTCAGGGTTGGTTTATGTGTCAAAAAACTAGATCGTTTTTTTTTTCAGCCGTTCAGCCAATCTAATTGCTTCAACCGATCAATGTTTGGTTTTCATAACCAATCCCAAACGATTTTTTGTTGAGCGCCGTGCCAGTAATAATTGAACTCGACTCCCTGTAAAATAATACCTCCCTGAACTTTTCCGTTGGTCTCGATTTACGTAAGTGCACTCCATACAGACAATAATAACAATCATGTCCCATCACTAATGACGTTTTATTCCTCACTTATGATAATAAAGAGATCTGAACCAGTTTATGAGAGTTTATTTGTGTTTCGGTTCGCTCAGATTCGCAAGAATTTCATGCATTTGATGACACCGTCGTCGCAATATTAATCACAACAAACATGCAAAAATTCTACACGTCATTAATAATTGTTGCCGATTACTGTTTAATTAACTCCTCAAAAACCGCACGAGTTAGTCGCCCGGCTATTTTTAGAACGAGTGTCAAATTTTATCGGAGGAGTTCCGCAGTCACGTGGGCGTTTCACTGTTTCATAAATGTTACGTTATTGTATCATTATGCTCGTGCATTGTGTGCGGAGAGTGAGTGTGAGAGTAATTCCGCTGGTTCCGGGAATAAACTCTGAGTTCTCGCGTATGAGAGGACAGCTCATGCTGCACCACCTACATAGTAAACTAAATGACGAAGGTCCTGACCAATTTTGCAGCGATTCGAGAATGAAAGTGTTGCGATATTGTCTGGACTGTGGGGACGGGGCTTTTGCTGCATTTCTTCACCTCCTCACATCATTATCCGCAATGAATTTTACGACAGAGACACACTGTCATTGTAAAATAATACTACAACGTAACGCGTTTTGCCTTATCCATGTCTCCTACGACAATTGGAAAAGGAATGGTTTCTTGTTGCAGGTGCTTCGCCTCCGGTCGCGGATAATTGCAGCGACTGCCCACATCTTGTCTTGATTATTCTGTCTTACATATAGTAGACGACAAAACTGTAAATAAACACTGCCTAGTTGAACAAATTGTATACGCTAATCTATCAAACGTATGTTGTATGTTGGTGTAACACTGAATGAGCTTTTGCAAACATATCCATCGTTTCATTTCCATTCAGCATGGTTTTTCTTCATTCCTTTACTAGTAAATCAGTTTTAGTCTTGTGGGGCCACAACGGATTTTTATTAAATGTATATTGTATATCCAACTATAGTACTACTGACAAAATTGATTTTATGATGTTAAAGTCCTAGTTTGGCTATAATATGGCCCAGGCCATCCACTGTCATGTTTTATTTAGCATGGCGACAACGAACAGAAAAATTGTTATCGCAGAGTAATTATTCCTTTCGAGTAAAATTGGGTCATTTCAAAGATGCGGAACAGAACGGTAAGCGAAGACAAGAGCTTTTTTACAATAAAATGCATAGGTCACATAACAATAACTTGACCTTGGAAGTACACCTAGCATCGCACCATACCTAAATCACCAAAATTTCCCAGATCCGAGATTTTAACCGCAGAGTTGTAGCTAGGTACATCAAGATGTATTAGAACAAGCACCAAGGAAATTACAAGGACACTTGTATAACATGTCTTTACTTGGAATATGAAGAGACTGATTGAGAAAATATGAACGATTCAAAATGCTGAATAAAATGAATTTTATATATTCAGAATTGCAATAGAACCTACTTTGGTACCGCATATCCAAACTCTATCAGTTCTAAGTGAAGACACAACCAGGCCCGGATTGAGAGAACTTTCTGGCCCGGGTTGTGACTATAGAAACTGGCCCTTATCTTTTTTTCAAATTTTGGGTGGGCCACCGGTTTTTTTGACCCCCCCCCCCAAAATTGAGAAATTTTCTTAGCAAGTTAAAGAGGTTGAAAAATTGCATTTTTCTAAATTGACCATTGAGTGACGATGTTGTATAGCAGTGAATAAAAGCGAATCCTGCATAAAAATGCGTCTTTATTTGAAAATGGATCACAAAAGAATTTCAACAGAAACATGTTAAATTGAGAAGCATGCAATATTAATTTCTTATACCTATTAGTTTTGTGAAGCATTATTCATGAAATTTTATTCTGCAAAATTGGCATGCGGCCCAGATCACCCATCTGAGCAGCGGCTCATCGGGTTTCGCCCGCGACCCCGTCAACCCAATCCGGGCCTGGACACAACCACCTGCGAGACAGGCCTCTCCTCAAACTGTGCCCACTCAGTATAGTATGAAAACCCATATCGTTTCTACCAAATTATGCAGTAATTGGGAATTCCTTGGGGTGGAAAGCACTAATGACTTGATCATGATGTAATTGGTTTAGGTACATGAGCTTTTGTGCCGAACATTTTAATTTGGGAATTTAGAACATCGATCTTTGAAAAAATAATGTGGTTCAACCAGTTCCAAATGACCATGATCGATGCATTGATTCCAGTTCCGAGTTTCCATTGTGGACAAAAAGTCCGGCACCCTCAGACTTTCTTAATTTGTCATTTTTCTTTGGATAGGTCGACGTCTCGTACTCTCGTATAGTAATCAATCCATAGAATGAATGAGGAGAATGTTGTTTGCGTCATTGTTTACCTCTTTATGCAGAAATTGGTAAAAATTTCATTCTTTCGACTACTTTTGAGCCATGACTTACCTACCTCACACCACACCTTCCTCAATCTCACGCTAGAAACTAATGAAAAGTGTACCATAGAAAATCGTAGAAATTTATATATGGCCTGCCAATTCATCCTGGCCGCCATATTGAAATATCTTCTTGGTGGAACGATTATCTGGAACTTGCGGAACCCACTCTTGTCTTGTATGAACATTCTTGTTTTCACCATCTTTCACCATCACCATCTTTCACCATCACCATCTTGGCCACTATATTGAAATATTTTTTATTTGGGGAACGACTTTTATGAAAATTTCAGCATTTTCAAGCTGATTTCTTGAAATATCCGGGTGAGAAATCCAAACTTAGAACTAACAAAAAATAGCTCTCTTTAGAGCTCATACACTTCTGAGCAAAAGTTAGGGGCCACTTTTTCAAATGTGAATAACTCACAAACGTTTTTTTTTATTTTAACGGATTTTCGCACAGAGTTGGTCTTATGTGTTGTGAAGACAAGTGTGAAGTGGCGCACTCACCAATCCATAGGTTTGTGATAGGGAGGTCTTCGACTGTTGTTTTGCAGAAATGCCTAATTTTTAGTGAAATCAAAGCATTGGATTCTGAACAAAATGGAGGTTCATCCAATAAAAAACGTCTAGTTTGCTTTGTTACAATGTTCTTAAGCAAGTACAATGCTCAGTTTGTTCATTGACATCTTTCATCTTCAAATTTTGACCATCAATCTCTTCTTATGGCTGAAACAATGTGTGAGGCACTACTTTGCGTGATTTTGGTTGCATACAGTTCAATCGTGTATTTCTTGTAATTTTGCGTCAACGTTTTGTGATTTTGGCCACTCTTGAGCCTCAAAAACAATAAATCCTCCATGCAGACTGTTACTAAAGGACAAAAAACAAGAGAAAAAAGCTCACAAAAATGTCAAAATCTTGAGCATTGACAAGAAATAAGTCATAATTTTCATCACATGCCGATAAAACACCTCTACAGTGACCAACGAAGAAATGGTGAATTTCTTCAGTTCTTTTGGGGAAAAGACATTTACGGGGTGTCGCCAAGAGGCCAAGCGCAAAAACGATAAGTGACAACCTTGATTAATCATTTGCCATCAATATTCAAGAGTTTAAATCACTCTAACGTTATCAGGCCCTTTCGAATGCGAAGATGTTGAAAAATTAACTTCAAGCTTGTTGCTCTGCACTGAGTGAACCCATGGACGGATATGAATGATGGCCATACTCAGAGATATGCATAAGCCTTGTGTTTGAGTGTAGAAACCACCAAGAGGATCTGACGACGCAAAAAAATCAAAATCGGAGTTTGTTTGAACCTCTGCAGTGTGGAAAACAGCTCAAATCGAATGACGTTCTCAATCGGAATTGTCGTCTTTCGTAATTGTACAGGAACTGATCAAAAAGATTCCTGTCCACACCATGATGGAGTCACCCCTAAACGGAATCCTGAGTGAAATACAATCTGCATCAAACCGCTGTCCACGACGACATCATACACGACCCCGCCAGTCGTTTTCTGTAAGGGAGATACGTGTTTTACCTTTGTCGTTTTTGACCAGTCCCTGTACAATTACAAAAAACGAACAATCCCGATTGAGAACTTATTCGATTTTAGCTGTTTTTCACACTGCAGAGGTTCAAGCAAACCCCGATTTTCAAATGTTTGCGTCGTCAGATACTCTTGGTGGTTTCTACACTAAAACACAAGGTTTATGCATATTTCTGAGTATGGCCATCATCCATTTCCGTCCCTGAGTTCACTCAGTGCAGCGCAACAAACTTGAAGTTAGTTTTTCAACTTCTTCGCATTCGAGAGAGCCTGATGGCGCTAGAGTGATTTAAATTCTTGAATATTGATGACAAATGATAAGTCAAAGTTGTTTCTCATCGTTGTTGCGCTTGGCCTCTTGGCGACACCCCGTAAATGTCTTTTCCCCAAAAGAACTGAAGAAATTCACCATTTCTTTTTTGGTCACTGTAGAGGTGTTTTATCGGCATGTGATGAAAATTATGACTTATTTCTTGTCAATGCTCAAGATTTTGACATTTTTGTGAGCTTTTTTCTCTTGTTTTTGTCCTTTAGTAACAGTCTGCATGGAGGATTTATTGTTTTTGAGGCTCAAGAGTGGCCAAAATCACAAAACGTTGACGCAAAATCACAAGAAATACACGACTGAACTGTATGCAACCAAAATTACGCAAATTAGTGCCTCACACATTGTTTAAGCCATAAGAAGAGATTGATGGTCAAAATTTGAAGGTGAAAGATGTCAATGAGCAAACTTAGCATGATACTTGCTTAAGAACATTGTAACAAAGCAAACTAGACGTCTTTTATTGGATGAACCTCCATTTTATCCAAAATCCAATGCTTTGATTTCACTGAAAATTACGCATTTCTGCAAAGCAACAGTCGAAGACCTCTTTACCACAGACCTATGGATTGATGAGTGCGCCACTTCACATTTGTCTTTACAACACATAAGACCACCTCTGTGCGAAAATTCGTCAAAATCAAAAAAAGCGTTTGTGAGTTATTCACATTTGAAAAAGTGGCCCTTAACTTTTGCTCAGAAGTGTATATCTATCGATCAGATACTTTGTTGGGTTACGGGATCAGCTTAAAGATAGTTGTCTGGGGATTTTTTATAGCTTGACCTTTGAGGATGAAAATCAAGGGGTGAAAGTGAGTCAGAGTATTTTAATATGTTACTGCGTCGGTCCATCAGAGCATATTCCAAAATCTGTTTTTATAAAAAAATGTTTCACGTAAATAATTCGAATTTACATGAGGTGTATATTGGTGTACAAAAGTCACACTCGAAATCACATCGAAATACGTTGACCCAAAGGTGAGTTTTTTGGATAGTGACAAATCGTCGTCAGGTCGGTCTCGGGACTTCTCATCGTAGCATCCTTCTAGAGGAGTCGGTACGCTTTTGGATACTGCACTTTTGAGTAGAGTTATGAAACTTGGCACATAGTTTCTAGGGCCCATGGGAAGAAATTTCGTCCGATGTTCCAAAAAAAAATTCCGACGGAATCCGTTATATAGGTCCCTTTTTCCAAAATGGCGACCAAATTCTGAAAATTGGCGATTGGTCGTACAGTGGCACGCAAAGTACCAATTCTTAACATTTTGACCATGACTAGTTGATTTAAGCCACCCCTGACTTGGTCCGCCTAATATTGTGGCCATTTGGGCCTTTTTCCCAAAATGGCAGCCAGAATTTGAAAGCTAGCATTTGGTCGTAGAGTGGCCTGCAAGGTATCAATTCTTGACATTTCGATCATGACAAGTCGATTAAAGCCTACCCCGACTTCATCCAACCTGAATTTTGGCCTCAATACTCAATTATAGTGCTGATACTGAAATTTATTTTCCAATTTTCAGAAGGGTTGTGGAAAACCACATCTTGGACTTTTTGTGTGTCCAACATGTGAGTAATCCGGAGGCAGAATCACTACATTTTTCCGAAGAAATAAAAGCCTTCTCACCCCACTGGCAAAACCTATTTCACGCATCATGTATAAGACTGTCAAAACCATAAAAAATGTCTGAGGTACATACATATCAACTGCAAATTGTTTTAGAATTTGTATTTGTGCTAAAAGATGAGTCAGATTCGAGGTCAAGTTACATATTATATTATACGTTTCCAGAAATAACAGTGATTGAGGAATCTGCGCTCTATCGGGTGAATTTGCTGTTTCTCAGTGGTAGTAATAATAATAATAATAATAATACGTTTATTCACAAAAGTACCCGGATATTCACATGTGACTTATGAGAAAACATTGTGAAAAACTATTACAACACAAAGCACAAGTGCTGTCTGTGAGAATACAAAATATAAAAAATTAAAAAATATAAATACATACATGTTGTAAATCATAAAATTTTAGAAATAACAGTTAAAAGATTTCAACAATGGAAAAAAGAGCTAAAAACAGATTAGAAACACAAAAAAGGCTCAAAGGTGAACATGCTAAAAAAGAATATATCAAAATGGCTCAAAATTCGAAATCACATCTCTTCGCCTGCATAACAACTCGTGTGATTTCCCTCTTGAAGTTGCCTGTAGAGGTCATATTTCTTGTGGAAGAAGGCAAAGCATTGAACCATTTCGGTTCCAAATAGGTGAAGCACCGCTGCCCCGTGGAAGTACTCTTGAAGGGGACAGTTAAGTAGCCAACGCTTCTCGTACCTTGGTCGTGATTTACTCGGGGCCAAGTTTTCTTCCTGGAGAATGTTGCCAGTATTGATGACACGTAAAACAGCTGACGAACATCCATAATCTCTGCTTCCTGGTACAGATCATCCGTTGAGTACGTTCTTGTGGTGTTTGGAGGTTAGACTTTTCTTTGCCTCTCAGACCTCAGACTTCGGTTACTTTTCATCAGTGTACAAGAAATGTTGCATGTTGATTAGGAATAAATTTTTGCAAGGTTTGATTTTCTGCATGAGAGAGCGTCCTACTGATGTAGAGCATCTGAGTCGACTGTGCGCCGATATGGGATGAAACTAATTTGGAAATTTGCACGTTTGCGTTTGTGCAATTGTGCGAGACGCTCACCTACATTCTTCTTCACTGTTTTCTTTATCTATTACATTGGTGAAGAGCAGAACTCTCACCTATCCTAAATCCCTTTCAAATCCTAATTATTGTAGGTGATCCAATTTCTACATGTTGCATTATACTCGTTTTGTCACTTACATATACATACCAAGGTTAGGAAAGAACTATGTACATGAGGCGGCGCTAAAGCTGTAATGCTTTTTTCGAAGGTAGGTGTAATAGTCTTCCTACCATAGATACTAAAAAATCCTATTGCGATTCAGGAACAGGTTTTAATAATGAGGGACTTTACGGCTATAAGTGCAAAACATCTAACACTGTACCTACATTTTTTGCCAAAAATGTGTCACAGGGGACAAACTAAGACCCATAGGAGAGATCTTTGTGCCTTGGACACACTAGAAACTTGCAGAAATTTTATAAACCATACTATGATTCAACAAGAGGTACATTGTGATTGTCTTCTGCTCATATCTCTTCAAGTACAACTCTTATCGACGTATAAATCCGCAAAAACCGCTTATCTCGATCCCTTTTCGTACATATACATATTCAAGCAACTTGCACTTCGAAATTCTTGCGGTTTTGATGCCACTAGATTTTCACTAGAAGGAGGACAGGACTTTAAATGAGGATTGAGGCCAAAATTTGAGTCAAGTCGAGTCGAGAAGGGTATTAATCGACTCGCAATGGTCGAAATGTCCAGGAATGGATACCTTGTGTGCCCCTATACGACCACCTGCCGATGTTCGAGGTTGGGCTGCCATTTTGGAAAGAAGGCCTCATTGGCCCAAATATTAGCCGAATCGAGTCAAAAGTGGCTTGAATCAACTCATCATAGTCAAAATGTTACGAGTTGATATTTCGTGCAAACGTGCAAATTTCCAAATAAATTGCACCCCATATCAGCGCACAGTCGACTCAGATGCTCTACATCAGTGGGATCGACGCTCTCTCATGCAGAAAATCAAACCTTGCAAGAGTTTATTCATAATCAATATGTCAAATTTCTTCTGCACTGATGAAAACTTCCTGGAACAACTTGCAGTTGGTATGTAGGTACCTTTGTACTTTCGACGTTTTTTATGGTTGTCACAGTTTTATACATGCGTAAAAAATGCCACTGGGGGGAGCCTTTCATTCCTTCGGAAAAATGTAGTGATTCTGCTCTCCGGACACACAGAAAGTCCAAGAAGTGGTTTTCCTTCGGGTTTTCCACAGCCCTTCTCAAAATAAAAGAAAATAAATTCTAAATCAGCACTATAATTGAGTATTGAGGCCAAAATTTAGGTTGGGTAGAGTCGGGGTAGGCTTTAATCGACTTGTCATGGTCGAAATGTCCAGAATTGATACCTTGCAGGCCATTATACGACCAAATTCCAGCTTTCGAAGTTTGGCTGCCATTTTGGGAAAAAGGCCCAAATGGCCAAAATATCAGACGGATCGAGTCAGGGGTAGCTCAAATCAACTCTTCATGGTCAAAATGTTAGGAATTGATACTTTGCGCGCCACTGTACGACCAATCGCCAATTTTCAAAATTTGGACGCCATTTTGGAAAAAGGGGCGTATATAACGGAATTCGTCAGAAATTTTTCTGGGAACATCGGGCAAAATTTCTTCTGATGGTCCCTAGAAACTATGTGCCAAGTTTCATAACTCTACTCAAAAGTGCAGTATCCAAGAGATTTTCGTCGCGTACCGTCCCCACTAAAATTTTGATATTTTATTTAAAATTGCTTTTATAATGCAATGAAGTTGTTGTACCTAAGTACTCGATTTGTTTCAACAATATAAGTTTGGATGTATAGCTACAACATTTTTGGGGGAAAAGAAAAAATCTGTTGTGGGGCGACACAAAACTTTCCCGGCGGTATCCAGAGACGTCAGTAATGATTTTGATCGAAGTGTCCCTTCGGGAGGGGAAGGATTCGATTTGGAAATTGATAGAAAAATTTTACCGTACCGAGTTGAGCGTTTAGCGAGCATCCTGCATCCATTGTTGAGCCGACAAAACCATCAGTAACATGTTACATTTCCAAGGTGATGAAATAATTCAAAAGATAGAACTAGGTATAGATAACTGTTGTGATATCTCAAGAATGCAATGCTTGTTCCACACAAGGGGGTTTACGGAGCCCCAAACAACACTTGAAGACACAAAAAATCGGGGCGCACTGTTGCCTTTAATGATGCAACTCAAATTATTGTTTGAAAAATAACAGGTGAGAATCAGTTCACGAAATAAAAACCTGGCAGTGCGGGCGCTAAGAGCCAAAATCGGGATGAACCTTGCAAATGGTGATGAAAGCATGAAATTCGCTACACATACTCAAATTGACAGGGAGCTGGTGCCTCAAAACTCACGTCATAAGGTTATTCTTTATAACTACCTGTCAAGTGTCTGTTTGCGTTCCTTTCTTCGCAATAAGTAAAGTTTTTCTTTTTTGATTTTTGTAATGAAAAGGGTCATGTTTCTTTCCCTTCTTATTCATTCACTCCTTCTATATTATTGGGGGGACGGACTTCTGGCTTGTATTTGTATATTTATTAATCATAATTAGATGTTATTTATTTTGAATTGAATAGTACGTTTATTTAATTTCAAGCTCCTCTTGCTATAATTTTTTTTTTAAAAGCAATAAATTACTTACTTACTTACTTACTTACTTACTTACTTAAGGTACATGATTTTAACCCTGTAGGTCTAATGTGCGTTGATAAGGTTGTTAGAAATTTCTTTGTCTTACATGTCAGATTGGGGGCTTTAGGCTGGTATAGGCTTGTCAGTTTTCGAAAAATGTCAAAAATTCATGTCATAAGGTACATGAATGAAACCAACGGGCTTTTGTGTAGGAACATCCACTTGAGCAAAAATCGGGTCATGATACAAAATTTTTGGGGGCTCTCGGTCCATAAGACAAGTTTGAAATTTTCAGAAAACGCCAAAATTTAGCTCCCCCTGGAGACTTCTCCTTTAGCATAATTTTAGGAATGGAAAACGATTCTCACATGATGTAGTGGAGCGGTTGAAGCTCGCTAACGCGTCTCCTCAACGAGCTATTTTTTTAGAGTATAACACTCTGGAACCATGCATCACCATTCGATATAGAAAACATCAGGCTTCAGAATATATAAATTTCAGCAAAATCGCGAGGTACCGACATCGAGTTTTTTGCCATCAAACCTCGAGTACCACTCCACGCATGCTGTGTGAGAACCCAATTGCCCCGGTCGAGAGTGGAGCGCAGCATCACAGGAGAGAAACTCTGATGGTGTTCCAGGACTTACTCCACGTTCAATCGCACGCGGTATTTCCAAAGAACGGTTCAGGGTATGTTTTGCTGGGAGGAATTCAGTAATTTCGATTCAGAACATTGAAAAAATCCTGTTTGAACTTGGTGTTGAAAATAGCTCACTCTTTGGAATGCCCCTCTTCAAGAAGATACACCAACAAAATTTTGACTCCACAAACGAATTCAGAGGATACAAATTTATGGGAATCAACGTGTTGTACATCTCCTTATTAATTCTTTGTAGGTGAAAATAAAATAAAACCAGTTTTTGTGATCTGCCGAAGAACGTATTTTTTTCATAATGAAAAATTCCCGGGACAAGGCGATAAACGCCGTCAGTGTTCACGATATATTCATAAGTTCCCTTTTCAATTATCAAAACAAACTGATGAGTGGTTAAGTGGGAGTCCTAGCAGCTTGAACTTCCAGGAGCCCCCCGAGCCCCCTTCCGGTGAAAATTCAGCGTGGTTCCACCTCTTATCTGGAAGAGGAGCTCATTCTGAGTATGTGTACCGAATTTCATGCTTTCATCACCATTTGCAAAGTTCATTCGCCCAGTGCCCCCACTATGGGGCAGAGTTCTAATAACCTGCAATTCGGGGCCCCTAAGTGACTTGTGAAATAAGGCTCCGAGCCCATCAGGAGATGAGGCTTAAATCATGCCTATAACGGCACAATAGTTATGAGAAGTAAAAAAGCGAGAGGGAAGCTCAATGGGGCTCCAAGAGACCCGTAGACACCGAGTGGCCTATGGGGCTTCAACCAACTCAAGGAGACTCAAGTGTGCAGTTTTGGCCTGAAACGGCAAAATCTGATGAGGGCCCGCCGCATCAGGGCCTTGAACGGCAGGAAGACACATGGGGCCCTAGTACCGAATCATACAAGGGAACTGCACACAGTAGGGCTTGCACGTATATGTCAAGGAAATGGGCATCCTGAAGTTCCTAAAGCTGCAGAAAACACAAGGGGGTTCACGGGGCCCCAAAACGATACTTGAAGACACAAAGGATCGGGGCGCACTGTTGTCTTAAACGATACAAGAACACACCGAGATTTGTTTGTATCCATAACCATTTTGTCACTTTGACATAGATACGTCAATGAAACAAAAACGTATCGATTTGGTTGCTAAGGAAAATAGATAGACCAAAAATCGAGAAACAGGCAAGCCCGGTTGAAATTGGCCCGGCCAAACTTTGAAAACTCATAGCGTCCGTCTGGTGAGTGATGGGGATTTCTAACTCCAGCACTAATTTGATTCTTTGGTAGTGTTGCTTCCTGTCGAGCTTGGTTTTAATCTGTCGTATAGATTTCAAATAAATCAATGGCAAAGTTTCAGACTTTAGCATTTTTTATAATTTGACAGATAACAGGTAAGGAAATACTTTTAACTATATTCTGAACACAGTTTTTCAAGGGCTTCCAAATGACATAACGCAAGCCAAATTCCGAGAGATGTAGCTTCTGTCATTTTCTGATAGTGACACCTTTGTTTGACAGATGACAGCCAAAAACTAATCCGGTTATTCCAGAGTGAAACCATGTCTGCATACCAAATTTCAAATCGATCGGATCAACGTTTCGGCAGTTATTGTGGAAGATTACAGACACACATACACACACACCCACCCACAGACAGACATCATTCTGGAAATGGTCTTGATTGTCTTGAGGGACCTCAAAATGGATATATCCGGCGAAATCTCAAAACTTTTTCCCTGCACGATTTCAATATTTTCCCTTCCATGTTGGTGTGGGGGCCGGGAAAGTGAAAGACAAAAATTTCGGAAGGAACCAATATTTTATTTTCAGATTACTCAAAATGGGTCAAATTTGGAGTACGACAATAATTTCGTTGCGTAGTTTATTTCAATTCTTGAGCATCATGAACGTCTTCTCTCTACTGTAGTGGAAAATTCTGCGAAAATAATTTCAGGACACTTGCACCTTTCAGTGTATGTTACCTTGTTATCTTGTAATCTACCTACCTACAAACTTGCTTCATGAAAAATTTACAACAAAATTTGTCGACGGACTCGTCGATTCCATTTGTTGAAGTTTGCCGAAATATTATCATTTCCTCTTGAAATATAGCTTTATCTAGTTGGAATTGTATAATTTTACTTGGGTGGCCTCTAATGATTGATACAAAAAAAAGTTTGTTGATGGAAAAATTATCAGAAACATCTCAAGAAGTAAGTATGACATTTATGTAACACCTGCGTCGCACGTTACCTTTTAACATCAACAGTAAGTTATTAGGCTACAATTGTTTGTCAACAGTAATAGAAAGTTGTTGTTTATAAAAAAAATCTGAATGAAATCTAATGCTTGGTAAAGAATGTTATGATCGTGAAAACTGATGCGGAATTTCATTCAGAAGTTTTCTCCTCACGTGCATCTGAATCCTTGATTTCGTCATCAACGTTACTATCGATAATTTCATAATCAAAGTTGTTATTTGTTTTCTGAATAAATCATCCAAGCCTTTTATGGCGTATTCTTACCAATCAGATTTTGTTTAAAATATCTGATATCCTCAAACAGATCTTCAGACCTGAAATTATACGGTCGTATCAAATATAACAACTCCTACCCTTACATCATGGAGAGACCAACGATACATCAAGCTACAAACCCCATGTACCAGATTTTCTACTCTGAAGATGAATAATTCCGGTTTGAAAATTTTGGCTTCATTAGGAATTAAGAAATAAATTAATAGATAATAAAATGATGGGATGATGTAGAGTGATCTTGAAACTGAATTCACTCATTTTTTCCAATATCATTATATATATACCACTTCTCAAGCCCATTATGATTCCGAAAATGGTCCGACTTTTATGTCATGAAATTGGAGGGTCGATAGAGAATGAAAAATGAATGGGACTTTCTCCGAAAAGCATATTCGAAAAATGCCTAATAACAGAGATACAGCCCTTCAATGTTGGAAATAAATAATCTTTTTTCCGCATAACTTTTGAATCGTTCAACCGATTTGATTCAAAATGGAACCAAATGTTTACTGAAATCATCCTCTGTCGAACAATCATAAAATAATCTATAAAAAAGTTTCAGGGGCGTAGACATTAGGGGGTGTCTCTACTTTTCCTTCCCTATTTTTGAAAACTGTTCATAATTTTGAATTTTACGTTCACTTTAAAAGAAAAAGTCACCTTTGCAAAATTTTGATTAGAGGCTTCGTTTAGGAGATATTTGAGTTTTAAACTTTGGAAAACATTCCGAAATCGCCACTTTCCAGAGCCCAAATTGTTTTTTCCTGAAAATTTCTTGTGTTTTGAAAAAAATGGTGGTTTATCAACTCAGAAATTCTAGAAAACCTATTTCAGCTGAGAAATCATGGGTTTTTTTTGATTTTAATATTTAGACCTTTGAAAGTTGTGTTTTTGAGATGTTTTCCAAACCTTCAATCTTAAATATCTCCCAAACAAAGCCTCTAATCAAAATTCTGCAACAGTAATTTTTTCTTCAAAATTGAACGTAGCATTCAAAATTTTAGTTTTAGTTTCAACTAGTAATAGAAGTTTTAACTTTAGTTCTATTTTGAATCAAATCGGTTAAACGGTTCAAAAGTTATGCGGACAAAAAGCGATTCTTTATTTCCATCTTTGAAGGGCTGTATCTCTGTTTTTAGGCATTTCTCAAATATGTTTTCCGAATAAAGTCCCCTTCATTTTCCATTCTCTATCGATCCCTAAATTTAATGACATAAAAGTCGGACCACCCTGTATAAAAAAGGCCAGTCAGTGTCTCGGCCATATGCCCATATTTTTGAGAAATATTTCCCATAAAACTAAGTTTCTTGAAGGTGATGATAAGTGAAACACTGCACAATTCACCGAAGTCCAGCCATCAACCTCCGCTTACATAGAAAAAAAATGTTTTTTCCACTACTAATTACTACACAGCTATCATTATCGACCGATATTCGATGGGAGAAGTCACTTCTTTGCCTACGTTGATAATCTTCCATTATTTACCTAGGCTAGTAATTAAAATTCAAAGATAACTGAAAATTTGGCAAGCAATCCAAATTTGATAGCGCTCATCAATTCAGTCTTCGAAAAACCCCCTTCAACTCAAGTACCGCAACCTGTACACATATAGTATGATTATTATGATCCTTTCTCATTACACCTAGTTCAGTAGATGATACAAGCAATAAGCAATAGGTGCTTTTCTCTATGTTCCACCTTAGTGGTGAGATATACAGGGAATCCCAAGATGTATTCACTGCCGGTTTTCAAAATTTATTAATCAATTTTTGAACCGATTAACCAGCTCCAACTTTATAGAATGTTTATTATTAGTTAAAACAATGTACACACCCTTGAAATAAACTATGATCATCAAAACTATTCGACTAGGCACCGACATTCTTCAATCATAACTTGTCACAATTTTAGTCAGAATGAGAAGTCTCCGAATTACAGGGGTATACAAGTGGATAACAAGCTATCACAAAAATTCAAACCTATAACATCCAAATATTTCTTGAAACATATCAAGGAACTGTTTGTTGCTGTTTCACTGTTTCTACTCTACAGACGAGTTATGTTGATATGTTGTATAATTTGTTGTTTTTATCTGTGATATTATTTCACTGTCAAATTTATAATATTAATTTTTTTATTTATCTAGGTATTGTATTAAGGTATATGTCAACACTTTGGCCCTGTACTAGTACAAAATTTATTCTTTTCTAGGCTCTTATTCTCGCTTGTGTCAAGTTGACAACGCACGTGCTTGAAAATGTCAAACAATTGGCAATTTTTCCAAAAGTATTACTTCGTCTGATTCCACGAGTTTATTGTTACGAGCGGCGATCCCGTTTATATTGGTAAACACTCGATCTTTCTGGATCCTTCCATACATTAGATCGCAGTGTAGAAGTCTGGAGCGATCTGGTGCATTCTAGAGCATTCGTGTATGTGAAACTGGAAGGAGACTTCAATGTTCGATCAAGGCACATCTGTCCACTTTGGCGGAGGTGCAGATTCCAGAACACATGGAAAACACGCGGAAGGTGTGTGTGATTATTCAGGAATGGTCTAGAAACCGCATATACCAGGACGCTATGGAAATTTCTGGAAGTAGACAGAAAGCTCGGGAACGCTATTCGGAGGCCTTATATAAGGCGTCAGCCCGTAGCTCGCGGCAATATTGAATTGGATAGCGAGCGATAACAAGCGAAGTACCTGCGATATAATTCCAAGCGTGAATAATTGTTGGTGTATTGATTGTAGTACGCAGAAATAAACAGTGTTTGTTTTGAAACAATCGTCTCAATTATATTCGAACCCGTACGCGAGATATCGTCACAATATTCTTAGGACTCATAGTCAGGTACCATAGGTTCAAAAAACTGATCCCGTGGGCTCCTTCGTGAAGGGAGCAAGAGACCTTTTATTTCTTATAGTCCTATATGTTGAGATACCAAATGTTTTGGTGCCACTTTCAAAATGGCGTCATTTTAAAATGGTGGCCTCTTGTTTCCGGTGACATTTATCCGGACCTAACTTGCTTCATTCTCAACCGATTTAAATTTTTTTTTTCAGAAATACGTGAATTCATATTCTCTATCCGCTGCTGTCATCGGTTGTCAATAAACCAATCTGTTTGACCGGAATTAGAAAAAAGCTGGAAATTATGATGACTTTTAGTCCTATAGGTTTCTCGACTGTTTCTCTACCTAATCAAGGTTGTATTGATCCTAACAGCATCTACAATGAATGAAGTTCACTAAAAACTCAGCTTGCTGGAAAAATAATGGCCACAAGTGATACAGTAGGGAAAAAAGAGCGATATTCACGACAAATTGTAAAATTAGGAAGGAAAGTGGAAGTGCCGTGTGTTTTTTCAGGAAATAGGTATAAATGTGATTCTTTAACTACTATTTCTATGGCCTCTGTAGACACCGAAATGCTCTGGTATCAATTTCAAAATGGCGTCGCTCCAAAATGGCGACTATTTGATTTAGGCAACATGGATTCACACTCAACTTACGCCTATTTTCACTCGACTCAAACCGATTTTCATGATTTTTTTTTTGATCAGGTATGGATTGATGTTCTCGATTTGCTATTGTCCGAAATTTGCATGTGTGCCAAGTAGTTTTTTCAAAAAATGAAAAAAAACAAACTATAAAATCAGTGATTTTTACGATCCCTATTGCCTCAGGTGCTGTGTGCTTCCCCGTGAGAGGCATGCCTGGCAAATAATTTTTTGTTATTCTTATAATGTATGAAGTTACTGAAATGCTTTGGTGCCACTTTCAAAATGGCAGCGTACCGATTTGACGGCCACCTGGATTTTATTATTGCAAAAATTCCAACTTGGTAATCAAAAGAGTTATAGTGTTAAAAGTCAAAAGGTTAGATTAAGCATTCAATGCTTGTTGAGATAAAACGAACCGCATCTTCATTTCTTGAGTCGTTCCTGAAAAATCCACTGATTTATTGAAAAATGTCAATTTTTATCCAACTGACCACTAATATCAGAATTTTCCAGGAATAGCTCAAGATATGAAGATGCGATTTGTTTTATCTCAACAAGCATTCAATTTTAAATCCACCTTGTGACTTTCATCACTATAGCTCTCTTGGTTACCGAGTTGGAATTTTTACATTTTTGAACACCTTACCAAAATCCACGTGGCCGTCAAATCGGTACGCTGCCATTTTCAAAGTGGCACCAAAGCATTTCGGTAACTTCATACATATGAGAATAATACAAAAATATTTGCCAGGCATGCCTCTCACGGGGAAGCACACAGCACCTGAGGCAATAGGAATCGTAAAAATTACTGATTTTCTAGTTTTTTTCTTTTTTTGGAAAAACTATTTGGCACAAATGCAAATTTTGGACAATAGCATTATAGAGAACATCAATCTATACCGGATCTGAAGAAAAATCATTAATACGAAAATAGGCGTAAGTTGAGTGAATCCATGTTACCAAAATCAAATGGTCGCCATTTTGGAACGACGCCATTTTGAAATTGGTACCAAAGCATTGCGGTGCCTTCAGAGGCCAGAGAAATAGTAACTAAAAAATAACACGTATACCTACTTCCTGAAAAAACACACGGCACTTTCCTTCTTAATTTCACCATTTTTCGTGAATATCGTTTTTTTTTACCTACAGTATCACTTGTGGCCATTATTGTTCCAGCAAGCTGAATTTTTGAGTTAACTTCATTCATTGTAGATGCTGTTAGGATCAATACAACTTGAATTAGGTCGAGAAACAGTCGAGAAACCTATAGGACTAAAAGACATCATAATTCTCAGTTTCTTTCTGCATGATTGCGATCAAACAGATCGATATAAATGATAACCGATGATAGCAGCGGACAAAGAATATGGGTTCACGTATTTCTAAAAAAAATTTTCAAATCGGGTGAGGATGAAGCAAGTTAGATCCGAATAAATGTCACCGAAAACAAACGGCCGCCATTTTGAAATGACGCCATTTTGAAAGTGGCACCAAAACATTTCGTTATCTCCACATATAAGACTATAAGAAATTAAAGGTCTCTTGTACCCTTCACGAAGGAGCCCACGGAATACCGGATGACCCCTGACTATTAGGTGATAATCCGTTTTTTTCCGTACAAGTGTCTTATTAAAATCGAGCGGAAAATTGTAGATTCTGTAAGAAAGGTGATTTGCTTCGGAAAATGTGGTTGTAATGTGGGTGTTTTTCACTTGGGTACCTCTCTATCTCTGGTCTCATGAAACATGATTGTGCCATAAGCAGACACAACTAAGACACAGCCCAAGAGGAAAGCGCACGTGGATGTGGTGAGCAGTTTCAGCAACGTGACGGTCTTTCAGCAAAGACGAACCCTAAATCATCGTAAAATCATCTTCTGTCTGTGTCAAATTGGCGCAAGCCGGAAACTGGCTCAATTGCCCCAGATCAGGTTTCAAAAAGCCATAAAAAAATCCGCCTCTTCTTTACAGGCCGATGATTGACTATCGACTGTAGGTACAATTATTTCCAGAATGAATTGCATTTTGTTCGACCTATCGAAACGATTCATACATTATCTGCCTTTTGTTATACATTATACGTCAACTCAAGTTAGTGAGTATAGGTGAGTAATTTTTGATTCTCTAGAAAAATATGCATATGTTACGGGCAAAGTACGGAATCAGCTGAACTGCGGAATGCATAGTCAATCTGCAGAATGCCCAAATGGCAGTTTTAAGATAGACGACGACATTTCGACATGACAATTTTAGGTATTGTAGTTTTTTTTTGTTAAACTACACTGGCGTGCAAAATTAACGCAGCACTAAAATTTTGCCATAAATTTGAAGACGGTTTTTTTAAACCATATCCGTCTGATTTGAGAAATTCTTCTTTTGGGTGAAAGGTTGATTCCTCAAAAATAACACTGTGTAAGAAATAATCGAGAAAAGTCAATGATGACTTGACCAGGGTACAGTTGGCCATGAATCGTGATCTACCGGGTGTGGACAGTTAAAGATCACGATTCTTGGCCAACTGTACCCTGGTCTTTTCTTAACATTCCTGTTTTTGTTTCATTTCATTATGTCACTTTTTAAGGAAGATACAATTTTTTTCTCCCACATCATGCTTTTTCTCATTTTGAGGGTTAGTCACTATTCAAGAGGAGAAATAGGAATGTGTCCATTGCTCTCAATTCTTATCACAAAGTTGCACCGAATGGTGCCCACTTACAAAAATCTTCATCCCCTCAATTTTAGACTATGTATCGGGTGTGACATCATTAGTGTGGATGCACAGCTACCCACTGTGAAATACGCCATACGAGAAATTTCTTTAAATTCAGAAATACCTCTTTATATCCCCCAAAACATGGATATTTGGGCAAAACAAAAAAAAATCTCAATAAAGGATAACGGTAGGTACAGTTTGCCATTCTATACTTTTGCCGGTACTCTCTACAGAGGGCTTCTAAGATATCGAAAAGATCGACACTTATGATGCCACACCCGATACATAACCGAAAAATGAAGGGATGAAGATTTTTGTAAGCGGGCACCATCCGGTGCAACTTTGTGACTAGAATTACAAAAGCAATGGACACATTCCTCCTCTTGAATAGTGACTAACCCCTCAAAAAGAGAAAAAGCGAGAAAAAAAGCGAGAGAAAAAGCATGATGTGGAAAGTAAAAAATTGTATCTTTCTTAAAAACTGACTGAAACAGGAACAGGAATGTTGAGAAAAAACCAGGGTACAGTTGGCCATGAACCGTGATCTTTTACTGTGAATGGTACTCTCTATGTGGGACTTTAACGATGAGGGAAAAAACACAACACCAATGTCACACCCGGTATATAACCAAAAGTGGGGAGGTACAGATTTTTTTGAGCGGGTACCATCCGGTGCAATTTTGTAACAAGAATTACATGTGCAATGGACTAATGGACACATTACTCTTCTTGAATAGTGACTAACGCTCAAAATGGAAAAAAGCATGATGTGGAGAGAAAAAATTGTATCTTCCTTAAAAATTGACATAATGGAATAAAACAAAAACAGGGATGTAAAGAAAAGACCAAAGTACAGTTGGCCATGAATCGTGATCTTTTACTGTCGCTGGTACTCTCCATGCGAGGCTCCAAAAATATGGGAAAAAAACACAACACCAATGTCACACCCGCTATATAGCCATTACTGACTTTTGTTGATTATTTCTTACACACTGTTATTCTTGAGGAATCAACCTTCCACTCGAAAGAAGAATTTCTCAAATCAGACGAATGGTCAGGAGGAAACCGACTTCAAAGTTATGGCAAAATTTTAGTGCTGCGTTAATTTTGCACGCCAGTGTATATATTTATTTGATATTTGAACAAGAAATACCTCGCGTTCCTCCACTGTTCACAATAGCTATGCAGATACTGTCCAGCCAAAGTAAAAAAAAAACTACATCTTGTCAGTTCTCAGAGTGCCTAAATTCCGCGGATTGTCCAAAGTGCACTAGGCGGTCTGCAGAATGGCCAAAGAACCGTGAATCCGTGAATTGCTTGTCCATTTGGGTACTCTGCAGATTGCCTGGGCATGAAGCACGGTCAGTTCGTCCAGGTTCGTCTTAGGTATACTACTGATGTGTTGTGAAATTATAGGCATTTTTGAAGTTATATTGTAACGGTAACCGCCGTTGAACCGCCTTAGTATTTACTTTATCCCCAGGAATCGGTATTAGTCCGGACGTTAAGGGAAGAAAAATAAGGGTACCTTGCACTTTTATACCAAGAATTGTCACTTTGCATGCCTGTTGTTGAGACCACCCTGGACCAATCTGGATGTGAGGACATCCGCGCAGATCGTGCAGAGACTTTATACAGGGTGAAGTAGAAAAAATTTGTTGAAAACTCGCAAATCTTGAACCATAACCGATGGACGTATGTTAATCAGGATATTGATGAAAGATTTCATGCTCATGAAAACGCTGCAAACAGTTTTGAAATATCGAAATACGCTGGATGAAGTTGAACTTCTTCATTTGTTTTATTTTCCCAATAAATCTGTTGTTCTTGGAGATATCGAGTTGCAACTTGATATTCCGCCGAACAATCATGTTTTTAATGAAACGCCATGTGGGGACATCGATAAAGCCTGCTAAATTCGAAACTAAGATCTTCAACTTTTTTTCCATCGTGAGCGCCATCTTCAAATTGCCATTCGTGGAATTGTTGAAAAGACAACAGGTGATGACTTTGTTGGACACACACGATCGTTTTATAATGAAAAAGCAGCTCCTGAATTGCGCCAATGACCTCTTCGCCGAAGAAACCTTATCAAGCTCATTTTTCTTGATTTCTCTTCACTTACGTGACAGCCATGACCAAATGGAACTTTGGATCGATGACATGTTTGTGGTATTATAATCCACATTATTTTGTGAAGCCAGTCATTTAATGTCATCATCATCAGCAAAGTGGTGTTCTTTTGGCAAACAGTTGAACAAAAAGTTTGTTTCGATTTTTGTGAAAAAGGCAAAAACGCCAGGGTCACGTCCTCCTCTCAAACCCGATTGAAGAATATCTGTTACCAAAAATGCTTCCAATTGATACTGAAAGGGTTCGGAGGAATGTGTTCTCTAGTTTGAAGCTCAACCGAAATGGATTGTTCCATCCTAGTTCTGCAGGAGAGACGTCAAAAATGTTGCTACAGCTTCTCTTTGAAGCGTTTCTGGCCATATTCAACAGAAAATGTTCCAAAAATAAGCTGAAGCGACATTTTTGACGTCCCTCCTGCAGAACTAGGATGGAACTATCCGTTTCGGTTAGGCTTCAAACTACAAAACATATTTCTCCGAACTCTATTAGTATCAATTGGAAGCATTTTTGGTAACAGATTTCCTTCAATCGGGTTTGAGAGGAGAACGTGACCCTGCCGTTTTCGACTTTTTCACAAAAATCGAAGCAAACTTTTCGTTCAACTGTTTGCCAAAAGAACACTTTTTGATTGATGATGATGAAATTTGGTGACTGGCTTCACAACATAATGTGGATTATAATATCGCAAACATGTCATCGATCCAAGATTCCATTTGCATGGTCATGACTGTCACGTAAGTGGGGAGAAATCAAGAAAAACGAACTTGGTAACATTTCTGCGGCGAAGAGGTCATTGGCGCAATTCAGGACCTGGGTTTTTTATCATAATACGATCGTGTGTATGTCCAACAAAGTCGTCATTTAGGGAAATTTGAAGATGGCGCTCACGATGGAAAAAAGTTGAAGATCTTAATTTCGAATCTAGCAGGCTTTATCGATGTCCCCGCACATTGCGTTTCATTAGAAACATTATTGTTTGGCGGAATATCAAGTTGCAGCTCGATATCTCCAAAAACAACTGATTTATTCACAAAAGAAAAAAAATTAAGAAGTCTCACTTCTTTCAGCGTATTTCGGAAACGCGTCAAGATATTTCAAAACTGTTTGCAGCACCTTCATTAGCATGAAATCCTTCATCAATATCCTGATTCACGTACGTTCATCAATTATGGTTCAAGATTCACGATTTTTCAACAGTTTTTTTTTCTACTTCACCCTGTATGAAGTGTCTGCACGATTTGCGCCGATGTCTCTACATCTAGATTGGTCCAGGGTGGTCTCAGTAACAGGCATGCAAAGTGACAATGCTTGGTATAAAAGTGCAAGGTATTTCCCACTAACGTCCGGACTATATTTTCATGGCTATGCGGTGAGAATTGATGTTTTTATATTGTTTGTATGATTTTTTCCAACACTCCAATTCTAAGTCTGCCAGGGGGTGACTAACAAGTTAATAGGTATTGCTGCTTGTGATAAAATGCTCGAGACTCCAAGAATCAAGACCCATTGTTCTTATACAGTGTAACCCGCTGAAAATGCATCAAACTAATTTTTGGCTTGTTGGCTGTAACAGCCTTGAAATTTTAAGTGGCATGATCGGTGGGTGAGACCGAATTCGGAGGTTTTTCAATAATTTTACAGCAGTCTTATTTGTTGTCTGATGCCTGATTCAAGTCAGTTTTTTTTAATCTTCAAAATGTTGACAGTTAAGGGGTTTTAGAGGGTTTGTAGCTCCTTCCGGGAGGCTGGCTCAAATCGCAGTTGACAAGCCCATAATAAGGCTAACGTAGCTCTCGCAAACACATCACAGTATACAGGGTGATTCAAAAATGGCGCATTTCCTCCCGTGTACGTTGTGGGAGACGTTGAGAAAGCACGGTAAAAATAGTAAAAAAAAATTGGCTCATTTATCCTTCGAGTTATAAAGAGGTGAAGTTGAGAATTTAACTTCTTCAGTTTGCATGATTTTAAAGCAAAGCATTGTTACTTGCGAAGAGTCGCATGTTGTTAGTAGTTCCCGATTAAAAATTTCTCTTGCAATTGAAATTTGAGTCGTATTTTCAAATTTCAAAATTCGTCTTTCACCTCAAAAGTGCCGTGAAAATACATTTGGCAAGTATGTTTAGTATGGTCTGGCAGGTTCTACGGAGTTTCTAGGGTAACAATACAATAATGCTATTGTAATGTACCTCTTTGATCTAAAGGTGCCAGGTAGGTACTGATGCGATGCTGCCAGATTGGAAAGATTTGTTTTCGTTAATAACTTGTAAATCGAAGCCGATTAATTTTTTTCATTATTTTTCCCATGCTCCGTTAACGTCCACTATAACGTGCCCGAAAGGAAATGCGCCATTTTTGAATCACCCTGTATACCGTCCGTCTTTTTTTTCTAGGCCCCAGCCCGTAGCACCTTTACTATGGGTTTTACACCCAACATATTATATATTTTTGAAATCAGAAGAACAAAATCTTTCGATTGATGGTATGTCAAATTATTTTTGACAGATGTCATTTTTTGACAATTGACGGAATAGTA
The DNA here is from genome assembly GCA_949128115.1 of Anaspis maculata. NCBI lineage: Eukaryota > Metazoa > Arthropoda > Insecta > Coleoptera > Scraptiidae > Anaspis > Anaspis maculata. The sequence goes on along the minus strand of OX421962.1, from coordinate 34,419,893 downwards.
CTTGTGACACACCATTTTAAAGTCCATAAAATTCTTAGAAGAACTGTGTTTTCATTTCTAGAATAGGAAGTCTTTCACAGCTTCTGGAGGTCTTTGAATAGGAAAAATTGTTAAAATTCAGAAATACCTAATCAATAATTAATAGGTATTTTTATTATCAACTGATGATAATATTTTGATTTGAAATCGTCCAAATCAGCAGGAGATTCTATGAACACCTTATCTTTCAGATAGGCTCATGAAAAAAAAAATCGAGGGGGTCATACCTGGCCACCTCGGATACTATCGCGTTGGGATGGCAGTTCCAATTCACCGATCGTTGAATCTCTCATTCAAGGAACAAGGAGACGGTCATTTCGAGTAACTTCAGGACATTTTTCGTTCCATTGTGATTATTTATTGATTATTATCATTAGTTATTATTGAAAATACCTGTTTTGCCTACTTACGTACTTATTGAGTATTTCTGAATTTCAACAATTTGTCCTTATTTGAAGACCTCTAGAAGCCGTGGAAGACATCCTATTCCAAAAATGAAGACACAGTTTTCCTCAGAATTTAATGGGCTTCAAAATGATGTATGAAAAGTACTATTCTGTCAATTGTCAAAAAATGACATCTGTCAAAAATAATTTGACATACCATCAATCGAAAGATTTTGTTCTTCTGATTTCAAAAATATATAATATGTTGGGTGTGGAACCCATAATAAAGGCGCTACGCGCTGGGGCCTAAAAAAAAAAACGGACGGTATATGAAAAAATTTGTTGGTTGCCTGAAAACACGTCTGTCTAGTTTTCAGTGGCCCATCCTGTAGGTATACAGAAAATATACCGCCATTGATCCTGCGTAGAAAGCGAAAGGCCTAGGGAGCTTCGGGTGTTTTCAGGAAAGCTTTTCACTTTCAGCACCGCATCAGCAGACGATCGTCGGGTGAACCGCGGTGTCGTTTCGGCTCCTCCAGCAGATCATACTACCGCTGGCCTGGTTTTACGGGCTCTTGTCTTGTTGGTATTATACGGTGTGCGGTTCGGGAATTCGTAGGTAGCTAATTGGGAGCGAAGAAGTGGAGGTTTCGATCGAGCGTGAAACCAGGCGGACACGCCCTCGATGAGGAGATAATTGCGCGGCGGTTTTCAGTCGGATTACGGTAAAATTATTAGGTGTAAGCATTTATGTGGAGTACGAGGACTAGATCATAAAGAAGACGCAACGATCATCATCGGCGGGCATCATCAAACCGACAAAATTGTAAATGAGGAATGTCCGGCGGGCGGGTACCCACTACCTAGGTATCCGTATCATGTAAAACAATGGTATACATCGAGCAGCAGCGGTCAGCAAGGCACTGGGCAAGGCATCAGCAGCTCAATCTCGAGGACTGCGAGATGTAAGGACAAGCCAACTAACATATAAGTAGGAGCACGCCAGTGTCTTGTCATGCGAGACACAGACGCGATGTGGGTGGCCTGATTGCTGGGCTGACACAAACTCTCGACTTTCGCACAATCCTCAAATCATGCCGAGGGATGTGCGAGTGCCACCGTTAGGAGACACCTTATGAACATTATGTAACTCAGGTACCTAACCTGGTAATACACAGATAATAAAATGTTGTGCAATGGGTTTTGCGTTACCGAAGAAAGGAAAAAACAAGCTCTTAATTAGGCAATTAACTTCCAATTGTTTCGTATTCCTCCATAATGACAGTCCGTGCTCAACAATCTGTGGGATAAAACCTGATCCAGTATTTTTTTTACAAAAAATATGTAGGTATCTATATACTTTCTATACAGGGTAGAGCAACGAAAATACAACAGACGGGTTTTGACGCACTGAAAAAAAAAACTTGGGACAGGTTGATTCTTTTTTGAATGGAGACGTCCATGTGCTATTATTTCAGATGTGCTCCAAGTTGACACTCTGAATATTGTGTTTTGCTTGAAATACCCTGTATTTAAACTAGGGGCTGATAACTAGTGGCAATTCTGTAGAATTTGGATATCCTTTTTGCTGGTCACCTAGGAACGATCAGAAATCGGCTTGATAATTGGCTCAATTTTTTGACGACCTTTACATTTTAACGAATTTGATAGAGAATCGTTATTATTAGTGGCGGATTTTGTAAAACTTAAACACCCTTCAAAATGTTGAAGGACCGTAGTTACATAGAGACGTTAGAATGGGCTATAATTATTAATAACGACCAAATTCATTTCAACAGCCGTTTTTCCAACCAGTTCCATAATATGAATGAAAACTAGCCCTAATACCTTTTTGTAAATGCAAGTTGGCTGCCGACTCCAAGATAGATAATTGAGCTTATCTGTAACTGAGACATTTCTTGTTTGAATAATTTCAGCTGATTAATCAAGATAAACCCCTGAAATCTGTAGAAAATGGATGTTCACCTGAGTCCTCAACTAGTGGTTATTTGCTTTGTGCTTCTATAGCGCCACTACCCCTTGAATTCCTTGACAAATTTGAGCCCGCGTGGATTTTTTGTCAAACAGCCAGAGTCAAGCCTGCCCAGACGACATGATACGTAATTTCTCACAATAAATGATAATTTTACAGATTTCCGAGGCTAAGCACCCAGGTCCAAAGCGAGGTAAGGCCAGAAGATGTCGCACGTTTTTTATGCTCTTCACTCTTATCAACTCCTTTCAGGTGAAAAATAATCAACAAGGGTCCTACAAGCCGACTTATAGAGAGCGTCAAAATTAATTCGCACTGTCTTTAAGTACCTAGCTACCACACACATCTACGCAAGCCATCTGCAAGCTCAACGGGATCGTGGAATCATCGGCATCACTGCTGCGAAATAGAAGACAAGCAACCTGAAGATGGTCCTATTTAGTGGGAACGTATTCTTGGCCATATATTATATTATACTGAATCTTGATCTCCATGCTACCGCATGAGTGTGAAAGAATTACGAAGCATTTTTTTTCAGGAGGAAGACAAACGTTTAGTCACCTGGTGAGACAGAACGCCTGAATGAAGTTCAACACCTCGATTTCTGCTCATAGAAAGCATCAGGACACAGGCCCAGTGCTCAAACTGCTGGGCAGCTCAAACAACCCACGAGAATTTTTGGAACTTCTCACAAAGCCAGAAGAGCACCCGCCAGCTTCCAGCTGAACTATACTTACAATTCCGGTTCTTATAGCTGTATTAAGCCGCATCCACATAGGATTAGTGCAGTTGGACTGCAGCGGGACTGCGTAGGTAATGAACCAATCTTACCACGACCGTTCACATTGAACGAGTGCAGAACTAGCAACTTGACACGTCAGCTGTCGACCTGACGCAACAACCGTCAAACGGCTCTTTCTTGTAACGTCTAAAATTTGGCATTCGCATCTCACAGTAGCAGATTCGCTTCATCAGTCAAGTCATCACACCGCAATAATAACTTAGCAACGGAACTGTGAATTGTGATTGGCCATAGCAAGAAAATTGACAAGGGCAGTGCGGAATGCCAGAAAACTTTCAACTTCTGCCATCCCAACTGCACTGCCACTGCGACTCGTTTCTTACCGTAAGTCTAGGTGAACGCTCAATGCAAAAACCTATAGTTTAGCTTTTCCACCATACCGTTGCCACTGCACTAATCCTTTGTGGATGCGGCTTTTCACTACACCATTTCTTGTACAATTTGAACAATCTGCCGAAATAGTGTCAAAAACCAATTAACTTGATTGTTCAACTGACAGATTGTTCAAGGAATTGTACAAAAAAATGTGTAGTGTAATACAGCTATAATACATCAGGCTTTCAGCCCAAAATTCCACAGATCAAAGCTTCTCGTTGGTAACACGATAAATCCACTTGAGAACAAATATGGGCTCCCCAAGAGCTTTCAGAGTGTTAACAGTACACGCGACCAAATTTTCCTACTCTTGATCAAGTCAAGGGCAAGGGCAAGGGCCCACAAGAGCCTTTGCGGCACTACTTACATTACTCACAAGAATCACACACGACAAACTCCTTGAAAACTTCTCGAAAATTGACACCCGAAAAACTATCATAATACTAAGATAAACTTTAAACAAGCTTTCTTTTAATATTCAAAAAAGGATCACGAAAGTCACTGGGGTCCTCACAAATATCGATTCAAAATCTCGTCCTCTACGAAATATTCAAAATCTCTAAATATTCCGGTTGAAGATGCGGCGCTCTTCGCAAGTCCTTTATTGTATATAGTTATCCAACAAAAGCCTACTCCAAGAATAATCGCTTGTGTGCTGTTCAAACTATGAGTATGACTGAGAGCAAAACGTCTTGTTTGCCCCCCAACTTTCCCCTGAACTCCTCACTCAGGTTTTCACCAAATAAAATTATCGCAATTTCCAACAACTTCTTCTTAAACCTGTTAAGCTTCTGTCGAACCCCCAACTTTTCTTAAACTTTTTGAGCCGTTTCAGTGATTCAAACATTTCTATTCTTTGAACATCTCATCTGCCCTCTTTCATTTCTCAGGAGAGTTGAAATTTTGTTGATTATCTCAAAGGTTCAAAATAAGGTTCAAGGCTCAGTAGTTGTGCGAAAAAAAAGCAGTCGAGGTTCAAAAAGACATTTAAACATATCATGAGGCAATTCAAGAATTAGTATATTTGCATTAGAACTTTTGCCTGAAGAAAGTAGTTCTCAGACGGTTTTTTGCTATATGGTTAGCTCATCCCCACCTGCTCAACATGTTAGAAGCATACATCCCTGTGACGCGTGATACTTAGTAAAATAATAAAAAAATAAAAATAAAAAAAATGTTTTGCTCCTTATCGGCTTTTTCTTGCCATAGGAGTTGGCCCGTATTTATCAATTACACAAACTCTGAAAAGTGCAAATTTTGGACAACACAACACCCAGACTTTCCACCGGGAATCGAACCCAGGACTTCTGCGTTGCAGGCAGCCATTCGACCGCCTGCGCCACGGGGCCGTAGCGTAATACTTAGTATAATACAGGGTGAAAAATAAAAAAAAATCTTTAAACTTCGTTATTCCGGTGGAATAATTCTCGAAAAAAAAAACAGCCTCTCATTATTCAGCAACGTTATGGTCTCCTACTGGACGTGTGAAAAACTAACCCCTCGATAGCTGCTGGTATTCTACGTACAGGGTGAAATCAATTTTTTATTCAATAAATTCAATCCGGACAAAGACCAATTCCGGCTCTGTTAGAAGTCTATAATCTCTCATTCAAGATATAAAAATGTCACATTCCTTGAACTACTAAAACATGACATACAGGGTGGAACACCCTTTTTTTTCTTTTTTTTCCCTGGGTCACATTAATTTGGATGATAATCTTACCCACTCAAAAGAGAGCCTAGAGTAGGTATTTGGCAAAACATATCAAAAATTTACATTTCCGCAATGACTTCAACTACTGGCTACTGTAGCATCAAGCATTTTTGCGATTCTGGTTGTGCGGGGAGTTGCTAAGGACAATATCCTTAGCAACTCCCTGCACAACCAAAGCTAAAGCAACATATAATTCATCATGTATATCAAGTTAAAGTGATATTAGAAATGCAAATTTTTTATATGGCTTGCGGAAAACTCTGAGCTTTCCCGTAAACCTGATAAGATTATTATACTAATTGATTTTATCCAGGAAAAAATAAAACAAATAAAGTATGTTTCACCCTGTAGGTTGTGTTCAGGGAGTCTTAGGAATGTGACATTTTTATGTCTTGAATGAGAGATTATAGGCTTGTAATAGAGCTGGAATTCGCTTTTGTCTGGATTGATTTGATAAAGATAAAAAACATTGAAAAAAAAATTGATTTCACCCTGTACGTAGGATACCAGCGACTATGAAGGGGTACATTTTTCAAATGTTAAATAGGAGACTATAAGGTCGCTAAATAATGGGAGACTGTTTTTATCGAGGATTGTTTCACCGAAATAAAAAATTTCAAAGATTTATTTTTCAATTTTCACCCTGTACACTAAGTATTACGCGTCACAGGGATGTATGCTTTTAACATGTTGAACAGGTGGGGATAAGTTAACCATATAGGAAAAAACCATTTGAGATTTGAGAACTACTTTCTTCAAGCAAGAGCTAATTTTTTTTTATTATTTCAAGTACACTAAATCCTTACTGAACAAACTAACTTCCGATTTCATCATGAAATTTTTTAAATTGTAGCCCAGGCATCTTAGGTTTTGACCCTGAAATAAATATGTCTTTTCAATTTTGCACAAACGGCCTTTGACCAATGCTGAACAACATATTGAAAGCTCCAGTCCATCAAGTGTGCGGAACATAGTTTTTTTTGGCAAAAAAGGAGTAAGTACCGCCAAATCAGATAAACTCTTGCTGTAGTTCAAAAGAGGGTACTGTAAGTCTCAACGTTGATCAGCGTGTCCCTCAAGCAATCCTGATCAATGTACTGAGAGCTCCAGGCCTTGAAATGTGAGCGTGATAGTTTTTGATGAGCAAAAAGGGAGTAAGTTCTGCAACAGTGGTAACTCTGTAAAATTTGATTTCCTCAAAATTTTGAAGGACCCTGGTTGGTCTGGATGCCTTTCAAGCAATGTTGATCCGCATTTATAAACAGAATTTTTCGATTTTCCTCCTCCCGACCCACCACCTAAAGAGGAGGAAAAGTATCGTGAAGGCGCTAAAATACATTTTTCGAGATGAACACGGGAATATCCATTTTGAGCCTCCCTGAGACGACTAGGACCATTTATAGATGAAAGTTTGTCTGTTTGTGTGTCTGACTGTGTTTGTGCCTGGCTGTGTATGTGTGTCTGTCAGTAATATTTTAGGATAACGACCTAACGGTTGATCTGATCAACTCGAAATTTGGTATGCAGACATGATTTTGCTGTCGAATGAGCCCATTAATTTTTGGCTCTCATCTGTCAAACACAAAAGTCACTATCAAATAATGACAGAAGCTGTATCTCCCGGAACTTCACATGCAGTATGTCGTTTAAAAGCCTTTTTAAAACTGTATTCAGAACAGTTGAAAGTACTTCTCTATCTGTCATATGTCAGGATTGGAACCAAACTCGACAGGCAACAACAGAATAAAAGAGTCAAATTATGTCTGCAGTTAGAGTATTTTATCATCTCTAACCACGGGTTCCACCAAAAAATTTAAGAGCGGTTTAAGCTAAACCGAGATTAAACGGCTTTTTTTCTGGTCAATGTTGGTAGATTCATTTTGGAAAATACGTTAAATCGCAAGTATACCACCCTTTAGTTAATTACCCAGCATGAAACCTGAATTTACATTGATCATTTGGCCGGAATCCATCAAAATAAATCTCGAGTTAGCTATCAGCTGGTTAAATATTTTGGTGGAACCCACGGTCAGTCAGGCGCTACAAGATTTGGCGGCACTTACTCCTTTCTTGCTTTAAAAAGCTATGTTCCACACATTTGTTGGACCGGAGCTTTTAGTATGTTGTTCAGCATTGGGCAAAGGCCATTTGTGCAAAATTTTAAAAGAGATATATTCATTTCAGGGTTTGACCAAATTTTCGCCTAAAATGCCTGGGCTATTGCTGTTGTATCTCACATACCTTTCCACACACACACTTTCAATTTGCTATCAATCCTATTGTTGCAAGTTGATCAAGTTGCGAGGCTCTCGAGCGATTTCAGTACATTTCAGAGCAAACCCGAAGGTATAATGCTGTATTACACTACACAATTTCTTGTACAACTTCTTGTACAATCTGTCAGTTAAACAATCAAGTTCAATATGTATTTCAATTATTGAAAAATCCAACGAGAATTCGTAAAACTATAAATCAAATTCTACTCTAGATTTTTTATAACCATTACGCAGTCTCACATCTTTATCGCAAACCGTTAGTCTCTTGTAAGTCTTTTCAAGCTCTCCTTCAACTTTACAACTTGCCCCTAACCATCAAAATAACTTGAAGCTTCGCTTGAAAACCGTTGAATCTTTTATTCCCTCTTGAATTAACATTTGAATCTCCAGATTTATGGATTTTTCTTAGTTAAACTTTTCAAATCATGTTACTCTTATTTTGACCTGGCTTCTCGTCGAGTTGCTATTGAACCTCTTGAATTTCACTTTGACCTGAATTCTCTGGAAGTCGTTTTGAATCCTTCTCTTCTGAACATCCACTGAATCACTATTGCTCCCACTATTGCACAAAACAACAATACACGGAACAATTCACTTACCCAAAGGGTTTCTGACATGCCATTGAAATAGTGAGTTAGTAGAATCGGTTTTCTACTCCGGGCTTTTTTCTTGAAAATCAGAACTTCAAATATGGCACGTGACTTCTCCTATTCAAAAATGTATGACCCTATGACCGCGTATTTAATTTCTGAAATTTCGGAAATTTTGGCTCGGCTAGGCTGTTGAGGAGAATGCAGTGTACAGGATGATCACGCGAGACGGATACTCCCCATAAAGAATTTTCCCTTGGTCAAAGATATTTCAGAACCGTTTAAATTACAAATATATGAGTTGATTTTATTGTCTCCAGCTCGTTTGGTTCCTGAGGATTTTTTCTTCATTTCTTTTCTCGACACGAACTCATTACTTTGTGGTCAATAGTCTCTGAGGTACAGTGTTTGCTAGAACGCAGTGAAAATGGCGTTTTGTGTAATGAAAATTTTACGTAACAATTTGCATAGTGTCAGTTCAGGGGCTGTAACCTTGACAGAAAATGTGCGGATTTCAACGTGTTTCACATTTTTGGAAAGCCAATTCAACACTAGGTATCATACTTTTGTCTAGAAGTCGCCAACATCAAAATGGTACTTTTCCTCGATCTTTGAAATCGATACTTGAAGTCCCGAAGAATCCCAAAAAATCGATTATTTTCATACCATGCCATTTGCCTAATTTTTCAAGTACAGCAAAACCATCCAGAGAAGATGTAAATAATTGAATACCAAAAAAATAGGATGTTTCAGAATGTTTTTCCCAGCGATGGTTCCTGAGTTATATGGGTTGAAAGACTAAAACGACCTATTTGGAGAAAAAGATAGGTAGTCCGGACAATAACTGCTGAATACTGTACAGACCTTGCATTTGATGATACAAAATGTCACTTAGAATAGAATAGAATAGAATAGAATAGTTTATTGCTCTACAAACATTTGTTTTTAGCAAGAAGTTCAATATTTTGACAGAACTTAAGTATACGTCCATCTTATTGAAGTGGGTACAAAATAATAGTATGAAAAAAAAAGACATAATAAACAAAAAATATAAACAGATATTCCCAAAATTGCTCGTCATCAGAAATACAACAAAAAAATTAAAATGAAATACCAAGCAAAGTACAGTTTCTATATAATAAAACAAGCGCAGATTGCAAAATTCCCCATTGAAAAGTAGTGATCTTGCTGGTGACGGAATAGGCGAGGAAAGTAAGACTGTTATTCATTCGAAAAGCACAAACGATATCAGTGTTAGGGCGTTGACAAAATGTCAGTTAGCAGACGTGTAGTGTATATAATATACTTATGTTAGGGAGCGGATTTATATGCGGTAAAAAAGCTCAAAATATGTAGTTTATATGCGCTTAAAAAGTATCAAAATATGCTGTAAAAATGTTCAAATAAAGCAATATATGCGGGTAAATAAGTGATAAAAGCTGCAAAAATAGTGAAAATTTCAACATTCACATGTAAAACCAACCAATAGTCCGGTGGACTAGCGCCAAATATTGCCCAAACTATGCATTTTATGACTACGGAACAATTTTTTGCAGGCATGTTCGGGAACCCTTCCTCTATCATTTGAGAAGTGCTGCCAAGCAATTTTTCAATGTGGGGGGCCAGGGGGCCCCCTTTTTTGACAACTTGAATCGTTTTTTGTCGATAAAATCCGTGATAAAAATGCTATAAAAAAAACTTCAACGGATTATTGAAGAGCAACTCAAAATGTCACTTATGTGTGATAAGACTTATTACAGGGTGAACAGGTTCCGAGAAAGATGACTTTCCGTCAACATGCAATATGATGAAGAAAAAATTGCGCCAAAGACCTTTAGTTTTGTCATTGAAAGATGCCGATTGGCGTATTTGTTGATCATACGCACCTGAACTGATTGAGAACCGTACCCAACTGCGTCATTGGTGCCGGAGCTATATACAGGGTGGAAGAGAAAAATATTTTTGTTATTATTTATTCCAAAACCCAAAATAGATAAAGTGATCGAAATTTAGGAATTGATGCTTCATTCAATGCGTATGAAGACACAACAAACCGTTTTGAAATATCTTGAGGCGTTCCTGAAATATTTTGAAAAAACTGAAGAATATCATAAAAATTTTACTTTCTACTTTGATTTCGTATTTTCCATTATATAGAAGTGTATACTTCAATTTAACAACAAATTAAGGTGAATACTATACAGCCACATCACTCACCGGCATCAATCATGTATGCGTCAATGCGTCATATACAGGGTGTAAGAAAAAATGGTTGTTTTCTTTGCTGTTATAGAAAAATCAAGACATAAAAAGTGAACTATTAGGGAGGTAAGAAGTTTTCGGGGAAACAAACCAAGCCAAGACACCTGATACGGTGAATTACTGACGTGAATGTGTAATACACGCGTTTTTTTGCTTGTTTTTTTATATACAGCAAAAAAAAAACAACCATTTTTTCTTACACCCTGTATACAACGCATACATGATTGATGCCGGTGATGGTGCTGTTTAGTTTAAACCATAATTTATTGTATATTTGTGTATATTGTGAAATTTGTTGCATAACTTAAGGATATACATCTGTATAATGGAAAATACGAAATAAAAGTAGAAAGTAAAATTTTGATGACATTCTTCAGTTTTTTCAAAATATTTCAGGAACGCTTCAAGATATTTCAAAACGGTTTGTTGTGTCTTCACACGCATTGAATGAAGCATCAATTCCTGAATTTTGATCACTTTATCTATCTTGGTTTTTGAAATAAATAATAACAAAAATATCTTCCTCTTCCACTCTGTATATAGCTCCGGCACTGTTGACGCTGTTGGGTGCCGTTCTCAACCAGTTCAGGTGGATATGATCAACAAATCTGCCAATCGGCATTTTCCAATGATGAAGCTGAAGGTCTTTGGCACAATATTCTCTTTATTTTATTGCATGTTGACGGAAAGTCATTTTTTTCGGAACCTGTTCACCCTGTAATAGTTTTTGTCTCATATAAGTGACCTTTCGAGTTGCTGTTCAATAATCCGTTGAAATTTTCTATTTAGCATTTTTATTACGGATTTTATTGACAAAAAACGATTTAAGTTGTCAAAAAAGGGCCCCCCTGACCCCCCACGTTGAAAAATTGCTTGGCAGCACTTCTCAAATGATAGATGATGGCTTTCTGAACATGCCTGCAAAAAATTGTTCCGTAGTCATAAAATGCATAGTTATAACCCTAGTCCACCGGACTACAACCAATTTTGACCATCAAAGTAAAAAAAAGATTTCAACAAAAATTTCCAATTATTTTTTCTTACAATGAAAAAATCGTGATTTTCAAGCACATATAAATAAAATGGCCAAAATTTTGACTGAATTTTCAGTTATATGTAAAAATATGGACTAAATATGCGGCTATATGCGATTATATGGACTATTAATTTGTATGCGGTAAAAACTCAAAATAATAAATTATATGCGAAATAAAACTTGGTATTTAGGTTCCTCTTAGATGGAAACGTCAAGCTGCAAGTCGACAGTTGCATCCAACTTAGCGAATAGAACATGTAAAAAATTATAAATCCGCTCTCTACATGTATCTTTCACGTCTGCCAAGTGGCATCTTACACCTAAAATGCAAGATCCGTACAGTATTCAGCAGTTATTGTTTGAACCATCAATCTTTTTTCCAAATAGGTCATTTTAGTCTCTCAACCCATATATCTCAGGAACCATCACTAGGTAAAAGATTCTGAAACGTTGAAAAAATAGAATTTTTCTGGTATTCAATCTTTCACATATTCTCTAGATAGTCTTTCCATACTTGGGAAATGAAGCAAATGGCATGGTATAAAAATTATTGATTTTTGGGGATTCTTCGGGACTTCCAAGTATAGATTTCGAAAGTCAAGGAAAAGTACAATTTTCAAGTTGGCGACTTCTAGACAAAAGTGTGATACCGAATGTTGAATTGGCTTTCCAAAAATGTAAAACACACTGAAATCCGCACATTTGCTGTCCACGTTACAGCCCCTGAACTGACACTAGCAAATTGTTACGTAAAATCCGGAAATAAATTTTGAGTCATTTTCACTGCGTTCTAGCAGACGCTGTATCTCAGAGACTATTGACCACAAAGTGATGAATTTAATAATGATCTCTTGGGAATTTAACGGGCTACATTTCCTTCGCTGGTTTTTATGTTCTAAAGGTGATAGTTCACAAGTTATTCAGAAAAAAACGTAAATTTATAAGGATGGCGCTCTTTTATTGGTCCTAGAAAGAAAGCCCAGCCTCGGAATTTTCGGAAATTTCAGTATGTTATTTCACGTTAAATTCTGCATCGATTCACCAAATTTCGTCAACTTCCGAATTTATTTCCGGTTAAAACCTATTTTGACTGGACTAATATTAGGATCAGGACCCTAAGGACGCAATTTTGTGTTTACAAAGATGCTGAAAACATTTCTGGAGAGTTTTCTTGAGAGATTGAAGTAAACATTTCTCAGATCTGCATGCTACCATTGCATATATACAGGGTGGTCCATCCTAGCGTAATTATCTCATAGCGGTCTTACCCTTCAAGATAGAGAAAAAGATGTAAGGAAGAAGTTATATGGTTTGGTAAGACCTATAACCTAAAATTATTTTCAGCTATACAGGTTGTCCCATTTTGACGAGATCAACAAAACGTCAATTTTTTTGAAAAGTACACCCTATATTTTTTTGCATTTTCGGATTCAGCTTCTTCAACTGTTTTATGCCTGTATTTTTGTTTTTGAATTGTGTGGCAGTGCTACCAACTAAAAATTGAAAACTGAAAAAAATTGCATTTCCACAGTTATCTTGAAAAAATCGTAGCGGCCTTGCTTTTCAAAACTAAGAGATGAAACTTGACATGATGATAGTCAAGTTACAGACCAATATACCATTGTCAAAAATTTGCGATTTCTTGATACAGGGCGTTCACAAAAAAAATCAAACTTCATAATTTTCAAAGTCTCATAACTCATTTTTTTCAAATAGCATGCCCCTAATTTTATAACGTTATCTGATAGCTTTTTCATCCTCTTTCATTTTTACTGGGGGTACCCTACCCTTAAACTTCATTTTTTTCAAAATGATCGGAAATTTTCACAAAATTTGGGATTTTTTTATTTTTTTTTTCACAAATTGAGTTGGCCGTGATGAATGACAGACAAGCCAAATAGTACGCAACGCTCAATTAGTCAGTCTGAATATTGTCGAACAAAAGAAAATGGCTTCAACGCAGAAAAAAACAAATTGGGATCCTGGATATCTGGATCATTACCAGAATATCATATCAATCATTTTCTCTCGCGTAAAGTCATTTTTCTTTGTTCGACAATATTCAGACTGACTAACTAAAAGTTGCGTACTATTTGGCTTGTCTGTCATCCATCACGGCCAACTCAATTTGTGAAAAAAAATTAAAAAATCACAAATTTTGTGAAAATTTTCGATTATCTCGAAAAAAATGAAATTCAAGAGTAGGGTATCCCTAGTAAAAATGAAAGAGGATTAAAAAAGCTATCAGATAACGTTATAAAATTAGTGGCATGCTATTTGAAAAAAATGAGTTATGAGACTTTGAAAATTATAAAGTTTGATTTTTTTTGTGAACGCCCTGTATCAAGAAATCGCAATTTTTTGACATTGGGATATTGGTCTTTGACTTGACCAGCACCATGTCAAGTTTCATCTCTTAGTTTAGAAAAGCAAGGCTGCTACGATTTTTTCGAGATAACTGTGGAAATGCGATTTTTTTCAGTTTTTAATTTTTAGTTGATAGCACTGCCACACAATTTGTAAACAAAAATACAGGCATAAGACAATTGAAAAAGCTGAATCCGAAAATGCGAAAAAATATAGGGTGTCCTATTAAAAAAAATTGACGTTTTGTTAATCCCGGCAAAATGGAGCACCCTGTATAGCTGAAAATAATTTTAGGTTATAGGTCTCATCAAACTATATAACTTCTTTCTCACATCTTTTTCTCTATCTTGAACGGTAAGACCGCTATGGGATAATTACGCTAGACTGGACCACCCTGTATACTTAATACAGTCAACTCTTTTCTTCTTGGACGCCATCTTGGATTCGCCACTTATACAGAAGTGGAATTATTGTTTGGTGATCAGGATGGTTATACTCAATCCTTCAATCTTAAAAAGGAAAATCTTGGGGTAAAGAAATGATTTTTTCGCCGGAAAAACGACTTTTCAACATTTAATGGCGATTATATAAAGTTCCCCAAGCTCGGATTTCAGAGGACTTTTTAGACGCCATTATTGACAAGCAAAGAAATTTGTATACTAAGTCTCAGCCCTCTACGATTTTTTTTTCTGAAGTTGTAACGCTTTTTGAGCATATTGACGGGACTTTTCTATTTTTCTTCAAAATTTACGATTTTCTTACGACCGCTCAATCCCGTACCCCTTCCAGTGCAATTCGGTTAATGAGTTGGTAGTCATTTAAACAAGTCGAATAAATGTGTTGAGATGTATCCTCGGGCCGTTTATGCATTATTCATGAAAACCCAATATAAAAAGTCGAACATTGAAGAGCTGTAGGCAAAAAAATCAAATACGCATCCTCAGTTTGTCTCGGGACATCTTCTATACCAAGAAAATTATGCATATCTTTTTATCCTTTAACACCTGTAGATATAAGTACATCTAAGAGACACTGGAGACACTTAACTAATTCGTAGGTACCTACCTGAAATTGTATTGGTTTGTTCATAACTCTCTCTATACTAGCATCGTTATTATCCAGTAAATCACTTGCTAAATTTATGATATGACGGCTCCGGCGTCTCTTTTAATTCCCTGTTTTGGCCTACTATGGCAGGGTGTGCTCGTTCTCGAATTTCATTTTGCATCATCAGGTAGTCCTGTCCTGTAGTTGATGCATGAACCCAAGTCACACATCTTGTTCCTTCAGCATCCTCCATGCATGCGATTCGTCCACTGTACGCTATATACGGCGTGTCGTCGCATGTGTAGAAAATAATGTTGAACATCAAGTTTGAACGGGAGGCCCCGAGGCCGCCGGCGCCGTATCACTCCTCGCCATCGGAGAGGTGTGAGCCGTGGAATGCGTTGGGGATGTGTTAATATTTCACTCACCGCCACTCGGGCGGCGGACCCTCACACACAAACGGCCCAAACCTACAAATCAGAGGCGACGGGTTGGGGCGCCGGAAACGGGCCTCCTCGGCTTTTCATATAATATGATGCAGACGTGGGAATCGGCGATGGCCATGGGCCGCGACGTCGTGGGTGCTCCTGCTGCAGCTCGTTGCTCTGTATCAACTTCATTCTACATTTATTTTTCCTTAGACTCATTTTTCAACCGATATAAAACCTTGATCATTGGTTTTCGTTGCAGGGCACGGCTGCCTCCTGCGCGACACCGGTGACTTCAACTCGACATCCCACACGAAACCCGATGCCTGACTTGGTGGCGCATCCACCATCATCCATCTCATTTACTTGGCGTTTTCATCTGTACATTGAAAATCGAGAGAGGAATATTTTTTTCCATTAACCCCATGGAAACTATACAATCTGTTCTCACTGGAACAATAAGTACTTGATTGTGACTCGATAAAAATTAAACAAGAATGAAAATAAAAATAATAATGGGAGATATTATGTACAGATGATTCTTCAGTGATTATTACTAGTCCAGTCACTATGTCTTTCTTCTTCGGAAAATTAGTAGAGGGTAGAAATTTTGTACACACATTCCTTTGATTGTCATGAACGGCCTGGGGAAAGTCCGCTAAAATCCGAGCTTAGGAACTTTGGATAATCGCCACCAAGTGTTAAAAAATCGTTTTTTCGGCGAAGAAGTCATTTCTTCATAGCAAGATGGTCCTTTTTGTAATTGAATGATTGCGTATTACCATCTTGACAATCGTCATACACTATTTCTACTTTTGCGTAGATGGCAGATCCAAGATGGCGGCCAAGAAGGAAAAACAGTTGAGTGTCTTATTTCCATTAGTAGAAGACTTGAAAAACGTCTGATGATCGCATTTTATTTCTGCCATAATTTTTCACGGAAATATCAAGTTTTACTTCAATATCTCGAAAAATCATTGATTTATTGAAAAAAGTTGACTTATGAAAATTTTTCAGTTTTTTCAGAATAATTCAAAAACGGTCCAAGATATTTCGAAACCGTTCACAATATCTTCGTGAGCATAAATTAACGAATATGTAGTGTGATTTTTATGTCTTCAGCTATTTTAGTTCTTGGAGATTTTTTTCTTCATTTCTTTTCTCGACGCGTTTGGTATTACCGTTATTTGGTCTGAAGAAATGGCCACAATGCAAAATTTTTTTGCACATCATGTTTTTACTAGTTTGTGATTAATTGTAAACGTAGTTGCAGGGTAAATATCAGCTATACCCATGCAAACGCCATATTCAGCAGGTTGAGGGAAGTGAAAGATGAAAAAAAAACCTCAGGAACCGAAACAGCTGGAGACATTTTAATCACCCTATATATTCGTAATTTTATGCTTACGAAGATTTTGTTGACGGTTCCGAAATATCTCCGACCATTTGTGAAATATCCTGAAGAATCTGAAAATTTTTCACAATTCAACTTTTTCCAATAAATCAGTGATTTCTTTAGATATTGAAATATAATTTGGTATTTTCATGATGAATTATGTCAGAAGTAAAATGCAATCATCCGAAATTTTTCAAGTCTGCTACTATTGGAAATAAGACAGTCAACTGTTTTTACTTCTTGGCCGCCATCTTAGATCCGCCACCTACGCAAAAGTAGAAATAGGGTATGGTGATTGTCAAGATGGTAATACGCAATCATTCAATTACAAAAAGGACAATCTTGCTATAAAGAAATGACTTCCCCGCCGAAAAAGCGCCTTTTCAACACTTGATGGCGATATTCAAAGTTCCTAAGCTCAGATTTTAGGTGACTTTTTATAGGTCATTCAAGACTATCAAAGTTGATACTATTTTTTAGTGTTGCCGTCTAGAGTTAGACTTTCTATAGACTCTTGTCTTGAAAAGGCGTCAAGACTTAGACAAGACCTCTAGAAACTCTTGTCTTGAAATTTCTAGACAAGACAAGAGTAGGACTGTCAAGATCAATAGTCTTGATTAGACTCTTGAAAAGAAAAAAAAATCTGATATATTTTTTTTGTTGACGGTTTTTATTGTCTACTGAATGTATGATTTGCTTGGAGATTTCTTGCAGGGTTAATTGACAACTCAAAATAACATAATCAAGGGTAAAAGGTATGACAAAATACTACTCAAAGCTGTATTTACTTGAAATGGAGCTGATTGCAATGAGTTTTTATACTATTTTCTTTTTATTTGTTGAAACCAAAGTATCGAGATCAATACAGACGCTATAAAATATCTCGTCTCAAAAGCCTCTACTTTTTTCAGAAAAAAATCTGGCTATTTGGGAGTTTGAATTGGAAGAATAATGAAGTGATGAATCTGTTCTGCGCTTGCGCATTAAGCAGGCCACCATGTCATTATGCATTGACCGTTGTTGTCAGGCTGTATCTGATAAGCAGCCTACAGTCTATGGTCCATGAATATTCACTGGTAACAATTAAAAATCAAGAAAAACAAAACAGCACGATGCAGCATCTTTCTGTATATTGTAATTTTATACATCAGCAGAAGACAATTTGATTTCCTGTTAGTTTGTAGTGGGAGTTCACTATAATCAATCAATTTTGCATCAATGAATAGGAAAGCGTTGCCAGAGAGATGCCATGTCGAATTCTATTCATATCTTGTAATTATATATTCAAATGTCTTCTCTTTTAGACTTTGTATGTCTCTACTGGTTTTTTTTTTTCGGTTCTCATGCGAAAGTTTTGTCCAAGTGATTTTTTTTTTCAAGGACTGACTGCTCCAACATCTTTATTTCCACTTTTACAAAAAATAGCTGCGCCTTTTCAGATCGCAACTTCTAACAAATTAGGTCGCTCGATAGGAAATAAAGTATTTTTCGCCAATAAAAGAAAAATGATTCAGACAACATGCAGCTGCAGCCCGATATCATTTCAATGTACCAAGGCAAAATACCGATTAAGGTGGTGTTCTTTTCACAACTTGAGAAATGGAGTCTTCTTGCCCGCGTCAGGTTGACACAAGCGGGAACCTGACACAGGTCTGCAAACAATCGGTATATTTTCGACAAAAATATTGGACCACGTCCGCACGACATCCGGGAAGTCCGGCTTCTACTCAAACCCGATTATTTACATTTACCGTTCAGCAGCAATGTTTTGAACACCAAATAGCAAATATTGAAGTTGATTGATTGACTTTCTTTTCAACCGTGACTCTAATCTCTAATCAAAATTTTGCAAGAGTAACTTTTTTTACTAAATTGGACGTGGAATCCAAAAATCATAACACTTTGGGAAAATAGCTAGGAGGGTAAAAAATAGGGGGGGAAATATGAAGACACCCCCCGTTATCTACGCCCCTGATCTTTTTTTCCAAACACGTTGCTATAATTCGATAAAGATCTAGTGTGGGTAGCTTAGTTTCAAATTTGAACAAAATCAGTTGAACGCTTCAAAATTTATGTCGAAAAATTGATTTTTAAGATTCAACTTGAACACCCTGTATCTTTTTAACGGAGCATTTTAGGACATCGAAGTTATATTTTTCCTGGTCCATTTTTGATGGGGAATCTCCCCTAGAAGTTTGTATCATCATTTTGGAAACACCCTGTACAGGATGGTCCAGGTTATAGTAGCAATAATTCACCATTCGATGGTCCATCGAAAACTAGGTCGACATGCATAATTTAATTTTTTTCTAAAACGCTTCCTAAGAGAGATATAGCCCTTCAAAGTTCAGTTTTTGAAATTTTCTTTTTGCAATGACTCTCTAGTCATCAAAGCGATTTTGACCAAATTTGGTAGAAATACTAATGAAATAAATACCCATCACTTGACGTAGATAACTTTTTTCAAAATTGTCCAGTGGCGTAGATACTGGGGGATTGCTCAACTTCTCTCACCCCATTTTCTACGCCACTGGATATTTTTGGAAAATTATACTTTTTTAGAATTCCTTGTTCAATTTCGAAAAAAAAGTTACTTTTGTAAAATTTTGATTAGAGGCTTTATTTCTAAGATATTTAGGTTTGAAACTTTGGAAAACACCTCGAAATCGCGACTTTCAAAGGCCTAAAAACTAAAATCCAAGAAAACTCATGATTCCTCTACTGGAATAAGTTTTCTAGGTCGTTTAAGTTGATTTACTGCCATTTTTAGCTAAGTCACGAGGCGTTTTCAGAGAAAAGACAATTTGGGCTCTGGAAAGTGGCGATTTCGAGATGTTTTCCAAAGTTTAAAACCCAAATATCTTGGAAATGAAGCCTTCAATCAAAATTTTACAGGAGTAACTTTTTTTTTTAAATTGAACAAGAAATTCTAAAAAAGTATAATTTCTCAAAAATATCCAGTGGCGTAGAAAATGGGGTGGGAGAAGTTGACCAATCCCCCGGTATCTACGTCACTAGACAATTTTGACAAAAGTTATCTTCGTCAGGTGATGGGTATTTATTTCGTTAGTATTTGTACCAAATTTGGTCAAAATCGCTTTAATGACTTAAGAGTTATTGCAAAAAGAAAATTTTGAAAACTGAACTTTGAAGGGCTGTATCTCTCTTAGGAAGCGTTTTAGAAAAAAATTACATCATGCATGTCGACCTAGTTTTTGATGGACTATCGAATGGTGAATTATTGCTACTATAACCTGGACCACCCTGTATACTAGCAGGTGAGGGGTGGTGGTGGCAACCTTTTCTTTCAGCATTCACACAAATGATAAATTTCAGTGTCAATAAAAGTGGGTCTTTGTTTTGAGATTTGAACGTGAGTATACCCAAATAGAATATTTTATTGGAGCGCAGTCTCTATTCGAAGGGTGTCCCTTGCTCCCCACAGATTCCGGTTTTTCTTGCTAAAAGATGTTTATATTTCTGTCACGTATTTTTATTGGAAAAGGGAGTGTTATAGTAATTTTATTTCAAGAGTCTATCTAGACTCTTGAAAAATTTTCATCAAGAGTTAGAGTCTTGTCTTGAAATTTTGAAATAGTCTTGATATTTCAAGACAAGACAAGAGTAGGGCAACTCTTGTCTTGTCTTGTCTAGACGGCAACACTACTATTTTTTGAACATAGTCACTGGACTATACATACAACGCCCTTTATTAATAGACTAACAAGGATAATATTAAAGTATTCATGCACCTATCTGAATCCCATTGTTGATGGCAACGGTATAAAATGGATAATCGAATGGTTAATTGTAAACAACAAAATCTGACAGCTGCCATTTTGGAATTTCTTTTTTGTGATAATCATCAAAATATCACTCGTACTCGAGATTTTCCTAGATAATTTTGGCCAAGCGTTTCCCTCGGGCTGGTTGTCACTACTCTCGCAGACGTAGTAACGGAGATACAGGCCTTCAAAGTTGGTTTCTCAAAACAGTTTTTTTGCATAACTTTTGAACCGTCAAGCCGATTTCATTCAAAGTTGAACCAAAGTTTACTAGAATAGGTCTCTATCGAACAATGATAACGCATTCTATCAAACATTTCCAGGGGCGAAGATTATAGGGGTACCTTCACCCTTTTTCCCCTCTTTTTCACCCCCCTGAAAATTTTTGGAAATAGTTGCAATTTTTGAATTCTACGTTCAATTTAGAGGAAAAAAGTAACATTCAGTTCCACCAGCGAATTCAATTATTGTTAGCTAATTGAGACATTTTCTCTGATGGATTTAAGGTCAATGCTGGTTGAATGACCACGGACAATGCATACAAGCTGTTGTGGTTTAATCATTTTCCCATATTCTTTCGTGAAACTTGAGTTTTCTGTGGTCACTAAGCCAATAAGAGAGAAATTATCATATTTTCACCAGAGAAAATATGTCAATTGAATAGTTAACAATGATTAAATTCGCTGGTGAAACTGGCTGTAACTTTTGCAAAATTTCGATTGAGGGCTTCATTTTCCAGATATTTGGGTTTCAAACTTCGGAGAACATCTCGAAAACACCACTTTCAAGGCCATAAAAATTAAAATTCAAGAAAACTCAAGATTCCTCAACTGAAATAAGTTTTCTAGTGCCCGGTTGCACGAACGTGGTAGTTGAATTTGCGATGCAACAAACCTATTCCGGTTGCACAAACAGGGTATCAAACACGGTAGCGAACAGACTGTGGCTAAAGTTGACACACATTTGAACTACTTGCATCTTTTTATGCGTAGGTAGGTACCTAAAATGTCTGATTCGACACTTTATTTTGAATTTTCCAACGTCTCCGACTTTTATTCTTCTGAGAAGACCAAGAAATAGCAGTTCGCCGGGACGTCGGGTCATTGCCGATCGAAAAAACCTCCTCGTAGATAAAATGTACTGCGCGGGCTGCGGGCTGTCAAAGTCAAAGAAGCGTCAAAATTTTTTGAGGTTAACAGCGTATCAGAGAGCGACATTATTTTTGCCGATTTTGAACAATAATAGGCAAACAATTGCACCGAATTGAAGCATAAATCCATGTACAGGCTCTAGAGCAAGTGAGTATGACAAATTGCCAAAATGCTATTATTGCCAAAGAAACAATTCCAGGTTATTTACTGAAATAATCCGCAGGAGCCCTGTATGGCGAAAACAAAGCTGTTGTTGACACTAGCAACCTGGAGTCTCTTATAGCAGCACCGTGCAACTCACCAGCAAGGACTACAACAAACAGGACTGACCCTCGACCAAAGTATTATCAAGACAATCCAGATCCCCGCCTGGGAGCCACCGAGCGCTTTGTTGACATGTTGTTGGACAATTCGTTTGGAGAATCAACTCCACTTGGGCAATTTGCTCAACTTTGGGCATAACATTGAAATTCAAACGGTATAGGTACTCGCTTTGAATTAGGCACAGGTGCTCTTGTATCTTTTTCCGTGTATCTTTTCTCACACACAATCTCATTTCACTTTCCATTTCCAAATTTTATTCCATTTTCTGTTTGACATTCATGACTTATGTCAGTCGTCACTCCAGACACGTCTCTGTTTACTCCGTACAAATAGCCCACCATTTGATACCGAGTTTGGTACCGAAGCTAATTTGCGACGGAGCAAATTTAACTTTCTTGCAACCGGGGGTAGGTGGTTCAAGTCGATAAACTACAATTTTTGCTAAAACACATGAAGCTTTTCAGAAAAAAAAATTGGGCCCTGAAAAGTGGCGATTTTGAGATGATTTCCAAAGTTTCAAACACAAATATCTCGAAAATGAAGCGTCTAGTCAAAATTTAGCAAGGATAACTTTTTTCTCCAAATCAACGTAGAACCCGAAAACTGGAACCATTTCTAAAATTATTCAGGGGGTGGAAAATAGGGGGAAAAGGGGGAAAATTATCTTCGCCCCTGAGAATGTTTGATGGAATGCGTTATTATTCTCCAATAGAGACCTATTTTAGTAAACGTATAACCACGTTTCAATTCGTTACCTTCCTGTGACCAGGTAGTTAGATACTGCAGAGGCCCGCCGACTACAAGTGGAGAATGGGGTGGGTAAATAGATAACTGGGCGCCACGTGGTTTAGTTGATTCACCACAGTACCGTTCTACAAGGTCGAAAGATGTTTGATCAAGAAAACACAACTAAAAATAGTCAGAAGGGAAAATCAGACAAAGTCCAATTTGCCGCCAAGTCACTTGATACTCATCACTTATTGCGCTCAAATGAACCACGAAATAATGACCGCCACAATAAGGTAAACACTTATAAAAAAAAAAAATACGTAGTTGTGATTGCGAAGGTAATAAAACAAATATATTCCAGAACCAATTCGTGTGTCTGTATTACTTGACAGGAAATGATAATGTTGAAAACAAAAGAAATTACGTGAAGGTAAGTACAGTTATAAGTTATATGAAGTGCAGTTTAAAATAAAATATCAGGTGTATCATAACCTGACTGACAAGAGCCTGAAGGGCCTAAGTGAGCTGATACTGTAAGTAGTGAACAATAAACCAACACGTTAATGATACTGGGTGTAGCGGCGACACCATTCGACCGAAACAGGCAAGTATTGAGCCTCAGCCGTAGGTAGTGTCCTGTAAAAAAACACAAGCGCAACCTAAACAAGGATGTTACCTACGTGTACACGGGGCAGTCTTTGTTAGGGGCTAGACCGAAATTAGCGACTACTACTACGACCAATTCCGCAACTACCCACCCGCGGCAAGCGCCAGTATGCGGCACTACGTAATAGTATTCAGAACTAAGCTGTTAATCAAGCGCCAGAACTAACTCAACTACTTATGCATCAATTCAATCACAATTTCAAAATACAATACAATAAAAACAAATGTATGACGTCACTACTGATTGATTGCAACTGATTTAAACTACGTGCTACGTGTCTACGGTTAGCGGTATATCTACGACCGAATAATAGTATTGACTACAACTACAAGCGTAGTAGCACACTACACAAATAAGAATAAACAAAAAAAGGAACCGAAGCATGCAACTTAACTGATGGTGGCGACCTAGATGACGGTGATGTGGCCTCGTGTATTGCTGATGACACACACGAACGATAGGTACTTCCAAAAGGGCACGCTTCGATCCAGCAGGTTGCGACTTCGATTCTCAGGAAATGAATACGGAAAATAAAGACCAAAGAAAAGAAAAGGAAAGGAAAGAAAAGAAAAAAGAAGAGAAAAGAGGAAAAGAGCCTAAAAAAAACAACAACAAATTATTACCAAAGCACCCAAAGCAAAATTCCAAAGCCCACCTCAGATCGTGTGCGGCTCTTTAAGTAGGCAGATATACACTGCAAAACTCAGTTGTACGGATCGACTTCAGCGCTCCAGATTCCGTCCTCAACAACGATGAAGAGAAGTATTTCTTCCGCCTTCCACGAAAAGAAAATCCAAAAGCCTAAAAATATACAATGTTTTCCTCGGGAAACGCGTCAAAGAAAATCAGTGACATACCTGGTGATGGTAAATCGGAGATTGAAGGTGAAGGGGCAAAGTCACGAATTTTTCCAATTTTTGATCCGACCGCAGTCGTGCGAATTTTCAAACAAATTTCGCTTTTACGTGTACCTGTGTTAATCCGAACAAGTTCGACGAAATCTCGACGGCCAATTCTCAATTCCGACGAGAAAAATGCACAACATCCGTCGAGGTTTCACTTTACAGGTAGCTACACGTTTTTGAAAAATAGCGACGCCACTTTTTCGTTTATCTCCACTGAGACTTCTTGTTTCTGTTTTTGCCGCGCAAGTGCAACAAAAAAACAGTGTCAGTTCATATGCTCGATTGGCAGCAATGCCCAGTGACAGGTAACCAAGTATGACAGCATTGACAGAACGGAATATTCTGCCAGAACAACAAAACAAACCGGTCAATTCCCAATTCCAATTTCTTCCGTGAAGCTTGCATCTTCGAGGAGCGGAGACAACGCCGAAATCAACACCGATCCACACAGCCATCATCCGCGGCAACCACCGGCCGGGCCCAGTTTGACACGAAATCACGAATGAGGTTAGGATCACTCTCGTCAACAAAGTTTTCCAATTAATTAAAACAGTAATTTCAGGTTTATCCTGCACAACAGGACACTTAGGACGACAACAAGGACAAGCGAACACCCCTCAGGAACGGAACCGACCAGAGAAGTGCCCAATTTCAACCAAAAAGTGGAACAGTGCACCCGGAGGAAAATATCAGACGATACCATGCTCAAACCATACAGTGGACGGAATCCAGCCTATAGTACGTAGTGCTGTAATTACGAAATAAAGTGTAGAACAAAGCAAAATAGCGGTATCCTTTCTGTAGGCCCATTTTCGGTCGTAACAAACGTTGGTTCAAATTTGAATAAAATCGATTCAACGGTTCAAAAGTTATGCAAAGAAAAACTGATTCAAAAAAACAACTTTGAAGGCCTGTATCTCCGCTATAACGTTTGCGCGAGGGTATTTTTATCAAGGAAGTATGTACCCTTTTTTTTTAGTTTTCCACCTACCTGTAAATTTTGTTGCATTAATTTCGGGACACCTGTATAGTTGGACATCCACTCGTTCGCCATGGAATTCTTCGACATGAGGCTTTGAAGCACAGTTCCGAGCGCCCTTCTCTATTTTCTGTCAAGTACGACGACAAAAAAAATGTAGATTCCTGTTTTACTTTTGAACCCAATTTTGGGGACGGAGAATTCAAGCACGTGACTGGGCGTACTCGAAATGATTATGCAAGTTTCGCGTTACGGGTTTTGACAAATTCTATTCACATCCTGTTGCTCGCCAGCGCCATCTGTCATCTATCTATTAAAAACTGTGCTTCAAACCTGCTATTGTAGTGCACCCCCCAGGTTTGAACCCGATTTTAAAATGGCCGCTTCATGGTCAACTGTCCCAGATAACATGGTGGAGCGATTGCCATGATCATGAAATCAACTAGCAGTCCAGCTCTATGTTTAAGTCCGTGGGTAAGCCCCACGAAATATTCATTCAAGGTGCCAACATGCAGGAAATGAAAGTTGGAGAAAAAAATTGCATTAATTTTTAGATGAAAAAGTTCTCAAATTGAACCCACGGTTTTCGAGTTTTCCCTTCTGGAAAAACTGCAAATTCTCCAACTTTTTATCCCTTGAACAGACTTTCACCAGTTTTTGTTTTAACAAGATATGGTTCTCAAACATTTTCCAATGATTTTTTTCCCAATTTTCCAGGAACTTCCTTGTTGGAAATGTAAAACCGGTCTGACTCATCGACACCGGACCCAAATTATGAAGCTCAAAATGAAGCCCCTGTATTAGGGAAACTCCCATATCTATCTCAGTTCTTTGATCTTTTTCTCGAATTCTGACTTCTCACTCAAAGGAACGTCTCATACAAACATTTTTATTCGTTCCTTGTTACTCGTCGGGGGAGTTTTGGGGTGACATAACCGATTTTTGATGCTCTATCGATTGTAAATAAACTAGACTCAAATCTGGACCTGTAGAGATCCAGATAACATCCCTTTACTATCAAGGCCACGTTTGTCATTCACAATAATAAGTTTATTTTAAATTGGGAGGTGGAGAGAGAGAGAAGAGAGATGTACTCTGGCTTTCCTAAATCTGAAAAAATTTCATTTCGCCGTTCCCCGAGTCCCTTTTGTTCCATCCCTTCTGCCTATAATGGGCAAATTTCATTCTGCACAAGGGCAGCGAAGGTCCTAGGAATGCCTCTGGTAATAAACTTTTGAGGTGTACCGACTTTATGGCTTATTATGCAACTTACGGTTTGAATCATTAGTCATCTTTTGTGAATATGGCAAAACCGGAGAAACTATGCTACTTTTTTCAAAAGAACAGGTATAACTGCAACCCAAAATCCCATAAACACCCGCCTGGCCTAACTGCAAAAGTACAGATTTGTGACACAGATTCACCCGATATTTATTGGGGCCGTTAAAATGCCTGGATCTGGGAGACTAATTATATCCTCTATGCCTCACAAGAATTGCGTCGGTTTCAGTCAAATAATCTCTTGCTTTTGAAGTTGCTAAAACGGTGTTATTATTCTGCTGTGACGAATTTGTGCTTTTATTCAGAAAGATCCAAACATTCAGTGTACCATCCAATAAGCGATGTCATAAACATGTTAGTGAGTGGCCGGTGGCTTTACCTCCGAAGAAGCTTTGCCATTATGTCTCCTGCCTCCCAATTGTGCGATATTGCGGGAAAATTTGGAACCCGTTAACTTTCTGATATGTTAATGGTTTTCGGTTGAACCGCCAAAAAGTCACCCTAATTTCTAAGAAGAACCGAAGGACTAGGAGGAATTCCATTAGATAATGGCTCTGGCGTGGTCTTGATTTGACTCGCCAACTTTTATATACATATAGCGACATTTTACAGAGTGATTCATAATTAGATTGAAATAATGAACTGCGTGTGTACCGTATCAAGTGAGAAGGCAGAATAAAAAATTGCCGCTTCATTTTATTTTTTCAAGTAGGTTTTTTTCATAATTTTTCTGCCTCCACTATTATACAATATTTCAAACTTAAAAGTTACCATAAGTACTATATTTTTGACCTTTACGTCACCTACCTAGTACCTACCTTAACGCTGTATTCTCAGCAGGGCAAAATTATCTTCAAGATTTCTCTCTCAAAAATTAGGATGAAAACTTATTTTTTTAACGGTGTACTGAGTGTATTAGAAACGCTTATAATACCTATCGTTTTTTTAATTATGTAAAAAAAGATATCTCTTCCTTTTTTGTTTACAGCTTTTTTCGAAAAACGTTCATGTATACAATTTTGATAATTTTCTCGTTTGTCAAAAAATGTCACAGCAATCCTTTAGAAACTTTTCCAGCGTTTAAGGGCTATTCGGCTTCTAAGGAAATGTGGGGTAATCCAGACAGAAACAAGGTGGACAAACATTAAATGAAATCCTATCAAAATCTCTGAATCTCTTCATCTTTATTTTTGAGAGAAATATTGACACCTTCTGTAAACAGCCTTAAGGATTATAATGTTGTATACAGGGTGTTACACTTTTTTGACTATATTTTTAGGATATGGTGGAGCATCAAAAATAAGTAGACTTCCTACTTCCTCATGAGAAAATATAGAAAATATACATCACATTCATACGGTGGCGAAGATATTAGGTGGTCTTTTTTTATTTCCCCGATCCACCACTCAACGCCAATGAGGAGGGGAGGTATTGTGAACGCGCTGAAAAAAAATCGAGATTTCGACAGATACCGTCCGTTTTTTATTTTAGGCCCCAGCCCGTAGCACCCTTATTTTAGGTTTCACACCCTATATATTATATATTTTTGAAATCAGAATAACAAGATCTTTCGATTGATGATATGTCAAATTATTTTTGACAGATGTCATTTTGTGACAATAGACAGAATAGTACTTGTGATCCATCATTTTAAAGCCCATAAAATTCTTAGGACAACTGTGTTTTTATTTTTTGAATATGATGTCTTGTACAGCTTCTAGAGGTCTTTCAATAGGAAAAAAAGTCAATTCCAGGAATACCTACTCAATAGGTGATAATAGGTATTTTTATATTAACTGATAGTAATGCGTAAATCTTAATGTGATTTTTAAATCGTCCAAATCATTGGAAAACTATAAGCACTCTATGTTTCAGGTAAGCTCATGAAAAAATCGAGGGGGATCATATCTGGACACCTTTGATGTCATCGCGTTGGGCCGGTAGTCCCAATGGGGTACTTGCCCAATTTTTTTTTATTGGCTTAATCGAAAGTATAGGCAGAAAAATTGCACCCGTATTTTTTCTTTCACCTAAATTCCCAAAACTGCGGCCGTAGTGCCTGTTTTAAAAATATATTTGTGACGTCACAAATATACTAAAAACTAAACAAACTGCACTGTTGGGTTGAAAACTCAAAAAACTGCTAAAGTGGCTCCACAATATTCCAAAAATACAGGCAAAAAAATTTCACTAAAGTTTCTTTACTGTTACCAACCTTTTGAAAAAAAAATCGAAAAAAAAATCTTTTAACCAATGGATATATTATTATTTTCCGGAAATTTTCAGGAAATACTATTTATTACTCTTGTTGATGATTTAAAGTATTTCCAGTCAAATCTGTTCTATTGGCAAGTACCCCAATAATGAGAACAAGGAGGCGGTCATTTCGAGCAACTTCTCAGGAGATTTTTCATTTCATTTATGAAATGAATTAAAAATTATTTATCCGATTAATTCATAATTTTCATTCGTCAGCTAACGTCAAAGATAGGTACCTGCTTTACCCACTAACTTATTATGTATTTCTGAAATTCAACATTTTTTCCCACTTAAAGACCTCTACAAGCTGTAAAAGACATCCTATTTAAAAAATGGAAGCACAGTTTTCCTCAGAATTTCATGGGCTTTGAAATGATGTATCACACGTACTATTCTGCCGATTGTCAAAAAATTATATCTGTCAAAAATAATTTCACATACCATCAATCGGAAGATTTTGTTTTTCTGATTTCAAAAATATGTAATGTTTGGCGGTAGCCACCTTGGAAAGTTTCAAATTCATAAAGTAGGAACTTTTTGAAAGTGGTAGCTATAGTAGGTAAAGATTAAATTTGTTTCCAGGAGCCTTTCATAGAAATACCTACTTCGCAGCTTTTCGCTTTGCCAAACTTCTGGGCAAAAACTGTATCTTGACATAAATAGTTGACATAATTTGAATAATTATCTTGAGTGCTCATTGAGATATTTCTCTCATTATATGTATAAGGAAAGATTACATAATACCCACTGACTTTACGTAAACGTGGAATCGATCGGGTGTAACAAAAACAATATTTTGATGTTTTACTATGTGTAACAGATCATGGACCGGGAACAATATAGTTTTGTGTATAGTTTTTCTCCTGTGGCTATAACTCCTTCGATTCTGTTTTTTTTTTCGACGGGGGCGGCGTGTGGGGACGGCGTCGGTTGTAACTATTTTTCCTGTAATGTCAAAGGCACAGGAAACGCGATTACTTTTGTCCCGTTAAAACTTTTCTGTTCTCTGGTTTTGTTTTTGTCTTCAGGGGCATCTGTGTAACTCGCTTGCTTCCCGTTTTTGGCGTCTGGAGCAGGAGCGGATTTTTTAAACGATAAATTATTAAGTGAATCAAAGGCGTCTGAAAGAGTTATCCCAAACGCCACACACAATCATGCATTTCTAAGACGCCGACCCGACTCCCGGCGACAATAAGTGTTTCAGAGGCGTCCGACAGAGCTATCCGGCAGCTATCTCAAACGGACCAACAGTACGACCGGCGAAGTGCGAGTGCATCATTTGCCGGCGAGGCGGCGAGCACACACACATGTGTTGCCAAGGCGACCCGACTCCCGGCCGACCATACACACGAACGCTAAAGCATGACACGAACTTGTTACAGACAGACAAACCTAGCGCTATTCTTATGTATACCGTCCGTTTTTTTTTCTAGGCCCCAGCGCGTAGCGCCTTCATTATGGGTTCCACACCCAACATATTATATATTTTTGAAATCAGAAGAACAAAATCTTTCGATTGATGGTATGTCAAATTATTTTTGACAGATGTCATTTTTTGACAATTGACAGAATAGTACTTGTGATACATAATTTCAAAGCCCATAAAATTCTAAGGAGAACTGTGTTTTTATTTTTGAAATCGAGTATCTTTTACAGCTTCTATGAGTCTTTCAATAGGAAAAAAATGTTGAATTTCAGAAATACATAATAAGTAAGTAGGTAAAGAAGGTACCTATTTTTATGTTAACTGATGCTATAATTATTAATTATTCACAATGAAACAAAAAATGGCCTGAAGAAGTAGCTCGAAATGACCGCCTCCTTGTTCCTTGAATGAAACATTCGACGATCAGTGAATTGGAACTACCAGCCCAACGCGATGACATCCGAGCTTGCCAGCTATGACCCTCTCGATTTTTTTTTATGAGCTTACCTGAAAGATAAGGTGTTTATAGAGTTTCCCAATGATTTGGACGATTTAAAATCAGATCATCACCACATCACCATTAGTGATTATCAAAAATACCTATTACTTATTGAGTGGCTATTTCTGGAATTGACATTTTTTCCTATTGAAAGACCCCTAGAAGCTGTAAAGATACCCGATTTCGAAAATGAAAACACAGTTCTCGTCCGAATTTTATGGGCTTCAAAATGATGTATCACAAGTACTATTCTGTCAATTGTCAAAAAATGACATCTGTCAAAAATAATTTGACATATCATCAGTCGAAAGATCTTGTTTTTGTGATTTCAAAAATATATAATATATTGGGTGTGAAACCCATAACAAAGGTGCTACGGGCTGGGGCCTAAAATAAAAAACGAACGGTATATATATTCTTATGTATTCTTATGTATGTATATCTATACAGGGTGTCCCGAAAATACACCGACAACGTTCTAGGACAGCTTCCTCTCATCAAAATGAGAAGAAAAGTTCCCATGAACATGGGTCCGGAAATGCTTCATAGGGGAGCTACAGCCCCCTAAAGGTGGGACCCTAAAGATGGTTGTTTATTTAATATTTCCGAAACCGTTCAAAGAAAATCAATCAAACTCGACACATTTAATAACCTTTTCACGCTTAACAAAATTTGAATGCCTCTCAAAAATGAAGTTGCTTTGAAATAGTTTTTCTTTCGCCTTGAATATCGTAATTGAAAATCACCATTTCTGACCACGTTTTCATACATTCAAACTTAAATATCTCGTAAGCTCCAATATTCCATAACTACTTGTTAAATTTGGAAACAATTCACATTCGAAAAAGTAAGGGTTATTTTTACCCCCACACCTCAGCCTGATCCAACCCTGGTGAATTATTTAGGAAATAATTCAGCCTCATTTTGTTGAGCATCAGAAGGTTAGTGGATGTGTCAAGTTTGATTGATTTCCTTTGAATGGTTTCGGAGATATTGAATAAAAACCATCTTCAGGGTCTCACCTTTAGGGGCCTGTAGCTCTCTTAGGAAGCGTTTCCAGACCCATGTTTATGGGAATTTTTTCTCTTATTTTGATGAGAGGAAGCTGCCTTATAACATTGTCGGCATATTTTTGGGACACCCTGTATATATACAGGGTGTTTCAGGGATGATAGCAAAAAATTCAACTGTAGGTAGATCTCGTCGAAATATGACGAAAACCTATGTACCATTTTGTAAAGTTCGGCCTAATAACAAAGATACAACCCTCCAAAGATCACTTTTTTCGGATTTCAAAAACTTGTAACTCAAGAACGTTTCGACAAATTTAGCTTTAATTTAGCATAAGCTAGTTTGTCATAATTATCTATCAACCTGCCAAATTTGGAAAGAATCCAATTAGTCACGTAGAAGTTATGAGGGGTCACCTTAAGTCAACTTTTCTTCGGATGCTTCTAAATTATTGACCCTCATAACTCCTACACCACTGGTTGGATTCTTTCCAAATTTGGCAGGTTGATAAATGATTATGACAAACCAGCTTTTGCTGAATTAAAGCTAAATTTGTCTATAAGTTTCTGAGTTATAAATTTTTGAAATCCAAAAAAAGTGAACTTTGGAATGCTGCATCTTCGTCATTAGGTCGAACTTCGCAAAATGGTATATAGGTTTTCGTCATATTTTGACGAGATCTACCCACAGTTGAATTTTTTGCTATCATCCCTGAAACACCCTGTATGTATATCCAGACATTTATTTAAAAATGACACCTTTCCACAATTTGGGCTCCTAATATACAAACAGTGGTCGAAATGTACCGGAACAGACCGGAACGGCGTTCCGGTTCGTGAAACATTTTCAAAAACTGTTCCGTCTCGTGAAATTTTGTCGAAAGTCGTTCCGTTTCGTGAAAAATGTGCCGATAAGAAGTTTAGACTTGTCTTCCAATCTAATTTTATCTCTTGTTGAATTATTTTGATTTTATTGTCTTGTTATCACATTTATTCTTCCAAGAAATTATAATCATAAAATCATACATTATTATTGTAGGGAGTATTATTCTTTATGTGTATCCATCCACAAAGAAAATTCAGTAGTATCACTTTTTGAGCTGTTCGTGAACTGAACGTAGAGTGATATAATGATCGCAACCCATTTTTCTGGAGCTCCAGCAGAATATTTGTTGGAGGGAACCAGGCCCAATCCTGTTACTGAATTTAGGTACATCGTAAATGGAATATAATTGTTTACTCATTAGTACCTATCCTGAGCACATAAGAATTATCTAAAAAAACTGCTTGAACTTTTCAATGGAACAGAAATGGGGAAGTCTCGGAAATGGAGGGGGGGGGGGCAGTTTCGTCTGCAGCGCTTGCTGCATCGAAAGTCCTAGCGTTCCGGTTCGTAAAAAGTGCCATTTCGACCACTGTATACAAAGGATACTAAAACACAAAAAATAACACAATAATAGGTAAACTTGAATAGTAATCTGAATTTCGAAAAAATAGGTATACAGGCTGTCCCGAAAATACACCGACAACGTTCTAGGGCGGCTTCCTCCTATCAAAATAAGAAAAAAAGTTCCTATAAACATGGGTCCGGAAATACTTCATAAGGGAGCTACAGGCCCCCAAAGGTGGGACCCTGAGGATGGTTGTTTATTTAATATTTCCGAAACCGTTCAAGGAAAATCAATCAAACCTTGACACATTTAATAACTTTTTATGCCTAAGAAAATTTGAATGCCTAACAAAAATGAAGTAGCTTTGAAATAGTTTTTATCTACAAGCGTTAAATAATACCCGTCACTTTTAGCACGTCGTCATGGGCGACGTGAAAAAATGATGATTCTGCGCGTTCCTGTCATATTTTCAATAAATTCTGACATTTACCAAATATTTCAAAGACCATTGTAGATAAAATCTTGTACGATACACGCGTTAAAAGTGTCTTATTTTGTTCGCGGGGTTGCTCTACTCGCTAATGCTCGTTTCGCAAGCGTCCCCGCTCACAAAATAATATCAGTCACTTTTAACACTGAAGCGACCCCAGCTATTGTCTTGTACCCCTGAATGGGTAGGCAACCCATTATACTGGCATTTAATTCAACTTATTTGAATTAAATCACTTTTCCCGCTTTTGGAACCGCTTGGCCGATGATCATCTAGTATCAGGACGACATCCCGTTGTGCCTCTCTTCTTGTTGTTCGATTATAGAGTTCTCGAGATTGTTGAGACAGGTCTGACTACGAGTTTGAACGCAATAAGACACAGTTAAAGTTTTAACATAACATCAATCTATTGACCTCTATGTACAATTCAAAATGTTTAAATAATGGCTCGCTCCTATACCTAGTCCTACCTTCACATCGCAGGCTAAATTATCTAAAAGATCTAACCTATTCCCGAAGAGATACCTTTCCCCTAATTATTTCAGACGTCCCAACACCTCAACCCTCCGACGAACACCTGACTCTACACCTTGACCGACATTTAATTCTGACTGGTTTTCGCGGTTCAAAGTTCTTTGTGTGATTAAATCAGATCCAACATTTATGTTAGTGTTAGAGGTTATGTTAGGGTTAGGCCCGGCTTCTAGACACTGAAAAGAGAAGAGTGACTTCGACCACGAGTGCCATCCAAGATTTGTAGGCCGGTGTGTGTATTAGGGTGGGCCGAAAAATCATATTTTCGATTTTTTTATTCTAATAGTGCGGAAAAGATGCATAACCAGATTACAAAAAGAAATTGTAACAGCGTTTTTGAAAAAAAATCATTTCTTCAGGGTCCGCAATGACATTGAAATTTCTATATTTGAAAAAAATATCGTATATTTTTATTAGGCTAGAAAATGTTTCAAAATATATTTACAATTAGAAAATATGAAATCAAACAGTGAAACACATGAAACCCGTGTTCCATTATTGTTTTTTC
The DNA here is from genome assembly GCA_949128115.1 of Anaspis maculata. NCBI lineage: Eukaryota > Metazoa > Arthropoda > Insecta > Coleoptera > Scraptiidae > Anaspis > Anaspis maculata. The sequence goes on along the minus strand of OX421962.1, from coordinate 34,385,244 downwards.
AATCACAAAAACACTATCTCAAATTAAATTATATTCACCCAAAAGCCCAGTTCTCTTGAAGTTGCAGGAATAGTTACAGCAAAAATTAAGCAACTTTGGGCGAAACCTTCAATTCCACCTATTTCCCATACAAGAGTTTTAGCCATGATGAAATCATATCACACATCAATGGAAACGTTATTGAAATCTTTAAAAGAGACCACCCAAATGTAAAAAAATACCCTACTTTTAAATGTCATTACCCTAGGCTATAACTGGTGATACATCAAACTAAATTCTCTTCCTTGGGAACATATTTAAAAAAAATTCAAGTCGCCTCTCAACCCATGCGAAAGTTCTCTCATCCTTAATCGAAGGAAAGCTTGTCTCCTACATCAACTCCCGATTCTTGGAAAAAAGATTTTCCAGCAAAAACAGGTCGGTTCTTATTACAAGGGCATGTCGTCAAAGATTTATTTTGAACCCCTTCGCCCCCATCCTAGCCTACTTTAATTCTAATAGCAATAGCAATTTCCAATAGCAATGAATTATCTACCTAGTGATACATCACATTGGAAGTATGAAATCCCCTTTATGTAAATAATAATTTTAAATTGCCCGGATCACCCTCTAACCCTTTTCAAAAATTCTCTTATCGGGGAGCGAATGAGTTGAAGATCAAAATTTGGCAATACGTGTCTCAAATGTTCCCCTCGCAATAAAAATCGACCTGTTTTTGCTGGAAAATCTAGTTCTCAAGGCTCGGCAGTCAAGAGGGAGAAAACTTTCCTTTAATCAACAATAAAAGAATTTTTAAGAGTTGGTGGTTTAAAAGATTTCAAAATATGTTAACGGAAACAATGTTATTGCCTATAATTTGATGTATCACAAGATAGATAATTCAATTTGAAATTTCAAAATAAGATAGGGGGTGGGGGCGAAGGGATTGAAGATACAAATTTAGCAATACGTGTCCTAGATGTCCCCCCTCAGAAAGAAAATCGACTTTTGTCAGCGTTTTCTCAGAAAAAAATTGTATAGCGAGAAATTGAAGGTTAGTTCTTTTCAAAAAACCACGCCGTGTGTCAGATAATGAACTACTAATTACTGGATGGTAACGATATTATCCCTGCATGATTTAGAATTTCCACGTTTTCCCTGTTATACCCAATCAGGAGAGCGATTTGTGAAAACAGGTACAGAAGCAGCATCAGCTTTTTGTGGAGCTGAATCAAGAGATGGCTTTATTTACGGCAAGAATGGGTCTAGAAAAGTTATGCGCGTACTTGGAAGCCAGAAAAATTTTAACCTAGTGTGACCCAGAACAAAAAATATCGATAAAATTGAATTCTTATCCACCTAATTTCTGTTGAATAAAGAGTTTTATCTTTTTTATCCACTTATTTAAACAATTTTCTCCATAACTCAATTCGTTATCTTGCAAAAATTGAATGTTGAGATATTTCTGAAAGACACGTCTTGCGGAGGCTGAAGACGAAAACTTAGGACAAAACGCTTTTAGATATTTGATAAGTATATAAAACTGCAACTTTTCCGCGATATTAGAAGTCCGTATTATAAAAACAAAAAAAACACACCTATAGCAGCGGCCCACCCTAGTGTGTATGGTAGCCCACCTAATGGTGGCATTCTTTTCAAAGGCTGTTGCTTCTTTTTGGGCCATGGTCTCTTTTGCCCGTTTGGAAAGGATTGGATATGGCTGCCTTTGTGGGGGCCTATTCCCTTTTTTCACCGTGAGTCGCCCCCAACGCTTAGAAAGATTCCCGCGGTCGCGCGTGTCTATAACCGGAAATGTTGAACCAAATTTCGCCCTTCCAAAAACTTCCAAACCGATGGTGTCCGCGAAACAATTACTCTAGTCAAGATACAAAGTTAATTTGGAGAACGTTTTGAGCACGCCCCGTATACGCGCTAGTTCGTTGTTGTTTAGCAATTTGTGAGAGAAGGCCGCAGCCAGGAGAAACAAAACGCAGAGAATTGACTATACAGGGTGTTCGCCGAAAGGCCGATGCGGAGAGGCGTCAAAATAATCTTTGCCCTAACACGCAATGATCGCCGTCTACACTATTCCTGATCGAGCCCTAATAACAATTCATTTTTACAAAGTCCCTATCTGAACGGTGGCGTCGTTGGGTACCGGATTAAATTCATCAGTTTCGAATAGGAACGTCTTCATTCCCGTAACAAGCTCTATATGGAAATATCCGGAACTGTCGTGGCACAAGACTAACCTCCCGCTCGTCGAGGTCATCACTCCGCCACACGAGATACCGAAACGAGAGACCTCATTTCTATCGGGCCTGGTTCATTTAGGGGTTTCAACTCGACATCCTCGAGGTGGGCTAGAACTCACCGTCGAGGGAACGCGACTCAGCATCCTGGAGGGGGTTCGAAACACTTCGTCAACGGGTCCCAACTCTACGACTTGGAGAAGGGTCGAAACTCAACACCGGAAGGGCCTTGGCACATCGACCTGGCAAAAGGGCCGGAACTCGTCGTCGGAGGGCTCTGACTCGACACCTGGAGGCGGATCAAGACTCAACGTCCAAGGGCTCTGACACGACATCCTAGAGACGGGTTGCAACTCAACGGGGGAAGCAACTCATCAGTCTCTCGGAGGGTCAAAACTCAACCTGGAGGGTTCTCGACTCAGCGTGCCCCCAAGGGGACCAAAACACGACTCCGAAGGGTTCCAACTCGACTTTCTCCAGGGGGCCTTTGAGACACATCAGCCGGGGGGAATCGACTCGTCATTTTCCAAGTGGGCTGGGGCTCATCATTGGGGCTTCGACGCTTCGGCCTCTAGGAGGGTCGCGACGCAACATAAACGGGTTCTAACTCAGCTTCCTCGAAGGGGACTAAAACTCTTCGCTAACAGGCCCGCAGAAGCACTCGGCGACGGACGTGACAAGTCGGGAGCGGACGGCAGCCCAGGAGGATTGGTCCAGGTACCACGGTCCATCTCCGGCGATATCCTCCATTCCCAGCAATTCGGAATATTTAATTGCATCCAAAACGATCGCGAACGGCGTATACACAGCTCAGGTAATCTGAGAAGTGCTCTGGAATGTGACCGGCGTTGCTAACACGTGTGAATCGGATGGTAGCGGGCGGGCGGCGGGCAGAGCGTCAACACGGCAGGAGTACGGCAGCAACTAACTGGTTGATGTGGGGGTGCTTTACTTCATATGCACCAATTCACCATTTCATCGGACGTCAGGCAGGGACGGTTACTGAATTGACGATGAGGAGCAAGTAAATTATGTTGTAGAGCTTTGCGGGATTTACACGAGTGAATTAAATAACTAGCGACATCTTTTAATGATGCCTTGACTCTTATATTCATATTCACATTCTTATACCTCGATTTCATGGCTTTGAATTATTTTCCTACGAATCATTTTCGGCCCGCCAAATGCGGGTGGCTTCAACACTTGTATCGTAAATAGCTATTTTTTCGTCTTGAATATCGTAATTAAAATTTAGCGTTTCTGACCACGTTTTCATACATTCAAACTCAAATATCCCGTAAACGGTGCATCTATCGAGGTTGAACAAAGTGACCTTTTTTTAGAATAAAACACCAATATTCTATAATTTCTTGTTAAATTTGGAAACAATCCACATTCAAACAAGTTAGGGCTATTTTTACCCCTACACCTCAGCCTGACCCACTCCTGGTGAATTATTGTAAAATTAATCTTGCATCATTTTGTTGGGCATAAGAAGGTTAGTGGATGTGTCAACTTTGATTGATTTCCCTTGAACGGTTTCGGAGATATTGAATAAAGACCATCTTCAGGGTCCCACCTTTAGGGGCCTGTAGCTCCTTTAGGAAGCGTTTCCGGACCCATGTTCATAGGAACTTTTTTTTTTGTTTTGATGAAAGAAAGCTGCCTTAGAACGTTGTCGGTATATTTTCGGGCACCCTGTATATATTATTCTTATGTATATGTTGGGTGTGGAACCCATAATAAAAGTGCTACAAGCTGGGGCCTGAAAAAAACGGACGGTGTATCCGTTTTGAGGTCCCCTATGACGATTAAGACCATTTCCATGATGATCTCTCTCTGTATGTATGTGTGTGTATGTGTGTATGTAGGTTTTTTTCTGTAACTTTCCACGATTACAGCCGCAACGTCTATCCGATAAGACTTGAAATCTGGTACACCAGACATGGCATTACCGTCTAATGAGACCATTAGTTTTTGACTATCATCTGTCAAATGAAAGTGTCACTATCAAAAAATGACCAGGAGCTATATCTCACGGAACTTGACTTGCGATATTCTGTTAAAAAGCCCATAAAGAACTGTATTCAGAACAGTTGAAAGTTTTGCCGTACCTGTCACCTGTCAAATAATGAAATATGTTAAAGTTCAAAACTTTACCATATGATTATTCAAAATCTATCCAATGGATTGGGACCAAATTCGGCAGAAAGCAACAAAAGAATCAAATGAGGTCTGCAGTTGCAATTTTCACCATTTTCCAGTCGAACGTTATGAATTTTCAAAATTTCTCCTAGCCGTTGCCACCCGAAAGAGGTTCTCGCCCATATTTTGATCAGGATGACTCGCCTCTGATGCAGGACTGACTCCACTCAAAAATTCATTCCTGCTCGGGGATCGACTTTTTCGGGAAAAGTCAAACCGATAGGTATTTGATCCTGTGAACAGATTTCCACCTTCTTATTTTCAAACAAGGGGTGACTCACAAACATTATTATTATTATTATTTTTCTTGAACCTGCAGCTACAGTCCTTTTTTTTAAAGTCCACTGGTAGTGCAAATGACAACACACTATTGCGTTCACCGTCAATGCAAAGGTGTGAGTCATTTGCACCACAGTGGACTTTTGAAAAAAAAATGGACTGTAACATCTTCCCTTCGGGACCAAAAAGCACTTCTATTAGGCATGCAATCGTTATCAAAAATGTTGTTGGAAATAAGACCATTCTGCATTGCGAAAATTTGTAATATGACATTAGCCAAAGAATAATCGAAACTTCTTGTGCGGTGGACGGACGTCAGAGTCCCGACCAGGGGCGGCGAGTTTTGTAATTTTGCATGGGTGCAAAAAATGAAACATACAGGAAAAGCAATGAGGGTAGCGAGCAATAGCGCCGCAGGCGAAAATTTTTCGAGAAAAGTGGGCGTTGTCAACAATTCTTCGGATATAAAACCATTAGAAATTGAACAAAGACAAGGTAATGACTCAATGCTAATGACTTACTATAGGTCTCATTATTAAAACAGAATAAAATAAAATACTAAATCAAATAATGAAACCAAGTACCTAGATGCTCATGCAGTAGGTAACGTATTACCTATCATATGTGATTTTCAAAGTGATTAAAAATTCAAGCTTGAAGAACGTATATTTCAATTTCTTAAGCTTGCATGCATGGGTGCAATGCACCCGTATAATCACTTTGCATGGGTGCATGTGCCCCGATGCACCCTATAAGTCGCCGCCCCTGGTCCCGACCGCGGCACCTACATTTGCGTGCTGTAAACTGCAAACCGTACAGACGGCATAATTGTCACCGTAACAACTTGTACGATTCGTTTCCGTCGTTTCTCTATATTCACAACACACATTGCCCTCTTCAGTTTAGACGCTTTGTACGTGACCGCGAATGCAGTCGCTTTATAATAATAAATCGCAAAGCGGTTTCGTGCATGCATATGAACTCGACACCGGTCTTAGTCACAGCGGCAGCTAGTTGTCAGAGGTGCAAAAGGATGTCCTTTGCCGGGACAGTGCACGATTAACTTTGGCTTTCCACAGAAATCTGGTCGTTACGGACCTGAGGCTGGATACTTGCGTCACAGTGGTTTCCGGTTGTGTACGGTGTATACAGCAACCGCAGTGATCCTTCCGGGCTGCCGGCAGAAGGCAGACAGGCAAGGCGCCAGATTTAGAGGATTTTGCCAATAGCATGTTTTTTGTTCGGATTACCAGGCGGCTGCACAAAAGATCAAATAGAGTCCTTGATACGCACTCACGCGACTATTGTTGAAGTTGTGAATGTAACAAAGAACCGAGGTGTGATTGGTTGCTATTTCTACTACAACTCTTCTTGGGTAGTTCTACAACGCCTCTTCTATTGGCCGGCGGTTTAGTGCAGGAAGTAAAAAGAATTCTTTTGAACAATAGGTATGTTTTAAAAATAATGCGCTCTCATGGGGTTTACCAAGTGCGAAACACTCCTCCCACTCTTTGTTTCCTTCTGGAACAAGCCTCGAAGATGTGCCTTGGGTGGCTGATATGGGAACCGCGACGAAGACGACTTCTCCGCCACTTCATTATCCAGCGTCCCTTGTCAACCTTTCCCCGGGTGGTCCGGCGGCTTTGACGCGGCGGTGTTCCGCACCTCGTTATCTGGACGAGCCCCCGCAGGTGATGGCTCAATCGGCTCCGGTCATCGGGGAGCACCACCAACAAGCATCAGCAGCTCAACAGCTACATAATGTAACATCACCGGCGTTTGCGCGCATTCCAAAAACTTGACATCGCCAATAAAGCGTGAAATATGGCCGTTTTGTATGTTTGTTCGTCGGTCGGCTTCGCTTATTGGCAATGGTTAGGCCTTTGATTCTCGACCTTGGCTCGTCTTGTGGGGTCCGTTACCCAATTGTTGCACCTGAGTACTTTATGATGATAAATGAAAAAACATTGTCGTAATATTTGAGAAGACGAGAGCCATAACATCAGAGCAGGATACCAGACAGCAATAAATGTGGGAGAAGCCCGGGCAAAGCGAATCGGTTAAAGGAAAATACCAGAAAAACTGTCAGTTTCAAAGAATTACAACCCACTTTTTTTGAATTACAATTTTTTTTCCATTACTGCGTTTCTCATTTACTGAAGGACCGAAGGACCATTAACAAACCAAAGCAACGAAACGTGGAAACGTATGAAAAGAATCAAATCTAAGGCTATACTCGTTATACAGCAATGAAACCTCTTGAAACATCAAGTTTGCTGCGAGCCCTGACAATTATACCGGATGATCATTTGAAAACTATCCACCTGCACTAACTCTCGGTTTTTAGTCAATATTTCTTCGAGCAAAAACAGGTCGATTTTTCTATCGAGAGGGACATCTAAAACATACATTGGCAAATTTCTATACTCAGCCTCTCGCCCCCACTCACCCCAAGTGTGAAATTCCAGATGACACTACCTACCTTGCGATACATCAAATTAAAGAGAATTAAATTCACTTTTTGAACAAAGTATTTATAAAAATTTTGGCCCTACTCCCCTGCTCCTTAAAAATTCTCTGAGTGTACCATTAATTATTGAATGAATGAATGAATGAATGAATGAATGAATTTATTAGTTTTTCCAAATACAATATTGATATACATTATAAAACAAAAAAACAAAAAAATACAACACAAAGTCGAGCACAACGTTTTACATGTGAAATAGTACAGAACGACACAATATGTATAAGCAACATATTATAACATGACCTACTTATTCAAAACGAAGGACCTTAGTTTCATTGCCCCGGTCAAGAACGCGACAACCTTCCCGGTTTGCGTCTTGCTTACCCTCTGAAGGAGTTCATGACAGTCCAGGCAAGAGAAGGAAAACTTTCGGATACCCGTGTACAGAGGACAACGGAAAAGACCGTGATCAAGCTCTTCCCACTCTGACAAGTTGCACATGGTATACACCTCTGATTAGGATCAATCGTGTAGTTTGCGAAATTAAGGTAAACCTTTATGGAAAAACGGTTACTCGTTCTGAGCCGCATTAAACATCTTATAGTGTTTATAGGGATGTCCAAGTCCAAGTACGATGGACCGCCGATCGAAGGAAGGGGCTCTAGGAGTGTGAAATATTCATAATCCGGGCAGAAAGTACTCAATAATATTCTGATGTAACCCTCGTGTTCTGTCTGCTCAACGACGCGCTCTTTAAAATGACACGGATTTCTTGTGTTTGGAATTTGGCAGAGTCTAGAGTGATGTTATAGTTTTGGAGGGTTTCTCTCAGTTGGCTATACCAGTTGTATTTCAAGTTGTTAGTCGGGGAGCCGTCTAGAAATATCAACCGTTGTAATGCCCTATAAGTCTACCTACTTGTCCTGTGATTTTTGACTTTAGCTAGGAAATATCGAGGTTCTTCATCTGTCTACACTACTTTATAAAGGCGTTGTCTATTTTTTGACCAATATATATTTCGAGCTAGCGCTCATCATCAGGGTTTTTTTGTTTTTAGATTTTTGAAAAAAGTTCTATGTCAGGATGGAAAATTGTCAGTTTCAAATTTTTAATTCAAAAATTGAATAACTCATGGATCAATAACTTGAATTATTTTGTAACGATAATGCATGTTTATGAAACTCGACACGAGCGTGGAGGCCTGGAAAAAAATCTTTCTTCAGCGGTCAACTTTATTTCACGCCTACTGAGCGTCAGTTTGTTGGACTCAGGCAGGGGGCGTTTGGATACAGGAGGTTTGGAGACAAAATTTTCATATCTGCCTGTGCAGCTGGGTAGCATAATTCGGGAATTGATTTGAGAATCATCAAAGACTATTTTGACAGTCACTAGGTACCCCCTAGGGATCAACTGCAGGGATCATGGCTGACAACGGAAGGCACTCAACTTTAAAAATGTTATTTACTTTTTTCCTCTACCAGCCTTCAAGGTTCTTATCATTTTGTACGTGTACAAGCCTAGAAACTTCTGTTGAATGAGGTGCTGAAAAATGCTCACTTCTTGGCATGCTATTTTTTGCACGGTGGTCTTATTATAAACATTTTGACTTGGTGAATGGTATCAGAGGATGCCGTTCACTCCAAAATGACACCAAACTTGGCCAGTTTATTCGTTGGGGGGATAAAGAATCAAGACAAACTGATTTTTTCGATCTGTCAAAAGAATTAATTTTTTTCAGTGTGAAAAACTGTTTGGACATGGTAATGAATGTTGTCAATGTATAGGTTACAGTCGTTTGATGACCTCCCAGTAGGAACTACGTGGTGGTATGGTGATTTGGTGAGAAGCCTTGCACCTTCAACTTTCAAGGGCCCCCTAGACCCCCTCCGCATCGAGTGCACCGATGTCTCAAACTCTTGAAATTAAGGTTGAGAAACACCCAATCATGCGTACTCCAAAAGCGCATTGCTCAAGCTCAAAATGCATAGTTAGAACGCCTAACCACCGGACTATATATTTCCAATACTAAATAAAACCAGTAGGTACTGCTCGGGACGAAATCAAATCTTACATCTCTAATCTCGAATCTCTATATCTAATCCCCAAGCGGCAATTTTCAAAATATTTGATTTAAGGGTGAATTTGACCTCGTTCAAGAAAAAACCTATTTTCAACCTTTTTTTCTCAAAATTAAAGCTAATCAGAACTGCCATTAACAGTTTTTGTTGTTAAGTCTGAAAGGAAAGCTGTAGATAAGTGTTTCGCTATATTATTTTAGCTCTCCAGTAACTATAGCATGCCAGACACAAAGATTTCTGGAAAACTATACCAAAAGAATATCGTGAAACTTGAGGCTTTCTCTTAATAGATAGAGGCATCTTGTAAAAATAAAGTTGTTTAAATAATCTGTCTCTCCTGTTATATACTCATATAATTTACGTGGAGATGAGACAGATTATTCATACAATTTTATTTATACTTATCTAGAGAGTTGTTTAAAGATTGTTGACAACATGCCTCTGGAGCCGGGTGACATCAACAGATTGTCAAATCCGGCTGATTTTGTAGACCTTTTGTCAACTTGAATGTTCATTTGATAACTTGGTTTTTCTCAAAGATCCGCCGACTTGCTTCACAATATAGGCAAAAGAAATGTGAAGCTTTTGTCACCAGCGGCGATTTCCGTGCATTCTAGTAAACACGCGGTTTATCTAGACTCTTCTATTAGGTCGCAGTGTACACATGCGGAGAAGCTCTGGACATTTCCAGAGTATACGTGATAGCTTGGCATTGGAACACATGGTGAGACTTCTATGCTCGATTAAGACTCATCTATTCATTTTGGCAAGGGTGCGACATTCCAGAGCACACGTAAAGCACGCGAAAGGTGTGGGATTATTTGAAAGTCGCCTAGAAAATCATATGCCGGGTCACTGCGGAATCTTCTGGAAAGCGCATGGAACATTTCAGATGAATTAGTCGGACCTATATAAGGCATCAATCGTCGGCTCACGAGTGGTATTGAATTTGGAAGCGAACAAGTGCGATAAAAAGCGAAGTAGTAACCTGCGATATTCCAAGTAGATAATTGTTCGCTGTTCGCGTGTATTTATTGTAGTACGCAGTAATAAACAGTGTGTGCTTTAAAACGATCGTCGAAATTATAATCGAACCCGTACGCGAAATACGTAACACTATACTATTTTCAAACGAAAAGTATCAAAAGGAGGTAGTTTCTGTAATCATACCTACAGACACGTCACAAAAAATAACTCCTATTCCTGATAAAATAATTGACTATTTTCGTCAAACGTCAAAACAAGTGAGTATGCCTTCACGTGCGTGACTCTCAATAGCGCATTTTCTTAAAGAGACATATTGTGAATGTGAAGAAATTTGGTTGAAGTCGGAACGCCAGCCTTTGCCCACTCTCTTCAATCGAAACTCATTGTGGAATCCTTACATGCTTGTTTGTTCAGATTTCACATATTTATTACGTTTATTTCAGTATTCAATGAGGAAGCTGGGAGTGCAAATACTGCAAAACGATATTTTTCAAGCTTTTCTTTTTTTCTTAGGTTTACCAAAACGGTGTGGAATAGAACTTTGGTTTCTTAGATCCAGTTTTTCATATTCTACATTGTCATATTTTTCTTATCGAGTCTAGGATTTTCGTAATTTTTCCAAAAGAACCACTTCATTAACAGGATCGTCGCAAAACTTCGAACGTGGTTCACGGCTGAACTGAAAGATCTAATAATTGGGCTGGATAATTTTCTAGTGGAGCATTTAATTCTCTACAACCTTGTCGCTCACAATTTTCGGATATCTCTTGTAGTTCTCGCAGCATTCAAGAGGGAAAGTCACGCGGACAGTTTTTCCACTTTACTAGACCGGCACGCAACTCTGACTGCGATTAACAGCTAAACTAAAGAAGTTAGACATATGCCCTCAGTGATTTTTTTGTAGATTATTGAATTCCCTACAACTTTGTTTCTGACAGTTTACACACATCTCTTACCGTTCTCTCACCGTTTCAGAAGACCGCGGTGCATGTTGCTGTTGATGTTGTTCTATCTTTTCCATTTTTTTCCATGGTTTCCGGAATGACTGGAAATAAAACTTTGGTTTATCTTATTCAGATTTTCATTCTCTACATCGCGATATTATTTTCATCATGCCCCTAATTTGTTCCAAGTTAAATCTTTATTTTACTGGACTAATGACTGAATCCGTGTACTGCGTGCAGGTTCAGGTTAGCAATTCTTTCTGTAAAGTTCAGCTGCGCTTCGGCGCTTCGAAAGGATCAAAATAGGACTTTCACGCTGACTATGCAGACACCTCGAATTCAGCCGAAAATTGCCGCGGCACGCATTTTTGTCTCATTCCATCTTCGCCACACCTTCGTACAAAATACCCTAAACGATCTTCTGTAAGTCCTCCAAACCCACCCGAGCCCGAAACAATTATTAAATATTAATTTCTCTAACAAAAAATTGCGACCTCATTCTCAAGGCATTATGTTTTATCGGTATAAGGTACGATATGAGGTGTTAAAAGTGGCTGCGAAGTCGTCAGAAATTCCATGATTGGGTCCTCGACCGTCATTGTGTTACCTGACCTACATAGAAGAGGCGAACCGTCCGTCGCTCCGGAAATGCCACTCACTGGGCTGCTGCCAAGTCCGCGTAAAGTACATTTCGTATGTGTGAGACGCTCCCCGTCTCGAGCCGACAGCGTCGTCGATGTGTGCGATATTTGCGCATTATTTATGGTTTACATTTTAATTTGACCATCCCAGCTATTTTGATCTTTAGATGATTCAGAGTTTAGACACTGAACTTACCTGCGAGCTTCTCGAACATCAGCACAAATTACCTATACTGTGGCATATTAAAACAACATTTCAACGGGGATTTTCAATAGACCTTGGAGGCTTTTCATATCTCGCACGGGGCTTCACATTGCTTGGCGCCACTTTAGATAATAGCCACTATAATGATATCTACCTCAACGTTTATTATTTTAGCGATCATGATTGATGGTCTCATAAGCCGTGGATAATTGGATTGGGTGACATCTACAGTTTTCATGAAATTCCTGTATCATGTAGAGAACTCCGAATAACGGAAGGGCTTGATTGATACTCGCAGTACGCAGGAACACCAGCACAGACGTGATCGTTTGCCTGTTGTTCTTGTTAAAAAAATTGTTGGAGGCACCCGAGAATGCACCATAATACTTTCTCGACTAGTATCCACGGACTCATCGAAATTTTTGCTCGAGACGTTCCTTTATTCGGGTGGCAAGTTGCAACTTGATTACATTATATCACAAGACTGAAAAAAATATGCAGCTCCAGCTTTATTTGATTGTTGTCGTTGACATTTGGGCCTAACCCTTCTGTCAGATGAAAAGAAAAACAACTCTGTTGTTGATGTAATGAATTTATGAATAGAATTAATTTTTCACGGAACCAATGGGAAAATGAATGGGCTTATTCCAAGATATGAACAATGAGATCAAACACTATAGGTATAGGGAGACTGATTCGAAGTTTAATAATTTTTGCAGCATAATACCATTAGTATAAAACTCCAAATGAAGACTGAAATTTTATTTTTTCGTTGTGTTGCTTCTTTGCCGAATTTGGTTGAAGTACATCGAATAGGATTTGATTTATGTAACGTTAGCGATTTCAATTAGTAAGTGCTCTTGTGTCTTGTGTCCTCACGTTTGGAGCCCTGGTGAGACCTCTTATGTCTTCTCCATTATCTCTAACTCTAGTGAGCCCCATTGTGTCCTGTGTTATCCAGTGCTCTGTTGTACCCTTTTGTGTCTTTATTCGTCGCTTCAAGCCTTGCTGACATCCTTGTATCTTGTCTTTTAGATTTCTAGTAGAGGCTATATTTTGTCTTCGTGTCTTGTTTTGGAGTCATGATGGGCCTGTTATGTCCTCTCATGGCTTTTAGAGCTCTAATGAGCCTCCTTCTGCTTTCTGGTGTCCTATAGTGAACAGCCTTGTGTTTTCATGTTTATCTAATCTAATGAGGCTCTCGATGATGCGAAGCCTTAGTGACTTCTTTCTGTGTTTGCTGTGTCTTGCTTTGCGGCGACTAATTGTCCGTGCGATGAATTTTCAATAGTCATGTGAACAATATGTACACATTATCACCTAGATCATCCGGATCAGTCGTGGGATCAAGTCCTGAACTGAAATAGTATTTTATGTTACTACTGTTACTAGCGCCGAAAAGCGGGCATAGCATAACGAACGTGAATGCAGCTCGAGCTCGAGGCCCTAGGCCGAGAGCTGCATGTAAGAGAGTTATGCTATGCTGTTTTCAGCGCGAGTATCATACATCGTTTTTCGTGCTGCTTTTAATGAAATTACAAATAAATAAGAACATATCGCAATCATCATTGTAATAAATTTCAAGTTGGTACTTCTGCCATTTATCACCAAGGCACGAGGCATATACCTACTAGATGCAAATTTTTGTGTGTCAAATGTCGATTTGAAAAATTGCGTCCTATGTTTGAATTTTCTTGCTTAAAACCGCCCTCCCCCTCCCCAATCAGAAGGGCCATCCTTCAATAATCCCGAAATCACTGAGCTCTAGTGTCTTGTGTGACAACGAAACACAGAATATGACATACATTAATCACTTTTAAACTTTGGCGCCACAAAACGTCAAAAATCATTCTGCAATTGTTCCAACAGCTATCGGAAAAATGGCCCTAAAATATCAATTTTGAAAAAGATTATTTATGATTTTAACTGATTTGAACCGAAAATTTCAAGCTATAACATTGGAAACGTGATCTCTCTTGAATTTTGCTTGGTTTTGCAAGGTTAGTTTATTTTTTACGTGTACTTTTTACTTTGCCGCTTTAGATCTTTTTCTGAATATTACAGTGCAGGACACCGAGCGCATATTGTAATTTTTGGTTATGGCAGCACGGAACGTAATTATTGGCACTTCCAGTACCTATATACTTTTCTCCAAATTTATGAAAAAAAAAACAACTGGAGGCATACTTTTTGTTGGTGCAGCCTCCTTTACAGCCTTTGGGTAGTCAATTTCTTTTGCGTTTACATCGCATAGTTTGGCGAATCAGTCTTGCAGCCACATCGGTCCAAGGCACTACAAGCACTTCACACATTCTCTAACTGAGACCATACCTTGTTCCATATTATCACTTTGGAGTAACACATTCAGGATCACGCACGCAGATCTTCAGTGTATCGGTGTATAGTGGAAGGATGTGCAGAAGGACGAGCTGAAGATGTAAATGCATCGGTGTTGATATATTTTCAAAACGTCCACGCTGTTTCTTTTTCAATTTGCAACCAAAAAACGAAACGCTTCCACAATCTATGCAGGCGTGAAAACCATGCAGAGCTACGGATCTGGGCTCTCCAAGAGCTTCTGCAATCAAATGGATTGCTAGGTATATCTGCGATGTTTATGGAGGCACCATAGAAAATCCATAACTGCCTGAGGCCGACGCTTCTCATGCCGAAGTAGTAGGACTAATAGGAGATCGCTAGGACAACAACGTCTGTATCGGAACTTCGAATAAGGACGATTTCAGTATCGTGAGTTACCATGTCCATGACCTGAAGAAATATCCTGACATCAGCTTCTTCCATCTGATCACAAGTGACATCGTTGAGGTTGGTGTTGACATTATCCGAAGATCTGACGAATTCATCTACGTTTATCACTGAGGCGATGGTTTAAGGAGAACCAGTAACAAACGTTTTTGCAAGAAGCCTGATCGAGTGATTCTTGCTTGTCCGCTGAGTTACGGAGGTAATCCTTGTACCTAGAACGGGATAAAAAAATGACATGCAGAACATCCATGCATTTTTCCCTGCATGTACTCAAGAAGATCAGCAAACGCAAGACTTTCACACATCAGAACATCTTGCTGGCCTTCAGAAGCTTTGGAAGCTTTAGTCCTATTGACTCTCCATCACACTTTTTATACACGCTGTCTACTGGACAACGACGTAATGGTTTGTGCCGAGTTGGCTGTTTGTGGCAAATAAAACAAATATCATTCTTGAAATTTACTATTGAGGCTACAGATGAGAGAGTGCACTTTGGTGCAGATTCTAAGACTGGGTTTTCTTCGGAATGTTCCAAATCATTGCGTACATTGTCCTGGATCCAGCATTTGAAACAATTTGGCAATTGTGTCTTTATCGGTATATTTCAGTGCGCAGGCCTTATGCCATTTTGCTTTCTTGGCAGTGGAAGTAGACTCAATGCCACTTTCGTCATCGAGTACGTTGACTATGAAGCCACAAGGCAAGGAAGCTTAAACTTATCGTAAAACCTAAGTTTCTGCAATAAAGAGACAAGTTTAGATCGTTTAGAATATCCGGTGTTTGTTTGCTAGTTTGGTGTTAGAGTCATTCGCTGGACAAATGCAGCTGTCTCCATCATTCTCTTGACACAGACAGAATCTTTTCCAATTATTGGCATCTTTTACAATCTATGGCATGCCGACAGTATGAGGTTCAGGAACCACCACCTTTAGTTCTTCTTTACTATCCCCCATGGCCAAAAATCTATAGCAATACTAACACCCATGTAGGCTAATAGATGGAAGATGGCGTTCATTTTTCCATTAAATCCATTTGGATATTTCGGCTAACTTTGGTACTATATTGCAATAAAGTACTGAATAAGTAGTACGTGAATCTTGGTGTTACTATAGTTGGGAGTTACCATGCCTGTAAAAGTTTGGCCACCCTTTCAAATTTGTTCTTTGGGACGCTTAGAGACATTTAAGGAGGGTGGGCAAAGTGAGTCTCTGGGAAGTTTTCTGCAGGACACCAGAAACAAGATGGCGGCTCAAAAATATCGGAAATAATTATAACTCGGCCTTTAGTTGACCTACGAATGAAATTTCAACGGTTATATTCATGTTCACCCTTTTGTTGAAGAACATAGATGATTGAAAAAAAAAGTAGGGTAACAGCACCAGTGAATGAGGGAACTACATTTTTTTCAAATATTTTGTAACGTTTTTTCTCGACTGCACTCACTTTGCCTAATGTAATGTACAATTGTTTTTTAGGTTCTTTGAAGGCAATTTAGACAGGTGGCCAAAGTGAGCCACCGGGAAGTTCAACACAAGGCCCCGAAGACAATATGGCCAACAAAAATATCGAAAGTAATCATTATTACATCATGATATCTTATATTTTATATTTGACCCAAAAATGAAATGGAAACGATGACATCAATGTTTCAAATTTTGTTGATGAACATGATAATTATTTAAAATCAAAACTCTAAATGTAGGGTAACAGCACCAGTAGTGAATGATTGAATTCTAAAAAAAGTCGAGTTTTTTGCAATGCACTGACTGCACCTAGTGTATCTCTTTTCTGCCCAGAGCCAAAGTGAGTCTCGGGGAAGTTCCCTGCAGGATCCCGAAAACAAGATGGCGGTCAAAACCATCAGATTATAGTTAAGTGGGCTTATATTCGACCTGCGAAAAAAATAAAAACAATTATTCATTAAACGAAATAATTATTTTAATCGCAATTAATCTGATTATTTATTGTTTTATCTCTTGTTAATAAATAAAGGTAATTTCAAAATCTGCATGTAGAGTAACAGCACCAGTAAATGACCGCATTCCGCAATTTTTCTCAATACTTGGCGCGTTCTTCCTTCTTCCCTCGTCAATGACCGCATGCATGCGTCAAAACTGTCGAGATTGGAAAAAATAACTATACTATCGGCTTATAAGCCATGTACAGGCTGTTCACGATAAAATTCACCCCCCCGCCCCTCTAGGAGATTCCCCTTTGAGATATTTTGAAAAACTAAAAACTTTTTCTCAACGATTTTTCCCAGGGATCTTGAATCGATCGTCTAAAAATTTTTAATTGGTTACCGTATACAGGGTGTGACATGTAATTTTTTTTATTTCAAACGCAACACACTATTTTTTACTACGTCATTTGATGAAGCCTTTCTTTCTGATCACAAAGATACATAACATTTATTATTTATTTTGACAAGGAAGCTGTCAAAAAAATAATGAAATAGGTAGTCAAATAAATTACAAACTAAAAACTACGCGACACCCTGTATCAGGAACGAGTTAGACCATTTATCCATGCAGAGTTAGAGTTGAATTCTGCAGACAAAATGCTGCGAGAATAACTCTTTTTAAGTAAACTGTAGAAACCAAAGCCATGTTGCCGCGAAACAAAATTATTTGACTACCTATTTTATTATTTTTCCGACAACTTACTTGTCAAAATAAATCACAAGTGTCATATATATTTGTAATCAGAGAAAAAGGCTCCACCAAATAACGGAATAAAATATAGGGTGTTGTATTTAAAATAAAAAAAATACACATCACACCCTGTATACGGTACCAATTAGAAAATTTTAGAGGATCGATTTAAGGTCTCTGGGAAAAATCATGAAGAGGAAGTTTTTAGTTCTTCGAAATATGTTGAAGGGGAATCTACTGGAGGGGAGTGAATTTTATCGTGAACACCCTGTACACAGAATTGAAATCCCACAGGTCAGATCTTCCTTTTTATAAGTGAACACGAATGAAATAATCATTATAATCATCAGCTATAGAAGTGAACAAAATCCTCAGCCAAAGAACGAATGATTGGAACTAAACTCTCGTTTTATAGCATAAGGGGATCAAGACAGACATCATTATCATTATCATAATCACCAAGTTCTTATTTCTAAGACTAGTTGCATGCGTACCTCCATCCCTTCATTCCCTTCCTATCCTGTGATTCCTGTGCTAACCTACGTATTCCCCTGAAGGTCAAATACCAAATATCCTACATCCCTATAATTGCTTGTCTGGGAGCAGTGATCTAACCTGGATCTACCTCTGCACCTCTTTATTCCCACTCCCCGCCTGAAGTACATCTCGAACAAGTACTTTGTGTCTCGTAGGCACTCTACTATCCCATTATTCCTCCTCTTTACTGTTTTCCATATATTCCCTTTTTTCTCACTTTTTCCAGTACTGATGCATTTTTTAATTAGTTTTGTTCCCCATATAATTTTCCAATCACAAGTATCCCTTCCATGCATCTGTCTGCTTTCTCTTCATTTTCGCTCAAAATATTCCCTGTCTTGTTTCTGATGTCAGTGTTACTTGGCTCGATATGCCTTAAATAAGTCAGTTTTCCCTACTTCTCACTCATCTTCCACTCCTTTGCATATCTCATCTCCTCAATCCATTGTTTATTGGCTTTCCTGCACTTTCGAATTATTTCAGACATCGTGATAATATTTATCTATTACTGAAGAGATACAGCAATCCGTAAACACAATGGCTAATACTTGTATTAATTTTAGAGTCGAAAGGACCCGAGTTACTCTGATTCAAATTGATCAGAAAAAATTGCGAAAAACTTTTAGAAATCAATCGTTTACTACTGGTACTGCTACCCCACATTAAGAGTTTTAGGTAATTATCATGTTCATCAACAAAGGGTGAAACAATGATGATCGTTTTCATTTTATTTGTAGGTCGAGTATAAAATACAGGGTGTTTCAGATTTAAATCGCGTCCTTCCAGGAAGAGATGGGAAAAGTCAAAAGAAGTAGACTATCTCGAAAAAATATATGTCAGAAATAAATAATAACGGAGATATAGGCGTTCAAAGTTGAACTTAAAAAAATCGATTTTTCTTCAATACTTTGAAACTTCTCAACCGATTTTGTTCAAATTCAAACCAAAGCTTACTAAAATTAGTCGGTATCTAACGATAATAACGCGGTCCATAAGGATTTCTTAGGGGCGTGGATAATGGGGGATGCCTTTGCTTTTTTGTCCCCTATTTTTTACCCCTTGAAGTAATTTTGTAGATTGTTCACATTTTTGAATTCTAAGTTCAAATTCAAAGAAAAAGTTACCCCTGCAAAATTTTGATTAGAGGCTTCGTTTTCAAGATTTTTGCGTTTGAAGCTCCGGAAAACACATCAAAATACTCACTTTCAAGAGCCCAAAAAAAATTTTTCCTGGAAACTTCTCGTTTCTTACAAAAACTCATGGTTTAGTAACTTGAAACACCTAGAAAACTTATCTCAATGAAGGAATCATTGGTTATCTTCGATTTTAATTTGTAGGGCTTTGACAGTGGTGTTTTCAAGATGTTTTCCGAAGCTTCAACCTCATATATCTTGAGAACGAAGCCTCTAATCAAAATTTTGCAAGAGTAACTTTTTCTTTAGAATTGAACGCAAAATTCCAAAATATGATCAATTTACCAAATTACCCAACGGTTGAAAAAATAGGGGTAAGAAAGTGGGGGCACCCCCAATTATCCACGCCCCTGAAAATTTTTGATGAAACGCGTTAAAATTGTTTGATACAAACTTATCTCGGTAAGCTATGATTTAAATTGGAACAACATCGGTTAAGAAGTTTCAAACCTATGACGAAAAATCGATTTCCAAGGTTCAACTTTAAACGCTCATATCTCCGTTATTATTCGTTTCTGACATATATTTTTTGAGAAAGTCTACTTCTTTTGACGTTTTACATCACTTCCTGAAAAGACGCGATTCAAATCTGAAACACCCTGTATAAGCCGAATTATGATAATTAATTCCGATATTTTTGTCGGCCATCTTGCCTTCGGGGCCTTAAGCTTCCCGGTGGCTCACTTTGGCCATCTGTCTAAATTGCCTTCAAAGGCCCCAAAAAACAATTGTACCTTGCATTAGGGTGTAGTCAGTTCAGTCGAGAAAAACGTTACAAAATATTGGTAAAAATGTAGTTCCTTCATTTACTGGTGCTGTTACCCTACCTACATTATTTTTTTTCAATCTATGTTCTTCAACAAAAGGGTAAACATAGATATAACCGTTAAATTTTGATTCTGATTCTTGTCCATTTGGATTTAGTAATGAAGGATTTTCTCTTGGGGTAGATTTTTGGACACAAATAAGTAAAACCTGTAGGTATTTGCCGACGTTTCGATTTAATTGAAATCTTTTTCAAGGCTGTAACAAAATGATGTGCAATCAGATGAAACAGATAATCAAAGAGACCAGACAGTTCTTACCTCATGACCTATTTACTTTAAATAATTATTGAATGAATTATAAGTGACATTTTTGTGCAGTAAACTGCTTAACAAGTCAGGCAGGAATGGTATTTTATTTAGTTTTTGTGGAACTAGTTTTGTGGAACAAAATTTATACTTTTGTATTGGACAAGTACAATATGTACAATAATAGAATAAGAAATTAATTCTTCTGTGTGGATGTTCTAATGTTGACCCCTGCTCCCCGGTGATCATGCAACTTTTAGTAAAAAATGGAAGACGACTTGGTTTCTTAAATTTTTATCCTGTAACAAGTTAAGATAAATCTGTAAATTTGTGAATATGTATCTAATGTATTCAATTGTTTTTGTAAAAAGACGGTGTGCGGCCGATAGTGGTATCTCTGAACGAACAAAAACGCACGAAACAAAAACCAACAAGTTCCACAAAAACTAAATAAAATACCATTCCTGCCTGACTTGTTAAGCAGTTTACTGCACAAAAATGTCAGTTATAATTCATTCAATAATTTTTTAAAGTAAATAGATCATGAGGTAGGAACTGTCTGGTCTCTTTGATTATCTGTTCCACTTGATTGCACATCATTTTGTTACAGCCTTGAAAAAGATTTTAATTAAATCGAAACGTCGGCAAATACCTAGAGGACTTATTTGTGTCCAAAAATCTACCCCAAGAGAAAATCCTTCATTAATAACCGTTAAAATCTCATTCGTAGGTCAACTTAAGGCCAAGTTATAATTTTTTCCGATATTTTTGAGCCGCTATCTTGTTTCCGGTATCCTGCAAAAAACTTCCCGGAGACTCACTTTGGCCACCCTTCTTAAATGTCTTCAAGGGTCCCAAAGAACAAATTTGGAAGGGTGGCCAAACTTTTACAGGCATGGTAACTCCCAACTATGCATTCATACGTACTGAAGGTGCTAATGGGTGAAAATCTGTCATTGAACCAATATTCCTGCTCAGAATAATCACTACTGTATGTACGTGCTATTTGAGTTTTGAGTGATATATTCAAGTTTCAAACAAACAAACGGAAACGGGCAATACAGCTGATCAGATATTCCTTTGCATGTAAGTATGTTAAGTGACAAAACTTCGATGGACCTTCTTATGAGTTAATTTTCCAGGCGCTTTGGTTCAGCGCTGGATACTCTAAGGATTGCATACCCAGGCAGGCAATACCAACAAAGGAGAAGGGTTCCAAATCGCAGATTCACGTTATAACCACGACTTCCGGATTTTGACGAAAAAATGGTATGTGACACACTACCTAATCATATTATTAATTGGCACACAAATAATTTTGATATAGACTGAGGAAGATTTTGACTACCTGGACATTTCTAGAGCTGTTGATTTTGAATTCTGCTCATTAGTTTATTGATTGAATAGTTTGGAAAAGTTAATAGAACAGAACATTTGCGAGCTAGTTGCCAGTTGCTGCCAAATCGACAGCCGAACATCAACAGGAATATGTTAATTATCATTGCTAAGTACTCTGTATTACCTATAAAACTATTTATATAATACTATGTACCTAAATCTATGTATTTGGTTACATTTCTCATCCTTTTTCCTTGGGGTTTAACTGGGAAATGTATAGTAACAGGGTAACGAGATTACCCGAACCTTCATTAGATTTCATTTATATAGAATAACTGGAGAAGTTCAGCTGGAGTTTTATGGAAGAACTAGATTTTCTTGTGAAATTCTATTTATTTCTAGTTCGAATGAGTAGATGCTCTTCTAAAATACTTCACTAGGTATCTAGCTTCAAATTTGCAACTGGATTTTTAACTGTGAAGTCTAAGAGTTCCACTTCAGTTTGTTTTTAAATGAAACACATTTGAAAAAGTTTTAGTGTGTAGAGAAGTGTTCTTGTCCCCTGCCTGCCATTTATAACCATGTCGCATTAGTCATGAATCATCCTGTACCAACTATAATGAATGTATCTTCAAATTAGTTCAAGCGGTTTCAAAATCCGATCCCAATTCCAGAATGTGTCGGTCATTTCAAAAAAGCCATTTTAGAAAAATGTCCTCTCCAATTTGTAAGTAGTTTATAATGTATCTATTGTCTCCCCTACAAGACAAAATATAATAACCCAATGACGTGAGAACATGAAACATACGGACCTGCACTCTTGCAGAAGCACCGGGACTAAAGGACTCTCGACTTTGGCAACTTTCTATCCAACAACAAAGGTTCCGATTAGCATTAGTAGCTCTTTAGTGGACAACATTTCAGCTCGTGAATGAACGGAAGGGTTTTAACAAAGCTAATCCGATTTAAACGTGTTTTTACGCTCATTCTTACTCCCAGTCCGTGGTGTGTGTTTGAACGTTCGACTGAATGACCGGAAAGAATCTTCATGCCGAGCATGAAAGAGGAAAAGGAAGGTGTGCACATTAGCGGCGCGGCGTTGCTGCAAAAAGGAACGTGAAAATTCCCTGCCGGCTGCACAACAACCGAGATAAAGGGCCCATGGCGTGAGGGTGGCGTCTGCCTGTTGGGCTATAAAACGTGAATCGGGTCTACACCTAGGAGGTGAAAAAGACGCTATTGTTCTCGCCAATATATCCAAAAGTCCGAGGCATTTCCTGACGTCTCAATTCATTGAGAGTGCCCATTCATTTCGTAGGTAGTATACCTACCGCGAGCCAAAGGGTCAGGGTCGGATCGAGCTGACCAAGAGCTCGCCAGTCAAAGTCAATTTGGCGATAGAGCGTGAGTCACGAAACTGCACGCCGAATAGATCGCACATTTGTTTTCTTTTGCCGATAAACATGACATATTAAAATCATGTGAACATGACATATTAAAATCATGTAAACATGATATATTAAAATCATGTAGAAGATGTGTGTGCGTTGCTGAGTGGCGCTTCCACCATATTTGAAAGATTCCAGAAGGTTTGTAATCTTACTGGCTATCGGAATCTCCAAGATAAATGATCCAATCTTGCTCTAAACCATCAAGAACTTAAGCATGATCCAGAAAATATTCCAGCTGTGAGAAATGCACAAGAGAGCTTCCCAGTTTTCTCGGACGCAGGAAACTCCTCAGTCGCATCACGTTGTATCTATGTCTATTTCGGGTCATTTTGTTCTTATATGTACTTTACTATAGCATGGACACCTCCATCTTACGTCTATAGTTGTAGCCAGGATCAACCCTGAGGACCTAGATTTGGACAATATAACGTGGAGACTCCAACAGCCGATGAACGACGAACCTTATCACTGAAGGCACCGCTCAGTACGTGCACCTAATTCACACGTGATTACTTATTGTCCTCGCAATGCTTCTCAAGCAGCTCATAATGAAATGAGAAGCAAAGTCGAAATTGTGAGAAAGAGTCACTTTTACGTTTAGGCAGCAGCCAGACAAATGAAGTTGAAAATCACCTTATTTCGTCCAAGCTAATAATTTTTGTTGATGTGGTAGGTGAACTTGGAAAATACGTCCTCGGTGATGGGATTCCCCCCGGGAGTTGCACTGGAACCAAGCCGTCCCTGCATGCAAACGGTGACCCGCCTCCAGCTCAGGTATATCCAAAAGGAGCACGCATTATCTCCAGCATGCAGCCACTTTACACACGCTCCTCCGCTGCAGACATAAATCGACTTGTCACAAGTGCAGCTTAATCCGGCGTGAAAAGAAAGCAAGCTGCCGGACAATGATCGAATATTGCCTTTGAGAGTAAATATTTGCCGATTGCTGTAAAACTGATTCGGAATGGTGATTTACGGACTGGAGTGCTGAATCACGGCCCGTAACAATCGGCCGGGGTGGAGGAGAAGGCCCGAGAAGGATAGTCCGATGGGAGGTCCGGGCCGGGCATGTTGCTAAACAATCGACACGGTGCGGGATTTATGGGCAAAATGTGGCCGATCGATGGTCGCAGCTTACGGTGAGTGGAGCTGTGGTGGAAGCCAGCAGTGGCGGATTTAGTGCCCATCAGAACAAGGCACCAGACCATCGGGTATATATTAGCATAACACGCGAGGAGAATGTAGCTCAATTAAAATACTTCTTTCGAAGCTGTCATATGGGTTGTTAATCATTCAACGAAACTCGACTTTCAACCCCTTGTTTATCTTGCTGAAAAGTTTGAGTAACGCTCACTTACGCTAATAAGGTCTTAGCGACGAAGATCTCGAATCACAGTGCCAATGTGATAGAATATAGAACCGAATAAACTAGACACAACAAGATCGGTTGTGTCACCCCAAAACTTTATCGATCAGTATCCCAGGAACCTATGGAAATTTTTGTTCGAAACGTCCGTCCCTTATGGGAAGTTGGAATCAGAGAGGGAGATCGAAAATAATTGGCAGGAAATTGGAAATTTTGTGAGGAGAACTGGAATATCCCAGGACAGCCTCAAATCTTATTCCAAATCATCTTATTGTAAAAATCCTCAATGAGGGCTTTACTTCAAACTTCATCATTTAAAAACCCAGGCCGGTTTTGTTTATTGTTCATTGTATAATGAAGGAATAATGGTTTTACATTCTGAATCAAAAAATTACCGGGAAATTGGGAAGAAAATTGGTGGGAAATTTTCAAGAACGAACCAGTTACTTATTGTTCAAAAAATGGTGAAAATCTGCTCACAGGATATAAAATTGGAAAATTTGCAGTTTTTCCAGGAAGAAAAACTCGAAAACCGTGGGTACGATTTCAGTATTTCACTACGTAAGTATATCAATATTTATTTCAACATCTTTTATGCTAATTTCTTTATCTAACGTAATGTTCGGTACATTATTATAAATATTATTACTCGGTAAACGTGATGGAATGACTTCAATATCTTATTCCAAAATTTCAAATTAAACGCCAAAACCAGAATGTGGATTTCAATAGGTACACGAAATGTTTTGGCGGCAGTTATTCATATAATAATTATGAATAACTGCCGCTGCAGCTTGCAGCGCTGTTGTTCCAAATGTTTGTTGACATAACAACTAAGTGACATTTTGAGGTTAGAAATAGTAAGTATATTATATACCAAGGTTGAAAAGTGAGGTATTATAGCGCGAGCACCGTTCAAATCCCGAGCCGCGTAGCGGTGAGGGAGATATGTGCGAAGGCTATAATAGCCTTCTCAAGCGCGGTTTATATACGATTTTTTTCACAACTAGCAAAGTAGAAAGTAGATCCAATTCGTAAAGTTCTAAAATTTTATAAAAAACGCTCCGCATTCATTGTAGATGTCAATCAAAACATAGTAGGCTCTTCGAGCATTTTGTGAGTTTCAACTTCAAATGATATTCGCCGGGATGTTGATAATGATCGAAGGTCGCGAGACACCTTTCGAATTGTATGAGGCAGCAGATAAGGTCACCAATGACTTACTGCCAGCAAAACAAAAAAATAATAACAACTATGAAAACGTACGCGATTTTCAAGCACTGGTTCTTTCCGAGGAAGACTGCATACACTAACATCGACAAATTGTAAATGAGATGTGTGCTTATCGAGTAGTGGACACTGCTTATTGAAAATAAATTCAAAATAGACATATTGTGAGGTTAGGTTGTACTGACCGTCCAACCTTCAGCTGCTATTCCACCAAACCAACCAAATTCACGTACACCACAACAAGTTCTGCAATTAATAAGGCTCGGTCAAACAATTTCTCGATCTTTTTGTGTAAGTGAGCTGCCGATATTGTCAATAATTTGATGTGATTCATACGCAAACGCCAAGTCGCTAAACGTCAATCAGACAAAGGGGTTAATAATATGCCCGGCCAACTTGATTCTGCACGTGCACGTCAATCAGACAAAGCTGTTAATAATATGCCCGGCCTAGTTGATTCTGCAAGAGGTTGTGAAATCTCACTTCACGACCTCTAGACGGGTCAATAATGGTAAACTTCACAGCTAGTAGTGAAAAAACAAATGTATGAAACCAACACTGCCTTTAATTACTTCAGCTGGTCTGTAAGTGGATTTTTCTTCGATTAAACGAGTACAAAGTACACGAAGTACGAAGTTTCCTCCAAATACGAATATAGTCGTGTTTTGTAAAAGGTGAGACGGTTTGTATAGCAACTATGAATTTATTTGAAAACTTTGGTGTAAGGGATGAAGGTATACCTATCTAGGTTCTCCCTTCGCTGTCGTTTACCACATTGATTTGAGATTAAATTTTGAGGAATGTGGATAAGTACCTACAAAGTACGTTCATGATCACATCAATCACGTACGGTGATTTTTTTTCAAAATAAAATTTGCACATTCCGTGAATTTGAAAAAACTGCAGCGCGCGAAATATTTATTTTAGGTGCAGACATGCTGGAAATGGGAGTTGGAGAAAAGATTGAGTTATTCTTAGAGGAGGAATTTTTGAAAACAGGCTCACGGTTTTCGAGTTTTCCTCTCTGGAAAAACTGCAAATTTTTCAACTTTTACTTTCCCGACCCCCCCACGAACACGGAGGGAAAGTATTGTAATCGTGCAAAAAAAAGTTATGGGATTATGCTGGATATATCCATTTTGAGGTTTTTCAAGACGATTGAGACCATTTCCAGAATGATGTTTGTCCGTTAGTCTGTCCGTGATCTTCCACGGTAACTGCCGAAACGTTATTCTGATCAATTTGAAATTTGGTGTGCAGACATGGTTTCGCTCTGTTATGACCGGATCAGTTTTTGGCTGTCATCTGGCAAACAGAAGTGTCACTATCAGAACTTGACTTGCGATATGTCATTTGGAAGCCCTTGAAAAACTATATCCAGAACAGTTTAAAGTATTTCCCTAACTGCTATCTGTCAAATTATAAAAACTTCCAAAGTCTGGAGCTTTGCTATTTATTTATTTATTCAAAATCTATATGACAGATTTGATTAAACCAAACTCGGCAAGAAGCAACATTACCAAAGAATTAAACTAATGCTGAAGATGGAGTTTTTCACCATTTTCCGGACAAGCGCTATGGATTTTCAAAGTTTGACCTGGCCTATTTTAGCCGCGCTTGCTTGTCCCTTGACTTTTGGCCTATTTAATGATCTTAGCAACCAAACCGGTACGTTTTTGTTTCATTGACGTATCTATGTCGAAGTGACAAAATGGTTATGGATGCAGGCAGATCTCGGTGTGTTTTCTTGTATCGTTTAAGACAACAGTGCGCCCCGATCCTTTGTGTCTTCAAATATCGTTTTGGAACTCCGTGAACCCCATTGTGTTTTCTGCAGCTTTAGGAACTTTAGTATGCCCACTTTCTTGACATATACGTGCAAGCCCTAATGTATGCAGTTCCCTTGTATGATTCAGGCCAAAACGGCGCCCTTGTGTCTCCTTAGGTTGGTTGAAGCCCTATAGGCTCCCTGGTGTCTACGGGTGTCTCTTGGAGCCTCACTGAGCCCCCCTCTCGTTTTTTAGTTTTCATAACTATTGTGCCGTTAGGTGTGGTTCGAACCTCACCTCCTGATGGGCTCGAAGCCCTATTTCATAGGTCACTTAGGGGCCCTGAATTGCAGCTAATTAGAACTCTGCCTAAGGTTTTTTAATCCGTGAACTGATTTTCACCAGTTTTTTTTAACAATAATTTGAGTTGCATCATTAAAGGCAACAGTGCGCCCCGATTTTTTGTGTCTTCAAGTATTGTTTGGGGCTCCGTAAGCCCCCTTGTGTGGAACTAGCATTGCATTCTTGAGATATCACAACAGTTAGCTACAGTGGCGTATTTATGGGGGTGGCATGAGGGACATGTGCCCCCCCCATCGATCTGTGATAATAATAATAAGAAGATGGTATACGGGCAAAAGAACAGGCGTGCTCCAATAATATTGAAAATTTAAAAATGTGAGTATACCTAATTTCATTGTATAATACGTAATAACGTTCTACTCTTCTACACAATAATAACTACCCAGTCCAAATCTTATTAGTCCAAATCTTTGCTGTTTATTGATGGATGGAGGCATTTTGTCTGCCTTCTGTTCAACCCCCTTCTTCTCCCACAAACACCTTCTCACGTATCTTTACATTAAAAAAATTCACCTTGCCGCCGCCCCCCCCCCCCATCCCAAATCTCCAAATACGCCACTGGTTAGCTATCAAGTTCTACCTTTTGAATTATTTTATCACCTTGGAAATGCAACCTGTCACTGATGGTTTTGTCGGTCCAACAATTGATGCAGGATGGTTGCTGAACGCCTAACTCAATAATTTTTTGAAGTGGAACTTCTATTCTCGCGCCTAGATCACAACACACAACTAACGCAGAACCACACATGGGAGTGAATTCGGTTCATGGCATCAGTGACTGTAACGAACGCCTGTAACGTTGTCTGACCTAGGGGTGACCAGCATCGTCCCAGAAAATGAAAGACTAAGCTGTTGCGGCGTTCGGTTCTATTTTTTACAGTTAATATTCTTTCCCCGCTTGCATTGTTTTTAAATACAACAGCTTTCATCATAAACAAAAATTTGATTTGATAGAGGAATTCTAACTCACGGTAGTGTCATTTGCAACCGAAAATCATTAGGTCATTTTCGTAATGCGTATCGCCGACACTGGACTTATTATGTTATGGTGTTATGGTGCTGGCGGCCCGACAGGAATGGTTCTCAACTTGGCTAAAAGTTATCACTGTATCCATTGTGTGGCGCTCGACAGGAATTGAAAAGGAATTATTGTGGTTCGGTTTTTATTAATAATTTATCGTTGTTATTAACAACACTAACGTTGTTACAACGTTATTGTTAACATGAAATCGCATGTAGTTCGTAAAAAAAAAGTGCTGTGTACACTGTACCTGGTTACCAGGATCGGAAAATTGCAGCGATGGTATACTGGTTATTTCATAATCAAATTGTTATGTTTTTAAATTGACTTTTGACATTATTCTTAGTCAATTTTTTGAATGGGTTGATTTCACCGCAATAAAATGTGACATTCTAAAGAACAGTGGCGAGCACATAAATGAAAATACCCATCAATTCTGTCAATATTTCAATTTAACCTATGGCCTTATTGTGATTGGAGTGGATAATATCGTAGGAGCTTTAGAATCACGTAGTTACCTCAAATCACATTCACAAAGTACATACCTATGTAAACTGTAAACACCTATGTATTTCATATTTTTTCATTTAAAATTAATACTGGAGTTCTCCAAACGACATTCTTATACTTTATGGAGATTATTAGATTGCCATGCTGTGCCTACCAGACACAGTTTTCACCGTGCTGTAATATAACAGGGAAAATCGTACAGTAAGAAAATCCGTCACGATGTCACATTCGCATAATTATTATGTTTTGGTGTACCTTGGACAGACGGACCTCGTCGGCTCACCGGCACCGCAGGAAGATAGGTACTTTGTGGAGAATATTATTGAAATCAATAAATATTTATTGTATTAGGGGTATGAGTGAGACTCCATGTGACGGAGAATGGAAGTTTAAGCGCCGAGCGCAGCGAGAAAAGAAACAAAAAAGTCCAATCGTGAAAAAAACATGTCGATAGTATTTTGCCCTTCAAGTGACTCATAATAATAATAATGATGATAAAAAAAACAAGATACTACAAACCAGAGCGGAGCGGGAGTACGAAAAGAATAACACCTATTCGAACGTTGTTTGCTAATTGATTCATACCTATAGAAGTTCCACTTCTTTCGAGGGTGACTATAGTAACGAATCCTCCCCCTTCCGAAGGGACACTCCTATCAAAATCATTACTGACGTCTCTGGATACCGCCGGGAAAGTTTTGTGTCGCCTCACAACAGATTTTTTATTGCGTGAACAGATCTTTATCATTTTTTTCAACAAGAGATAACTGATTCGTGGAAATTTCACAATATTTTTCCAATTTCCGAAAATTTTCTTGTTGGAAATGTAAAACCGGCTTGGATTATCGAGACCGGACTCAAAATGATAGAGCAAAGTGAAGCCTTGATTGACGATTTGTACAATAAAATGATGTGAAGAAAAATTTGAGGTGTTCCAGAAAATTCACATTTTCCTGACAAAATTTTCGATTTCCTGCAAATTATTTCCAGTCTTTTTCTCTAATTTCAACTTCTCACTCAAAGGGACGTTTCGAACAAAATTATAGGTACATGGATTCTGGATACTAGTCAAAGTTTTGTGTCGCCCACAAGTTTTTTTTTTATTTTGGTTAGGTATGTAAATTTTCCCTACATCCATTGTATTTCAAATATAGTATATTACATACCAAGGTGGAAAGGGTCTCATTACAGCCAAGGGATTCAATATACAGGGTGTCCGTTTTTCGATGCTAAGCATGGGTATCTCGCTTATCTTTAGAGATACAGAGTCGGCTAAATTAGAAAAAAGTTGCGAATTTTCATCACGATCAATGATCCAAAAAGATATTTGACTTGTCAGTTTTAGTTTTCGAGATATCGAGAAAAAACAGAAATTTGTAATTTTTGTTTTTATTTTTTATTTGAAAAACGGTTGGAAGTAGCCTTTTCTAATTAAGACATTGTGCAGGCACTTTTCCAAGGGGAATCCATTGTTGCCAAAATCTTCATTCTAGCTTTGAAAACAACCGAGATATGACATTCAACTTTGTTTTCTCTTATGGGCGCCATATTGGATTTTGACATTTTTTGATACAATATTTTTTTCTGGTTACAATGTTGTGTCACATGCAACTGTTGAATTCATGCTTTTGAGCAAAAAAATATTTTTTTATTTTTCAAAGAGTGCTTTGGAAAGGAAATCAGCACCGACAATAAAAAAAAACGTAAATGTTGAACATTTATTCAACAGTGACATGTGGCACATCGTTGTAACCAGAAAAGAATACCGTATTCAAAAATATCAAAATCCAATATGGCGCCCATTAGAGCAAAAAGTTGAATGTCGTATCTAGGTTGTTTTGAAAGGTAGAATTGAGATTTTGGCAGCTTTGGATTCCCCTTGAAAAAGTGCCCTGACAATGTCTAGATTAGAGAAGGCCACCTTCAACCGTTTTTTGAATAAAAAATAAAAACAAAAATTCAAATTCCTCTTTTCTCACGATATCTCAAAAACTAAAATCGATACGTCAAATTACTTTTTGGATCATTGTTCGTCATGAAAATGCGCAACTTTTTCCTGATTTAACCGACTTTGTATCTCTTAAGATGAGCGAGATACCCATGCTTAGCCTCGAAAAACGGACACCCTGTATTACCGAGGCGCGCCGAGGTGAGATAGAATCCCGTAGGCTGTGATGACGCTTTACTCCGTGGTACCTATGTATAGGACTTTATCCACAAATGATCCAGTTCAAATGCAAATGATTGGCTTTATTTGAAGATTTCAGCCCGTGGTCCGAAAGTGACATTATTTTCCAACCTGTGAGAAATCATTCACTTCCCAACTTCTTAAAAAATGGAAATGTATCGGTTGCTAGCTCATTGTGAATAAAATAGTCATCACAAAACACTCGGAAGTCGCAACTTTGGGAGTTTATTATTTGAAAAGTTCTCACCTTGCTCGTGCTCGCTCTCCAACTATTCGACCAAGCAGTATATTAAAGCTGAAGATTGAGTCAACAAAACGTCGTCCTTTTTGCTTACGAGAGTCATAAGTAGCTTAAGCCTTTACCAAACATCAATCATCCACGAAATTATCGAGCATTAAAAAACCAATTTGCATTTAGACACACAACGATAATTCATCAGCAATGTCTTGTCGTCGTAAAACTTTTGGTCCTTAACAAAACCATAGTGTGGTCAGTCAGCGCGGTGTGGCCCGATGCGTCTCACCTTTGAGAAAATTCTGCGGGGGTGGCGGTGAGACGGGAGCGGTGTGCACCCTCTTGAGCCCCGGCCATTGTTTCCTTGCACGCCACCGCCTCTGGAACCAGTTTTACGAAAATAACAAACACCCAAATGATCACAACGGATTGCTTTATCACTCAATCTCCAGGTCCATAAATCACCATCGAAATCGTCCATAATGTGTTCAAAATATCCACGCAAAGGCGCCGACGAAATTGTATTGCATTTCGCATTCTATTGAGGGATTTTCAATGCTATAAAGGCAATTAGACCCTGAATACCAATGAAGGTAGGTGGCGGACTAACTGTAAATCATGTCTGTGTCTGGATGGCCATTAACTCTGTCATTATTGTTTTATTTGCTTTATTTTTGTTAAATTGTTGGGCGTGTGCGTCTTCAAACACGTTAAAATGCAATTAGCTAAACGCAAATTAAAAAAAAAGCTATGCACTCGCTGAAAAGCGAACTACTCTTTCGCCTGGATAGCATTAATAGGTAATTTTGTATAAGTACCTACTTATTGTTTAATGAAAATGTTTTTGTATGAATTTGATACAGGCGGTCGAATCATGTCGGCGATTTCCGGTCATTATAACGTGAAAAATTGAGAGCGTGACAAGGGGATGACATGTTTACCGACAGGATAAATGTGCGTTCAAAAACAAGCTCCAACGTGTCAGCTCTACTAATTCACCATAACGAGTGGCGCTCGCAGCTTCAGCTTCCGATAGCTTCTTACAAATCTGAACGTTTTTACATCACCAAGAAAAGCGTGAATGAATTTCGCCATTTTTGCATGGCCATCGAGATCGGCTGTTCAGATTTAGAGATGTACACTTTCTCAAGAACAAGGTGATAATCTCGTGCGTGATGCCGTCCACGGTTCTGGTGCGAAACCGAAAGCTAAAATATGGCCTTGCAGGTGAATGGTTTAAAAATCACATGCAACCCACATAACTCAGGGTTCGATTGCACTTGTTCAGGCCGCTATTTGTTTTTCCCACCTGTCCCGAGTGCAGTCTTGTAGATTTATATAGATTGCCAACGCTGTGCACTTAGCCGAATAATCTGGATGTTCTTGTCTTCTCTATGCGGAGCTCCGGGACCGAACAGTATGTAAACTACACAACATCTCTTCGTATATGGTCACGATTCTGTTATTGATATTGGGTCGCAGACGCATCGGGACGCAGGTAAATTCCCCCTGTGGCTCTCCTCCAGCTTTTTGTTTTACTGCTCTACACTTTACGTCAATCCGATGTTTATTTGCATCATTTGGGCGCAAATATTTGTCTTTACACTTCTCATTGATGGT
Organism: Anaspis maculata; assembly: GCA_949128115.1. Taxonomy (NCBI): domain Eukaryota; kingdom Metazoa; phylum Arthropoda; class Insecta; order Coleoptera; family Scraptiidae; genus Anaspis; species Anaspis maculata. The sequence goes on along the minus strand of OX421962.1, from coordinate 34,351,890 downwards.
TTCAGGTCGGGACACAAAGATACGCCTCTTTTCATTGATAACCGTTTTTCGATTCGGAATAGCGCCAGGAGATTCTGGAGATTGTGTAGGTGATAATGTCAATATCACTTTTAATGATCGTGTAAATGATGGCAATCATGCAAATTGACTCGAGGGTAATCACCTGATGGTGAATGAGACAAAGTTCAGTATGGATAGACGTCAGTAGTTTAATATTAGTCGACAAAATAATAATACTACATATATCCATAACGTTTTAGCTTATTTTTATATTTCACAAAATCACAACCTGTTTAACTAGTCTCACTAGCAGGATTAAAGTGGGTACTCTTTTTTCATTATGTCCCTGAATTTCCTGGTTTTGCGTAGAATTACTTTTCAAGAATTCAAATCCCAGCGTTTCCATACCGATAGTATGTTGGATTCACAACCTCCGAATAAGTCAATAAATTGAGTTGCATCTTGTAGTAGGTACTTTACTCAACGTTAAATTTGCGAAACGCACTAAAGGTGGATTTATGCTTGGAATAAAAATAAGGATGAGAATAAAAATAAGAAAATGTTGAAAATGAGCTTTCAGATTCAAGCGTTTATACTTCCAAATAAGAAATAGCAATAAGAACAAGAAACTTCAACTTTCCAATTTCCATTCACTAATGCGCAGTGAAGATGCTCAGATGTGTCAACACTGGCGGCGTAAGAGTCTTTGACAGTGCCGGATTTGAGCACGGGCGACAGGAGCGACCGCTCTGGGGCCACACATGTTACCACGATTTTAGGGCCTCCACAAATTCAAATTTACCAGAAAAACACCTGATTTATTATTACTATTCTTAGTCTTATTCGTAAAAGCTCAACTCGAGGCCCCCACAAGATACTGTCGCCTTATAGGGCCTCCACATTCCTGAATCCGGCACTGGTCTTTGAGAGCGGAATGTTCCTTGAATTCTGCACAAATCATCCTCAATGTTATTAAATAATCAAGTTACGTTGTTAACTTGTGTAGAATAACATTCCACAATGTGTTTTGAAGCCTTCCGTGGCTTGTGTTTTCTTCCGTTAATGACGAGATTTCAGCCCCTCTCAAAAATACTCTCCGCCGTCACTGCCCAAGAAATTTGAGAATAAAAATAACAAGTTGAATATTTTCAACTTATGCTGGAAGAGAAGCCGAACGAGTGGTGAAAGCAGTCGAGCTTTGCCGATGACGATGGGGGCTGCTATTATTGGAACTGTGGGAGAAATTTCCTGGGAGTTTTATGCAATCCGCAGTACATCGATGTAGCAAGAGTTGTGTGAAGCCGTGTGAGATTGTTTCTCGCCTGTCTTTGGGTAGGCGAGAGACTCTCACGGGTTGTACAACGTGAAGTGTCCGCTGAATGGATTCGGAACGCGTTACGGGAAACGAACAACTGCAATACAAAACATGTCGGCTATTTCTTCCACATTTCAAGAATACAATAATCCGCGCAGCGACTTTCGCCAAAAAATTTGAATGGAGTTCATGCAATATGATTGGGTATAGACTGTAAACATCAACAACTTCTGACCAATGGTCTGCTTCGTAACGGCGGTACAAACGTGGCACCATCTACCAGTTATCCTTACAAGTTCTCGCATTAGTGGTATTGTCTATTACTAGTAGTAGTAGATACAGTAGACACCTATACCCTATACTACACAATATGATATGAATTTGAAATAATGCGATGTAAAAAAACTCATTTGTATACCTACCTTTTCAAGTATTATCTACAGATAAGTGATACTGTATAACAGTGCAGGAAGCAAGTAGAAAAACAACCGCAATAACAACAGCATGAAGCTAAGAACTATAACTAAAAATTTTGACGACTGTCATTTCAATGCTTCCAGCGACACCAAGGAGCAATGTTACAAACTATTTCTTACTCTGATTTCCGAAGTATAAATGGGCAGTTGTCGTGCTTATTTTCCGTATTTTTATTCTTATCGTTTTTTTTTTGCGAGCGTAAATCCACCTCAAGTTCATAAGTATCATATTCATAAGACCAGTATTTCCATGATAGTTATCTATGCAGCTTTATAGACAATATTGGAAATAGCCCAGCTATGATCTCGAACCCCTGGATGAGTAGGCAACCCAATATAATCACATTTGATTCAACTTTTTTAAATTAAATCATTTTTCCGAATTTAGAACCTTATGATCAATGCCCATCGAGTGTCAGGACGCCAGTGCTTCTTTTCTACTTGTTCGATGATAGAGAGCAGTGGCGGCTGGTGAGGGAGGGCTCAAGGGCGGCGCCCCCCCAACGCTCAAGGCGGCAAGAGGTTTTTATCGGTAGGAAGACATGGAATGCATTGTATTAATTATACTCATTCCAAATATTTGTTTTAGTGCAAAAACGTTCAGTCATTAGTCAATTAATATTTTAACAAAATAATTCTAAGCGATCGCACGGTCGAAGAAGTTCGTCTTGGGCTCCGCGTTCGGCGCCCACCGCCGATGCGATGATGCCGAGGTGCACCCGCGCAAAACATGTGCCGTAACCATGGCAACGCGAGACGCGGCTCCCGCTCTATACTGCAGATATGGGCTCCGTTTCTCGAGCCCCCAGCCGATTGAAATAATCGATATAATTATTTATGTACTCTTCGATTAGTCAACAGTTTGCAAACATGAAGATAGCTGACCTAAAAAAGGTACATTTAGGTCATCAAGCCTACAAGAAGAAATAAATGCAAAAAAACAACGGACGTCCGATTACAGCATTGATTTACTGAATATAAAGCACATCGAACCCGCAAGAATAAATTCGTGATGCATTAACTCGCACGTAATTTTGACAAAACAGTAAATGCTAAAACTCCATATGGTTGTGATGCGGATACAACAAAAAAGTTTTTGTCTCGAGTTTCGTCATTTTGCGAACTGAGATCTGCACTCTTTGTAGAAAATGTTTTTCGAACTTCGAACCAACAAAACATGGACGAAATGTTTCTTGATTTGAACAATTAGATTAGAAACGGGAAAGGAATAAAAGCCTCTTTCTCTAGTTTCTGATCTAATTGTTTATATCAGGAAACATTTTGTCCATGTTTTGCTGGTTCGAATTTCGAAAAACATTCCCTACAAGAAGTGCAAATAGAACATTATAGTTCTCAGCTCGCGAATTTGTTATTAACTTGAGCCCTCCTTGCAAAAAACTCACGAGCCGCCACTGATAGAGAGTTCTTTAGAGTCTTAAGATCGGCTCACCAAGAGTTTGAAAGCAAAGAAGACACGTTCCTAGCTGTATCCGGGAGGTTCAAGTATCAACTATTTTTGAAACACAGTTATCTATTGCATTCACCCTTAAACTTCAGGGTTAGAAGCGTTGAAAGTTTAATAATACTGGGTGAAGGGGCAAACTGGAGTATTTAGTTAAATGAAGGGTGGGGTTGAGAAAGCGCCGCATGTGAATTTTTGTTGGACCTCCGGGCCTGAAGGAGCTTAAAAATGACCTCTTCCTGCGAATCAAATTGAAGCTAAAGCCCCATACTAAGCTCTATGCCGAGGCTCAGAATCAACCAAAAATCAGAATTCTTCAAACAAAGGATTGCATCAAAAGCAAAAATCACTTAAATGTTAGGTAAAGGTAATCATCCTTGAGATTCGATCTAAGGGGAAAAATTGACAAAAATCAACTTGTTGTCAAACATCTCCTATCTGAACATTTAAAACTATCTGATGAGCATCTTGTATGATTATTACGGAATACCTGACTTACATAAAATAGCTCATGGCATGTTGTAGTCTATAATATACGTGAGCTTGAACAGAAAATGGAAAATCATTCAAAGTAGTCCACAAATTCAAGAGCTACGACACTTTCAATGCCAAGGAAATTTTTTGGTAAGCCATTTGAATTGGCGAGGACTTCACCTCAGCTGGTGAAAAAAGAGACTCTTGTCTACAACCTAGAACGAGTCAGCGGTTCTGATGCGACTGAAAAGTTGTCGACGGGAATCGGTTTTATTTTATTTTCCGTCAAGTAGAAACTCCTCCAAAGAGAAAATGTACGGGCATTGCTATCTTTTGAAAATTGTCAATTCTGATTTTTGAGAATTCAAAAACTAGATAGCATCGACAATGCATCATTCCTCAAGAAAGTCGCATGCCACATTTGAACTTTCTATTATCAAAAAAAAAGGTAACAAAAATATGATTTCTACTAATTCACTTTTTTATGTCTATACGAGAAATCATTTTTGATACCTTTTTTTGAAAATAGAAAGTTCAATTTTGGCATGCGACTTTCTTGAGGAATGTTGTTTTGTCGATGCTATCTACACACATCAAATAAATCTAGGGGACAAGCAAATTCAGACGATTTCTAGAATCATCATAACTTTTGATTCCCGTCAGCGATTTCATACCGGTGTCCAGTGTTCGATAGCTCAATCTTTCTTCTTCATGCCTTGATCACGTCAAATACGAACAATGTTTTATAAGGTTGCTACCAGGTGATCAATAGAACAGTGTAAAAATGCCGAAAATTCAGTACGAGCGCGATTTCTCACAAAAAAAAATGCATGCGTTTTAATAGCACAGTTATGAAGGTCAGTGTTTCGGCTTCAGTGACGTTTTTGAATTTTAGAAATCGAAGGTGAATTGCCAAAGATATTGATCATTTAATGCCGCCGTGTTGAACTTCCAAGAAAGAAAAAAGTGATCCAATTTTATTGAAACTTGGAACACACTCATGTCTGGTTAAAGTTATTGGAATTTCAAGGTCAAATGTCACATTCGATCATTTTCGAGCCGCTTTACTGAACTTTTTACTGAAATGATTCGATTTGAATGAAACTCTGAAACACACTAGAATCGAATCATTTACATAAAACTTGTGGCGGCTTGAAAGTGACCGAAGAAGACATTTGACCTTGAAATTCCAATTACATAAACCAGACATGAGTGTCATCCGAGTTTTAATGAAATCGGGTCACTTTCTTCGAAGTTCAACATATAGCGGCACAAAATGATCGATATCTTTGGCAATTTCCCTTCGATTTCCAAAATTCAAAAACGTTACTGAAGCTGAAGCACCAGTCTTTATAATAGTCGTCGCGGTACGGGCCTAAAATCGTCCAAGCTCTGCACTTCTAACGATTTCGATTATTTTCGGCACAGATGATCATTGGACCTATTCAAGCGTTTTGACCCGCAGCACCACCAAATTTGCCCCTCAGGAACGGAGGGGTGGGGGTATCTTCAGAATTTGAAGCTCCAGGTCTGGTATGGTCCAATGAAGACCCACAAAGGCCAGTGAGTAGTCATTTTCGAATGATTTTTATTCGCCGATATCGATTCTCACGCAAAAAATGAGTTGCGCAATCATTTGACAAAGATAATTGGTAATAATAAGAGATAAAGATGAAATCAAGTGGTCATCTACTGAACTCTGTAGGAACTTGTTTTTTTGTGATAAATACATGAAACTTGGTAGGGCTGTTCATTATTACTTTCTTCCCAAATATGGAGGGAGCACTACGCGTTCCGACGCACGACGTCGCGACGCAATATCAAAAAACATAGTGGTTGTCATTTCCAAAATAGTCGATATATTATCATAATTTATTTGATTTCTTTCTTCAAACCATATGCTTTCGAGATTCAATAACATATTTCTGTCGACTTAAGAAAACGGTGGGCTACCAGTGGTCTGCTAAAGATAACTGTGAGGTTTCTTTACCCCCAAATTTCCACGTTCAACATCTTCGGATAAAACTATTTTCAAGTTTGTCCATACGAATAATGATGTCATCTGGTCAACATTCTCCATGTTTCATCCTTCTAAGGACTCCTCAGTATGGTTTATACAGATTTCGCAACCGCGCGAGATCATTCAGACTACCTAGTGAAGTAACCGATTTTGGAATACCGTTTTGTTTGAAATGGGTAAAAAAGGAGTGAATGCAATTTCTGTGATTCTAGTGTTTGGGTATGAATAAAGTCAGCCGAAGTCAGCTGAATGGAGTGAATACGTCTGAAAAAAGCACCAATATAAAAATCTTGAATTCCACTTAGCCCAAAAGATGGTTCGGTAATGTGGAATACCGCTATATCCGAATGTGGACAACTGCATTCTCTGCGAAAAAAAAAGGTGTTCCACATTTGGTCCGGTATTCCACAATAATAATAAAATCAATGAAGCCCGCTAGTCGAGTGAAATGCGTGAGCGCTCGGAAAGTGGAGCTCCCGGGTTCGATTCCCGGCACAGTGCTTTGTGCTATAGAAACAAAGTTTCTCAGCTTGTGATATTTGGGAATCAAATTCAGCAGTTTCCTATGACATAAGAAATGCCGATAAGAATAAAAACAAACAAATAAACATACAATAATGGTTCAATCATTTGATACGGTCTCATAGAAAGCGATTTCTTTTTTTCAGTACGGTGGCATCGATATCAACAGGCGATTAATCGTTTCAATGATTTATAGTTCAGTTTGTAAGAGTTGTGTGACCGAGTATGTACCTAATATGGTACAACATTAAAGATCACTTTTCTCCAGTAATCAAAAGTACCTTTCTGAGATCCTTTCATTTGATCGCTAGATCTGTATAAACATACTGAGGAGTCTCTAGAAAGACGAAACACAAGAAATGTTAACCAAATAACATATTCGTATGAACTAGGGTATGAACAGACTTCAGAATAGTTAGTTTTATCTTCGGTTTTATCCGAAGATGTTGACCGCGGAAATTTGGGGGTGAAGAAACCTCACAGTTCCCCTTACAGGCACCTGGTTTACCACTGGTAGCCCACCGTTTCCCCAAATCGACCGAAATATGTTATTGAATCTTGAGAGCATATGGCTTGATGGAAGAAATCAAAGAAATTACAATATTCTTATCGACTGTTCTGGAAATGGCGACCACTGTTTTTTGATATTGCGTCGCGACGTCATCCGTCGGAATGCGTGGTGCTCCCGCCATATTTGGGAAGAAAGTAATAATAACACAGTCACACCATGTTTCGTGTATTTATTACAAAAAACAAGTTCCTACAGAGCTCAATAGATGACCACTTGATTTCATCTTTATCTCTTATTATTACCAATTATCTTTGTCAAATGATTGCGCAACTCATTTTTCACGTCAGAATCGACATCAGCGGATGAAAATCAATGGAAAATGACTACTCACTTGCCTTTGTGGGTCTCCATTGGACCATACTAGACCTGGAGCTCCAAATTCTGAAGATACCCCCACCCCTCCGTTCTTGAGAGGCAAATTTGGTGGTGCTGCGGGTCAAAACGCTTGATTAGGTCCAATGATCATCTGTGCCCTGAATAATCGAAATCGGTAGAAGTGCAGAATAATTTGGTGTACCGCTACGACTATAACTGTGCTATTGGAATGCATAAATAATTTATTTGGAAAATCGCGCTCGTATTGAACTTTTGGCAATTTTACACTGTTCCATTGATCACCCTGTAGAATTTTTATGAAACATTGTTTGTATTCGACGTGATCAAAGCATGAGAACAAAGGATTGGGCTATCGAACGCCGAAAACCGATATAAAATCGCTGATGGCAATCAAAAGTTATAATGATTTTAGAAATCGTCTGAATTTGCTTGTCCCCTAGATTCTTTTGATGTGTGTAGTTTTTGAATTTCCAAAAATCAAAATCAAAGATTTTCAATAGCATTGCCCGTACATTTTCTTATTGGAGGAGTTTCTACTTGACGAAAAAAATAAAATGTAAAATGCATGTTGAAAGTGATTTACTAACCCCGCCCCGGTTGCACAAAAAAACTAAATCATGAACTAGCGAATTAAGGATGCTATTTGGTGAATTTGACGATAGTGACCAATGAAAAACTGAATTTCACGAAAGATTATAAAAAAATGTTTAGTTCACAACCAGATTGTACCGGGTGTTTATAAACGTCTGTGATCGCATCGCCTTTGGAATCCCCTCTCGATCACTACAATTGCGCCTGTTACTACGTTTTTCGGCCTGACCCAAGCCTGCCGCGATCACAGTCTCTTATAAACACCCCGTATTATATAAATTTTCTGTGGTCAATCAAGTGATTGATCTAGAGTTCACCAATGAAATTCCTCCATTAGCTAATTCCCGTTAATTTTTTTTATTGTGCAACCGGGAAAAAGTGGAAACTTTTATAAATTGCTTTCATAAAATTGAGAATAAGTATTGTGAGAAAAGCGTCTCGTCGTTTTTGGCGAGAGCTCTAGAAAAGTCTGTTGGCTTCGCGATGGATGGCTCCTCCGCCAATTGTGCAGGCTGGTGTCTTATTCGCACATCATGGTCTCCAGCGAGCTCTTCAACAATTTTGTACGATATGCATGTTGAAAATATGTTTCATTTTGTGAGCGGACAGCGGACGCTGAAATAATATGTTATAATATAGGTATTACTTCTTCTAAGACGCACTTACCTATATCATGAATTCATGAATAGCTATTAAGGTTCAAAAAGTCCTGATGTAATTTATCTACCCATTTCTGGGTGAGGAATCTTGAATTAAGCCATATTAGGCCTTCAAATGGTTTTATAGAAAAGGGGATGTGGCAAAGCTAGGATAGATGAAGCCATGGGTACTTAGCCCCTTGATTTCGCGTTCCTTGCTCAAAATAGAGTTAATCCGAGATGTTAAGAAGTCCTCGGTAACCATTTTTGGATCCATTACCTAATAAATAAAACAACACTGTTGCAGTCCTAATTACCTTTAATAAGAAAACACCTAGGTATTACACAGGTCAGAAAAATGAAAGAAAAAATTGTGCCTGGGTTTATTTTATGATTTTATTGAATGTCATGAGTCAAAATAATGAAAAAATACCCTTATTCCCATTAAAATTTGCTTTTGTAATACTGGTAGGTACTGACGAAACAGATTTCATACCATGAATAAAAACAGAAAATCAGTTTATAGGGAGACGGAGGGAAATTCTGACGTTCATGTGTCATCTATATTTTGAGATTAAACGACTTACCTGTAAGGAAGTTCAATCCTCAATTATACTAGCTGTTGCATCCTTATTTGATCACATGGTAGTTGTGTTTCCAACACGACTTCGCGCGCTATTTCAAAGAGAAACGTGTGGCAGCCCTGTCGTACTGGGCCGCCGCATGTGTACCTGTATAGTATAGGTATGATGTCATTATTTGGCAGCGCTGAAAGAACAGCTAGATCGCTGCTTAAAGGGTTAGTGGAGGGCGGGTGGTGATCAAATAAGGATGCAACAGCTAGTATAATTGAGGATTGAACTTCCTTACAGGTAAGTCGTTTAATCTCAAATTATACCACGCTGTAGCATCCTTATTAGATCACATGGTAGATGTTTACAGATCAGGCGATCTCTGTTGATGTGCATGTATAAGAATTAGCCATATGTGCTTACACGTTTCAATTCACAATCATAAGGTACTCACTTACTTACGCAATAGTTGCAGTGAAATGAAAATCAACATTTGTTACAATTGAAAAATTTTTATAAGTAGTATATATAAATAAATGCGTAGATATATAATGTATTATCACATCGTATTGTAACATATAGAAAATAGTGAAGTTATTTTAAAGCAAAACAACCTTCATGTTTATTGTAATTAGTATATAATAATATTGAAGATAAGCAGTAATTTTACAACATAAACAAACAAAAAAAAAATTTAATAATAATATGTAGTACTTGAGTACAGTTATTTTTAAAGTGTAGTGTGCCTAAGTGTAACGAAAACAAATCTCAGCAACTTCAAATTTCCAAAATATTTGCAAAAGAGTCTGCGTTTTGTACCGGTCTGTTGTAAAACTTGGCGAATGTTTGCGATTTTTGACTCCAACCCGCAGCTTCTCTGATTTTGTCCACATTAATGCCTGACCTGAAAGCCGTTGATGTGACTGCATGTCGAGTGCTATGAGCTTTGAAAATTTTGGTGTCAATTCCACATCTTTCCATCCCTTCTTTTATCCATCTACTTATGGTTTGTGCGGATGCTCTATGATGGGGTTTTTTGTGGGTCAACAGAAGATAATTCTCTTTTTGGCTTCGTAGAGTTTTTGTTTTCTGAATATAGAATAAAAGCGTGTTCGCAACGCATAGCTCGGGTTTTTCTTGGAAAAATGGTAATGTAATTTTAGGTTGTGGCTTATTAGCGGCAGAAGTTTTGAGAACTTCTGATATTATGATTTCAATTTTGTCATCAAATTTCCTTATGTCGGACAGTTTAATTTTTGTGAATGTCTGAACTCGTTGGGCTGAGGCTAAAGCTAGTAGGAGTATTAACTTTTTTGTTAGCTGTTCCAAAGTAAGGCTCTCAAGGGGTACCAGTTTTTCTATGTGGGACAGGACTGTCTGTGGATCCCATGTTTCTGTGTACCTAGGGAAAACTGGTCGGATTTTGAAAACCCCTTTGATAAATCTGTTTAGTAAGCGAGATTCTTCGTCATTCCAGGAGAAAATCAGACTTAAGGCGGATTTGTGACAATTTATCGTTCCGTATTTAGCTCCTGAATCGAATTCTTTGTTGAGAAACTCCATGGTCTTGTTGATGTTTCGTGACAATGCTTTTTCCATAGTACCACCACAAAAATCCCACCATTTTAGCAACGTTGTGTTGTATTGTTTTTGTGTGTTTGTGCTCAGAGAGGACACGAGCACGTGTACTGCGGACTCTGGTGTTCCTTTTTTCAAGTATGCTTGTTTGATAACCTCCCTGCTCCCAGAGAAAGGTTCTTCCACAAGGAATGTGACCCAGTTTGATTATCTCTGATACAAGCATTTGTTTGATTTTTGGGAACCATGGTTGAGTTTCCCATAGAGGAAATATCAGAATGCCCTCAGCTTGGTCGTTCTCGATTTTCTGTAGTACTTTTGGCAACAGCGAAAACGGTGGAAATGCATAGAAATTGCAATGTTTCCAAGACAATGTAAAAGCGTCTACAGCCAGTGATTCCGGATCTTTTTTCCAAGAAATGAATTTTCTACATTTCGTATTTTCTCTAGAGGCAAACAAGTCGATGTCTGGATGGCCCAAAGTGTTGGTGATTTCTTGATATTTCTTTATATTGAGGCTGTATTCAGTTTCAATATTGGTCAATCTTGATTGTTCATCAGCAATTTTGTTGTCTTTTGATTTGACGTAAGAGCAAAAAATGAAATTCCTCCTAGTCTCGCACCATTTCCATATCTTTCGCGCAGTGTTATTCAGATGAGGGAACTTTGTACCGCCCATTTGATTTACATAAGCTAAAGCCGTAGTGTTATCTGTTCTGATCAGTATGTCACAGTTTTCCAGAGATTTCGCAAATATCTTGAGCCCGTAAAAAATTGCAAGGAGTTCTAATTGGTTAATGTGACAAAGGCTCTCTTCGTGGTCCCAAAACCCGTGGGAAACCTCCTTCCCACATGAGGCTCCCCACCCCAGGGGTGATGCATCTGTGAAAATTTCAAGTTGGTAGATTCTTGGTCTGAAAGAATTCTCAGCTTCAGGCAAATTCAGCAACCACCATTGAAAATCTTCCTTCAATAAATCCGGTATTTTCATGGTTTCGTCAAAATTTCCACGAGCTTTTTGGAGGGCCTTAGTTTTTTCTCTTTCGAATTGTTTGATATGGAGCCAGCCGTAAGAGACTGCAGGACTGGCTGCTACTAGCGTACCTATTATTTTTGCAAAATTTCTGATTTTCGTAGTTTTCAGTTTTGTCAGTTTTTGAAGCTTTCGGATTGTATCATTTTCCTTTTCTTCTGGTAATTTTAGTGTCAGTGATCGACTATTGAAGATGAACCCTAAGTATTTGATGGTATGAGAAGGTGTTAATTGACTTTTTTCAAAATTTATATGAAATCCTAGGGATGTTAGAGTTTTTATTGTGTACTCTACGTTTTCCACACACCCCTGTTCAGTTTTGTCTATCAGCAGTAAGTCATCGAGGTATATGACTGACAAAAAACCCATTGATCTCAATTCATTGATTATGGGCTTGAAAAGTTTTGTAAACACGAACGGTGCGCTGTTCAGGCCAAAACATAAACAAATAAACTCAAAAAGTGTCCCTCCATATTTGAACCTTAGATATTTTTTAAAGTTTTTGTGTATGGGTATTAAGAAATACGCATCTTTCAAGTCAATTGTGGCTAAATAGTTATTGTACGATATCAGATTTTCAACCGTTCGAGCGTCTTCTAATTTGAAGTGTGATACAGACACAAATTTATTTAATTTCTTGAGATTCAAGATAAACCTATATTTTCCGTTTGGTTTTCGGCGTAGAAAATATGAAGATAAAAATTCTCCATTGGTGTGCTGGCATTCTGATATCGCCCCGATGGTTAGTAAGTCTTCAATGCTTTTTGGCATTTCTTTAGTATTTACTTTAGGTTTATATGCTGGTATGAATCTCTGAGTTGGTATTTTGTGAAAAGGAATTTTGTATCCTTTGACCCAACATAAAATGGTTTTGTCAGAGGTAATTTCTTCCCATTTTGAGTAGAAAGCTTTGATTTGACCAGCATAGTCACCTACTTTTATTTGGTTCGGTATGTTCGTTTCTTCCTGTCCGATTTCTCGTCGGTCTTGTTGTTGTACTTCTTGGAGTTGTTGTACTTGGAGTTGTTGTACTTGTAGCTGTTGTACTTGTAGCTGTTGGTTGGCTTGCGGTAGTTCATCGTTGTCGGTGGTGGTTTCATGCGGGTTTTGGGGCCCTGGCGCTTGTAGTTTAAAGACGGCCCTGGTTGGATTTTTAAGTCTTTGGCGATATTGCTGGCAGATTGAGCTGATTTACACAAATCTCCAAAATCGTCGCCATATAGCTTGGTGCTGATTTTTGCTCCAATTGCCGCTTGTTTTACTGTTTCATTGAAAAACGGATTGATAGTGAACCTTCGGTCGACAGAGATTCTATGATGAGCCTCAGCGAAGATCTTTCCAGCATCTACGAGTTCGGTTATATCCAGCTCTTTGCAGTTTTCTTTATCGGCCAGAGTTTTTGTGATGTGTGTACCAAGAGCTGTCAACCCCTTTCCAAGCAAGCTTTGTAATGCCCGTAGGAACCCGTCTCTCCTAATTGTTGAGCTAGGTAGAAGTGCTTGAATTTCATCATTGAGACTGGGGGAGTCCAAGGCTGTACAATTTTTGGGTGTGGGCCATTTTTCGGATATTCGTGTTTTTGATTCGTTGTCGAGCCCTTCTTGTACGTAATTTGTCCAACGTAAAGCCAAGTCTTCCAATAAGTCTGGCCCCACATGTTGTGTCTTGGTGGGGTCTTTTCCCAGGATGTCGTCCATCAGGGTGTCGTTGGAGTTGTTTTCCACCGTGAGGTCAAGATTGGCGGCATCGGGAGCATTTTGTGCCAAGGTTGTGGTGTGCCTTTGATCCCCTGAAGGGGACTGGGACCGGGAGCTTCTCGAGCTGTCGCTTGATTCGACACTACTGGATGACCCTAGAAGGATATTTTGCGGGTCAAACTGTATTCAATGAATCCCGGTTTCAATCGATAATAATTATTATGAACTATGGCCCTAGCCACAAATCAATTATTGATAAATTTTTTCCCTGCACCAGTCTTTAAAACCCGAGATATATTTATTCTCGATTATGTTTTGCATTAGTACTGATGTAGAGCAAAAACCCATGAGATAATCAGGCATTCGACAAAAACTTCCGATTGCTGATTATGCGGCTCGCGTCGCCGTCGCTCTTATCTAATTTGAGCTAGGTAGGTGCATCTTTGTCTTATTCGCGTTTGGGTAAATTCCACAAGTGGTGGATCTAACGGCCTTTTTAGATTTTCAACAAATGGTTGAGGCAGTATAGTACCCATAAGTAGATCAAATTTGAATCTACGATTTTTCTGCGATTTTCAGCATGCAGTAATAATTATTCTACAAGTGGTAGAAAATATTTGCACTACAAGAGGTAGGCTCTGCTGAATGATGCTTATTGCTCTACGTAAAATTCACCGATATCCAGTTTGTCATCATCTACAACAGAAAACAAAAGTGACGGAAAAAAATCAACTTACTGGAAGACTCCGACGATCCATATTTTGCCCGAAATCGCTTTATTCGGTCATTCAGTTTTCTTCGCTCTCGTTCTCTGCTGTTTCTCTTGCGTTTTCCCATTTTGCAAAACAATTTCACACAGAAAGTACGCGGTGCGTTTTCTTTGACATGCACGCTTGAAGCGCTAGAAACATAATGACATCATACCTATACTATACAGGTACACATGCGGCGGCCCAGTACGACAGGGCTGCCACACGTTTCTCTTTGAAATAGCGCGCGAAGTCGTGTTGGAAACACAACTACCATGTGATCTAATAAGGATGCTACAGCGTGGTATAATAGAGTCTAGAGTGCTCTGGAGTCGCAAAAACGATAGTCAAATGTTTTATTTGACGTTTGTAGAAAACTAAAAATGCCGAAAAAAATGAAAAAATGTTCAAGTTCTCATGATCATAATAGAAAGAAACAAGAACTTCCATTCTGATTTTTTCAAATTATTTTGTATCAATTTTGTGTTGAAATTAATAAAAAGAACAATTTTTTTTCGATTTTTTTCAAAGTGAGAGTTTATTGAAATCGATATTTTCATAAATTTTTTATCATGTCAAAAGCAAACTTGTTCACGAGATATTATTTTTTTCCAGGTTAATTTGACTCAAGCTACAGAAATTTGGTATACTTATCCCAGGCGCAAAATTGGTGTTGACCTGTGTTATTTTTTATTCCAGCGACATTATCTAGATACTATACGATTATTCAAATAATTGATTCAAAACGTTTTTCTTTTGTACCATAGATTTTACTTATTTCAGTAAAAATTTGAATTATTCTTTCCATTTTAATGGCACGATTTCTTATTGGAAAATACAACAACGGGAGTTTCTGTAGAAATGAAAGCTAAAAATACGAGATACATGTTTTGTCGTAAGATTTTAGCTTGTCGTCAGTACAGAGTACAGTATACGGACACTTAACAAGAGACCTGAAGTCTGAACTCGAAGAAAATACCTGTAAGCTCCGGCGTTGTGTTTTGGAAAACAATTATTAGGTTGTTGTTCATATTTGGATAATTTGAATTGATTCTGACGTCGAAATTGCTACAATGTTTGGATGTTGTTTAACATGTAGCTATAAATTCTGAAGGAGATGAATTTTCAACAATCTCGAAAATAATTATGGTATAGGTATAGGTATAATGTGTCAGGGGAGCTTGAGGTGGTCGAAAAATGCGCTGTCATGTGCGAGGCTTATGTGAACAAGGCGAGCTTATACTTGTGATGGTTTTGTTTTCGAGAACAAGAGAATTTTTTCCGGCGGAATTCGATTTCAGTTTCGCGAAACTTGCCCAAAATTCTTGGCAATTTTCCTGATGCAAGGCAAAACGCATCGGCGCCTGATGCCGCATCACAAAGCGCCCCACAATTAATAGTTGGAACGCCGAAAATTTGTGTGAAGCTTCTGTGAGGAATCCTGAATGGACGGAATGACCCCGTGACCAGTTTGGCCGCATCCTTCGAGCGATGTCCACGAGTGATAACACAATCTGAAGGAGGCGAGTCTCGACCTCAGAATCGCATTCTGTGTGTGTGTTTTTCTTATACCTTCGGGAGCGCCTTCAGTTCCACCAAGCACACACCACTCACACACACACACACACCGACAGGTAAAAGTTATGTTAGTTTTTTTTGTGGAGTAGTTTCTGATGTTAACATGCAATAAAAAATTTGGATTGTGTGTGTTGTTTCGGGACCCGTGTTCGTTTTGTTACTTATTTGCATTTTACATTTGTTAGTTTTAAAGGATATCTTCGTTTCACATCTTTTTGGCTGCTTTGGTTTTTTATCCTTCGACCGGGGAGCGTCACAGGATGGGCTGGCTTGCGCAGTGCTATGGTGAATATGTCTGCCATATAGAAATATGTCTTACGAAATGCCAATACGTATACTTTGAAAAATACCGCGCTTTGCTGCGGCTCTGCTGTTGAAGCTCGGACGAAGCTTTATAAATAAATATTTGGACACGGTCAGTCAGAAACACTCATCTACAAATAATCGTTCTCATGATGAGAATCGGCTCGGCGATCCCCATGATGCTGAAATTTATGTTCCAGTGACACCCATTAAAAAAAATATGCGCTCGTTTGAGTGTGGATCCCAAAAATAAATTTAAAAATAATAATAAGTGCTGAATCACGACACTATAAGATTCGACCTTGCTTGACATAGATACAAGCTAAAAAGTATTGCAGTGGATGAGGGGGTGATGTAAATTCCAAACCAGTTGCACCTGACTTGCAAAAACTTGTCAGCAGAGACGGTGTTCATACTTTCTTCTGTTTTGTTTCATAGCATCATTATTATTTTTGTGAATTTTTTCCCACTTCCAAATAACTTTTTCCTCGATCAGCTGCGTACCTATATGTACCTACGTTGATGATATCTGCATGTAGCATGGTGATGTGCCATAGCTTTCATTGATCGAAGAATTTCTACTTAGTCACCTATTGCCTATATATTAGAAAATCTGGTGAAAAAAAATCTAGCGAGAAGACTAAAGTCTTTTTCGAGCGAGTAACTTTTTGTAACCGGTTGGTTATTAGCGGTTGACATTAGATTGACAGATGCTGTCATTTTTTTTACATCTGACATTCCTCGATAGAACGTTGCGGTTATAACTTTGGTTATCAGCATTTGGCGGAAAAAGAGGGACTGATAGCTTGAAATAGTTACGTACTTGTACTTGTCTCTGTTACATACCGTGTACTTGAACCATTCGGAATCTAGGATAGCTTTGAAAGTGAAAAATTCAGTCATTCAGCCAATCCAGTCATCTGAATCGATGAACATCTCGTTTCCGAAGTCACCCGGGTGGGCCCCAATCAGGGCCCTGGTTACGAATTTTGTGGATCACACGTGTATCGTGATCACATCACACATACAATTCTTATGAAATCCTGTTTGTTTTCATGGTGTTATACCGAAGAAACATTAAATAGTTATATTGAATTGAATTGAAAATCAACTATTCATATTTCTGCTATATAAATAATGACAAGTACTTTCAGAGGATTAAACCACCATCAGGCGGCCATCGGACATCTGGATTACCCGATGATCTTGTGGGTCCATCGCAGATGAGTCCATCGTCTTCGATTCTTCTCGTCGCCAAGTCAAGTTGTCAAGTTTTTGAGGTTAGGTTAGGTACGTTTAACTGTTTCACGTTTGGAAATTCTGGACCGCTGCTCATTTCAAATTCAAATTTGTTGCCGCCACAATTTGTTCCCCCACCATAACAATAACCAGCCTCATGACCAAGTTATGAAATGTATAACCGGTGATGATATCAAAATGGCGGCACTTCCTCTACCGCTCATAACCAATCCTCGCTTAAACGTCAAATTCTATAACCAAGTGTAACCGGTCATGAACGGTTACTCGCTCGAAAAAGACTTGAGGCATACTGTAAGCAGACATTTTTCAACCAGGACCGTCAAAAGTGCCCAATCAGCCAAACCTAGTGACGTCATTATTCACTGATCTGAAAAAAATTGTTGTTCACGTTATTTTCCTCGACCCTGTTCCTTGCGAATACCAAGATTCAAAAATTTATTATCTTAAACAGGACGCCAACTCTTTTTACACTAAAATTAGCTAGACAAAATCATGGAGGTAAGATCGGCATCGATCTGATAAAGCAAATGATATTTAGCATAGACTATCGTGGACATCTCAGCCTCTGCTACCAGCAAAAAGTCCTCACAAATCATCTTGGCCCTAGCTAAGTTGGGGGTGAG
Source organism: Anaspis maculata (assembly GCA_949128115.1). Taxonomy (NCBI): domain Eukaryota; kingdom Metazoa; phylum Arthropoda; class Insecta; order Coleoptera; family Scraptiidae; genus Anaspis; species Anaspis maculata. Next base: position 34,334,092 of record OX421962.1, on the reverse strand, counting down.
GAACCACCCCATCGGGGGACTTCGCGGAGGAATTCTCATTTCTCAGCTTAACCGTTACTTGGTTGTAAAATGATAGAAACGCGAAAAAATCGAGAAGATATTTTACAGTCAGTTAATAACCCAATACTGTTTTGCAGCGACAAATGTCCTCCACAAGATGCATAATATTGCAAAGACAATTACGCAAGTTTTTTTTTGGATTTTTCATTCTGTCAAGATTGCCGGGATTCGGAATTCAAAGATAATTTTGTTTGAGTACATTTTGTCTAGTAAATTCAAGTTCAAAGGCTGGTGGTATCAACTGAGTTTATTAGAAGGACGTGTACCGTCAGATTTTAATTGATCATTAGAAGAAGTTGGTGGAACGTAGTTTCACCTGGGCACATAGGTCTCGCAATTGAGCCCATTGTACCCCTTTCAGACCAGCCGGCCTCACCGAGCCGCATCGTGGTATCTGGATGTTTGATCGTCGAATGACTTCGTCAGTCTTCCTGACTGCGCCGTCTGTTTTCCTCCACACATCTTTATACTGCCGGTTGCAGGCATGTTATATTCGGGAAGATTACCCAGCATCACCGGAGAAGGAGTTTCAGCCGGCCTAGAATCAGGTAAGACGACCCAATGGCTCGTCCACTAATAATCTCTACCGGCGGTCTCCCATTCAATTTTTGGCCTCGCTGAGCGTAGCTGGAGTCGAGATATCATCCGAGTGGAGCGGTGTACTGCACGCTATGCGCGTTGAGATTGGTATTATTAGTATCATGAAGACCAATATAAATATGTCCTCTTTCACCAACAAAAAGTCCTCAATGGTCTCGTTGACGCCAACCAAGCAATAGCACCCATCAAAATTGCCCTTCCTTTAAGGGCAATCTGGAGAAAAAAAACTGAAAACCATTGAAACCTCCAGTCATTTGTTTTGCAATACATACATCTTGGAAAATAGTAATTTGTATCATTAGGAAATAAACCGCACATTTGCGAGTGCGTGTTGAGTACTGTTGAGTTTGTAGTCTGAGGCCAATGCTGAGGCGTAGCGGAGATCTATAAAATGCGAGCACTCGCAAATCCGTTTCTGGACGAGTGATACACCACAGTTTACATGCCAAATCTTCGATTTTTTTAAGACTTCTATCATCATCAAACCGGCTCAGAGCTTGACGTCTGTCGCTCTTGACAGGCGCTTGAAGTTGACAGCCAAGGTTACCAACACGTGAACAAAAATAGAATGTAACCAAATTCGTTCATCTGATGTTCGAAAAATCATTAAAAACAAAAATAAGTGGTATTTTGTGGATCGTTTCAGATTGCCTAGACATATTTTTTTAGTTAAGATCTCTGTTTCCCGTTCGTATGCAAAAATTCGTTAATGTTACCAAAGATTTGGTAAACCAACCGTTAACCTAAAATCCCTATAGTTTTTGCAGGCCTAGTCCCGCATATACTTGATTTCTGGCGGATTTCGAGGTGTAGAAACGAATGACATGGTATTAAAAACAAATCACCCTACGATTCTCTTTCCATTATGCTTGTTGGTGATTGAGTCATTTTCAAGACATCGGCCACGGAACATTGGGGCAGACTTACTTTGAAGTCTACCCTTAGATATAGGGGCAGATCTACACCTAACTTTGAGTGTGGTTGGCGAGTGTTGAGTATCTAGGAGCTAACCAATCGAGTGATCAATCGTTTAATGCAGAATTCCATGGTGAGTTGTTTTGACCTCCGTTAATTTTTTTAGCCGAGTACTGGTTTGGCTGATAGATAGGAATTTTTGCGCAAAGTCCCTGATGGGTTGGTCCTTTACCCCTAATTTGGCTGGAGATAGTGGTGATGGAGACCATTTTATTCACGATGGTCCATGCCAAATTTCAGTTTTACCAAATCGATACCGGCCTCAAAATCTAAAAGACCCCGCACATTTCTTATGGGATTTGTCCCCTCGGAGGATTTGGCTCAAACTTTAATATGTTGTAGCCCTCATTGTTAAGCAGTGGCGGCTCGTGAGTTTTTTGCAGGGAGGGCTCAAGTTAATAACAAATTCGCGAGCTGAGAACTATAATGTTTTATCTGCACTTCTTGTAGAAAATGTTTTCCGAACTTCGAACCAGCAAAACATGGACAAAATGTTTCCTGATATAAACAATATTAGATCAGAAACTAGATGAAAAGGCTTTTATTCCTTTCCCGTTTCTGATCTAATTGTTCAAATCATGAAACATTTCGTCCATGATGTGTTGGTTCGAAGTTCGAAAAACATTTTCTACAAAGAGTGCAGATAGAACAGTTCTCAGTTCGCGAAATGACGAAACTCGAGAAAAAAAACTTTTTGTCGTATCCGCATCACAACCATATGGAGTTTCAGCATTTACTGTTTTGTCAAAATTACGTGTGAGTCAATGCACCACGAATTTATTCTTGAGGGTTCGATTTGCTTTATATTCAGTAAATCAATGCTGTAATCGGACGTCCGTTGTTTTTTTGCATTTATTTCTTCTTGTAGGCTTGATGACCTAAATGTAACTTTTTTAGGTCAGCTATCTTCATGTTTGCAAACTGTTGACTAATCGAAGAGTACATAAATAATTATATCGAATATTTCAATCGGCTGGGGGCTCGAGAAACGGAGCCCATATCTGCAGTATAGAGCGGGAGCCGCGTCTCGCGTTGCCATGGTTACGGCACATGTTTTGCGCGGGTGCACCCCGGCATCACCGCATCGGCGGTGGGCGCCGAATGCGGAGCCCAAGACGAACATCTTAGACCGTGCAATCGCTTAGAATTAATTTGTTAAAATATTAATTGACTAATGACTGAACGTTTTTGCACTAAACCAAATCTTTGGAATAAGTTTAATTAATAAAATGCATTCCATGTCTTCCTACCGATAAAAATCTCTTGCCGCCTTTAGCGTTGGGGGGGCGCCGCCCTTGAGCCCTCCCTCACCAGCCGCCACTGTTGTTAAGGTGATCAAACTTTATCATTGCGCAAATCCTCCAAACTTAACGGTTCACCCTCTAGAGGAGGTGGAATGCCGGTGGCCACAGAACTAATTTATTTCAATTACAGGCTTCAATGAGCAAAATGTAGATCTATTTCGACGCCACGAGGTGCTTCTAGGGTAATACTTGCCATAACTTCAAGCAGGTCCAAATATCTCATAGACCCCTATTTTTAGAACCACCCCTAGCATTTCAAAAAATGACTGAAAATTCAAAGTCGAATAACGACCAAAATAAACGGAGAATTTTTTTGAATTTCTGACATGGTATGTTCAAAGTAGTGCTGATCAATTATTTTTTGCGTATCAACTTCTAAAATATGACGTTCACCCTCCAATAAATCATAAACTTTTGTTCTGCCCTATGAGAAATAAATTGTTTCTTGATAAGTTAAAATAAGTTTCTACTTATACTGTGACATTTTAGGTGTCAGAAAGAGTGGTCTATATTGATCTCTTATGTCTACCCCTCACCTCTATCCTCTATTCTATACCCCCTATACCCTAGTAGTTTTTCCAGAAATGATTACTTTAATTCATTCAACTGGAAAATGTGCAACGAGTGCTTCTACTTCCACTTTCTATGTTGGTCGTTATTCGACTTTGAATTTTCAGTCATTTTTTGAAATGCTAGGGGTGGTTCTAAAAATAGGGGTCTATATGAAATATTTGGACCAGCTCAAAGTTATGGCAAGTATAACCCTAGAAGCACCTCGTGGCGTCGAAATAGATCCACCTTTTGCTCAATGAAGCCTATAATTGAGATAAATTAGTTCTGTGACTACCGGCATTCCACCTCCTCCAGAGGGTGAACCGTTGAGTTTAGAGGATTTGCGCAATGATGAAGTTTGATCACCTCAACAAGGGCTACAACATTTAAAGTTTGAGCCAAATCCCCCGAGGGGCCAAGTGCCATAAGGAATATGCTGGGTCCTTTATTGCACTATTTTGATCTTGCATGCCTACTTTAAGCACATGAACTGAAGATGTGAGTCTACCAAAAAAAAATAAAAATTCATGAAAGTCTTAGTATTCAATTTCATTGATCTAACATTTTCAAACTTACCTGAATTGCATTGAAATTAGGTGTAACACCAGCCTTTAGTACTTGAAGATAAAAACTAGTGTACTATCTCGGTTTTCAAGCACAGAATATGCGTCAAGATATTCATGCAATTAACATAACTGTTTCAATGTAGCGCGTGATTAGGTAACCAGCTAACACACTATTTGGGTTTACCTTTCTTAATTGTTACATAAATCCGGACAAGTGCGTCAAGCAGAACCTTGTAACGTGATGACTTGAAGAACTTGAAATATACACGAAGAGTGATTTACGAGATTAAAAAGATCATGACATACAAAGCTTGGAAATTGCAATGGCTTTTGCGCTCGATGGCGTCTGTTTTTAATGCTAGTCCGATCTTTTATAAAAGCTCACTCCAGTTAGTAGTTGTTTCTGTGGTATACACGTAAGTGTATAGGTGGCATATAGTGTTATGGCGGAATTATGTAAATTAGACAAGTGCAAGAGCCTTGTATCGGCTAGTATGGAGGACCGTGAGTCAACTGGTGTTTACATAGACTGAATTGGATTAATAAATTATTGAATTGTTTTTATCCAATAAACGGTACAGTTATGTGGGATATTATGGAATATGATATGTATTTATTCATGATTGCGCTACAATTTTATAGCCTCATTGCTTTTAGAAACTCAACTGACCTGGAGGTGGCGTTAGCAGTCTAGGGTGTGATACTTGCAAGTAACGTTATATCTGTTGCCAGTCTAATCGCGTTAGCTCTAGAAAAGTCCATCAGCAACTTCGCGATGAATCCAGCGATCTCTCGATACGGCTCCTCCGCCAATTTTACAGGTTTGTGGCTTATCCATGAGTCGAAGTCTCCAACGAATAATGCAACTCGCAACAATTCTGGCATGGAAACGACGGTAGGATGATAATCTATGTGCAAATTATCATGCGAAACGATTGAAAATACCTACCCAACTGTACATGGAGAACTTCACCACAAACTACAAATGCAAATAAAATAAGCCGAGAAGGGTGGTAGTAGTAGTATGGTGTATCCCCCCTCCCCCGTCACTCAAATATATTGGACAGAATTTAACATTTTTCATCATTTGACAAATGGCAGATAAAGAAATTCTTTCAACTGCTCTGAGCACAGTTTTTCAAGAGCTTCCAAGTGACATATTGCAAGTCAAGTTCCGTGGGATATAGTTTCTGTCCTTGTTTTGACTTTTGTTTGAGAGATGACAGCCAAAAACTAATGGGTTCATTCGGCAGCAAAATCATGTCAAGTCCTTATTCCTATATAAACCTCATTTCAAGTCGATAGAGTCAACGTTTCGGCAGTTATCGTGGAAGATTACGGACACACAGACAGACATCATACTGAAAATGGTTTCAATCGTTTTGGGGAACCTATATAGGGTAACTCGGGGAGTGATGGTGAATGTGGGTGAGACGATGAATTGATTTTTTTCTATATGCAATCCACAAGAGCATGGTCGTGTGCATGACTGCATCCTACAAAAGCAGCCTGTCAAAGGTAATAGTGCAAAGTTGTGGAGAATCCTCCGAAAATCTAGTAAATCACGGAAGACGGCTGTGCGGAGTGCCGTGGTCGACCCTGAAGCAACGAGTCAGAAAACACTGCCTAGAAAAAAAACCTTATGGTCCAGGATCTGTATTAGGAATCAAGAATGGAAGGAAGGTATTGGGAAACTTGTGCTGCATATCAAAAAGCTGCAGAAACACGGTTTCACGTGAACAGGGACAGCATTCACCGACTCGCCCACAGGGTGTGGGTAAGATGGTGAATCAAACTTGTTTTTAAGATTTGCAATATTTAGTTTATTATCACAAATATTATACTTCCTTATTCTATATCTGTTAGTTATATGCACATGTAAAACTGTGTCAAGTTTATTCTGTTCACATTAATTTCTTTGCAAAACTAGAGGCCTTCAATGTTTTGTTCACCATCACTCCCCGAGTTACCCTAAATTGATATTTCTATCGAAACTTCAGAAACAAATTCTGCACGATTACAGAACTTCCCTTTCATGCTTAGTTGGTGAAGGCTTGACCGCGAGAAATAGACCAAAATAATCGATTTGTATAATTGAATAATATTCCCGCATTTTACATTCTCGATCCCCACCCCCAACATAGAAGGGGAAGAATTGTGTAATCGTTTAGAAAAAGTTTTGAGATTTCGTTAGATATATCCATTTTGAGGTCCCCCAAGACGTTAAGACCATTTCCAGAATAATGTCTGTCTGTGATCTTCCACGATAACTGCCAAATCGTTGACCCGATCGACTTGAAATTTCAGCTTTCAATTTCTTGAATATCAGCCCATAGTATTTAGCTGTTATCTGTAGTCGAACCACAACAACCACAAATTAATGTGGACACTACCAACAACTGTCAGATATTATATCCCACGAAACAAGACTTGCAGTATTCACTTAAAAGCCCTTGAAAAACTGTATTCAGAACTGTTGTTGAAAATCTTGCCCTATCTGTCATCTGTCGAGTAATAAGAAATGTCAAATTTCTGAACTTCACCATTTAATCATTCAAAATCTATCTTATGGATTGGGACTAAATTTGGCATGAAGCAACACAACAAAATGAGAGTCAAAATCAGTCTGCACTTGCAGTTTCCTACCATTTTTCAGTCGGGCGTTATGAGTTTCCAAAATTTCTCCTAGCCGTTGCCATCCGAAAAGGCCTCTCGTCTGTGTTTTGGCCAAGACGACTCGCTGTTGATGCAGGACTCCATATTAAAAAATCCATTCCAGTTCTGGAATCGACTTTTCTCGAAAATTACACGGTAAAAGATAAAAGGAATTTTACTGATAGCTTTTACTATATATTTGGAAAACTTCCAATTCCATCAAGAGCAATTCCGTCCGCTGTAGGAAAAAACCATAGATAGTTCCAGTGAAAATTCCATTTACCTGGTGTAAGGGAATGTTCCCAACGATTATTGGAAAAATCTGTGAATTTTACCATTTACAAGTAATTTTCAGTCATTGCTTAGTAAAATCACCTTTTACAAGGAAAAAAAGCAAGGGAATGTTGTGATTTCACCGTCTTGAGCAGGGAAGTTTGCTTTAGTGTAACTACACGCATGCGCGTGTAGCGCGCGTCTTATTTTGCTATATTGCAAGTGATAGTAATCTCAAAGTTTCATCCCGCGTGTGTTTACTATTTTTATATTTTCCAAATTATTCTGAATAATGTTCTTTACAGAATGAATTTTTGTTCAAGTGCCTATCAAAGAAGTGCAACAATAGTGTATTCATAAGTGCTCATGCTCAAGTTACTGAAGTGTATTAATAAAGTAGTTGGTAAGTATTTATTGTGATAATTATCCAGGTAGTGATAATAAAATATGTTACCTATTTGTATTAAAGTCTAGTTTTTTCAATAACAAAAATTGACTGAACAGTGATCCAAAGGTATACCGCCCATTTTTATATCGTATTTCAAGTGTCACTATGGGGATCTCGCTTTCCTCAGGAGATACAAAAGTCGGTTGAGTTGTGGCAAAGGCGTGTAATTAGCATTTTCAAACTAAATAATAATCTGAAAAATAATTCAAAATATCTCCGTATCGTGAAAAAACAAGAATTACTGATTTTTGTTTTCAGTTTTCACTTCTCATCGAATTCTTCGAAAAATGGAGAAGGTAATCGCGGAAATTCAAGGTAGCGCTCATTACGGAAATTGAGTTGACATTAAATTTCTTCTTATTAATTCACTTTAACTTTGCCCCAATTCAACTATACTATCTTCATAATATTTCTCGAGGTAATCAAGATCATACATAGTGGCACTTGAAAACCCAACACTCTGTATAGTATAATAGTAGAATTACTTGGTAAAAATATCAGTTAATGGCAATTCCAAAGAAAATTCCAAGGGAATTTAGACCAGAGAAATTCCTCTGTAATATTACACAATTGGGGACAATCCCTTTCTGGTTATAGTAAAGTTCCCATGTAAAATTTCTTATCGAATGGTAAATTCAGCGCAGTGGTGGTAAAATTACTAGGGGAATTTACTTTTTTCCAAGAAATATTTATATGGAAAATTACCACTATTCCAGGAAATTTTTCGTGTACAAAGGTACCTAATATTAACGGAGATAGTAAAAATACCCGCTTAATTGACTGTAAATGAATTGCCACCAATTCGGCGGGGAATTATTTTTCACCGTATAAAACTGATATTGGAAGAAGATGGGATTGAGCGTCGTGTTTCCATTTTCAAAATTGACACGTTCCGGTTCTTTGACAGTACTTTTTTCCAAAATAAAATTTGCACATTCTGTGAATTTTGAAAAAACTGTAGTGCAAACTTCGACATGCGGTGAGCCATGAGTGAGCCCCACGAAATTTTCATTTCAGGTGCAGAAATGTTGGAAATGGAAGTTGGAGAAAAGAATCAATTGGTTTTTGGTGCGAAAACTTCAAAAATCGGACCCACGGGCTTAAAGTGAGACAATTACGCCATCTTCTGTCTAAAAAATCGAGAATCAATGTCGCTCATATATCATAAATAGACAAGGCGAGAAGTTTATAGCACAGAAAAATGAAATTACGGCCAGTATAAAGGCTAAACTACAGCGGGCGACATCGACAGGATGAAGTAGTGGTCTGGTCTGAGACTCATTAAACAACGACAGGGACCTATATAACAAAAAACATTCCACAACTATAAAAAATTGGGAAGCGGCTGACCCAGATGGCATCACGGGGCAGTTTTTTAAAGTAGACATCGAGAAAATGACGGAAGTTTTCTGGAAAATTCTCAACAACATTATGGGGAACAACTCTAGAAGAATGGACAAGAAAATTACTATTACTACCTACGTTTTCTATGGAACGAAGACGATAAAGTTAGTCAGTGATCGTGGATTTGTGGGGCACGATTGCAGCAAGACATTTTTGTATTTATAACGCAATGTATATTCATTTTGGGCTGCATAATCGAACCATGATGACTAACCAAGGCTACTTCGCGAATTTTCCGGAATCTACATTGCTTTAGCACCTAGCGGACTTTGGACCGAGATTCTCGGTCAGACAGCGAGTGTGCTAGATTCGTCACTAATCAGTTCCTTGTTCTCGATACTTTCCATTTCGTCGCGAAACGATGCTGCTTCACATAAGATTAATTTGTTCTTCTTCTTGAGATGCACAACACCAAACAAAGTAGATATCGGCGTTAGGCATATAAATATAGGTAGGTATTAAGTGCCCAATTTGATCCCGCTGACTTTATCGCTTTGTGGTGTTTGTTCGGTTGAGGCTGGGTATAGGTAGATTTGTCCGAGAGGTAGGTAGGTAGTAGGTAGTTAAACCAGAGGATCGCACCTCGTTCGAAAGAGTCGGCATTTTCACGGAATAGGCTCCCAAGTTCGTGGGAACGGAGCGGTCTCTTCGCGGAATGACGCATATACGGGCAATGACAGAAAGAGAGAAAACCTTGGCATTGGGTCGGGCCCACATCACTCATGTGTGTGTGTGTGTGTGTGTGTGTGTGCAGTCCTCTGTTTGTGTTGGTATAATGTCAGGCATCAGAAGCGGACTGCCGATAATCGCGGCCCTGATAATGACATTAATGGAACACGGTTATTCTTTTAGTTAATGACACGCCAATTATATCTTAAATTATAATAATGCCGCAAGAACGGATCGCGGCCTGGATCTCCACTGGACTTTTTGGCTTACGTACTGTTGTTGGGTGGTTGCTCGGCCTGATGGGTGGGTATCTGCCATTACCGATCGAAAACAAAACTTGAAGCCTCACATCGAAAGGATCTTGTGTGGAGCTTTTTATCCGCAGTCATTAAACATCCATTATTGTGATGAAGATATGGGTGTTGATGGTTGCCATTTCTGGCCCGCCACCCGTGTACTACCTTTTGCCATTCTTATTCTTATGCCTACCTGGTCTTTTGAGATGATATGACTATGAGTGAGGTGACGGCATGAACCCAATCAATGTGTTTGGATCTGAAAATCGGCAAAAGATCAATTAGGCATGTCCGAACTCCGTTCACACTCGCTGTGTTTAATGAACAGGACCGGATCTCATCTATTAACGCACTAGATTTTGTACAGTAATGATTTCGAGAGCAAGTTAATATGCTTTGAATATTTTATGATGATTTCTGAGGTAGAGAAAACTTCATGAATGAATCAGGGACCGATATGAAATCTCATGCAAATTAATCTTGACTTCTTGAGAGCTCGCCGTTTCTTGTGAGCTTTGGTTTTCGTATCTTGTATTTAGCGGGTTTTCTCGGTCGGTCTGATGATCTCAGATGCCTTTTCCCATTGTGTTGAGCTATATGAATGGCTGCTTGCTATATTTTTTTTTTGTAATGGACAATCAAAATTGGCCAACAGGAGAAATAAATAGTAATGATCAAAAACCAAAAAATCGTTTGGTCCAATCACCCTGCAGTTGAAGGAGGTGATCGAAAAATTGAAAAATCATTTCGAGATATGGGTGTACCAACCTTCCTGGATCAGCAGGAAAAAACAGAAAAACATTTTACGGAATTGCGAGTCATCTAAACTTTCCAGTTTCTGAGGGGGCCTTACGCCATGCATTGTACTATGTGTTTTTTTTTTGCTTTTTGAATTGGAGTTAGCTGTGCAAGAGGAATCGTATGTCTGCTCATCCGCTTCTCCACAACCTCGACATGTGAGGTCATTTTTGACCCCTATCTTGTATATATGGTAGTTTAGCCTGCACTGTCAGCAATGGCCAAAGTTCCCATGCAGAAGCTTTCTAAGTTTTACCCTCGGTTTTACCCTAGACAATTGAGGTAGGTGTTCTTTGCAAAAACTCCACTTGTCACCTTTTGTAGATATTAAGGCCATGCTAGACCCAATTCACTGAATAATCTCTGCGAAAGGAATGTAGAGAAATTGTAGGTATATTTGAAATTCAGTCGCCTCTTCAGAAACACATTTAGTCGTTCAGCTATCCAGATATTCCTGAAGGAATACGTGAAGCAGCATGCATGTTTCTTAAATTGACAAGTGAGATTTTTGCAAAGAACGCCTGAATTGCAAACAGTGATTGGCTACATTTCTAGAGGGTTGAGCCATCGCGGCTTTTCCTTGCCTGCAGTCTTCCGTATTCATCCACCTGTCTGTATGATATCTAAAGGTATCTTCTTTCATCAGCTTGTTGGCAGCCGTCATAGCGCTCAGGTTTAGGTCAGCAGCCCATCAGCCTCTTCATTTCCTAGTCTACTCGCTGAAGGGGGGTCCTGTGTTCATTTTTATGTCCAGAAAATCACCCAAGTGGATCATGTCCGCGAGATGGTCCTCATCAATAATGACCAGGGTGCCAGGCCCGCAGAGTGGGCGTAACTTCGGAAAATGCGATTTTCCGGCATTTCCCAAAATGGCGGACGCGCGTTTGACATGGTATCTTTTTATGGACCAGTATCTCGGTAACGGCCCACCCAATCAACTTTAAACCTATTACAAGAAATATTCTGCAGAAAGAAACAAACCACTTTGTTCCTATAATTTTTTTTGTCAAATGAACCATAACGGCGTTATAAATTATTTTCGGCAGCCGATGTCTAGATTTACGCATTGAATAGACAGAAAGAGGCCCGTATCGTAGGAATGGTGCATTTTTTGGCAATTGTTGTGCAGTAAAGAATTGTTTGGTATGGTATAAGGAGCAAAAATGATCCTCTGATAAATTGTCTCCAGAGTTACCATTTTCAAGATAACGACGGATTTCCATCCCTATTATTACCCCCATCGTTGAAAGGGTACCTACCTAACTTAATTTTCCAACGTCAAGTATATAATAACTGTTTTAAGGCAAAGAACTATTCAATACATTCTTTAGGTACCAAAGTGGATAACAATAATACTAATAATACATTAATATGATATCAAGAAAACAATAAAGAATATTGATGATAAATATAAGGAAAGGATGGAAAGTACCTACTATTGTTAAAACAACACTGGATGCTTATTGTAGTTATTGACCTGATGATCTCTTACTGTGGGTTCACCTGTTCCTTTGAGATTGTGTTTATAAAAGGCTAAAAACCGTGCAAGGAACTTTTTCATATCATATGACATGACCAATAATTGTTATAAAAATTACACAAATAAATCCAAGCTTGAGGAGAGACTTTCTATCGCAAAACGAAAGAAAATCCGCCGGCTGTAGCCTAAAGCTGGGTTCCCAGATGCGAAATTCGGACAGAAAATGCGAAATTTTATGTCAAAGTCCTCATATTGGCCAATCAGAGCCCTCGAATTCAAAATTTAACACACAAAATTGCATTTTCTGTCCAAATATTTGCATCTGGGAACCCAGCTCAACTCACCAGTGCACAATGCTATCAAATGTAGCTGCTCAAAATCTACAAAGTCAAAAAAATGATCCCCTTTTAAACATATGCGTTATCTGTGGGCAGGTGAAATATGCTGGTGAAGGAGAGAAATTCAGAATATGTGAGAATAGAAGAGCCTCCAAACTTTTGGAGGCAACAAATTACTTTGGAGACGAAATATACACAAGAGTTGCTGATCTGACAGATGTGAGTAGTGTATTTGCGGCTGACCTCTATTATCATTCTTCCTGCATGAGAAATTATCTTCTTTATTATGATCGACAATTCGAAGATGAAATAATTGTTTCTACTCTAGAACTCAAGTACCAAAAATATTTTGGAGATGACATTAGATTTTCTCATCCAAACAAAGCAAATAAATCTGAAATGATCTTCGCGGCATCTGTGTCTACTGCAGACGTTGCTGACACACTCAGATCAACAGATAGAATAAAAGATTGTGCACAGTTTTTGAGAGAATCGTTAATGGAACTCGATTTTGATTTTGGCGACAGATTTTGTGATGAGCAGAGCTTGAAGTCATCTTGGGAAAATGTGCAAATACCAGAGCCTATTCTTACTTTCATCTCGGAGCTACTTGATGTCCATTTAGACCATTTGAATATACCACCTACTTTGAATCATTTGAGTCATGGCTTGAAAGGAAAAGAAGCGTCTTCTAAAAGTCTGAAGATATATAGCTTAATTTAGATGATGTTCTACATAGTTGATAATGGGAAGACAAAAACTCCACTCCATATCATGAATGGAGTTGCTGTGCACGGTGCATGTAAAAGCAGCACTCTAATCAAGAGTCTAAGTCACGTTGGATTCAGTATAAGTTATGATGAAGTTTTTCGCTATCGTTCAAATTTGGCATCTTACATCATCACTTCAACTTATTTCTGAAATTAGAAAATTCAGTTATCCCTTCAACAAACGACATGAGGTTGGAAATCCGTCGTTATCTTGAAATTGGCGAACCTGGGGACAATTTATAACATTATCATTTTTGTTCTCGACACCATACCGAACAATTCTTTTCATCACAACAATTGCCGAAAAATGCACTATTTCTACGATACGGGCCTTTTTCTGTCTATTCAATGCGTGAATTTAGACATCGGCTGCGGAAAATAATTTTTAACGCCGTTATGGTTCATTTGACAAAAAAATTTATATGAACAAAGTGGTTTGTTTCTTTCTGTAAAATATTTCTTGTAATAGGTTCGAAGTTGATTGGGTGCGCCGTTACCGAGATACTGGTCCATAAAGAGATACCATGTCAAACGCGCGTCCGCCATTTTGGGAAATGCCGGAAAATCGCATTTTCCGAGGTTACGCCCACTCTGCGGGCCTGGCACCCTGGTCATTATTGATAAGGACCATCTCGCGGACATGATTCACTTGGGTGATTTTCTGGACATAAAAATGGACACAGGACCCCCCTTCAGCGAGTGCATTATCCCTAATCCTCACTGTGTATCTCCTTATTCAATCCATATATGAGTTCGATGATATTTGTTTGTGCTATTTGTTCCAGAGCCTTGTGATACTCCCCCAACCATCCCGGAAGTTACCCTGCAATCTACCAGAGCCAAGCCAAGAGTACCGCTCTGCTATCTGTCAGAATTTGCACTTGCAGAATTTTTTTTGTCCAATTTAGTTTCTGATCGTTCTTCCAGTAACTACAGTAGTCAACATTCGAAGTGGAGCATCCAAAAATTTGCACTGATTTCAAATCGCTGTAGCTCTTGAGAAAATGGACTGATTTGAATATAAATATTTTTTTCTGCATAGCTGACTACTTTGACAGTTACATGCTGCAATTATTTCTTTGTGCTGATGTGGCATGTCTAATATGCCGGGTGTCAATATGCAGTCCTGCAAAAGTGAACAAGTTTGTATCCGTCCCGTTCATCGGAATTTTTCCCAATTTTTTCTCAAATGTTCCAAGAGATAGTGGACCCCATATCCCGAAACAGTTTGTCAGGTTTCCCACTAACTTCTTTATCCAGAGAATGATCTCAAAAAGCGATATTATAGACATTCGCTCATAACTTTTTCAACTGCCATCCGATTTTAAAAATCTTGGGGTCATATTGAAGCTAAAACTGCATGCGATATCTTTGCGGTGTCAAAGTTTACCAGTGGCAGACTTTCAATATGAGGGGGCGCATTGAAAGTTAATCAACTACGAAAAGATCTTCGAAAATCTGTTTGCGTAATAAACAAACCACACTGAAAAGTGTCTTGGGAAGATATAATAATTTCGATCATTCGATCAATTGGCCACAAAATATGAGTGGTAAATCCAAAATTCGAGTGCGTCTTTATTTTGTCGCCGCCGGTCGTTCTTTTTCACCTGTGGGTGGCTGTAGTAACCGATGTTCCAAGTTACCAAAATCAGAACTGCTAATTGAAGTTTCATCGCCAAGGAGACTTCGGTAATGGATTTGTCAGTTTGTCACCACAAAGTAGGCACTCTAGTCCTATAGGCGATGAATTTTGAGATCGCAGGTCCCATCAATAGGCCGAGAAAGGTGCGCAGGCGTACGCCACGCCTTATATTCCATAACCTATACGGAGACAATCTAAGAGGGAGATGACAAGCGGTTTGCCCTCCCCTGTTGATGCAACAGAGCATTACCATTGCTTGAAAAAAGAGATAGCCGCAATAACAAACACTAGCAAATCAACGCTACATTTTCAACATTTTGTTGGCCCTCCTTGAGCCCGTCTCAGTGCTAAAACTCTCCTAGGCACATCTACTGGTAATTGAATAAGTGAAACAAGAATTATTAGGGATCGCGTCCCACTCTTCTTGAAGTACCAATTCTAGCTGCTGAAAGGTTTCTGGCTGAAACTCTCTTACACCTTATCTTCGAAACAGCTTGGCCCACATGTGCTCAATGGGGCTCATTTCGGGGTAGCGTGCCAACCAATCCATCCATTCTCTTTGAATTATGTGTTTGGTGGAACCCATCAGTTACTCTGGATCTATGAGGGCACGCATTGTCACCTACAAAGACGAACTGCTGTTCGACCTCTTGAGCCAAATGTGAAATTACTGGCCTGAGACACAGCTCGTCATATCCTTGGCCATCTTTTGTTATGCCGCGAGGCATATTAATCATGAAGTTTTCCTTTTGTGCATAATATCGCCCCAAACAGTGAGCCCACCTCCTCCAAAAGCTACCCGTGGCTTTCGATTCCGCTCCAAATACCTTTCGTTTACCTCCTCCAGCAAAGTACTCGGCCATCTGGCGGAGGCAAATTTAACTTGGAATCGTCCCCAAAACAACAACAATTTTGCTATTGATCCAACTGCCATCGATCGCACATAGGATTTCGGTGGGCAGTCATTCTGAATTCTGATGAAGCTGCTCTACCGCGACGTATCCGTCTCGAGGAACTGGACGGACACAAACTTGTCCACTTTCGCAGGACCATACTTTGACACCCTGTATATTAGACATGCCACGTCAGAACAAAGAATAAAATGCAGCTTGGGTGCTCACTTCGAATGTTGACTGAAAGTTGAAGGTTTGCTTCGTGAATCACGCCCATCAATTCCGCCTGGAACACTGTTGTATAGTTTCCCAGAGGTAGACTTTTTTGGATTTCTATAGCTGTTCAGAAAACATCCCCGCACCAGATTCCCGGTTGGTTTTGGAGCCGAGCTCCTTCCTATCTCCATTGTCGAGCTTTTGAACGCCTCCCTTGGCAGTTGATGTTGACAGCTCACCCTTCCCTTTCACATTCCATTGTCTCATAGAGCGTAGTCTTAGAGCAGTGTCTAGCGCTACCTCCCTCACAAACAAATCGAGTACATGCAGACATGCTGCGAGTAATGGAGGAAAGACTGAATTATTTTCCAGAAAATTTTTTTGAAATCATAACAGTTTTCGTTTTCGAGTTGTCCTCCCTGGAAAAACTGCAAATTTCTGACTTTTACTCCCGCGTGAACAGGTTTTCACCATATTTTTCAACCTTACAGCGTTTTCGAGTGGCTAGAGCCGAGCCGGTTCGGCTCTGAAATCAGAGGATTTGATTGGTTCTCGAAAATCCCTGGCCAATCAGTGATAGCGATTTTAGAGCTGAACTGGCTCGGTTCTGGTGACTCGAAAACGCTATTAGATAATTAATTGGTTCTTGATGACAATTTTACAATTATTTTTTCCTCAATTACCCGAGTTTTCCAGTAAAAAATGCAAATCTGACACGGCATATCGAGACCTCAAATGATAGATAGAGCTCAAGGCCGTATTCGCAGGGTACTGATATTCCTCACTCAAAAATCAATACAAAAAGATTTGGTGGAAAAAGGTTCTGATGGGATTATCCATTGAAAAATGTCTGTTCGCCTTGCTTCCATTTGGATTACCTCTCATGTTTTTTAAAGCCGAATAGCCCTAAATCACTGGGAAAGTTTCTAAAAGATTACTGGAACATCTTTTGAAAACGAAAAAATGATCGAATGCTTTTTTAATTTTGAGAGACGTGAAAAATTGAGTTCATGGCTGTTTTTTGTAAAAAGTTGTCACAAAAAAAGCAAAAAATATTTTTTTATTCACAACCACTATAGTAATAGACTCATTACTGACTTTTGAGAAGTTGGAAGAAGACGCTTTGTTGATGATTTTTTTTCCGCCTCCGAAATCATTTTCCGCCCCGGTTAGAGGGCGGAAAGTGCATGGCCTCCTTGATTGATTGACAATTATTGACAGATGGATGACAGGTGTGAGGGGGAGGGGCTCGAATCAAAGAGTCAAACGCAGTTTTGTGATGTTGAGGGTGCCAGTTATTATTATGGTATGGTGTTTATGATATAAACTACGCAACAGTCAAAGCGTCGTTCCCGAAAATTTTCCCCTTCTTGAATTTAATGTAACTTTGGACTGCTACAGTAAATTTGTATTCTGTTTAAAGCGTTCGTTGATTTACACCTTTGGCTATCAATCCGTGGTTTTGCAAGACACTAGGTCCTCCATATAAGGTTTCTACAGGGTGTTCAATAAGACAGTGCAAAATTTCTGAACCGTCAAGAAGCTCCCGTTCGAAAAAAAATTTTCTTTTCTTGAATTTTAACCACAAAGATGCCGAGGTAGGCTCTGAAACGCCGTCGACAGCCTGTTTGGCGATTTGGGCCACTTTTTATGACACTTTTAGTTCTGACTGTTTGTCTCGAGTCATTTCTGTTCCTCAGGTCTTTTTACCCAAAGTTTCAGCTTCAATATGAGCTGCAAATTTTTAAAATCGGTTGACGAGGAAAGAAGTTATCATTGCAAAACCAGAAAGATGATTCTTTGTGTTCACGCTGTAAATAGAGAAGATAAGCGGGAAATTCAAACACCATCCCCTACTTCAAGGCCTACCTCGGTATCTTTGTGGTTAAAATTCAAGGAAAAGAAATTATTTTATAAACGGGAGCTTCTTGACAGTTTAGAAAATTTGCACTGGTTTACTTACCACCCTGTAAAAACTTCATATGGAATATCTGATGTTATGAAAAACAACATACTGATAGCTGAAGAAATGTGCTGGAAAATATTTCATACAGAATTCAATTTGTTAGTTGCAATCCAAAGTTACAGCAAATTCAAAAAGGGCAAAATTTTCGAGAACGACGCTTCGAGTGTTGCGTAGTTTAATTGATGACTCTAATAGCCTAATTCACTTTTCAAACTCCAAATCTTCATTCTAACCAGCTGAAGTGGTATACAAGGGACATAAACAAGTATACCGGACCGGCCGCTGTGTTTAAATTTGGCTGAAACTGGTCCTGGGCTCCAGGGCCTCAGGAAACCGAGAATGAACATGAAAAAAATAATAATAAATAAATGAATGAAAAATGAGTGCAATGAAGCCAAACAAACTCCTATTTATTTGCTATTTGAAGTGTTAAAAATGGTTGTGAATAAAATAGTATACATAGGTTCTCTCGGCGGTAATTCCTTCATTCCTGCTCAGTGCCGGATTAGTAGGCAGTGGCGCCCTAGGCTGATTCATTTCGGCGCCTCCTCCCCCCTGCACTTTTGAAACTACAACAATTATTGAAAAAAATCCGCCTTGATTTTTTCTTCTAGTGACCACTAGTCACCGAACAGACCCTTTCAGCCTGTGGGCAGGTGATTTTCATTTCTATATATTGGTAGAGGTCTGTCTCCTTGAAAAAAGTCATTTTATCCAATTCTATTGAATATTGCACGCATTGTCACGCGCATACATGCCTGCATTTTTCAATAAGACTGGATAAAGCATAGTACCTACTCTACTCGCGGGTAACTCATTCAGATGCTTTACGACACTCGTCAAGGCTCGTGTCGACAAACTGCATCCTCATGGTCATGAATAAGAAGCAATCATTACCAGCTTGTTGAATAATATACTATTATTCATAATTTATTAGTTGCCAGCATTTCAATTACTTTTTTCCATAGCATTTCTTCACTTGGGAGTGGATGCCGAGAAGTACCTTTCAAACTTTTTTAGCTGGCCTGAAACTATTGCAACAATATGGAACATGAAACTACAACATTTTTCGTGAATCCATGCTTTTTTCCAATTTCGCCTTGGTCGGCGCCCCCTTTTATCGGGGCGCCCTCTCCTAGGCTGCAGCCTACTTGGCCTATTGGTTAATCCGTCACTGTTCCTGCTTCGCAGCTTTAGCAGGAGCTTTAGCTCGCAGCTATCTTGTTCTCAGCAGTAATGAAGCACTTCTCGCCTTGGTATGTAATATACTATAGCCCAGGCATTTTAGATCAAAATTGACATAAACCTAGAAAAAAATAACGTAAGTCTGAAAATTGGGAGAACGCTTCCACTTTAACCCCTTAACCACATACTGAAAGTCCTAAAAAATCCTATGTCCGCTTCATCGGTTTTTGGCGGCAAAAAGGTGTAAGTGACAATAATTTAGAAACTATCTATTAGAACACGCGATGAAGCTTCGATGCAGTTGAAAATTGCTGAAAATGGTCTCCTCGGCCAGTTGAACAACATATTGAAATTTCTGAAGAATCCTATATCGGCTTCATCGTTTTTTAGCGACAAAAAGGTCTAGGTGACATTGCTTTGCAAACTAATAATTAAATCATGCGTTGAAGTTTCAATACAGCTGAAAATTGCTGAAAATGGTCTCCCCGGCCAGTTGAACACATGTTGAAAGTCCTAAGAAATCCTATGTCCGCTTCATACTTTTTTTTCAGCGGCAAAAAGGTATAAGTGACGTTGTTTTAAAAACTATTCAATTAACCACGCGGTCAAGTTTTAATACAGCTGAAAATTGCCGAAAATGGTCTTCTCAGTCAGCTTAGCAACATATTGAAAGTCCTAAAAAATGCTATGTCCAGTTCAACGGTTTTTGGCAGCAAAAAAGTTCAAGTGACATTATTTTGGAAACTATTTATTGAAACATGATTTGAAGTTTCAGCATAGCTGAAAGCTGCTGGAAAATAGTATATTTTGTAAGTTGAATAGCATACTAAAAGTCCTGAGAAATCCCATGCCCGCTTCATGTTTTTTGGCGGCAAAAATGTATAAGTGACATTATATTGTTAACTATTTTTTTGAAATACGGGTCAAAGTTTCAGTACAGCTGAAAATTGCTAAAAATGGTCTCCTTTGTTAGTTGACTGTACTAGTCCGAGTAGACTATTTTCAGCAATTTTCAACTGTATTGCAGCTTCAACACATGTTTTGAATAGTTTCAAGAAATGATCTTATACCTTTTTGCCGCCAAAAGACGATGAAGCGGACATAAGATTTCTTGGGACTTTCAGTATGTTGTTCGCATGATCGAGGAAACCAGTTCCAGCAATTTTCAGATGAATTGGAACTTTAACGCCTATTTCAATAAATAATAGTTTCCAAAACAATGTCACTTATACCTTTTTTCCGCCAAAAAACAATAAAGCGAACAAGGATTTTTCTAGTATTTTTGGTGTGTTGTTCAACTGACCAAGGAGACCATTTTCAGCAATTTTCAGCTGTATCGAAACTTCAACCTGTATTTTAATAACTATTAACAAAAGATAAGTTCACTTATACTGTTCTGCCGCCAGAAATTAATGAAGCGGAGAGAATATTTTTCAGGACTTCCAATATGTTGCTCAACTGATCAAGGAGACCATTTTCAGCAATTTTCAGCTGTATCTAAACTTGACCGCCTGTTTCATTGAACAGTTTCCAAAACAATGTCACTTACACCTTTTTGCCGCCAAAAAACAATGAAGCGGACATAGGATTCCTTAGGACTTTCAGTATGCTGCTCAACTGACCGAGAAAACTTAATATTTTCACCTGTATCAAAAGTTCAACTCGTATTTTATTAAATAGTAGCAAAAAAATTTCACTTATACCTTTCTGCCGCCAAAAAAACAATGAAATGGGCATAGGATTTTTGAGGACTTCTAGTATGTTGTTCAACTGACAAAAGAGACCAGTTTCAGCAATTTTCAGCTGTACTGAAACTCCAACTCGTATTTTAAGAAATAGTTTCCAAAATAATGTCATTTGAACCTTTTTGCCGCCCAAAACCAATGAAGCGGTGAGAGAATTTTTTAGGACTTTCAATATGTTGTTCAACTGACCGAGAAGATCATTTTCTGGAGTTTTCAGCTGTATTGAAACTTCAAGGCGTATTTTAATAAATAGTTTCTAAAATAATGTCACTTACACCTTTTTGCCGCCAAAAACCGATGAAGCGGACATAGGATTTTCTAGGACTTTCAGTATGTGGTTAAGGGGTTAAATTGGAAGCGTTCCGTCAATTTTCAGACTTACGTTATTTTTTTCCAGGTCAAAACCTAAAATGCCTGGGCTACTATTACTTTATTGAAAAACGCTATGAATCAAGTTCTTTAACACACTCAGAACACCGTATAAAAAAATGAGTTTTCATCTCCATTGTTGAGGGAGAAATATTAAAGATAATATAACTCTGTTGCAAATCCAGCCTTAAGATGAAGCCTTTATTGACATTTTTTTTACAATAAGATTAAGTACTTGGGAAACGCTTCGGAGATTTCCCGGAAAAATATGAATAGGATATTTTTCAACCTTTTGTTCAATTATTGCAGGAGATGCTTCAAATTGTTTCAATCTTTCTCTCAAATTCCAACTTCCCACCCGAAGAAACGTCCCGTACAAAAATTTCCATCCGTTCCTTGCTACTCGCCAGGAAAGTTTTGGGGTGACACAATCAATTTTTTTCAGTGATGTCGTCCAATGATTGTCTTTGTTTGAAAATCCTATAATACATTGAGATAAGTAAGTTTGCTCGAAACCATGAGTGAGCAGGTGCACTCGTATAACGTATAACAAATAGGTCTAATTGCTTTTGTAGTCTTACACCATTTCCTGACCATCAGGAACAAGTTTACACAAGTGGAATCACTTTTAATTAAAGCTTATCAAATCAAATGCCATTGTCACTCCAATAAAATGACGAACCAGTTTACATAAATGCCGGCTGTTCCATAAAAGTTCGAGTGTATGGAAAATAATCAAGTAATGGCGCCAAAAAGCGATAGATTGCTCAAAATAACGTCACGTTGTGCAAGTTTTACTGCCAAAAAAAAAACTGATTAAGTCCCATGAGGTAGAAGTACTTATGCAAAACAGTGCATCGCAAGTGCTGTAGACTTTAGAGTAACATAACGGACAATGTTTTTAGATTATGGTCAAATAGGTACATAATAACGTCATGAGATAATGAAAAGCGTACGTCACAGATTATTGTAATATGACATAAACAACAGCAATATTATTGACCCCAATTAATAATCAGACTGTTGTACACTTTTCCATTCGCCAGATTTCTAACAGTAACTTTTTATTAAAGATCCTGAATTCCTGATCCTGCTTACTGTGTCCATAATGCCTCTGTTGTACTAAGGTATAAAGGCTACAGGTGTGTATAATGCCACTTGTTGTGTTTGAGATATGGAGTAATTAATAAACTTGAATTTTGTCCTGTTATGAAATAAAGAGAGATCAGTGAGTACTCAGGAAACAATCGAGTTCTCAATGAACCACCGAGGGTGTGTCAATTGAGATATCAATTGTGCGAGTCAAGAGGCATGTTTTAGATAAAGCACATCAGGACTTTTATACGAACTTGGTGGCAGGCCATGGCTTGCTTGGTACGCTTGCAGGGAAAAAAGATAAGATCTGCAGTTCAAGTACTTATGACGAAAACGTGTAGACTGTAGTCAAAAATTAGTCAAATTAACAGCAATTAGTAATAATATTTATTGTGACCACTCAATATTTTACGGCGTTATCCATATTATTATACGAAAAATTATCAAATGCGGCTTTTTTTGTTCACACTGGAGCTGCCCTGGTACCAATGGTAGCAAAAAGTTACTTACCAAAAGCCCGGAGGTGTTCAATTTAGAAACACAAACAACAATAGGTAAGTACCAGACAAATTTTTGCTGTAAACATGGAATTGCCAATCGGGTATTCCAAATAATCACCTAAAACTTACCTGACAAATACAAATAAAAACCCACAAATCTGAAAAAAACAACATGATCAAAATCAGTTTCAATAAAAATGTAATGATTAATGTGGACCGCGCAACAAAACCATTAGTCACTTGAACACAATGCGCGTAAAAATCGGAAAATCCATAGAGCACAATGGGTGTATGGCATGTCCATGAGATCTCTTCTGGTGGGCATGGGCTTCACCTGCATGCACTAATGGGCACCTACACTGCACCAGAAAGAAGCCCGAGGTACGAATATGAGTTAGTACTGTCCTAATGGTATCACTTTCCAAATAAACATGTTGTAAGGAAAACACAGAACGTTACAAAATCGACTTGTATTGTTGAGGCAGGTCGGCGACAATAAAGCGAGTCCATAAAACACGCACCGGTGATGGATTCGTTTACCTCAAATTCCAAGGTCGCGAAATTTCGTGCGTTAGCGTGATACTTTCCATTGGCGTACAATCTAGGTAGGTAGGCATTTGCATTTTAACTACCGAAAAACGAAACGAAAAATGACTGGACTGTATTTGGTGCAATTTAGGTACTACTGTCGCGGAAGTGACGTCCAAAATCGACCACAGGATAAGACGAAGCCTGCCTTCTTATTAGCTCGGTGTATATGGTAGATAACAGAAAAAGTCGCATGTAAACGTTTTTAAAAACAAAAATTTTATTCACTATACAATGAAATATCACAGATTTATAAAAATAAAAAAATATACTCAAGACTGCGCACAGTGGACGCAACATTTTCAAATCCAAAGAGTGAAGTGTAAAACCTGCATAATATCCAGTTTAGTACAGTTTTGAAAGAAATGGCCACGGATCTCAATTTTTTTTTTACACAAATTGTATACACAAAACAACAACAATGATCCGGCGGCCCCGTTGCGTTCCTGTCTGTGAACGTGCAGAGTTTTGCAGTCAAATAGTTAAAATATTAATACTTTTCAAGACAATAAAACTACTTAATCGTATATACAAATAATATAAATAGTCAATTAAAACTACGACAAATAAATAAGTAAGCTACCTATCTACAAAAATTTAAGTTGCTTGAGATTCAAGAGTTCTGTTCTAGAAGCCACTGCTGCTGCCGGTCTGCTCGGATCCATTCGTCGGGTTTTCGTGCTTTTCAGGATGATGTTTCAAGTACTGGAACACCTCGATGATGTACTCAATGACGTTCATGTAGTCGCGGTAGATCAACCAATTGCGGATGTTGCTGGAAGTGTTGTCCAGATTCTTGCGCAGTTCTTCGGGCATCGTTTCGCGGGTGACGTTCTCGGGAACGGTCAAGTTTCTGTCGATGATGGTCCCTTGGAGCTCGCACAAGACCAGATAGAGATTGGCGAGGTGCTCCTTGAACTCGTTGAGCTTGCCGCTGTTTTGATCGGTCAGATCCCAAATGACCTGCTCCAGTCCAACTGCCACCTTTTGCAGTTCCTCGTACGTTGTCAGCAAAGTTTGATTGAGCTGTAAATATAAAAAATTGTTAGGGTCATTGTTTTTTTTTGTTAAAAAATGCAAAATTACCGTCAAGCTTTCCTTGTGCTCTTCAGAAACTTTCCCTTCCAGTTCTTTGGGAATATTGGCAGTGCTCGGCAACCACTCGTAGTGGTACTCTTTGAACTTGGTTTGGAGGCTGGACGGATCCATGCTGAACGTGTCCTGTACCTGTAACAAGGAAATACAGCACATCAGCACATGGGACGTATTTAAATGGTAACATATTAAAATGATTTATGGATAAGGCAAAGTTCCTCGAACTCGTCGTTGGATGCGTGTGCTATGGCTAGTGTCCCACGCGTTTCGTCGAAGCTAGGCCAGGAGGTAGGTATCAATTGGCGCGAATTAAAAACCTCGGTTCGAGGAAGAAGCAAAAGTTCCCAAGCTCCCACTTTTTTTCTATGGAGCTCACAGATCGCTTAGTCAGAGCTGATTTATTAATTTCATTGATCGGTAGCGCTCTTATTAGATTGCCGTCAGGTATATAGAACGGTTTCTTATTAACTGCAAGATAATGGTTTATCAAGTCAGCGGCCTCTTTGGATTCCGTTGGTGGAAGAATGCAAAGTTCCCGCAACCACCTGTTTTAACACGAAGTAAGCGCTGCTGATGGGGTGTAATGCTACACCGCTAAAGGTATGCACGCAGATGTGTTGTAAACCGGAGCATTAAACGGGTGCTGGTGATAAGGAGAGAGGTCTTGCGAAGAACGAGAGTACGACCTTGCGGCTCTAGACGGCCTGACGCCGGTGTTGTCGACTGGGGAATCATTATATCGTACACCAGCATAATAAACGTGGGCGCGAGATGAGAATGCAAAGTCCCTGGCCGCCAAGACGTCCAGAGGAATTATATGTTTCGACGACGCCCGGAGAGGAAGTCCAACGCACGTAAGAGTCGCGTGGTCCTTCTGGAATTGCAGCACCACATCGCGCTTCCTCTCTCAATAAATACCACACTCATCAATCGAACAATAGTCGCTGGCTGGGGCCCTGGCCATTAACGACTGTCTTGATGGAGGAGGAAACAGCGCCGGATGTGACAAAGACACAAGGTATTCGTCGCATATATCCGATGGAGCGAGACGCCACCGGTCCTGTTGGGCTCTCGTGCAGGCAAAAGAGACGAAAAATATGATAGTGTGTAATCAGACATCAAGCGGACGGCATAATATAATACCGATCGCGCATACTAATTCCACCCGGTATATAGCGTCGTAATAATAAGCTGGGCCAGTTAATCAATGGATCTTGGAAGAGACAATGAATCCGCGCGTACCATCCAGCAGTCATAGTCCGAATACCAACGGTCCGAGAATACCAAAACGGCTTTGGTGGCGACGACTTTTCGGTTCCCCGAAATTTCCACCGCAAGAGTGGGAACGGAAACCGAGGGGCCTCAACCTTTGCTCGTAGATAACTTCTTCGATCAAGATTTTCGAATTTTTTCAGGAACGAAAAGCTTGGAAACAATATTGCATGCACATCAAGTTGAACTCTCTTTCATGCTCAAATATCTTTAAGTCTCAGCAAAAGTTACCACTTACACCACGGGTTCCACCAAAATAATCAAGAGCGGTTCAAGCTAAACCAAGATTAGGTAAACGGTTTTTTTTCTGGTCAATGCTGGTAAATTCATTATGGAAAATATATCCTTGAACTTGCATTGATCATTTGACCAGAATCTATCAAAATAAATGTCGAGTTAGCTATCAACTGGTTGAATATTTTGGTGGAACCCACTGTAAGTCAATTTCATAACTGACTTCAGTTGACGTTACTTGAAGTGTATTTTAGACTGTAACTTTCGCAATGAAAGAAAATGCTTAAAGGAACTGTCTAAATGAGGATCTTGAAACTATTTACAGAACCTGGAAACGCCTAGAGCAATGGTTATCTTGAGAATCTTCAGTATATTTTGATATTTTGAAAATCTTGAGTATCTTGTGATTCTCCAATTTCGCTCGTTGACCTCAAATCTATGTCATTGAATTCATTAGATAACTCCTTGACTTTTTTCACGACTTATAAACTGTGCCAGCAAATTCAGTCTGAAGAATTTAGCTTCCAAGATAAGGTACGTACATACTGCAAGTTATTGGAGTTGGTGGTGAAAATTAGTTCTTTTCCAAAAGGCAAACAAATGCCAAAAGGAACTAATTTCAGGCACAACATATTTTCAACATCTTCATAAAAAAATATGGACACTTACGTATGACTTCTTGTGTAGTCTCGCTTTGGAAATGGCGATCTTGGCTTGATTCACCAGCTGATCCAGCATGTCCCCGGTCGTCACGTTGGTGTGATCCACGGTGACATTTTTGGCGGCGTCTGAGCTCACGCCGCAAGGGTTCCTCCACGGCATGGTGCTGCTGTGTCTGTCAGCTTCCATGTTTTTTGTATTCACCGTAGGCGCCGACAATATCACGGGAAACGTCGTGAATAAGGCAAAATACGCGACGAAAACTAGGACGTGTCTTAATCCTGCAACATAAAAAAAAAACACGTCAGTATTTGGAGTCAGAAAAAAAAAGTGCTGGGTGTAACAATATTTGGAGACGATGAACGACACCGTGCTGTATAAACACCGTGTGCCGTTTGATGGACTTTGTGGACATACCCGGGGGAAGGGCGCCAGAGCGTGAGAAACGCAAGACTTCTTGTTCTTGTTGGTGATGACCTCTGAGGCCTTTGCCGCACCGCGGCAAAGAGTGTCTGCAGCCAAAGCTCGAAATTCTACGGGTTTTACTAGTTCGAGAGCATTATACAGAGTTCTCGAGCTCTTCATGAGAACGACAGGCCTCCCGAAAGTTGGCATCATCAAAAAATCACCGCATCCAGCACCCACGCCGCGGGTGGTGCATTGTTCCCTGAAGACCGCAGACTGGGATGGGTTATTGTTGTTTTCAAATCAAAACGACCTGTTGGGCGACAAACTGACTCTATGCGTATGCATCATGGACGATGACAATAATTCTCTTTTGGTCGTTTCACATCGACGTAAAAATTGCCGCGAAACCATAATTTCTTTGTTTGCTTTGGCTATTTTCACGGTCGGTCAAATTGGAAGCGCAGAATGGCTTCGTAACTTATCGGGCAAATATTAAATCTGTTTCATCTCGCGGTAGTAAGGGCGATCTGGTGAAACCAGATGGTTTTCCGCCCCCAAAGCGTGGCCAGAGGACAATCTCTTTGATGATGTGTACATTGTATTAGGGCGAAAATATAGAACAAATTCAATAGAAAATTCGCATTTCTTTTCTCAAAAAATTCCTCGAACAGGTCGATTTTGTTTTCCAATTACGATTATGAAATTCTGATTTCAGCAATATGCACATCATACTTTTTGGGCTGATAGTTTCGGGTAAGTATATTGAATGTCAAATTTCTTGATTTCTGAAAAATTGATTCTTTATTCATTAAAAAAAAATCAGATGCTCAAACTGCTACCCGGGTCTCTTGGCAGTACGCAAGCCTGTCCGAAAATTCTCGGATAACATTTTGTATAACTTCTACACTGATCAAGGGACATTTCTCACGAATTTGATTT
The DNA here is from genome assembly GCA_949128115.1 of Anaspis maculata. Lineage (NCBI taxonomy): Eukaryota > Metazoa > Arthropoda > Insecta > Coleoptera > Scraptiidae > Anaspis > Anaspis maculata. The sequence goes on along the minus strand of OX421962.1, from coordinate 34,306,097 downwards.
TTCAAGTCTTCCCAATTTTGTGGTCTGTTGATGTAGACTTTCGATTTGACTATTCCCGTGAGACATAATCGAGGGGACCGAGATCCGCAGATCTCGCGGGCCACTTTATCGGTCCTCGTCTGCCAATCCACCTTCCAGGGACACAGGTGTCCAGAAGAGTAAGTACAGGTCGCGCATAGTGATCTAAAGGGAAGACTAAAAGGCCTAAAGGGCGACTGGAAAAGTTTGACCTTGGAGTGAAATATTTACAGAGGTTTCATGAACATTTCTGCGACAAAAATGTTTTTTTTTTGTTAAAACGTCATCAATAAAAAACTATAGAAATTTACCACCTTTGATAATAAAACTATCAGTTCAAAAGGTGTACCATATTGCTGAAATCAGAATTCCATAATCTATTCGAATGTGCAAAAAAAGGAAGGAGATTCAATAAAAAAAATGGCTGATGACGTCTCAGCTTTTACAAAAATTGCGGAAAATATGGAAATTTTACATCAAAATGTGCCGAATTGGAAAACAAAATCGGCTTGTCCGAGTAATTTCTCGAGAAAAGAAATGCGAATTTTCTAGTGAATTTATACTTTTGCCCCTCACTGTATGCTTATAATTATTTTTTTAAATGTCACCCACAGCCAATATCTGACGCAGAACGTCTAAACAAGTTTCTTGCCAACCGTGTCTTGTAACTACGACTCAAAAAGTACCTGCTGCATAAATCTGATGCAAGAATTATTTGTGTATATTTTTTTTTGAAAGTAAACACCATTGTCGCGATTCTTGTTTTCGGGTCAAAATCTCGCAATTCTCAAGTGGATGCTCTGTTGTTGTTTTTAGGAGAGCCTGGCGTAGAGCGCGTAAGATTACAACGACAATTCTTTTATCCAAAACGTCCGCGAGTCATCGCGTCAACATCGTTAACATTCTATCGGATTGCCACAGTGTGCCGCCCATTAAAAGGCCATATACAAAAAATTCATTTACCCCATATAAAAATCGATCCGCGATGATTTAACGCCTTTTACCCAAACACGCCAGCTTGACCAACCTTGACCTCGTAATGTCAAGTTCACGTGAGCTTTCACGAGAAAACCGAGAGAACGAATTTCCGAGGAAAACTGCTGCTATGCCCCCATTAAATAAAACAGCTGATGATTGTTGGGACAGGCCAACAAGCTCGGTTCGGGAAGGGTGAAAGTTACGCAACATCGAGCTTTGCGGCGGTGACGTGAGCTTTTCGCGGAAATCCATCAGTTTTCTCGAGAAGTGGGCCCTCCGCGTGCGGATTTCGTCTCTGCGGCACGGGCGGGTCACCCAGCAATGTTTACGTTCCGTCTGGAGATGCGTTGTTGATTTAGCTAATTTCTCAACACAAACATTTCGTTGCGTTTTTATTTCTAATTTCTCGCCGCGGTAGATTATATGAAAACGTTTGCTTGCATAAGCACGAATCATTAATTGGCAGGTTGCAAAAATACCATCATCGAGCAATTTGCTACTCCCCTGCAGGCGTTCAAAAACGCTACATTCAAGGATACCCATGAGACGATACTCTAAGAAAAACACCTGAAATGGAAAACATGATAGGTGTGCGATTACGCTATCCACGCAGAGAGAAAATTAGAGGTGTGAAAACGCGCTGTCATGACATCCGTGAATCATCCCGCGGCACCAAGTTTTCTGATGCTATAATGTACCATCAGCGTTTGTTTATGAACTCGCAAAGCGCGCAAGAGACCACACAATGACATTTTTTTTGCACCACAACACAAATGATGCAACTCGTAAAAAATGCACTGCATTTTTGCAACAAAGCCGGCGCACCAGGTGCCTACCTGATCTATTTATCGTTATGTGTATGATATAAAATAAACGGTAACCGAGATTCGTTAGTCGCTGCAGCGCTAATAGCCAATAATTGCCAGCTATTTCGCGTTAATGCACCATTCCCAACTATTTACCGCATTTTTGCAAAATTGGCAAAAACTCTAAGCCATATAGCGGCAAAGACCGCACACAGGTGTGTGCACGGTGTATATGGAAGCATCATGCCCGACAATAACGACGAATTGCGGCAATAAGTCGTGGATGTGGAGAGATAGAGGTAGTTTTGAAAAATCACAGCCATAACTCTCAAGGTAGAGTTTCTAGATCTTCGAAAATTGCAGCAGAGTACGCAGCAGCATCAGCCGCAGTCGTACGGCATCAGAAAAACTGGCTTGACGGTTCACCTTGATGCGAGCACAAAGTGACGGAAAAATGCCATTGAATGAGTAAGTTGACTTTTTTAGGTTTTTCGTCGACGTAGGATTTTCTTGCGATTACCGATTTGTGAGAGCATTATTTGGTTTTAATAGATCGATTGTTGTCGCAAGGAAAACACGTATTTCGGCATATTAGCCCATTAAAATAGGGAATTACAGTTTTCGTATATATTGTTCACCTTCATGGGTACAGACAGATATTTTTAATTTGATAAATTTTTAGTTTAAATAGTAAATACGTGCACTAAAGCTCGAGCCGTGCTAATGGTTCGGTAATGGCGTCGCTTTACCTCATGGAAGTTATTAAAATCTTGTCACTCACTTGACAAAATTATCGACAACTAATGTCACTCATGTAATTAGTTGTTATCGTATAATGACAATTAATTATCATTACTTAAGTAATTGGGTGCAGGATTTCAATTTTCAATTTTTGCAATTTACACAAGTAAAACTCAAATTGTTGTTATTTCAATTAAACAACAGTTAAGAGTACTTATTTAAAGGGTTTCTGATGCGAATGAAACAGTGAATCAGTAGGATAAACTTTTGGTACCTTTGTTTTGAAAATAGATGAGCAAAAGTGACTCAAAAGTGACCAGTGGTGGAACCTTCAAAATGGGAAATTGTCGAGATCGACAGCTGTCGAGTGCTCGTCGTTCCACCACAGCTCTCATTCAGCAAGCAACACCGCACCAACAGAGCGTTATCAATGGACCATCCGATAGAGAGTTCACTTATTGTTTGGATAAATTTATTTGCCGTTGAATAAGTTATAAGCGTGTCTCAAAATTTGCGTCTTCGTACTCCAAGGCAGTGAACAGAAACGCTTAAAACAGACAGGAAAAAGCTGAAAAAATTGAATCCTGTATTTTTGGAGATATGGAGGGTCGAAGCGAGGTCCTTCGAGCCCGTCTAGTTTCGTTACTCCAAAAGATTCAAGTAATCTGTGGTGGCCAGATTTTGAATGAAAAATATTAACTACTGTGTGCGTATTGGATTGACAACAACATGTATAATAAAAACGAAAAGACTGAAAAATTCCATTTAAAAAACTAGAAGGGCTCAAAGGACTTCATTTAAAACCTCCATGACTTCAAAAACAGACCCGTTTTTTCAGCATTGTTTTTATACTATTGAAGAATTTTTGTAAATTGATCGATTTTGAAAGGGTGAATTTTCAAACACCCCGTATAATGTGGAACACAGCGATAATGATTGTATTGATACCGCTAGGCGCTAGGTGAATTCAACATTGAACATTTTGTGACACTGGAATTTTATCAAGAAAAACTTTTTCATAGCACAAGACACGAGTGCTGTATGTTTCAAAATGCACAAATGTGAAGCGCAAGGGGGTTAACTATATACAACAAGAAACAAAATTAAAATTATGGAGACAGAAAAATATTTCAAAATAATAACAAACGGTGTAATACTTCACAACTGTTAATTCCATTGCAGACTCAAACGAAAACGTGATTCATCATTGTGTTACATATTATTACTCAAAAAGAGTAGCCAAAGATAAAAATTGATGGTTTTCATTTCCAACTTTTTTCAAATTGATATTTTTGCAAGTAATTATACAGAGTGTTTACAAACCTGGGCTAGAAAATCAAATCGCAGTTGACGAAATGCTCCAAAAGTGCCAGAAGAATGTTAGAAAAAATTCATGATTTTTATTTTTGACAATATGGAGTGTCAAAAGGTGGTTCTTCGACCCCTTCCTATATTTTCGTTATTTTGAAAGATTTGAGAAAACTCTTTCCATCAGACCAAAAAGCAAATTTTTTGAACCTTTGAATGTGTCTTGTAATTTTATTTAGTGTACAGGGTGAGTCATGAATCGTGAAAATCCATCTTTTCTCGAAAATGCCCGTGAAAGGTTCTAGAAGTTATAGAACTGATGTAGAGCAACAAATAACACAAATATAGCTCTCATGTGAAATTTCCTGCATGCATTTTTCAAGAAAACTGAATTTTCAGGATTCACGACTCACCCTGTATCGTAAATAAAATTACAAAACACATCAAAAGGTTCAAAATCATCGCTTTTTGGTCTTTTGAAAACGGTTTACTGAAATCTTTTAAAATAACGAAAATAAAGGAGGTCGGTGGACCACCTTTTGACCCTCCATATTTTCAAAAATGAAAACCCAAAACAAATTTCAACATTTTTCTGATACTTTTGGAGCATTTCTGTAACTGCGGTTCAATTTTCTACTTCAAGATTGCAAACACCCTGTATAAGATCTAAATTGTTTTCCTATAGGTACTAATATGAGTATAATAAACTCCGAAAGTAATTATTATTGATCAAATAAGTCTTTCTAAACATGTTCCGACAAGCTTAGCTCAAAGTCAGTCCGCGGCGAGGTCCGCGGGTTCCATCAAAAAGTTAACACAGTTATTAGGCTAACACACAGTTGAATAGATTTTGTTCTGGTCAATGCTAGTTGTTCGACCATGGAAAATTCGTAAGATCTTGAGAACACAAATTATTCCTTCGTTACGTCTCTTAAAACCCCATGGATTTCTGTCGCCAAAACAGCAATGATTCAAACGGAATTTCACTAACAGCGCGTTAGATCAACCCGAGGTTAAACACCTTTATTGGCAACAGACACATAGATAATCGCCTGATTTCAACTGACCAGACCACGGTCACCCCCAAAATATGTTTATCTGACAAAATTTCTTCTGACGCAATAACTGAAATTGAGTGATAAGCAAGTGATAATGAGTATTTGTACAGGTAGGTATCTAAAACATAAATAACGAGAGTGCCACAAGCCGAACCACCTGGGCACGCGTCCTGAATCTGGGGAATTTTCAGCTTCAAATTTTGGTTTGCTAAGGCAACTTCAAGATGAGTGTGGAACGCGAAGCTGTGACCGCGTAGCCTTGAAGGTTTCGTGGAAATTGGGGTACCCTTCTCGTGAATCGCACCAGAGAGTTGCATGAACCCGCGCGGTGCCATCGGGTATTTCGTAACGACCAGTCATCCCTGGTGTTTCGCCAAAATGATTAGTTTGCTTCTGACAATATCGAATTGAAGAAAAAACAAACAAATTCGAGCTCGATGATCGATTGAGTCAACAAACTTCCCGAGTTCCCGCTCGCCGCTGTTGGATCAATGACGGGACGCTGATTCACACCGTGTCAGGTATAATGAGCCGCTCCAATTCCGTGGACCAGTCCACGAGGAGCAAAAAGCAAAGACCTGGCGAGAGTATCTCGCGAAAAATGCACTTTGCGAACACGATATAAAGTGCTTTGGAGGGACATGCACAAAGCACACCGCCGCTCGATGATGATGCCATTGGCCACCTGTTGATCGCGCTGCTCCGCCTCTACACAGTGCACACCACCGGTGTGTTCTACATAACGTGTGTACTGAACTTACTCTGCAGCCTTTTCCAGAGGTGAAGCCGCCGGTTGTTCCTTTTCCTGGTCTTGCAGGACTGCGATGGACTCGTCCTTCCAGGTAAACCGTGCTGACTAAGCCTCGCTTCGGTGATGGCGCAAACTGGCGTAACTTCCTCACTACTAACAACACTGGGCGCCGAAGAACTAAAGTCCACGTGTCGTCGGCGATGGTCCTTGTGGCGGAGGTGTCTTAGCGTCGTCTTGGCGGTCCTCTGGTCGCGGTCCAGCATGCCGCACGCATGGCACGAACCGATGTCTTCCAACGATTCCATGTTATATGAGATTCACTTGTATTCGCGTCAGTTCGATGATAAATAAATAAAAATAAATAGTCAAAGAGATTCTTGAGCAGCGGAGGTGCTCAGTGCCGGTGCGTCTGTCGGACTTAACACCACGTTCTGCTTGTGGTCAAACCGTAAACTGACTCGAACTATTTATCCTAGAGGGTGTGCCTGCTCGTGAAACTCCTCCTTGTTTTCATTCATAATAGTATACGGCGTGCCCCCACCACGACTCGCCACAGTCCGCATCTGTTTGGAATTACGGCTACAAGTTTCGATTTCCGGGTAAAAGCGAGGGATCTCCGTTCTCTGCGGCATCGTCATCATCGCCGATGATGCTGACAGGACCAGCGCCGGTGCAGCGGCACTTTCCAGCGAAGCGATTGACGAGCTCGGATGACCCGGGGGACTCCTGCTAGGTTGACCTTTAGCACTCGACGATTTTGTAATAATTGAAAAAATGGGAACGAATGAACGATCGACTGAAGAATCGGAAGGAAGAACGACACGCGACCAACACACCTGGCCGACCTGAACGAAGTGCCAAGACAGTCATCGAAATATCCAAAAACGAGCTCGAGTTGCATCATCTTGTACAAATTGTTCCTTATCAAAGCGTGGTGCCACCTTCTCAGGTGCACATTACGTATGCAAAAAAATCTACAACTGATAAAGATAAGCGCGTTCCAACTAAAGGTCAATGAATCATTTCATGTGAATGTGGACCAATCCAGTCCGTCCACACTAATTATGCTCAAAATTATATCAGTGATGGTTACTTGAGAAAAAAATTGAACAAAGAACCGGCGCCTTAAAGAAAAACATATTTTTTCGTACAATTTTTGCATCAAAAGTAGCTAGTTATGTATCTTAATAAAGTTTTAAGAGAATCTCTGTGTCAACTATTACAGAATTGGGATTAAACGTTCGAGAATTTTCTCGAATCTAAATTACTAAATTGACACCTTGCCAAATCACGCGAAGCACGCATACCATGGTGCTCTCGTGCTCTGTTACACCACTTTGTCATAAGGCACACGTTTGCATAAATCAAAATAGGCCAACGACCAACCCAATTTTCACTTTGAAATTCCAGGAAATTCCGATTCGATTATATCTTTATCTTTAAAATCTTTTATCAATAGCGATCAGATAAAAAAAAAACACCGAGCAGGTACCTATTTTACCATTAGAGCTCTTGAGATAAAGCCCCCCTTGATCTCTTGTATAACTGATTCATTTATGATTGTGTAACCGGCGAATGTTTTAATTTTAAATATTTCCTGGAAAAATACAGTTTTTGGGTCGCCAGCATATTTTTTCAACCTCCAGAGCCAGGGATGCGATTTATGCGGCTCCTCCACCAATTGTACAAGCTTGCGGCTTATCCCAGAGTCGAAGTCTCCTGCGAATATCTATCTAGGAATCGCATTTCTTGACATTTTATAACAAAAATTATAAGAATCAGTTCAATTTCACTTCAGTCCTATTTCGAATGATTTACACTTAGTGTCTACGGTGATTTCCTCTAATAGTCCTACCGGAGGTTGAAATCCGTTAGAATACTTAGGGCTAAGTGATACCAACATGCTGAACAGTTTTTTCTGACCATTTACTAATTCACTTCAAAGTGATGGATGAAGGATCTGTGAAGGCATCTTAACCCTGCCTACTGCATGTGCCTACCTTCAAGGACCAAAATTATAAAAATATACACCTGAACGTATACGTTCATACGTTCACGTGCAATCATGCATGTTGCAACACGCAGGTCATAACGTAGATACTTTAAATGGAGTAAGACTTGAACTTGATGCAGGCAGGATCATGTAGAAGAGGACCTTGATTGGTACAACATAATATCGACGCTACTGATAATACTCGCGGGAAACAACAACGTTTTTTCATTTTACACGTTGAGACTTGCAAGTTCAGCGCTCAGGCCAATTATTTAATCAGGTCGTTACAATGATAAAGCAAGACAATATTTAGGTGAGATCGAGGAAAATCAGTACAGAAATTCGGTAATACAGCTTCACATTTTTTCATAGAATCCTCCCGCTTCAACAAAGTACTTTCCCTTCCTAATTTAGTAGGTAGTTGGTCCTTCACCAATCAAATATGGATTACTAGTATTGAAACAATTGAATAAAAGCAATAGCAACATAATCTTCCCTGAAACACTTGGAGACAACCAAAAACCATTTTTTGTGGATAGGGGGCTATTCAAACTTTTCGATTTTTGGAGTACCTGATTGAGTGCTCTGCATAATTAATACAAAACACCTTTACCAAAAATTGCCCATGATAAGTTATAGTTCATTACGTGATCTAATTAGTAAACAAAAAATCATTTAAAATGGTTTACTCATTCAAGAGTTATGACACCTTGAATGCGACTGAAATTTTTGGGTGGCCCACTTCAATTGGTGCGCAATTTAGTTAAAGGAGACCACGACACAAAATACAAGTTGGTCTCAGATGAAAGAGTTGAAAAAACTAGAACGATTGCATAGGGTCCTGTAAATTTACTTATCTCGTGGAAGGCGCTGCGGTTATACTTAAGAACGACAATGACGTCAGAAGGGCAAATTTTCATGGGCTACCTATAGCTACTCACGGGCATACCTGTACCTGATTCCGTTGCCGATGAGACGACGACGCGCGACGGTTTCAAGCATGCCATAATTATTACTCATTGTTTGAAGACAATGACGTTTGTCAAAACGACAAAAGCAAAAACAAGACCATGACAACGTGATGGGTGAAAATCGGACGTGAAAACCTAGGTGAGAACATCTGCCCAAGTGACGTCACGATAATATTTTCAAAACGTTTTATCGGCTGATCGGACTCGTCTAGAAAACTTAGATTTGTTCCGTATAGTCTTGAACTACCTTCCCTCATGAGTTAGTCAAATAAAATATAGACTTGATTTTTGTGTTGTGGTCTCCTTCAAGGTACCTACAGTGTAGAAAAAACATTTTGTCATGATGAATGACTGAAGATACCGTGACCAAGTTCTACACTTCTTAAAACCATTAGAGGATTACAGAGAAAACAATTTTCTCGCTGAAGTAATGCAAATGTCCCAGACATTTGAGTAATCAAGATGAACACGGAGTCCCACCCCTGGGGCCGCTAATCGCTATTTTTAATACTGTGGGAGAAAGTCCCTGGGAGTGTTGTGCAAAATACATCGATGTAGCGAGAGTTGCCTTAAATCATGTTAGAACGGTTTTTGCCTACCTTAGGGTAGAGGAGGAACTCCCACGGGTTGCACCATCACACGATACGGGAAACGGAACCGCGAAAGGACAACTGCGAAAGGAACCGAATCGGGCATTTCTGTCACACTTCAAGAATACGCGTTTCGGACTGGTATGTGATTTTGTCACACGAGTGGGTTGGATCTCACCCGTGTGAGTCTCTCATCACACGATTCAAGAATAGCGATCCTGGCCACCTGCAGCACCATTGATGATTTCCGTGTGCAAATGCTCGATGTTTACCAGCACTTCTCCTCAGAAAACATTGAAAACAATAAGAGAACCGATTTTAGCCGAACGATAGGAAAGTGGTTCATCAGAGAGTACCGAAATATGAATTTCATGGGAAGGTATAACGAAACGTTCTAAAGCGAAACCGCCAAATTTGTTTTCAAACATGAAAGTCCCACTACGGTCAGTTAAACGCTGTATCCATAATAGTAAAAATCCAAATAAGTGCGCCTTATATTATCCAGGAAGCTGAATAGAATATACATTTTCAAAAAAGAGGCTCAATTTGCAGGTGATGCACATCAGCTATGGGACTATCAATCTCACGTCACTTAGCTTTGCATGACTTCAGTGGCTTAACCATACCGACCGGATTTTATTGCAGTAAAGTAGTCGGGTTCATAGTTTCAAAAGCTATGAGTTGACGTTTATTGTGGGTGGTGATGGGTTAACAGCCAACAAGCTATTGTACTATAAACTTTAAAATTGTCGGTCTTCTTTGCAAAATCACTTTGTAATAAATGTTTTGTCACCGTAAAATGAGGACGAAAACAAAAGCGATCCAAAGAATCTCTATTGGGTATGTTTTACAGCAGTTTGCAACGGTTCATAGCCAACTGGTGCTTGCGCGTTGTGATAAATACGCTTCTAGGGCGCATAAACCACCAAAACTGTAAAGCCGAGTCCCCATGGCGCGCGTTTTGGCGTAACGGAATCGCGGAATTAAAAAGTCGAGTATTTTGAGCTTTTCAGCGATTCAAGTCCTCTAAAATGCCACTTTTTTCAAGCTATACCATGAAACAGTTTCAAGCTGCGTGCCAAAACAAACCTTAGAAGTCTCTAAAGGTTTGAAGAGTAATATACGTATAACATAACAGGACCTACCTGATAACACAACTGTAACTGAGGAAGTGAGAAACATCGCTTGCACAGGGCATGCGCATGCATTCAGAATAATTATGCTCTATTTAAATTGTGCAACAACTTATTTTTTTGAGAATGACGGATTCTCACGAATTCATTAGACGTATTCATTCCAGAATTCAGGTATGTCCAGAATATTTTCTCTCACTTTTAAATGACATGGAATGATATAAAATGACTAATGAAATATCCGGGATATATCTGATTTCTGAAATGAATCCATCACTCTAAAAAAAGTTTTTTTGAGATGCCATCGAAAAATTTTCATTTTTTTTTCAATTTTTTCAGAAATTTATTGCATTTTTGTAAGCAGGATAACAATCTGCATTGATTGTGGTAATGGAACAGAGTGTTTAAAAAAATGCGACACCCTGTATATGGCACGAAATGGGAAACTATATTTGACATAATGAAGGCAAATTTTTTTATGAGGGGTATCCGTCTTGCGTGAACACCCTGTACCGAGCCCTGTACCTACCGTACTCAATTTTTACTCAATGAACGCATGAACATGACCATGGCAAAAAAATAATTTTTATTTGAAATCCCAAAGTAATTACAATCTATCTGTTAGATAATAGGTAATTTGTATGTTTGTGAAAATCATGTGGGAGAATGCCCAGTGGCAAGCTCCCTCTCATACATCGCCGTCGGCGTGTGTAGGACAAGTGGGCGTCTTCTTGATACTTGGATAAGTTTAATTATTCAGAAATGGCAAAAATGTAAAAAGAAATTCATGGTGTTCATGTTTGAAAATAAGAAAGGTCTTCTGGTCGTCGTCGGCCGATCGCGGCCTGAATCGCAGCCCATTAGGATCATGTAGAAATCAGACAGCCTATATGTCTTGATATATTTTTTTAAACGTCAAAGCTAAGCAGTTTCACGGTGTTCTTAAAATTTTTAGGAAAATCTAACATTCTTACGAAATATAACTTCCGAAACATATTTGGGTAAAATAATATCATTATTACGTAGAAGACAACAAACACGCAAATATAAATGAATATTGCACCTCTTAGGGCTATATAGCGGGCACCTCGCATTTTTTTGAAACGGAGATCTCCGACTATACCACAACATCAGACGGTCGAACCGAACAACTGCACAGACACGTGTTTCGCCCCTACTGGGGGCTCATCGGTGCGCAGGCGTGTTCAACTCAACCATCCGATGCTGTGGCAGTCAGAGAATTCATGGTAATATACACCCAAGAGGACTCTTAACATGTGAGTCCTCCAAGCGGCGCCATCTATCAAAGGCATTCCGCAGATGCTATATTCCAAGGCATCAGACATGCGAGGGAATTAACAGAATTTCACGTAAAGCAACACCGTCGCCAAAAGCATCGATTGTAGGTGTACACATGTATACTCAAGCCGAATAGAGCAATGTTAAGAGACAAAAAACACGCAAACATAATAAATATTGCGCCTCTTAGGGCCATATAGCGGGCACCTCGCATTTTTATGGAACAAAAGTTGTTCGGTTCGACCGTCTGATGTTGTGGCAGTCGGAGAGCTTTGTTTCATTATTAGGTAGACCTGCTCTGTTACAAAAAATGATGGCTCACCTGTGATTGATAAGATTCAATTTAAACATCTGAACGGAAGTCAAAATCAAACATTCTCTGAGATAAATTTAAATACAATATAAGAAATCCTTCACAATCTAAATCTTGATAACAACCTGGAAAACTTTTGGAGTCATTTCAAACGAGAAAAGCACTATATTTTACACTTACGTATCAAACATACTTCCATGAATCTGTTTTTCAAAAAGAATGTGGAAAAAAAAATCATGTACAAGTTTGTAGGTACGATTATCGATTGAGTATCTGGCATCAATTATTACAAATTCGCTATACACACACTGCCTATGCCAAGGTCGCAGTGTTCGTGTTCATCGACGAAACGTTTAACGTAACTAAAATTTTTGCTGGAAATATTGTAATGTTGCATGTTTTGCATTTCTGGTACTCGGAACACATTTGATTAGAGATCATCAGCTATTACGAAATCGATTGCCACTTTTTGTCGAACATTTTGGAAACGCTTGCAAAATTTCATGACGTTTAGGTAGATACCTACCCAATACATACCTATACGAGATAAAAATTCAACTATGAAAAAGTTTTGGTGGTAGTAAATTTAATTTTAGTTCAGTATAGGTATACCTATACAGGCTGTCGCGTTTTTCAACGCTCATTATTGGGATCTTGGAAACGGCAACAGATACAAAATTGGTTGATATACAAAAAAGTTCTGCTATATTATGACTATCTTCAATATGTCAAGATATTCGATAATCTTTGATCGGTTTTTATATATTCCGAGAAAAAATGAGAAATTCCAAGTCGAAAGTTTCAAATGACATCTTTATTATTACAGCTATCGATCTGAAATCTGGTATATTGACATTTTTGAAGGTCCTTGATCCACTAGAGTCAATTTTTTTTCTGCGCCTGATATTTGTATCTTTAGTCGTTTCGGAGATCCCAGTAGTGAGCGGTAAGAAAACGGGACACCTGTAAACGTCAGGTTCCCCAAAAATTTGCTGCCAAACAAACACTTTCATCTAACTCATTTTAGAGATGCGATGTGCGTATTTCACACAGAAAATAATATCAAGATAATAAAAACTAAAATATTCCATATTTCAATTTCTTCAAGTAGGACAGCCGAAAAATAAATACCTACATCATATCTCTATATTATTATATACATTCTTTTTCTTACTGCAATGTTAACTGCTGATGCACTTCAATAAGTCATCGGTTCTGTTTACGGAAACTAGATTGGTAGAGAAACGCAATAAAATTAGTCATCTGATTGTAGGTCAAAAATATATCGAAGGTATAATTAGCTAATTAACCAATATAAAATGCAGGTGTCACATAGAAACTAGAAAAGAATTGTGAATACATCAATCAAATCGAATTTATCTCATGTTATAAGGTCACGAAACTGAGATAACAATTTGTATAACGGAACACATAAACAAACACCGAATTTCCGCGGAAGCAATTTTTTTTTGTGCACTGTTATTATCGACGGCCAAAGAACTCGGTTACCTTGAATTTTTGAATCATTTCTTTATCATACACGCATAAAAACGTAATTTCAATCCAATAGTATCATATTTACTTGATTCATTGACTTGGCTTGATGATTCAATACACTCAAATTGAAATAATTTTTTCAGTCCAATACGAAGCCAGTATTTGTTCGAAAAATGTAATAGTTTTGTCAGACATTCTCAAAATGAGACTATTCTTTTGAACTGATATTATCGAATATCTTAGATGTAATAAACTTTGTTTTTGAAACAAATTTTTAGGTAAACTTGTTCAGAACTAATGAAAATTTCCTCTCAAGCATTTCAAGATCTCCAACTGAGAATATTGAAAACTTCACAGTTTAGGAGATATTGTGATTTCAATCTGAAAATGCAATTTTCGAAACAACATTTCAACTTACTGAACTCAAATGCCATTATGCTTGAACTAAGACGATGATCAGTTTCCCCAAATATTCAATTATTCTTGAAATGATTGTATATTTTTGGTCTGAAAACTGAGACTCTTGTATCAAGAATATATATCATCAATCCGCCCAAAGTTTCATTGTATTGCGTCATCTTCCGGCAACAACACTAGCACGCGCACAAACACGCCAATGTGAGCTACTCCTGCTCCTGCAAAAAAATTTATACCTACCGCGTGTGCAACATGGACCCGTATCTCCAACTTTGTAGTTGCAATCCAGAACTTATCGAAGAATTCAGAGGTAAGTTCCCGTACTACGAAGGCGTAGAAGGGCCAACAATAATTTAACAAAGTTAAAGCAAATTGAGCTTGATCATTGCAATTTCAACCTAAACAATTGTAACTTCGAACTTACAATTGTAACTTCGAACTTACATTGTAACTTCGAACTTACATTGTAACTTCGAACCGTTCGAAGTTACAATGTAAGTTCGAAGTTACAATTGTAGGTTCAAAGTTACAATTGTAAGTTCGAAGTTACAATTGTAAGTTCGAAGTTACAATTGTAGATTCGAAGTTACAATGTAAGTTCGAAGTTACAATTGTAGGTTCAAAGTTACAATTGTAAGTTCGAAGTTACAATTGTAAGTTCGAAGTTACAATTGTAGGTTCGAAGTTACAATGTAAGTTCGAAGTTACAATTGTAGGTTCAAAGTTACAATTGTAGGTTCAAAGTTACAATTGTAAGTTCGAAGTTGCAATTGTAATTTCGAAGTTACAATTGTAGGTTCGAAGTTACAATGTAAGTTCGAAGTTACAATTGTAAGTTCGAAGTTACAATGTAAGTTCGAAGTTACAATTGTAAGTTCGAAGTTACAATTGTTTAGGTTGAAATTGCAATGATCAAGCTCAATTTGCTTTAACTTTGTTAAATTTTTGTTGGCCCTTCTACGCCTTCGTACTTTACTCACTTGTACAAACCGTGCGATCCACAAAATTCGCCATCGGAGGTGGCTTTGAAGTCGAGAAATTCGGCCATTCAGCCAATTCAGTCTATCCATGGCTCCAATCCATCAATATTTTGTTTCCAAAGCCAACCCCAACTCCAAATTTTGTGGATCACATGGTATCATTTGATAAAGAAGCTTAAGATGATCAGTGTTTACTGTTTTCCCATCATTACTACATAAAATGTTGTGTATGTATACCTAAATAATTATGCGAGATTCTCTTTTCGTGCAAATTTCAGTTGAATTCACGCAAGTTGTCCACATAGTGATGTTGCAGTGCCGGTTGGGTGCTGCGGCACCTTGTTGTTTTTGAATAAGAAGAAGAATAAGAAGAAAGAAGAAGAATACGAAGAATACGTTTTTGTTTGAAATGTATACCCATCTGGATTTGGATTTCTATCGATGTTTGTATTTGAACTTCTGCGAAATACATTTTTTTTAATATACTATACTTAATTGTTGTAATTTCAGCCTTTATCACTAAGCTTGTTTAGGTATACAGGGTGTCCCAGGACT
This sequence comes from Anaspis maculata, assembly GCA_949128115.1. Classification (NCBI taxonomy): domain Eukaryota; kingdom Metazoa; phylum Arthropoda; class Insecta; order Coleoptera; family Scraptiidae; genus Anaspis; species Anaspis maculata. Next base: position 34,290,689 of record OX421962.1, on the reverse strand, counting down.
CGTGCCTCAGAGTCAAAGCCAGTTAAAGGAATTGCTACAAATGTGTCAGAAAAATGTTTAAATAAATTGGATTTTCATTTTTGGAGATATGGGGCGTCGAAGGGTGGGACTTTGCCCCCTCTTATTTTATTATCTGATGAGATTGCAAAATAATTGAGCTTTTCAGTGTGTGTGCAACAAATTTATTTACTTACTGTACAGAGCGGCGCCCGCCAGCGACTCAGAAATTCTAAAAATACAGATTTTAATGATTAAAAATGATCTGTAAAAGAATTTTATGGAAACGAATTATTTTACTTCCTGTCTTACATCGCATTGGGGACGTCTGGAACTTTTTGCAATTGTTTTTAGAAAGACAAAAATTTACTGGAAGTTCTTCAGATAATAAAAATTGGAAGGGGCAAAGTGACCCCTTTGACGCCCCATATATAAAAAAAACACCCATTTTCAACATTTTTCTGACACATTTGAAGCATTTCCTCAAACTGCCTTTGACTCTGGGGCGCGAGTACTGGGACATCCTGTATGCTCTTGATAAACAGAATCAAAATTCGAATATTTTCGATATAAGATAATCCTATTGTTGAACTGAAACCATGAATTTATCCATATGAAAGCAACGAACTCTTCCTGTAAATATTCAATATATTTGCTTTAACCAGGAGCAGTATTAGTCCAATTTAGTTATAATTTTATCTCAAGAATAATTTTCTTCTACCAAAAAGCTAATATGCGGTAGTTAAGCCGATTGTTCTCATAACAAAATTACTTGCTGTATTGCTGCAAGACTTATCTAATCTAATTGCAAGACTATCGAATACTTTTTGTGAAACACTGGAAATACTCCGTTTGATAAGTATTATATCCAAATTCAACGTGCTACAGCTTTCAGCTGATACTATGACAGTCTTCTTTTGGAGAAACTAAAACTCTTGGAGTGAGAATATCATCTCTTTGCGTATATACAAACTTAACATATACTTGACATTAAACGCTTTGTCTTAACTCAAGATTACCTTTTTATGCGTGTAGAAAAAATGTGTTTTCATAGATAGGTGTATACTGCACGACGCATAAGTTTATGCAGTAGGTACCTACCCTATTCCTATAGCAATAAAAACCGTAACACTCAATTCATTATTTTTTCGTGGTGTACCTTGAGTCGCAAATTCAATAGGTAATAATCGAGTTATGGCGCCAAAATATCAAATATTGACTTTTTGAAACCTGAAATACACAGGTGAAATAATTGATGAAATTGTAAAACACTTACGCATTTTGAAGCTAGTTTTAAGTGGCAGTGCGCGATTGTTGACAGGCAGGTAGATAACACAGGAACAGAAGTAACAGTTTCCACAAAAGAATTCACAGGTGCAAAGAGCTACGTCAACAACACTTGAAGCAATTGAAGAAGTGATTTTGCGACCCCAAAGGCTCGTTTAAATGGGATTTTTCAAAACCCCACCATTTTTGATTCAGGCCAAACTGGGCCATTCCTGATCCATGAGGGGTTGGTGTCTAATTTGCAAAAGCACGCCTCTTTTGACCTGATGAATGGACCATCAAAAAAAAAATTCGCACTGAAAGGAACCGACCTACCTGACGATTGGCCCATATCTTAAGACCGGAAGAAGAGTGGACGACGACGAGTGAAAAAAGCCGCCGCGCTCCTCCAGCACATGCCTATGATTAAGCATAGAAGAATGGCCAAGACAAGATCCTGTTTGCAGCATCTCAGCAGCTGACATAAATTTTTGCAATTCGTTGTATTTATTCTGGAAACAGCCAACAATGCGCGCACCCACCCACATTTTGACGCAAAAGCTCATCCGCCTTGGTACATTTTGTGCCGTCTCCAGTTGACACCGGGAGAGCCATCTTCCAATAATTTCATCTCTGGTTTGATTCCCAGTAGTAATAATTATTATCTATTGCCGTGGTGACGCGTCACAATCCCAGCGTTACATCTTCATAACAAACAATAATGGTAATGGTTATGGTACAATCTACGTTAATAAACACAACAAGTGTAATGTCTGGCCGCGTTTGCGTTTTTTGCAGCCTTATTATTTGCCCTAGTAAAATGCGTCATGAATAGCGAGAGTGTAAGCGATCTGGTGGACAGTGCACTGAATTTGTTCTGTTAATTCAAATTATTGTTGTGTAAAAGCCATGAGCCGCGTGCGCGTTTAGTCATACTATTACATTTTTAGCGGTCAAGGCAACAAGCGAAATCATAGTGAGTGTGGTAGAGCGCTGGCCGGCTAGACTATGGGATAGGTCCGTAACGGTAGTCCCCGCATTATTAATCAGTTCCACAGAAATGGACAAAAATTTAACTGTCTAGACTCCCGGAGGATCGCAGAAATTTGGGGTACCGGAAATTGGGTTAAAATCTAGAGGCATCTGATGCCAGCAGGTCATTTTTGCGATATCAATATAATCCTTTTATTGCAAGGGTCTTTTTAAAATTCCGTTTTTGAGCTACTGCTGCACTACTACTCTTATCACAAAATGCAGTATCAAGTGTGCATGCATGTCTTGACAACTGTGAAATGTCACTTTTTGTAAGTATAGCTGCGTTCCTTTTATCATCTGAACTGAGGATTCTCACTTCAATTGCTAGTTGTCTCTTTCTCCCACTCATGCAATTCTCGCCTTTTCTCTCTCTAACTGAGGTGAGATTATCTGAGATTTCGTGTAAAAGGAATGCAGCTAATATTGGGCGGCATCCTGTCACTATTTTGGTCGCTGGTTTTCACTTGTTTTACGTTTCACTCCCTACGCACCCATTAAGTGTTTGTTCAGATAATGTTTGTATTTTTATTTTGTAAGTGAATAAGTATACATGGTAATTTTTTTTAAAGAGTTTGCACCTCCAATTTCTCGCTGCGCAATTTTTTTCTGGAAAAAAGCTAACACAGGTCGATTTTCTTTTCGAGGAAGAGCATCTAGGCTAGGACACGTATTACCAAATTTTTAATTTCAACCCCACCCCACTCCACCCTGGTTCAAAATTTCAAACTGCATTACCCACCTTGTGATATATCAATTCGAGGGCAATAAAATTCTCTTTCAATCAAACGTGTTTTGAAATCTTTTGAATCACTCTCAACCTTTCTAAAAATTCTCTCATTATTGATTAAAAGACAGTTTTTCCCTTAATAAATGCCGATCCCTAAGAAATAGACTTTACAGCAAAAACGGGTCATGTTTTATTTCTAGAGGAACATATGAGATAGGTACTTATTGACCATTTTGATCTTCAACCTTTCCGCTTCCCAATTAAGAGAGTTTTTGGAAAGGATTCAGAAGATGTGAAATTATTTTTCACAGAAGAAGGATTTCATTGGTTTAAATTTGATGTATTCACTAGGTAGATTTTGCTATTTGAAACTTTAAAGCAGGGTAGGGTGGGAGCGAAGGGGTTCAAGGGCGGCATTTCCTACTTGTTTATTCTTTAAACGTGAGTTTCATGAAAACCAGTGGAGTAGGAGAATTGAAAAAAAAAGGGATTCTAAAATCAAATATGAAAACGTATCAAGTATTTCAAAATTCCAAAATTGAAAAAGCTCGATTTTTTTTTCAAAAAAAGGCCGTCATTTTCTTGCCAGCCCAGATTTGAATAACTAATTTTTTTGTTCCATTTTTAACTGCACAGATTTGGCAGAAACTCAAGCCACAAGAATCTATCTCTTTCTCTTTCGCTCTGCAGCTAATCCGCAGTCTCTTTCAGCCATTTTTTATACAAGGAAATGTCGTCCTCAAAGTAGACCACAACACCAAAATCGAGTCTATATTTTATTTGACTTACTCATGGGGAAGGTAGTTTAAGAGTATACGGAACAAATCTGAGTTTTCTAGACGAGTCCGACCAGCCGATAAAACGTTTTGAAAATATTATCGTGACGTCACTTGGGTTGAGAAGATGTTTATACCTAGGTTTTCGTCTCCGATTTTCACCTATTACGTTCCCATGGTCTTGTTATTGCTATTGTCGTTCTGACAAACGTCATTGTCTTTAAACAATCAGTAATAATGATGGCAGGCTTGAAACCGTCGTCGTCTCATCGGCAACGCAATCAGGTACAGGTATGCTCGTGAGTAGCTATAGGTAGCCCGTGAAAATTTGCCCCTCTGACGTCATTGTCGTTCTTAATTATAACCGCAGCGCCCGCCACGAGATGAGTGAGTTCACAAGACCCTATGCAGTCGTTATAGTTTTTCAACTCTTTCATCTGAGACCAGCTTGTATTGAGTGTTGTGGTCTCCTTTGAGATAAAAATGTGGCAATGCATGCACTTGATCACTAGATGTTCCCTCAAAATGAAAATCGACCTATTTTATCGTTTTTCAGGGAAAAATCTGGAGTCTATTCAAAAAATCACCCTGTGTTATATTCGTTTAGTGTCCAGTTGCTCGCTTCGAGTTCAACTTCAAACCCGGTTTTGTAACTGTGGAAATAATTGTTGCAATCATTAATTCTATGACAACCAAACCAAGCTAAGTTGAGCCGAAGTGAGCAAGTGGGCCTGAGAAATGTTGACAGATTCATGAATCTGACAAAGTACACGGGGTTCCAAAAAAACTATGTTTATGCGACACCTGGTATATTTTGATTACAATCGATGAAATTTTGGGTATAGTGCTATAGTGGAGGAAAGCATTCACCGACGTCGGTGTCAGGCCTTGAAGGGGCAAACGAACAAAAAGAAGAGTCTCTTTTTTTTTTGAAAGGCCCAAATTTGGATTTGTATTGTTATACAGAGTGTTTCCAAAATGGTGATACAAACTTCTAGGGGAGATTCCCCATCAAAAATGGTCCAGGAAAAAATATACCTTTGATGTCCTAAAATGCTCCGTTGAAAAGTTACAAGGTGTTCAAGTTGCCTTTTTAAAACTGATTTTTTGACATAAGTTTTGAAGCGTTTAACCGATTTTGTTCAAATTTTCACCAAAGTTAACTGGAAATAAGTCTCTTTTGAACTATAGTAACGTGTTGAGAAAAAAGTTCAGATACGTAGATAATGGGGGGGAAGGGATCCTCATATTTCCCTTTTTTTAATACGCTTGGCTATTTCTCCACATTGTTCTTATTCTTTGATTCTACGTTCAATTTAAAAAAAAAGTTACTCTTGCAAAATTTTGATTAGAGGCTTCGTTTTCGAAATATCTGGGTTTGAGACTTTGGAAAACATTTCAAAGTTGTCACTTTCAAAGGCCAAAAAACTTATGATTTCTTAGCAGAAATAGGCTCTCTAGAATTTATAAGTCGACAAACCATTATTTTTCCTGAGAAACGAGAAGTTTTCAGGGAAAAAAAAAAAGGACTCATTGGAAGTGGCAATTTTGAGATGTTTTCCAAAGTTTGAAACCCAAATATCTCGAAAATGAAGCCCCTAATCAAAGTTTTTCAAGAGTACTTTTTTTTCCTAAATTGAACGTGGAATCCAAAAATTGGGCTGATTTGCAAAAGTAACTAGGGTGGTGAAAAATAGGGAGGGGGGGAATGAGGACACCCCCCATTATCTACGCCCCTAATTTTTTTTTTCAAACACGTTACTATTGTTCTATAGAGACCTATTTCAGTAAACTTTGGTTCAAATTTGAACAAAATCGGTTGAACGGTTCTTATGTCAAAAAATCGATTTTGAGGATTCAACTTGAACACCCTGTAACTTTTCAACGGAGCATTTTAGGACATCAAAGATATATTTTTTCCTGGTCCATTTTTGATAGAGAATCTTCCCTAGAAGTTCGTATCACCATTTTGGAAACACCTTGTACTACTCTTACTGGAGACCACGACGCGCGAGTAAGTCACGTACCTGCACAATTGGCGGAGGAGCCGTGTAGAGCTTGCAAAAAAAAATCGCAAAACCGATGCTGGAAAATAAGGGAATGGCAATGGGCTAATGGGAATGACGACAGCCTTTGATTCTTTCCCAAAAGAAGTCTAGAATATTCTGACATACAAGAGGGAGTGGCAAAGTGCTTTCATAATTTGTGATGGACAAAAAAGCTTCGGGTAGGTCTCGAAAAAACAGAAAAATCGTATACCATTTTGCGGAATTCGGCTCAATGACTAGGATAGAACCCTTTAAATTCAACTTTCATTGGTTTTTGAAAATTTATAGCTCAGGAACGATGCGAAAATCAGCTTCAGTTTAGCATAAGCTATTTAGTTTGACCAATATTTGTACTTGCTAGTAAAAAATATACTTCTAGAAAATATGTGAAGATCACGTGGTATTCCTTGTTTTTAGCCAGTTTCCTGTTTGCAGTACAGTTAGAGCTGTTATTCTAGACCTGTGACCTGTCGTATTTCGAAAGAATCAAACTAGCGGCGCAGGAGTTATGGGGCTCACTTTATTTCATCTATTCTTTAGATGCTTTCAAATTATTGACCCACCGTATAACTCCTATAATACGCCACCTCGTTGGATTCTTTAGAAATGTGGCATGTAGGTTGATAATTTGGAAGAACTAGCCTATGTTGAAGCTCAACTCAAGCTGATTTTATCGAATCGTTCCTGAGTTACTACAACATTTTGAAAAAAATAAAAGAAGTGAATTTTGAAGGGCTGTCTTCTTTGTCACTAGGCCGAATTTCGCAAAATGGTATAAAAATTTCCTTTTAAATTTGTCGAGAATTACTCGATTTTCTTTTGTCTGCCACGAATTATGAAATACCCTGTATAAAGGAGCGGTTCAGCATTGGAGAGTAGAGTTGAATTCAGACCGACCGACAGTGCAAACAACGAACATAGCGGAGTGCGATAGCCAAGTGCGACAGTTTATGTGACTTTCAAATAAGTGGTTCGCCGTGATGAATGATTTAGAACTTGATTCTTATTGATTTTATAATCGAAAATAGACCATCACATTAAATTTGGGATGAAATTGAATATTCGGCATCATACGGAGTTATACCTATACAGTTTCATTATTATTCAAAATGACAATTGAAATCTAGTTCTTTTATCTATTTTCTTTTGTTTTAAGTCGTAATCAATTTAAATGACAAAATACAATTTTTGAGTATCAAGTAATCAAGTTCAACTAAGTAGGTATATTTTCCGTAACTAGATACGAAACGTGTTAGTAACTGTTGGATGGCAGGCAAAAACCATATAAAGAAGGATTAAGAAAATTACAAAGTCTTTTTTATTATCATTTTGTTTATCTGTAGCATCAGAAATTGATGTGATTCATCCACGCCTTAACTTCCCGGACATTTTCTTGATGCCACTGACGTACACTTCTGAGCCAGATCTTGCGTAACGGGCACCACATTTTGTTAATTACTGAAATTATTCAGAACGCCAGAACAACATTATAAAACTTATTGTACATGCGTCGTCCTTAGCTCCAATTTCCTATTTACGTCTTGTTGTTTTACATGTTTGATTCTTGTAACTCCGCGAACAGTTTTTTTGTTGTTGTTGTTTTTCATACCGGCAGAGGTGGGTCATGGCAAAATCAAAATATTTTGATATAACCGGCACAACATTATCAGCCTGTCGCGGCGTGGTTGAGGTTCAAATCCGGAGAAATTCTCAAAATTCGCGTTGATTTAATTTAAAACTTGGAAAAAATAAATAGTGCGCTGAAATCCTTGGTAAATGTTTTGATCGCACAGCTGGCGTCGCACTGTCTGGGAGTTTCAAAAATTATTGCATCCAATTAGATATCAGTTGATGACAATATTATAACGATGTTCTCAGAAAACAGCTGTTTTGATCATGATCCAAATTGTAGCTGAAGCGAATAACAAAAACCGAATCTGTTTTGTTCGTAACTCAAGTATTCATGCCCACCCAAACTATAATCAAATTTTACTTGATTTCTCATTTCTAATAACAATAATAGTTAAGGTTAATACTAGTTCAAGGTGATGGAATGAACTTTTTTTTTTGAGCATATCATTACCCAAACGGATATAGGCACGCGTATAGTGAAAGCAAACTACTATATGGTCTGTGTGTGGATTCTTGATGAAAATAACAGCTCGCGGAAATTTTTTAAACACCTGATCCAGATACCAAACAGCTGATGGGTATTGAATAATCTGAATCCGGGAGCGAAACCCATTTAGTTGCATATGAAGCGGAGCAAGGATTACACCGGCTAATTCTTATTTCGCGACAGTGAAAAGAAAGCGTGGCTCACGGATCTGAAGTTACGTAAAGAAAGCGTTTCATAATTTTATGTCCGGTCGTTATCATTATATGGATTACCTGTATTGGTCTGTCAGCTTGATATTGAAATGTATTTGTTCAAGGACACGAGTTCTCTAGGCAATTATTTTATCAGGCATCAGGTATATTTTCCGGTTTCCTCCAAATTGGTGCTACCGTAACCGTACCGTACAATACACAAACTCACTATTTTAGATTTGAAATCAATACTAAGTTATGATTAGGGCTGTATTCTAAGCAGGCCAAAATTATTTTGAGGATATCTCCCTCAAAAATGGAGATAGAAACTCCATTTTTTTATACGGTGCACTGACTTCGGGTTCCACCAAACTTTTATCAGCAAGATAACTTCATCACTCTCATAGTAACTAAGCAACCGGCCATCTTATTGGCTGGTGCATAGCAACTATCAGCGTGACAGATTTAATCTCCTCTTAAAATTTTGGTGGAACCCGAGGTGAGTGTAATAAACAATTTTATACAGAGCGTTTTCCCAATTATGTGGAAAAAATCTGTTTTCCTACGACCACCCACGAAAACGGTACTTTCTGTACGGTAAAGTAGGCGCGAAACTTGCCAATTGCAAACACTGTGCGCGAAAGTGAATATATCGTCACTAGTGCCTTTTGCTTTCGCTTTTCAATATGCCAAACCTAGATCCATCCATGTTCCATGGCAAACGATCTTCCATTATCCAGCATTTGGGGGGGCGTCCCTGGGCCACATACTTCCCTGGGCATGCCACTGATGCTTCTTCGCCATCAGTAGAAGGTCGTTGTTCAAAGTCGAGCTATTCCAGTAATCAATAATAATAGAAATCAAACAAATCGCGTGAGAATGTTGGCTGAATCTGTGACATTGAAATCAGGAGAGATTGAACTAATTTAGTTTTAGTAACTAGATAAATCTAAACAAAATATCTAGAAATCCCTGGCAACTGTCAATGTCGAGTAGCATTGCCGATTGTTGTGAAATTTCTCAAAATTGGAGGCACTTCATCAGGTTTTCGGTAATTTCATTTGATCCACATAAAAGTGGAAAAGTGGAGATACAACATTGGAAAATATAAATCAGAAACTGGGATATCAGTAAGTAGTATTGGTAAGTGACGCCTTCTGACATAAGTATTATGATATTGTGATCGTCAATGAGCAGACGTCGGACAAAGAAAATAAATCAGTGGAAGGAAAAATAGTGTACACAACTCGCAACAAAGTGTTTTTCTTGCATTCGTGTGATTACCGCACTCGCTGGCGCTCGTGCGCAACTTTTCACACTCATGCGAAAAGTACTGCTTTCGTTGCTTGTTATGTAATATACTATTTCGAGTTGACAACTTTTCTCACAAAACGGCTCTGAATTCAATTATCTATGTCTCTCAAAATTATAAAACAGTTGATAATTTTTTCCTTTTTGAAAAAATATCCCAGCAATCCATTAGAAACTTTTCTAGTCTTTCAGAACTATTGGGCTTCTGAAAAAATGTGGGGTAATCCAAACAGAAACAAGGTGGACAAACATTCGATGGAATCCCGCACGGTATCTCATCAAAATCTCTATTATATCTCTTGTTCTTTATTTTTGGGAGAGAAGTATTGATACTCTGCGTGTATACAGCCATAACTACTTGTAGCGGTCACTAGAATGTTTCCCGACGCAAAATTTAATTTTTTTGGCTGTAACTTGATTGTTGCTGTTTCAGTAACATCCAAATTACAGACAGTACGGCGGTTAGTGGACGATATTGAGACCTACTTTGCATTCCATTCTAGAGCATTCAGATCGGTTTCTTAGTCCTTTTTTATGTATAATGTGGCGCTTTTCTTGAGGAAACAGGACGAAACTAAACTATTTTTTATTATAGTCGTATAATGCAACGTTTTGCCCTAATTTAGAGCTTCATCGGGCTAAAAATGAACATCACATGCACATCACATGAAAACAATCACAAACAAGATGTGGAAGGGCTTACCACATCTATGACTTTGCAATTTTGTATTTTGGTAAGCCCTTTCACATCTTGTTTGTGATTGTTGATCTGTATGTTCATTTTTAGCCTGATGAAGTCCCAAATTAGGGCGAAACGTTGCATTATACGACTATAATAAAAAAAATAGTTGAATTTCGTCCTGTTTTCTCAAGAAAAGCGCCACATTAGAGCATTCAGACTTGGCACAGTTGTAGTACATAACCCCAGTTTACGTTTAAGAAGTGGAAACAAGGTTGCAAACCCGGGAGAGCAGCGGTATAGCGAGCTGTCTACCTGACAGGGATGGATTTCAAAACCTCAACAAATCGTTCGTTTCGGTAACTTCTATGGGCCGGGATCGGTCCCCCACTTGACATTCACCAGTTACGGGCATGAAATATGTCGACCTTGACGATGAGTTGTGGCAGCAGGCTGGTCTACCTTTCAAGGACACAAACAGAAATCACCGGAATCACAGTTAGTCCGGACGTTACGGGTTACAATCTTGCAAAAAATTATCAAGCGAAGTCACTTATTATTGAATAAGTGCGGAATTGAACTGTACTAATGATAATGGTCATAGGCAATAATCTTAATGCAAAAATAACCATTCCCAGTGAGTAAATTTTTATCCCGAAATAATCTCTGCTATTTAAAAGTATGAAATTTTATAGTGAACTACCCATTTTTTCAAAATATTTTCAGGCTATTTCAGGAAAGACTGAACTTGAATCAAAATGATTTTGTACCCCACTTCGAAAAAGATAGAGGATCATTTTGACCACCGTTTATACCGTCCGTTTTTTTTTCTAGGCCCCAGCCCGTAGCACCTTTATTATGGGTTTTACACCCAACATATTATATATTTTTGAAATCAGAAGAACCAAATCTTTCGATTGATGGTATGTCAAATTATTTTTGACAGATGTCATTTTTTGACAATTGACGGAATAGTACTTGTGACACACCATTTTAAAGCCCATAAAATTCTTAGGAGAACTGTGTTTTCATTTCTAGAATAGGAAGTCTTTCACAGCTTCTGGAGGTCTTTGAATAGGAAAAATTGTTGAAATTCAGAAATACCTACTCAATAATTAATAGGTATTTTTATTATCAACTGATGATAATATTCTGATTTTAAATCGTCCAAATTAGCGGGAGATTCTATGAACACCTTATCTTTCAGACAGGCTCATGAAAAAAAAAATCGAGGGGGTCATACCTGGCCACCTCGGATACTATCGCGTTGGGCTGGCAGTTCCAATTCACCGATCGTTGAATCTCTCATTCAAGGAACAAGGAGACGGTCATTTCGAGTAACTTCAGGACATTTTTCGTTCCATTGTGATTATTTATTGATTATTATCATTAGTTATTATTGAAAATACCTGTTTTGCCTACTTACGTACTTATTTAGTATTTCTGAATTTCAACAATTTGTCCTTATTTGAAGACCTCTAGAAGCCGTGGAAGACATCCTATTCCAGAAATGAAGACACAGTTTTCCTCGGAATTTAATGGGCTTTAAAATGATGTATGACAAGTACTATTCTGTCAATTGTCAAAAAATGACATCTGTCAAAAATAATTTGACATACCATCAATCGAAAGATTTTGTTCTTCTGATTTCAAAAATATATAATATATTGGGTGTGGAACCCATAATAAAGGCGCTACGCGCTGGGGCCTAGAAAAAAAAACGGACGGTATCCGATGGTCATTTTGATCATGGTGGGCGCCAAAGCTCTATGAAACTCGTGAAAATGTGTTCAACGGTTCAACAGCTATTTCAGTCAAGTAAAGAGAAGTTGATTACTGGGTTACTGGGTTGGGTGTAGTTATTTTTGCATTTGGATTATTCCTCAGGACCATGATTTGTATTGCCAATTGATTTTTCATTTATTGAATGATGGGCGAATTGAAGATGGCGGCCATAAGGAGAAAAACAGTTGACTGTTGTATTTTTGAACAGGTATAACAGGCAAGGACGGTGACAGCACAGGCATTCTCTTCCTGACTTTACTCTCTATGGTACTACCGAATTTCATTGGAAATCGTGATAGAAACACTATGGATTTGGTATTATTTGTTTGTGCCCCTGAAAGATAGACAAGCCGCTTCCACGACCCATCGCCAAGGTCGACATATGCCTTAAACCAGTAAATAATGTCAAGTGGGGGATTTGTTAAGGCTTTGAAATCTACCCCTGTTAGGTAGGCAACTTGCTACATCCCGGGGTTGCAACCTTGTTTCCACTTCTCAAGAGAAACCTGGGGGTATAACTATGGCAACAGTGCCAAGTCTGAAATCTAAATGATCTAGAATAAAATGCAAGGTAGGTTTGACTAACCGCCGTACTTAGACTAGTAATGTTATTTTGACGGGAAAAATAAACAACCAAGCCTTAAGCTGTAAAGATCCAATTATTTTCACGTACACTTTTGTCATAATTGTTTGATTCACAATTTTATATGAAGCACTATGTTACTGATACGCTGCAGGTAGTCAACTAATAGCAATAGCATCCTGCTATTTCTTGATTCATCAAATCTCGCCACAATATACAAACAAAAGACCGTTGTCCAAGTTCAAACAAAAACATTACATTATGGTCATTGATTTCTAATATCCTCCTCAAACAACACATAAGTAGTTAAAGGTATACCGCTTTTTTCGAACATGGGTAAGTTAGTTCTTGCGCCAGCTAATGACATCCGGAAACAAGAGATAATCGCCGTCGAGAAACGGCGCGAAAAAGCCAAATACCTTGCTCCTACTGATTAGTTTAGGTATGTGCTAAACAGTTGGATTTTTCCATTCTCAAAGCCATTTATCCTCCATCTATTTATCCCCCATTCTCTTACTTGATGCATTCGATTATGAAATTGTTGGGTCAGAAACTCTTTCAGGTACCTAAATGACTATGAATGAATCAGTAAATAGGGAGTCAGATCAATGAAGTTGCAGGTCAGAATTTTCAACTTGCACGAACAATTTTAGTTTTATTATCTATTCTGAGCTTGCATTGGGAATGCGTTCAAATTGAAGTGGGATAACGAAAAGAACCAGAAAAATTAATAATCAACATCATACAAAATCATGTCCTCTTCCCTCTGACATAATATAAGTTGTACAAATTGGGATGATTAAATTTTTTGCAACAATGTTTTGTTAATTCAATAATCAACACTCTCGGGATCCGTTAGTTTTATTTACATAATTGTATGGTTGCGAGTTTGTACTTACGCACGATAATACTCCATCTCCTGATAAATTGATGTGCATAATCAAATGAAAATGAAAACACACAAACAAGATGCAATGTTATGATGATAATGATGACATAACGAGTGTTTAGCGATTTCGTGCAATATTTATTGCTAATAACTGTTTATGTGGAACGACTCGATTTTTCTCAATAAATCCATGTGCGATAAAAAATATTTTCAATTTTTTTGCAAAACTGTGTACTTTCACGTGTAGTAAACAAAAATGCATTGTTGCTCAAGAACTACAATGGCTGATGTAGCATCGCGAGAAGTAACGTGCAAATTGATTTCAAGGATATCCAACCTGTTAAAATTTGTTTTGATTATTTTTATGTAATTTTCGGGTTGAACTTTCTATCGGATATACAGGATTCGAAGAGCACCGCGCGTTTCTCGAGTCTATCAACACTCAGGGAATTCCCTGCGATTTCGCTATAAATATTATGGCTTGCTTAACGGCCGCTAATAATGTCAGGTGTATAATTAGGTAATGAATAAATGATTCATTGTTCGTGCTCGACCTTGCAAGGTGTAATAGACCAAGATTTGTGCTGTGCAATACAGATTCTTCTGTACAAATTCAACCTATGGACTATGGACACCTTATATTATTATATCCATAAAATTTTCTATGCGGATATATATTTCACCATTATAACGGCACCAATGACAAAGCGCTTTTTCCATGATATAGCTGTGAATTCCATCGGCGCATCTTTCTGTTTTGACTGGTAATAAAAGTAAATACAACAGAACTTTCCGCTCAAAGGGGCTTATTAGATGATTAACCTCAATGTATCAACCGCAATGATTACAACAGGAAGATTTTTGTATGGAAGCCTGGAATCGTAGGAGGATTTGTTGGGAAAACGCAGGCTTTAGGAAAAGTTCTTGGTGATGGGTAGGTATAATGTTCAATTATTAAATCTTCAACATCAGTCATCGCTAAACGATTGAAACATTCCTATGAATTATTATAAGATTTATAAGACAAGCGATGGAGTTGGATAATGCCTACATTATAATAAGTTCATTTCCATGCGAAATTGAAAGTTTCACTGTGTTACTTTGTTTTTGTTATACAAAAAAGATTGCATGAAGTCGACAGAAGGAGAAAGAGAGGGTCAGTTTTGTTTCGAAGTTGTTTGGAAAATCCGGCAAAATACAAAATACAACAGCTCTGCGCGGGGTTATCGTGCGCTTGACTTTGACCTAAATTTTGATCAAATCAAACCTGACCTTGGAGGAGGTCTAGATAACAGTTAAATGCAAAAACATTACAGTTTGTAATTTTTACATTCAAGGAATTGAGATTTTTTTCGTGATGTTGTCAAATGTGGCCTTTTAGCGCGGTTTTACAACAGTGAGACTTTGATCTGTGATCTTTGTTCTAGATTAAAAAAATTATTTATGAGCTTTAGTGTATTAGATTTGACGTCAAAAAATGTTAATTACCTGAGCAGCTGTGCATCCGCAAAACTTGAGGCTTTTCAGATTCCGAAGCTGAGAAATCTACCTAATCAGGGTGTTCTATTGGTTATGTCCGGCGCCAAAATCAGCAATTTCTTGTGAAGTTTTATAAATTCAAATTTGGCAAAAATAAACAATGAATAATGCGCTATTGTATGGTTGCATCATCTGTATTGTAATAAGTTTTTTATGGTGTCGGCACGCCAAACAGTGACTTTTGGAAACTGACTGATCGGAAACTTGAAAAAAATCAATGATACTTTTGATACAGCGTCACATACGATCTTGGAGGATCCTTTCTGCACTGCGACCTATCATCTTTTGTGCGTCTACAGGGTGATTCAATAGTGTCGGACCACCTTGAAGGTGCGTAATATGTAAGTGAAGTAGCGTGCTGGGAAGTTGTTAAAAAAAGTTGTTAGTCTTCTAATTTTGAATTTATGGAGGGACAAAAGTTGGTCCTTCGATTGCTCCTATTTTCGTTGTTTCAAAAGATTTCAGTGAACTGTTTATGGAAAAGAATGATTACAAAAATCAACCTCTGAATATGCAAAGAATTTCTGTTTTGTATGCAGGGTGAATAATGAATCCTGAAAATTATTTTTTTCTAAAAGTACCTGCAAACAGCCACATTAAGCTATGTAGAACACAAATAAAACTATAAAACTATTGCTTCTGGTTTTTTTAAGAAAACTAAACTTATGTAGTTCATGATTCACCCTGTATAAAAAACAAAAATTCAATACAGATTCAAAGGTTGACTTTCTGTACTCACTATTTTTCAACAAATAGTTTACTAAAATCTTTTGAAACAATGGAAATAGAAGCAATCGAAGGACCAATTTTTGTCTAGAGATGGAGCCGGATCTGGATCCGGTTCCGGTTATCCGGCAAATCCGGCCATTTTGCCGGAACCGGATCCAGATCCGGTTTCGCCGGACTTCGATTTGGATCCGGCCGGATCTCAAAAAATTACTAGGTATTTCTTCACCGCCATCACCTTTTGAGGTCGAAAAGCACACTTATACCTACGAAGCGATTGAGGGGAAGAGAGCAACATTCACTGTTATACATGTTCATTTAAATAAATAAACTAAATACTTGATGGGGGGTTTTGGAAACAATACACATCACAGTTGACATTTATTTCTGAATTTTTCAAAATTTTGTCTTCAGTTGAGAAAGTGCTATGATAGCTACATACTTTTCATAAACTTGTCGCTAATCGGTCACTTGTATCAAAGAAACCTGATGTACAAAATTTTAACTAAGATCCGGCGATCCGGTCATAGTGTTGCCGTCTAGACAAGACAAGACAAGAGTTGCCCTACTCTTGTCTTGTCTTGAAATATCAAGATAATTTCTAAATTTCAAGACAAGACTCTAACTCTTGATGGAAATTTTTCAAGAGTCTAGATAGACTCTTGAAATTAAATTACTAAAAAACCCCTTCTTCCAAGAAAAATACGTGACAGAAATATTAACGTCTTTTAGCAAGAAAAACAGAGAAACTGTGAGGAGCAAGGAGCACCGTTCGAATAGGGACTGTGCTTTAATAAAATATTCTACGGTATAATTAAGTTCAAATTTCAAAACAAAGATCAACTTTTATTGACACTGAAATTTATCATTGGTGTGAAAGCTGGAAGAAAAGATTGCCACCGCCACCCCCGACCTGTTAGTAGACGTGTTTCTGCAATGGGGTCTTATATGAAATAACAAGATACAATTTTATATAGCCGTAGGTTGATGCCTGAATAAATATAAACTGCTTGACAATTGAACTGCAACACCTAAAAATTAGGTGCGTTTTCAAATTGAGATAGCTCAAAAAATATCTAACGGATTCCAGAAATTCAGGCATGTGAGGAAAGATCATTTCTTTGACTATCGAGTGCTGGTATTGATGATAAGTTTGATTGCAAAATTTGTCATATACAGGGTGCCAACGGAGAGCGTGCAGATATGGGCAATCTTTCACCTTGTGCAACTTTCGAAAAAAAAGTCCGAGACTTTTTCTATTGCGTGCTTTTGGAAGGTTGAATCATTATGCTGACACGGTTTTGAAATTTTGACCCTAACTTTTTTTTTCAAAAAATTGTGCTCAATTTTCTGAAATATGCACTTTCTGATTGAGAAAAAGTAATAGAGACATTGTTTGTTTTCGAACGGCGTCCATATTGAATTTACTCACGAAGATTTTCATTTGAGCCTCCACATCCCCTAGAAACTACCCCTTTTGGGACACCGTCTCACAACAAGATATGCAATGCTTCATTTAAAAGGCCTAAGAAAACTACTCATCAATAATTGGATTGAAATAAGTACACTACGATGACCTCATACGTACAGCTCCCTAAAAACCACCCCTTGACTTCAAGGGACAGGGTTGGTATTGATACACAGGTGTCCTCAAGTAGAAATGAGTTTAACAAAATTGTCACCAAAAACTGTTAATGAGACCTTGTAATAGAGGTTCTGGGGAGCACAGAAATGTATCTAGCAAAATTGTAGCTGATCCCGAACGGCAATTATTCAATTTTCAAGATTATCAGTTGAAAATGTCGTCATAAAAATTGTGCTTTGTTTTTTTTTTCAAATTTTTAGAATAATTAAGATTGTCTAAACTGTTAATTTTGCATCTCTCCCAATATCTGAAAAAATCTCTGTGAATAGACTCATACCCTTCTGTTCTAATGAGAGTCCGAGACCTCCATTGTTGAGGAACTTCAACAAGTTTTGGAGATTACATGAATTTCCAAAGCTTCTGATAACACCCTTGTCCCAAAACACTTTGATAATATATTTATGCCCTCTTCGTAAGGTCCAGCTACAACCTTTGCAGTGCTGAAACACTTTTCAACTATTTTGTTCATCGTTTTGAAGGCAGATACAAACGGAATCACTCAAAGTACTCCCACATTTTCTATGTTTTCCGGATCAGTAAGACCGGCGCTCTCCTTTGAAAGTTTCTGGCAGGTGTTCCTTTTGAATATCTCGTCTTGGTAACTTTTGCCCACTAAGTTCAACTTCTTGGGCCACAGCAAAACTTCATCACGCCAAAGTATCAGCACAAGATCATTCCAAAACAAATGGTTCACAAACCCTTGAAAAGATGCAACTCTGGAATGATGCAATTCTCGGTAACATACAAGCTTTGTCTTTTTCAAAAAAAAAGGGGGGTTGATTGATCTTGTGACACTCTTTTGAAAACTTCTTCCTTCCTTTAGAGCAAAATTTCTCATCAATGCGCCTTTAAATCTTCATAAGTTTTCATACTCGTAATCTTTTTTTTTTCATATTTTCTTCACAAACCTCATTTCAACGTCATTTTATCGAATTTCCCTCGTAAGTCTTTTGGAGTGATGAAGCAGTACGGGCATGGTTGCCGTGTAGCCATTCGCTGGCCATTGATCAAGAGAATAAGTTCAAGATCCGAAACAAATTTAAACCCAAGTCCATTGATGTTGGTCATTTGAAACATCAACTCGATATTTTCATATAGGTTTTTTTCACCTGGGGTACAATGCAAACCATTCATAAGCCTATTGAAACTGGTTGATACCCCCATTTTTCTCAATCGATCCTCAATCTACGTAACGACTTTTTTGCTGCCTGTGTAATTTTTCTTTTCCTCTTTCTCTAAAATTATTTCTGCATCTTCTAGGCCAATTAAAATCAAGTTGATGTTTGAAATGACTTATATCAATGCAATTCCTTTAAAATTTGTTCTGGAATTTGAACTTCTTTTGATCAATGACCAGCAAACAACTACGGCTACTTCCATGTCCGTACTGCTTCATCACTCTAAAAGACTTACGTGGGAAATTCAATGAAATTACGTTGAATAAGGTTTGTGAAGAAAATAAACAGAAAGAGATGGTTACGGGTATGAAGACTTATGGAGATTTGAGGCGCATTGATTGAAAATTTTGCTCTGCAGGAAAAAAAGAAGAACTTTGCGAAAGATTGTCACATCATAATTAACCCCCCTCTTTTCGAAGCATCTCCTTTAAGGGTTTGTGAACCATTTATTTTGGAATGGTCTTGTGACGATACTTGGGTGTGATGAAGTTTTGCTGTGGCCCCAGGAGCTAAAATTGGTCGCCAAAAGTTACCAACATAAGATTTTTGAAGAGAACTCGTGTCAAAAGGAAAGCAACAGTCTCACTGATCCGTGAAAAATGTGGGAGTACTTTGCGTGATTCCGTTTGTGTCTGGCTTCAAAACGATTAACAAAATTGTTGAAAAGTGTTTCAGCACTGCAAAGGTTGTAGCTGGACCTTACGAAGAGGGCATAAATATATTATCAAAGTGTTTTGGGACAAGGGTGTTATCAGAAGCTTTGGAAATTCATGTCATCTCCAAAACTTGTTAAAGTTCCTCAACAATGGAGGTTTTGGACTCTCATTAGAACAGAAGGGTATGAATCTATCCACAGAGATTATTTTAGATATTGAGAGAGATGCAAAATGACCCGTTTAGACAATCTTAGTTATTTTAAAAATTTGAAAAAAACCGAAGCCAAATTTTTATCTCGACATTTTTAACTGATAATCTTAAAAATTGAATAATTGCCGTTCGGGATCAGCTACGATTTTGTTAGATACATTTCTGTGCTCCCCAGAACCTCTATTACAAGGTCCCATCAACAGTTTTTGGTGACAATTTTGTTAAACTCATTTCTACTTGAGGCCACCTGTGGATAAGACATGCAATACATGAAAATTCCAAAAACGTCTTTTTCAACTGTTCCACTGAAAAAGTGATGCTACACGATTACCCTTCACATAGGTCATCCCAACAGTAGCTACCCTCTCGAAAAAAGAACTACCCTTTAAAAAACCAGTACTTCCGCAATACCTCATTTGTTAGGATTTTTTTAAAATCTGTCGCAATAGTTTGCCGCTACGATGATTTCATTCACATATCCACTCGAAACTACCCCTTCAACTACCCCTTCAATATCGCATAGCCTCTACCTTGATGCGTTATTAACGAGCTAAAAGAACTTTTGCCTACTAACCGTTTCATTGAAATGATGGTGTTTTCTAAGATGATAGTACAAAACCTTTCCTGAAACTACCCCTAGAAATCGCCTTTTCAGTAAAAGGTATGCAATACCTCA
This sequence comes from Anaspis maculata, assembly GCA_949128115.1. Taxonomy (NCBI): domain Eukaryota; kingdom Metazoa; phylum Arthropoda; class Insecta; order Coleoptera; family Scraptiidae; genus Anaspis; species Anaspis maculata. The sequence goes on along the minus strand of OX421962.1, from coordinate 34,270,652 downwards.
TTTGGAAGCTCAGAAAAGGTGCGATTGAATAAGTTCAAAATGATTTCGCGATAACCTTACACGCATCAAGGTAAAGGCTATGCGATATTGAAGGGGTAGTTGAAGGGGTAGTTTCGGGTAGATATGTGAATGAAATCATCGTAGCGGCAAACTATTGCGACAGATTTTGAAAAAATTCCAACAAATGAGGTATTGCGGAAGTACTGTTTTTTTAAAGGGTAGTTCTTTTTCCGAGAGGGTAGCTACTGTTGGGATGACCTACGCAGAGGGTCATCGTGTAGCATCACTTTTTTAGTGGAACAGTTGAAAAAGGCGTTTTTCAAAATTTTCATGTACATATTGCATGTATTATCATACCAACCCTGTCCTTTGAAGTCAAGGGGTGGTTTTTAGGGAGCTGTACGTGTGGGGTCATCGCAGTATTCTTATTTCAATCCAATTATTGATGAGTAATTTCCTTATGCCTTTTAAATGAAGCATTGCATATCTTGTTGTGAGACGGTGTCCCAAAAGGGGTAGTTTCTAGGGGATGTGGAGGCTCAAATGAAAATCTTCGTGAGCAAATTCAATATGGACGCCGTTTGAAAACAAACAATGGCTCTATTTCTTTTTCTCAATCAGAAAGTGCATATTTCAGGAAATTGAGCACAATTTTTTGAAAAAAAAAGTTAGGGTCAAAATTCCAAAGCCGTGTCGGCATAATGATTCAACCTTTCAAAAGCATGCGATAGAAAAAATCTCGGATTTTTTTTTCGAAAGTTGTACAAGGTGAAAGATTGCCCATATCTGCACGCTCTCCGTTGGCACCCTGTATATGACAAATTGTGCAATCAAACTTATCATCAATACCAGCACTAGATTTTTTAGGTGTTGCAGTTCAATTGTCAAGCAGTTTATATACTTTGTCACTGTGGCACAAACCCAAAATTCCAAATATCAGTTTAATCAATCAGCTGGAAAGTTGTTGAAAAAATTGAAAAAATTCAAGTCTTCTAATTTTGAGTTTATGGAGAGACAAAAGTAGAGATGGAGAAGTTCCGGCCATTTAAAAAGACCGGATACCGGAACCGAATCTCAGTGACCTAGTGTTGCCGTCTAGAGTTAGACTTTCTAGACTCTTGTCTTGAAAAGGCGTCAAGACTTAGACAAGACCTCTAGAAACTCTTGTCTTGAAATTTCTAGACAAGACAAGAGTTGGGCTGTCAAGATCAAGAGTCTTGATCAGACTCTTGAAAAGGAAAAATAAAAAAGAAACTGATATATTCCTCTCCGCTGATGGTTTTTATTTTCTACTTAATGTGTGATTAGATTGGAGATTTCTTACAGAGTTTATTGACAACATAGAATAACATAAATAAGGGTGAACGGTATGACAAAATGCTATTCAAAACTATATTTACTTGAAATGAAAATGATTGCAAAAGGTTCTCATGCTATTTTTTTTTATTTGTTGAAATCAAAGTACCGAGATCACTACAGACGATATAAAATATCTCGTCTCAAAAGTCCCTACTTTTTTCAGGAAAAAATCTTGGAATTTGGGAGTTTCAATTGGGAGAATAATGAAGCAATAAACCTGTTCTGCACTTGCGCACTAGGCAGGCCATCATGTCATTATTCATCGACCGTTGTTGCCATGCTGTGTCTGATAGGTAGTCTACAGTCCATGAATATTTTGAAAATTAAGAAAAACAAAACAACACATAGAAGCATCTTTCTGTATATTGTGAATTTTATGTATATCAGAAGACAATTTGATTTTTGGTTTGTGGTGGCAGTTCACTATGAATTCATCAAATTTGCATCAGAGAACGGGGAAGCGTTGCCAGAGAGATGCCATGTCGAATTATGATAATGTCTTGTGATTATATATTCACATCACTATGTCTCTACTGTTTTTTTCTGGTTCTCATGCGAAAGTTTCGTCCAAGTGATTTTTTTTCTAGGGCTGCTCCAACATCTCCATTTCTACTTTTCCAAAAAATACCTGCGCCTTCTCAGATCGCAACTTCTAAGAAATAAGGTAGCTCGATGAAGCTTTTGGTCAATAGCTGCGAAACAAAGTGTTTCTTGTCAATAAAAGGAAAATGATTCAGACATGCTGCAGCCAGATATCCTTCCAATGTACCAAGGCAAAATACCAATTAGGCTGGTGTTCTTTTTGCCGCGTCAGGTTGACACAAGCTCAAAATGGAGTTGTATAATATAAAGTTGTAGTAAATCAGTCTTTTCCACTTGTTTTTTATATCATTTACTCGAGTTTCGGCTAATTAAATATATAAAGCCATTTTCAAAAATAATACATTATTTTTGAGAATGGCTCTATATATTTAATTAGCCGAAACTCGAGTAAATGATATAAAAAACAAGTGGAAAAGACTGATTTACTACAACTTTATATTTAAAAAATATTGGACCACATCTGCACCACGACATCTGGGAACTCTGGGTCCCGCTTAAACCCAATTATTTACATTTATTTGTTCAGCAGCAATGTTTCGAACATCAAACAGCAAAATAATATTGAAGTTGATTGTTTAACTTTTTCTTGACTGTGACTCTTTCGTTGACTGTTTCTTGACGTTCATGACAACCTGGTATTGTTCTTGGTTTGTTTATTCATTCGATTCGAGCCGATGGACTGCGGTGAGTTGAATTTCTATATCCTTTTTCGCTGCCAGTGAGAGTACTTTTTGAGTACTTTTTCAAATAAACAGTAGTAGACTACATGGCAACATTTCACACACAGACGTGGGCTATCCAGGACTCACTGAATAAGGGTGGGCCTTACTCTGCAGTGTTCAAGTGCAGATATCTTTCCAGTACCTACAGAGCCGGAATGTCAATCATGGTGCAACATACAGGGTGTTTCAGCAATGATAGCAAAAAATTCGACTGTAAGTAGATCTCGTCAAAATATGACAAAAAATCTATGTATCATTTTGCAAAGTTCGGTCTAATGACGAAGATACAGCCCTTCAAAGTTTATTTTTTTTGGATTTCAAAATTTTCTAACTCAGAAACGTTTCGACAAATTTAGCTTTAATTTAGCATAAGCTGGTTTGTCGTAGGTATCTATCAACCTGCCAAATTTTGGGAGCATCCGATCAGTAGCGTAGGAGTTATAAGGGGTCACCTTAAGTCAACTTTTCTTTGGATGCTTCTAAATTATTGACCCTCATAACTCCTACACCATTGGTTGGATTCTCAAAATTTCGCAGGTCGGTGGATAGTTTCGACAAATCATTCTATGCTGAATTTTAGTTATTTTGGTCAAAACGTCACTGAGTTACAAATTTTTGAAATCCGAAAAAAGTCAACTTTGAAGAGCCGTATCTTCCTTGTTAGGCCGAACTTTGCAAAATTGCTCCCCGGAGAGAAGTCTTAAGAAGTCGACTTTACATACACGTGACACATATGCATGATTACACCCTTTCAAAATATTTAAATGGGATTTGGGGCTTCGTAGCATATCATTTTGAAAACCTCCCAGTTCTCTATATTTTGGTGCAAATATACATATCACCATTTTCAAGTTGGTATTTTTGTGTTGGAAATATACTTGACATCACAATAATTAATGACAAAAAGACAATTATTTTTTTCTATTTAGCGTTCATAAGAAAGTCATTACGATACGCAAATGACGTCATTCGCGTGTCGAAAGAGGCTTCATTTCGATACGCAACTTTTTATTCCTGAAGGTTGGCAATATCCATGACATGACAGCACTCACTGAAGTGACAGCTTAGGTGACATAATTTCGCAGACGGGTGTTTATTCTAGAAAAATCTGGCGCATTTCTGCTGATAAACTGTGCTTTCACCATCAAGAGCGATTCTCAACAACGCCAATGAACTTTTTAAAACTCTGACGGATGTGATAAGGAGTGATTTGAAGGAAGCGTGTTTGTTTCATCGGCCATGAAAGCCATCCTCCTAGTACACCTAACAGGTAGTGCATATAGGTTGAATAACTGGTCAAAGTTTTGATTTGATGTTTATTCCAGGTGTAAAACATTACTGGGGTTGGCTCTGTTATTGCGTCATGTAGCCACTAGGATCTCATCTCAGCCTAATGGTACATAATTGAAAACCTGGAGAAGTCCTCTGGGTGAGGCAACCCCAACAGTGAAAACTGCCCATTGTTTCTCAAAATATTTACAAACAAAAGTGGCCTCCCTATGAGTGATAGATACTAATTTCTTTATTTATTAGTAGCAAAAATTGAACATGTAACATTTATTAGCCTAGACTAACCTAAAACAACCTTATGATTGTAACTGTAAACTGTAACTAACCAGCCTATCTATTGTAGTTTGTACTAATTGCTTTGATTATCAATTGTGCAATTATTAAACACTTTCACAGTAACGTTCGCAGTGTCACTTGCATTTATTGTGATGTTTGCAGGTAAATTTTGCCCTGAAACAAAATTATGCTCCAAACCAACAGCCGAGCCAACAGCACTTGTCACAGTCATCCGCTTCATTATGAAGCGGTTCACTTCTTCGGCCTCCAAAACTTTGGATTTTTTTGGAGTATATCCACTCATCGTAGTATACTAATCGAACTAGAGCAATTTGAGAACTGAAGTGTCAAATTTTTCGAATAATATTTAAATCAAGGGTGCTTGAATTAATGACAATTGAACAGTGCTACCAACCGCATTAAATCATATCAAAATGTTAGCAGAGGCTCATATTTTACATTTTATCATGAAAAGCATGGAGTAGCTGCAAAATAGAAAAAATTGTATATAACACACGTTTTATAAGACCTATTGTCACACTTGTCAATTGAAGCACTCGTCGCTTCGCTCCTCGTGCTTTAAACAGACGCGTGTGACAATAGTGTGTCTTATAAAACTTGTATTATAATATACTATTGTATACCTTGAAATTCACGTGTATTTTTGTTGTTGTATAGGCATCGCTTTTCTTACTTTTGTTGCTCTTGTTTCTGGTATCCAAGGACTTATAATGGGAGGCATGGACGATTTTGCTTCCGCCAGGAGGCGCTGCAGTTGGTCGAGACCTCTAGGGATTTTATCTAGCCTAGATTGCATGAACAAGCGCGTTGTGTCAAATCGTCAAATGAATAAACGTCAAATATTTAAAAATGTCACCGTAAACATAAATTGGAATTTTTTTATCGTATCGTTGAATCGATCATGAGGATGTCGTAGGCTCTTGCGACGAGAGTCAGGATGCGACCCCAAACTCCGGGTGAGCTCAGTTTGACTGCCGAAGAAAAAATATATTTTTATCGTAGACCCGGGCCCGGTATGGTACTCTGGAGAGGTAAATAGATGCTCTGAATAAGCCGTTCCTGCTCCATTCTACCAGACAGATGGAGACAAGAATAATCGAAAAACAATGACATTGCTGAGGTGCATGAGGGATCTAGGTTATGTTGGTTCTATGTTGAAGTTTTGAACTTGTTCAGTTAAGTTATTATGTTCACAGCATTGTGCGTAGACAAAAATTAAACACATGGAATACAGTTCTTTATTCAGCCAGGGCATTTCACTTTATTACAATAATTCAAACCATCACTTTACAGAAAGTTTTCCACACTGCTACAAAATTGTGAAGCCTTTAGGTGATGGCCTCTTTTGTGTTGTGCCTAATGCCTTGCCATGAGTAGGTATATTTTGCTTGCCTACTATCATGCAGCTTACGTCCGGCTTGTAGATAGAAACGGCAAAATTATTTCAAACTCATTGGAATGTATTGATGATAGAATGATGGACTTGAATACCTCGACTTCATTGAGTGGAAGGGCGACTCTTGTATTGGTGATACCGGAATGTCCTCCTGGTTTTCGTATAGTATAGTCTAATTTCTGTCTCCGTTATCCTTGTGCTAGGATAAAACAGGAGTGGCTTATTCAGAGCATCTGTTTGCCTCTTCAGTAGATACCATATGGAGCCCCTCAGGTCTATAGTTAGTAGTGAACAAAAGTGAGTTTTTGCCTTTGGCAGTCAATTTACCCAATGTTGAACGGAGCCCTGCTTCAACATGATAGCTTGGGACCACTGTGGGTTGCATTTATCGTGTCACCGGCCAGGGATTTTTGTCTCGCACGAACCTCCAGACGGCCCCGCGCTGCTTCGCTCGCATTTGCCCTGTCTTTCAAACGACAAGCACCCGGTATCGGTGACACTAACACCATGCGACGACAATAAACAATAAAGATAGGTTAGGTTAAGCTCTGACAAGCAATGACAACCGCAAGCTTGACCTTGGACTTGACGTTGACATGATGTTGACATTTGGTCCCAAGCCTATGTCGCGCCCTCTGGAATGCGTTTGCGAGAATGCCTCCCATTGAAATATATAATTTCGATTATTTCTGGAACCACCTGTATAGGTGTACTTCTCTCCATCTAATTTTTATCAACATTTTTCCATCAGTAATAATTATATTTGAGTACCTACTATTTTAACCAAAGGAATATAATAATAAAAAAAATTGGCTTTCTGGCATTTTGGTTGGTTTGCACTTACCTATACACTAATCTCGAAACAAACGAAACAAAAACCGGCGGTGCGACTCAGATTGAATCTCTTTCGGGTCATTCGCACTTCGTTACACGCTTTATTCGATTTCCACTTTTTCTCGTGCTTCCAATGAGGCATTTAAATTGGATGCCGTTAATGAACTCAACTACAGCTCACATACAAAAACTTGGAAAGTGTCAAAGATGGCCTTTGACAAATCACCACACGTCTCTAATAAGCGTTCTCCATCACGCCTATTGCACGGTGATTCGTATATTATTATTGCAATAATAAAACTTTTTTATTTGATTAGCTAAAATTCAGTAACACCTCATAGGTTTATGAGACGGTAATGAAGTTGAACGCATCATTCCAGAAATTCACCGTACCTATACACTGAAATATACAAACAGTTCCATGAAAAAGTCCTGATGCATGGTGCCCAGTTTCGGCAATCATCTATTCCGAATTTGCGGCTTGCGGTTAGTTGATGAATGAAAAGACATTTCATAGACTCGGGAAAAACTCTTGTCGCATTATGTTATGCCCATATACACCTACCTAATATACCGCACAATAGCCAATAATGCAATTATTAATGAGATCGGTTTTTTACCCATACCCCCATACCGATTACTAATGTGCGGTGGTGGAATTTATGGTTTTTGTCCAAACTTTCCGCCAGGTTTTGTTCTGAACAAAAAGTTCTGCTTTATTCATCCAATCGCAATCCGATGATATAAGTAGGTATTTAGTTTCAATGTCAAGGAATATGCACATTCCCCACCTACGCATACCTATCATCATCTTCAAGGTATTATTCTATCGACTTAATCATTTTCTGTTGAGTGTTGACATACGAGTTTTCTCATGTTTCTTACATAAAACTTCTGTTGTTCCTGAATCAAATTGAAAGCATCGGTTAAGTACCGTTTCAATATAGTAACTATACGTTGTTTGAAAATAGAATCTGCAATGATGAAGAAGAATACGTTAAGTAAAATTTTTTTTGGTATGCCCCAAAATTCATTGTAGTATGGGAAATGTCCAGAGACGTAGGAAACATGAGGGTAAATGGACGCCCTGTCCCAATATATACACCAGTGAAATGTTATGGAAACATGCTCATATGAATCGTAGGTATTTGACAACTATACAATTTCAATAAAAATTTTAGCTCACCGATTGACCTGGGTAGAAATTATGAGGAAAAAATCACTTCTAAAATTCAGCTCTGACAAGTTTATCCGTCAGTATCCGTTTTTGCAATATGTTTTTTAAATCGTAATATTTTTCGATGCTATATCGACGACTATTCCACACAACATACTTTTGACCAATCAATACGTTTAAAACCTTCAAGTTGAACCAATGAAATCAGTTTTATACTGATAAAACAGGACCTTCGTTTAGTTTTATACTGATAAAACTGTGCCTTCCTTTTCATAAATAAACAATATACTTGATATAAAAAGTTCCTGAAAATCGTGCCTGCTATAAGCTTTTCAAGCGTCACCTACACACGGTGACACCGCTTCCAATAGTGGCAGTATTGCTATCGGTATATATACTCATCCTATGTGTCCAACTAGAGGTGAGATGTAGTTCCCTATATTTGTGAAATACCACATTTAGGCAGTTTCTAATTCAAATAAGTAACAATAATTTTGATCTGCAATGATTATCCATGAAACATTATGTAATTTCTGTTTGTTATAATTGCCGCATCATTATGTTTTTGCCACAACGGCACCGTACGTCGTCGTAGGTTAGGCAGCCCAGGCCACCCTCCTGCATAGTTGACACATTGACAATGAATGACATCCGTAATGCGCGCGGGGCACAAAATCGCATATTCAGCCACAAAGAGGACCAGTTCATCACTTCTGTAAGGTTATGGTTCTAGTTTGCGGCCAATGTGGTTTGATTTTTTGAAAGGCAAAGCTCTGGAAGACGTTTTTACGTTGAAAAGCACAATAATAATTGAAATATTAGCTGTTTGTTAGATTGTAAGTGCACTTGATTTCCAAAGCAACTTGATTGAATTAGCATGACCGCATGACAGTGTCACAACGCCAAAAAACAATTCAATTTTTGGATATGGGGTGGATTTGGAATCAAAACGTTTTTATATTTTGATTTTCACGTTTTGTGGAATATTCTCCGCAAATACCACTCGAGCTATTACGAGTTTTATCAAAATTTTCGAACTGTTTCTCAAGCTTTGTTTTCATGAAGCAATTCAACTCGTGGAAATGGTCACTTTATTATCAAAGACAAAAACCCTCCAGCTACGCTGTCGGGTTTTTTTCAGATAATAAAGTGACCATTTCACACTTGGTGAATTTCTTGAAAACAAAGCTTTCGAGATAGTTCGAAAATTTTATCGATAAAACTCATAGCTCTTGTGGTATTACATACGATAAACGTGTTCTACTGCTTTTGGTTGGTTGTTTTACCACACAGATAAAAACCAAGGAGCTAACGTCTGAAAGTTCTGAGGTCTAAGGTTTTCCACTGCGGAACTTGAGGAAGGAAGTAGGGATCGACCGATATGGATTTTTTGGCCGATACCGATTATCGGCCGATACCGATATATGCGATATTCATATCGGCCAATACCGATATATCGGCCTCAATATTTTTATTTTTCAATTACTATTTATTCCGTATGAAATTTATTTTCGTATGAAATAAATACATCGCACAAGTGAATATACAGCGTAGTCCTGCACAAAATTCATATTCCCGTTAACGATTTTTTTTTCTAAAAAATCCTGGAACAGGTCGATTTTGTTTTTATCCAACCGACTATACAGGGTGGTCCATCTAAGCGTAATTATCCCATAGCGGTCTTACCGTTCAAGATAGAGAAAAAGATGTGAGAAAGAAGTTATATGGTTTGATGAGACCTATAACCTAAAATTATTTTCAGCTATATAGGTGGACATTTTGACAGGATCAACAAAACGTCAATTTTTTTAAATGGAACACCTATATTTTTTGCATTTTCGGATTCAGCTTTTTCAATTGTCTTATGCCTGTATTTTTGTTTTCCAATTGTGTGGCAGTGCTACCAACTAAAAATTAAAAACTGAATAAATTGCATTTCCACAGTTATCTTGAAAAAATCGTAGCGGCCTTGCTTTCCAAAACTAAGAGATGAAACTTGGCATGGTGATAGTCAAGTCAAAGACCAATATCCCAATGTCAAAAAATTGCAATTTCTCTATACAGAGCGTTCACAAAAAAAATCAAACTTTATAATTTTCAAAGTCTCATAACTCATTTTTTTCAAATAGCGTGCCCCTAATTTTATAACGTTATCTGATAGCTTTTTTATCCTCTTACATTTTTACTAGAGATGCCCTACCCTTAAACTTCTTTTTTTTTTGAGATAATCGGAAATTTTCACAAAATTTGTAATTATTTTGTTTTTTTTTCACAAATTGAGTTGGCCGTGATGAATGACAGACAAGCCAAATAGTATGCAACTCTCAGTTAGTCAGTCTGAATATTGTCGAACAAAAAAAAATGGCTTGAACGCAAAAAGAAAACAAAGTGGGATCCTGGATATCTGGATTATTACCAGATTATCATCAGTCATTTTCTCTCGCGTAAAGTCATTTTTCTTTGTTCGACAAAATTCAGACTGACTAACTGAGAGTTGCGTACTATTTGGCTTGCCTTTCATTCATCACGGCCAACTTTATTTGTGAAAAACAACAAAAAAATTACAAATTTTATGAAAATTTTCGATTATCTCGAAAAAAATTTAAGTTAAAGGGTAGGGTACCCCTAGTAAAAATGAAAGAGATAAAAAAAGCTATCAGATAACGTTATAAAATTAGGGGCATCCTATTTGAAAAAAATGAGTTATGAGACTTTGAAAATTATGAAGTTCGATTTTTTTTTGTGATCGCCCTGTATCAAGAAATTGCAATTTTTTGACACTGGGATATTGGTCACTATCACCATGTCAAGTTTCATCTCTTTGTTCTGAAAAGCAAGGATGCTAGGATTTTTTCAAGATAACTGTGGGAATGCATTTTTTTTTTTAGTTTTTAATTGTTAGTTGGTAGCACTGCCACACAATTGAAAAACAAAAATACAGGCATAAGACAGTTGAAAAAGTTGAATTCAAAAATGCAAAAGAATATAGGGTGTTCCATTAAAAAAAATCGACGTTTTGTTGATTCCGTCAAAACGGGACACCTGTATAGCTGAAAATAATTTAAGGTTATAGGTCTCATCAAACCATATAACTTCTTTCTTACATCTTTTTCTCTATCTTGAACGGTAAGACCGCTATGGTATAATTACGTTAGGATGGACCACCCTGTACTGTATAAAAAAAACATTTTTTTGGTAATAATGAACATCACGTTTTCAAACTTTGTGTGCATTTTATTAAAAAAAAATTTACACTGTTGTCTGAAGAAAAACCAAAGCTATCAATTTTATGGAAAAAATGTGAGGGTTGTCATTTGAAAAAATTGATGACGTCATCGTAGCTCAAAAACATCCAACGAAAAAAGTGTTTTTTAAACTGTATAGTGAGTTGAAAAGAAACAAAATCGACCTGTTTAAGGATTTTTTCGAAAAATAAGAATCACCAACGGAAGTATGAATTTGTGCAGAACTTTATCACCACACTGTATAATTATACTATGTATTACCCAATGACGTGTATAAAATAAAAGATTTTTTCCGTATCGGCGGGAGGTTTTTCGATGTTTTAGTCTCCAATGAATATATCAAAAACAATCTCAATAATCCCCAAATCATTGTTATTTTTTTTTGTCTTCTCGAATATTTTCTTGTCTCATTTCCAAATTTTATATGTAGTTTAATAACGAAAAATAATAATTTGGTATTATTTTCGAGTGTTACATGTTTCAAGATCATTACGATTTTCTGTTTTCCAGGTGTTTTTAAGACGCGTTCTACACATTTAAATATCGGCGACGTATCGGCCAAATATCGGCCGATAGGCCGATACCGATATAATCCGAAAATAGGCCGATATACCGATATACTATATCGGTATCGGTCGATCCCAAGAAGGAAGGCTCGACCCCACTGTGATTCTCAGATATTTTTGATAATAATGTGACGAGAAATCTTAATAATTTTGAGGGACACCATAGTACCTTCCCTCGTACCTTCCCGTTTTGAAAAAAAAAGTAAAACGTTAATTATAGAATAACATTGAGCGTAGATGACCTTTTGGGCAATTCCGAAAAAAATGATTGGAAAAATCTCCGACTTTCATTTTTGGAACCCTCAAGGGTCAAAAACTGGTTCTTCGAATCACAATTTTCGCGTTTCTGATTCACCCTGTCAATAAAAAAAATCAATACACATCCAAAGGTCGATATATTGTTTTCTCATATCTCTGCCGCAACGGTAAACTGAAATCTTTTGAATTAACAAAACTAGAAGGGTTTAAAGGGTCGTCCCTTGACCCTTGATAACCCTAAAAATAAAATTCGAAGAATTTTTTTATCACTTTTTTTTTAATCAGGGTCCTTTAGAAGAACGTACTGGAGAGCTTCTCCGTCATTTTCTGGACACCTGTAGGTATATAATAGATGGATATATCCGTTTTAAGGCCTCTAAGACCATTTCCAGAGTGATGTATGTCTGCTTGTGTATTATGACATGCAAGTATTATTGAGGTAGTCGAAAAATGTACCTATCATTGGCAGACCAATTACGTCAATTGGATTGGATGACAATTGACGTTCGAGACACGTTGTACCAATTTTAGAGAACAAATATTTTCATTTTCCAAAAACTGTTTCATCATAGCGTTCATTACGACACGGTTTCCAATATCGTGATGAAGCTGTCATGAGCGCAAAATACAAAAAAGTAGTTTCTAATAAATTCCAGGAGATGAATCTGGAAAAAATAAAATTAATTGAAGCGTTTCCTCCGTCATTAAATCATAACTTTGTGCCGCCAAACTGAGCCACCACACCGCGATCAGCCATGTAATTTATTTTTATTTATAACAGCTATTGGAAAATTAATATTTACTATTCGTCTCAAATTTCAGTCTAGACTTGGACCTGTGTGATACCCGCCTACCTGATTTTTTTACGCCGCACAGAGTTTAGGTAGAATTCAGCAAAAATTTTCAGGTCAGCCATCGCGTTCTTTTTGATCCACAAATGAAATGCCGACATTCATTACAAGACAAGCGAGCATGCTATTATCCGCTACTATACACGATATCTCGATACAGGGTGATAAAAAAAAATATCAAGGTAACCCGCCGCCGTCGAAAAGTTCAATGAATCCTTCCAAGGAATAATGCGGTCACTATATTACTGGGAATTCAAAGATGCGATCCAGATCTAAGCGCTCTCTAATCGATTGTTCCTGTTCCAGGTAAGGGTATATGAATTTTACAAAGTCATGTTTCCGTCCATATAGGCAGGTATGTACAGGTAGATTATTCACGAAAGTTTGTCGATCTCAATTAGTAACATTCAAGAAGGAAATGATTCGTAAATGAATCAGGTCCGAACTTGCAACACGATATGCAATCGAGGAAACATTGAACTTACGCCAAAAACTGCGAGAGGCTTCAAGGCCGAGGTCAAGGCTGAACGGGGTCACACATCGATTTGTTTCTGTTTAATAATTCATGAATCAGAGTAAACACGTGGCGCTAAGTGAATCGTGTGATGAAAACATTAGAGCCGTTTTGCGAAGGCGTTTTTTGTCACCCTGTATATCATGCGAGATGAAGACAGCGGTTATGTTATGAGTCGGGGAATGCTGTCAATGTCAATCGCTAGTTCGACAACTTTGTTTTAGCGTACGACGGACGGATGATAGCGTTTTTCCATATGTATATAATTTGCTTTTTTATTGCCCTTAATTGACCGATTAAATTCTGGGAGGTACTTTTTATTGCGTTATTATAAAACGTCGGATATGGACGGACGGTCCAGTCACATCGGGCGGCATGCTGTTGCTCTGAAGAATTAATCATATTTAATTGCACTATCTGTATGTATACGCGTATACAGTAGGTACACCACCGCATACGCACGGCTGGCTGCCTTGCCGGAACAATTGAAGCAATTTTAAATATTTTCGGTAACATCGCATGTGAGTCATCCGCAAAAAGCCCTGCAAAGTCCGCGGAACACTAATTGCCCAAGTGGAAAAACAACAGGATTCGCGGCATTACATGACAGCTCACCTCCTCTGGGCCGCGGACCGCTCTGAAGGACCAATGCATCATATCAAGCTTTCTGGTCATTATTGCATGATGAATGGCTCAACTACTCATTATATTTCAAAGTTTGCTTTCGGCCGAGACGTTTCGTGATCAGATTTTTTTTGGCTAGATCATACTCGTTTGTTATCACCCAATGTGTCATAAAGATGATTACCTATTTTACCCTTTTTCTGTAATAGTAGAACCAGTCCAGAACCTAATAGGATATTTGTCAGCACTTTGTCAAAAATTAGCGGGGTTCGTGGAGAAATTGGCCTAGTTCTTCAGTTCGTCAATTTGTACTGCAGAAACAAAATATATAGATGTATCTAAAAGCAAGTTAGTAGTAGAAAGCACATTTTGGGTGCAGGTGTACCTAGAAGAAACCAATTTGAATATTATAGCGAATTACAAGTTGCGTGTAACTACATGACAAATACGTTATATAATTCTTTGTGGAAATAAGCTACAATAGATGACTCATGTGTAAAATCAAAAACTGTGACACAATCACAAATTGGGGTATGTACCATGTACCTAGATGTTAAAAAAAAGTTGAATTACAGGTGATCCAAAAACCATGTGCACACATTGTTTAGTACGTTGTCAAAAAAGCAAGGATCCGTGCAAGGATCATAAAATAACACTATAGCATCTTCGTAACTAACTTTTTACACCATCCGACGCGGAGATACATGAATTGTCCCGACCAAATATTGCTTTGTAAAAAAAATCCAGTTCTACCACGTGAGTAATCTCGTAATGCAGGTGAAGACATTACCTAACAATTGGCTAAATCCTCGGGACAAGCCGATATTCACTTACTGTAAGCCAAGTTTTGCTAACGTTCAAAATGCCAAAGTCCCGATTATTCCTTAACGACTGCTTCATGACCATGAAATTAGGAATATTAATGGCGATTTACCTACATGTCTTCACCTATTTTGGTTCTTGAGGTACAAGAGTTCACGTTTTCATATTTATTTCGCCCTGTATATGCCACCGGCATGAACGATATTGATGGCTTCAAGTTTCAATCAAAAGAGAATGGATCAAACAGTACCTCTACCAAGTGGCATCCCGCCATCATGAAATTCAAGGTTCATACAGTCTTTAGCATCGAGCATCTGGACTATTTCAGTTCTCTTGTGTTTTGACAGAGAAGGAGTAGACTGGCGATGAAATTTGTGAAAACCTTTCTTGTAGACAATAGAATTTCCAACAATTTCTTCCAAATTTCTCCTCAAGTGCCATCGTTCACGAGATAAACGTTCAAAGCTGAATCCTCAAGTTCTTCTCGAGGCCATAACGGCCAAAGCTCACACTGGATTTTTGAGGACTCTTAGTATGTTTACCTACAGGTTTAACTGAGCTTATGTACAAAAATCCGCCTGGGTTTCATTTTTGTTCGCTATTTTGACTATAATTCCTGGGATTAATGAGAGAAGAAAGAAAAACCGTCACATTTTTTTCATCTTTCAATATCGAGTTTGAAGGGACGTATGATTCAATTGGAAACATTTTTGTTTGGAATCAATAATGATATTTTTTCTCATTTTACAAAGTCATATACAGGGTGATTAAAAAATGGCGCACTTCCTCCCGTGTACGTTGTGGAAGACAATGACAAAGCACGGAAAAAATGGTAAAAAAAATTGACTCGTTTCTCCTTCGAATTATGAAGAGGTGAAGTTGAGAATTCAACTTCTTCAGTTTGCATGATTTTGAAGCAAGGCATTGTTACTTGCGGAGAATCACATGTCGTAACGTCGTTAGTAGTTC
Organism: Anaspis maculata; assembly: GCA_949128115.1. Classification (NCBI taxonomy): domain Eukaryota; kingdom Metazoa; phylum Arthropoda; class Insecta; order Coleoptera; family Scraptiidae; genus Anaspis; species Anaspis maculata. The sequence continues at coordinate 34,255,125 of OX421962.1, read as the reverse complement.
CCGAATGGAATTTTTCTTGCGATTGAGACTTGAGTCGTATTTTTAAATATCGAAATTCGTCTTCCACCTCAAAGGTGCTGTGAAAATACATTTGGCAAGCATGTTTGATATGTAGTCCGAACGTTGAGGTAAAAAAAATTAGGGGTGCCTTGCACTTTTATACCAAGCATTGTCACTTTGCATGCCTATTGCTGAGACCAGCCTGGATGAATCTGGACGTGGGGACATCGGTGCAAATCGTGCAGACACTTTATACAGGGTGAAGTAGAAAAATTTTTTCTGAAAAATCGTAAATCTTGGACCATAACTGGTGGACGTACGTAAATAAAGATATTGATGACGGATTGACGGATTTCATGCTCATGAAGATGCTGCAAACAGTTTTGAGATATCTTGAGGCGTTGCCGAAATACGCTGGAAAAAGTGAAACTTATTCATTTTTTCTTTCTCCCATAATCAGTTGTTTTTGGAGATATCGAACTGCAACATGATATTCCGACAAACAATCATGTTTTCAATGGAACGCGATGTGGGAACATCGATGAAGCCTGCTAGATTCAAAACTAAGATCTTCAACTTTTTTCCATCGTGAACACCACCTTCAAATTGCTCCTCGTAGAATTGTTGAAAAAAATAACAGGTTACGACTTTGTTGGACCCACATGATCGCTTTATAATGGAAAACTAGGTCTTGAATTGCGCCAATGACCTCTACGCCAAAGTTCGTTTTTCGCGATTTCTCTCCACTTACGTGCAAGTCATGACCGAATGGAACTTTGAATCGATGACATGTTTGTGATATTAAAATCCACATTATTTTCTGAAGCCGGTCACTAAATTTCATGATCAGCCAAGTGGTGTCCTTTTGGCTAACAGGTGAACAAAAAGTTTGCTTCGATTTTTGTGGAAAAAGCAAAAACGGCAAGGTTACTTCGTCCTCTCAAACCCGATTGAAGAAAATCTGTTACCAAAAATGCTACCAATTCATACTGAAAGGGTTGGGAGGAATGTGTTCTATGGTTTGAAGCTAAACCGAAATGGACTGTTCCATCCTAGTTCTGCAGGAGGGACGTCAAAAATGTGACTACAGCTTATCTTTGGAGCGTTTCTAGCCATATTCAACAAAAAACCGTTTCAAAGATAGGCTTTGACATTTTTGACGTCCCTGATGCAGAGCTAGGATGGAACAATCCATTTCGATTTAGCTTCAAACTACAGAACACATTCCTCCAAACTCTTTCAGTATGAATTTGTATAGCATTTTTGGCAACAGATTTTTTTCAATCGGGTTTGAGAGGACGACGTGACCAAGCCGTTTTTGCGTTTTTCACAAAAATCGAAGCAAACTTTTTGTTCAACTGTTCGCCAAATGGACACCACTTGGCTGAGGATGATAAAATTTAGTGACTGGTTTCACAAAATAATGTGGATCATAATATCACAAACATGTCATCGATCCAAAGTTCCATTTGGTCATGATTGACACGTAAGTGGAGAGAAATCAAGAAGATTAGAAGATTTCACTTCTTCCAGCGTATTTCGGAAACGCCTCAAGATATTCCAAAACTGTTTTCAGCACCTTCATGAGCATGAAATCCTTCATCAATATTCTGATTTTCATACGTCCATCGGTTATCGTTCAAGATTTACGATTTTTCAACAGATTTTTTCTACTTTATCCTGTATAAAGTGTCTGCACGATTTGCACCGATGTCCCAACATCCAGATTGGTCCAGGGTGATCTCAGTTACAGGCATGCAAAGTGACAATGCTTGGTATAAAAGTGCAAGGTATTTCCCACTAACGTCCGGGACTAATGGTATGGCACGTTCTACGGAATTCACAGGGTAACAATATAATTATGCTATTGTAATGTACCTCTTCGATCTGAAGGTGCCAGGTAGGAACTAATGCGATGCTACCATATTGGAAAGATTTGTTTTTGTTAATAGCTTGCAAATCAAAGCCAAATAATTTTTTTTTATTATTTTTCCCATGCTCTGTTAACGTCCACTATAACGTGCCCAAAAGGAAATCCGCCATTTTTGAATCGCCCTGTATTCCAAATAGATTGTAGAGGGTCTGTTCAAAAGAAAACTATGGCCAAACTTGAGGTGTTCAAAGCTCAAGAAATTTACGATAATTTTTTCTCTGTCGAGCTGTTGAGCTGATTATTTTGTTTTTCCTACTTGATCTTTACAATAGCATAAATTACAGGTTAGGTTCTCTTCTATTGCCAGTCAAGTTCCTATGAAGAGATTAGTTCAAAATCGGCCTAAATATGGGAAATAAGAATCACCAGTAATGTTAAGTGTTTTCATTCATGAGCTCGTCAGTGTATGTTTGTAACAAATTCTTCAGTAAAACAGAAAAGGAGAACCTTGAAGCTATTCATTTTTTTAAAACGCAGGGAGAAAGATGTCATGACAAAATGCGGCCGAGGGGCCGAGGCACAAAAAAACGAGCTCTGAATTGAATTCGTTCACATTTCGATGGCGTCAACTGTACCTATACATGAGCTACAAAAATCAAAAAGCTATGATTTTATGACAACTCACCTCCTGACAGAAGGACAAGTCCGGGAGACTGAGACATCGGTCATCGTAGTAATTTTGGATTGTGTGAACAAAATCAACCACTGGGCATTTTGCGAATTTGTGGAAACTCGGCTATGACCACCACCACCACGAAGAATTTCATCACTTCCACGTCGGCTAACCGTTTGTAAAAATAATACGCATTTTATGACAACTTCGCAGAAAATCACATTTTTTTGACAGTTGTTACACGTTTGTCGTCCAAAGAAAATTATATCGGCGATTATGTGAAGAATTTCGGAATACGTGCCAAGAAATTTCAAAGTAAACAAACAACGGTGCGTGTCTCATGAGAAAAATCCAACCATCATTCATTCACGGGAGCGAGTACGAGAGACCTTGCCAAAAATTTGACCGGGTCCAGAGGAAGTGATTCAAAGAAAATTTCATTCGGAAATACAAAAGGTGAAAATAGACTCGCGCAGGAGCGACAAACAGGAAGTTTTTGTTTGGAAATTGTGTTGGATTACAGCCACTGCTGCTGTGGTGCTGGCACACTGAGAATTTTTCTGTGTAACGGCCCAGAGTCGTAGCCAAAACTTTTTTTCTGTAAATATCCATTTCAGCTGCTTTTTGTGGGTAATGAAGCACCTCAACGGCCTTGCGTGTAACCATAAAGTGCCAAAACATCAACGAGTTATATCCTGAAGAACAACATCCAAAACAAATTTTGCGGTTTCAATAATGGATGTCAAGTGAAGGCTTATTATTACCTAATCGTTTTTATAGGAATTAGGATAAATCGTTGCATAACTTTTGCTTGTCTCACAAGGTACGTGTATCTGGAGAACAAACAATCTTGTCCTTATACCCACTTGAAAAACAATAAATGTGGTGGAAACGGAACTGAAGGAAATGAATGTGCCATGTGGTGCCAACATCCTTGAAAAAAAATGCAGAATCGGTTGACTAATTTAATAAACTGACCGCAGAAATTTTTAACACCTACATTTTATCTAATTTACCTGAGGGTATCTTTACACCATGTAACACATTCGTTGGCCAATAATGGCAACTAACATTTACGTCTATATTTGTGATTCACGAAACTAATGACTAAAGCTCCAAACACCTCGTCCGGACGACTTCCCCAGAACGCCTCAGGGTCCAGGTCGCAGTTGAGTACACACCATTATCAAATTTTGCGATTCCTGATAGGAATCCGGTCATCTTGTTTGTTACGTCAATTCTCGTAACGCTCATTTGAATTTAAATTAGTAGCTGGATACGGTCTGTTATAGGTACTAAGAATTGCCGAATCTTCTAAATTTAGAATAAACCGAAAAACTTCAAATACAAATTGGCCAAAACAAAAATATTAGGCTTGATCATGAGGAATGGACGGGATTTCAGTTGACATTCAACCTATTCCTCTTCACATTAGAAATCATCAATAAATTGAACTATCAATAAGATACGTCGTAGGTACACCGTGGTTTTCACAAAGTGTATACAAGGTGCCTCAGAAATGATACGACTAAATGCAACTCTAGACCCACCCCCATTTTATCTAAATGACCGTACTCTGTAGTGGGAGCGGTACGCAAAAGCATACCGCATTTTGGAGTGCAGTAACGAGATTTTGCATGGGCGTACTTCATACCAAGACAAGCGATTTGACCCGCAGCACTCGATATTTCGTCCCTTAGGGGGCCAATGGGGGCCCTCCAAATTTTCAAGATGCAAGAACTTTCACAAAATAATCATTGAGTATCGTCATGTATGTCATAACTGAAGCTTACGGGTCTATTGAAAATGTTTTCATCAAATGTCGTCGTGTCCGATTCATTCTTCACATTTAAAAAAAAAATTCTTCCACAGAGGTCAAAAAAACTGTTTTTATTTTTTCTGCTGTGCAAGGAAACGATAAATTCATATGTTTTGTTGCGTTCCCAACTAAATCGCGTTCCGTAAGCCCAAATATGAAGACAATTTTTTCGCAATATCATTTTCCCAAGAAGAGGTGACCTCTTCAGTACACTTTTTTCAACAGCATTTCTTTCAATGTTCCTAGTGGATAAGACTATCAATTTTTGCTGATATGAGAAGCTTGAACTCTTTTCTTAGTAATTTCCATGCAACATGGCTTCAAAACATACAAGAGAGCCCTAAAACTTTTTTTTTCTGCTGGGCCGTCAAATTTTTGGCATGTTGATTTTGTAGTAGGGGAGACGCGCAAATAAATAAGATCTAGTCTAGGTGAATAAGTTCTACCGGAAAATATACCTACTTACACCTAACGACTCTGCGTTTTGTTGTACTGCAATAAAACACGGCATGGAAGAATATTTTCTGTTGAAACCAAATCGCCTGTGCCTGCAGCCTGGATTGAATACTGGTCCGCGTCTCTCCTACTATAAAATCAAAATATCGTAAGTTGGACGGCCCAGCAGAAAAAAAAATTTTTTGGGCTCCCTTGGGCGTTTTAGAGTCATGTTGCTTCGCAACCACCAGGAAAAGAGTTCGAGGTCTCCATTCCTGCAAAAATTACGAGTGATATCCAGTGGGGACATAGAAAGAAATGCTCTTGGAAAAGAGATACTGGAGAGGTCACCACTTCTTTGAAAAATACCATTACAAGAAAAATTTCTTTATAATTAGGTTTAGGGAATGCGATTTAGTTGGGAACGCAACAGAACATATGAATTTGTCGTCTCCTTGCATAGAAGAAAAAATAGAAACAGTTTTTTTGACCTCTGCCAAAGAATTTTTTTTCAAGTGTGAAGAATGAGTCGGACACAACGACAATTGATGAAAATATTTTCAATAGACCCGTAAGCTTCACTTATGACATACATGACGATGCTCAATGATCGTCATGTGAAAGTTCTTGCATCTTGAAAATTTTGAGGGCCCCCATGGGCCCCCTAAGGGACGAAATATGGAGTGCTGCGGGTCAAATCGCTTGTTTTGGTATGAAGTATGCCCATGCAAAATCTCGTTACTGCACTCCAAAATGCAGTATCGATGTGTTTTTAGGTGTGTACCGCTTGCACTACTGTTCTTGTGACTTACGTGAACTGAAGGAACTTTTAAGGGTAATGTCCGCAACCGAAAATGCGTAGCCGTAACAAAAAAGTTCCTGCGAAAATATATATTTAATTTTAAAACATACAATCAGTGCTATTCATGACAGGTATTGACTTCAGTCAATTATTCACAACAGAAAAACAGATTCAACTTTCGTGCAGCTATTCCGAGAAGAGCTGAAATGCTGAAAAGGTAAGTCTGCAAGACATGATGTAGGTAGGTATCTCATGAGTACTGAATAGCGAAAATAGTCGCTGCTGAGATGAATTCACTTGAAGTCAACTTGACTGATTTCAATGACAGTGGAGTATCAAGAAGACTGTAGTGAGTTTGGATTTGATTCCTTATCGACTGAACGATCTGATCTCGCACTTTTAGCATAATTCATCTCTAAATTCAGCTTTGTTTTGGTCAGCTTCTTGTATTTGTGTGGACCGATTCCAGAATGTTCTTGTACCTCCTTCCAGGAAACCGTTAAAAGTTTTCGCCAGGATTACTTCAGTGTTGCTGATCTAATCTCAAGTACCCTACAAAATTCCAGTCCTTTCGCGAAAAATCAAGCAAGTTCTAGCTCAACTCCTCCGCCAATTGTATGGGTTAGTGGGCTTACTCCCGAATTGGAGTCTCAAGCGAGTATCATAATATATTCAAAAAATCGGTGACTGGCATGAATTCTGAGTGAATGCGTTGATATTTCAACAGGATTGTGAAGCTTTCTCGCGTGCAAGGACTTCGTGTAGCACACGTTGTTTGACGATTCTATGATGCCTCCAAAAATAGACCTATGTATAGTATAATAATCAATTTCACGGCTTTCTGCATTAGAGTAAGCTATGGAAAAATTGGGTTGTGTTGGTACGAATGATACGATGACGAGGAGATGCCGGCTAGTTGTCTACACGTGCAATTTTAATGTGACACCTTGTCACCCTGCCGCGGTATCATGTACGCGGAAGTGAAATTTTTTGAGCATGTGCCAGGAATCGTGAATTTCTTTGGAGTGCTTTGCAGTGTGGACCATAAGGGACATTGTCTTTACTGGTTGGTGGGTCTCCGTCAAGGTTGTTAGGTTTTTGGCGGCTACTAATGAATGATGTCGAAGATCGGCAGGATACTACTCGGATGAAAAGACCCACCGCCCAAAAGGCTACATCTATGATGCACATTACTGGAGTAGTGAGTACTAGGTACCTACTGTAGCTTTAGCTCTACCTATTATACGTACTGCAACAGCAAGCAAAGGTATGAAGACACATGCTGGTAGACAACACAGTGTATCTACCTACTCACGCCCAAATTTTCTTGTCTCCGTACAGTTCAATTCCATAAATTATTGTCCTACTTTGTTCAACTGAAGAATAAGTTTCCTCTTGGGCGCATAATTTTCTCAGTGGTTGGTTTTCTCAAAAACCTAATAGCCTTGGCGAAGACTCACCAACCAGTGAAGACAATGTCCCTTATCGTTCACACTGCATCACTCGAAGGAAACTAACAATCCTTCGCATATTCTCGGGAATTTTCACTTTCGCGTACATGACTTCCCGAGACGAGACGGTGACAATGTCACAAAAAGATTGCACATGAGGACAGCTAGATGTCAACAAGTCGTCAACGTTCCATTCGTACCAACGCAACCTATTTTCTATTAGCTAATTTATTAGCTATTTATTAGCTTAAGCTATTTTCCATAGCTTGCTGTGATGCAGAAAGCCGTGAAATTGATTATGCCTTAGTTTTACCTCTAATGCAGTTTGTTTTTTGGGCGTGGGTAGTACCTACTTACCTACGAAAAATCAAAGACTCATTCGTTATTAGAAACTCATCGAAATTCCATCGTAAATTTCGAGGTTCGACCTGATGCGAGCCCTCGTATTTTAAGCTGGAATGCAAGATTCTTTGGTTCGATTCTGATAAAATCAACAAGATCCATCCATACAACCTATGCTATGACTATAAAACACGAGAACCGAAAAAAAAACAAAGTCGATGGATGACACGTGCGAAATAGGTGCAGTTTGGCGCTTCGGCGGCGGCCTAACCAGCGGCAACGAGGTATCGGCTGGGAGGGCTTTCGACCCAGACGGGAAGGAATTCAAGCGCCAATCTAGCGGAAACAATGATTCGCGTCTGTTATAATAGCCGAATGCCTCTTCCAGTGTTTCCAAGAAATCTGATTCTCTGATTGTAGTGATCGTACAGCACCACAACGGCCGTCTATCCAGAAGGTATGTGTCCTGCACTTGAAGTTAGCTTTTAGAGGTGGAAAAGCATTTGTCTCATCGATTCCGTACAGAAAAGGTTGTAAAATAACAATTATTATCATCTTAAACATTCCATAACGTGGTAGAGTATTTGGACTGAAAATCCGACCGACGTGCGCTTCGACTAGAGGCTTGGCCTTCGAAATATTTGAATCCGAATGTTTGTAAAGCATCTCGAAAACGTCAATTTCGAGAGCCTGGAAATCAAAATTCTAGAAAATTGATGATTCCATCACTGAAATAATTTTTTCGCCAATCGAACAGAAAGACGTGATTTTCCAGCGTACTATACCTTAGTAGATTGCTTTAGCGACCTCAGTAACGAAAAATAACAGTACGGGAAAAAACTTTCTGGCTTCAGAAAACTATTGATATTTTCTGGTCTCCGGCTCCGGCCAGGAAGAAAGATTCAGGTACTTTGATACATCAATGACATTAATGAATTAAATGAAATGCATTGTTTTGAAATTTATCATTTTGATGGGTTTAACTACCTACCTCATTAGATCAGCTAAAAAAAGGTATGTGCTGTTTGTTCAAAAAGTGGCTTCCAGGCCTCCGCCGGATGCAGGCCTCGGCTAGCGCCTCGGCGACTGCAAGATTCCGTCGTCGGCCAGGAATCAGCCGAGACCTGCAAGATTCTAACTCAAGCTAAAACTAAGAACGATGGCTTTTCAGACGACATAATGAACGTTTTGAAAAAAAGACAATGTAAGGAAAGTTGAGCAATGAATCAGTGCACTTTTTTTTTGAAACTTACGTCTCACGAGTTGAAAAACCAACTGAAGTACCACGCAGGATATGAACTTGTAACTTGTACAATGAACATAACACCTTGGTGTAAGATAACGCAATAACGCCACCAGCTTGCGGGAAGGGAGCAGAGGAAGAGACATCTTTCACACTGCAAGCCGACCCATGGATTACAACACGAAGTGTATATCATTTTTTCCTTATTTTTTGCTGTTGTTTGCGAAGGAACAATAAAATTCTAATCTAATCTGAATCCTTAGTTTCTGCATTATGTGTAAGTATACAGACTGTCTCAAAACTCATGCCCCAGAGAACACTGACATGTGGCGACGACAATACTGCCGTGATGAGGTAAAGGGCAGTAAGTGAAGAATATTGAAGTGTTACAGCGATTCTAACGGCAAATGGGGTACTTGCCAATGAAACAGATTTGACTGGAAATATTTTTAATCATCAACAAAAGTAATAAATGGTATTTCCTGGAAATTTCCGGAAAATATATCTATTGGTTAAGGAGATTTTTTTTCGATTTTTTTTTCCAAAAGGTTGGTAACAGTAGGGAAACTCTAGTGAAATTTTTTCGTCTGTTAAATATATTTCCAAAACAGGCACTACGGCCGCAATTTTGTGAATTCAGGAGAAAGAAAAAATATGGGTACAATATTTTTGCCCATACTTTCGATTAAGCCAATAAAAAAATTGGACAAGTACCCCATTCACTCAACAACTGTTCCAGAGCTGCTCGTCCGCTCTCGTTGTCAGGGAGCAGATGATTTTATTGGAATTTCGAGTATCCAATACCTTTACCTTATCACGGCAAAATAGGTTTCCAGAAAACGGAAGAGTTTTGTTATTGCTGCTTGCATAAAGGAGTCATGATATAGCCCAGGCGCCAGGGAGCAAAAATCAGCTCAATAAGGAAATAATTGTTTCCTGGCTGGAAACTAGCTTAAAACGATCTGTGTGGCTTAGGTTTTGACATACTAATTTCCCCCCTTTCGGAAATGTCGGCGCCATGTCGGCATCATCAACAAGAAGTGTACCAGCGTGGTTTTTGCCGATTATCTTGATTTTGGGCCATCTGACAGCAAAATATGTAAGAAGTCATTTTGAAACCAATGAAATTTCCTACGGAATAGTTCTCAAATGACTTTTCTGCGACCTATGGTTTTTGAGATAGAGCTTCTGGAAGCGAGAGGCATTGTCGTAAAAGCTCCATGGCCACTTGAGTCCAAAAACTAAAATGTCGATGTGACAAAAAAAATTTAAAATGAGATTTCTCGAGAATCCCTCATGCTATAGTTGCGATGATGGTCTTAAACTCTTTCTCTTGAACCGTTGATTACGAATATAGAAAAGTCAAAAACGTCACATAGTACATATACAGGGTGTACTGAGGGAATCAAATCAGATCAGAGAAATTTTACATATTTCTTCGATTTAGCCTATATGCGACACTCTAAGCACCTAACACGAGTCCAATATCAATATGGATTTGCTCTATAAGCATGTATATGTATAACAGTATATTATATACCAAGGGACCAAAGTGAATTTTTAATTTGGGGATTTGGACCCAAATAGCCCTCGAGCAACAAACTTCACCCAAGGGATCAAAAATTCACTTTGGTTCCTTGGTATATAATATACTGTTACATACATTTCTTGCTACTGTAAATTTTGATGATTTCAGAGGGCTTTCAAAACAATTTACAGGATGGCTGTGAGCTGACCACTTCTTAAGTGTATCAAGTAAAGCTTACAGAGCAAAGCATATTGATATTGGACTCGTTATAAATGCTTAGAGTTTCGCATAGGCTAAATCGAAGAAATATGTCAAATTTCTCTGTTCTGATTTGATTCCCGTAGTACACCCTGTATATGTACAATGTGACGTTCTTGACTTTTCAATATTCGTAATCTACTGTTCAAGGGGAAGAGTTTAAGACCATCAACGCAACTATAGCATGAAGAATTCTCGAGTAATCTCATTTTGAATTTTTTCTGTCACATCGACATTTTAGTTTTTCGAGTCAAGTGGCCATGGAGCTTTCACGACAATGATTCTCGCTTCCAGAAGCTCTATCTCAAAGACCATAGGTTGCAGCAAATTGATTGAAAAACCAAACTGTAGGGAATTTCATAGGCTTCAAAATGACTCCTTACATCTTTTGCTGTCAGATGACCCAAAATTAAGATATTCGGCAAAAACCACGCTGGTGCACTTCTTGTTGATGATGGCGACATGACGCCGACATTTCCGAAAGGGGGGAAACTAGTATGTCAAAACCTAAGCTACACAGATCGTTTTAAGCTAGTTTCCAGCCAGGAAACAATTATTTCCTTATTGTTTACCCTGGCGCCTGGGCTAATCCTGGAGGTAATTTGCAAAATTTAACCGGTTGCTAAGTTTTAAAAGTGATACCAGCTGCCTGTCATTTCGCAATAATGTTTGGCTCACTGTTAATAATTGACACATTTTGATGAAAACCTAGCATTTTGAAATCAAGGTAACACGCCTCAAAGGTGCAGCTCTCTGATTGAATAACTTAACTTTGTTTTTTTCTCGAATATCATTTGAGGTAGATTTTTTCCTCGGTATTACACATCCAACTGTCGTCTAGTTTTGCCTCATTTTCTCTGGGGCGCGAGTTTTGAGAAACCCTGTAATATACTGCCTGCCAAAAAAAGTGCAACACTGAAATGTCGTGGACCGATTTTTGATGGAATTTCCCCAGAAAATGTGTTTCAAAGACTTGAATCAGCCAATAGACCGAGATGGAAAATTCTAACCGACAAAAAAGGTTTGCTCTGGAGCCGTATTCTCTTAACTCGCTATGCTCTCGAACCGACAGATATCGCTATCGGTAGTCAGGCAAAAGCCAATCACAATGGTGCTTGCCTAGCTACCGATAGCGATATCTGTCGGTTCGAGTGCATAGCGAGTTGAAGAATACGACTCCTGGGTTGCACCAAAAAAATAATACGCAACTAACGCTATACAAGATTAAATGGATTTCAATCTGGCCAATCCTAGTGAGTTGACCATGGAAAATGGGTAAATTCTTTAACTAATCAATCATTGTATCATTCTCTTTAGTGAAACAAGAATTTCTAATATTCATCGAAGAGTACTGACCAAAAGAAATTTTACTAATCCCGTATTATATTAATTGAGCGTTGGTGCAACCCAGGGTTGATTCTCCACCAGTTTTTGCTGAGTCTCCACCGGTTTTTGCTCTTCCTGAAAATGTTTGTCTTCCAGTGGCTGCTATATAAGATGTTAGGAACAATGGTAGGTACAATCGGGAAGAACACACTGGACTGCCGCCCTAGAATGTCTGATCTCGGCGTATACCAATTTCAGACGAATTCTTCTTCTGATCCCAATTTCTGTCGTCCTCTTTTGACCGGAAGGGGACGACACACCGAAGACTTGAATAGTGCGATGCGCTGATCAGTGTAGCTAAAGAATAATGGGAGAATGTTTTCAGGGACGAATTCCACTTTGGTTTTGACGCTTATGATGATAGTGAGCGAATAGGGCACTTTCTTAGAGAGCGAAGGCGTTGCACATTTCTTCTGGCAGGAAGTACATGAAGAAACATTTGAGTTCAGTTATACTTTAGGAAGAAATAGTTGACTGAATTTAGGTGAAAAAGGATGAATGAAAAGTATGAGCAGAACTGGCGGTAGCCATAATTCGAGAAACTTTTTGATTTTATTGAATACCGTTCCGTCATTTAACGGGCAAGGGAAATGTCACAAAGCAATGGCTCTTCTCCGCTTAGACAAGACATCGTAAGTGAAAGAACACAAGAGTTACGTGCGAGGAAACTGACGGCTCGATAGCGAAATCTGCGAAATGACAAACATTTGGAAAGAGATCAAATAATGGATAATTGTTCAAGCGTACCAATCGGAAAGTGTTGAATCGGTATCTGAGTAACGAGTGGAGTGCCTGAGCGGTTCCACAGACACTTCCTTTAAAAGTCGAAATTATGAAAAAAAGTAACACCAGCTCTGTGCCTTCGTATGATACTAAGAACAAGTCTTGTTGTTACTCGTGCTAAAAAATCGGTTGTGTCACCCCAAAACTTTCCCGGCGGTATCCAGAGACGTCAGTAATGATTTTGATTGAATCGTCTATTCAGGAAGGGAAGGTTTTTATTTAGAAATTATTGAAAGAAGTCTGCGGAGTTTAGTAGGCTAGCTCAAGGGACCGATAGGGCTTCAGATTATATCTACACCTCAATTTTTTCTTAGTCGCTGGCAAAGTCGGTGATTGTTTAAATATCAAAAAAAATTTTGAAAGTTACAAAACAAGGCAAAAGAAGGGCCCTATCAGGGCTTCAAATGACAAGAAGACTAGGAGACACCATGGGTCCTGGAACCAAACCGCACAGGAGAGTCGCACACGCCAAAGGATACTGGAGTACCGAAAGCTAAAACGAAGCTTGAAGAAACCCAAGAGGCCTATCGAAGCTCTAAACGACACTTGAAGAACAAAAGATAAGGGCCCGCTGTTGCGTTAAACAGTCCAAAAAGCCACAAAGGGGGCAAACCACTATCTGAGGGTCGGTTTGACGTGGATACCTGTGAAATTTGTCAGGCCGATATAACAAAGCTCACAGGTTTGGTATCCAAGGAACTCAAATGGGCCACAGGCAGGTTAACGGCAAGTCCTGCTGATATCGGCCAGGAAAAAGTTTGAAAATTTATAGCGCCTGTCCGGGAAATGGTGGAAAATTCAAACTTCAGCAATTATTTGATTCTTTTGTTGTGTTGCTTCCAGTCGATTTTGGTTCAAATCCATCAGATGGATTTCAAAAAGTATAAATAATGGCAAAGTTTTTAACTTTGATATTTTTCATTCTTTGACAGATGACAGATGAAGAAATGTTTTGAACTGTTCTGAATACAATTTTTCAAGGGCTTCCCAATGACATATTTCAAAAATAAATTCCGCGAGATATAACTTTTATCGGTTTTCGATAGTGACATTATCGTTTGGCAGCCAAAAACGAATTCGGTCATTCGACAGCAAAACCATGTCTGTATACCAAATTTTAAGTCGATCGGGTCAACGTGGAAGATTACTAACAGACACACACATAGACACACACACTGGTGGCACAAGATGTACTTGAAAAACTGTCCCTCAAGCTCTTTCTAAGGCCACAACCCACAACGATGAAAGCACACATCGCATTCTTGAGGACTTTTACTATATGTTAAGATACATGTTTTACTGAGCTTATGAACAGTATACAGGGTGGCCCAACAGAAACGTGACAGATGATTTTTGGGCACTTGACCTCATTTGTTTGTATATACTGTAATAATGTTTACTGGAGGGACATAAGCATCGTCATGGGCTCGGCAACTTCGAGCCAGCCTCCTGGAATGGAAGGGGCTACGCTACAACCCTCCAAAAACACTGAAATTAGCATTATCTTAAAAAATTGACATCAAATCGGAAAAAATAGTACCGCTGCAGAGACAATTGAACAAGCTTTAAAATGATGTATCACTCAACCCCACTTGTCATTCATAATTTTCGAAGGGGCTGCCACCCTGACTACGGGTGTGAAAATTCACTGTTCAATTAATAGCTCTTGAACATCTTGCTTGGAAACAAAGTTGACGGGTCCGGGCTTATCTCGACGAAATGAGATCAAATACCCGAGAATCTGTCTTTTACGTTTTCGTTGGGCCACCCTGTTCAAGAATCCGCCTGGGTTTGAATTTTGCCCGGTATCCACCCTGTCAACGTCTAAAATTCCTGGACTATTCGCGATTTCAAAAATCTAGACGCGCTCTGGTGCCGCTTGTGCGGACTAAAACTATGAGTAAATCGGCTCTGATCTAGAAAGCTCTAACGTCCATCTGACATTTTTGAATTTGTTCTGCTGTCATCCCTGCTGCTGTCTGCGCGTTGTCTCATTGACCTCGCGTGATTCAGAAACGGCCTAAAGAAGGACTTATACACCATTTGCACTGTCTTTAGTAGTAAATCAAGAAAAGGCCAGGTAGGTCTGTCATTTTTATCAATTACCTAGGAAAGACGCATCACAAGTGCATATCATCACAATCATAGATCACAATCATAAACGCTTTTGGCGTGGTTTCGCAAACCATGTGCCGTGAAAGGGCATGGAGAACTGTTCTGAGCATCAGAAAGCCAGCAATAACCGAGGCAATAACAAGCATGAGGGCTTGTTCGCTACCTTTTAAACCTAGCGATAATTTTTCGACAGGTAAGTCTCGCTAGTTCTGATTTCTAATAACATCAGTTGTCCTCTTCCAAGTACCACGGCCCGTTAGGCTGAAAAAAAAACACAACGAAGGCAGGTTGCCTGTCTGGGCCGACAAGGGGGGGTCCTGGTCAAAGTGCGGGCGCTTACTGTTTGTCCAAGAGAAGATTGTCAGCACTGGGTACTGGAAACTGGCAACCTGCCTCCACTGTTTTCAGCCTTAGTCCAGAGTCAGCGCGCCTTGATATTCTGTTAGAGGAATCCATACGTGTAAATGCTGGCATCAACATTCGAAATGCCCACCAAAGAAACGCACAGACTCTTTTAAATTCACAATTACAAAGGATATTACGGAGTGCGAGGTCGGTGACAGATATCTGAATTCTGATGAGACAGCACTGTCACTGACGACACTGACACCGACAAAAGTTACTTGTAGTCCTCCATTTTGTTTCCTGCGACGACAGCGCACCATCGGTAGTTAAAATCGCGAATTGGAAAAGATGAGTGATGATACCATATACCTACTAAGAGTATATAGCGTGCCTTTGATATTTTAGTGACCCCAACATCCTCGGGCTAAAAGTCATCACCGCGCATGCTCTGTATATAAAGCAACAGAGGGGAGTACATAGACGAACGTGGACGAAGGGCCAACATAGCGGCATGAAAAATTTAGTAAATTCACCATTCACTTTGACATTCTGACAGTTGCAAAAATTATTAAACTTTTGGAGGTTATAACAAGTAGGAAATCGTGAATTGTAACCAAAACAAGTTTGAAACGCTCTTTTGGTGCGCGAAAGCTTGAAGAAGGCATAGTGCACGTAGTGGGTGACTTATTTTGCTGAATTTCCGAACATTCCAGACATGCGATTGAAAAAGCGAGGTAAGTTTTCCACTGGTAGAGTCTTGAAAACTTATTTTCTCTGAATTGTTTTAGAAACGGAGTTTCTAGCAACCAAGTTGGGTTGAGTCGGGAAGGCATTGCAATGGCTAGTCTTCAAGAGTGGAAATGGTTCTTCAACTTCTGAAACGATGGGTAATAATCCGTTTTCATAGAGCCCCGAGCGGGAAAACCAATTAAATCTGGTGTAGCTTTCAGGTGATGGACCAGGTGATGGTGATGGACAACAAATGTGCCGAATAATAACATGGAATGTTACAAGATTGATTCACATCAGATTTGTCCATGGAGCTTTAACTCAACCTGCAAGATGGGGAAATAAGGCACATGATAATTATGGGCTTGTGTTATTTATTGCATCATTTATTGCATTGCATCATTGGTCTGTGGCGAAGTTATACATTTGTTCAGCACCTGCCCTTAGTTTTTATTGCCTTTGTAGTTATTTAGCACATATATTCAGTTCAGCTTGAGTTACAGTTTGCTTAAGAGCAAACAATAAAATTGTGTTTCTTGTTTGAGTTCGTTTGGTATCAAACCTCATTTAGCCCCTGTTCTTATTAGTTTGATGTTGATTTTTCTCAAAATGTCTGAGTAGGTACCGTTCCTGTTTGCTTTCAAATAGATGTAGTCCACCCCAACGATGGGCCAATTAATACCCCTTTCATCGGGCCTTTTTCTTTAATTATTCACACAGCACTTTGTTCATGATTGATTTATCATGTGCTTCTTCTCTGCAGACTGGCATACCGGAAAGCTTGGGAGAGTTTATGAAACGTATAAAAAAGAACAAGAGAATCGTCGTTGGGTGAGCGTCCTATCGTCGTTGACTACAGTCCTGAGATCAGGCGCTTCGTATTTACCCTGCAATTTTAGTCGACCAAAGCTTACAACTACGTCAAAAAAACGTAGGGCAACAGGGCAACATATTGCCCCATCCAAGAACAATAAGAAGCTGGTTCACTAGGATAGAGATAGACGGTGCCCCAGGATTGCCCAAGCACGATTTTGACGCCATCGCTGAGAGGCAGAGCAAATCGAAAGTCAGTTACATAACTTGTGGACAGGGAGCTGATGCCTCAAAACTTACGTCATTAGTTACATGATTTCAACCCTGTAGGTCTCATGTGCGTTCATAAGGTTGTTAAAAATTTCTTTGTCTTAACATGTCAATTTTCGAAAAAATGGCCAAAAATTTACGTCATAAGGTACATGAATGAAACCAACGGGATTTTGTGTGGGAACGTCCCCTTGATCGAAAATCTGGTCGTAAGGCAACATTTTTGAGGGCTTTCGGTCCATAAGGCCAGTTTAAAATTTTCAAAAAAGAACCGAAATTCATAAATTTTTTCACAGGCGTTTTGTTGACTAACCCACCAAGTGTGATATATATTTGTAATCAGGATGAAAAACGGAATCGATTTCCATGTTAAAATACAGGTGTCCGATTTGAGAATTTTTTTCGATGTTGTAAGCCATATAATTACCATTGAAAGTTTTTGTGGACAGATTCGAAACCTACGTGAAAAATCATGTGAAAATCGTTGTTCATTCTTGAAATTATGTCTAAGGGGAAATCTTCAGGAGGGGGTGAATTTTGGCCCTTTTTGAAAATTTCAAACTTGTCTTATGGACCAAAAGCCCCCAAAAATTTTGTCTCACGACCCGATTTTTTATTGAGGGGATGTTCCCACACAAAAGCCCGTTGGTTTCATTCATGTACTTATAATGTAAGTTTTGGCCATTTTTCGAAAATTGACAAGCCCATACCAGCCTAAAGCCCCCGGTCTGACATGTAAGACTATGGCCGCATTCGTAAGCCACAACAGTTGTGGAGCACATCCACGCGATTCGTCAAAATTTGAATTTTGACCAATGGCGTAGAAGTGCTCCACAACTGTTGTGTTGTGACTTACGAATGCGGCCAATGAAAAATTTCAACAACCTTATCAACGCACATCAGACTTACAGGGTTAAAATAATGTATTTTATGACGTAAGTTTTGAGGCACCAGCTCCCTGTCCATCGCTAGTGTACGAAATGTTGATGAAGGATCAATTAATTTTTGACGGGAATCATTTTTTGGGCGGGGTTGATTTGAAAACCAACAGAAATGTGTCAAATGAGGACAAGAACACTCCATTGGCCAAGAACGTCGTCGGTGTAATAACCGTGGCTCTAAACGCAGGCTGAAAGTACCATTGGGATCTTTACATGAAAAAATATGTATGGGGTTGAAAAAGAAAATCTGATGAAACACCATTTTGCACTGTTGAACAGGAGTCACATCATGTTCCATACCGTTTGATGGAGCACCTGTCAATATTGCCATAACAAACCAGTTGGGGGCCGATTTGAATTTCAAAACCAACAATTTCCAAAGAAAATCTACGATGTCTACCATACGCTTAAGCTGTTAAGAAATGCGCCTGGTGACAAAAGAATTTTGAGAGATGCGAATAATGACGTGATAAGATGGTTGCATATAACTGACCTCCAAAGCATCGCCTCGAGGCAAAGGAAAGATTCGCGGCTCGCAGCACAAACGCTTAATTGCAGTGTAAGCATCGCATTGCAAATGAGAAAGCGTAATGTGACGCGTTCGACACTTTGCACTACAAAAATAAGTTCTCCAAACACAACCGCTTCAAAGTGCGACCTGACGACCGCAGCCACGATTCAATACTTACGCGGTCTCAAGAACTTGAGGAGTTTGTGAAGTTCCTCAAAAATGACCTTGGAGCCCCGTTATTGGATACGTATAGAAAAACGGTCTTTCTGGGGTTCATTATTGACTTGAGAAATATAGTGGAGCTTTACTAAGATATTCGACACTAAGACAGTTTGATTATACGTAGTTACTTTTAGAATTTCAAAATTTATTCGAATGTTTCACGAAAAACCAACTAATATGAAATAAGGTAATAAGGCTGCAACCAAAAATACGCTAAAAGCGCTCTTTAGGTATTTGATATAGATAATTCAATATATTACGTCCCAGTAAAAGAAAGAACGAACAACAGCTCGTGCCTAATGCGAAAGAGCAACGACCGATTGAACCTAATGCGCATTTGCAGATTTCATGTACATTTTAGGTTTGGGTAGCTGATGATGCGGTCAAGACAAAATTTATGTTAGAGCACAACTCCCAGCAAGACATAGGGACCCCTGTGTTTTTCTACGAAAATATCCTACTTCAAATTTCAACTTTCTTCGTTTTTGAGAATTTATGTTTCGCAAACGGTTATAGTGCGTCTTACCTTACAGACATCATCTACCTATAACTCAAATCTTGAAAAAATCCAACCGTGGCGGCAGAGTTACAGAGATCGCGACTTTAAAAAACCATTGCCGGATGCCGGAGCCGACGTCCATAACTCCGTTGGAACTGGTTGGATTTGGTTGAAATTTAACAATTGAATAGATGATGTCTGTGAGGTAATTGGCGCCAAATCAAGGCTAAACTACTTCGACCGTTTACGCAATATAAATTGTCAAAAAAACAGGGGTGGATGGGGTGACCTAAACCGGCCTAGGAACTAAGAGGAAGCAATCCAAGTATTTTTGATCAATAACAGTCGCCACAAAGCTTGGAAATTTCGTCTGAAAAATAACCCAGTAGCTGTGATCAACTCAACGGCTTTTTTCATTCGACTAAGCTGTGGGAAAAATGTGTTGTGTTGGCACGCATGGTATGATGCTAGCTTGATTTTGACGCCTTGATAGATGTGCATGTACATAATGTGACAACTGTCAACGTCACCTTGACGCGACGCATCCGCAAATCAAAATTTTCGAGACTGCGTACGAAATTAGAAAAACGTGAGCCCCCCTGGAGTGGAAATCGCTGTGCTCGGTACTGGACATAATCTCTATTAGTTGGCGGCTCCTCGCTGATTACTCATGCTAGGTAGGCGGTGATCACTGATAATAAATAATGGTCAAGTAGCGCGGCAGTACTTGAGAGAATGGAATTAAAATGCCCACTGTCGAGTGACCCCTGTGATGTTGAGAAAACCTACTTAGATGGACAATAACTAACTTATAAGTTGGATTGCATGAGGCGCCGCTGAGCGCACTGCGTTGAAAAGTTGTTAATTTCCCCGGCGCAGATCTCTCTTCTCAAAACTCTCATTTTAAAATAAAAGTGTTGGTTTTATCCTACCGGCCCAAATTTTACAGATCTCACCGGCCCAGAAGAAAAAATAGCTTTTCCCCCTTGGCCCACAATGATGGCAATAAAGGGATCAAGCGCGGCAGTACTAAAGAGAATGTAATGAAAATGCCCAATGTCGAGTGTTCCCTGTGAGGTTGAGAAAACCTACTTAGATGAACAATAACTTTTAAAGTTGGATTGCATGGGGCGCCGCTAAATGCAGTGCACTGCCTTGAAAAATTGTTCATTTCCCCGGCGCAGGTCTTTCTTCTCAAAACTTTCATCGTAAAATGAAGGTGTTTTATTCTACCGGCCCAAATTTTACAAACCTCACCGGCCCAGGGGAGCCCATCTACCCCTGTCAGAAATGATGAAAGTTGAACCTTGAAGTTGGATTATTTCGTGTAAAATTACAATGTATTGAAAAATTTAACTGCGTCAACATTTCTCTATACATTTTCTACCCCAAAATTTTTAGCATCATATTTGGTATGGTTGTGTATGGTATGTACACCGATAGTTACCCGAAAAATCCATTCTAGCCAATAAACTAAAGACGACGTTTCCAGTATAGGAAGTAGTTTGAGACATCTTGCACCCAGAAATTTTAAGTCATCTTTTCTGATGTGATGCATCGCAAATCAATGTACATAGTAGACTGGAAAGAAGTTCGGTACATATCAAGCTGTTCCACCTACAGTAAAAATCCCAGTCAAACCCCTTTAGAAACGGGATGTGATGGAAAATAGTCAGTAGTAGTTACAAAATAAACCATTATATTATGTATTGTTGGTTGTGAGCAAACTGTTTTTTTTGTGGTAGTCGGAAAGCTTTGTTTTTCAGACATGATGGCATTACAAAATATAATAGTTCCATGCAATTATTTGTATACCGAGTATTACCGAGAAACAAACTTGGGATAATACTCAGTTGTCACTTATTAAATGTGTTCTGCAAGCCAAAATAAAGGCTGTCTCACCTGGGTTTTGGTAACTAAATAGTCGCTTGTAGTCGTCGCGGTACAGGCCTAAAATCGTCCAAGTTCTGCACTTCTAACGATTTCGATTATTTTCGGCTTAGATGATCATTGGACCTATTGAGGCGTTTTGACCCGCAGCACCACTGAATTTGCCCCTCAGGAACGGAGGGGTGGGGGTATCTTCAGAATTTGAAGCTCTAGGTCTGGTATGGTCCAATGAAGACCCACAAAGGCAAGTGAGTAGTCATTTCCGAATGATTTTCATCCGCTGATGTCGATTCTCACGTGAAAAATGAGTTGAGCAGTCATTTGACAAAGATAATTGGTAATAATAAGAGATAAAGATCAAATCAAGTGGTCATCTACTGAACTCTTTAGGAACTTGTTTTTTTGTGATAAATACATGAAACTTGGTAGGGCTGTTCATTATTACTTACTTTCCAAATATGGAGGGAGCACCACGCGTTCCGACGCATGACGTCGCGACGCAATGTCAAAAAACATAGTGGTCATCATTTCCAAAATAGTCGATATATTATCATAGTTTATTTGATTTGTTTCATCAAACCATATGCTTTCGAGATTCAATAACATATTTCTGTCGACTTGGGGAAACGGTGGGCTACCAATGGTAAGTCAGGTGTCTGCTAGAGGGAGCTGTGAGGTTTCTTTACCCCCAAATTTCCACGGTCAACATCTTCGGATAAAACTATTTTCAAGTTTGTCCATACGAATAATTATGTCATCTGGTCAACATTCTCCATGTTTCGTCCTTCCAAGGACTCCTCAGTATGGTTTATACAGTTTTCGCAACCGCGCGAGATCATTCAGACTACCTAGTAAAGTAACCGATTCTGGACAGTAGCGGCCTTAGGTAGGGCGAGACGGGGGATCGCTCGGGGCGCCAGCTCATAGGGGCGGAAAAATCGCGGTTTAAATAAAAAAAATTGATGATTTACGAAAGCAAAAAACGACTTGCCAGCAGCGATCACCAAATCTGCTTCTGTAAAAGCACACAAAGCTCCATTATTGCAAGAAAAACAATTCATTTTTGCTCGCTTCGCTCGCGGATCCAACGTAGGGGCGGCGGTTTCGCCTTCTTGCCCGGGGCGCCAAAATTGCTAAGGCCGGCACTGATTCTGGAGGACCGTTTTGTTTGAAATGGGTAAAAAAGGAGTAAATGCAATTTCTGTGAATCTAGTATTAGGGTATGAATGAAGTCTCGGATATGAATGAAGTAAATACGTCTGAAAAAAGCACCAATATCAAAATCTTGGATTCTTGAATTCGATTCCCGGCACAGTGCTTTGTGCTATAGAAACAAAGTTTCTAAGGTTGTGATATTTGGGAATTAAATTCAGCCAACTCCTATGACATAAGAAATGCCGATAAGGATAAAAACAAACAAATAAACAAACAATAATGGTTCAATCATTTGATACGGTCTCATACAAAGCGATTTATTTTTTCAGTACGGTGGCATCGATATTAACAGGCGATTAATCGTTACAATAATTTATAGTTTAGTTTGTAAGAGTTGTGTAACCGAGTATGTATCTTATATGGTACAACAATAAAGATCACTTTTTTCCAGTAATCAAAAGTACCTTTCTGAGTGCCTTTCATTTGATCGCTAGATCTGTATAAACATACTGAGGAGTCCCTAGAAGGACGAAACACGAGAAATGTTAACCAGATAACATATTCGTATGCACACACTTCAAAATAGTTAGTTTTATCCTCGGTTTTATCCGAAGGTGTTGACCGCGGAAATTTGGGGGTGAAGAAACCTCACAGTTCCCCTTACAGGCACCTGGTTTACCACTGGTAGCCCACCGTCTCCCCAAATCGACAGAAATATGTTATTGAATCTCGAAAGCATATGGTTTGATGAAAGAAATCAAATAAACTATGATAATATATCGACTATTTTGGAAATGACGACCACTATGTTTTTTGACATTGCGTCGCGACGTCATGCGTCGGAACGCGTGGTGCTCCCTCCATATTTGGAAAGTAAGTAATAATGAACAGCCCTACCAAGTTTCATGTATTTATCACAAAAAAACAAGTTCCTAAAGAGTTCAGTAGATGACCACTTGATTTCATCTTTATCTCTTATTATTACCAATTATCTTTGTCATATGACTGCGCAACTCATTTTTCACGTGAGAATCGACATCAGCGGATGAAAATCATTCGAAAATGACTACTCACTTGCCTTTGTGGGTCTTCATTGGACCATACCAGACCTGGAGCTTCAAATTCTGAAGATACCCCCACCCCTCCGTTCCTGAGGGGCAAATTTGGTGGTGCTGCGGGTCAAAACGCTTGAATAGGTCCAATGATCATCTGTGCCGAAAATAATCGAAATCGTTAGAAGTGCAGAATAATTTGGTGTACCGCTACGACTATTGGAGCTATACCTATTCCCATCACATTCTTTCCTTGAAGTAACTAGGTTTGCATTTAATTCTACCTTGAAAATTAGATATGTTTGCTACAGAACTAAAATTTGACACAACCTTTATTGCACTCGAGCATTGATACTTTAATAATGCAAGTCATGTTTTCCTTTTCAATGGACAAACCAGGTGTGAATCATTTTAATTGAGCAAATGTATTTCCTTCCACAAAACGTTGAAAGATGAGTATTCCGATTTCAGTTGCCTGTTGCACTTGACAGCTTTTGAACATCATCAAGTTCCAATATCTGAAAGCTACATCTAGATTAAATTGGTTTTCCCTCTCAGAGCTTTATGAAAGGGCTTATTTATTACACATCATTTCAGAGAGAGCTGCTCAACATGAGGATGTTGTGGTGGATTAAGTCGAAGAACCATTCCTCTGACTGATGATTATGCATCTACCATGAAGAAAGGTGAATGCGAGTACCTTTCCAATGCAATCTCACTTGGTTGACGGAAATTCTCATTCTACAACAATTGTTAAGAAGATGAGTGTTTTCCAGATTATACTCGACTTACCTTTTAAATCGCATCTTTGAGATTCTTGTAAATTTATCAAAATAAGTCAGTTAGTACGTGCAATACGCCTCCTCCAGATGCTCACGGGTTTTTTTGTAACTTTCTGTACGAACTTAGCGTTAAAAAATGAAAATTCACTGCCTGTTATAACCTCAAAACCCCTGCAGCTGTCAAAATGACAAATTGAATGAAAGTCAGCAGTACATTTTTTCGTTGTTATATTGGTCATTCTGCACCAGTCGATTCGAATTTGTTCGCGCTATGTACATGCTATGTACTCCCCTCATCCTCCCTTCCACAGTCTCGCGCTTGCGCCGTAATGACTTTTAGCCCGAGATTTCGGCACATGTTGGGGTCAAAAATATCAAGCAAAATCCGGCAGGCTAGCCATATAGATTTATTAAGTATATGGATGATACCGTCGGCGTCGCCTAGCGGCCACTACTGCTAATTAACGAGTTAAAAATTTGTGGAAAATCGAGCGGTCGCGCTTCAGTAAACTCTATATCCTAGCGATCTAAGCGTTTATGATGGCGTTAAATTTTCTTCCCAATCTTCAAATTGATTTATTACTCATGCCTGTCAGATCATTATACAGGTGGGCCGCGCGTGGACTTGTGTCTCTGACGAATTTGCTCGCGATCGGTCCGTCACGAGGATGCCCACTTGTTAGCGCTCCGAAACCTGGCAAGAGTACAAATTTAGTTTTTTTTATTTAAGAAGACCATCGAAAATACTGTCCACGTAATAGACATTAGGTTTTTACGATTCGTTATTCATCAAGAGATGTGTTCGCGGTCGGCGCAGAAAAAAGTCGGTTCTTTTGTGTACACGTCAACAACCCCAAAGAACATCGTCACATTCATTACACCGTGGATTCATTTTATTTGAATTTTTAATATTTATAATATGGCGCGAGGAGCCGTACGGTACGGTGCGGTATGGCGAGAGAGATGGTGACCCCCATAAATAACGACCGGTAGGCCGCATATAGCCAGAGTTGTTAAAAAAACCTTGGGAAATAATGTTCGTATACACCAGATTCAAGAGATAAGAATTTGGGACTAGTCACTTATTAACATGTTCACATTCCAGCCGGCGGGTCACTACGGTGTGGTGTTATAACGACTCTCCTAGTGCAGCAGAAATCGCAGAGAATCGGAAATGCTTGCTTGATGGTTCTCATGATCGTCAGGTGCAAGAAGGCGCATCATCGGTTTTCGACGAAACCAGAACTAACGTCCGGCGATTCCTTCGGATCTGATTCCGCTTGACCCAGAATCAAAAGCGGGAGCCACGAGATGCGCTGTTAGGCGCGCGGTGACTCAAAGCTTTGCTAAGCCTCCTTCATAAATTTACGTGCTTCATGACACGCTGAAATGCTGTAATAACCGTCCGTTTTTTTGTTGTTGTTGCTACTTTGCCCATTTCGGTTACCGCAAAATTAGGAGCGAAAACATAAACGCCGTAATTGATAGGCGTAAGGGTAATGAACTTATATTCTGCAAGAAAGAATAGTCGCATTTCGGAAAAACTGCTTGGCATTCGTACAATAAGTATTAAAAGTCATTCGAACTTGTGGAGGCTCCTCGTCTTCAGCTTTAGAATTTTTTCATTCAACTGAGGTTTTCGATAGTTATTAGTTCTTGAGAAAATCATTATTTTATTTAAAAACAGATACCTACGCAATAATGAGGTATACATTGAATAGATTTCCGAGGGTTGGAAAGCAAGAACGATTTATCCAGAAAATGAAATGGAGGAATTCCAATACACCAAACAACAATAGCTTGGATGACAATACTAATGCGTTGTATCAGGAGGACCGACGTTGATCCACAATCATATGTTTTGTCACTGATTCTTTGCTTCGGGTAGTATTAATAAAAGATAAGCATAAGCATTTGCTTAGATTTTCGAGAAGTTGCTAAGCAGACTTTCCCTATCAACGCCTATGAAGTCCAAGCAAATGCTTATGCTTATAGTGCAAGCGGTACACACCTAAAAACACATCGATACTGCATTTTGGAGTGCAGTAACGAGATTTGGTATGGCGATACTTTATACCAAAACAAGCGATTTGACCCGCAGCACTCGATATTGTGTCCCTTAGGGGGCCAATGGGGGCCCTCCAAATTTCCAAGATGCAAAAACTTTCACATGACGATCACTGAGTATCGTCATGTATGTCATAAGTGAAGCTTACGGGTCTATTGAAAATATTTTCATCAATTGTCGTTGTGTCCGATGCATTCTTCACACTTGAAAAAAAAATTCTTTGGCAGAGGTCAAAAAAACTGTTTTTACTTTTTCTTCTATGCAAGGAGACGATAAATTCATATGTTCTGTTGCGTTCCCAACTAAATCGCATTCCCTGAACCTAATTATAAAGAAATTTTTCTTGTAATGGTATTTTTCAAAGAAGTGGTGACCTCTTCAGTACCTCTTTTCCAAGAGCATTTCTTTCTATGTCCCCACTGGATATCACTCGTAATTTTTGCGGGAATGGAGACCTCGGACTCTTTTCTTGGTGGTTGCGAAGCAACATGACTCTACAACGCTCAAGGGAGCCCAAAAAAAAAAAATCTGCTGGGCCGTCCAACTTACGATATTTAGATTTTATAGTAGGAGAGACGCGGACCAGTATTCAATCCAGGCTGAAGGCACAGGCGATTTGGTTTCAACAGAAAATATTCTTCCATGACGTGTTTTATTGCAGTACAACAAAACGCAAAGTCGTTAGGTGTAAGTGGGTATATTTTCCGGTAGAACTTATTCGCCTAGACTAGATCTTATTTATTTGCGCGTCTCCCCTACTACAAAGTCAACATGCCAAAAATTTGACGGCCCAGCAGAAAAAAAAAGTTTTAGGGCTCTCTTGTATGTTTTGAAGCCATGTTGCATGGAAATTACTAAGAAAAGAGTTCAAGCTTCTCATATCAGCGAAAATTGACTGTCTTATCCACTAGGAACATTGTAAAAAATGCTGTTGAAAAAAGTGTACTGAAGAGGTCACCTCTTCTTGGGAAAATGATATTGCGAAAAAATTGTCTCCATATTTGGGCTTACGGAATGCGATTTAGTTGGGAACGCAACAAAACATATGAATTTATTGTTTTCTTGCAGAGCAGAAAAAATAAAAACAGTTTTTTTGACCTCTGCGAAAGAATTTTTTTCTCAAATGTGAAGAATGAATCGGACACGACGACATTTGATGAAAACATTTTCAATAGACCCGTAAGCTTCACTTATGACATACATGACGATACTCAATGATCATTTTGTGAAAGTTCTTGCATCTTGAAAACTTGGAGGGCCCCCATTGGCCCCCTAAGGGACGAAATATCGAGTGCTGCGGGTCAAATCGCTTGTCTTGGTATAAAGTACGCCCTTGCAAAATCTCGTTACTGCACTCCAAAATGCGGTATGCTTTTGCGTACCGCTCTCACTATTACCTTTTATTAATACTACCCTTTATCTATGTGATAAATTTCATGTCTTGGGGCCTCCAAATTCTTCATTGTTTAAATGTCAACTGGATAAAATAGAAAATTGTTCCGAGACTCTCATATTTTTGCCTTTTGAATCATGGGTGCCGGCAGGGGGGTGCAAGGGGGTGCACACTCCCCTGGTATGGGGAAATTCACAAAAAATGTCAAGATTTCGTTTCTTGTTTTTCTTCTTTTATCTTTTTCTTTCATGGTTTCAGCATAGGTATTTACTCATTATAGAACATTTCACGTACCTACCTACAAATAAATGTGCTGTAAGTTTTCAAATTAAATTCCGTTTTTGTCGACTATTGACCAAAAAAACACTTTATTATTCGCAAAATTGCCGCCCTCCCCCCCCCCTGGATGCGGATTTTTTCGTCTGAGCCAGGCTGCTGCACCCCCTTATCAAAAGTAATCCTGCCGGCGCCCATATTTCGAATGCTTCGGCAGCAATGGCAGCGCCGTCAAAAGTGTGAACCCCTCTGTACAAACAGATAAAGAAGAGGGCGCCATTAGGTAAAATCGAAAGCAACGAGTCTTTCAAATTCATTTCCATGGAAACAATGTCATGCCGTCGACACGTTTCCATCATCACGGCTTGTTCCTGACATGTCTTCCCAGTGAGTACAACATCGTTGATAAAACGTTTGCAACAGGTAGGAAACCGAACCTCGGCCGGATGTCGCTCGTTCAAACGCATTTGTCGAACCAGTAGTACAACATTTTTAGAACGTCCTCGAAACGCCAGATCAATTGTGTTCATGTAGAACGTTCAATAAACGCTTATGAGACGTTACCTTTAGCGTTTCTGAGGCATCAAATCAGCGTCTCCAAAACGTGAAATCGAACGGATTTTTTGTATACAAGCTCAATGAAGCATATAGTTTAGCAAAATATGAAAGTCCTCAAGGATACGTGTGCTTCCTTTGTTGTGGCCCCAGAGAAAACTTTTAAAACAGTTTTTCAAGTTTATCTCATGAACGATGTCACTTGGAATTAAAGTGCTTTATGAAAAATTGTTTTAGATTCTATTTTATACAAGAAAGGTCCTCGCACATTTTACTAACAGTCCACTCTTCAAATTACAAAAAAAAAGATGAAATAATATAGTCCCAATGCTTAGTGCTAAAAACTGTATGGAGTCCTAAAATTTATGATGACGAGGTGGCAGATGACACTCTTTATAGGTGCTACTTGGAAGTCTTGGAACATTCTTTTTCGATTGAGACTGTAGACAACTATCCCGACGGCATATACACAGTGAAAGAGAAACCAAAACATGAACATTTGTATTTCAAGAAGCAAAACAGGTGAAGATATTTCAGATACCCGGTTTCTTGTTTCTTGACTTTTCTCAAAGCATTGATAGCAATGAGACTGTAAGAAAAAACATTACATTTCGAAAGGACAACTTTGAAACTCTGATGCTAGTCGCGATCAAGAGACATATCGACCTTGTATTCATTTGACTCCCAGATGACACTTGGCCAGGGGTGTTAACTAGAGTTTGACTTTGAACTTTTGATATCAAACTTCAACCATCAAGTAGGTAGATCATTATAAACGAGGAAGAAATTGCTAACACAGCAGACATGGAAGCTTATGAACAGGGAGCTGATGCCTCAAAACTTACGTCATAAGGTACATGATTTTAACTCTGTAGGTCTAATGTGCGTTGACAAGATTGTTGAAAATTTCTTTGTCTTACATGTCAGACCCGGGGCTTTAGGCTGGTATAGACTTGTCAATTTTCGAAAAATGGCCAAAATTTACATCATAAAGTACATGAATGAAACCAACGGGCTTTTGTGTGGGAACATACCCTTAATCAAAAATCAGGTCATAAGACAACGTTTTTGGGGGGTCTCAGTCCATAAGACAAGTTTGAAATTCTCAAAAAGGGCCAAAATTTACCTCCTCCTGGAGACTTCTCCTTTGATATAGTTTTAGAAATGAAAAACAATTCTTACATGATTTTTGCGTGGGTTTCGAATCTGTCCACAAAAATTTTTAATGGTACAGTTGGGAGCGAAATGATTCATACGGCACCGCTAGGAAGTCGGCTGGATTTCAGAAATGCTAGCTGTTAGGATCGTTCTTGAGTGCCAGTTTTGATTACGACCAATCTCTAATCAAAACTGGCATTCAAGGACAATCCAAGCAGCTAACATTTCTGAAATCCAGCCGACATCCTAGCGGTGCCGTATGAATCATTTCGCTCCCAACTGTACATCGCTTACAGGGTGCAACATCGGAATTTCTTTCTCAAATCGTAAACCCTGTATTTTAACATGAAAATCGATTTCGTCTTTCATCCTGATTCGATCCTGATCACAAATATATATCACACTCAGTGGGTTAGTCAACAGAACGCCTGTGTAAAAATTGATAAATTTTGGTGTTTTTTTGAAAATTTCAAACTTGTCTTATGAGACCGGCAGCCCCCAAAATGTTTGTCTCACGACCAGATTTTCGACTAAGGGGATGTTCCCACACAAAATACAGTTGGTTTCATTCATGTAATGATGTAGATTTTTGGCCATTTTTTCGAAAACTGACAAGCTCATACCAGTCTAAAGCCCCTAGTCTGAAATGTAAGACACATCAATTTTCAATAACCTTATCAACGCACTTTAAACCTACGGGGTTGAAATCATGTACCTTATGACGTAAGTTTTGAGGCACCAGCTCCCTGATGTCCATTAGATTGTTCCACATTTTGTGAGTAGAGTTTGGACGAGGAATAACCAGCCAGATGTTTATTGAATTCATACAGATTTCGGGCCTTTGCTCTGCAACGATTTGCTCGTGTTCTGATTCCTGTTCATATTCGATCACCTTATAACCTTTCGTTCGAGAAAAACAGCAGTATAATAAGTTAATAACCCTACACAAACCGTAAATCACATCAAATGAAGCATTATACAGTACGCTCAGCTGGCCGTCTCATAAACGGATGCAAATGTATGGAATACATTGCAAGGTGTAAACTCGCCTTTCTCTTTCGTTGCGGGATAATTTATCCGGCGTGTCTCAATTCTCATGAATGAATGAAAATTCTGCCTTAGCTAGAAGAGAGCCGAGAGAAGTTGCTCTATCAATGGACACACACACATACACCAAGCGTACGAGAGGGCGTAAAGCAAATAATGCTTCTCGCCTACCTCTTCTCTGCCTATGTTGGCATCAAATTCTGAGCTATATGCCTGATGTTTTGCTGGAACCGATGCATTTCCAATAAATTCAAGTGACGCATCCCGATCAAGATTTTTGATCGTACCGTTCGCCTGTTATAGCCCAGCGGTATTAGCGAAAACAAACAGACCGCAAAAATGTGTCTGGAATCCTTGCTTTATCGGGATGCATCAGCATTCAGTTGGTCGTGTTGTGGCTTGTGTGTGGGTTTATTAGTAATAGCTAGAACACAAGTTCCTAACCATGTTACAGGTCTTTTGGCGGAAGCCTTTTATTAACTCGTTATTGTTCAGCTATTAACCAGTTCAAGAAAAGTCAGACAGCTTGTGATGACATTTCCACTCACGGTGATTGAGTTGCCAACAACAAATTTCATTTTACTTGACTTGATCTCTAGTGGTCCGTCTTTCAGATGAAACTTATTATTGAAGTACCAAGTTTCAATAAGCCTATTATAAGTACAACTTTTTTTACAATTTTGTTTATTATACTTAAGCAAGTACCTTGTTACGATAAGGTAATCTTATAATGTAGGTATGCCTACTGTATAATTTTATCAACACACATGCTGATGAGGCGTTGACCCAATTTCTTATGACCAATAATTATAGTATTCTTCATTCAGTACGAGAAATACACAGCGTAGAATTGAAATCAGTAGTATAGTTATGCACAAAAAAAAAGGCTCACTAAGAATGTTGCTAGCGTTTCAATCTTTTATTTCTTTCATATCGTGACTTCAGTTATATTGACTGAACCGATTTTTTCTTACTTGCTGAACTTCTGCTAGTTATATCAGGAAATCTAATCTGAACCAGTATATCGTAGCCGCAAGATCGTATTCTAGCCATATTAGTCAGGAGGCATAGGGCTAGAAACAGCCTTGCCGTATGCAACTTTGAAGATGTGAACACTTATATAATAATATACACGGTGATTCAGTTTTAATCTTGGATACTTTGAACAAATCATTTGAGTTTCTGCTCACGTACAGACTTTAGTTTAAGTTTTCTAGGTTCTGCTCCTGAATCTACGGTTCATTGCAGGTCAGGTTTGTGCAGAAGAAAAGACGGTTCAGTTTTTGTTTTTTTTTCGAAGATCGAAAACTTGTTCCAACCATTTTTGACAACTTTGAAAAGCCACATCATTTTATTCAGTTCAAATATTTGTAATAAATTATTCATATCCAAAACAAACAATAGGAGTTATTGACGGGCATGCGGCTGCCCCTTTTGGATGTATCATCGCGTGTTTTCAATTTTCAACTAGTATTGTGAAATGTTATGTAAAAATGTGTATCAGAGATCACCAGTTTTTATCAGGTTTTTTCACCTCTTTGAGAGTTATGGCCTGGCAAAATCCCCGGGTAGTCCATACCGCTTGTTGTCGCATTTCACACTTGAAATATACAACTTTACACATCTTAATGTATCGTCTCACCGCACTAGATACTCATACCTTATACTTCGAATTATGACTGTGGTAAAAACTGAAAAACTTACCTTCCGAGAACGGTTGATGCCACTAAGCAAATTCCTGCAACAAAAAAAAAAGACAAGATCAGTAATATTCTTACTGCTCTGAACTATATCACATACAACATGTTATTCAACAGGTGATGGTGAATGAGGGTGGCGTGACATTTCTAATCTCTTAGATATGAAAAAGCAAAACACCCGTGCGACAAGAGCAGAAAATTACGTTGGATTTGTACAGCATCGCTGTCTTCAATCGCCCACATGCACGCGATTCATAAAAGTACTAAATTAAATAAATCGCTATTGAGGTGCACAAAGTTGTGTAGGTAAGTCACGTAGGTGGCTTCAAACCAATTATTATTGAAGCGCGAAAACAGGAAGCTCGTGTCCTTCTTTTAGAGCAAAGAAATAAGTCATTAGAGAAGCTTTTCAGGATTTCGCTGAACGAAGTGGAGTAAAATAATAATGAAACGTTTTCACAGATATAAATAGGACGTATAAGGTGGGTTTGTAGGGCCGCTTTGTTGTGCTTGTTATTGAGAATGACCTGCGAGCGGAATAAGTGTACTAAATCCGATTTTTCATCAGTGATTCATTCATGCCTTCTCGCGGCTGCTACTACCAACACGAAAGTAGGTACTTTTATTGACGATATTTATGTCATAAATAACTCCTTGCTTGCATTTTACCCACTCAAGTACCCGTATTAAAATTTGCAATTAAACAAGCGACCATTCAATGAATGCCAACAATGAGTATAAGAATAGAAGCTTAGCAAGATGAATGGACTTGCACATTATTGTACACTTAGATGATGGCAATGCGAAAAATTAACACATTTGATTAAACTGATGATGGGTGATGATGATCATGGCTGGACGATCCTGACTTGTATGGTAATCGTTCGAAACAATAAAGTCCAACAGGATGCGGTTTGAGAAAGCAAACTTTCAATTAGTATCGCCTGTTTATACCAAGATTTTGCCATGTCGGATTTTCCGCGCGTCTGATTTTATCGGGCGCCCGTTTTGATGGATGCGCCGCCGAAAAACGGCCACCCGCACCATCCGAAAATTATCAGCGTTTTCAATCAACTCTGTATTTGTCATCGGCATAATTTAATAAGCATAGACGTGCCGAAATGCACTTTGATCGGAACCGCGGTGATTGGGTCATAAATCAAGCTTTCCACGAAAAGGTGGTGATTAGAAAGGATTCCCCCAGGGGCACGTCGCGATGCAACAAAAGACAGACGTCGTCGGCGCCATTTTCGGAGTTGTCCTTAACCTCTAGTGATTCATTCAGAAGGATCTTGCCGTTTTCACAGAACAACCGATTCAAACAAATATCTAATAAGTTTATTAGTTCACTTAGCTTAAGTAGCTTAGTACAAGTAGCTCTTTCTTTCACTTCGATTAAATAAATAAATAAATATAGTCTTTATTGCTCTCCGTAAAAAAGAAATACAATATGTATTTGTAGAGCCCCCCTATAGATTTTTCTATAGGAGTTGCTGAGCAAATTCTTCTTAGGAACTCCTAGCTGGAGCTAGTTAAAAGAAATACTCTATTTTATTCACACGGGCCACTACAATAATTATGCCCTGTGATTTCTGGAAGAAAGAGATAGGCGAAAATTTGGGAAACTGTTTAGACATAATTCTCAAGATCTATAACTCTTGACATTTCGTAGAAAAGGAACGCCTTTGCAGATGTCGTTGTCCGTTTTAAAACTGGTCACTTTTTTTGCAGATATTCCCAATTGAAGTGAAGAAATCTGTGGACCTATGCCCTACTCCAGTTGAAGGGAATTATAGGTAGAAGGTTCCATAATAGTGCAGTAAAGATAGGTTTTGAGGTTGAAATAATTATTTCATGAAATTTTGGAGCTGTTATCGATTCAGAATTTCATCCTCTACCATGTACTCAAAATCCCCGAAAATCCCACTTGAGCATTTTTCTTGCGGCGCTGTCAAAGTATATCATGTTTGCTGCAGCAAGTCCGAAAATTTTATCTTCGCTTTTGTCACATTAGAGCTATATTGTTAGGTCAGAGCTGTTGGTATATACTCCAAGGCATGACCAGAACGTCATCTAAACCGTCGATATCCTATTTCCCGCAAAAGAAAACACGTAACTAGCTTAATCTGCAATTACCAGTGGTAATTAAGTGTAGTTCGGGGATAAGTGACCAAATTCAATAAAATCTGTTCTTTTTGTGATAAAAGCATAGAATTTTGTATGAGTGGTCTTCATAGTCCCCTTTTCAAATGTAGGCATGACGCTTTGCCATATTTTGGCTAAGGGGGCTTAGGGGCCTCTTTGAAAATTGAAGTTGCAGATACTCATACAAACCACCATTCATAATCGTCACGCATCTCAAAAAGTAATCATTTGACTCTACGTTAAATCTCAACAAGATGCTGACCAGTTGTCGTCATGTACGCACTGTTCTTCATGATAAGAAAAAAAATCTTCGGAATGTCAAAAAAAATCAGATTTTTATGATTTTTTCATGTAATAGAGAAGTAAATTCATCTTCCGCATATCATTATCCACTAATTCGTATTTGCCAAAGCCGTTGATGAAGTCAATCTCTTGATATTGACATCTTAGAAGCAACAATTCCAGATAAGACCAGCCAATTCATGTGCTCAGTTCAGCAGCGTTTCTTCCAATTTTACCAATCAATATGATGACAATTCAATATTGGGTGGATAGCTTCAACTGTTTCATAATTTTAATGAGTATAACTAAATGAGAAGTGATGCGCGAAAGCCCCGAAAGAAATTTTTTTAACCGCCACCTGTCACTGTTAGAATTGCACCAAATTTCATGCTACTTTGGCGAAACAACAGCAAATACAGACTTATGAGTATAGACAAACGTCAATACGATCTGCAGTTGTCAAGTAGAAGGCACAAAGAATTGAGATTGAGGCGTGAAATACTTCAAAGCTTTGAGATCGAGTTAATACACGGTATAAAAATATTTTCAACACACCCTAGGGGCACAAATTTTATGATGGTGGGCGACGTAAAAAACATTTTTTCCTAGGCTTTTGCGCTTGGTTCCGCGTGTAGTCGAAAAGAATTAAGTTACAGAACAGTTTCAGCTATCCATTCATTCATAAATTGTCAATCATATTGATTGAGAGCAATAAAAAAAAACGCTGTTGAACTTCACACTTAAATTGACTTATTTCTTCGGGAGCTGTCATTCCTAGAATGACAGTATCAAAAAACAGACTTCATGAATAGCTTCGGAAAATACAAATTAGTGAATAATGATACACAGCAGATCGATTCACATTTTCTTAGATGGAAAAATCATTAAAAACTGTGTTTTTTTGACACTCCGAAGAAATTTTTTTTTTCAACCCGAAGAACAATGCGTACATGTCGACAACTGTTGTGTATCTTGTCAAGATTTGGTGTAGAGTCGAATGACTACTTTTTGAAATGTGAGACGATATTCACCGGTGGATTGTAGGAGTTCCTGCAACTTCAAATTTTTATCGGGGTCCTTGGGCCCCTTTAACCAAAATATGGCAAGTCGTCGTGTTTACATTTGAAAAGAAGACCATGAAGACCACTCATACCAAATTTCATGCCCCTATCACAAATCAAACAGATTTTAATTAACTTGGTCATTAACTCTCCGATTATCTTTAATCAACACTGTTGATTGGGAATTAAAGCGACTTCCGTGTTCTTTTTTTCGAGAAATACGAGTTAGAAGTTTAAAGGAAGGTCTGGTCATGCCCTGCAGTGTATATCAACAGCTCTGAGCCAACAATGTAGCTCTAGTGTGACAAAAACGAGAATACAATTTTCGGACTAGTTGCAGCAAACATGATATACTTTGACAGCGCCGCAAGAAGAATGCTCAACTGGGATTTACGGGGATTTTGAGTATGTGGTGGAGGATGAAATTCTGAATCGATATCTGCTATAAAATTTCATGAATTGATTTTTTCAAGGTTTGGGGTCTTTTTTGACTATCTTTACTGCACTATAAGGCGGGTCTCCCACTGAAGCAACCAGCAACATAGCAACCGGCAATAAGCAATAGGCAATATTATTTTGACTAGCTCTCGCACTGGAGCAACAGTATCTATATCCCATACAATGGGGTACTTGCCCAATTTTTTTTATTGGCTTGATTGAAAGTATGGGCAAAAACCTAAACTCCCAAAATTGCGGCCGTAGTGCCTGTTTTGAAAATATATTTGTGACGTCACAAATATACTAAAAACTAAACAAACAGCACTATTGAGTTGAAAACTTGAAAAACTGTTAGGGCGGCTTCACAATATTTGAAAATACAGACGAAAAAAATGCACTAGCTCCCCTACTGTTACCAACCTTTTGAAAAAAAAATCGTAAAAAAAATCTTTTTAACCAATATGGATATATTTTCGGGAAATTTTCAGGAAATACTATTTATCACTTTTGTTGATGATTGAAAGTATTTCCAGTCAAATCTGTTTCATTGTCAAGTATCCCATTTTCAGTAGAATGACTTTTTGGAGCAAAAATAAAGTGACAAGCTGGAGCGCTGGAAGAATACGGCCGATGGCCGCTGAAAGTTTCGCTCCAAAACTTTGCAGAAAGCCATCAACCGTAGCCGTAGCCGTCTAGCTTGTCACTTTATCTTTGCTCCAAAAAATCATTCTACTGAAAATAGAAACTGTATGAGATATAAGTTGGTTGCGTACGAATATCATCCGATGTTTGACAGTGTAAGTATACCTTAAGTATACCTATAATCCCATGCGCTTCCTATTTTCAGTAGAACGACTTTTTGGAGCAAAAAATTAAGTGACAAGCTGGGGGGCTACAGCTACGGCTGACGGCGGAAACTATCAGCGGCCATCGGTCATATTCTTTCAGCGCCCCAGCTTGTCTTTTTATTTTTGCTCCAAAAAGTCATTGTGCTGGAAATAGAAAGTGTATGAAATATACCTAGAGACTGTGAGTGACAGTATGGCAGGCGACGACGACTCTTTTGAAGAAATAATATTGATGTGGTGGCTTTAGAGGAGAAGGAGGCAAATTAGAAGACATTGGATTAATTTTGCTTGCATGTGCAGAGCTGATAGTCCATGGGGATGGGGCCAATGTTTGTGTCGAGGAACTTGAGGCGATATGGTATTAGAAATTACTTTACCACCCTGGCACCCTGCTCGTATTGCTCAAGTACTGCCGCGATATATCGGTTCTCGATGTGCAGGAGTATCGCAGGCAATAAAAATTGCAGAACAGGCAATAATTTCTTGGAAGCGATATCGTAGTATTGCTTCAGTGTGAGACCCTCCATTTGATTTTATGGGAAATGCCGTTCAGCAATAATAATGCCG
This sequence comes from Anaspis maculata, assembly GCA_949128115.1. Lineage (NCBI taxonomy): Eukaryota > Metazoa > Arthropoda > Insecta > Coleoptera > Scraptiidae > Anaspis > Anaspis maculata. The sequence continues at coordinate 34,217,670 of OX421962.1, read as the reverse complement.
GTTGCTTAGACGGGTCTCCCACTGAAGCAATCAGCAACCAGCAACTAGCGATAGGCAACCGGCAATATTATTGCCAAAGGCATTCCCCATGAAATCAAATGAAGGGTCTCACACTGAAGCAATACGATATCGCTTTTGAGCAATTATTCCCTGCTACTGCAATTTTTCTCGCCGGCGATATTCCTGCATATCGAAAACCGATTTATCGCGTCAGTAGTTGAGCAATACGAGCAGCGTGCCACGGTGGCGAAGTAATTCCTACACCTTTTTCAGTTGTAGTTCAGAAAATATCAGTTGTATTTCAGATATCGTCAATTGTATTTCAGATTATTCAAGTGTAGTTCAGAAAGCGTCAATTGTATTTCAGATTAGTCACTAGTAGTTCAGAAGGCGTCAATTGTATTTCAGATTTATCAAATTAATGTCGTTCAGAAAACTTGAACTGTATGTCAGATTATTATTATAGAACTGTATTTCAGAAAGCGTTAATTGAAGTTCAGAAGACGTTGATTGTAGTTCAGAGGACGTTAATTGCATTTCAGATTAGTAAAATGTAGTTCTGAAAGTATCAATTTTATTTTAGACTCATCAAATATATTTCGGAAAGCATCAGTTATGCAGGTATATCCCATACACTTTCTATTTTCAGTAGAATTAATTTTTGGAGCAAAAATAAAGTCACAATCTGGGCGGCTATAGCTACGGCTGATGGCATCTGCAAAGTTTTGGAGCGAAACTATCAGCGGCCATCGGCCGTATTCTCCCAGCGCCCCAGCTTGTGAATCAACACAACGAAGCACAGAGCACTATCATAAATGATGAATTATACGTATACATTATTTTCTGAACTACAAATGACATGTTCTGAAATACAAATCACGCTTTCTGATATTCTAATGATCATTTCTGAAATACATTTGACTAATCTAAAATTAAATTGATATTTTTTGAACTACATTTTACTAATCTGAGATGCATTTGACGTCTTCTGAACTGCAATTGACGTCTTCTGAACTACAATTGACGATATCTGAAATACAACTGATATTTTCTGAACTACAACTGGAAAAGGTGTAGTATCATACCGTCTCAAGTTCCTTGACACAAACATTGGCCCCATGGACTATCAGTTCTGCAAAAGCAGGATTAATCCAGTGTCTTCTAATTTGCCTCCTCCTCCTCTGAAGCCATCACATCATCATTATTTCTTCAAAAGAGTCACCGTCGTCTACCATACTGTCACTCACAGTCACTTGGTAGGTACGTACACTGCCAAAGATCGTACAATATTTGTACGCAACCAACTTATGGTTGCTTCAGTGTGAAAGCTAGTCCAAATGATACTGCCTATTGCTATATACCAGTTGCTACCAACAGACTTGTCAAAAGCTGGACGACGAAAGAAAAACGCCAGCAGAAAATAAGACTGAAAACGAGAGAAATCGATTTCTATGGAACTCACTCAAGATGTAAAGAATAGAATACTCAAGAAAGATTGTAAACGAATTGTAAAAACGGAACGGAAGATAAAGAAGAAGAAGAATTAACATTTGTCAGAGGAAATGTAGTCGCAACAACAAGCGATTGTTATAATAGCAGATGAATATGCATTAAATCAAGGAAGTACGACATTTCGAGTCGGGGACAAAGCTGAATCTGACCGTTTCTGGAAATAGAAGCCAAAGAGAAATTGCAAAGAGTAAAGGAAGTGAGGAGCGGTACGAATGATGTAAAATGCTGCTGGAACAAAGAAGATTCACTAGTATACCAGATAAAGACTGAAGGAGTGAAATTCCAAGAAGAAACAATGAACAACAAAAAAAGCAGAAACTAATCAACGTAATGAACGCGGCATTTGGAAGAAGAAAAGTAACGAGGTGGGAAGGAAAGAACGACTGGTGGAACCAAGACTGCACACGCCGGTTGAAGAGGAAAGCACAAGAAAGATTGAGGGATTGAAAACAGAACAAAGGGACGGAAAAGAGAGATACAGAAGCCTGGGAAAAATACCGTAAGAATGTAAACGAAGAAAAGCAGAGAAGGAAGGAAATAGAAAAGAAAGTCATGAGGGAGATGAAAAATTGAAGTCTAGAGATATATCTATAAGGATAGGAGGAAACTTGAGAAAGTGATCGAAAGAACAACGATGCGTGAATGCAGGAAGTACTTCAAGGAGTTACTCAGTGGAACGAAACAATGGAAAGCATAAGAAGTGAATGCAGCAAGCACAACAATAGAAGCGATGACGGATGAGAGAAATATCAAGACAAATCCAAAAAATGAAGAAGAGAAAGACTGTATAAAAAAGAAAAAAGTTAAAGGTATAAAGAAGGAAATTGAGACAGGGAGGGACCTGCCCTATCTATAAATAGGAAATAAATGAGATGTACAAAGTGTGATGGTTCTGGGGGAGGGATTACAAAGGACGAAGATGGAGGAGAAGTAACGGAAATTCGAATTCGATATTCGAACGGATTTCGAAACGAAAGAAGCGTCGTAGACAATATGTGCAACAGAGAGGTAATAGAAAAATTGAACTAAAACTAACTAAGTGAAATAAAAAACGAGAAAGACGACTTGGCCACCATACCTACATATAGGAACAAGATGGTGGGCAGCCTGATAAGAAGCGTGTATGAGGCAGATATCTGGAGATGGAAGGAAGATGACCATGTCAAAAAAGTGCAAAAACGATCGACACCTCAAATGGCTCTTAGAACTAGAGAGAAACAGACCAGGTTACATTACAAGAGAGGAAAGAAAAAGGTAGAAGTTGAAGATTGAAACCAGCAAAAAAGTTATGAAGTACGAAGAAAAAATAATTAGTATCGAGGGGATTGTGAAGATGATGCAAGAATGCTGGCATGAGAAACATAGTGATAGAAGGTGGGGGATTACTGATTTGTGGATCAAAATTATTTTGATTTTTTCGAACATTAGGGGATCTGAGAATGAAATATTCATTGTTGCTATGGACCTTTTATTGAATTATTCCCTAAAATATCGATTTTCAGATATGTGAAAATCTAAGAGACTGAAATTATTGAAATAGTGAAATACGAAATAGGTACCTAAATTTGGTGGTCCAAAGTATGCATGGTAAATTGGCAAAGCGAAAGCAAAAGACACTAGTGATGGATTTGTAGCTCCACGTATATCCCATACACTTTTTATTTTAAGTAGAACGACTTTTTGAAGCAAAAATAAAGTGACAAGCTATGGAGGGCTACAGCTACGGCTGATGGCACCTGCAAAGTTTTGGAGCAAAACTATCAGCGGCCAACGGCCGTCGGCCATATTCTCGCAGCGCCCCAGCTTGTCGCTTTATTTTTGCCCAAAACTTGCCCATACTTAAAATAGGAAGTGTATTGAATATAGGTACAGGATGTGTCACTTATAAGTTTCACGTCTGCTATGAAGGCACAGAAAGTAAATTTTTTGTAGGTGTCATAAGAAAACATTACTGCGCGGCTGTACTTCAAAAAGGCTCCATGTAGTTCACTCTATGCAATCTTCAACTATCAAGTTCAGAGTCGAAATAAAGACAGGAATGAAACTTGACCTAAAACTTGATTACTGATATAACAATTTTCGACTCTTTCTTTTTGATTCAAAGAAAGGATAATGTAGATATTTTACTTGGTTTCTCCGTATACCTAAAGAATAAAATTTGGTCACTCTTATTTTGCCACACCAATCTGATTGTTTATTGCATATAATAAGTTTGAATACTTTATAAGGGTGAAATCTTTTATTATTTTATTGTGAGACATTTATTTGCGTTGTCTAACTTGTCTGCAAATATTTTTGTAGTTTATTGTGCTTTCCTACAAAAAAATGGATCTAAGATAGAAGTAAAAATATACATAAACTGCTTCTGCCGAATCACCATTATCAACGAACCATCAATTTCTATAGGTTACTCGGTCACCTCCTTGGTCTCCTTCGAACCCATTTCAAAATATATGCCGACGAGATCTCTGCGGGAAACTCATGAACAGGTTCCAAGACTGAAAACGTAAGTAAAAAAAAATCCTTTACTTCAGCGGTGACGTCTCCAGTTCAAGAAACCCATAATTTCAAATTCACCACGGCAAAACATTGCGCAAGCACGCATGGTAAATAGTTAATAATTTATTGGAAAATCACTATTATACAGCGTAAAAATTTGAATTTGGCATTTGACCTTACACACAAAAAGTTACACGTAATAAAATATTTTCGAGCTCATCGGGCTCTGCCATGAGGTTTTTTTCCATGGCGCTTATTGACTCCGAGCTTGCCGAAAACAATCGGAATCGGAAAACACAATAGGGAATTACCGCATCAGAGACAACCTCTTGTTGTAAATAACTGTTGCATTTTAATTTTCAGTATTTACCTAGACATATGGGAAAATAAGATTACCTATGCATGTTTTACGTTTTTTTATACCTATGAAATTGAATTCAAAATGTAATGCTATGTTCTCATACATAAAGATCTGGAAAAAATCCCATTGGGATATTTCCAAATGAAATAACTTGGGGTATATTTTGTGTAGGGTCAGGTCAAATTTAGCGACGACTGTGGGTGTGTTTCGGTGGGTGGGTACTTGGATAACATTTCAGGTTTTCCTGCAGAGCTTCTCGCGTGATCGACTGTTGAAGTCGCCGCATGTAATGAATGCACGCTGTAAGGAAAACCCTGCAGGTATGGCACCTGGAACTGGAAAGCCCGTCCGCAGGATCAGATTTTTCCAAAACAAAAATCCAATGGGCGCGTCTGATTACGGTACTTTGAGGCGAAGAACCTGGTGCGAGCCGGCCAATATTTGCTTTGAGATACGTTGTTGGAATTGTCGTTCCAATTTTCGACTTTCTCCTGGGTGCATATGCATGGTTATACTGATTGCGTATGCTTGCACCGTATATTGTTGCGGTCTCGGCATTGAGACTGACTGCAGATGATGGCCAAATGTGGTGAAATGCCTTCAGGAGGACCATCAGGATGCGCGTTACTCATCGGTACCGCGCCAGTCACGATTTTTAATTGTTCAGATGAACCCAGTGATCTTCGCCTATTACTTTATTGTTTTGATGCTTCGAATGCGAATAAACTGTATTCGTCTGTGAAATAAAGCACCTTCGAGAATTACAAAGAATAAGTCATATTTTCGTCTACCAAAAACTGTTGGAAGTACTTGTATACCTATATTTTTCAGTGGCAATGAAAGAAGACGTGATGGTTAATGTCCTATATTTGCTGGTGTCAAAAAAAAACTTTAAATAAGTTATGATATTAAAAGGATTCACGAAGAGAAGCATGATAATGGCTGGTTCATGACGGGCCCTTACATAACTGTTTTCATGAGACGTCATACCATTGTTCATTTCATACCATTGTTCATTTCACGAGTACAACATCCTTCACGGATTAATTATTTCATCCTGATGTCACTTCCGACGTCATGAAGTACCTACACGACGAGGCTCACCACACGTATCCTTTTCAGTCCTTTTGGATGGGAATAACCCATTCCATTTTGTCCTTACCAAGAGACTCGTGCTCGGACGCACGCCCAGAAGTTTATTTAGACTTATTCATTACAAGCACTCTTGGCAAGAAGGTTGCTTGCCTCGTGGGCAAGGATGGTGAGCCCATCCGTCGAGTGCCATGTGAGCCACTCGAAGAAATTGCCAAGTACCCCACACATTATGCTTCGCAGATGACATTGAGAAATACACCTTGTGAATTTATGGGCCAATCTAAGCCGCTCGGGCACTGTACTACACTCATAATGTAATATGTTATTGCCTCCTTGCTGTTTCTATTATGGAAACGGTTGTTGAATAAAGCGTGGTTTCAATTCGGTTTGCCGCGCGCACTGACAGGTGCATGGTGTTGCATTGCTAATTTTTACTTTCGAGGGGATTTTTCCGAAACCTCTTGCACAACGCACCACCCAACCTGATTTATGTGTGCCTTTTAGAGCAAATATCTTTTGTAGTACTTGATGCGGATAAAAATAACTGCTGGAAACTTATATGTATAGATACCCCAAGTAAGTAATACGGTCATAAGTTGCGAGGCTTTCGAACGATTCCAGTACGTTCGGGATCATCGGCGGAAGTATACTGGTCATGGTCAAGTCAAGGCATTGGTTCTGGAATATTCACGAATGGCGGAAGCGCTTCGAATAGACCGTTATTCCGGACGGATCATCGATGTCTCCAGGGCATACAAGATGGAAACAAGACGGCATTCTTCGCCAGAAGCGGCCTCTATCAGTTTACTGTTATGCCTTTTGGGTTTTGTAACGCACCGGCTACGTTGGAACGTCTGATGGGGTGCATTTTACGAGGTCTCACATGGAAAACATCTGAAGAACCTTCAGGAAGTATTCAGATGTATTCCAATGTTGGATGAGCGCTGTAAAGAAATCCTTGATTAGTTTTTCAGTTCGCTTGTCAACTTTGCGTATATCATTCACTTGTTTCTGAAAAAAAAAGCCATAACAACGAGAGGCAACAACGGGAAGAAAAAAAGTTAAGATCAATACGGTTCCGATTTTGTGAAACCATATTCCAATAAAACAGTTCCAAATTCTCCAGTGTTGTATATAAGAAGGCCCCCCATTGGATGGTCCTTCGAGCCGGATACACATCAAAGAGTTGTGGGGAACAGGAAGAAAGGAAGGAAGGAAGGAAGGAAGGAAGGGAGGAAGAGTGAGGATTGTTCACAAAGGAAGGAGATGAGGAAGGAAGGAACGACGGACGGTCATCGAGTACAGAAAGGAAGGCAACAAGAATATCTGTCGAGTCAAGAAGGAGCGTCGACATCACGAACGTCGAGTCACAACAAGCGTTGACATCAGGAACGTGGAGTCGAGCAAGGAGCGTCGGCAGCAAGAGCAGCGAGTCAGTCAGGACACCCGAAGCTGAAACTTCAAGGTCAGGGACGGAAAACTTCAAATTTACGGCGAGGTGTCAGCGGTTGGAATAGACCATTTCCACTGACGTCACGCAGATCCGTCTTGAACAGCTGATTTGGGGCAACGTCAGTCAGATCTGCGTTATCTGTCATGGGGCACGTGGGCTACGTCAGTCATGTGCGTCAGTCAGATTGGTGGTATGTCAATCTGTCAGTCAGTGTATAACCTCCTTGGTCGATGTCGATGTGTGAAATTCACTGGTGTGACAAAGTTTTGACAAACTGGCACGTATAGTTGACATCATGTTTGACGTTGCCCCGAATCAGCCGTTCGACACGTGCGTGTGACGTCATGTGGAAATGGTCTATTTCAGTGAACTTTTTCTAGAATCGACATCAAAAGCTGTCAGAGCAAGGTGTCACTCTTTGAAAAAACATGACTGAAGGCTAGTTCAAATCATTTACATTCACCCGATAAGTTAGTGAATAGTGATACATGAATTATGTTGCAGTCGTCAACTACAAAACGTCGTTCCAAGAGAGACAACGCTGAAATGCCGCCAAAACGTCTTGGATCGTGGACGAAAGAGCTCAGCGTTTCAAGAAGGCTCGAGGCAGAAGCAGGCGAGGAAGCACCACCGCAGGGAATTTAAGTAGCAGAAACGATGGAAGAAACGTCACTGGAAAACCCCGAACCAAATTGCAGAGAGACCGGGAGAGAACCGAGTAAGTGAAATGATATACAAAGTTGACAGGTGAAGCGAGCGAAACTAGTAAGGTTGATAGTAACGGGTGTTTTTTTTAGAGCACAATCGCACAACTCCAGACAGTTTTTCAAAAATGATCATAAAACGTGTTTCTTTATACGGAATTTTCGCGCTTTTTGTGGATTTTTTTCCAATTTCCAATTACTGGCCGATAAGATTTTGTATTTCAACTTCCTTAGACTTCTTTCATTTGGGGCTTGTGAAGTCTCTGGCTTTTCTGAATGAGTCCCGAACTGTCCAGGGTCTTGTGGACAATATCGTTGGCCGTACTAGTTTGATAGAGCCTGATCCTTGCCAAGAAGCTACCCGAAATTGAACCTATCTAAATTGGAATTTAAAATAATAATTTCGAGCTGCCGTGCGATTGTGCGTGAGTATGAGCAAATGGCAAGCCTTTATGAGTATTTATATGAAGAATCGACGGCAAAATCTTCCCAAGCACCAGCGCTATCGCTGATTGAAGTTCTATACCTCTAAAAAAAACACCCTTTAGAAGAAGTGAATCAGAAGATTAGAGCAGCGAACATATTAGAACGAGAAGCTTTGTTGGAATTAGACGAAAGAGAAGAGCGAATAAGAGCCGAAGTCGAAGTCGCAAGAGTACGAGCCGAAGCCGCAAGAGTACAAGTTGAAGCCGAAGCAGCAAAAGTACAAGTTGAAGTGGAAGCTGCAAGAGTACTAGCCGAAGCCGAAACTGCAAGAGTTCAAGCAGAAATGGAAGCACGAACTAGACTGTTAAACAAGCAAAGACAGCTGATAAGAATGCGTAGTGAAAATAAAGTAATGTCATTAGCAGGTAGTGAACGTGAAGGCAGCATCGCAAACTTGAGAGAGGTAGGGCTGAAGTGAATGAAAAAACTCAGGATTGGGTCGAAAATCAGCCAGAACCTGGAAGAAATTTAGCAGCTGGAAAAGTCACTTCACATGCGACAATCGAGGAGAATCTGACTAACAACCTTGATATTTTGACACAAATAGTAAAGAACAACAATAATGTTCAGCTGACCAATGAAGATTCTTACTCCAAGACTCTATGTACCAGAATGACCAAAAATTCAAGACCCACCAAATTTTCATGAAACACCAGAAGATTGGTTCCCTTTTATTAGTATGTACGAATAAGGAACAAATAAAGAGTACCAGTAGGTATAGCAACATTTGCAATCTGCAGAGACTTCAAAAATGTCTTGAAGGTGATGCTCTAGATTTGATAAAAGGTCTTATGGGACTACCAGATAATGCACCAAAAATGATCCAAAAGCTAGAAATACGATTTGGCCAGCCTCAAAGTATTATCGAAAATTTGATGAAAAAGGTAGAAGAAGCTTTGGGAAAAGGAGACCGACTGGAAGCAACTGTTAAGGTAGCAGCGGAGGTCGACAATGTCACATCGACTCTTCAGAATCTTGAAATGACAGCAGAATTGGAAAGCGTGTCAGCGTTCATTTCAATATGAAAATCCGATGGTATCGTTGGCTGGAAAAGAATGACGGAAAAGGTAATCTTCTCAATCTTTCCAAATGGTTGGAGAAAGCGGCAGTAGTTGCCTGCAAAGTTTTACGAGCCATCAATGTCGATCATTTTAAATGAAACAAAGAATTCGAGGGGGGTCAAAAGAGATTCGATTACAAGCCTAGAGAGATCACAATCGGAAAAAAAGCTGACGGTGAATACGTGAAAAGGCGCTAGGACTGCTAGTCCAGGCAATGGGTAGGTTCTACCTTGCAAAAGGTCGCGGACAGTCGAAAATTTGCCGTCTGGTACAGTTTCATGTCCTGATTAACATACTGAGTTTTCGAATTCGGTAAGCCGCCGCTCGGTCCTCCACATCGAAAAGTTGGTGTCGAAGGACCCGAAAAGAGCCACTTTTTACTAATCTATTGTGTATCGCCGTCTGACTTACCGCAATGGAACCACATGACTGTAGTGACGCCCTTGATAGCATTTACTGCCACGCCAGTGCAATTCTTCGCGGTTAAAAAGAAATAATTCCCTTGGCAAACGTCTAGTTTTTCTTGATTTAAGAAAGATTTTTTTCTCATGCGGAAATATCACAAACTGACCTAACTCAGGTTGATTTCGATCAGCTTCTTCCTTCTTGAGCTCGTTCTGGTCTCATAATTTCTTTAACAGCATTTGTTGACAAGATGTATTGCAAGGAGTGTAAAATTGCCAACACCAAATCAACAGTCAATTTTTCATTATTGCCATCGGTCAGGAATTTTGAATTTCACAGGAAATGCAACCTTGGAATGTTTTCTGCTTATACAGCATGGACCAAATCCCCAAATGCCCGTGGGAATACCGAAAAATAAATTCTTTTCAGAGTGCGCGTAAGTCTGCAAAGTTGCATCTGAACACCTGAAAATAGTCGTAACCAACACTACAAAACTCAAGACAATGAGTGACAGAAGAACCAGTTCAGGTTACTTATTGTCCAAATTTATGTTGTGTTGGTAACGACCATTTTCAGGTGTTTAGATGCGGTTTTGCAGATAACCGCGCGCTAAACAAAAAATTGATTTTTTCGTACTCCCACGTGAATTTCGAAATTCGATCGCATGCTGAATAAACAGAAAACAGCCCAAGCTATCAATTCCTGTTGAAATTGAACTTCATGATCACTGGCAATTGTGAAAAAATGACTGTTGAATTTGGTGTTGGCAATTCAACATTTCTTGCAGTGCACTTTGTTAACAAATGATGTTATGAAAACTATTAGACCAGAACTAGCGCAAGAAGGAAGAAGCTGATCAAAATCACTTGAGTTAGGTCAGCTGGTCATATTTCCGCGTGAGAAAAAAATCTTTTCAGAATCAAGAAAAACTAGATGTTTTCCGAAGGAATTATTTGTCTTTAACCGCGAAGAATGGGACTAGCGTGGCAGCAAATGCATCAATAGTTCCAACAAAGTCATTGGTTTCCATTGCGGTAGGTGAGACGACGATGAACAGTGAATTGGTAAAAATTGGTTCTTCTTTGGTCCTTCGCCATCATCTTTCCAATGTGGAGGAGCGAGCGGCGGCTTGCCGAATTCGAAAAGTTAGTGTGTTAATCAAGACACAAACCTGTACCAGACTGCAAATTTTCGAATCTCCGCGACCTTTTGCAAGGTAAACCCTATTTTAATGTATCGGTCGACTGTACTATGCCACGAAGAACATGAAACTAAAAAACGCGAGCAATTTAACAAGAAATCGGTCGAAGAAAGACGAAAAATCGTACGCGAGAAACGATTATGTTACCTATGTCTTAATGGTGGGCATAATGTAGACATATTCATATAATATCAAGTGGTGGAACTTGCATGAAATAAGGAGGAAGGAAGGAAGGAAGGAAGGAAGGAAGGAAGGAAGGAAGGAAGGAAGGAAGGAAACAAAACAGTATTTATGCGGCTCTAGACACTTACTCTGAATTTACGTTGATTGAATCCAAAATCATGGAGGAAATGCGTCTTGTTGGCAAAAGAACAACATTCAGATATGAAGGAATAGAAAAAAAGGAATGTGAAGAAATAACCGTGGAAAACCTAAAACTCAAACACAAAGAAGATAATGTCTGCTGAAAGATGATGTAAACGAAGAAACGAGCTGAAGAATACCAAAAGCGGGAAAATTGAGAAAGAAACAGATGATGCGTGTCTAGAAGATCTACACAGAATGGTCAAGGAAAGCATTGGAATAGAGGATATGGGTGCGAAAATCTACAAAGACAGTTCGAGAGCTGCAGAAGATAAGAAAGCTCTAGAGATGATGAATTCGACTGCAAAAAGGATCAAAGATAGATGGGAAATCGCGCTGCTCTGGAAGGATGAAGACAAGACGTTGCCTGAGAGCAAAGAAATGGCACTAAAAAGATTGTACTATCAAGAAAGGAAAATGGATGAAAATGAAAATTTTGCCAATCAATATTGGGCTAAAATCGACGATTACATTGACAAGGATCACCTAAAAAAGGTATCCGCAGAGGAACTGGAAGTAGAGAGAAAAAGAGAATTTTATCTACCACATTTTGGAACGGTAAACCCAAACAAACCAAAACTTCTAGTCATTTTCGATTTAGCCGCGAAAACACACGGAACCAGTCTTAATTCTGAAATCATGATGGGATCTGACTCAATGAAACCACTGTTGGGGAGTACTTTTTAAATTTTGACAATGTGCTGTGGCGTTGACATCAGATGGTGAAGAAATGCTTCCCAGAGCCTTAATAAGAAAGGAGGACAGAAGTGCACAACGGATATTATGAAGAGGGATGGATCGTACGAGAGGACCATCAGACACCTACGAAATGCAGGTCATGATGGTTGCTACCATTTGCAGTCCTTTTTGTACGCAGTAAATCAAAAATCGAAATGCAGAAAAATTCAAGGTAAGATATCCAGAGGCGGTGGAAAGTAACTTATCGAGATGATTATCTGAAAAGCAATGGAAGCAAGTAAAGGAATTAGCAGATATTGGGAAAGATGGATTAGGGAATACACGCCAACCTTGACAAGAAGAGTAAAATGGTTTTCTAACAAAGAAGGACGGGGAGTAAGAGAAAGCGATTTGGTCTTGATCGTCGACAACGAAATGCAGAGAAGGGAGAATTATAGAAACGTATGAAGGACAGGACCAAGTGGTAAGAGTGGCGGACGTGAAGACACAGTTTGGGACATACCGACAACCGGTGTCTAAATTAGCAAAATTGGATATGAAAGTAGAATCATGATCAGCGGAGGCTACGTTGCTGCAGCTGATAATAACTGGTGTGAAGCACATGACTTTAGACCGGGGTGGAGGAATGGATGAACACTGCAGTAATCCTAGATTAGATTGTTAGTTCGCTAGTCAACTCTGTGTATCGTTTACTTGTTTTTGAGAAAAAAAGAAAAGAAGGAAGCTATAACAATGAGAAGCAACAACGAGAAGAAAAAAAGTCAAGATCAATTCCGTTCCTATTTTGTGAAACCCTATTCTGATAAAACAGTTCCAAGTCCTATGAAGCCCATCCATTGGATGGTCCTTCGAGCCGGATACACATCAGTGAGTTGTGGAAAAGAGGAAGTAAGGAAGGGAGGCTTGCCCATCAAACAAGAATTTGTACGCCGGAGTCGTGGATATCACCTGGTGAACTGTCATAATGTCCCAATTTAAAGTAATCGTATCGCTCTGTACGCACTCCTACAATAACTAAAACTAACTTTCATCAAATACCAATGAAACAGTGGACTTTCAGGTCTTATTTCAGGCTAAAGGGTTGAAAACTAGTACAATAGTAGATTCAAATGTTCAAGCTGATAGCTGAGCACGTTTCTGGAACTGAAGGTTGAAGATTTTAAAGACCATGGAGATCAATTTGAATTGATGATTCCAACTAATGCTTCTATTTCAAAAGTATTACAGGAAATCCTATAACTGTTCTGGAAATAAATGATGATAATTCAATCAAGACTGAGATCCTCTTTTTGTGCTGTCTTATCGCAAAAGCGGAAGAGGTAGTCTTATTCCTTGTTTTAGGCATTTCTACAAAGAAAAATTGCACAATGCGATTAGCGACCGATAGTAATTTATGTGAATATGAATAAGTCATGATTCAGTCCATGATTAAGCATGCAACGCCAGGCCAGTGCGATTTGAGAGTACGCACACCTACAGAACATACTCCAAGCAGCCGCAGAATTTTTTCGCCGTCCGTTATTCCATGAAGGACCGCGAGGAGTACGCGGATTTCCTTTGACGCAAATCTCGCGCCGGTACTTCGGAGGAGAGACGGATGAGACATAGCCCTAGCCTCCAGCAGCGATTGCCGATTCTTTCATAACACTCTTGTCTGCGCTCCGGAACGCGAGTTAAATAACGATAATTCTCAAAATTCGCTCGCTGCGGAATCTCCTTTGTATCTCGGTGTAGTTTCTCTCGCCAGCCAGCATAGTGAGTTTCATTCATAATTTCACAGACCTTGATCGTTGCGCGTTGTTGCTCATGATTCATTATCTTGGCCTACAATAATGTAACCAAACGTATAAGACATTATACCTACACGGTAATTTACAGCAGCGACCAAACTATACGGGACGATATTACGAATCGCTCGCGGAGATCGAAAAATATGATTCAGTTCTGAGCTATTCAGGCTGATTGTAGTGTGTTTATTGCCGGTATGTGTGGTTAGGCAATAAAAAAGCGCAAATTTTCAGAATATTTGACACCTGTTTGTTGGGCTATTAATAGCGGAACGCGAGTCGGGCGCGTGGGAAGTCCATTCAGCCTTTTAAGGACATTGGTGCTTAATTGGGTTTTAAAAATATTTAGACATATTTGCCGTTTATTGACTGGGGAAAATCAATAATGCCAAGTATTTTAAAATGCACTAATGCATTTATTGCTTTAACCAGCTCCATTGTTCTTTGGTCACAACACTTTATAGTATTCCTACAAATAGTACGGATAATACTTGATGTCAACAAAATGTGAATCAAACTTGAACTAACATATGAAACAAAATCTGTTGTTGCGGCACCACAATACTTCCCTGGCAAGTATTCAGGAACGTAGGTAATTCTTTCAAGTTCCTTTGGGAGGAAGGTCATAACCTGATTGGAAAAAGCCTCGTCAAGGCTTCAAGCAACACGTGAAGACTTATAAGGTGGTTCTGTAGGACTCCGACTAACACATGAAGATACAAGAGGGATCACAAGAGCTTCAAAATCTAAAAACAAACAAAAGAGAGCTCAGCAGGGCTACAAATCTCACAGAAAAACACAAGGTGTCCTAGTAGGGCTCTGAAAAACTTGGTTAAGCACAAGTGAGCTTTCTAATGTTTCATAAAGTCACGGAATAATAAGAAGGCTTATCCAGAGACACTTAAAGATACTGAAAAGTCTCGTAAGACTGATTTATATAGAAAGACAGCGGGGCTCAAAGGAGTTCCGAATGAAATTAAAAACACCGGGTGCTCCAATAAAGCTTGAGAAGTTTAGTTCCAAAAGTTTCGAGATGACAAAATCATGGGGGCTCAGTAAGGCTTCGTCAAATATAAGACACAAGGGAGGGTACTCAGGCTCCGGATAGACAAGTTCATAAGCCGTAGAAAAACTTGTTAAAATTTGTTACAGAATTATATAAGCAAATAAATTATTTATTTATTTTATAGAAAACATTATGGCAATGGAGGTTGAAGTTGACACTTGTTATAGGACTGCAGTGGATTAGGCTTTCATGAGGGTATAAGGAGAGGGAGAAGAACTGGTAGGGTAAGGATGTCAGCTAAAAAGACTCTGTGAGGGCCAATAGAAGTTTCGATGACCATTGGCACATTTTTCCGGGTCCTAAGTTGCGTATTGGGCTGAAATTGATGTAAGTATTCTCAATTCGCAATTTGATTTTATTTTGGAGCTTGACGAGACGAGTTTCTGTCAGCCATGCCTGATGACCGCCAAGATGACTGGCCATGCGGTCATCGATGGCAGCCCATGCGGTTTTGGTGTCTAAATGACGGTAACACGTCTCCGCGTCCCCTTAGTCCCTTATACCGCTATCGCTATGAAACTCGCCCTTGAGGCTGATACCGTATGATGTTGAACATGTCAATATCTATAAACTAAGATTTCATTCCGTAAAGTCACCAAAAAATATAACAACAATTACTACTTCTAAATTTTTCATTAGCTCAACTCACTTTACATTGTGCCTATAGAATTGGGAAACTTGCGTTGTTTCATTTGAGAGCCCTCCACCAGATCAAGCCCTCCATCATTTGCTACAGGACAAACGGAAAAGCCCTGCACATTTAGGATTCAACAAATGCAAAGCTGAAGAAAATATCCTTACGCACTACCACAAACCCATAGACTGAAATTTTTTGCGATAAAACCATTGTTAGGGCTTTCCTGGGTAAATTCCACCGTCGGTTTTCACCAGTGACGGCACAACCTTCAAGGATGGGGAAAGATCAAAGAGACTGTCCAAAAATTGCAAGCAAAAACAATGCTTCCTCTGATTCACTGCTGTTGAAAATAACTTTAAAAATTCCAAGGGCATGGTACATAATTATCCCATCATAATAATAGTTTGAATATGTTTATATGAAATAAACATAACTACGTGAAAAAATATACAGGTAGGTACTAGTCGGCTAGATTAACGACTTCCTAAACGGACATTGACACGGATTATTCAAACATTTCTACGAAACGAACTATTTCAAGAAAAAAGTGATTGATATCCATTTTGAAACAAAATAATTTTGGACTCCGTTATGACCGACTCTGATCCTTTTTGCAGTGTCTCTATGATGGCTCAGCCTCAACATGGACTATACCTATAATGAAAATGTAGTAAATCTATTGCATGGTCAAATTATTATGTATATCAGTGTTCCCAGTGCTACTCTACATTATTGCACAATACTTATTTGAATAGTCAATCAATATTACTGATCGTAATGATCGTACCATAAGAATACCGAAAACAGTGACTTTTGTACCTGCTGAAATCGATTGTGATCGTGCAATTACGCATGTAATGATGATATGAAGAAAGTTTATTGTACCGCATCATAAGGCGAACCAGCATGGAAAACCCATACAGGAAGTAGAGTGTATAGAGTGGATATAAGAAGATAGATATATCAAGAGCGAAAGGTACTAGTCAAATTTTCAACATTGTATACAGGATGCAGATGAAATCGGAAGTAATTTTAAAAGTGCATGCAATATAATTCAACGAAATGATCAAACTGGAAAAACCGTTTCTGCACATTCACGAAATTTAGGTATAGGCGATTTTTTTTTCAATTACACTTCAAGGAACTTATGCAACTCTTTGCAATATACCACGTGCCAAGCATGTGCCCATGTTTATTAGCACTCTATCATGGGACAAAAATTTGGCAGCGGCATCCAAGATTTTTTTATTTGAACAACCTACCTTGACACAGCGGACCACGGGTGAAATAAAAAAAATATTTTCTGGGAAAGCCAGTCATGATTAATGTTCAAAGCATCCCAACTTCTAATGTGCGAAAAAGTCTTGGCAGATTCAACCCATCAGGTCGATTTGTTCATACGCATTTGCAATCAAGTATTTTCCACACCGTTTCCGTTTTGAAAATTTTCCAAAAATTTCGTTCAAAATATTTTGAAAAGGCAACACCTTCTGCATTTTTCAAATTCCTGGCGATCAGATGGATGAAAAGATAGAAGCAGAGACGTGCGCGCCATCTCACGAGCGCGATCGAATCGAATAACAGCAAGCGTGCACCACATATTTGTTCGCCTTCTTCCACGGCACAACATGCAACATGCTCTTCGCAATCCTCTCGCATACATACAAAGCTTTACAGCCAATAATAAGACCCGCACTAAATCCTTGCCGCTCGCATCCTGCTATCAGTCGCAGGAATCAAATCAGTTTAGGTTTATTGCGAACACGAGAAATGCATCACGGAACGTTAATGTCACTACTTTTATGATATTGCAAGTGTTGGAACAGAACACCATATAACTGCATACGTAACCTTGGAGTGTGGCCGAGCACAATGGTTCACGAAACAAAAGCTGGGTCAAGAACCGGCTGGGGAGAGACCTACGCGAAATTTTTACCGCGACCCCATATCCAAGTGCAGATACAGCGTTTTCGAGTTACTTGCACTGACCAGGGTTCAAAGCAATTTGCCGTTAAGTAATGTCATTGGCTGCCAGCTCTAATCATCAACCAATAGCCCTGGCAGTGCCAGTAATCTAAAACGTTGTTGGAAACTTTTGGATCTGAAAAAGATCACGAACCTTTTGACTTACACGTAGATAGATACTCATAGCTACGTGGGAACTGCAAGCTGGACATTCCGTTTTTCATTCAAGATTATGATGATTAACAATAAGTATTTTGTCTTCCCCATTCTCGGTTTACTTATAATCAACACCTGATGGGTCACGAGCAGTACGTAGTGTTGTAGGCAGAAGCACATTGAACGGGTCAGAATGCAGTGAGAAACACACTTGTTCTATTTCTAGCACGACTTGCATATCTCATGGACCGCGTATGCATGCATGCACAATATGCACATTGATGTAATTTTTTGTAAATATTGAAGAAACGCGATATAGTCCGCTGATGGGAAAATGCATTGTGCGACAAACTTTCAACGGTTCGAGATTGTCATCGAGCTGCTCTGTGCGAAAATTATGCGTCGCAAAGATTCAACTTTTCAATATTTGTGCTAGTATATACTGATGATAGCCGCATGATGCAGTTCAATAGTTCATAAATTAGCTATCAGTTTAACTTATCTTCGGAAGAATGGAGTTAGTAGAGCCGTTGCCGCAGGTCACTGAACTATGTGGGTACCTGGCTAAGGTTGTTTTGTCAAATAGTTGTCAAATGCCATCGACTCACCGCAATAGACCTTAGTTTTACCTTGGTTGCGCGCGCATAATGTGATCACTGATCCTGACCATGTAGTAGAGTTGACGGAACACTACAGGGATTTGTGGGCGGGGCTGAACTGGAAAAAAAAAACTGTTTTGAACGAGTCCGTGTGCTGAAATAGGGGAAGCAACACCGTCAGCACAAAGTTCAAAATGGTTCAATTTTGACCTTGTAATGTTCGGTATTGTTGTCATAATTCTAGGTCAGCTAGGAAGGTTGGAGAGGTACTTCTTCAGCATACGGCCTACATTCCAAGTGAAAAAGTCGAGGATGAAGTTCTATGGAAAAAGTGATCGGAATGCTGCATCTGAGAGATGATGAAATAATTGAATCCCATGATATAGTCAGGGGTCTTCTGGTATCCCGTGGGTTCCTTCGTGAAGGGGGCAAGAGACCTTTCATTTCTTATAAAAGTCTTATGTGTGGAGATACCGAGATGTTTTGGTGCCACTTTCAAGATGGCGTCGTTTCAAAATGGCGGTCATTTGTTTCCGGTGACATTTATTCGGACCTAACTTGCTTTATTCTCGCCCGATTTGGGAATTTTTTATTTAGAAATACGTGAATTCATATTTTCTATCCGCCGCTGTCATCGGTTATTATTTATATCAATTTGTTTGACCGGAATTAGAAAAAAACTGAAAATTATGATGACTTTTAGTCCTATAGGTTTCTCGACTGTTTTTGAACGTAATTCAAGTTGTACTTTCAAGTAGTTGTACTTACAGCATCTACAATGAATGAAAGTCACTAAAAACTCAGCTTGCTGGAAAAATAATGGCTACAAGTGATACAGTAGGAGAAAAAAGAGCGATATTCACGAAAAATGATAAAATGAAGGAGAAAAGTGCCGTATGTTTTTTCAGGAAGTAGGTATACGTGTGATTTTTTAGATACTACTTTTCTGGCCTCTAAAGGCTCTTGAATGCTCTGATACCGATTTCAAAATAGCGTCGTTCCAAAATGGCGACCATTTGATTTTGGTAACATGGATTCACACTCAACTTAACGCCTATCTTTGCTCGACTCAAACCGATTTTAATGATACCATGTTACCAAAATCAAATGGTCGCCATTTTGGAACGACGCAATTTTGAAATCGGTACTAAAGCATTCAGGTGTCTTTAGAGGCCAGAGCAGTAGTAACTATAAAATCACACGTATACCCACTTCCTGAAAAAACATACGGCACTTTCCTCCTTAATTTCACCATTTTTCGTGAATATCGCTCTTTTTCCCCCTACTATATCACTTGTGGTCATTACTTTTCCAGCAAGCTGAGTTTTTAGAGAACTTCATTCATTGTAGATACTGTTAGGATCAATACAGCTTGAATTAGGTTGAAAAACAGTCGAGAAACCTATAGGACTAAAAGTCATCGTAATTTTCAGTTTTTTCCTAATTCCGGTTAAACAGATTGATATAAATGATAACCGATGACAGCAGCGGATAGACAATATGAATTCACGTATTTTTAAAAAGAAAAATTTCTAATCGGGTGAAAATGGAGCAATGTAGGTCCGAATAAATGTAACCGGAAACAAATGGCCGCCATTTTGACACGACGCCATTTTGAAAGTGGCACCAAAACATTTCGGTATCTCCACATATGCGGGACTATAAGAAATGAAAGGTCACTTGCCCCCGTCACGAAGGAGCCCACGAAATCAGTTTTTTGAACCTATGGTACCTGACCAATAGGGTTAGTTCGCCCTTTGCTTATGAAAAACTGGTAGCTACAGTCAAAACTGAACTCTTGAAAATGTGGAAGTTTTGCCTCACGCGTGGGACAACATAAAAGGACTTTATTTTTGTTGATAGGCGATTTACAATTAAAAAACGCCACCTGGTGTAGAGCTCGGCACTTGATCGTGATGGAATTTTTTGAGAGAAACACATACTGGAACGCCTAGTAGCCTAGGTAGGCACTAGTAGATACCTGCAATACCCACATCAATGACATGAAATTTAACAAGTAGAAATAATGTAGAAGGGTGTTTGCTTTTGTGCCCCCTATTTGATTTTGTGAATAGAGTATTCAGCAGGCTACTAGTGGGAATAGTGGGATCTAGTTCCAGAGGTGAGAGGCTGAAAGATTGCGCTACCAGCAATGCATTGCATTGCAGTTGCGGTGGGAAAATTGAGACGGTAACTGTTACATTACACCTTCCGCAGGCAGATGCAAGCATGGTATGCTGCGTTGCCAGTAGCTCTCGCCCCTGCCATTTCTGCTATTTAGTGCCTGATGATTGATCCCCCAATCCCCAATGGGTCACAAAGCGATGGGGTCATAAACGTGGATTTTGGCAGTGGGGAGACAACAAACGTTTGCGTCCCATTTGCAAAGGTACTAAAGGTAGCGAACTGTAGAATATGAATGCGGATCTCTATGTGAGGTCTAAGCAGAAAATCTTCAGAAAAAGAAGACTGACGACGTAGCCAGCCCAAGCGGTGACAGGTGACAGAAATGAAAATAACTTGACCACAGACTGGAATTGTCTATTCAAAGAAACGTTTTTCTCTCGAGATTTGCATGCTCTCTCTAACCTAAAATTACGAGCTCTTCTTCCAATTTCCTTACTATTTTGTCGACTCTTCGCTTTACCCAGCAGCCTGATCCTTGCTATTCTCCTCAAGATCTCCATTTCACTTGCTTGTATCATGCGATCAACAAAATTCGGAATTGGGGTAGGCTGTGGACCTGGTTAAATTTCAGGATGTCAAGCTGCTTTCGGCCAGGGCACAGCCTACCCCAATTCCGAATTTTATTGATCGCATGGTAGTATCTTTCTTTCTTTCTGGTTGTAATTCTGTGACCATATCTTTGAGCTGTATTTCTGAATTGGTACAAAATGGTACATTACTGGTACAAATTATTATCTTCACTATTTTTGTCCTTGTCAACATATTATCTGTTTTTTGGTTCGGACTTAGTTCAATGAGAAGTACACTTTTGTTCTATGGCTTTGATTCGGTAATCTGTTACGTCTGCTTCCATTCTTTAATCTTTAGAAATACAATGTTTCCAATTTGAACTACTTCTTGGTTCCATTTCCTCCTCTAGTACAACGAGTGATTTCTGTGGGTTTTTTCGATATCGGCAATTATTTTGTTCTGCTTTTCATTTCCAACAAATGGTACATGCATGGTACATGGTAATTAACACAAAAGACATCTGCATCATGTGCAATCTTGAAACACAATAAGAAACCTTCTCCCGTTTGATTTTCAAAAGCCCCGTGTATAGGGAGTTCGCAAGATTCAACACCGTGGCAATGGGCAATGGAGAATGATTCGCACCGTCTGACTACGGAAATGTTCCAATTTCACAAACAGAACTGAATCACTGAGAAGCTCAAACTGAATCTTACAATCACAATCAACAGAAAAAATTTGGAGTTGTAATGAGTGATTAGCAAATTTTGATGATAATAAGTTCTTTGGCTCCATTATTTGAGGAACTGATTCACTGCAAACCAAATTCTCAACCATATATCATCGATTTCTGTTATTTCTCCAGCGTGCGGTAGGTCCTAAACGGTGGCTAATGGCATGTTTATTTGTTTATGGATCACGAATAAAATAATACAAAAACTCACTTCGAACCATTAACAGTACAATAACCCCTCCTGATGTTTCGATCTTACAAGCCAATTGATGCCAACCGTTTTGGAGGCCCAGAACCGTGGCCCAGAAGACTGTGACCCAATTAGACCGAGACATACAATGATGAATATGACGTAAATGCATTTTGCAATGACGTCAAACGCGAAAGGTGAAAGGTGAAGGAAAAAGTTTTGGTCGCGCCGATGGCCAGCCGAAGTCCGACACCGGCATTCCTTGAAGCCTTTCTCGAGAACTGTGACCGTTTTTCTTGGAATTCCAAGCGGTCTAAATAATAAAATAATTACTGTTGTTCACGGTGAAGTCTGATAAAACCCTATCGTTCAACACTGGCATCAAGTTGTAGACGGCCAAAACCTGACAAATCATTATAATTGGTTCTTCCGATGCTTACCTAAAACTGAAACAACTAAGGGTTATGTACAATTAATCAGAAAATCATCTGCGAGATATGGATTTTCGAAGGTGCCATCCTATAATAACATTGCTCGGTATACTTGTATATTCACTTTGTTTACATTGCACGTTTACATAATTCATAACACAGAAAACGAACCGGCATAACGAGTCTATAAGATAATTCAATCTTCTATCATTATAAGCTTGCAATAATATGAAGGCCAACAACTTTTGATACAATACTTTGGTTAGATACAAAGACACTTTATTTTTGTGGTCATTAGCACATTTCAGATCAATGCCCTATTTGTCACCATGCCATAAACAGTAGCTGCATTCAAAAAGCTGCATTATAGATTTTTACAGACTATAGGAAGCTGACTGGGACAAAAATGCATACGCACGAAAATATTTAGAATGCACTGATATAACGAGAGAAGCCGCGGCGGGACTTCACAATTTCCCTAGGTGTGACCTAGAATCGTAGAATCTAGCACTGTTTGTAGTGATCTATGACAAATTCTAACAATAAAACAACGTCATCAGCTCGCGATGATTTGCATAATGATCCAAAAATTGTGGATTCGAAGCACGTAAGGGCCGTTCCTCTAAGTTCGCGGGGATTTCAGGTTTTCGTACGTCATGAACACCTACCACTAACAAGGCATATACCAGGAAAAATTCAGGATTTTAAATGGGAAAAAGGATTTTCAATTCTTGCGATTGCTTCTCAAATCAAAATAGATCTTTATGCTAAGTCACAGCAGCCTACGAGTATTTGTGCTGCTGCAAAAATCTTCCTTGACGCACAATTTCGAATCCATATTTCCAATTTGTCATTGTTCAAACTTTTCTACAACAACTGTTTACACTGTTTACTGTTACATAGCCTACCTAATATTTGATTTTCTATGGAATCGCTTGAAAAACGCTATGTTTTTGTTGTTGACTTTGATGAAATATCATTTGAAAATAGATTGAGGGTTGATTCACAATAAAAGGTTGTAAGCATCATACACGAGCTGGGCCAGGTAGTTGTTGTCACAAATTTAATTTACTCAAAAACCATGGCATTCTTATTTTAGTATCCACGAAGCATTGTTTCAATGGTAATACCTTAAACCTCGATATTTTGTAAACATGTTCTTACGTCTTGCGTCTTACGTCAAATAGTGAACCTGACCAACCTCAGTGCATTGCATTAGTATAATATTATATCGCATGAAAGGCTCGCCTCATATCTATCAGCACATCAGTTAAAGACTGTATACGCAGGGTATCAATATTTCTCCC
Organism: Anaspis maculata; assembly: GCA_949128115.1. Lineage (NCBI taxonomy): Eukaryota > Metazoa > Arthropoda > Insecta > Coleoptera > Scraptiidae > Anaspis > Anaspis maculata. Next base: position 34,194,263 of record OX421962.1, on the reverse strand, counting down.
TCAAAATAAAGATGAAGAGATATAGAGCTTCTGATGGGATTCCATCAAATGTTTGTCCACCTTGTTTCTGTTTGGATTACCCTAAATTTTTTTTAAAAGCCCAATAGCCCTGAAACACCAGAAAAGTTTCTAAGGGATTGCTGAGATATTTTTTGACAAATGAAAAAATTATCAACTGTTTTATAATTTAGAGAGACGTAGAAAATTGAATACAGAGCCGTTTGTTGAAAAAAGTTGTCAACAAAAAAGAATTTTTTTTCCACATACATAAAAAAACGCTCTGTATTAAATTTTTTGATAAACTGTACAGTACAGTATCAAAAAAATGATTTTATATCTTCCTTTTTGTGGGAGAAATCCTCAAAGTAATTTTGGCCTGCTGAGAATGCAGCCTTAAGCAGAAGAAACAAGTAAAACCATAAAAGAGTTATAGTCTGTCGGAAATTTTTTTGGAGACGTCTCAGAAGCATCATTTCACGTACATGATGACCAAAAAAAAAAAAGCGAAGTTCAGTGTCGAATCTAGTTTTGAGAGTCAAAGCTCAGTTTAAACGGGTATAATACTGATGCTGGAGTTTTATTTATAGAAAAACATAAATCATCGCAAGCACGAAAGGATTATTCATTAGTTTTTTATCTTGCTTGCATACGTAAATTTGTATACTTGTACCCACTTATATACATTTTAAGCCACCTTTTTGTTTGATCACATCAGAGGAGTTGACATTGAACTTGAAGAGCTTGTGTTAGTATACCTTACCTTATACCTGAAATTCGTAAACCTATCGCATGCAAGATGACTTGAAATAGACCGAAATGATCTTTGGTACTCGATCCATCAATTGAGCATTAATGTATGTATAGAAGAGGTTCATGAAATATCGGGTTTACAGAAAATTCATAGACCAAAAGCTCGCGTAATGACGTCTCAAATCAACCAGAAATGGAAATTCGGAGCTTTTCAAACGAACCCGCTATACCTATCCGACTAACAATCAAGCTAAGGGTTCACAGTTCTTCTGATTGTCATTCGAGGGACTAAACGCAGCCCCTTTGAATATTCAGTGGGCCCCCTTGTATCTTAATGTGTTGTTTCAAGCCCCGATGAGCCCCTTGCTTGTGTCTTCATGGTGTTTTTGGAACCCATTCTAGCCCACTCTCGCCTTCTTATGTTTTGGAGTTATAAAACGGTCCCCTTTGTGCTTTGCTTTGTCAGTTGTGTTGTGTGTTTATGTGTCGTTTCGGAAGCTCCATTGACCACCTTGTGTTTTCTTGAGGATTTCGGAACTCTATGGCGAGCCCCCTTGTACATTCTTATGCTTCGGAGCCCTAGCGGCCTTCACTGTGTGTCTTGGTGAGTCAATCGGAACACCAATGAACCCCTTTGCGTCTTCTTGACTTTTACGGTCCCCATTTTGTCTTGCTGTGTGATTCGTAGTTCCAATGAACCTCACGATGTATTCGTATGTCGTTTGCCTGATGAGCCTCCTCGTGTCTCCATGTGGCTTTCGGAATTTTAGTACCTACTATCTGTCTCCTTATGGTGTTGTGAGCACCCTTATGCCTTTGTGTGGCATATCCAAAGCTGTATCGGGCGGGGTCCCTTTGTATCAACACGTGTGGTTTGGAGACCCACACGGTTTTTATGGTTTTTTGAATTTTAGCCAATTTGAGCCCCCTTTTGTCCCCTTGTATCATTTCAACCCAATTCAGCCTCCTCTTGTATCCTTCTCAACTTTGTTTGGCGATCTGATTAACCCCTCATGATTTTTCGTAGCTTTCAAAATTTCAGTAAGTTTCCTTGTGCCTTCTTTGCATGTTAAAAGCCCTACTATAGTCCCTTTGTTTCTTGAATGTCGTTCAAAGCTCTGCTGAGCCTCCTTGCATTTTTTCGTGGCAGCTTCTGTACGCAGTAAGCACCCTTGGGACTTGGTGTGGTATTCGAAGTCCTATAGGGCCTCCTTGTATCCTAATGTGTGTTTTGGACCTCTTTTTCCAAATTCCGATTAGCCTCCTTCGAGTAGCATTCAAAGCCCTACTGGTCCCTTTGTGATTTCAATGTAGGTTGGAGTCCAGCTACGCCCTTTTTTGTTGCTTCCGGAGCTTGAGTGAGCATTCTTGTGTTTTTGTGTTGTTTTCAGAGCTCCATCGGGTCCTTGAGTCTTCAATCCTCTTGTATCGTTTGAAGCCTTGCTGAACCCATTATAATCTTTTCGCGACTTCCATAATTTCCATAAGATCTCTTGTGCTTCATTCTATGGTTGTAAAAGGCCCTACTGGGCTTCTTTATTTCTTCAGTGTCGTTCAAAACCCTGCAGGCTAAGCCCCTTTGCAGCCTCCGCCCTTCGCAGCTTTAGCGATCACCTTTGTGTCTTCATATGACATTCAGAGCCTTATCGATGTTTTTAACTAGTTTAGAATTTCCGCGGGCCGCCTCTTTGGCCTTCTTATCCAAAGCTCTATGCGCCCCCTTGGGTTTTCAATATTGTTCGAAGTCCCGCTGAGCCCTATTAATTTTTAGTGGCTTTGGGAGCTTTAGTATGCATCCTTGTGCTTTTGTTGTCTTCTTGTGTTATTCAAAGCTCCAATGGGCTCCCTTGTGTCCTCAATGTCGTTTTAAGACCTGCTGAGTCCGCTGTACGCGATCAAAATTTCTAATGTTTTATCCCGTGAACAGATTTTTGCCTTTTTTTTAGACAATGGGTAAATGATTCTTGAACCCAACAATTTTTTCCACAATTTCTTGAGAGTTCCAGTCTAAACTGCAAAAACGGCATGGCATATCGACTATCGAGACAGGAGTCAGATGATGGAGCTCAAAATGACGCTGACAACGTGATGATTTGGAGAAGGCTTTGGAGTTTTCCCAAAAAATTAATATTTTCCTGTGAAATTCCTCAATTTTTTTGTTCAATTATGACGAGGATGCAGCAAATTAAATCCATCAAATTCCAACTTTCCACCCGTTGGAGATGTTTCGAACAAAAATTTCCATAATTCCATAGGTTCCTGGGGACTGCCCTCTCTTCTTTTCGTTATTTGATCAGATTTTAATCAATTTTTTAGAACAGACTGAACAAGAAAAATCAACTTTACAATTGACTGAATAGTCCTGAAAATACAGTTTTCATGAAAACCGTCCGCAAAAGAATTCGATTGGACGAATCATTGTGGAAATGTTCAGTTTGTTCTAAAAAGTTTACCGAAATGTCATCGGGTAATAAAAATATAAGAGGGCAAAGCTCCACCCTTCAACCCCATTACCTTACATATCTTTATCTTATAACAACAACCCTTTTTTTAGCGCACTTCTCCAAACGGGAAGGCGCTTTTGTCCTCGCTTTGTCCGTCCGTCACAGCATCTAGTCCTAGACGAAAAGGTTTTTGCGAAAAATTTTTACTCCATTGGGTAGCTCATGACCTTGTATCCCGAACCAAGAAAAATCTCGACGAAATAATAATAAACAATGACAATAATAATAACAATTTAGTGTGACGCGGCATCGCCGTTGAATGCTGCATTTCAGAAGCCGGCCTGATCTCGAAAGTTATCACATGCGAGGAAGTACCCGATCTTATCATTTTACCATAATACATATGTCATGGAGTTATATTTAAAGAATGATTTGAACTTTATTTCAATGAAAATTTCACATCGGTGCGAGGTGCAGGCCAATAGTTATTAATTTTTGAAAATGACTCCGAAACTACGGCTTGGCCGCAAATGATTTATTCGTTGCTTGCTGGTGTGCTTGATATCCTTTCCTCCGAACAAAACGAAATTCAATACAGAAAATATTTCAACTCGAATGGGTAGCTCATGGCCTTTGTACGCGAATCAAAAAAAATTTTGCCGAAATAATCATGAACAATTACAAAAATAACATTTTGGTGTGAGGCGGCTTCGCCGATCAAGTGCTGGCATTCGCGGTAAGATGTAGAAAGTTGCGATATGCAGGCAACTACAATTTCTTAATGAAACACATCACTGCATTTACGGCATTATATTTAGAGAACAATTTGAACTTTCTTTTGACAAAAACTCCACTTCGATCCGACCGTCGGGTCAATTGTTATCAATTTTTGAAAACGACCGCAAAGCCACGGCTCGGCGCCGGCGCATATTACACGACCCTACAAATTTAAAATCAGACGTGCCGAAATAGTAATTGACCATTTTGAAATAGCCAATACTAGGTACCTAAAGGATAATGGCACTCAAATTACGAAACATGTTCGCTCATTAACAAAAAAAAGTAGGTAGGTATCACTGAAAATCATGTGACAGGCTACCATTTTTTCGGTTTTTCGATAAAAAAGAAATGTTCCAATTCAAAAGTGAACCCGATATTCGTGTTCAGGAGGTCGAAATCAGTTGGAGAACATTTTTTTATATAAGTTATATATTATATTTTATATATTTCTCCGATTAATAGCTGATGTCCCCAAGGGTGGCCAATGGGCACTATTTTTGTTATCCATACATCGTTATCATTATTCTCAAAAAACAGAGATCTCCTGTGCACTTCGATGAAGTTGAACTTCTTCTCGGGAACTAAAGCTACAGCCCTTGAAGATTGAACTTTATCCGGTGGATAGCTTAGATTCTCAAGGACCAAATAGGCAGAATGGCTTTCATAATTCGGCCGCCATCTTGGCTGCCATATTGAAATTTCTTATAAGTGGAACGATTGTCATGGAACTTGAAACTTACCCTTGTCTAGTACGATCATTCTTACCTTTAAGCCAAATTTCATGATTGCCCCACCATCTTGGCCGCCATATTGAAATCTCTTATAAGTGGGAGGATTTTCATGAAACTTGAGAGTTATGCTTGTCTCGTACGATCATTCCTATTTTCAAGCTAGTTTCATAATTCTGCCGCCATCTTGGCCGCCATATTGAAATCTCTTATTAGTGAAACGATTTTCATGAAACTTGGAACTTATCCTTGTCTAGTATGATCATTTTGATTTTCAAGCCGAATTTCATGATTCTGTCGATATTTTGGCCGCCATATTGGAATTTTTTGCCCAAGACGGTAGAACCCTAATTACTCAACATCTTGCGTTCACTAATCCTCCAAAAAGGAAGTGCGCTACTGAGCCTCATGCCCATGAGGCGTATTCGCTTGTTATATTTTTTTGGACACCCTTGAAGTATTTCCTGAAATTGCCTTTGACTTTGGACCGCGAGTTCTAAGACTGTCTATCCTGCACACTTTCTAGCGAAATAGTTTTTATAATAAATCGTATGCCGTAAGTATGGATTCAAAGTATAGGTGGATACTTCTACAGCAAAGCTCTTTTTCGAATTCGAGAATCTGACCAAAATAGAAACATTTCGATTTCGAAGAAACCTGGTTTCGAAAGTGGGTTTCATCCTTCTGTACAATTTATTTTTGCAACGGCGAAAGAGCTTTTCACCCTCCCCTTCTTCAAATACGTTTACATCAAAGGCAAAAAAAAATCGCACAGACATATACAGGGTGGCCCAACGAAAACAGAACAGAGGGATTTTCGGACATTTCACATCATTTTTTCGGAAAACCCTCAGATAGGTCGATTTTTATATCGAGGGGGACATCTGAAACATACATTGGCCAATTTCTATCTTCAGCCCCCTCACCCCTACTCACCTTAACTTTAGAATTTCAAATGACACCATCTACTTTGCGATACATCAAATCAAAGAAAATCAAATTCTTCTCCTGAAAAAAATATTTTCAAAATTTTCAACCCCACCCCCCATCTTCCTAAACTCTGACTGTCCCATTCTATATTCTTGACCCCTCAATTCTCTTCAATTTGATCGGCGTCATCCTAAATAGCATCTATGGAGAAAATTTTCGGATGAAAAAAGTGTTATCCAAATTCACCCCTCTCCTCTCCCTCACCCCAATTTCAAAACTTAACAGACACCACCTACTTTGTGATACATCGTATAAAAAAAAGGAAATTGATTTCTCTTTCTAAAAACATTTTTTTTTTCAACCCCTCTCCTGATAAATTGAACATTCGGAGTATTTTAGGAGAAAGGGGTTTTTTTGAAAATTTTGAAAATATTTTATTCAGGAAGCGAATTCAATTCCCTTCGATTTGATGTATCATAAAGTAGGTAGTGACATTTTAGATTTTGAAGTTGAGGTGGGGGAGTGAAGGGGTGAATTTGGGTAGCACTTTTTACACAGAAAATTTTCTCCCTCGATGCTGTGTAGCATGACGTTGACTGTACTGAAGAGAATCAAGAGATCAAAAATATTACATCATAAACTCTGACAATTTTAGGAAGAAGGGGGGTGAGGTTGAATATTATAGAAGTATTTTTCCAGAGAGAGAATTTAATTCTCTTCAATTTGATGCATCGCAAAGTGGGTGGTGTCATTTGAAACTTTGAAGTTGTGGCGGGTGGGGGTGAGGAGGCTGAAGATAGAAATCCGTCAATGATGTTTCAGATGTCCCCCTGAATATGAAAATCGACCTGCTCGAGCTTTTTTCAAAAAAACGAGGTAAAATGCCCGAAAACCCCTCTGTTCTGTTTTCGTTGGGCCACCCTGTATGAATGAGTATATGGGTTGATACACCTAAATAATGTTATGACATCGAGCATCAGCTATTTATTATTAGCGCATTTGTTTGTCCCACGCACCACATGAACCAACGTAAATGGGCAAAAAACACATTTCAAAATAAACGCTCTGTTTGCTGTTTGAACAATTTCGTGACGTCTGGATTCCACCTTTTCTCGGTATTGCCATCAGCCGTCGAGAAGCCGGCAGATTGTCGAAGAGGCGTCCTGTTCCACACCATGTATTTGTTTAGTTGGTAATTAAACTTCCTAATTGCGTCAAAACGGTCCATGGTGGGTATGACAACATACCGAGTCGCTCAAAAGTTCCTGATTGATCCACAATAATGATAATATTGGCAGAGAACTATATAGGTCAATATTGATCGCATTAGTACCTATTGATTTGGTTATTTCATCAATTTCAGGTTGTACCATACCAAGAAGCTAAACTGTGTCTGCTTGTTATTTTTTCAAGAAGAGCTAGTAAGGTTTTCCAATTGGTGCTCGATATATTTGTATAAAACTTGATGACTAGTCCAGATTCCCAAACAGGAATAACCGGAGATTGTAACCGGAGGTCAGAGCAGGAGTAGAGATTCAGAGCATGCATGCAATATCTGGAAAGAGATTTCCAAATTTCATATGAGGATCCGCAACATTCTCCTTTTTGCACCTATGAGATAATATTTTGCCTTCCACTTCCTGCCTATAGTTAAATCCGTGAACTAGTGCGATTTTTTCTCCAAGTATCTCATCTCTACAAATGATTGCTTTGCTACAAATGACAAAAGGGACAAAAAAATTTCTGCTTATTGAAATTCAAGATCAGGCCAAGATTTCCTGTTGCCGTTTCCTCGAAATGCAGTGCTCCCACACGGCTCACTCCATGGCTCACCTTACTATGGCCATCTTTAGGAGAGAACCTGAAGTACTAAAGGTTCCTTTTTGATTTTATACCATTACCTACGTATTACACGTGAAGCTTATAGCTTCCTCTTACGTGAGGTTTGATGTTTTCCAGAAACACTTGACTTTGGTTCCAACAATCTTGTCATAATAGACATCTTGCGGGAGCGGAAGACTGAGTCATATCTAGGACAATATCCTCAACCCGGTCGGCTTCCTTGGCTGCTTAATTCATTTGTTCGTTTCTCTTGATCTTAGGATCTGCAGACCAGAGTATAATTCTGCAGTGAAAATGCTACAAATTGTTTTTTAACTGAAGTTCTCCTGTGGGGTTGGTTATACGGCTGCTCTATAAAATTGCCGATTTTGAAAGCGTCGAGTTTGAAAGTAGAGTGGTGGTGATCTAGTTAAGAAGATCTAGTTGATCTAATTGCCAAGGTTAGAAAGAGTGAAGTCCAGAAAATTACTGTGTATATAAAAAATTACTGTGTATATAAAAACTTCTGGAGTAGTCCGAGTTCAAGGTGGGATGAGAGAGTTTCTCCAGGGTAGGGTTTTGGGTTGGATATTCAAGAGCTGATCTCGTTTGGGAGCTGTGTTAATCTTTCATACAAAGAAGTAGTAATGTTGTTGTTTCTGTCAAATACGAAGTGATACCTATTCGAACAGAAATTCTGAAAGTTTGTGCTCTCTGGGACTAAAGAAAGAAAGAGACACGCGTGATTCTCGGCTTAACCTGTCCACCAACAAAAAACAAAAGAAATTACAAGCATTTGAGAGCTTACAAAAAAAAAGTGTTTTTCGAACTAAAAAAAGTAGGGATTTTTTTTTAATTTTTGAAAATTGAAATTTCGAAGCATACATTATGGGTATTGCGTGGGTTCTTCGGCCTTTTGGGCCTTATCAATGGAGGGGGCACCTCCAAGCAAGGACGCTCGATCTCGATGATACACAGAGACGACAAAGCTTAAAATGGAGGCATTGGAGGGTTTGCTTCTTCAATTGCCAGTTTTGTGGGTAACAACAGATCTTCAAGCAATGAGGTTAAGTTCCCTGTCGATTCACTCTTCTTCATTGATGTTAAATCTATGAACTGTGATTTCCTTTCTCTTTTGGGTCCTCATTTTTGAAACAAAAATTAATTATTTGGCTGTGGGTCTGGTTAATGAAACCGGATCTATCAGAATGTACTTTGTACCTCGGCCAAGAGTGGAATTTTCTTCAAGTGTGGGGAACTGTGTTTCAGTGGTCGTTTTCTGGTTTCATCTGGCAGCGGAGAAACGGTTGATAAATTGGCGTCGGACGTTTCTTGAGTCTGGATATTGGTAGGGCAGTGGTCGACTTTGTGACATTCCTTTTGACATAGGAAATTTTCCATTTCTCCCAAAATGATAAAAATCCGTAGGAAGAGGAAGTATTCTCACGAGTAAGCTCAATGCAAGTGGGAAGCTCAGTGATGTCGTTGTTTTAGTGAATAGGGATCTCGCATCGAGACTCAGTTTGTGAGAGTATTGTGGCCCCTTTATAGGTTTGCTTCTAAAAAGGACATCCGTAAAACAGTTCTGCAGCCTGTGAATGTCCAATTTTTTCATGACGTACTGGAATATTAAGGTTATTGAGGTTTGTCGGTAGATTTTATATCAGATAGATAGATTCAAATGCGATTTCTCGACATTTTTGATGTGAACGTGATTTTGAAATACCCTCCAATGTTGCCTATCATTATTGGTGTTATATGTTATATGTTATATTTATGATCGCTCAACTAAGGATTGTCAGCCACATCTAGAATGATGGCTGAGTTCGTTTTCGGGAACAATGAAGTGCTGTTTCAGAGATTCCAGTAATTATTATACACAATCATGTTTGGCTTTCTGGCTGATAGTTCCTGTTCCTGAGATACCCACTTTCGAATGTGCATAACTATATCTACAATATAATAGACCATTATTGTGCTAATGCCAATTTTGCTGTTTTGTAGTAGGGATTTGTTTGTGGCTATGTTTGAAATCAGAATTTTATGATCCTTCCAGATTCATTGGAAATGGTCTCACAATATGTCTTTCAAAACAAATCATCTTGACCTGTCCGAGCGTTTTTCGAAATCTCCTACAAGTTTTACAACAAACTATACACGTTCTCTGTATACTTACTATTTTTCCTTAATATATTAGAAAATCGACATCACGATTTAGGAACAGGTTGGTAATGAATGATGTTCAATTGTTCATACTTCACGGCTATGCTATAGTGGTGATTATTACATACAACGCCCTTGATTATAAGACCTACAAGAATAATATTCACTTATCTAACTCCCACTGTCAATGACAACGGAATAAAATCAATGTAAACAACAAAATCTGACAGCTGTCACTTCGGACTTCTTTTTTGTAATAATCATCAAAATATCACTCGTGCTCGAGATTTTTCCAGATAATTTTGGCCGAGCGTTTCCCTCGAGCTAGTTGTCCCTAGATAAATGCCCTCCTCCTACGGAGTCGGGCATTTATCGCTACAACCAGCACTCGCGATCGCCTGGCCACAATTATCGTGAAAATCTAAGCACTTGTGATATTACTGTTGATTATTACAGACAACGTCCTTGATTATTAGACCTACAAGAATAATATTCACTTATCTAAATCTCACTGTCAATAGCAACAGAATAAAATGAATATAAACAACAAAATCAGACAGCTGTCACTTCGGACTTCTTTTTTGCAATGATAATTTTGGCCAAGCGTTTCCCTCGGGCTGATTATCCCTAGATAAATGCCCTCCTCCTACGGAGTCGGGCAGTTATCGTTACAATCAGCACTCGCGATCGCCTGGCCAAAATTATCGTGATAATCTAAGCACTTGTGATATTACTGTTGATTGTAACAGCTTTTGAAAATGCATTAGCTTAGGAATTCCAGTCTAAAAATTGACCAAACCTCAAACAAATTCTCATAAGCAATTTTATGGCTGTTTTGAACTCAGAATTCAATGTTCTACAACATATCTAGAATATCCAGACATCATTTTGTAGGCTGGTCGCCATCGTCAACAAGAAATGCAAGAAATTGGTTTGTGTACAATATCTCACTTTCTGGCCGTCTGACAGAAAGTTGCAGGAATGCCAGAAAGTTTGCAGCATGTTGAATTATGAACACTTCGATGTATCAATCATCTCTTTATGACATAATTATAGTTCTTGAGATAGGGCGTCTAGAAATAATAACATTTTTCGTAACAGCGTCATGCCGTTCAACTTCGGAAGTTAAAGTTGTCTTAGTGACAAAAAAAAAATCAATCGAAGTATAGTTATCTATCGATTCCTCAAAGCTAGGAATGTACAAAATAGTTTTGAACTCTTCGTCTGTAACTACAGATTGAGGAACTTCAATTGCAAGAACACTTACCTGATCATATTATGTATATAGGGCGTACCAAAGAAACGAACGAATAACTCTCTGAAAACTACCACATTTTTGCATGTTTGCATGGGAAAACCTCAAAAGACAAATTTTACACCCAAAAACGAGATGAATTCATTCACTAAGCTCAAATGAGTTCATCAAGGTTGTTTCAAAGTTAAGCTCACATCCTAGATGTTAAGCGAGTTCCACAAAATCGTTGATTTTTACTGTCGGAAGGATGTTAGAGCGAATGTGAGAATTGGCACCACGGGAAAGTTGCGACAGTGACTTTTTTCAGCATTTTACGATAATCAATATCAGATCCACAATCTAACACTAGAAGAAGTCACTCTCTCAACATTCTCGAGGTATCGGCCCTTCTATATTCCTCCTAATATCCCGGCACAGTAACAATTAACAATTTTGTGGTACTATCGTATCATCCAAGATGTGAATTATGACTTCGAAGCCACAATCATGCAATAAACTCTTGAGCTCAGCAAACAAATGCATGTCGTTATTTGAAATAATGTGTGTTAGAAAGTTTCTCCAGGCAAAAATCAAGAAATGTGCTAGTTTTTAGAGAGCTCCGTTTCTTTGTTACAGCCTGTATATCCACTAGGAAAGGGTTTTCGCAAACCATACTTTGATATCTGTAATTAAAGATGAAGAGTTTGAAACTGTTTGTACAGTTCTATAGCTTGAAGCATTCGATAGATATCCTCAGTTGAAATGGTTTTGTCGCTACGGTAACTGTACTGATGTTTTCTGAGTCAAACGGCACGACGCTGTTACAAAAGATGCTCTTACTACCAGACGTTCTAGTTTGAGAACCATATGTTGTAGAGAGATCGTTGATATATCGAATGGTGCATAATTAAATAGGCTACAAGAAATCAATATTCATTGGTGCAACTTTCTGTCAGGCGGCCAGAAAATAACACAATTTTGAAAATGACGAGGAAAATGGTAACTTATTCGGTCTTTGACCTCTTGCAGAAAAAGGCCTACTAGGGGATTTCTGGGGACTCAAGATATGTTGCAGGGGATTGAATTCCAAATTCAAAATAGTCTTAAAATTGATTATACGAATTTGTTTGACCTCAAAAACTAATTTTCCCGAGCTACATAGGTTATTATTTTTGCCTTATCCATACCTTCGTTTACGTCTTTGTGAAAAAAAAAAGCAGGACTCACTGAGCTGTAAATTACCGAACGGCATCTGTCCCGAACGCGACTATCTCATTAAAAATCCTACATACGTTGGATTGACAATTGATCACGTCAACTGAACATTTGGTATATTGGTAACATCATCAGACTTCGGTATGTACTTACTAATGTTCACCTCTCCATAATAACAATGAATCAACATTCAAATTATCATCACCAAACACGTTACGATAATAATTTATCTCTGTTCTCCGGTTAAGTAACAAAAGCAGATACAATTAACGTACTACATACATAATGGGTATTACGTCTATCCACATAATAATACTCTAATGTATAGGAACGCACGTTGATGCCTACATGCTCCACATGGCGTCACCGTGTGACGTCACGGAACGCAATCGTTGCGTTACCGACGTCACCCACCCACGCCAGTTTCGGCGCCGGTTCAGGCGCCCACCGTCAGGTAGCGCCACCGACCGGTGCTGTGCAAGCCCGAACTTTCTATCGTCCACCAGAGGTGCCACTCGCCGAATTTTTTGCGATAGCGGTATAGTAAGAACTCTACAACAGCGATCCGAATCGGGTACGGTATAAGAATGAAAAGGACTAGTCAGGAGGTGCTTTGTATAGAGAGCGTGAGAAGGATCGTTGGCGCCAGTGAAATTCTTCACAGCGACAATACCGAAAGGGTATTAGTATTAGCTGTGTTTTCTTGTTTTAAATTGTAAAAAAGTAGAAAACGGCACTTCCGTCTCATCGAAAAATAAGCACATTCGTCCTTCAGCGGTTCGAGTGACAAAGGGCCAAGTCAATGAAATAAGTAGGTATACCTAGTGCTAAACGGGTGTCAAAATTAGTCCGCAAGGATTAAATAGATAACATTATACTTCTGTTTGGAACAACGGTCAAGTTTTGGAAACTGCAACAACTTTCAAACATCGGCTTTGTTTGAAACTACAAAACAAAATACTTGAATGACCATGTTTAACTTTGTCGGTTAGTTGTTACAAGCAGATCTGCGAAAATCTTCTCATTCTGGTCTGGTCTGACATAATCTAAATTTACGAGTAGTAAGTAGTGGTCACAGGTAGTGGTGGTATTTTGTGTAGTAGTGGGTAGAGAGGTAGGTAAGTAAAGTACAATGCGGCTTATTTCTTTTCATGAATGAGCTAGAAATAACTTATAGGTACGAACTTTGTCACTGATACCAAATTACTCACACTTGCAAAGGTAGGTTGCATTACTAATTATTGCAGGTGAGTATTGAGTGGGTGCAAGCAAAACTGCCAGATAGGGAACCAGCAAAAGGTGGAACAGCGTCATAAAACGTTAATCAGAAATTAAGAATCAAACATTTTCAATTCTTTGATTAATTTGACAAATAGGTAATTTCACTGGGAAAAACATTTTCCCGTTGATGTTTGATTGAAGGACGTCCAAGGATTTCATCAAACTTTATCTATGGTACAATGTAAGAAATCATTGTTGAAACAAAAATCTTCTCGAAACCTTCAAAGTAAAATCACGTTTTAAACGTAGAGTTGGGGACTTCTAGTATGTTCATCACTAGGTACACCTTACCAGACATTACTGTCAAATTTCCAAAACTCAGACAGTTTTTTCACCTCTACTTTTTTTATTTGACTGGACTATTAGAAGTTATAACCAAAATGATCAATTTAGGAATCAATAATTTCTCAAGTAATATTTTTTTACTTATACTATCTCTATAGTTTAGACAAGAATCAGGTTTAAAAATTAAAACGTACATCATCATAAGTCAGGACAAGTCAGGGACATAATACCTGATAGGTTATTTACATTCACATACAGGTAGGTGTCAACAAGCATATTTCAAAAAATATCAAATCATAAAGATTGAGTTTCAGGTGGGACGAAAACTGACTAGTAGTAAATAGTGTCTCAAAGCACGTAAAGCTAATTAATGTTGAACCCAAGAAACTATTGGACCCTCGATTGGACCATGAAGTTAAGCGAACCGTTTTGAGTGACTTATGAGGCAAAATCATTGAGTGATTTAATAAAAAACTACCTATAAATTTAGTTTGCTCCAGTTCTTAATTCGAACGACAATGACTCAAAGAAGATTACGCAAAATCATTACGGAGTAAATATACGTGAGAATATGGTTTGAGTCACGTAGAGTGAGCGTCGGTGGCGTCTAGACGGCGGCGGCGCCCATCCTGCCTAAAACTTTACGGAAATGATCCAGGACTGGATCCAATTACTACCGGAAAATGAATCATCTACACATTGAATCTATTTCACAAATCAATGTGTAGGTACACCTACTTGAACCTATATTAAATTTACCTACTCATCAACGTAAGAAGGTCTAGTTGCTGTACGTATAAAAATAATAGTGCACTATGAGGTAATAATTATTAGTAAATGCTACTATTCCTACTTAATCTCAGTGACAATAAAATGTAGACCAAGTTTTGCCAAAAACGAAGTGGATTTTTTTAAAGTAGAAAAGTAGGTAGGTACATGTCTACAAGCCTACGGATGCAAACAGACCTGATTATAAGATTCTTCTCACGCAGCATATTGAGCAGAAGAACTTATTCTCTTTTGTAGATGGTGGGCGATGATACAGTTATAAAACACCCAGACCTGTTATAGGAAATGTCATTTCAATTTACTATGTATGCGAATTAGTCACGCTTTGTTTTCCGCGATGGACCGAAACGTGTAGGCAACATATTATACGGGGCTGTTTTTATAATTGCATATTGTTCCACCATTAGTACGCCATAATTTCATGCATTGGTTTCTTGACATGCGACACAAGGTCCTGCCTGACCACGTGAATTTCGGACCAATTTATTGATAAAGTTGTACACAGAGTTCGCTTCGATACACCGCAAGGTTTAATATAGACTTGCTACCAGCTTTAGGTGTACCTATGGAATCATGCTTGTTCGCACATGAGATAAGAGAAACGCCAGGTCTGAATTCGAGCTCTAAAATGTCTACAAGTTGAAAAAAAATTGAGTGTAGTCTGTTTTAATACCACCTGAAATATGAGGTTGCGTTTGTTGTCTATCAATATGGTAATTTTATCACGCTGACTTTAATTTTATACATGCAGTAGTGAAATCACATGCTGCATCGTAATCTGCTCCGACGACATGCACATGCACATAAATGTTATCTGGGTCGTAACTCAATTTATTTGAAATGGAAATGCAGTAAACGCGGCAGTGAATATAATAAACTCCATGGTAGGTACCTGCCCAGTTCGTAAGATATGGTAAACTAAAACTTAAGACAATCGCAGCCAGCTTAAGAGGTGGTAGGTGGGTAGTATTTCTTACTTCTGTCTTATACCCGCTTGTGGATGGAAACTGCTTGACAATTGAAATAAGGCATAGGTATAACACCCAAAAATTTCATTGGAGTTTAAAATATTCTGCTTCTGCAGGAAAAGCGACTAATTCGGAAGATGTCTTTTTTTGTGAATAGCTGACTTTTCACACACTGACTTATGATAAAGTCATGATGATACCTGATAGATGAAGTCATTCTACTGAAAATAAAAAAGTGAACGGGATATACATGCTGTTATTATACAGGGCGTCGCTCAAGATTATCCAAAATCTGGAGAGTTAGAATTGCTTCCATTTCCGTGAAAAATGATGAGAATGTTTCAACTGGTCCTGAATTCCAGCGAGAGATCATAGTTTAAAACCAATATCCCGAAACAGGTCTCTAATTTTTTGCGTTATCACCCTTATCCTAGAAATATTCAGGTGTATCGTGGCTACATAGTGTGGCATAAACTGCTGGACAACGAAGTAGTTATCGGCAGCGGAAAAATGATTCGACTTTGGAGGCCAATATCTCCCGATTGCCGATTGCGATTTCCATTTTGTTTAATGAGTTGACTAGCTTATTTTTTCCGTAACCCATCCTATCATAGTGAATGTTGAGAAACTTCCTGCAAATTTTCTACAGGGTGATAAGTAAAATCGTGCAAACTTGCAACGACTTCATCGTACCCCCATTTTTCAAAAATATATTTTTTCTATATTCCCATACAAAAATTATGAAGTGTGGTGTCTTATCTCGAAATGGTTTGGGAATCACTCAGATTGGAAGTCGAACATTGGAGATATAAATTTTTATGTTGAATGTTGCAGATTTACGAGACTCAAGTACCGATGCCAAGTGCTCATGCCGATTTACGGCATAGCACAAGCACAAAAAGTATACCTTACATCGTTATAATGTTCAGGGGCTCAAACTTGCAAATAGAACATGTTTCACATCTAAAATTCTGATGAAATTCTGACGAAATTCAACGTACGAAAAACAGGCAGTGACAACCACTTGAAAAAGTGCCCTCTGCTTGACCCCACACCAAATATTCGGGTTATGTTGAGAGCAAAATTGTCCTGGACTGTTGTACGAACAATCTTGCACTATGTCAACATCCATTCGTCAAGAGTGACTTAATTTCGCGTGCCAACAAGGCAAATCTGTAACATTCTACAAAAAATTTATATCTTTATGTTAGACTTTCAATCTGGGTGATTCCAGAACCGTTCCGAGACAATACACCACACTTTATGATTTTTGTATAAGAATACATGGAAGAGTTTTTTTTGACAAACGGAGGTACGATGAAGTCGGTGCAATTTTGCAGCATTTTACTATCACCCTGCAAAAATTTGACATCAAGTTTCGTAACATTCACCTTTGCAGAATAGGTTACGGAAACATTAGGCTACTAACACAATAAACAAAATGGAAATCGCATCCGGCCATAAGAAGTTATCGGTCTTCAAAGTCGAACCAATTTTGATACCGACAACTTCGTTGTCCAGCAGTTTATATAGGACAGGGTGTTCCAAAATTAGACCGCAATATTTATTCAGCCCATTTCACGTCAAAAAAATAGGGAGAGAAGTTCCAATTGACATGGGTCAAATATAGCCCCAAGGAAGCTAAAAGGGGGATGAGACCTGATTTAGTTCAGTCAAAATAGGTTTTAACCTGAAATCAATTCGGAAGTTGACAAAATTTGGTGGATCAATGTAGAATTCAACGAAGGATAAGACACTGAAATTTTGGAAAATTCCAAGGCTTGTTTTTTTTCTAAGACCAATTTCCAATCCTTGGAAATTTCCGATTTTCTTTTGAATAACTTGTGAACTATCACCTTTAGAATACAAAAACTATCAAAGCAAGTGTAGCCCGTTAAATTCTCAAGAGATCAGTAGGTACTAAATTCATTTTTTTGTGGTCAATAGTCTCTGAGATACAGCGTCTGGTAAAACGCGGTGAAAATTACTTAAAATTTATTTACGGATTTTACAGAACAATTTGCATAGTGTTAGTTCAGGGGCTGGGAAAAACAAAGTACCTGCTAGGCATCAAGAACAGGAGAATAAGGGGACAGGGTTACAAAACTCGCTAGAAACCACAACGCGCGAATAAGACATAATCTCCACAATGGACCTTTTCAGGAAAGAGTGACAGATGCGTGCGCGTTCGTACCGCGCAGTTGGTGGTGTCTAGCTATAACGGTGCCTAATGTTTCCAAGAGAAACTCATAACGTTCGTTATGAAGTGCGCGGCGTCACACTGCGGCTATGTGGGGCTGTGACGTAAATCGTGCTAGAAAGACCGCCTTTATTGAAAAGGTCCATTGGCCGAGAGGCCGCGTGTCGGGAGCTTGACGGAATAATCGCAAAGTGAATTGATTTATCTCTCGTGAGTATAGATGAAATATACCGGAATGGAAACGGAAGAAGTTCGAAATATTCTGGATGGAAGAATGAAGTATGTAAAGAAGCGGCTCAGGATCGGAAAGTAGAGTTGCATTCAGAGCGACATCGACAGTGAGAATACAGGGGAGTGCGATATTCAAGTGCGACAATCCATTTGACTTATGATAGTAGTAACGCCTAAATAGTGTGTGTTTAAACATTTGCGGCTCAATTATTAGAGTTATACTATGTGATCAACAAAATTCGGAATTGGGGTAGGCTGTGCTCTGGCCGAAAGCAGCTTGACATCCTGAAATTTGACCAGGTCACAGCCTACCTCAATTCCGAATTTTGTTGATCGCATGGTACTTACTCAATGCAGATTCGTATCGGTCTAGGTACCAAAGACCCAATTTTGCAATGATACGATCCAGACACTTCTTTCTGGATTTTTGTGTGCAAAAATGATGGTTTTTAATGATTTGGGAAACAATTGGAATTTAAAAGATAAAATGTTTTGTCTCGGGACCACTTATCGTAGCATCCTCCTTGCAACCTTGAAGATAATTTTGATATTTCATGTAAAAGTGGATTGATAATGCAATATAATTTTTGTACCTAGATCCTCTAGGTACTTTATTTCAATATTATTGGTTTGAATGTACTTATTTGTGTAGAGAAAAGTCAAAAATGTGATAAAAGACCAATTATATATTCTTAGGTTGCTTTCAAAATGTAAAAGATATGTTGCGAAACGACAATGCTTTCTCGGGTAGTATCCATGAACCTATAGAAAATTTTATGCGAAACGTCCCTTTGGGTGGGAAGTTGGATTGGAATCTTGGGGAAAGATTGAATTTGAAAAAGAAATTTGCAGAATATTCATAATAATTGAACAAAACAATTGAACATTTTCTGAGGGAAATTTCAATTTTCTGGGAGAACCTCAAACCTTTCCCAAATCTCCTCATTGTTACAATCGTCAGTCATGAGGCTTCATTTCAAGCTCTATCGTTTCAGTCCGGTTTCGATTCATATCAGGCTGGTTCTGCATTTTCAACTGGAAAACTCTGGAATAATTGGGAAAATTGTTCAAACATGTACAAGAATCAGTTCTTTTGTCAGCAAAAATGTGAAAATCTGTTCACAGAATAAAACGTTTGTAGTAATGCAAAATCGCGGCCTGGTTTATCGAGACCTAATACCTAATGGAGCCTAGAAATAAAATGAAGCCTCAATTGGCGATTTTTACAATTAATTGGAGAAAGCTTCGCGTGTTCTCGGAAAATCTAGATTTCCCTGCGACGTTTTTCCATTTTTGTTTAATTATAATGAAGATGTTGCAAATTTATTTCAATCTTTCTCTTGGAAATGCCAAATTTCCATTCGAAAGAACGTCTCGAACTAAATTTCCCATAGATTCCTGGATATACTAGTCGGTAAAGCATTGTGGTGCCCAGGTGCCACAACAGATTTTTCATTGTTTGAGGTACAAAGCTTAACATTTTGCATGTCTACTGCAGCTTTTGTTGAATGGTGTTGAGCCTATTGACCTATTGAGAAAGTTTATAGGTGAAACCTCATTACTTTTCACCCATCACATAATACAGGGTGTCCCGAAATTAATGCAACAAAATTCACAGGGAGGTAGACAATTGGAAAATAAGGGGACTTCCTTGATAAAAATACTCTCGCAAACGTAATAACGGAGATACAGGCCTTCAAAGTTGGTTATTTAAAACAGTTTTTTTGGCATTACTTTTGAAGCGTTGAGCCGATTTTATTTAAATTTAAACCAAAGGTTACTGGAATAAATCTCTATCGAACAATGATAATGCATTTCATCATATCATATGTTTATCATCATATGCATTTGATAAACACCTAAAAAGTGGCGATTGATGTTTTCCAAAGTTTCAAACACAAATATCTTGAGAACGAAGTGTCTAGTCAAAATTTTGCAAGAGTATCTTTTTTCTCCAAATTGAACTTAGAACCCGAAAGCTGAAACCATTTTCAAAATTATTGACCGTGGGTTCCACCAAAATATTTAACCAGCTGATAGCTAACTCGAGATTTATTTTGATGAATTCTGGCCAAATGATCAATGTAAATTCAGGTTTCACGTTGAGTAATTAACCAAAGGGTGGTATACTTGCGATTTAACGTATTTTCCAAAATGAATCTACCAACATTGACCAGAAAAAAATCCGTTTAATCTCGGTTTAGCTTGAACCGCTCTTAAATTTTTTGGTGGAACCCGTGGTAAGAGGCGTAAAAAATAGGGAACCGCTCTTAAATTTTTTGGTGGAACCGGTGGTAAGAGGCGTAAAAAATAGGGGAAAAAGGGGGAAGGTACCCCCTATTATCTTCGCCCCTAAAAATGTTTGATGAAATGCGTTATCATTCTTCAATAGAGACTTTAGTCAATTTTAGTAAGCGTTGATTCAAATTTGAATGAAATCGGTTCAACTGTTCAAGAGTTATGCAAAAAAAACTTATTTAAAAAAAAAACTCTGAAGGCCTGCATCTCCGCTAGAACGTTTGCGAGGGTATTTTTATTAAGGAAGTACCCTTATTTTTCAATTTTTCACCTCCCTGTAAATTTTATTGCATTGATTCCAGGACACCTGTATAAGTAATTGCGGGGGATAAGCTAAATAACTATGTTGAAGTTCTTCCTCGAGTCCTTCATGAGAGCAGGGGAGCAATCAATAATTCACCTAAAGACATACTTAGACAACAATCTAGAACACAATAAACACACACTGATTCATAAAGCTCCACACTAATCGTTATCCTGATGTTTTCGAGGAATGACGCCAAAGTGACTAGGCCATCCAGCAAGGATCAATAATAATGGAACTTCCACGTTCCACCTAAGCGACGCTATTTTCATGTAGAAAAACATGCATCAGCTCGCTCCCTGGGGGGCAATGAATACAATGAGTATTACATTTATACCTATCATTTGCTCGACAATTACCGGTGATATAATCTTCACATCAACACAACTAAACTGCAACACGCAGACTTGATACTAGGTAATCTCACAAATATTCTTAGAAGATGACGTCAATTTATAGTGAAGAAATCTAGAAAGAGAATGGCCGCTTGTGAACACAGACAGTGCCTGTGGGCAGTCTGTCATAATTATCCAGGGCCGTATTCGGATGGGGAAAAAGTCGGAATTGGAATTAACATATGCGCGGTCATGGGCGGCGCAGAGGTGCTGTGCGAGTTTTTGTCTTGGTGGAACAGTTCTTAGGACGCCCATGTGCAGAACAATACTCGAGATTAATTTGCCCACACGCATGCGGTTTTCAACTTTTTCTGTCAGTTTACATGGTGACTTTACACATGTTTAATGGACATTAGACCTCTGTCAAGCAGGAAACCGTTTCGTAATTTGATTGTAAAACAATGGAATGGACCATTCTGCCCGCATGCAGGTAGAAGGAACGCTTGCAATAAGAAAAAGTCGCGACAAAATCAGACATCCTGTTTTCAAGGTAGCCAAGTATGTGTGCTTGGGTGATCTAACGTTAATTGCAGGCTAACAATAGGAAGTATTCGGTATCTGTTGATAATAACAGTGTGCATAAATGCATCAGGCGCCTTTTTTGCAACCTTGAAGATTTTTTAGCATCTTCGCAAATGTCCTTAGGTTATCTAAATTAATAACTTGAGTTCTTCTTCATTATTGTTCAGTTTAATGATGGCTCACGATAATTACGGCAATGTTTTCGAATTATGAGCTTTGAGTTCATCACCATATCATCAAAATGAATAATTGATTCTAGTTAAAACAAAAGATTACCAATATCAGTCAGCTTTCTTGGTTATTAATTAATATTCAATATAAATACGTGTAATGACATTACGTATGATTATGATGATAGACTCTGTGTCCTCATTTCGGGTGAACCAAATGACATGTTATAAGTGCGTGGTGATCGCCTCGAATGTGTTTCATAAAGTCAGTAGTCAAAGTTTAGAGAAGGTCAATAAAACGTTATTCCTTTTGCTATAATTAGATATATTATAGATATAATAATAATTCTGGCGCTAAATATAAGATTTTCCGGAATTCCAACTGCTCGGTATTTTTGCCTGTTTGTACTAATCTGACATTCTATCCTTCAATTGCCACCGAAAATGATGAACTGATAGCATCTTACTATAGAGTGTTCAGAGAAACACTGCTCGAGTAAGTAATGAAAATTTCATTGTCAATAACAGTTAACCGATTTTAAGCATTTTGCTACATGCTGATCAGAACACTTCGTAGATTATTTTTTAAGTAGGTACAATCACCTATCTAACAATTTTGCCAATAAACTCACACTTACCTATTTGTAACAATGGAGAAGAACTTTATGGATACCGCAAACGTTTCACGCGTTGTAGTTGAAACGGGTGGAGCATGGAAATGTTCACAAAACGATTAAAACTCGACCCGGTACCTATACCAACATCAAGACTGATTTAAAATTTAATTAGATCTTTGCACGCATGCTCAAGGACCATGAATATTTGGCTAACATATAGCTTATACATACAAAAAAAGTGCCCGAACAATAATAATTATCGTGGAACTTGAGGTATAAATTAGGGTGTTGGTATATTTAGTCCTTAATTCAAGATAATACCTAGTTGTTGGGTCGCGAGTAGCTTCAAGCCAGTATACAGTTCAATTCAAAGTACATGAATTTCCAAATCTTCAACCTTTTCCAGGGGCACAGAATAAATGAAAATTAATTTGTACCTATGTCGAATTGTCGAACTGCCTATTTCATGGTACTTGCTCATAGAGGTTGGAAAGTTTCGATTTTTATGATTTTATGCTTGGAGACGAACTCCAACAAATTAACATTGCTGAGGTCTTGTTGAAGATTGCAGAGATTAATAAATTATAGGTATTTGAGGTCACTTGATTGTTATTGTCTGCAGTGGAAACATTGGTTAAGTTCTTTTTACCATAAATGAACTAAGTATTCTCACCTCACTTAGTAGTGGTGTCTCACTCGCTGCTTAACAATTTCTCGCTTTTTCTCTTTTAAACTAAGATAAGATGAGGTGAGTATTATGGAGGTAAAAGTGAAGCGCCTATTATCATTACTTAGCCGGCCGAAATTTGTTAAAAAGACTCGGGGCTACCGGAAAATCGTTTGGTTCAAATATGACTTGAATTTTCAAGGTAAATTTTTTTGAACCCAGATTGTTTCTCGAAAAAAGAGCATGCAGTTTTTGGGTCATTTTTGAGAATAGAGAACAACAGGAAAGTGGGCTCTCCAAAATAATTTAATATTATTCTCTTGGGTTAGGTTCGTACCCCTTGCACTGACACAACAGTTTATTTTGCCCCTTGGAGGTTTACATCATAAGCCCTGTTGTCTTATAAAAAGTTGAGTACGAGACTTATGGGTTTGGTTGTTATCTCCTCTGGTTCTACATATACATATCCCCAAAGTAGGAGTATCTGACTGCTTCAAGAGCAGGGCACTAACATAGTATGTGGAGAGGAGTAAATAGTTTTCTCCTCTTGGCTACATAGCCTACAGTCAGGGTTGTCTCTTACCTCTAAAAATAAGGGAGATACTCTCACTTTACTAAAACTTAACGATTACCGCCTGTGATCACTTTTTCAAAAAAAATTTGTAACGCACTATTCTGCATTAAAAAATAAAAGTAACTAATTCATAATACAAACATACCAATGTAACCGAACTTGAGTCACACCGGTTTCTGTTCAAGCATGCGGTAACATGTAGAGGACTCCAACTCTCAATTCTCAAACCTTACAAGAGTTACCTACCCACTTCGGTAATATTGACTTACTGAGATTAGATATATGTCAATCTTAGGAGCAACTCAAGAAATTGTGAATCAGCAGTTTTTCTTCAGCGGAAAAAGCTGAGGACCTACTGAGACTGAGAAACATGGCAACAATTTCTCAAAGCCAGATTATCATTTTTAAGAGTTGATTATAGTTGTCATACTTCAAGAGAAAATTTTGGGGCTTTTCATTTACTTTCAGCATTCTCTCCGATTCCTGTTGCACCATCGCCATTAGTGAATGACGAAAATGGAATAGAAAACCACTTGCCGAGTCACTTCCAGAAACTACTTCTTATGATAATAGCTTGGTCATGATTTTTTACATGGTTTTTCTAGGGGTTTTAAACTCGTAATTTGGCAAATGGGAAGCTCTTGAGGTTGCTTAAACCGAGATTATTCCAAGAACTGAAGTTTCTCAGGCTCGTTCTCACCATTTCGCATTATGACAGAAGTCTATTACTAGGTACCTATGATAGCGGTAGACAGTAAAAATCACAAACCACAAAATATCGAAACAACGTGAATTAAAAATTATACACAATTCATGAGTGTAGCCAAACGGAGGCAACAGTGCGAGGTGAACCTTGGAGATAGAGAGTAGACGCTTGAAAAAGTGCCCCTAAATTCTGTCTATACAATCTACATGATGGTGGTTCAGGTTAAGCATTGAATATTTTCACAAGATATTCTCCCTGATCGTTCTGATTTGGAAAATATATTACAATATGCCCCTCACTCGCTCCCGAAGAAAGATACATGCTGTCAAACCTCAAGTTTTTCGTTTTTCGAATAATAATAACCTCGATAATAACTCATGAACAGTTTTATTGCAGACACCGTCTGCCTGCCTGTCACGTTTCAATTAAATCCCATCAGTGGCATCGGAGTTACCAAGATTCGCAAATTAAGTGTTTTGATTTCTTTTCACCAGCCCTGGTAAGATAGCTCCGATGGCACTGGTTGGAATTTAGTGAAACTTCACAGGTAAAGTAGACAGTGTTTGCAAATTAACTTAGGCTGAATTACAGAGAAATTCAATAAACCGTTCATGAACTACTATAGTAGGTTCACTCCTACCGTGATTCTAGTCGGCTACGAGATTTTGTTTCTAAGTTTCCAAATTTAAAATTTGGGAACTCCCTAGAACTTGGCAATTGCTTGCACTGATGTTTGAAAGCTCAAGCTTGACGCTGTCATAATGATTGATGATGAGAAAATTACCTAAATGGGATGTGGAAACTGTGCTTGTGTCTCGGTGTGCCTTGAACAATAATAATGTCCAGTCAGTTCATTTTTAAGCCCTTGAGGGTGACATAAGAACTCGCTTCTGGGAGGAAATTGGCAGAGTAGGTGCTGGGCATAAACCCCATAACGTTCAGCTTTGTGGAGAAGATGTGAATTTATTTTCGAAAACCACATAATATGGAGGCATTGTGAAATATTCCTGGGTTTTGAAAGAAGCACCCACACTTTGAAAGACTGAGAACTGTGAGAAGCTACACCCTTCTAATTTTGTGTGGATGATTCAACTGCTCAGGCCATCGCACTAGAACAAGAAATTTGGCGGAAATTGTGTAGGGTGAAGTACATCCACTCCATACTTGCAATTTGCAAAGTTGATTTCGTTATTTTTTTAATTTTTGACAGCAACAGTCAACACAGCATATTATCTTGTTTTCTACACAAGGAGGAGGAGGCAGTCAGAAAATGTCGCAATAACCAAGGAAAGCTTCATCGTAGCCCTCCAATCATTAGTAGGTCTTGACCTAGACGAGGGAGACATCTTATTCAGCTTTTCTAGCTATCACCTCAGCCCTTGCCCTTTAATTTTTTTTTCATTTGCTTATTTAATAACATCGGCCTATTCCGCAACGAGACCCAACACCAACGCCGGTGAATGCTCTCCTCCTCCACTATGCCGGAAATTTTGCTGAACCCCTGTGTGTTTCAACACAGGGTAGGCATTCTCAACGACCACCAACATTGCAAGGGGTCGGCACCATCATTTGTATTTTACGTGCTATGCGTCCTGCATTTAGCAAGCATTCCAACTAAACCGAAGAGATTGTTTTGAGATGAAAATTCGAGCGCC
The DNA here is from genome assembly GCA_949128115.1 of Anaspis maculata. Classification (NCBI taxonomy): domain Eukaryota; kingdom Metazoa; phylum Arthropoda; class Insecta; order Coleoptera; family Scraptiidae; genus Anaspis; species Anaspis maculata. Next base: position 34,168,536 of record OX421962.1, on the reverse strand, counting down.
CACAGTGTGACTCGAACCTTGAATCCCTGATGTGGCAGTCGAATGCGCTAACCACCACACCACAAACTCTTTATTTCAGCAAACAGCAAAGACGATGAAAGAGTTGCTCTTAAACAGACAAACTTATTTGTCGTTTCCTTTGCCTCCCCCCTGTATCTGAGTATTCAGGATTTATAGAAAGGGGTTAAGGTAGTACCTTTTGTAGTACACATACATGATTTTGAGTTAGGCTGGTACGTTGACCTCAAGAAGATTGTCTTGGCATATTGGTGTGTGTATTTTTCTAGTGAATTATTCTTTATTTTTGAAAGCCTTCAATAGCCGTATTATGTAACTCGCTATGCACTCGAACCGACAGATATCGCTATCGGTAGTCAGGCAAAAGCCAATCACAATGGTGCTTGCCTAGCTACCGATAGCGATATCTGTCGGTTCGAGTACATAGCGAGTTAGAGAATACGGCTGCAGGATATCTTTGTCTTTGTACCAAATCCAAACCCCAAGATTTGGGGACTTTTCTCTCAATTTTCATCTGTTCATTAAAAGTGGACTTTCTCGTAAATATTTTGAGGAAGTCGAATGGGCTTGGCACTTACTCTAAGATAGGTTATACATTTCTTAAAAGAGAAAGGCCCTAAATATAGATTTCTAAATCGAATTCGAGACTGCTAACACTTTAGCTTAAAGTTATAAGTTAGCCTTGAAACTTGAAGTCGTTGTCGTTGGAGATGAATGCTTTTCATATCGTGTTCATATTTCGAGAATTTTTCTAAATTCAAAATTTTCAAAATGTCATGTTTTCAACAATGGTATTATTTTTAGGTTGACTTTTTTTAAATGGTTCTTATCGTCAGCTTCGATATGACCCTGATTCTTATTTTATAGTAAATTCTCAAGTTAGGAAACTACGAGGGAAACCACAACCTTAATGTGCTTCGTAATGTGCTAACGACGAATAGGGTCGATAGTGTTTGTTCCGTTTATTAACTATAACTGGGTAAAAATAGCTCCTAATGGTCTATGTACGTTTGGCGTTTGCTAATAAATGTAGGCAAATGAATAAGGAAGGCTCGAAGGTAGGTATAAGTCAAATGTACCACTTTCTCAGCTGTATTTCAGGAAAAATCTTCGAAATTTTAAGTAGCAATTCGGCATTTTCATATAACATCAACCCATAATCAATAATCATGGACAATACATTCTGAAATACAACCAGAAAAGTTGCAGTTTCTTTTTGTTTTACTTTTTTGTTATTTTGATATATGGATATTACCAGTTCAGGGAACTGACGGCTTAGAAGTCTTAAAGACTAGCCTTGCCCCTCCCCCTCCCAGCAGCCCAGCTACGTTATCATGTATCTTTATAGATACAACAGAACATGAAGGTCAGGGGAAACGACCGTTCTGTAGAAACTTTTTTATAAATAGGTAGTTTTCCAGAGTTTTCAAAGTCGGGAAGCTGTGCGCGGGGGCATTCAACCCAGTCGCATTCAGGCCATGCCATTTGAAAAGGTCAAAGAACAAACGCCCACTAGAACTACTAAATCGAGTACTAAACAGATGACAGAATATGAGCCGTTGAGTTGTTTCTCAGCATACCATACCTTCATACTTGTTGCGATTTTCCCTCGGATTTTCCTTTAAATGTTTGATCTGAAATCATCAACGCCTGCCACCAGTCATTTCGGTTGGCAATAAACAATGAGCACGATCTGTGAAGGTCACGTAGTAGCAGAGCAGAGCTATGTCGGTGTGCCTCTAGAAGGTTAATTGAATTACGTCTACCTACACACCCAACAACTTTGCTTTTCGTAGAAACACTGCGAGTTTCTGGCATATCGACATATTTGGAAACGGGAAATTCGGCGTAATCTTAGCATTTTGAGCAGAATCTTACCTTATTGGTGCCGACTGCTGAGAGCTGATGGAACAACACCCTGGATGCCTGGTGTAGAACTGACGGTACCGGCTTTGGCCTCTGGGAAATTGTATTATTATGAACGCGGTTTTCCAGTACCTATATCAAGATAACCAACACGCGATTTGTTCTTCGCACTAGAATCGTATATATACTGGTTGCTGGTTGTGGTGAATTACCCGAAACCGAAGTGCGGTCACGAAATAGTGTGCCGGCGTAACAGCCAATTCACGCGCTCGAGGTTAAAGTCGGAGTAAATATAAATACCACTTTTATTCCGTCAGCTGTTTCGGATCTAAGAAATAAGACAGACACACTACACACACACTAACGCGACTCATATGTATACAAGTTGGTTTACTTTACTATCTGCTTCGCTCCTCGCACTTGTACAATATAGACTATGGAGGATAGAAGATGAGGATGACGTTTTTCTGTCGTCCGCGGCGTTTGGTGACGTTGCTTCTCCAGATATATTCGGAGTCGGTACTGGCAGTTCGGGTGTTGAGGTATTATGTAATTTTGTGTTGTAGGCGTCGGCGTGAGTAGTGGCGCGAGACCTTGTCCCAAGTAAATGAGGAGAATAAGGCCGAAGGTTCGTTTTGTGTCCCTGTCCCTGATCAATATTTAAGCACTATTTTAGCTCGCCGGTTGCGTCGATAATAGTACGAGATTAGCACAGGTGGAACAACGGTGTGTAAGTATGGTTTCGAAAATTTTCATCAAGGCCGTTTGACCGGCGACAGGACTTACGCGAGCGACGAGTACTTACGACTACGAGTAATAATACTCATGAGAGCCTCGATTCACTTGCGCGTACCGTGCTCTAGCTGTTTGTTTACATAACAAATTGTTTTGTCGTCGGCGTCACTGCTTTTGTTTTCATACTTACTTGAGGCTCAAGAGTGAGACAGAATGCTGTTTTACTTATCTGTCGGTACGGTGGGGTCATTCAATTCAAATTGACACCAACGCAAAACGCAATGCTGAAATAATTGATTTGAAAATGGTGCCATGTGCATGGTCCATCATGTAGGAACGTTCGTCAGCTCTACCACTGTACTATCTCGGCACCTACTCGTATGCCATATACCTATCTAGGTAGATTATCACCGAAACCACTAAGGAGCAAAGGCCCCTTGAGAAGCCCAGAAGCGTCGTGTGATTCACTGTACTTTGTGGACTTCTTCTCCGGTGCCAGTTACCTTCAGTTCATTCCATCTCTCAGATTTTGTCCAACAAAATTATGAACCACCAGTAATAGTGTCAAAAGTCGTTTGGGGGGAAGGGAGTAACTTGAGGAGCAACTAGAGAAAGGGTGAAAAGAGAACCTACGCACCACTCAATCCTATTGTGTGCCGTACGCCCGAGAAAATAGTGCGACACAATCAAATTTTAAGCTTAGAATCGGGACATTTTCCATCAATCATCAACTAAGTATTGTGCTGTCTTTCGTTACCAGTGAAAGTCTAACTCAGGATCGACTAAAGGTAACTGTCACCTCTTCTCCTACCAACTATTTATTTTGGATCAGTATCTAGAGTGGGATAGGAAGTGGGAACCAAACCACATTGCAAGAAAACCGATCGACGTCGTTTCCGCCTATAATTATATGTAATATACTAATTAAAAAACTATTTCCGCAAGGTGGAGACTTTTTCGTTCGATCGTTCGCCATGTACCATATGCCCATGTGACGAGGGTCAAATGTAAACTCGTGACATAGACGAAAAGACGCCACTTCATTAGTTGCTATACTACGTTCAGCCCTACTGTGATTCAGGGAGAGTCGGACAACTCGTCGACACCCAACTCATCGACAGGATAACTTCCCGACACCCAACTCATCGACAAGACAACTCATCGACAAGACAACTCGCCGACAGGACAACTCATCGACAAGACAACTCTTCGACAGGACAACTCATCGACAGGACAACTCACCGACAAGACACGTCACCGACAGGCCAACTCGCCGACCAAAAAACTCACCGACGAGACAACTCAACTCGATGACAGGACAATTAATTAAAAATGCTAGGACAATTCTTTGCGCGGACAACTCTTCACACCGGGGGGGGGGGCACATAGGGCTCTGAGAAGTCTTATAAAGCACGAAGGAGCTTTCTAAGATTCCAGAAACTTTGGGAAGAGATCAGAAGGGAACACCTGGTCTGCCAACGATAATTGAAGACACAAAGGGGCTCAATAGGGCTCCACACGATACTTGAAGATACAAGGAGGCTTAGTAGGGCTTGAAACGCTTCAATGTAGACACAAGAGATAGTACAAGCCAGTTAGAATAAAAATTGGCTGAACCTGGAAATTTCAAATAACAAGCTGAAATTTTGGGGATATGTTCAGGGAGCTGATAGAAACAAACCCTGGAAAGTCCCAAAAAATCCCACTTGGGCAAACGCCGCCATCTTGATTTTTAACATGACTTCAACTTTTCATCAATTTTCACAGTCTTATTTTTATTTTTCGTTACAACCAAGTATAGATAGGGCAAAAAAGTTCCCTCTAGTTGATGCGTCGACGCCTTGCAATGGGACAATCCGCATAGTGATGCGTATACTCTTCTCCATCTTCACCACATTATAGTGAATTTCGTCATCTTTATCTACCTCCGTGTGTACCCTCAGTGCAGAAACCATACTCATTATCGAACAATGCAAACTGCTTCTGCGACACTTACACTGACGTGTTTTGCATTCTGTCTTGCAATTGCATGAAATCATTAGATGCAATTTCATGGCCCCGGTTCTTGATTCGATGTTTTGGGCTTGTGTTTCCCATTCGAGTTGTTATTGGTTTTAGAGATTTTCTTTGCTCATGATGGCTAATACGGTTTTTGAAAGAACGAATTACATCAAGCATTCTTGTGCTCCACATTTTGCCAAGTCAGTCTACCAAAATATCATAATCAATGAAGAGGTTCGTTCCTGGCAGCTGCAGCTGGCCAAACAAAATTTGTACCATTTCTGTGCAAAAATTGCAAAAATTAAAAGGGCTTTACTGCCATCGAATGCTTGGAAAGAGTATATTACCACCTTGATTACCACAAAATGTGCGATTTCACCTGGAAATAATTTGAGGAGATTTGGTCTTGGCAATGTTAACTGCAATACTGCGCAAATTTGGTAAGATGTATACAATCGACGCAGAAAGAACGATAAAGACTTGAAACATTCTAAGTTGAACTTTTCGTGGTTGTTCCATTTCTTCTTCCTATATACAGGGGCTGCAGGGTTGGCATCGATGGCTACACTTCTGAATTGAAAGACTATATTTCAAACAATCACTGTGCCAAGTGTCATATTCTAACCATAAAGTGTAGGGTGCTTTCGCCTACTGCTCTGATTGAGGTCCAAATATAGTTGAAATTCCATTTTTCCACGCTAGAACGTCTTTTATACCACAGGTGGACACATCTCACTCATTTTTCTTAGCATCACAGTTAACACCAAATTGCATCAAATCATTTCCATACCAATTCGCACCTCCCGTGGCAATAGATTATTCTCAAAACGCATTCGATAACGATGAAACCTTATACCGGGTGTTTATAAATGTCTGTGAGCGCATCACTTTTGGAATCCGCTTTCGATCACTACAATTGCGCCTGTTACTGCGTTTTTTGGCCTGACCCATGCCTGCCGCGATCATAGATTCTTATAAACACCCCGTATATTTTTGCAATTTTCACACTGGCTTGGACAAAGGTCTTCACTGATAATGATAAATTTTTGTGACTGACTTGACAAAATGTGAGGCATAAAAATGCCTAACGTAATAATTCTTTCTTTCGAAAACCACCTTAGCCATCATAAGTAAAGAAAGTCTGTAGAGCCAAGAACAACTCGAATGACAATGTTTACAAGGCAACAGTTCTCAGTCTTGAGATTACTGTTTTTGGGGAAAAATGATTGTACCTCACCAACCTTATAATTATTACCAGTCACTTCCTTGATTATTTTGTGAATAGTGGACGCAAGATGGTTCTCGGGAGGAGGGAAAAAGGTAAATGTATTTTTTCTGGAGATGATAGGCCTAGGTACTGGCTACCGACCATTTTCAATTTGTTACATTACTGAATAAAGTCCTATGATATTTTACTCCTATACTTTGAAGATTCACTGATTTACCTACTTGAAAATTAAATTTTTACGGAAAAGACCAGTTTTTTTTCAGGATATTTCAGGAACGCTTCAGTACATCTGGGATGGTTTGATTAAGCTTTGATTCATGGACATAGACAGAAGGCTATGTATGCCCGTTTACGCGACTTCACCTCTTTCGGTTCAAGAGTTACATTTTTTCTTCTTCTTTTTTCTTTTTCACCCTGTATACAGAGCTGCATGTCTGTCGCCGATGGCTACACTTCTGAATTGGAAGATTATGGTCTAAGTATACAACTATATGCCAAGTGGCATGTTTCAACAATAAAATGCAGGGTGCTTTCGTCTAACATCCAGACTATTTTAACAAGATCTCCAATTTTTATATTTGATTTTTTTTGTGTTGACATTATGATTTTGAGTTGAATTAATGATTCATAGATTTTGAGTTACGGTTATCTACCCTAAAAAGTTTCTAGAGAAGTATAAAATCATAAAAAGCGGGTCACTGTGATGTTTTGTTGATGAATAGGCGGCTAAAAACAGAAAAAAATGAAAGTAGTATGAAAAATCAAGATATCGGCGTTTGCCCAAATGGGATTTTTGGGGACTTTTGAGGGTTTGTTTCTAGTGAGTCTATGAAGATACCCTCAAAATTTTAGCTCGTTATTTGAAATTTCCGGGTAGATATCTTACTGGCCTGTACTAAGAGGAGATGTCTCTTTAAATCGCACGAAGACTTGCGACTTGGGGACACGAGAGGGCCTCGTAGAACTTTGACCAACACATAAAGACTAACAGGAGCTAACTAGAGCTTGGAAAATCAACACATTGTAAGAAGGGGCTCAGCAGGACTGCATATAAAACATGAAGACATAGGGAAGCCACACAGGGCTCTGAGAAGTAAAGCCTAATAAGGCACAAAGAAGCTTTTTAGGATTCCAGAAAATTCGTGAAATCAGGTCACCTGGTCTGCAAACGATAATTGAAGACACAAGGGGGCTCAATAAGACTCGAAACGGTAGGTACTTGAAGATACAAGGGGGCTCAGTAGGGCTTAAAACGCTTCAATGTAGACACAAGAGAGAAGAGGCCTCTAAAAATCGGACGAAGGCCTGGCGGGGTTCACTGAGAGTCAAAATGACACTTGAGGACGCGAGGGGGCCCCGTAGAACTTTGACCAACACATAAAGACTAACTGAGGCTAACCAGAGCTCGGAAAACTAACACATTGAAAAAGGGGCTCAGCAGGGCTACAAATGAAACATAAAGACACAGGGGGGACACATAGGGCTCTGAAAAACCATATAAGTCACAAAGGAGCTTTCTGAGATTCCAGAAACATCGGGAAGTCAGAAGAGGGTAACCTGGTCTGCAAAACATAATTGAAGACACAAGGGGGCTCAATAGGGCTCCAAGCGATACATGAAGATCCAAGGGAGATCAGTAGGGCTTGAAACGCTTCAATGTACACACAAGAGAGGAGAGGCCTATCAAAATCGGACGAAGGTCTGGCGGGGCTCACTGAGGCGCAAAATGACACTCGGGGACACGAGGGGGCGCCCCGTGAAATTTTGACCAACACATAAAGACTAGCAGGAGCTAACTAGAGATTGCAAAACTAACACATTGTAGAAAGGGGCTCAGCAGGGCCACAAATTATGCAACATCAAGACATCAGGGGGCCACATTGGGCTCTGAAAAACCTAAGAAGGTACAAAGGAGGTTTCTAAGATTCAAGAAACATGAAAAAATCAGAGGGGGGTCACTTTGGCCGCAAACGATAATTGAAGGCACAAGCAGCTAAATAGGGCTCCTAAAGATACTTTAAGATAAAAGGGAGCTTAATAGGGTTTGAGCTGTCTTCTCGGTGAGTTGTCTTGTCGGTGAGTTTTCCTGTCGGTGAGTTGTCGTGTCGGCGAGATGTCTTTTCGGTGTGTTGTCTTGTCGGTGAGTTGTTTTGTCGATGAGTTTTCCTGTCGGTGAGTTGTCCTGTCGTTGAGTTGTCTTGTCGATTAGTGGTCTTGTCGATGAGTTGGGTTTCGGCAAGTTATCCTGTCGATGAGTTGGGTGTCGATAAGTTATACCGAACCCGATTCTGGTCGGCTAGGCAAATTTTTCAGTTTGGCATTGTAGGTTTTTCTTCAACTGCCTAGTACGCGTCTGGGTTCGAAAGATAGGTTATGTTGGTGTGTGGCTGTCAAAATGTAAATAAACATTTCAAGTGTTGCAAGTTGCAACGTATTGAAAACTAGCATCATTGGAAATTAGTTTCTGTGCTGTCGCCACTTCGTCCACGTCCACTTTTTACTTCCAGTAGAATGACTTTCAGGAGCAAAAATGAAGTGACAAGCTGAGGCGCTGGGAGAATATGGCTGATGGCCGCTAATAGTTTCACTCTGAAAGTGTAGCGCTTTCTATAGGAAGAGTTTTTTTATTTCAACACCTCCGCTAATAGAGGAACCAAGGGGTCTTATAATTTGACCAGCGCGCAAGACGGGCGGCAGAGAGGGTGTCTTTTTGCCGAAAAACGCTGTACTCTTTCCCTTTTTTCATTGTGCCATCAGGCCAGAAATATAGTGGTTCAGAGGGACGCTCTCAGTATTTGTGAATTTGTAGTTGGGAAGTGTTTTCAGGTGGTCCGGCCCTTCCGCAACGGCCGTTCAATTAGTCTGTCAAATCATTGATCTTTTTAGCTTTTAGTCAGCAATAATTTTTTTCACTTAGTTCATATTCATGACTTGTATATATTTTTTGTATTCACAACTTGTGAAACTTTGAACGTTACCTCCCCTTGTTCTATCGAGTGGGATGTGGGCCACTCATATCTTACCCAAATTGGCGCCCAATATAAATCTATTGTTTAGTGAAATACAAAAGTCACGACCCAGCTTCTCCAGTGAAAAATCTAGCTGTCGGTGCAATTACTGACAAATTTACCTAAAAGGCGGAGTGAATGAGAGTAGAGGTCACACAAATGTCGCCCAAGGCGTGAGACTGACTTTGACAATAGTCAGACAAATATTTTGTATAAGGTTAATTTTTCAGAGTTTCAGGTTTCTTTGTTTTATGGGTGAACAGATTTTATACGTGATTATTATAGGGTTTCTGTCGAAAACAGGGTAGTTATAGAATAGACATGGCAAGATGGAGTTTAAACCTTGTTGAAGTAACAGCTTGATTACGAGTTGCGTATTGGAGGCACAATTACAACTTGTGGTTTGCCAGAAAAGAAAAAGATTCTTGCAAAATTATTGACTTAAATTCTTAGCCGACTTCAGCCGACCCTAGCTATGATTTCCAAACTGAAAAAGTAGCTATACAGAGCTCCTTAGATTCTATACAATTGACGATTAATGGTTTCGAGGGTGGCACAGCGGCCCACTCGCTGATTTGCCGTATGACTTCGCAATTAGCGCATTTGTCCGGACGAATTTCGGGCCTTGTATGCGACTCGGAGGAAGCTACCCCATTTAAAAATGGAAAAAATACGGACTGTTTACATTTGGAAGCCGACCTATCCGAGAAATGCCTCACTGATTCTTTGACCCCTCTGACCCCTGGAACATTAGGAGTAAGTGGCCAGCCCATATTTGTTCCAATGCAAGCTCCGGTAAACCATCAACTAAACTGCGCAACACTCAATGTGTCACACTCAAAAATTTTGCCTTTTTTCAAAACGGCATATCTTTTTTTGCCAAAGGCGATTCCATTTTGGTTTGCGTTATCCGTTATCCGTTAACCTCATGTTTTGGCAATCTATCTTACAGATATGAAGTTCAAGACTTTCCAAATAAAGTTCACACAGGATGGTACCACGTAAAACGTTGCAAAACTCCGATGCGTTTAACCAAGCCCCGTTTGAAGAAACGTCATTTTTTAGATATTTCAACGCCAAATGCACGAAGAACCACCTCATTACCTCCCACTGACTTTTGAGTTTTGTGCCTACCTGTATTATTCACAGGGTGATCGAAAAAATACTAATGATTTGGTATTCCAGTGCCAACTTTTTTCTCGTCAACCGATTTTCAAAATCTGAAGCTCCTGTTGAAGTCAACACTTCAGATAAGAAAATCGCAAGTTCAAAGTTATTTGATGTATTCTAGGATCGTTTCGTGATTTGTGTCATTCAAAACTCAGGACCAACTTTCAAAATTGGCAAGTTATGTCATCTGCCATGTCTTGGTTTTGGTACGAATATTAGGTTTGTTCGCGTCGCATGAACTTTCTACACTTTCTGCACTCAAACTGCTGTCATTGATCAGCTGCTGCCAGGGACCCCGCGCTATTGGCTAGGGTGCAGAAAGTGCAAAAAGTTCATGCGACGCGAACAAACCTGTTGTTCGAATGGAACATGGAACAGGCCCTTACCTACGTCAATCTACCAACAGTGATGGCGACCTCTAATTGTGTTTTACAAATGCATGGCCCCATTGAACTCTGTTTTTTGCTCACCTGAAACAGATCGGTAACCAAGACTTTAGTTCGACTTTCAGTGAGCACTATGGTTACCATTCAGCACCGGAATGTCTGTCGCATGGACCTGTGTCTGTCGGCGTGAGGACAGGTCCATGGCGTGAGGTGATTGTCGTTAGTTTTGTAGCTTGGCCACCGAGCTGTTCAAGGTGACGTAGGTGAGCAAAAATCAGAGTTCAATTCGAAAGCATGCGACAGTAATTTGCTTCGCACCAACAATCCATGCACCAACAATCCGTGACAAATACCAAAAAAGAAATATCTCGAAGTGATCAGAATGAATGGTTCCTTCGGAAGTGAATTGATTTTCATTTGACCGAAATGATGCCCTTCCATTCAATTCTTACAATTCACACGAAAATACGTTGAATCCGGCCGTAAAAAAGTCGCCTGCGGCGCATATTTGGGCTGTAGATAGGTACCCGCCTGATCGAATGGGCTAGTTGCGCTACAACAAACAACGACATCAGGACAATTGCTGGCATCCTTCAGGTGATCTTTGAAAATAGAAATAATTACTTTTTGCTTTTTTGTCGTTTATTTCGTAATTTACTCAAAAAATGCTACCAAAAACCACCTAGTAGGAATATAAAAAAAGAACTACTGATTCAAAATTTCAACAGTTGGTTGAAGGTAAAAAAAGTTACGACACATGAAATAACGGTAGTACTGAAGTGAGAAGGATGAAGGTTTCGAAGTGAACAAAATAGAGCAAGTTGAGAACATTTTTATTCTGCGTACTTAGTCCTAAAACAATATTCCAAACTATAACGTTGTTACACAAAACTGAAAATGGTTACTGTTTCACTACCGGGTAATTTACACATTAACAAATTGAAATGCTACCCAAATTATCAGACATTTCCAGGAAAAGTGCCCTCTTCTCGTTGCGAATCCCATTTTTCGATCCAGAAATTGGGACAAATGCTGACGAATACTTTTCTGAAGTAGTCGCAAGGCTTGTATTCCTCGCCGCGAAGCCGCTGGCAACGGTAGTAGTCACAGTAGCTCTGGTAGCAATGACGGGTCTGGTTCGTGTTTGGGAATCGCGGATCGAAACGTGCCGGTGTCCTGTACTGGGGATCTTCCAAGGGATTATCGTAGCATTCTTCCTCGTCATTCTTCTCCTGTTTCTTTTTCGGTGGCATTTTACCGATGAAAATACTGCAAAAATTGAATATCCCAACGAAAATTTTGGAAATCTCTTGAAGAAATGGAACAAGTCTCAACGAAAAAAGTTAACTTACCAAATTTGAGTGACAGTGACAAGTTGTTGTAAATTATTCAATTTTTGTTTGAACTCGATTGATGTATCCATGGGCACCGCATTTGAATCCCAGGTTTACCATTCAATACCTGTTCAATACTCATCTACCTAATTCAGGTACCTAGGTAGGTACAGTTGGGAGCGAAATGATTCATACGGCTCCGCTAGGAAGTCGGCTGGATTTCAGAAATGTTAGCTGCTTGGATTGTTCTTGAATGCCAGTTCTGATAAGAGATTGGTCGTAATCAGAACCGGCATTCAAGAACAATTCAAGCAGCTAACATTTCTAAAATCCAGCGGCCAGCCAACTTCCTAGCGGTGCCGTATGAATCATTTCGCTCCCAACTGTACATTGAAGGCATTCAAAATCCCAAAGTAGGAACCTCCCTATAGGAACCTAATTGATTTTCGAGTCCATTTGGTTAACAATAACGAGGTTTTCATTGTTACATTAGTCTTCTGCAACTGCTGAACGAAATAGTGATAAAAATAAAACTTGATAAAATAATTAATTATTCACCTCAACAATGAAAAGGACTGGGTATGTGGGAAAAAGATGATAATACATACCTACGGTTCCATGGTACGGAATTGATGAGATATTTTTGTGAAATTTGGTATAATAATAACTCGCTGAATTCTATGAAAAGAAATGAAACCACCAACATTAGATTGTGTTCAGATACACTTGAGACGAAAACGCTACTCAGAAACTCATCGAAACCTGAAAGCAGGGCATTTTGTTAAAATTAAAAGTTTTCTTTTTGTTGCTTTTCTGTTCATTATTGGCAAGCGCAGCTCTCCAGCCAATCAGGTAGGTAAGACGTATCATAATTCAGGCCTAGTAGGTACCTAGACATTACGATGAGATATAGAAAGGTACTTGTACCTACAAGTAGGTACCTATTATTATACCCAAGTGCCTACCTAGTGCCTTTACAATACCTAACTACTTCGTATTTCTCTATGAATTTCAGTGGCCATATTATGTCATCTTCGTCTCTTCAGAGGATAGCGATCACATCACAGTCCTGCCGATAAGTGACTAATTAAAATTGTATTTTGCCGACCATTCCAAACGGATCAATTTGGTGGGCACATGGCAGTCAATATCCAATCTCCTCTCCCCGTGTACGCACATGTCAGCGGACCTTTTCTTCAGCAAATGAAATAAGTGATTTGATTTATAAATGGCATCCTCTTGCGGTTTGCAGAGAGGCATGACTTGCGACTTGGTGGACGACGGTCTCTTCTCGCACGAGAGGAGCCATCCTCGAAGTTAAGCAACCTGCCCATCCTGTTTGTATACTTATAGGTACCATGGCAGTGACCATCGCATCAGGCAGAGGCGATTGCGATGGTCGTTTTTGTCCGACAATCCAATGATGAAAGTTTAAGAGTTGACTCCTTGCGAGATGCACGATTTGCACAATCCGAAGACACGAGAAGACCCCGGTGGGAGGAACTGCGGCGGCACATTCATGTCGGGTTTTGTTATTCAGATACCTACCATTGAATCTAATCTGGGACCTCTTATTGGCTCTTTATGTACGCCATATTCGACACGGTTACGTTACCTTAGTTGCCATCTTTTCATAATGACGTCAAAATTGAAGAAGAGGAAGGCGAAGAAGAAGAAGAAGAAGAAGGCAAGCAAGAATTTCAGCACCGATCAACTATGTTGAGATTTATGATCATCGACATCATCACCTACCAATACTTACCGACGGCAGAGAAGTTTACGCAAATCTTCACGAAATTCCGCCTAAGTTGTTCATTATCTTCAAGGCCTTTTCTCTAGAAAACTTGAAATCTATACTCTATAGGTAGGTATGAGTGGTATGACTTGAATAAAAGAATCATCCCTATCTGCTCCAACTAGCTAAGTATACAGGGTGTCTCAGCAATGATAGCAAAAAAATCAACTGTGACTAGATCTCGTCAAAATATGATGAAAACCTATATATCATTTTGCAAAGTTCCGCTTAGTGACAAAGATACAGCCCTTCAAAGTTCACTTTTTTCGGATTTCAAAAATTTTCAACTTGAGAATCAATTTACCATAAACTGCTTTATCGACATTATCCTACACAATACCTTGTGTACGATACAAATAACTTGCTCTCGCAACACAATTTCACACTTCTCAATGAAGGATAAATATGCAAAGTGGTGACGAAATTTGCCGGTCGTAAGAAATTAACTTTGCTTATCCTGTATAGTGTTTCTAGTTGAAAAAAAAACACTCCGTTGTAAAATCAATCCCTGGCAATATTTTATAAGTCTCTCTTTGGCATAAGGCTCCCCAATTTAGCTTTAGTCGGTCCCTGGTCTTACAAAATATAAATCCGGTCCCATCCCAGGTCTCCATCGATCTGAAGTGCTTCGTCGCATTTGCCTTGCTTTTAAACCTCTCGCTTCCACTAACACTTCTGCGAGGGAATATAGTATTCTCTCACAGGACTGTCAGTGCAGCAATAAAAACCTTGTGTAACTCACTAGATTCCTTTAACCATGACGCACTGGCGGCTCCAGCATTTTCGAACAGAGGGTACGGTTCACCGACCAGGCGCCCTTAACGTAAGGGCTACAATCAAAATGAGCCCCATGCTTTTCTCCAGTGGCGTTCCCAGATTTATGGACAGGGGGGGGGGGTCGAGGAGGTTTTGTGTATTTTCAAAAGATCATCTCTGTACTGGACGACCGCAGTCACTAAAAACTAGCGCCGCAGGCAAAATTTTTTCGGCATAATAGTAATAATAATATTGACATTAATAAGCAGAAAAAAAGAGAACTAATTCATTTTTTCTCTTCCCTTCGAGGCTCAGGCAAAACTCAAAAGTGCAAAACTATCCAAAAAACATGACCTAAATTCTGTTTTTGAAACACAATGATACCTGTCAAGTAGGTATCAAGCAATCAATCAAATGATAATTCGCCAGGGGATATTAGTCGAAGCCTTAGGGGGGGAATTATACCCTTCATCCTTCCCCCGTGGGTAAGCCCCTGCTTCTCTTCATGACTTTCCTCGAACTCCCTATATGTAGTTGATTCATAAGCGGTTTTCAAAGAAAAACGATCATTACAACAACTTGGTTTTAATAGTATAAATTGAACTTTTTTTACGCATCTATTCTACAAAACTAAATTTACACCTATCTGCCTCTTCTGTAATCACCAACAGGGTATTTAGTCAGTCTTCAGTCATCGTAGACCAACTTTTGGTTCTGGCGGAGCCTGGAGGCTCTAGCCCTCAGCAGATTAGAAAATATTTTTTGCCATAGCTTCCAGTTTGGCGAATCAATTTTTCTGAAACTTGGCTCATAAGAAACACGGATTTACTTACTCATTGTTTGGTTGAATGCATTATTCTTGAATGTATCTTCTGAAGCAACCATTTCTTCTTTTTTTCCGCGGAGTAGGTAATGAGTGACTTCCCGCCGTCTCACATAGTATGTGATGAATCAATTACCATAATGGTTGTGAATAATAGTACATTACATACCGAGACGGGAAGAGGTTCATTACAGACAAGAGCCAAGGTAGCTGCAGAGCGCGCCGCGGGCCGATGGTTCGTAATGGTTTATTTTCCAACATTTTCAAAAGTCACTAATGAACAATGATTATTGTGGTTGTGAGTAGAAGTTCTTTCCACCTTCATAGATGTTATGAGAATAGTTCCAAGATTTCATCGCGCGACGCCCAAAGCGAATTTCCACAGGTAACATTATCAATTTCATTGGCGAGTTTTTATCACGTTAATTGTTTTTTACAAAGAGTAATCCATCGGTACTACTTATGGATTTTTTTTTCAAAATTATAAGCTTGACGTCTGGTGCCCCTGATTTGCAACAGGGGGTATGGCCGTACCGTCGTACCCCCCGTGGAGCCGCCAGTGCCATGACGTATGTTTAGGTATGCAATGGGCAGTGAGCACTGGGAATGGTCAATTCCGTCAATTCACTTGTAAAAATGGAAGAATGACAATGTACACGACGCGGATATTTTCGATGTGCTTATGTCAGTGATAACGCAGACAATATGACATCGATTGCCATTTTGAAAAAGACAAGCAAGACAAATTCATATTTCAAGCTTGACTGGCAACCAAAGTTACTCAGGTAGGTAGATACTGCCAGTCCTATAGATACAAACCGAAAATAATCGCACAAAGTAGCACTTAGTGACACTATTTTTCGCAAAATCAATGCTACCATGTAGTCACAGCATAGTATACTTATAATCGAAATAGACAAAATAAATTTTTCCCAAAATTCAAACAACTGCCGCTACATTATAGCAGCTATTGTTTGACCTTTTATTTTTGACGAAAATATCGAGCATTAGGATGCAAAAGTGAAAAAGTTTGGAATGAGAAAGTTCCCAAATGTTACATGACATAATATCATTGCTCCAAATTAAAAATTAAATGGCGGAGTGTAGGGAAGACTATAAAAAGTATATCTACTTATAGGTAGGTACCTATGTAATCTGCATACTGAATGTTTCAAACTAAAACTGGGCTAAAAATAGTAGACTGATGAAGGAATCAATACTAATCGCGTGCTTAGTCCTGCGTTTGATACCCACTCCAATCGATTGCAAAAGTGTTAAGTCACACACGAAAATGCTCTAAATAATACCTAATTGAAGTATGATTCCAAAAAAAGCACATTGGGCTGTCAGGGCATTGCTAAACAACATGGGTAGGTACTAACCCTAGGTTGCACTAACGCTCAATTAATATAATACGAGATTAAATTAGTGAAATTTCTTTAGCTCAGTACTCGTTTGTGGATGATAGAAATTCCGGTTTTCCAAAAGAAAATGATCAGAAGATTGATTTGCTAAAAATTTTATGCATTTTCTACGTTCAACCTACTAGGATTGAACAAATTGAAATCCATTTTGTCTCGTATTAGCGTTAATTGCATGCGTATTATTTTTTTGGTGCAACCCAGGGTAAAAGTCCCAGAAAATCCGTTTGTCCTCGGCATCATTTCAGCAAGCAAAAAACAAAGAGTGCCAATTTGTATGAAAAAAAAAATCGTTCAGGTACTTACAAGGAACAGGTTTCTGTGCCTGATAATTGGCTACCACAGCAAACAGCAACAACGGCTTATAACAAGGTCTATTAACCAATAAAACCGCTGTATTTGGTCGTCTTAAATTTGTGCGCCAACTTGGTAACTTGCATATTAAAGCACAATATAACAGGTTTCTTGGAATAAGGGTGACAAAATTCACAGGAAGATAGAAAATTGAAGAATCAGAGGTTTTGTCTTAAAAAATATTCCTTGCAAACGTATAATGACGGAGATATAGGCCTTTAAAATTGTTTTTCGAAGACAGTTTTTTTGCAAAACTTTTGAACCCTTCAACCGATTTCATCAAAATTTAAGCCAAAGTTTACTGAAATAAGTTTCTATTCAACAGTTATAATAACGCATTTCATATTTCATCAAACATTTTTAGGGGAGAAGATAATAGAGGGTACCCTCCCCATATTTCCCCTTTTTTTTACTCCTCTACTCATTTTTGAGAATGGTAACCAATTTTTGAATTTTTACGTTCAGTTTAGAGGAAAAAGTTACTCTTGCAAAACTTTGATTAGAGGTTTCATTTTCGAGATAATTGGATTTGAATCTTTGGAACACATCTCGGAATCGCCACTTTCGAAGGTCTCAAAATTGAAATCCAAAGAATCCTATGGAACCATTGCCGAAATAATTGGGCGAGTGAAAAATAGGGGAAAAAGTGAGAGGGTACCCTCTATTATCTTTGTCCTTCGCCTAGCATTTTTTGATACAAGAGTGCGTTTTCAGGCCGGAAGCCGTGTTTGCCATCATGAGGCGATTGAGGCGTAGGTGTATGCTGGAAAAAAGGCTGAGGGCCTGAAAAAACACGACGCTCATGTGTCGAACATCGTTTTTCGTAGTCGTTGATTAAATTGAGAGAAACCTCGAATTTCTTGTAAATTTTGACACTACTTTGACAAGTGTCAAGCTGCAATGCAACATGAACTGCAAAACTCATATTTTTGATTATCTATTACTTTATGTGATATGTCGATTACGAAATAAATAGTATAATACATACCGCCGAGAGTATGTATATTATTTTATCTACAAGCGTTAAATAATACCCGTCACTTTTAGCACGTCGTCATGGGCGACGTGAAAAAATGATGATTCTGCGCATTCCTGTCATATTTTCAATAAATTCTGACATTTACCAAACATTTCAAAGACCATTGTAGATAAAATCCTGTACGATACACGCGTTAAAAGTGTCTCATTTTGTTCGCGGGGTTGCTCTACTCGCTAATACTCGTTTCGCAAGCGTCCCCGCTCACAAAATAATACCTGTCACTTTTAACACTCGTATCGTAAATAGCTATTATCTACAAGCATTAAATAATATCCGTCACTTTTAGCACGTCGTCATGGGCGACGTGAAAAAATGATGATTCTGCGCATTCCTGTCATATTTTCAATAAATTCTGACATTTACCAAACATTTCAAAGACCATTGTAGATAAAATCCTGTACGATACACGCGTTAAAAGTGTCTTATTTTGTTCGCGGGGTTGCTCTACTCGCTAATGCTCGTTTCGCAAGCGTCCCCGCTCACAAAATAATACCAGTCACTTTTAACACTTGTATCGTAAATAGCTATTATTGACAACCATTTAGAATGGTTAGAATAAAGATTCGGGGAAATAGTGAATTAGGCTATTAGAATCATAAATAATTATATCATAAACACCATACCATAATAATAACTTACTCCCTTAACCTCACAAAACTGCGTTTGACGTTTGACTCTTATATTCAAGCCCCTCCACACCTGTCATTCCATCATTCATCTGTCAATTGTCAATCAGTCAAGGAGGCCATGCACTTTCCGCTCTCTAACCGGTACGGGGCGGAAAGTGATTTCGGAGGCGGGAAAACAAAATCATCAATAAAGCGTCTTTTTCCAACTTTTTAAAAGTCAGTAATAAGTCTATTACTATAGTGGTTGTGAATAATAGTATATTACATACCGAGACGGGAAATACATCATTACTGCTGAGGGCACAGAGAGCCTCCAGGCAAAGCCTCTAGCCCGAAGCTAGAGTGATGTATTTATTGTCGAGAGTATGTATACTATTTCACTCACAACCATGTACTCAGCTTGCAGGATTACAGGCGTTCAAAAGTTGAAATCTGAAAATTAACTTTTTGTCATAACTTCCAGATAGGCCGATTAATTTTGCTGAAACGTGGTTCAGGAAATACTGATTATCACACTTATTGTTTGGTTGGATGCATAATTATTTTGAAATTTCCCTTCTAAAGCTACCATTTCTTCACTTTCTCGGGAGGTCGGCAAGGGGTCACTTCCCGACCTCCTACTAGGTATGTAATGAATCAATTACCATAGTGGTTGTGAGTATAAATACCTTTGTCAACTCAGCATGTGACAGGAATAGGATATCGGTTGATGATTGTATTAGATCGATGGCTCTTTTCCCTGAGTATAGGTAGTTTTTGTGACGGCAGACGGACAAACGGACGAACAAAGCTAAGTCCCGCACCATCATGGTGAAAATTGGTCCGATTTTCATGCTTTTTTTGTGAAAGATCAGAAGCTATAGACCAAAGGGTCATACAACCGCCAATAAGATCAGCAATTGTTAAGTAAAAAACACAGAAAACTATGAGATTCAGGTCTGAAATACTTTGCTGGAGCAAATACACAGTATTATTTTTGGCAAACTCTGCATGCGGGAAGCAATTTATTTTGATGATGGGAGGCGGTAAAACACAATCTTGTAGGGGTTTCGAGTTTGGTTCCACGTTTATTCATATGAAGTGAAGTTACAAAGCAGTGCAAGCTATCCATGCACTAATGGATTGTTATTCAAACTCATTGAAAACAAAACATCGGAAAAACACCTTTGAACTGATACTTTTAAATCGGTTAATTTCTTCGGCAGTTGTTTTTTCTAGGATGATAATTATTAAAAAACGAACTCATATTTGGCTTCAGCAGATGCAAATTGATGCACAATGATATACACAACCGATCAATTCACTCTTCTCTTGCATGTACAAATTATTAAAAACTGAGTCTTTCTGACATTCCGAAGATTTTTACTTTTTTGTAATATGAAGAACAGTACTGACGTAATGTTGCGGCTGCAGTAGCATAGGGGAAGGATGTAAAATTATGAAAAAGTGCTCGAATTCAATCCTCGTACTCATGAAAGCTCAAATACAGGTATCAATCCACCAGGTTCTTAGCCCCAAACGAGGTAGGTACCTACCCTCGGAGGTACCAAATTGATAAGCCATGCCATGACATGCTATCACTGTTCATCACATTGTGTCACTGAATCTAAAGAAAGGGGCTATATCTACCTACTTGCTGGAAGTTCCTTGACATAAAATTTGCTAGCAATTTCCTCATTTTGTTGATAGGTATTAGGTCAGTACATATTTCCAAGTTTGGTGTCATTTCTAACATAATTCTAACTAAATATTCACTTCATAATAAAATAGCTGATATAATATCATACTTGATATTTTGATCAATAATTCCTTATTCCTTTATCCTTTATTTACCTACCTACCTGATACCCTGTTTGTAGTAGGTATGTGACACGCCAAAGTTATGACGTTTCGTCCTTTGCTCTCACTGATGGACTCTCAGCTCACTCGTCCGTGGCCCTATGTTATTCTGGTCAGTCCTTGGCTTGGGCGAAACGTAGTTAGTCGCACGTCTTCTGAAACCATCTTTTCTTCGCCCTACGTAGCTTACCCTTGAAATGGTAAGTTGGTAATTTTCATCATACGTTATTGAAAAAATCAACTGAAAAAATTACTAGGTATGTGTGTACCTCAATGTGTAGCTACCTACTTGATTATTTCTATAAAATTGAGTGACGATTTTTTTGCAATAGGTAATAGGTACTTGTAACATTTTAACTGCATGAACTTTTGCAACTCCTGCCTGCACACAGTTGCTTTTATCGCCCATCAGTATACCTATAGTGCAATGCGCTGCAGCATTAAATGTTTCCATTTGACGGACTCCTGTCGCTGGGATTGCTGTTAATTTGAGAAATAAATAAACCAAGGAATCTCCTTAATGCGGTTTAGATTCTCGTAAACACTGACGACCGTTGTAAATATACGGTAACTTACATTTGTGGACATATCTATCATATCATTGTAAATTCTTCGGTGCGACGTTCATTTCAAGAGGAAAAAACTGAAATGCTGATAATGTCTAATTAATTACGAGCCATAAAGAATTATGTGTAATTTGCCAGATGCGTGTTCGGATTCAGGAGGATAACTGTATTTTAATGTCGCAAAAAGTCGCGCGCCGTCTCAAACGCCGAGCCAGATTTTTTCGCTTTTGATGTTCGCAAAATTCAAACTTGATCAGTCTTTTGATACTTATAAAATATAACAAAACCTTCGGCAAAACCTTGCATAAATATAAGCAGTTTCCTCAATAAATCTTGACTTGACTTGACTGAATGACTTCACTCTTAAATTGAGGATAAGGAGGGACATCGACAGCGGGACATAATCCTAGAGTCTGTGATCTTAGCATTCCTAGCGGCCGATCACAAAGCTACTGATTCACCTACTTAGGAAGGGCACAAAATATCTCCAAACTTATGACTGCCACTAAATAATTGACGGCAGAAATCGTAGTTGCACTAGCATAAAAGATGATGAAGGTATGGAAATGATTAGAGGGAGATTTTGAATTTTGTTCCAAGTTCAAACCAATAACTAGCAATGGGCATATAGAAAGCTATGTACAAGTTTAGTTTTTCTCGCACGTTACAAATTGAATGCACAATTAGACAAGTCGCAACACAGACTAGAAAGCACAAAAATATGATGTATAACAAAGACAAATGCACGTCTAACTATACTGCAGATCAACATACGTAAACAAATCATTTACACAAGTAATATTTAATTCAACAACTCACTTGACTCAAAAATAGCAAAACTAAATTGTATATTATGCAAATAGGTATCTACCTACCGACCATCCCTATAAGATAGGCATAAGTCAGATCATTCTCAAAACGTACAAGATCTTGATTTCTAGCAAATCGTCTAAGGGTGCATTGTATACTGCTTTGAATCCTGTGATTCGAGTTCTGAACTAGGTAGGTTCAACAAAACCACGCTCAGGCCGACACAATCTGTATAGATTTTGTCTTGTTGTCTCTGAATGATTTATCACTAATAATGGAATAATAAATGGAAGAGTTGACAATCGAATATTATGACATTTTCACAGACTCGTATTATTATAACTCCACTACTTCTTCGTCTCCTTTTCGACTGGGTTATTTTAAGAGGAAAGAATGTTATGATATTGGCATCAACATCAACATGACCAAACTGTATGCAGTTTAGCTGAACCGAGATCAACTTAATCCAGTTCAAGCGAACTCAGCTCGATATTCAAAGATCTATGCAATGCACCCCTAACTATGAAGACTTTCTTCACACAAACAACTCAGTTTTAGCGAAAATAACCAATAGCGAACATACCTCGGTGCAGTCCCAGGTGAACACGGGATGAGACTACCTTTTGTACGATCCGCACCATCGATATCAACCAACAACCTGCTCCAGATAATGAGAATAACACAGGAGACGAAGAAAAGAAAAAGAAGGAGTATGCAGCATGGGCATTATGCATCAGAAGAACAAACTATTAATTTGAATAATATGATGCTCTCTTCAGTGTGTGTGTGTCGGTACGCAACAGTGTATGGTAGTTATCGTGTCAGAGAGTGTGGAGTTGCTGGTCAGATTTCCAGGAATCGCGCAGGGCGCGATGGTCTTCTTGATTTCACGATGATGCTGCAGTAAACCCACAGATATACAATTAGACCTTACATTATTGTCGGATTAATATACGTCCATCATCGGACAAACGGCCTCTCCGTGTCCCGGCCATATGCCAATTGAAAATCATTGCTCGGGCAATTTCGATTCGGTATTATCACTTTCTTCGCCGTTTTGTAATAATTCAATTACCTATACGTCGCGTCCTCCTGCGATGCGGTATGCATGAGAACCAGAAGGAAGCCAAATTAGACTTGGATTCTTCACGGTTCTTTTTTTGGTTTCCCAATTTTTCTTTCCCGTTGCTTTTGATGATGTCCTGTTTTTTCCTTTAGTTCAGTCAAAATGAATTCTTTTGATTTGATCAACTTCACATCAGATATAGGTACAGCAAATCGACTGACAGTACTTACAGTAGGTACATCTGATTATACAACGACCGAAATGATTCACCGCAGATTTTCAAGTGACATGTGGCAATTATACGGGGTGATTCTTGCACTCCAGTTTTTTCAAATTCACGGAATGTGCAACTTTTATTTTGAAAAAATTTCCGTCGGAGAACCGGGACAGTGTCGATTTTGGAAATGGGTCTACACGACGCCGAATCCAATATACCTATTTACTTTCGATATCGGTCTGACTTTTCCGAAAAAAGTCGATCCCCGAGCAGGAATGAGTTTTTGAGTAGTGTCAAGCATCAAAAGCGAGTCGTCCTCATTAAAACAAGGGATGAGAGGCCCTCTCAGGTGGCAACGGCTAGGAGAAATGTTGAAAATTCATAACGCCTGAGAGAAAAATGGTAGAAGAATGCAACTGCATTCTTTTTTGTGTTGCTTCCGGCCAAATTTGGTTAAAATCCATTGAATAGATTTTGAATAATCAAATGGTAAACTTTTAGCCCAGGAAAGAAATGCAAAATTTTGATGAAACCCGGAATAAATAAGGGAAATCTGAAAATTTGAGGATCCCTTCAGAATTTGATGGGGAACAACATAATAAAAGTCCCCATCTGTCCGAGGCTTGGCATTTTTTCTGTGGGAGGTCGAAGGTACAAGAAGTTACCATTTTTAAAGTTGGTGTTTTATTTTTATTTTTCCATTGGACTTTATATTTCAAGGTCGAGGAACCCAATGCAATGGTTACCAGAAGGTGTGATACACCAGTGGCGTACCAGACGGCTGCGAAGTGGCCGAGGCGCGATTTTTCATAGAGTCGATGGTAAACTGTGACTAAAAGCTTCTTTTACATGTTTGGCATCATTTCATATCAAATCGCACATTCCGATTCCACAACTAGGTGTGAAATTCTGATAGAGACGTGTTCAAACCAGTTATATCAGAAAGAAACATGATTTTTTCACCCTAAAATTTGATGCTTTGCAGCTCTAGTTCCATCAGTGTCCAATGTATTTCTAACTATGATTTTGATTTGAACAGTTGGTTTGGGCTATTTTACACTCAAATATCATTCGCAGATTTTTTTTCCTGTTTTTAAAAAGTCACGGAATGATTTTATTTCTTGAGATGTATCATGCAGTGGCGCAGCCAAGGGGGGGGCTAGGGGGCTATAGCCCCCCCCAGACAGTCTCGCTTTTTCACCGAAGCAATGAAAAATTTTGAACAAAATAAAAAAAACTATTGTGTTCGACTGTTACCTTCTTTATCATTTAGAAAATAGATCATTAGTCTTTCTGTGTAAGAGTTGCACTGCGATTGGATTGTGCGTTTTTTTTTCAATTGGTGCGGAGAGAAACTTTTCCGGTTTAAGGACGGAGTTGAATTGTAAGATAAGCGTTGCGGAATCAATACCTGTGGGTTTATTTCTTGACAGAATCTCACCATTTAGGTTTCTTCCGAAAGCTACAAGGATGCACTTTGGTTTGAGCCCATTGGCATTGGTCTCAAACCAAAATCCAAAATCCACAAATCCAAAAATCAATTATTCATCCAAAAATAAAAAAGATATTTTTCGATTTTGGAAATGCCAATGGGCTTAAACCAAACTGCATCCTTGTAGCTTTCGAGAGAGACCTAAATGGTAAGATTCTGTCAAGGAATGAACCCACAGGGACTATTGATTCCACAACGCTTATTTTACCGATATAACTCCGTCCTTAAGCAAGTATACTCACCTACCTATTAGGTTTATTTTGTAACTTCTCGTTCACCAACGACTTGTTAGCGAACGATTATCGTTCAGACTGCCACTATCGATAGATCTAACAAGAGCACGAAAAACCGTATTTCGTGAACAGCTGCGTTCGGCCGAATCGTTTGTTCGTTTGTATGTGCCGAACGATCGTATATGACGTTTCTACGTGCGCGCAGCGCAGCTGTCAGTTTGCAAGTGTCATTACTACCATTTATTACTGTCATTTTCCCCGCAAACCCGGGGAATACTAAATTTAATACCTACTTCAATTTAAGGTAGGTAACATTGGTACCACAATAATTATACTCGAAAATAGGATGACCAAGGCCCTTTTTATGAGGGGGGGGGGGTGGCCTCGTCAGCCCCCCCCATGGCTAAATCCTGGCTGCGCCACTGGTATCATGCCAAAGCTTGACTTGACGACACGTGCTATTTCACAAGAAAAACTTGGCTACGATAAGAATGTAGCTCTGAATTGATATTTTAAACATTTTATGGCATGAACATAGTTCTCTTCATCAAACAAAATGAGCGAAACAAAAATCGGAGCCGTATTTTAGTCATGACATCATTGACATCGTGGATTGTTCAGTTGAACTATTCATGGATGAATTCCATAACTAGAAGCTTCTACCGCTGTACAAAGTCACATGGTGATTTTGTTCCTAGACGTGCATCATGTAGAAATTCAATTTCTCGCATTTAATTTCTAAGAAAGCTCGCATTGTCGGAGAAAAAATGATGTCATGACTGAAATACGGCTCCGATTTCAGTTTTTTCCATTTTGTTCGATAGAGAAAATTATTTTCATGCCTTGAAATGAATGAAGAACCAAATAAAAGCTACATTCCGATCGCAGCCTAATTTTTCCTGTGAAATAGCATGTTTCATCAAGTCAAGCTTTGACATGGTACATCTCAAGCAAAAAAAAATAACTCCGTGACTTTGTAAAAACGGGGAAAGAAATTAGAAAATGATATTTGTGTGTGAAATAGTCCAAACTAACTGCCAAATCAAAATCATGGTTGGGAATACATTGGACACTGATGGAACTGGAGCTACAAAACATCAAATTTGAGGGTGAAAAAATCGTGTTTTTTTCTGTTGAAACCGGTTTAAACACGTTGCCATCAAAATTTTATGCTTATTTTTGGAATCAGATAGTGCGATTTAGTTAGAAATGATACCAAATATGTCAAAAAAGGTACTAGTCGCGGTTTACCATAAAACTTCATCAAAAATTGTACCTCGGCCCCTTCGCAGTCGTCTAGTACGCCACTGGTGCATTACACTTCCTGGAAACTATTTAATTGGGTTCCTCGGCCTTGAAAATATAAGGTCCAATAAAAAAACTATGACAATGGGAACGATTTTAAAAATTGTAACTTCTTGTACCTTCGACCTCGAACAGAAAAAATGCCAAGCCTCGGACAGATGGGGACTTTTAGTATGTTGTTCCCCATCAAATTCTGGAGGGATCCTCAAATTTTCAGATTTTCCTTAATTTATTTCGGGTTAACACCTGTTTTGCCTGGGCTATTTTCAACTTTGGCATTTTTTAATATTTGACAGATGACAGATAAACAAAAAAATTTGACAGCTTCAACTAGTTTTTCTTGAGGGACCTCAAAATGTATATATCCGTCTCCATCTCGAAAATTTTTTTTAGCGCGTTCATGCTTACCTACTTTCTCTCCTCGTTGGGTGGTGGGTCGGGGAAGTAAAAATGAAACATGTCGCAGTGATTTTCATCTTTCCATGATATGATGAAACCTTGGGTGAAACTATCGAACGTATTGTATGAGGCGCCGTTTGTGTCTTTATTATTGGTATCGCATACAAAAATATGCACTGCTGTTAAAACTGAAAAAGTCCTTTTATATTTTATGTGTGCAATGGCAAAGGCGAAAATAATTTTATAAGTGTTCGGAAAATATATTCTTGTGCGAAAATTGCAACTTTATTTTATGTGTGAGATATTTTTTTTTATGAACAAAAAAAATTTTTTTTACGCGATCGAAAAATATTTTTGTATGCAAACAATGCAAACTTTATTCATGTAGGTAGGAGGATATATTTTTTTTATAATGAATGCACATTTTTTTTTTTATGAGCGTTATCAAAACATTTCACATAAAAGCCATCGAAAAATTGATCTTTATGAGTGACAAACTGACAACAAAGTTATTTATATGTATGTATTTAATTTTTTTTATTTGCGCCAATGATTAATTATTTTTATGCGCCGTTGGGAATTATTTTATATGTCCGATCTACCATTATTTGTACAAGCGCCCGAATTTTATTTTTATGAATGCTAAGATAGTTCCACAAATCACCTATACATAAAAATTTTGAGTGGCGCTGCTGTATGTAAAGATGTGGACTCTGGATGTGGAAGTGGCGACCAGGGTTGGAAAAGGACGAGACACATCCGTGATCATGACCCTAACCTAACTTTGCCGAACGGAAGGGACGGAGATTGACAAGCCAAGCCAAGTATAATAGATCATATTTATCGTAATCGAGATATTTCTTTTAATCTCTTTCGCGTACGAGTCGACGGACGACTTGAAAAATGGCAAGGCCAATTATTACCAACGATGAATTAAGAAGAGCCATCACCGAAGTGGTAACCAGCGAAGAATTCGCTGTAAATGTGAGAAACGTTATGAATCGATCGAGTGGCCACGGTTTCTCCACTCTCCAAGTGCTCCAAGTCCTGGTACTCCTTCACTCGCACCTGCTCTCGATACCAATATTTCAACAAGGATGGCCAACCGAACCATAGGTAGCGGAAGAGTAGCAGAGGAAATAAGAAATCTATTTCCAAGTTTTGCAACGCCGAGTGCAGCACCAGCACCTGGGACTACTAGACGCGGACGGTCCCGGTCATGATCACGGATGTGTCTTGTCCTTGTCCAACCCTGGGTCCCCACTTCCACATCCAGAGTCCACATCGCTACATACAGCAGCGCCACTTAAAATTTTTATGTATAGGTGATTTGTGGAACTATCTTAGCATTCATAAAAATAAAATTCGGGCGCTTGTACAAATAATGGTAGAACGGACATATGAAATAATTCCCAACGGCGCATAAAAATAATTAATCATTGGCGCAAATAAAAAAATTGCATACGCTGCATAAATAAATTTGTTGTCACTCATAAAGATCAATTTTTCGATGGCTTTTATGTGAAATGTTTTGATAACGCTCATAAAAAAAAAATGTGCATTCATATAAAAAAAAAATATCCACCTACCTACATGAATAAAGTTTGCATTGTTTGCATACAAAAATATTTTTCGATCGCGTAAAAAAAATTTTTTTTGTTCATAAAAAAAAATATCTCACACATAAAATAAAGTTGCAATTTTCGCACAAGAATATATTTTCCGAACACTTATAAAATTATTTTCGCCTTTGCCATTGTACACATAAAATATAAAAGGACTTTTTCAGTTTTAACAGCAGTGCATATTTTTGTATGCGATACCAATAATAAAGACACAAACGGCGCCTCATAGTATGGGAACGAATAGTAATAAATTATGAAATTCTCATGAAGCAAGTAAAGCAACTGGTGAGAGCGAGAAATAATAAAGTTCCTAATAAGAGTTGAAGAATGAAAAGTTCACGTGATTTATGGAAATGTATTATTCACATCTGCTTAAATGAAGTAGATGTGTTCTGAAAACATTATTTTTGCGACATTTTGACATAATGACATGGAGATGGAGAACCCTTAAGTAACCCCCAATGGTCTGGTCGCAAGCCATGTTTTCTCACCAGATTTTCAGGTATCTTAGACGACTAACTTGAAGTATAGTATGTTCACCTGTACCGTGATTCTAGTCGGCTGTGAGATTTCGTTTTCAAGTTTCCAAATCTGAAATATAGAAAATCCCCAAAACTTTGCGTTTGGCTGCTCTGGCTTCATTTAGCGTTCGTCGTTCGGATTTTGTTCGGACCACTTTTGGAACGCATTTCTTAAGCATATCCTCTGCAGATAGACGGACTATTTTTGCGGGACGTGATGTCCGACGCTTTTTTCCATTATATTGGGAAATGTAGTCATTTTTCGACTTGTTTTCAATTTTCAATTTTGATAAAAAATATAACTTTACTTCCAGAGAAGTCAGTTTCACACCAGGTAAAAAGGCGACAAGCCTACAATGCTAAAGTAAAAAAAATTGCTCAGCCAACTAGAGTCACAGTACAAGTGAACCTACTATAGAATTTGTTTGGAGGTTTGATACATCTACAAAAATATTAAAATTGGTTGCTTTAGTGGAAAAGGACATTGTGTGCGTGTGCGGCCTTCCGGATTGCGACATTTAGACATCACCCTGTCTATCCTAACCGTGTACATATAAATCTGTAACTACCAAAAAGAGAGCGCGTATTTCCTAGAATCGAAATTTCTGTGCTCCTTGTGCACTATTATTACAGCCTATTGCCGCCAAGTCATTACAATAATTACTTGCACACTCGTCCTCCTAATTAATTTCCATCTGCGATGTGACCATAACGTGTGTATTACAGCCTTCGGTATTGTTCTTGCACCGAATAAAAATCTTGATAGGGCGAGAAAGCCATCAACTAATCGGTTCCGTTGATGGCTTTGTCAGATGGTCCACCGCGTCCCGTCCAACGCACACGGCATCTCGTTTTACATTATTAAGTCTAATGAGTACTAAACATTTTCAGACGAATTTCTCGGAACCAGGTCTGCTGGCATTGATTGAAACGCTTTATTTCACATCTATAACGGTGTAGGATAATACAATCTGGAGGTTGGTATCTTCGAGCGTGTGCGTTCCTCGCCCGGCAGCGCACCGTCATCCATCAGCAGCCGCACCACGCCAGAGTGTTGTTCTTCGAGAGGTAGAGGCCAGCACCTGACGGGATACTATACGGAGAGTAAATTTGCATTTTCTCAGAAACTTTCATCGACTTTTCTGAGAAGCGCGGATTTAATACCGTGAAAGACGGAGTGAAATCTCGGAAACCCAGGTGGGTTTCTGAGTAGGATGCACTTTCGGTTTCGTCGGGAGAAGTGAATGGGGGCTGGTTTCGTTCGGAACACACTCGGGAATGTGGGGATTTCATCAGGGACTAGGTCAAAACAGCTATGATTCGATCCCAATTGACTATATAAAAGATAAATTTGAAGCGTTCATGATTTTGACCACTTATTGAGTTTCACTACATAGGTACTCACGTACCCAGCTTCAAGACGATTGCAACGTCCTGCACGTTTCGTTTTGAAAGTTTCATGAATCTTTCTGCTCAAGAATCATCCATAAGATTCAGTACCCTGGGAAACAAAAGATGATCCTGCATAGAAAAAGCTCTTCGAGACAGTTGTGTAATATCCGGAGAATTTGAGCAATGTCCTCCTAGTCGGTTTCAGTCCAAGCACCGCACACGATGCGCAGAGCTTCACGTCTTCAGCACCAGCATACCTGGCCGCCATGGTAGCTTATGCCAGCAGCCAGAGCAATCGCAAAAACCCGATTCATTACGTCGTTTCAGATTTGATGCCGGATCAATCATGATATAATCGACGGAAACATCATTCTCTCTTCAACATCTCCAGCAGTAAGGACACAACAGCGCAAACAATTATAAAATATCTTTTATCTAGGTATCCAGCTTGTAGGATGTCGTTCCCTCAGCGGTCTAATTCATCAACGGGACTAGTTCTTGGACGATATAGTGGCAGTTCTTCACAGTCAAGTGTTATTGCCGGTTTTATGTGACACTCAACAATGTCATAGTTGGACTAACGGTGCTGGAATGGACCCACGACAAATTAACACAAATTATTATTTCTTTCAGTTATGTACTTCAAATATTCAGTTTCATCATTTAGTTCAGGTAACTACTACAAAATTATTCAGTATTATGAACTTTTATTCTACGCCTCTCTACAGAGACGGAAAAGGGGGGTTTCCGTCAAAACGTGTTCATATTTATTACGTTGGCATTATTTCGCGAATATGTAGTAGTTTATACACCAAGGGAATAAAGTAATTCTTTATTCTAGGGCCCGAGGGCAGCAGTTCACCAAAGGCAATAAAAATGAACGTCAGTCCCGTGGTGTATACAAGACTTCGCAATACCGGAGTACCATTTTCATGTACCAGTACCAGTACCAGGACATACCATTCATTCTAAAAGTTTGGCGTTTGAAGGTAGCGTGCGCTCCAACATAATGGCTTATAGCGCCTTTATTTTTGAAACGCGACCCCATGTTATGCCAGACTTTATTTTCACCGGAAATCAAGAAACATTTCTATGTAAGATTTTTACAAATGTATATCGTGAAATCGAAAGTTATCGTGAATTGAACACTAGCAATGAAAGATTTCGCAGACATTTTGCAGAATTTTCAAGCTTTTCCAGCCGATTGATAACAATGTGACTGAGTTGTGATACCTTCGGTGATTAACTGATTACCCAAGAAGAGGCCTATTTAACAGTGCAAAAATATAATGCCTCGTCTACAGACTCCCGAAAAAAATCAAGTTTTGGATGCAGGAAAACCAAGGAAATAAAAATCTAAAGGGGGAGAAAAAGTGCACTTTTTGTCCCGGTATTGCGAAAAGGATTATATTAGCTGGCGCTCTGCAATCTTTCTTACAAAAACCTTTTCTTCCCCTTGCCCATGACAACTTGTCCGTGAGCAAGATTGGTAGCAAACACTTTACGATCATAGTAGGGCTATTAGGTGGTTTTAGACTCAATTCGCTGGCGTTGGACACCCTGTATAAAACCAGGAAATTCCACAGGTGTCAACCAATCAACCAAGGATAATTTACAAACTTGGTGAAGTTACAACGGGTAATTGAATGAGTGAAAAAAACCCGCTACCTATCTATGGACACAAGAGGAGCAAAACTGAAAGTGAAAAAAATCCTGCATTAGAAGGAAGAGGAATTCTATTATAATCATATTACATCGCCTTGTCATAATAAAATCGATATAGATGATCCATTTAATTTTGGACGTTAAAGTGTTGAGAGCAGTTCTAGGAAAAGACGTGTCTCGATAGTACCGCGAGCAACGGAAAGGTCATTAACAGATTAGGTTTTCCATTATCCATTGATCAAAAAAAGTTAAAATTTTCGACCATTCTAAAAATATACTCACAATGTTTTGCAAATTAGTCGCATTGGTAAAACAGGTGTTTGGCTGTCTGGTTTGGTGAAGGAAAGCCAATTATGTCATTAATTTGATAAACAAATGGCGGAAAAGTGGGGGCAAAGAGTCGCGGCACGCACAAAAAGACGAACCCCTTTTTGTGGAGGCCGCAGTTAAAGAAACGATTAATTTTATTGCCTCGAAGACTAGATTGGGATCCCGCTGATGAGGAGGCCGACTCTGGCCGAATAAGTTGTTAAATAGATATCGGCGTTTTTAGTGTTTTCGAAACGTATACTTTATACTTTCTCGGCCTAGAGAGCTGGAGCATCATCAGTCGGATTTTTAATCATAAACGTGGCGGCCACACACATTATCTACACACTAGGGATGTCCAAATGTTGTCGGTGAATCGATTCGTGCTAATCGAATCGAATCGTGATCAATAGTTTGATTCGATTAAAAAATCGTATGAAATGAATCGATGCATCGAAAAGAACCGATCTTAGTGCATTCAGTTCGGCAGGGCAACTTATCAAGGCTTGTGGTGTTGATAGATGATGCCCCTGGCAAAAAAATTTGAGAATAATAATAATAATGTTGACAATAATAAATGATTTTTCATCAATAGTCGACACAAATGACCAAAAAACTGAACGGCTTTTCGGCATTTACGAGTGTTGTCGCGTGCGTATTAATCGAAACAACAATCACATTAGTTTGAATCGATTCACTAAATAATCGTATACAGATGAATCGATTCAACTTTTCAGATGCATCGTTTCCATTGAATCGATTCAGGTATGAATCGAATCGAAGTTGGACATCCCTACTACACACGGCATAAACCCTCTTCTACCTCAATCATAAAAATCCCTCTTGTTCGACTCTTTACTGGTTTTTAATTTATATCTATCCGAACGGAGATTATTGTGTGCCTTCTTTGACCGCGTTCGGGCGGCCGATTTGTACAGGCGCATGGTGCCTTTCCGGCAAAGCAAACGGTTTCGGTGTTGTGCTAACCGATCACCCGTGGTAGTGTTACGCACTTCACGAAGACAAAGGGTTAACAAAAGGGCTATTTTATTGTTTGCCTGATGAAAGTGGCTTAGGGGGCAAAGCCGCGTTTCTGTACAGAGTGAAAAGCATTTTCTGTAGTGATGAAATAAGCGAGTGTGAAATTTCAACTTTCATAGTAGAGAATGACATTTTATAGATTTTCACTAAACTGGAGCGAGTGAATGGTTGGAGTGTTGAAGTAAAACATCAGTGTGTTATACACTGACACTCTCAAAGGGTTAAAATTATATATGAATATTTTGTCTGACTATTCCACAGTAAGTATAACAAAAATAGCAAAGCAAGAAATAGATGTTACGATTCGGGTCGGGTGTTAAATTCACACTCGGTGATTAGAGGGGGTCTGGGTTCTGTGACAGAGGTAATCAAGCGTTGGAGTGTGTTGCCTGCGTGATCCCTGTTGCCTACACTCCTCCAAAGAACCGTTATAACATGGGAACTACGCCACTTGAGTTCTGAAAACTTCATCCGCTAACTCCAGGAAAGAGCAACTTTCCACAATAAGCACCCAGATGACGCTGAGATCACACTATATCTAGGGAAGTAAAAGTGATCATACCTGCTGTGCATGAGTAGGAATGACGTAATTTCTCACTTGTGACTCTTGCCAGTGTCCAGTATCAAAAGCTGGGGGTCCATCCGACGTCGTATCATGCATGCAAAGCCAACATCGTCCGGGTATCCAATACGACGGAGCACGGAGCCCTCCTAAACCACCCTCTGTGAGTGACTCCGACCTACCATCTGGTTCTTCCGATAAAACTCAATGTCTGCAACTGGTTATATTTCTTCGCGAGTGAACCATCATGCCACTCATGAGAGTGAATGATGGACAACACTCATTGGAATGGAAATCGTTTTGCATACAATGCCATTATTTTCATCCCCTATAGAATAGTTTTTCACACTCAAAAACGCAGTTCTGGAATGTCATTTCCACAAAGAATGAGGTGAAAGCCATCTACCAGTAGTATTATTATTATTCGTGTCCAACCCAAATGCATGAAGGTAGGTGAAGGAGAAAAAAAAATGTAAGTGAATAGAATATAAATAAGTTAGCAAACTCAGGCCCAGAGCCCAGAATTTCCATCCCGGCTTAGCTCCACCCTGAAGTTAACTTGAGGTCCAATACCGTAGATACCATTGTTTCAAAAACCGTTACCATGTCATTCACCTTTTGGTTGAAGTTAACTAGAGATGAAAATACTGGGCCTTAGAGAATAATTCAGTCAATATTTTAAATGTCAGTGGACCAGTATCTAGCACACTCAAGAGCTGGAGATGTTAATGCTTTAGCAAGGTCCTATAGTTGGTAAAGGGTGAGGGTGAGTAGTAAGGTTGAGGGTAGGTTGGGACACAACAATAGGTGTTCCCTAGTTTTGAGCTGACCATACGAGCACAGGTACGGCCCGTCGTGATATCCCCATCGTATCAGATCTGTCTTGCTTTTACCGATGTGACATCGTAATCTGTTGAGCGTTTTCCATGTGGTCCAGTTCTCATTAGAGCCTGGTGGGAAATCCTCTGCCGGTGGAACCAGTAATTCAACATCGCGGACAGAAAGACAATTGGGCCACATTTCTTTCCCAGTTAAAGGTGCAGGCCGCTGCAAAGGTAGTATCGGAGTATTACTTGTGACTTTCGCCAAAAATTTGGGATAAACAAAACAATAATTGCATTTTACGTACGGTGGATGGGGCATAATTGGGTACCCATTCTACATCACTATTATTTCGCACTGTTCGCATATGAAGTCATCCAAATCTTCTCCTAGTCATACCGTGCACCCTTCATATGCCCAATGATTGCATGGCGATTTCCCAAATTCTGAAAATAATTTCAAAGCATTAATGGTTTTGATACCAGTTTATGGTGAATACTGAATAATCCCTTCTACCTTTCTGAGAGGCGTCTTCCAAAGATGATCCAGTCCTCCTTTTCTTGACTCCATTCTCCAGAGTTGATTGAGGAACATTGTAAGAATAGACTGCTTCTTGTGTCCGATGGTACCCACGTGCGAGGCACGACCGGGTGCCGGTTTTGCCCCAAACTTATAAAATTGGAATTAAGAAAAATACAACCAAACATGCAACTTCAAAGCAAAACCATCCCCATAGACATACTTAAAATAATCGTGCTATCTTATGGTAATTTTGCGGAAATTATCAGCTATGTGTACAAGCAATTGTAGAGACATTGGAAATATAGTAAAATAAGATCACGAACCTCAGTAATACTGTTGTTGGTCTTGAGTCTCCCAGGCAATTGCGTTTGGCATAAAACTTCACTAGTGAACTTATTTCAATCAGCTGAGCTGGTAGTCATTTGTTTTACCTTAATCGCACACCAAACTTAAATGCCTATACTGGTACCCGGCGCTGCCTCGCTACCTGGTTCTGCCCCCCACTTCCCCTACTTCAAGGACATAACAATCTTCAACTTGAAATCGAGCCCTCAGACACACATCATTGAAGTTTTTTTCAAAATACTTCACGGACACATATTTCTTCACAATAATTGAAGATTATGGTAAAAAAAGTCCTAGGATGTCCATAATGATAAACAATATGCTGTCTAGGTCGTTACACCCACTGCTCAGCGAGAAAACATCTCAGTGACATCACTTAGATGTTCAAGTCACAACTCACAAAAAAAAACTATGCGATGTTAAGTGGACATCTCTGTTACTTTTACATCTTATGTCCGGGTAATTAGGACATGAATAAGATATCTCAAAGATGTCCTAATGTGACATACTATCAACAACGCTGTTCCACATCTCGTCGATATCACTTTTTGACGTACATATTACGTCGCATTTTGGATGTGTATCTTTAAATAAAAATAATTTTTTACCACTTCACAACATAGTTTTATGTCATAGGAGGTTTCGCAACTATTTTTACTAATTTTTACAATCTATACAGCACGTTGTTTTCCTGATAAAAATTGTTTTTCTATTGGCGTACTCCTGAGGATTCGAACCGGGATCCCCACAGGTGATTGTTAGAGACTCTGCTGCCGATTCGTCTAAGCTACCAACTTGTCTAATACAGTATATTTGAACAGCGAACTTGACGTTCAGGGATATTTCTCGGAATGTTTCATTAGGACTCCAAACGATACACCGAACCCAGAGAGCCTCGCTGCGGGGCTCTAAACGTTACAGCAAGACACAAGGGGCTTCGATGGGGCCCCGTTCGTTACAATAAGACATGAACGGGAGTCGTCAAAGTATTCGAAAGCACAATAAGACAAAATGGGCCCATTTTGGAGTTCCGAATAACACACAAGAGCAGACACAAGAGTTCACCAGAGGTGCGAAAGCCACGACAAAATGCAAGAAGGCCCAGTAGGCTTCCGAAGAACACAAGGAGACACAAACGAGACACACTAGTTCCGAAAGCCACAAGAAGACACAAAAATGGTTCCAAACGACACATGAAGACATAAGGGGGCCCGCAGGGCTTCAAACTAAACATGAAGACATAAAGGCTGTTCTGGCATCACACACATGGAATAGGGGGCAAAACTATCAATTAAATATTTCCGACACACGAAGCTTATTAACGATGACAGCCCGCCAAATTTAAAAAATCTCTCAGTGACTACGTCTCATTGACGTCAGTGAGATGTTACACTTCGATCAGTTGGAAGGAGTAACAATGTTACGTCCGGTAGATGTCTCTTGTGTGATGTTCAATTTAAGTTCATTTCGAAACATCTTTCAGACATTACGTCGTATAACATCGCGGATGAAATCTCATAGATGTGGAAGTAACGTTCATTGTGATGTTATTTTGTGACATGATTGAGATCATCTCATTTATGAAACATGACATGCTATGCTGAGTGGGCAGGAGCAAATTTTGAGATCGCAATTCCGCAGTGACATATTTTCGTCTCATGTACCTACATCTTGTGAGTCCTACAATGGACATATGGATACCAGCAACCACCGCAATATACGATACCACCGAGGATACCACCAACCTGTCATTATAAAAGATAGCGACAACACGGAGGAATCGAAGTCGTCGTCGGTAAATAAGACTTTAGTAAATTGCACTGCGTGACAAAAAGCCGTGTTTTTGTGGGACAGCTATTTGCTCCATATAATCACGTCCACATACGCCACAGGCTCGATGGCGGACCTCCACCGCGCCCGCCCTGGAATGTCTGCACGGGTTCTTTGATCCCTCTCTCCTTTTGCCGTGCGAGACACGTTATGATATGTGGAGGATACCCTCATCGGCTCTAACTATTAACACGTATGTAATTATACACAATATATAAGCCAATCTGGCCGCGGGCTGGAACCCTTTCATGCATTTTTAAGATGTGCAAATATCAACTCTAATTTTGAACACACGGACCCGGCTAAAGATTCCTTCATACGTTTTCCAGCAGAGTTGCAAAACAATCCGGCATAGTCCACGATCGCCGCAGAGAAACTAGGCAAGCAAACCTGGATGAGCACTGGAAATCCGTGCCATATGAACGTCAATTACTTGCTCAAGTACCTCGCTTATCTTTGAAAAGCAGAAGCTGAATTTGACGTGAGGTGCGATATTTGATGTGAATCGGGCATTATCCGCTGGACATGCAACTAGTCTAGGCGGCGATATACTTGGAGGACGCTGTCTCGTTAGAGAGATGCATACCACCAGAGGCAGGGTCGGGTCCTGGCGTCAAATTATAGGCCACTTCATCGGCGTTGACAGAGGGTTGAGCGTGATTCATATCTCCCGCGATGTTGGAGATTAAACGGGCGCCGGAACTGACGAGATCGCGGCCGAGATGATGGTCAGTCGTGAAATTGATGGCTGACCCGAGGCGCAAACACGCTATTATCCATTAGATATCATGGAAATCATCCACCGACCGATGCCCGATGATTTAGGTCCTCCAAGGATCACGTGACCGCATACGAATATAATCTTGTGCACCAATTTTTGGCGGTTGCATGTGGCGTGCAGATTAATTGCTAACGTAATTTCTCTACGCTCGGTTGCACAAACAAATTCAATCATGAAAAAGCTTGTTGAGAATTTTCTGTGGTGAATTTTGCGATAGCGACCAATGAGAAACACAGTTTTATGGAAGATTATGTATGGAACAATGTTCAGTCCACAATGCAGTTTGTATGCATTTTCTGTGGTCAATCAACAGGCATTGATCTAAGATTCGCCAGAAAAATTTCTCAATTATCAGCTAATTCATGACTGAAATTCATTTGCCTCAATTGATTTGAAACTGGATTAAGCCTACCTCTATTTTAGGTCGTCACGGCCCATTTCAGGCTGTTACGTGTACAGCTTTCATTTACCAAAACAATGTAAGTTAATATCTATCTCAAATGTCTACTTTTCAACGGTCTAAAATCTGGTCTTGACGCAGAGGTCGGATTTAGGAAAAATGGCTCCCGATTTGTGTTTTGCCCTTTTGCATGGGACTTGGAAATACAATCTAACCGTCAGTTCCACAAAAAAAAAGATCAGCAATCAAGGCTGATTGCAGATTAACTGGACTTTTTTCTGCTGAATCCTAGGTGATTACTCACAAAAAATGCCTGAAATCTGTACTAGACCCATCATCTTTTAATGATTGAGGGATAAACCAGCATTTCCATTGATCAGTCAGCTACAAATTGACAAACAAAAATCGCAAATCAACTAATCTCGAATTATCTGTTTTGTGGAACCCACGGTACGTGTTGAAAATGATAGCTTCTGAAACCCCTTTATTTTCGTCTAATTTGCCTGAAATTAGAAAAACTTGGATTTTCTGTCCTAAAAGTGCCCTTTTTGACGGCCTACAATAGGTTTTTTCTATTTTACGTGGAAATGATTTACAATTTTTCAAAAAACATCCGTTTGTTTGATCTGATGCTTGGTTGCAATTTGTCACTATTATTTATATCGACACCAAATGGTATTTTACGTAACCAGTAAGTACGCAAAATATATCTTATGGCCCGTCTCCTTATGGTCGCTAAACGTTAAACGCAGAACGTAAGGCAATCGCAGAGGGAACGCAACACGCAAGGAACACCATCGCAGAAGTCAACCAACTTTCCTGCGTGTGCTTGCTGCGACCTTGCGTCAGCCAATGATAAATCGGAATACGATTTGTTTCCGCGCCAACGAGGTTTTGTTTTTCTCCATGGTTTTCTGCATATTGTTGACGGCTTTCATCCCGTGTCATCCCGTGTGTCATCCAGTGTCATCTACGGTACTAGCGCAGCGGTTCGCTGCTTCAACTCAAACAATCCGGTATTTTGTGATACAAACAAGAGCTTCAGCACAATTGCTCTTGAAACCAAAATGAATTATTTGGTCCGCTGCTCTTTTCGATCATCTTCTGCTGGTCCAGAACTTGGGAAGTAGGTACAAGGGGGACATGACAATTTTTTGCAGCAAGGACTAAACGCTGCTATCGGATCATGCTTGATGCCGTTTCTGCATGAATAACTACAACATGCAGTTCACGATGCTGCCACTGTCAGAATGATAAGCCTGTTTGGAGACAAGGTAGAGTAGTCAGTTGTGTCATGGGGGGCTCCTGGATAAACAAAGGTTGGTCGTTGAAGGGGATGTATGGGGTATCATTTCTGACATAAAAGAGGTCTAGCTGCGAACTTGTTTCTTTTTGTAAAAATATGATTGGTTTGAAACTGTGGAAAATATGAGGGGTCAATATCGTCATAATTGATTGTCAGACATTTACGATTCGCACTGGATTGAGTTTCGCAATGGATGCAACAACGCAAGGAACGCAACGCAGAAGTTGACCAAGCTCCAACTTTCTGCGACCTGCGACGTGCTTGCGGATGCATAGCGTCAGCCAATCAGCTGAACCCGGAAGAAGATAATAAATTTTCCTGTATTTTGGGGCATTAGATGGTGTTGCAACTTGCAACTATTGAAACAGATAGGTATGA
Organism: Anaspis maculata; assembly: GCA_949128115.1. NCBI lineage: Eukaryota > Metazoa > Arthropoda > Insecta > Coleoptera > Scraptiidae > Anaspis > Anaspis maculata. Next base: position 34,128,547 of record OX421962.1, on the reverse strand, counting down.
ATAACCTTTTTTTTCGAAGTGAAAGTAGCGGTGGAGAAGCGGACTTCGATAAGAATAATTCATGCCTCGACCCCTAAAACCGTAGCCGCTCCTCCTCAGATTGGGTATCAACGTCTCAAGTGCCCCAACCAACATTGTTCAGGGGCAAAGCAGGGCAGTCATTATCTAGTGTTGAAGTTCTAAAAGGGAAAATGGACAAGAACTGCAGCTTCACTCAGTATGTAGACAAGCTGGCTGAGGGGGATCTGCAAAGAAAATTCCAAGAAAGATTTCCAGCCTGCCCTGTACCACAACGACATCAAATAGAGGCTCTGAAATATTGTGACATAGGTCCTGGGCTTCGTGCCAGAAGAGAGAAAGCTGAAATGCGAAATAGATAATTTCAGGTTTGCAGAAGCCCATAAGGAAGGGAGGGGGGGGGTTAAGTGACCATCCCAGAAAAGCATCTGAGTATGGAGGGAATAAGTAAGCATTATAAAAAAAAACTGTCGTTGTATATCTACAGGTGATCCCAATAAACGGTCAAGAGAACATCACCAGGTTTGTCTGGACCAAAGATAAGTACTTATTTCTACCATTTTTCAATCATCACATGTCAATGATTGGAGTGATTCCCCCAAAAATTTCGCACCATTTCAAATGGGAATACTTATCTTGGAAAAATTCACCGATTTCAAAAATGTTTGTTCTTTTGATTAGCGTATTCTGTTGACTATACAAACCTTTTAATAAAATTACTCACACGAGAGTCAGGGCCACACGGAGTTCCACGGGAAGAGGTTTCCGAATACTTGACTTTGCAAGGAAAAGAGCCACAAGCTGAACCAAATGATCAAAATTTTGCAGCCAGATTCGCGTATATTTGTGGAACATCCTCATGGTCGTTCTCTTCATTCATATACCTAAACATGCAGGCTGTGATAACTACCTTTTTCACGGCGATAACAAATAATTGGCCGAACCAACCATTTACGATGCTGATGTCGTCGGTGATTCTGTATTTGAAGTAGCCATTCCAGCGTTAAACGAAACGCTTGTAATAATAATGATAATAATAATAATTTATTGATTCTAAAAGGACTTCCCTTAAAACAAGACCGGGCATGTACATAAAAAAGCACATCAATATAAATATAACACTCTACACAATATAAATACAATACTTTACACTGAAACCAAAACACTGTACAGTAGCAAGCTTCTCCTACCACTCATTTCTGACGAAAGCGCGCAGCCCCAGACAGTTGACAAGGTAGCGATCCAGGTTGCAAACGCTGCACACTTCATCCGCTTTGACCATGTAGCAACATCCATTGACAGTAAACTTCAAGAACCTTCGACCAGACAGACGCAGCTGAGTTACTCTTTCAACAGCCTGAAACCTGATGTTGAGGAGAGGTGCTGAGCAGGGAGGTCAGATAGCACAAATGTATTGTAGAACATCGAGTAGCCAAAGCTAAAAAGAGCGTCGATATCTCGTTGGTACAGCATCTCTTTGTATTTCATAAGCAGATCCCTCTTATGGTGTCTGAGCGAAGGCAAGGTGAGAGAATGCAGGATTTCCAGAGAGTTGATAGCAGTGAACTAGGACCCAATTTGTGTATAGTCAGGGAGCAAGGCCCTTCTACGACGCTTCTAAAAATAAAAACTTAGCACTTTTTAGGTTCACGGCTAAAAAAATATACATCATATACATAATCTCATTGCGCATCTGACCTCGCTAAGGATTTCATTCGCGCGGATTGCAAAATAGTCGAAAAAAATTCTTTTGCCGAAGAACTTGAGTTATCGAATTTCTAATAATTTTCGGTTCACATCGTGATTGTCGGCGAGTTTTTGAAATTTTTTCAATATTTCTTCTACCGATTGAAAGCTTGACATAAGCAGATTATGGATGGCTCACAATAAAACTGATCTGGTGAGTAGCAAGTCCACAAAAAATTGTTAAAAGAAGACATGCATTGAAAACGAGGTCCAAATTTCGTCATCGAGGTACTTTTTTTATTATTGAAGATAGATGGGTAATTATGTGAGACAAAATGTGTAGAACAGAACGAAGACATTTTTAAAGAAAGTACGCAAAGAATCGGACCAATGGTTCAGCAGATATGATTTTTCAAAGTGAAGCGCGGGAAGCGGTTTCGTCCGACAGGCGCCTGGCGCCTATATGGAGCGGCAAATTCGCACGGCACGGGGGGATCGTTATAGCCTGAAAAGATGAAAATTATGTCTACTGGCATACAGAACTGTACGAGTGATACATCAAATTTTTCGTCTTGAAATATTGAATACCAATCTGAAAGAAACGACATTGGCCGTTGGTCAAGACAAAAGTTACAGATCGAGAAACAAGCGAGGGAACAAGCGGTTCGTTTATTTTCGAAAAGTGGGAAGCACAAGACGCTTTTAGCCTTAGAAGCGAAATATGAATTCGCTCATTCTTCGTTGCTACATTTTTAACAAATATTTGTTCAATATTATTGAATTCATAAGTTGGATCAAAGTTGGAGGGGCTTAATTCCTATCCTGCTGCTGTTGTCTGTTTTGGAGTATTTTGTCCTTTACCAATGGTAGGTATACAAAAAGAGCTTCAGAAAGCTTCTGATGGAGAAGATTCCAATTTCACAAAAACAACCCATCAAAATTCACATTGCAAAGATGATGAAGATGTGATTATAAATATGAATACACCAGTTCAACACCTATGCTTCTTGTGGCGTTACACATCTTTGACAATTAGGTAGGTTTGTGTCAAAGATGTTAATGGTAGTGGAGTGTTATTTGGTGATTATGAATAATGATTATTTTAATAAAGTTTCAATTGAAACTTTGATAGTTACTTATTCAATGAAGGATTGAAGGCGCATCTACATTTCACAAGTTGAGGTACCCATGCCGTGTGGTGGATTTCTTTTTCTGTCCCGTTTTGATTGGGAGTATTGGGACAAACTTGACATCGTCTCTTGTATGTCGTTGGAAGTGGACAAATAGGCAAGAGGAGCGGAATGAAAAATCTTTCAACTTTTCAAAAATAAACGACCCGCTTGTTTCTCGATCTATAACTTTTGTCTCGACCAACGGCCAATGTCGTTTCTTTCAGATTGGTATCCAATACTTCAAGACGAAAAATTTGATGTTTCACTCGTACAGTTCTGTATGCCAGTAGACATAATTTTCATCGTTTCAGGCTATAACGATCCCCCCGTGCCGTGCGAATTTGCCGCTCAATATAGGCGCCAGGCGCCTGTCGGACGAAACCGCTTCCCGCGCTTCACTTTGAAAAATCATATCTGCTGAACCATTGGTCCGATTCTTTGCGTACTTTCTTTAAAAATGTCTTCGTTCTGTTCTACACATTTTGTCACACATAATTACCCATCTATCTTCAATAATAAAAAAAGTACCTCGATGACGAAATTTGGACCTCGTTTTCAATGCATGTCTTGTTTTAACAATTTTTTGTGGACTTGCTACTCACCAGATCAGTTTTATTGTGAGCCATCCATAATCTGCTCATGTCAAGCTTTCAATCGGTAGAAGAAATATTGAAAAAATTCCAAAAACTCGCCGACAATCACGATGTGAACCGAAAATTATTAGAAATTCGATAACTCAAGTTCTTCGGCAAAAGAATTTTTTTCGACTATTTTGCAATCCGCGCGAACGAAATCTTTAGCGAGGTCAGATGCGCAATGAGATTCTGGATATGATGTGTATTTTTTTAACCGTGAACCTAAAAAGTGCTAAGTTTTTATTTTTAGAAGCGTCGTAGAAGGGCCTTGCTCCCTGACTAGTAACCCAATTGTATTTTGGGTCAGTCTTCTATGGCAGGGAACTCAGCTAGGTGTAGCAATCTGTCGAAGCAAATCCTTGGGTAGCGCTCTGACGTCATGGAGAGAATCTTCTCTAGCAAGGAAAGCCAGAAATGGCTCTGGAGATGAGATTCTCAAGTTTAACGACTCCAAACTCCAGTCTAACAAGATGGTCGAGGCCGTGTAGCAGCAGTGAGAATAATCTCTTCAAGAAGTTCACTTGTAGTCTTTCTACGACGCGACGTCTGGATAACGAATGCCCCATATAGCCATGTTGTGTGTTAACACTCTTCAACACCATCGATTCGTACAGCTCGACCCGGGAGTGCCAGGAGTTCAACTTCGCTCTGCACATTGTGGATATGACAGATCCTATGGAAGCCGCCGACCTCCTCACAAAAATGGCCGATGCCTCCGAAAAAAGGCCAGAGGATACAAATGGGACGCCCAGATAGGTGTAAGAGCGAACGGTCTTCAGAGGCTTCTCTTTGTAATAGAAGCGCAGCGTCTTCGTCTCTGCATAACCGCCTCTTCTGAAGCACATGACGTCGGATTTGTCGGCGTTTATTTCCAGACCAATCGTCACAGATGCTTGCAATAAGTTGCATGTGTTTTCATTTTCATCCATTTTGCCATTGCCCGTACAGTAAACAACGATCAGCAAAGAAAATGCAAACAAACCACACTGACAAGAACTTTGACAGGATGAAATTTTCCGCTGCGACGGCTGCGACCACTGTAGACGGATTTCAAACACCTTGCGTTGGAATTTTGCGACGAGCCTGCGTCAAGCCTACGTTCTTGCGTTCTGCGACCATTGGAGACGGGCCATTAAGCGGATGAATCGAGGAGGGCGTAGTGTGTAGTAGGCCGCAGTCGGGTGATCACTTGTCTGCAGCAACGTTGGCCGCTGCCAAGAGTTAGATGGGTGACTAGGTGTCTTTGATCTGATTCGAAGCCTGTCTGGAACTCCTCCTCGGCTCGGGTGGTCTTAGGCAAACCACCCAAGTATACATACATGGCCCCAGCCGGCGGTACGGCGATGTGTAGAGGATAACCGGCAGCGTGGTCGGGAGGCAGACGAAGTCAGGAATACCAGGGCAGGGAGCGAGGATGTATCGGGCATCCGCACCTGCGATCCGGGGGTGAAAGACGGAGTCAAGGTCAACCGTGCGTTTGTCGGCCCCAGTGCTTGAATGGACCGACCATCAAACATCCAGACACCACATTGCGGCTCGGTGAGTCCGACTGGTCTGGGAGAGGGGTACAATGGGTCCAATAATGAAGCCTACGTGCCAGGTGAAACTGTGTTCCACCGACTCCCCAAAATGGAATCCAGAATCCAGAAGCGGATTAATCCGCTTGCTTAGGGACGAGGTGACAACTGATTATTTCTAAGGAGCGGTAGAGCTCGGTAAAACATTTTGCGTACGTTTTACATAGGTAGATACCATCAGGTACCTACGATCGCGCGCAAAATAAACGGAGACAGTGTTTCGCGCGGAGGGTACTGATTTAATGAATTTTAGCCTTCTTGTCACTGTGACACCAAGCCAAAATTCAGTAAATCGGTACACTCCGCGCGAAACACTGTCTCCGTTTATTTTGCGTGCGATCGTACCTACATTTTTTCAGTAGGAGAAACTTTCCAAACACCAACTTGTGTGGATTACCTATTCTACATACATACAATATATATGTATTGGTCATAGTGACGTTGCCTATTCTGTAAATCTAAATAGGTACAACAACTGATGGATTGCTGAATCAAAAATGCAACGCCTTGACGACAGGTACAGTTTGCAAAGACGCAAAATAGTCGGATGACTATTTGACTTTTTGACTGAAAAATGACTATACCTATTTCAGGAACAAAATACTGATGAATAATTTATTTGCCTCAATACATAAGAAAAATGTTTTTGACGTATTTTGCCTATTTTAGCTCGTTACAGCCTAATAGTGGGGGCACTAGGTGAATGAACCTTGCAAATGGTGATGAAAGCATGAAATTCGGTACACATACTCAGAATGAGCACCTCTCTTAGATAAGAGGTGGAGCCACGCCGAATTTTCACCGGAAGGGGGGTCGGGGGGCTCCTGAAAGTTGAAGGTGCTAGGGCTCCCACCAAACCGCTTATCAGTTCGTTTTATCTATTAAAAAGGAAACTCATGAATATATCGTAATAATTGACGACGTTTATCACCTTGTCCCGGGAATTTTTCATGATGAAAAAAAATAAGTTCTCCGGCAGAACACACAAATTGGTTTTATTTTATTTTCACCTACAAAGAATTAATAAGGAGATGTGCAATACGTTGTTTCCTACAAATTCGTATCCTCTGAATTCGTTTGTGGAGTCAAAATTTTGATGGTATATCTTCTTGAAGAGGGGCATTCCAAAGAGTAAGCTATTTTCAACACTAAGTTCCAACAGAATTTTTTCAATGTTCTGAATCGAAATGACTGAATTCCTTCCAGCAATGCATACCCTGAACCCTTCTTTGGAAGTACCGCGTGCAATTGAACGTGGAGTAAGTCCTGAAACAGTATCAGAATTTTTCTTCTGTGATGCTACTATCCACTCTCGACCGGAACAATTAGGTTCCCACACAGCATGCGCGGAGTGTATACACGTTATTTCAATATTATGACACAATTTCAATCATGAAAAATTTGACTGAGCCGAGAAAATACCCTGCATCGTGTATACACTCCGCGCATGCTGTGTAGGAACCTAATTGCCCCGGTCGAGAGTGGATAGTAGCATCACAGAAGAAAAATTCTGATAGTGGTTCAGGACTTACGCCACGTTCAATCGCACGCGGTACTTCCAAAGAAGGGTTCAGGGTATGCATTGCTGGAAGGAATTCAGTAATTTCGATTCAGAACATTGGAAAAATTCTGTTTGAACTTAGTGTTGAAAATAGCTTACTCTTTGGAATGCCCCTCTTCAAGAAGATACACCATCAAAATTTAGACTTCACAAACGAATTCAGAGGATACGAATTTGTGGAAATCAACGTGTTGCACATCTCTTTATCAATTCTTTGTAGGTTAAAATAAAATAAAACCAATTTGTGTGTTCTGCCGAAGAACTTATTTTTTTTCATTATGAAAAACTCCCGGGACAATACGATAAACGCTGTCAATGTTCACAAGATATTCATAAGTTTCCTTTTTAGTTGTCAAAACGAACTGATAAGCCGTTTGGTGGGAGTCCTAGCACCTTCAACTTTCAGGAGCCCCCCGAGCCCCCTTCCGGTGAAAATTCGGCGTGGCTCCACCTCTTATATGAAAGAGGGGCTCATTCTGAGTACGTGTACCAAATTTCATGCTTTCATCACCATTTGCAAGGTTCATCCCGATTTTGGCTCTTAGCGCCCGCACTATAAAGCGTCTTGAAATAGAGTTGCCTAAACAATAAGTGTCCTAATTTCCATTTTTCAACAGCTGAAAATCTGGTCTTTGCTGATGAATATCCAAACGAGCCGCTTGTTTCTTGATTTTTTTTCAATCACCCGCCAAAACATACGATAGCTGCAGCACTGCTGATGTTGGTTGCTGGTTGCTGGTCGACTGTGCCCCCGCCCTAAGTTCCAAGTTTCGCTTTCGCGCATCAGCTGTTCGTTGTTCAACAGTTTTCTCTGGCATAGACTCCTCTGGCACTTCCGACTTTGGTGCTACTACCGTGCCCTTCTGATTGCCTACTGTCCCGACTGGTGTTCGAAACTTGGCAGTTGAGGCTCAAGTGTTCGTTTTCGTTTGTTGTGAACCCCATCCTACACCAACCACATTAACCCTGAACTTACCTGGCTGTGCTGTTATGAGACAATGTGTGTGAATATGGTTAGACTCCAGGGTGAGGATGAGGATGTCTGCACCCTCTTAGAGGGGAGCAGCTGGCAAAACCAAGAATGTAGCGATGAATGATGATGATGTGATGATAATGCCTGTTCAAGTTCAAGTTCGAGTGCCCACCAGTTCAACTTCACTTCACCACAAACATAACCACAACAAGTCAACAAGAACACAAGGTGGGTACCTGCTTCTCCTTTATCTTTTGTGCATGTAAGTTCGGTGCCAATGCCGGTGAGTGTGTCATATGCGGCAGCGTCAACCTTACTTTTTAGCGCATTTTCGTAGGAAATCCGCTATTAGCCGCGCTTTGATGTCCGTCCGTCTGTCCGTCTGTCCATCTTATAGTTGAACTCCTCCTAAACGAAAGGTGGTAGCGTTATCGGGTTTTTCGCAAATTAATGCTGATTGTCTGCGGATAGGAATAGGCACAAAAAATATTTGGTCAGACCACACGATTGCAAGGAAAAAATTGAAATGTTTAAAAAGTCGGTATTCAACGCTACGGTATGAACTTCTCATCGAGGAATCTTGCGAACCGTTCTAGATACATGCATACATCCAGCGAACGAAAGATGCAAAAAAAATTAAGAAATTTTCCGTGAAAAAATCAACTCGATTGGCTCATTCTCAAGGAAGATATCTTTGTTTTTATGCGGAATCTATACTTATGCACTCATACGCGGATGTAATTTTCAAGTCGCGGCGCTGCGGTTAAACAAGCTGCTTCTGACTCCGTGCTTGTGATCGATATATGTAGGTATAATTTTTACTCATAGGACATTTTCTAGTTTTGATTGATGTCATTCTGTTGTTTTCATTTATTATTGACTTGACTACCTACTCATCTGCACTCCGAAAATGCGCTCATGAGACTCACCCCCGTGAGGACTTTGCTACTTGTTATATGCAGTACCTAACCCTCGACCTAACCAGTAACGATACCCACCAAACACCATCTTAGCTCCATTTTCTAGCATTTTTGGCACGGACAATGAATACCATGATTTGATTACCATGTTGCCCCAATCCCTCAGCGTTTTTGTTCTTGTTTTCTGGTTACTCGGCCACACTGTTCCACTGTTCTTTCTTTCTTTCATCAAACCAATAATTATCCCATATGGTCCGGAATGATTTTTTTTTCGTAAGCGAAAATTTTTCTTGAAATTCTGGTCTTTTAAGCAGAGTGGAATTACACAAAAAAAAGAAAAAAATTCTTTGAGTGTTGTATTTAGTTGAAAAGTGCTGTCCTTTTAAAAGGACGGTAGGGCTATGTACTACTATGAAATATAAATTTTTTGATAACATCAAACGACTGAAAAATGTTCCCCTGGACTTCAAAAAACATGAAATTATCAATATAAAACAAAAAACACCAAAGAACAAAAAAAAATCATTGAGGGAAAACCTAAACAAACAAATACAAGACATAAATTTGCAAACAAACATAAATTTTGAGTGTGGTGAAAAATGAAACAATCCTTGAGATGCAAGCCGACATAACAATTTTTGCACATAAAATTGATTTTTTCATGGCATACCGCCCATCGCCGGTGATTTTCTCATGCTCATGAAAAAACTCATGCAAATTTCTGGGTAGTTTCGAAGGTCTTTTTCTTTGTCATTTTATTGTTAGTTTCCAGCAGCTCTGTACTCATAGATCTTTGGAGCTTTAGTTGGTCGAGGTTTCCGCCATTATTTTTATTTAGTCGCCAAGATTTTTGCATAGTCATATCTATGCAGTGAGCAAACGGTGAAGAATACCATTTTTCCCTCTGACTGAAACTCTGTATTAGCCTTGATTTTGATCATCACGATCTACACCGCCTATATTCTCGTGGTATGATTATATCAGTAGCGGTTGATCTACGTGCTACGATGTGCTTTTTCTTCTGATCACGAGAACCTCGTCATTTCTCAAAATAGACAATAATGCCTAGCCGCAAAGCCCCAATCCAAAACTTGTAGCCCAAATTCGGCTCTGAGCTGCGTTTCTGGCAAGTTGTTTGGTTCAATAAAATTTTCTTCTGCTGAATCTTCATCCGTATCGCACTCATCGTTTGTATTTTTGAAAAAAAATTGGTATTCTCCTGGAATATCTTCAATACATCCTTCTCGATTTCTTCCAGTAACTGTGCTATGGTAAGGGGTCTTTTCCAATAAGTGAAAAAAAAACGACATCATTGTAGTTGATAGTAGTGGATAGACCTACCGTCCTTTATAAAGGACACCGTTTTTTTGCACGGGACGGTTTGAAAAAAAATTGAAGTTTTGGTAGCAGGCAAGTTACTTGACCTTTGAAGTACCCAAATATAAAAAAAAAACAATCATAAACTGTTATTAACAACAAAATATACCTACCTCTGGTTATTCATTGTAAAAGCCAACAACAAACAAAAGGGCACCATACAAGCATATTCAGTAATTATAACGACCTAGTGATATGAATGGGCTCTCAATACTTGAAGTTTGGTATGTAGTGACTTTATCTGGTTATACTAGTAATAGCAGTTGATTATTGTGAAAAAAACTTTTACCGTCCTTTATAAAGGACGGTCGGGCTATATGGGTTATTAAAGGGCGTCGGCTATACATTCCCAGAATCCGAGACAAAGTAAACATCAGACCCGTGGAACTCCGCCGGCAACAGGGCACAGTTCTTTTGAAAAATTGAATTGAAATCTGCTTTGAGTGTCGAGGTGGAGTGCAGCCGTAGCTTCGGCTTGGAAATCAGAATCAACCGCCGGCCCCGTGGATCGAGGATAACAGAATAACTTGTGACGGTGGCACCAAAGACAACGTCCACCGGTCCTCTGGGCCCAAAGTGCGAGGAAAATGGCAATTAGAGGTGCTCAACTGCTCACTCAAGTGCTCGATTGAATTTTTGCACAAATACACAGATTTTGGCTTTCTTTTTTGAAATTGCGATAAACAGTCAAAATAAACCAAAATTATCCTTTCTCTTGATCAATGAGCTAGAATTCGCCAAAAAAGAAATTTCATAATCATGGATCAGCTTAAAATTATGTTGTCTGGAACCAGCGCGGCGGTATGGTTTCAAGACAAGTCTTTAAACACACCGAAAGGGCGCTGATTGTCGTATTCGTGCTTTTACCATAATTTACACCGATACGCCTCTGTTCAATTAGTAATAATTTTGATTGAAGCGTCCCTTCGGGAAATGGAGGTTTTCATTTGGTAATCAATGAAAAAAGTCTGCAAAGTTGAGCGGGCTCACCCAAGGGAGCGATAGGGCTTCAGATTAAATCTACACCTCATTTTTTTCTTGGTCGCTGGGCCGCTGCCGACAGAAATGGTATGCCTCTGCTTCAGCCTCAGATGGCAATAGCAGACCCAAAAGGCACACAATAAGATATTTGAAAGCTACAAAACGAGGGAAGTAGGAGCCCCATGAGGGCTTCAAATGACTAGGAGAATGGAAGACACCATGGGGTCCTAGTACCAAACCACACAAGAGAGTCGCACACGTCAAAAAATACTGGAGTCCCGAAAACTACAACGAGGCTTAATAAAGAAACACAATAATAGGTTTATCGAAGCTCCAAACGACCCTGTTGGGGCCAGCTGTTGCCTTAAACCTTGAAATAGTCACAAAAGGGGGTACACCACTGGGTACACCTATATCAGTAACATCGTGTGACTGTCAGTTTGACGTAGATACCTATAAAATTTGTCAGGCTGATATAACAAAGCTCACAGGTTTGGTATCCAAGGAAATAAAATGGGTCAAAGGTAGGTTAACGGCCAGTCCCGCTGATATGGGCCAGAGAAAAGTTTGGAAATATATAGCGCCTGTCCGTGAAATGATGGAGAACTTCAACTTTCAGGTTTGCTTTGACTGCTAGGTAATCTGCTTACTTTTGGTTTTACCTAGTTACTAAGTGTCTTTGTGTCAGAAAATTTATGGCTGTCAGTTTTGACTCATCGCCCTTCCGTTTCAAATTTTCATGTTCCGCTCTGAAACGCTCCTGTTTTCCGCTTCTATTATTGCGTCCACCTCCCGCCTGTGTTTTTGTGTTAAGTCCTCAAGAAGTAATACACACAACGCAGAATTTCCGTTATTTCAGGCTATAGAAATGTCAAAGTGTCAGATACAATTCTAGTGACAAATAAAAAAGTAACTATATTTTGGTGATTTTATTATTTAACGCCGTGCTAAGAGTGACGTTGACGACATATATTATTTAACGCTTCGAGATAATTTGACGTTTCTAACACGGCAAGCTAATGTTTAAAGTGCTACTTTTAGTAGGCGTCGTAGATAAAAGGTTTTTCGTACTCCCTCGTACATAACTTCCACTTCGAATACCTCCATTGCAAAGTTCAGTTCAGACATGAACCTGGGGTGCACCTTTTTGAAAGGTAACTTCTTTGTTCAGGTTAGGTAGTGGAATACCTACTTTCAACAGTTTTAAAGTAAATTTGACGTTTGACACCGTTGACATTGTAATGATGTTGCTTCATGCTTCAGATGAGACTAGTGAGACAGTACTGACAGTTAAACAACATGGCGCGAGGAGCGGCGGTGGCCGAGTGGTTCAGTCAGTCGTGCTCTATCACGCGGGTTCGAATCCCGCCTCGTCCATGGATATTTTGTGCAGTCCGATTGTTCCGAAAACTGTTCCGACCTTACTATTCCATATCTGCACCTGTCTGACTACGACTACTACAGAAAAAAATAATTTCTGACCACAGAGTTGAGTACTATCAGAGTACTGAGGTCTCACATAGTTAGATAGTGTAGGCAATAGTAGGCAATTTAAGTATTGTACAACCCACTGAATGTCCCGTCGACGCTAATCAGTTGATGCGTCGTGAAACATTTAAAAAAAAACATGGCGCGATTTCAGCTTTCATTGTTACATTTACTCGCGGAAACGCGTCCACAACAACTGTCAACATCATCACAACGTAACTTAGGGCTCGATACCAAGTTGCAGGCGCAAAAGTTAGGACGGCGTAACTTGCCAAATAGAGCGATCTGATTGGCCGTTGCTATAGTAACCCCACTTACGGCGGTCTCAGCCCCAACTTGGTATCGAGCCGTAAGATCGTAATAACGAATGCCCGTGAAAAATTGCCTAGAGTCAGTATGAGCACTTATTTAGTGTTAATTTCACAGGTTACTTTAATCTTGCTTAGGAAGTTTATGAAATAATTGAGTACCTAACGTTAAACATGTATAGTATGTCCATTATTGCTATTTCTTTTGCAATCTGCAATCATAAGAATAACCCTTCCAAAATGTTATGTTCGAATCAAGATTGAAATCCAAATAATTTGGAATAAGTCTCACTGAAGTCGGTGCAAACATTTGAATTTTCAGGACAAATGGTATTTCCATAAAAATAATATTGATCATTTCTCGTGCTGCCCGTGACATCTTTCAAACGAAAGCTGAACTAAAATCTCGCCACTCGCAGATAATAATTTACCGCCAACAGAATCCTTCATTTCCTCGCACTTCTACACTAACAGCGACCTTTAACTCAGATTGAAGTCGGATTCAAATGGGATATAGTTTTGAAATATTACAAGTTCAAAACGTTGCGAGCGAAAAAATATCAGTGCATACTTTTAAATAGTCGATAACACGTCCACTTGGAAAACTTCCTACCTATACATACTTAGGTATTACTTACCTACTTATTCTCACATGTTCCTGAATATTTTTAACAAAATGCGTCAGAGCCCAAACATCATCTTGTCATAGTAACAAAAATATTGAAAAGCTATTAGCAAGATTGAAAATAAAACATTTTTGAAAATTCTAGTGAAAATTAGTACCTAGCTATCCTATACTTAATTAAAGTTAATCGAAAAATTGAGTTTGTGACATTTTTTCGATTATCTATAAGTTTTTCAAAATGAAACATAGAGGTACCTACGATTTACTTGCGTGCGGAGCTGCATAATAAGATGCGACAAACGCGACAACTACGGCAAAAATAAGAAGGAAAGTTTCCGGTAAACTGCACTAGTTCTAGTTTTTAAACGCCGATTTTTATTAATAGCTCCCAGACTACAGTCAATAATCCGCATGTTATAAAAGAACACACAATCAAAGACGTGTTGACTGAATTAAATATACATTTTTTAAAACGTAAACTCAAACGCACATGATATCGACAACCGGGTAGCATAAAATTCATTTTAGAGCACAACACACCGACATCGCTTAAATTACTAACAACATCTAGCTGTGATTTTTCCCCATTTCATATTTTGTAAATGCCTCGGTAAATACTTTGGTGTGGTCTTTCTTGAGGCAGGTGTATAATAAAAGTAGTGTAAAAGTGGTTCGTGTGCCAAATACGTGGAAGTGAGTGCAGGTGTCTTCACCTTGTGCCGTGGTGAAACATAATTGATTTTGTGCACCTACTTCATTATATGGATCCATGTCTTGGAGCTCTCGATGGAGGTAATATAACGTTTTCCTTTAGCTCGTTATTTCCTTTTCCCCTTCTTTGCCATTTTTTCATCTACAGGTACCCCAGATTTTCTTCCATGTAATTATTATTTCTTTGACACCATGACACCTGTCACTCACGTCACCCATACTGCCATCAGGCGGAAGAACAACGTACGTGCAGTAAAACCGATTTTGCAGGAGAGCCACACAAAACTTGGAATGGCTTTGAACTATCATATTTTTGTCAAATATGAATATTTCGCGGTTTTTTGTATCCTTGTTTCATGGTGAGCTAACATCCTAGATGCCACAGTTGAGAGAAAAATATTGGTTCCCATATAGCACAAGTACATCCATTGGACGTCCATAGGCTATCCTGAAATGGACATACGGAGATCCATTGGACGTCCATAAAAGGTCCAGTGGATGTCTTATGGACAGCTTATGGACGTCCATTTGGCACTAAGTTGTACGTCCCTAAAACGTCCTTTATGGGATGTCCATAAGATGACCATTTGTGATAAATTTGGACATTCAAAAGACGTTTCTCAAAAAAAAAGCGTTTCAATCATTGAAAAAATTTATGCTTAAAAAAAAATCAAAGTTTCAGATAACAATAAAGCAAACCAGCATAGCTTGGGTTGTTGTTGCCTTCGGCACAGCTTGACTTGCTGACGACTCTGGCATAGCTTGGTTGTTGATGCTTTCAACATAACTTGGCTTGTTGTTGTTGTTGGAGCTTCTGGGATAGCTTGATTGTCTAAAGCTACTGGAATAGGTCTCGGCCTCGGGGTAGGCAAATTAGGTGAAGGTATTACATTTGGTTTCAGTTTCTTAAGCAATCCAATTCGCTCGTAGTCATCATCCAAGAAATGATCTGAACGAACATGCGCTGCTGAATAATGAATGTTTGTTTATCCCTGGCCTAGAAAGGGCTACTCCACTTTAAGTCGTTTCGGAAACCTGAAACGATTCTTTTGTAATAAATAAAAAATGGAATAAAAACATCGGAATCGTACATAATAGGTTATGTCGGATATTTCCGTTTGTCGAAACGTTGGCAACTGGGCACAGAACAGGACGGCATTGTCAATTTTCAATAAACACTATAAAGTCTTCTTGGTCAAAAAATCACTGGAAAGCACGGAGAAAACTTTGCATAAAGAAATGCGGATTTGAGGAAAATGACGCGACGCTATCACAGTGACAGTACTGATAGTAGTGACACTGAGTGACACTCAGGGATGACAAGTATTTGCAGCTCTGCCAACCGACAAGAATTAAAGTTACTAAAAGGAGTAAAAGGTACTGTTGATGTACGTAAATTATGTTAATTAAGAAAAATGGCTTTTTTTTCAAATTACCGCAATAATAATGATAATAATATGATATTAGGCCTGGTGGCCTAATTTTTGAATTGTGAGTCAACTTTCAATTTGTTTTTGTTGCTGAAAAATAATAGCTGTACCTTGTCACATATTTTTACACTTTTTTATGGCAATGGACTCTATGTTTAGATGTTGAAAATAAAGAATGTCCATAAAGTGGTCCATAAAATACGTCCATGGGTCGTCGTTTCTGTACATCCATAGAATGTTCCCTAAATGGATGTCTTATAGATGTCCAAATCAAGTCCATGGACATGAGGACTTGATATGTACTTGAAATGGACGTCCATAAGATATCCTGTGCTATATGGGTTATGTACTTGAAATATTTGTCAATGAAACTCACGAATTCTGTTGCTTATACGCCTGGATGAGTAGACAACCCATTATACTCCAATTTGATTCAACTTACTTAAATTGCATCTTTTTGTCCGCTTGATGATGATCATCTAGTCTCAGGACACCATCCTGTTGTGCTTTCCTCTTGTGGCTCGAGCTCGGGCTCGAGGATGGAAGGATAGAATTCTTGATAGTGTTAAGATCGACTTAACCACTAGCTTAAACACAATAGAGAGTCTTTGGTTTAGTTTGTTTGTTTGGTTGGTTATTGGTAGTGGAGTCTTAATCAACAGGACTTATCCTAAACGTCTAGTCATATCTAATAGTCCAGTCATGAATATCATAAAGGATATTGCTGATAACCCTACACCGAAAGGTACAAGGGGTATTTATTGATTATATATATATATATATATTGCTGATGGTTTCAACAAACATTTCAGTTCTTCTGCGGACTCATTTCATTGGTCGAAATCGAAGGTTAGAGGCCCAAGAAATTTCAGAAATAGTTTTGACCTGAATCCAACATGAGATCCTAGAGATTATGAACAAAATTAGGTACGGAAGACAACAAACACGCAAATAATTGCGCCTTTTGTGCCAAAAAGCGGGCATCTTCGCATTTATATGAAAACAAGGCTCTCCGACCACCACAGCACCGGACATTCAGACCGAAACTACACAGACACATGTCTCGCCCCTGTTTGGGAGCTCATCAGTGTGCAGGCATTCAGTCCAAACATCCGATTGGGAGCTAGAGATCACGGTGGTATACACTCAAGAAGACTCCCAATATGTGAGTCTCCCAAGCGGCGCCATCTATCGAAGACATTCCACAGATGCTATATTCCAAAGGATGCTATATTCCAAAGGCATCAGGCGGGCGAGGGGATTAAACGCAAATTTCACGTAAAGCCACGACCATCGCCAGGAGCATCAGATGGTGAAGTGTATATACATGTATACTCGTCGTATACTCGTAAAATTAGGTACATCCAAGCCATCGACTGGAATGGATGAGATTGATGGGAGGGCTCTAAGGGTGGTGGCGGCTATGATCTGTCATCCGATTTCATTTTGTGTAAATAAAACCTTTGCTACTGGTGAATATCCGGCTTCCCCTGAACAGTCAAAATCATTTCCGGTTTACAAAGGCAAGGGCTCAAGGGACATGGTAACTAACTATAGAAACATTGCATATTTGGTCAGTTTTCCAAGATCTTTCAATCCAGTTATAACAATAGATTATACAGTTTCTTTAGTGAACATAAGTTTTTTTTTTACAAAAGTCAACATGGATTCATGAAGTCCACCACCAGTGCTATGACTCAACTTATGGATTTCATTTATGATTCTCTCAAGGACGGAGTTATTTTGGTAAAATAAGCGTTGCGGAATCAATCCCTGTGGCTTTATTCCTTGACAGAATCTTACCATTTAGGTCTCTTTCGAAAGCTACAAGGATGTACTTTGGTTTGAGCCCATTGGCATTAATTTTTTTGATTTTTGGATGTTGGAAATACCAATGGGCTCAAACCTAAGTACATCCTTGTAGCTTTCGAAAGAGACCTAAATTGTGAGATTCTGTCCAGGAATAAACCCACAGGGATTGATTCTGCAACGCTTATTTCGACAATTCAACTCCGTCCTTATATTATAATAGCAAACAACATCCTGTAGCGCTGTATTTTGACCTCTCCAAGGCTTTTGATTCGGTGGACCATGCATGATGTTTCGTTGGATAGATTGAATGCGTGGAGTGTTCGGTTGAGCAGACCTCTGCCGCTAAATTTTTGGGAGTTACATTTGACCGAAAGTTGACTTTTGAATGTCATATAAATGAAGTTGCGAAGAGAATGGAGCAAAAATATTTTATAATGTGGCAGATGATACAGTTTCAGCAGGGGTTCTCTGATTGGCTTATTTCGGTCTGATTCAGTCGGTCATGTCGTATAGTCTGATGGTTTGGGGCTCCTCCTCGCATCGACGCTGTATTTGTTCTTCAGAAGAAGGTGTCAAGGGGGTTCCTGCAGGGGTTTGTTCCCAAAATACAAGATATTGACGTTGCCATCATTATACATACATATATCAGACGGTACTGAATGTAAAGCGGTTTGAATCTACATTCCTGAAAAAAGACGACATTCATGCTCATGCGACGAGGGGTAGTACTTCCATCGACATGCCTTACTCAACTGGGTGTCGGTCAGGGTAGTCATCATGTTTATGTACGAATTAAATGGTTCAACAAGTCCATGCGGATGCCAGGTGAAGTCGATAATAGGAGTGGTTATGCAGCTTTCAAGCTGAGCTTATTTGACTTTTTAGTAAACAAAGCCTACTATTCCTTTCAGGAATTTTTTAAGCTGTGAGTATCTGCCTGTCTCTCTGATGTTTACCTATTTTTTATTTATTGTGGATTTAGTGAATAGTGTTGACTTGTTCTATATTTTATCAAACAATTATGTGAAATCACGAAGGCAAATAAATGTTATGTATGTTGATGTAATGCTAATTACCACCAAAGTTTAATTAAGCAATAATCTAAATAATATTGTCCAAAGAAGCCGGCTATTCTAATTCAACTATTCCACACAATAACCAATGGGAAAAACTTTGACTTTGACACTTGCTCTTGCTGTTGGTAGTTCAAATGAACCATTTCAGCGCAGTAGGCAGTCCTCGAGGCAGTCATGTAATAATCAGAAGAATATAACTCGTGCTCTAAGTTTAATTTGAGTCAAATGTTTTAAGTTTCTCAAATAACTATCAGTCACTCGGGAAACTGACTTAGAGAAAGTCCCTCGACTAAGTTATTATTGGGTTCACTTTTCACTCGTGGATGACAGTTGTTTTCCGTTAGAAAAGATTGAACTGAAAAAAATACTAAGCAGTTGTTATATTACTGTTGATTATACAAAGTGTCCTGAAATCACCGACAACGTTCTAACGCAGCTTCCTCTTATCAAAACAAGAAAAAAGTTCGCATAAACATGGGTCCGGAAACGCTTCCTAAGGGAGCTACAGCCCCTGAAGATGGTGTTTATTCAATATTTCCGAGACCGTTCAAGGAAAATCAATCAAACTTGAGACTTTTAATAACCTTCTTATGCCTAACAAAATTTGAATGTCTGAAAAAAATTAAGTTGCTCTGAAATAAATAGTCTTTCTTTCTCCTTGAATATCATAATTAAAAAAACAGAATTTCTGACCACATTTTCATACATTCAAACTAAAATATCTCGTAAACGATGTGTCTATCGAGGTTGAACAGACGCAAACGGACCATATTTTTGGTAAAAAACTTCAATATTCTATATTTTTTGTTGTTAAATTTGGAAACAATTCACATTCAAAAAAGTTAGAGCTATTTTTACCCCCACACCTCTGCCTGACCCATCACTGGTGAATTATTTTTAAATTAATCTCCCCTCATTTTGTTGGGCACAAGAAGATTAGTGGATGTGTCAAGTTTGAATGATTTCTTTTGAACAGTTTCGGAGATATTGGATAAAAACCATCTTCAGGGTCCCACCCTTAGGGGCCTGTAGCTCCTTCAGGAAGCGTTTCCGGACCCATGTTCATGGAAACTTTTTTCTTGTTTTGATGAGAGGAGGCTGCCCTGAAACGTTGTCGGTATATTTTCGGGACACCCTGTATCCCGGATGGTGAAATACTTGACCGTAATAATTTGGGCTTTCTTTATGTGATGTATGATTGGCTCTTCTCATTTGGTATTACTAGACACAAATTAAGGTAGTCATAATATGCATATTTGAAAATTGTAAAGATATTATTGCTCTACCCTGTATAATATACGACTACACAGAAGGTTCAAGTATTATGTGTTTGTAGAGCAATAGCATTTTCTAAAAATAAAAGCTGAACTTTTTATTGCAATAATATCACAACATTTTTGCTGGATTTCATTTTTGACCTTCTACCGAGGCTAGAACTTTTCCAACCGCTTCCAGGCCACACATAATGATTTATCAATAATTTTATTGTTATTTCACTTGTAATACTCTTGCATCCAATTGTGTAAGTGAAGAATTGAGCAACACAGTCCAGCTCGGCAATAAAATTATATTTATCCACTTCACTCTGATAATTGCGCAAAAATTGGAAATTCTAGGTTCTAAAGATATATATGTTTGACAAATGACACTTCACGACTGCTGTTCGCCTACTTTCTAGAAGCAATAAACTGTTTCTATTGGTTGAAAAGCGATTTACCAAAATGCTTCTTTTCAACACCACTTTCAGTATGTAAAAGTGTCCATTGTTGAACTGAAGTAGATGATATTAGTACGTATTTCGCGTTTGGGTTCATTTATAATTGAGACGATCGTTTTAAAACACACTTTGTTCATTACTCCGTATTTACTTGGGAATATCGCTGATTACTACTCGCTTTCTATCTTTCTCGATCACTTCGAATTCAGTACTATTCCTTGGGCGATCCATGGTGCTTATTTATACCTCCGACTAGTGTCCTCGATGAGCGTTGTCGTTCGATATCCATCGTTCCAACTACTTACTGAAAATTGCGTTATCAAAGATAAAAATAAATCTCTGGAAATCGACACACAACATTTAATATTATGTACTCGCAGCACTTGCACGAAATAGGTAGGTACTAGGTAGAGGTAATAGGCACAATGATGTCAATGTTAACGTAATGTTATCGGCAATATAATGTTAGCATACAAAGCAACTACCTAGTTTCAAATGGTGACGTTCACAATCATGTTACTAACAATGGTACCTAATGTTAGTATTTCTGTAATGAAAACTTAAAACGATGTTAACACCACCCTTCTTCTTATCCACCAATGAGAACATTCAAAAATAATCACCAAGAGTGAATTTGAGGACATTAAGTTGGTAGCACTTTCGGAAATTGATGATGCCGCAATCTTGCCCTTCACTTAACCTTCAAAATAACGTAATGTTGGAAAGCAAAAATGTGTTGAATCGTGACATCGTTTCTCGACGTATACACCAATGGGAACCTCGGAAATTCAAAAATTCTAATCGCATCGTGGTAGCTTGCACCGGCAGTGACGTCACAGCTCAGCAAAAATGGATCCGTCTCAAGACCGGTCCACTTAAGGCTAAAGGGGACTGAAATTGAGTACCAAGTGTGCGACAGAGAGAAAATACATCAAAAGTAATAAAATGTTTTGGGGAAAACCATTAGTACAATTTCAGATCTGAAAAGAGGGTTATACTGAAATTTCAATTCTATTTGATGCACTAGTCAAAAAAAAATTCCAAAAAGTTTTTTCATTTTTTTTTTTTTCAATTTCACAAATTAATTTTGATTTTTTCAAAAATCGCAGGTAGTCATTTTGAAGTACTGAAAATATCAAACATTAATCCGTTTTTAGAATTTTTGTCGCACAAATGGTGTCCTCCGAAACACATTTTGAAAATCTCTTTTTGATATTTGCCGCCCGCTGCAGCTGTTCTCCGCGATGAGTCATTCACGATAAAGGTAGTGACTACTTTCTGCACACATGGTGTTATGATGTTTTCTGAGAAATAGGCGATGTAAATAGAGCAGTAGTAAAGATTTGTGACATCGTGGTATTACGCCGATATATTTCGTTGCTACGATTTCTGAAATTGTAATATTTTTTCCCAAGTTGATCATTTATCTCACGAGATCACACTATCTAGATCTAGAATCTACTGATACTCCAAGATACTTATATCCAATTATAAAAAGACAAACATTGTAAAATCATATTGCAATGGAGTATTATACTAAAAAAATTTTTTGATTGAAATGAAAACTACATTGAAAAATAATTGACCCGTGTTTTTTTATTCAGTCAAAAATCGTATCGTTTGGGCGCAATAAATAAATAACATCAACTAGTTCTGACGTCACAGCGGGTCACCGCCTATACCGCCTGTGTAAATGACGTCAGAAATAGGCAGAATATAGGAGTTTCGTTTATTTATTGCGCCCAAACGATACGATTTTTGGCTGAATAAAAAAATACGGGTCAGCTATTTTTCAATATAGTTTCTGATTCCATCGACAAAAAAATATTTTTCCAAAAGTATAATACTCCATTGCAAAACAATAGACTGCAAGTGCACAAATGTATTTAAAACTATATACACTGGGAGCAATAACAAAACTGCAAAGAACTACTACTACTACTACTACTACTACTACTACTACTACTACTACTCCTACTCCGTCTGAAGTATGTCTGTCTGTCTGTCCGTCCGTCCGTTTGACTCCTGTGTGGATATCTGTCTGTTTGTTTGTGTGCCTGGCTGTCTGTGTGGTTATCTTCATGAATGACCTCAGCTCATTTGATTTTTGTTGAAATCGTTCCATTAGAATGCACTCTTGTTTCGTATAAAATTCGTATTACGTATCGTAGTACGATACGCGTTTGAGTGTCGAAAAGTGGCTAGTAAGAAACGTTGATGGGAAAAAAGTCATGGCATTCAAACTTTCTCGAATGAGCATGCTCCTACAAGCTCGCAGATCGATGATCTCAGGCAATAGAATTTTGATATTGAAGTCAATTTTGTTTTTATTTTGCCAGTGCACTATGTCCTTGTACTTGAAAATAGTGATTGTGTGTCCGTTTAAGCTGAGAATTTCTCTCCAAACAAAATTTTTGATTGGTCTGTATAGCTTCTTGTATGGTCTTTTGTTTTGCCGACTTCGGGCAATATGTACATATTTCAGAGCTAAAATCATTAATAATAAATTTAATTGATTTCTTTCAAATCCAATAGGACATTTCACCCTGATAATAGTACCATTCTGATGAGGAAGAAGCCCGTCTGGCGATTCCGCAAGATATCCATGGGTCGTCGGGTCCACAAACAGGCCTCATAGTTCAACTTTATTCCGTTAAGTTCAGTTCTAATCAAACCATACAACTTTTTTCTTATGGGATTCTCTAGAAAATTACGTTCCATAAAGGCTCTGTTACGTTGTGATTACTCAGGCAACAACCAATTGCCGACACGGATTTTTACATAACAAAGCGTTTATGGAATGTCATTTTTTACAGAATAGCACTATTCTTTTTTTCTATCTTGAACGGTAAGGCCGCTATGGGATATTTACGCTAGGATCGACCACTCTTTATCTTCCCATAGCTTCCAGTTACTGGGTTCAATGCCTGTTCTAAATTTTCATTGAAATCAAAGATTGAAATTGGCTGCTCCCAATGGGCGACAGACTGCTGAGATAAGGTTGTTGTACTTGCACCAGGGTGTACCGTTGGTATATGGGTGAACTTTTTTTTGAATTTTCGAATGTTTCAAGAATTTGCGAATTTGCTCATTTCTTGCGGATTATAAATAATGTATGATGATACCGGACGGGAACCGCTCGCGCTTGCAGGTGGGCGGCACGCGGTGAACTTCAAAGGGAAATATTCAAAATTGATTTCGGTCAATACTATTAATGATATTTCAATTTTGAAAAAAGGTTATCATACAATATTTACCACAGAATAAAATGACTACCTAGGATTTTCAAAAAAAAATTAAAAATTTGAGAAAATCAAAAATTTTTTTTCAAAAAATACCAAAATCAAAATTTTTGACTACAGCATCAAATAATTATATATTCTAAAAATATTAACGTTTGAATTTTTGAAATCGGTTTATTAAGTGAATTTTGAGAATGTTAATAGTTTCCGCGCCATCTCGCGTCTCAGAAACTCATTATTTTATCGTCCCCT
Source organism: Anaspis maculata (assembly GCA_949128115.1). Lineage (NCBI taxonomy): Eukaryota > Metazoa > Arthropoda > Insecta > Coleoptera > Scraptiidae > Anaspis > Anaspis maculata. The sequence continues at coordinate 34,104,986 of OX421962.1, read as the reverse complement.
TTAGCCTTAAGAGAGATGGAAGATCTCTCTTTACGGCGCGTGACTGTTATTCGCATCTTGGTAGCTCGCACTGGCAGTGACGTCACAACTCAGCAAAAATGGATCCGTCTATTGAATATGACATTGACAGCTGCCTGCGAGCCCAACACTTCCGCCTTGCACGAACACTTGGTGCACTCGAACTATTCGATTCGATCGGTCGCAAAGTGTTCCGACACTGTCTGCGGTTCCAAGTTTCTTTTGTATTTTGTCTGGAACAAGCACCGAAACGAATTGGAGCTGACTGCCACCATTTCGAACTTGTTCAAATCGATAGTTCGTCTGAAAGTTGCGTCGTTTCAAGTAATCCTTGCTCATGGTCTCGAACGAACACTTCTGTGCATCCGTGCGTTTCAGCTCCATGCAATAACTAATGATATTTTGAATGGCAATATTTGTGTCTCGATACCACATTCGTGCAAGAGAAAGCTCCTCGCTCTCGTACGAGCTTTCGTACAAATGTCTAACGATTTGCAAATTTGAAGGAAAAACTCGTAATGTTTACCTTTGTACAAGTGTTCTTATCCTGAATAAAAAGCAATGCACTTTGTTTGTTTCAAATGTTCGTACACAAACAGCGGGCGGAGGTATTACCTATAGTAAACGACCATGACTGACGTTCTAATTTTGGTGTGGTGTGGCTATCGAAGAATATAAAATAATTGAAATAGCTGATGAGAGTTATAAGTATGTCCATTATTGTTGACACATGGATTTGACATTTGTGATTTGGAGATATTTTTCTAGTTTGGTTGGCATCAGTAGTGGAATCGCATGCGCACTTTTGAGACTTATTCTGTTAACATCATTGTGTACATGCTCCTGCTAACATTACCATCGCCATTACGTTACGTTAACAATTACATCATTGTGAACGGGCTATAAGTCATATTATGATGATATACAGGGTGTTCGGGTTTGGCTATTACAAACTTGTGCTTGTTCCTAAAATGCTTCCTTGAAAAGATACGTTGAAGTTGAAGTTAACTTTTTCTAATCATTTTTTCACCGTGACTTTTTAACCGTTGAACCGATTTTGATCAAATTCAAACCAGAGTTTAGTCAACTGAGTCTCCATCGAATAATGATACCACAATTCATCAAAGATTCCTGGGGGCGTGGATAATAGGGGACTGTCCCCTCTATTTTTGCCCCTATTTTCATCTCCCCTAATTTTTTTTTGAAATTGTTGATATTTTCGGATTCTACGTTCAATTTATAAGAAAAAATTACAATTGCAAAATTTTGATTAGAGGCTTCATTTCCAAGATATTTGGTTTTTAAACTTTGGAAAACATCTCGAAATCACCACTTTCCAGATCCCAAATTGTTTTTCTCTGAAAACGCCTCGTTTCTTAGCCGAAAATGGCAGTAAATCAACCTAAGCGACCTAGAAAACTTATTCCAGTTGAGGAATCATGAGTTTTGTTGAATTTTAATTTTTAGGCCTTTGAAAGTCGCAATTTCGAGGCGTTTTCCGAAATTTCAGACCCAAATATCTCGGAAATGGAGCCTCTAATCAAAATTTTGCAGGAGTAACTTTTTCTTCTAAATTGAACGTAGAATCTGAAAATATCAACAATTTCAAAAAATAATTGAGGTAGATAAAAATATGGGCAAAAATAGGGGACAGTCCCCTATTATCTACGCCCCTAGAAATTTTTGATGAATTGTGGTAAAATAAGTAAATAAATAAAAAATAAATGTTTTTCTCCTTATCGGCTTTTTCTCGCCATAGGAGTTTGCCCGTTTATTCATCAGGTTTATAAACTCAGAAAAGTGCAAATTTCGGACAGCACAACACCCAGACTTTTCACCGGGAATCGAACCCGGGACTTCCGCGTCGCAGGCAGCCACTCGAATGGGCCTAGATGGGAAAATGAGCTTTTTTTCACGAAACGTCAGGGGTACTCACTACCAACCAAAACAGAATTGAATGTGGAGGTGACGTTCGAATTTTATTATTGATTCATATCGCTCCGTGATTCCATAGGTACCACTCAAAACCTGACTGGGGCTGTCGTAAGAAGACTTTACATTTACCACGACGTTTCCGTTCAAAGTCTCAACTCAACATTCTCCTGCGGAAAAAACTGATTTCTAACCACTCCAGTTTATGACTAATCAAATACCTATTTATGAAGGATCGTCAGTTCAAAGTCGCCCGATTTATTTACATATGAAGTTCAATAAGTTTTGAGCTATTTTGAGGATTTGGCCGATAAAAATTCGACGAATTTTGTAATACCTTCACACTAAATCCTATGGGCAGCACTCCTCAGACGGTTAGCCGTGCATAATTTTTATAATGTGTTACACAAGTTTATAGCAATGCATTCCGTTTTCTTTGGAACGAATCCAATACTCAAATTTTATGTAATTTGGCGGACCCCGGTATAAATTTTTGATTACGCGAGAATAATTGTTTCCGCGTGCTTTGCAGGCCGTTTTTCGAGATCCATTTCCCGGCCGCATAATAAACATAAATCATTATTATAAAAGAGAAGCGAATCATAAACTAATGTTAACTCCTCTGCGGTTTTTCTAAAAAGTTTCAATGGGAGCCAAGAAGTTTTGGTGCCAAAATTGGGGGAGGAATACTATCTCAGCAAAAATTGCATTCTAATAATAGGACTGTATAATGATTTGTCGTCAACATGTGCAAAGTGCAAAACAATGATTCCGTGTGAAAAGCTATGGAGTTTGGCTTTATGGAGTCTGAAAATCTTTGAATCTTTATTTAATTTGTTTTTCAGTTCCTACATCTGTTGTAAAGTCCGTTTAACGCTAGTGTGATTCGAGTTGGCTGGAAGCTTCGTTATGCGACACCGTTATTGGGAAGGGAAAATTCGTAAAATCATAGCTCACTCGAATCGCAGTAGGTTTAAACGTACCAAAGTATGGGTTTTCCATTACATCAACAACACTTCTGTCGGTCCTCCTGAAGGCTTTGTTTTTAAATGACCCATGAAATACTTCTTGCTACTTCTCAAAGAACATGCTCACGTCAACTAAATTTGCAAGGCGTTGGCGATTATTCTTGGCCAGAGGTTTCTTTCCAAAGCTTCATACGTTCCACTACAAAACTCAGTTTTTATGCATTTTTTGCGTAAAAAAAAATCAGCACAGTTTGGTTAGACAACCTACCAAACCACCAATCATCCGCTTGATCTAAGTTGGATAATTTCAGTATCTGGTTTTACCAAATATGAAGTTTAAAGTATCAAATACATTGTACCTACACTCTTGAGCAAAAGTTAAGGACCACTTTTAGTCCAGGAATTATAGAAAAAATAGCGAACAAAAATGATAACTAGCCGGATTTTTGTATATAAGCTCAGTTAAGCATGTAGTTCACCATAGTAAAAGTCCTCAAGAATCCGGTGTGAGCTTCGGCCGTTGTGGCCTCGAGAAGAACTTGAGGATCAGTTTTTCGTGTTTATCTCGTGAACGATGGCACTTGGAGGAAAGGCACTTGAAGCAAAATTGTTGGAAATTGTGTTGTCTACAAGAAAGGTCCTTACATATTCCATCATCAGTCCACTCCTTCTTAGTCAAAACACAAGAAAAGCTAAATAGTCCAGATGCTCGATGCCGAAGACTGTACGGACCTTGAGTTTCATGATGCCAGGGTGCCACTTGGTAGAGATGTTGTTCGATCCATTCTCTTTTGATTGAAACTCAATGCCATCAATACCAACTATGCCGGCGGCATATACAGGGTGATACAAAAAATAAAAAGTTGAACAAATGTACCTCAATAACCAAAATAGGTGAAGACATGTAAATCACCTAAAATATTTCTAATTTCATGACCATGAAGTCGTCGTGAACTAGAATCAAATCTGTCGAGCCGTTTCTGAAATATCTTCAGAAGACTGGAGTCGTAACGAGAAAAAAATAGTTTTCCGTATATCAGTAATTCTTCAGATCTTGAATCGAAACTCGGTGTTTTGAATCGAAACAATGATAAATTACATTTGAAATGAAATTACAGTGGAAAGCCCTCTCTAGGCCAACTAATTTTAGAAAAAACACAGTCAACTTTTTTTCTGATAGTGGACGATAAAATATTTTTTTCTGGTAACAACTTCAGTCTTTTGAAGATATTTCAAGAACGGCTCAAGATATTTAATTCATGTTTACGACGACTTCATGACCACGGAATCAGAATTATTCATGGCGATTTACATGTCTTCACCTATTTTGGTTCTCGAGGTACAAATGTTTACCTTTTTATTTTTATTTCACCCTGTATATGCCGCCGGCATAAATCGTCTTGATGGCTTCCAGTTTCAACCAAAAGAGAGTGGATCAAACAACACCTCTACAAAGTGGCACTCCGCTATCATAAAACTCAAGGTCCATACCAGTCTTCAGCATCGAGCATCTGGACTATTTTTATTTTCTTGTTTTGACGAAGAAGGAGATGACTGACGATGAAATGTGCAAGGACCTTTCTTGTAGACAATAAAATTTTCAACAATTTCTTCCCTGGAACTTTTTTCCCAAGTGCTATTGTTCTTGAGATATACGCAAAAAACTGACCCTCAAGTTCTTCTCGAGGCCACAACGGCTGAAGCTCACACCGGATTCTTGAGGACTTTTACTATGTTGAACTACATGCTAAACTGAGCTTATATACAAAAATCCGGCTAGTTATCATTTTTGGTCGCTATTTGCGATTTGAACAGCTAAAATTCCTGGACTATTTTTCAAATGTCCATAACTTTCGAACACATTTTTCGGTTTTGACGAATATTTGCACAAAAGTGTTCTAATGTATTGTAAAGACAAGCGTGAAGTGGCGCACTCATAAATCCATAGGATTGCGGTAAAGAGGTCTTCGACTGTTCCCATTTTCAAAAGTCTCATTTATTGGCCCTTGATTTATGCCGAAACCGAAGATAAAACAACAGCATTTTTTCTAGCCAAAGAAGCCACTAACCTGACTTGGTAGGATACTTTTCGTTTTCGTGATCAAATAATAATATAATGCTACGATTCTCCCGGTCATACGTCGTTGTCTTTTTACTACCACACCAAAAGGAAATCCAAGGTGGCGGCCAAGCGAGTGAAAACAGTTGATTGTCTTTTAAAGTAGGCAGAGGAATTTTGACCAATCACGATTATATTCATAACGTCACGAATTGTCAAAATATCCAACAAATAATTTTCGCATATTGCATGTTCTTCAAAAGTCTTTGGCTTTTCAACAACATTTTTTTTACAAGGGTCCGTTATTCTTCCAAAAAATCTTTGAAACGGTCCAATTATAATTTTTTTATCGGTTTGTTAAGCCTTCATTGGCTCAACATGACGAGCACGTATGACAACTTTCATGAATCTAGGTATACCTCATTCGATTCATGGGTTAACATTTTTATCTCTTCAGTACATTCTTTCCTATTTTCCGCTGCCCCTTCACTGATAGCACATATCCACCACTGCGATCCTTATTGATCATAATATAAGGAACAGTTTGTCACCAATCACTATGCTCTACTTCCAAATTGCATACGGAATGCCATAAGCAAAACCACTTTTAATGTTAAGAAAACTAAAAAGTTGTTTTAAATAAATGGTTTCTTTAAAAAATTAATAAATTAGCAAGCAGGTATATGTAAATCTTCTTTCGAGTAGGTATCCGTTGGTCTTCAGCTTTCGGAGACTGTGGAAGGAATTCCAATAAACGGTTGAGTTCGTTTCGAGTCTTCTTCAAGGCGTACCAGCCTATTTCTCGTGGTCCAGGCGTAGCCCGCTCCAACTATCTGCAATAATTCATACAAAAAATGTAATCAATGCATTTCATTAATGGAGATCAAAAACTCACCTCCATAACTGCCAAAACTATCGCGATTCCAGCAATAGCTCTGCATAAAGTACTTATTATGTCCTGAAATGTCTCTGCACAACCTTTGGTGAAGGCGTGGCTGCCACACAAACCAATGCTATCTTTAGCACGACAGCAACTTTTCGGTACACTCCCAACATCATTGTAATACCATTCCGTGTGATTGAAAACTCCGCAGCACTCGAACTTGAAAAATCATTGTTCAATTTTTGCATTCATTCGTGAAACAATTTGCTCACTTCTTGTTGGAAACTATCGACCAGTTTTTTGTCGTGTTTGTCATGAGCGTAATCTTTAAACAAGTCATTGACAACCTTTTGAGCTGCTTTGGTCACGTCCCCGTTGTCATCTCTGATGGTACTGAGTGCAAAAGTTGCTAGCAGACTTTGGAGCAAGCAGAATAGTAGTAGGAGCAGCATGTACTATAAAAATGAATTTGTGTTCAATCATACAGTGAAGGGCAAAAGTATGGAACAAATTCAATGAAAAATTCGCATTTCTTTTCTTGGAAAATTCCTTGTACTGGTCGATATTGTTTTCCAAATCGGCACATTTTGATGTGAAGTTTTCATATTTATTTAATCATTATAATTTCCAAAAAATTATTTTTTCATTTTTTGAAAATTGAATTGGAACTGTTATTGGATTAAATGCTCATACTGCTATCCGTTAGTCTCTTGGCAGTACGCAAGCCTGTCCGAAAATTATCGGATAACATTTGGATAACTTCAACACTGATCAAGGATTCGTCAGGAATTTGATCTTTCAAGTCTTCCAAATTTTGTGGTCTGTCGATGTAGACTTGTGATTTGGAGTATCCTCATAAGAAATAATCGAAAGGATTGAGATCCAGAGATCTCGCGGGCCACTATATCGGTCCTCGTCTGCCAATCCACCTTTCAGGAAAACAGATGTTCAAAAGAGTAAGGACAGGTCGCGCAGAGTGACCTAAAGGTAGGACTGAAGGGCCTAAAGGGCGACTGAAAAAGTTTGACTTTGGAGTGAAAAAATTCAAGAGATTGTATGAACATTTCTACGTTAGAAACGTTTTTATTTTGTCAAAACATCATCAATGAAAAGCTAGAAATTCACCACCTTTGATAATTATCATCTCGGAAACTATTTGTTCAAAAAGTGTACCTATATTGCTGAAATCAGAACTTCATAATCTATTCAAATCTGCAAAAAAAAGAGGGATGTTCAATTTGGATGAATTGGTGATGACATCACAGCTTTTACAAGAATGACGGCAAATATGAAAATTTTACATCAAAATGTGCGAAATTGGGAAACAAAATCGACCTGTTCGAGTGATTTGTCGAGAAAAAAAAAAGCGAATTTCCTAGTGAATTTGTTCCATACCTTCGCCCCTCACTGTATATAATATCACAGCTTGAAAAAATCTTGCGAGAAAAGGATATTTGCGTTTCAGCTATCAATAATTATTAAGGACAAAGTTGAATATTTGGTGAAATAAGACGTTGCGGAGTCAGTCCATGCGAGCTTATTTCTTGACAGAAATCCACCATTTGGGTCTTTTTCGAGAGCTACAAGGAGGTATGTACTTTGGTTTGAGCCCAGAGAAATTTTCAACATTTGAAGATTATTTTTTCAAAATTTCATTTTTCTTCATTTTGGAAATGACTTAATCAAGCTCGAATCAAAGTACCTCCTTGTAGCTTTCGAAAAAGACCTGAATGGTGAATCTCTGTCAAGAAATAAGCCCGCACGGGCACGGATTGATTCCGCAAAGCCTTATTTTACCATTTAACTCCATTTTTAATGGTGACTGAAGCCATTATGGCTGATCTGTCACAAATTATCATTGTCACAAAGTCAAATCAGACAAAGCTCGGAGAGCTCGTAAGGAATTTTTAACCGGAAAACAGAGACATCTTCACACGAGCTGTACAACGGTTATTACTGTACCGACAAACACGAAACTGGTGACCTCGACGAACAACGACAAACAATTGATATTTGGCATATTATACAAAAAGTCTCAAAATTTGCGCCATCGGAGTTCAGTTCAGTTTACATCAGGAATGCTTGGAAAATTCCAGAAAAATGTGTCAAAACACGCACGAATCACCTTGTATATCTGGATCCCGATTCTCTTGGAATAACTGAATCTACCCTGAATACTGTATTGCGGTTAATGAAATCATACTTCCCATTGAAAGTCTGGGACAAAATTAATAATGAAAACAAGTTAGTGTACTCTCGAGTATCCTTGCATCTTTACCAGAACATTATAATGACAACGCATCCTATTTCGAATTTTGATTCTATCTTGATCCAATCAGATTGCACCTTTTACCCTATAATGCAGGGTAGATGATCGTGGGAAAGGTTTTATTCCAGATTTCTGGCAAACCGACTTGCAAGTAGGTATACTCGCGCGTTTTCATCCTCGTTTTCCTAAACTCATCCCAGATTTACACTGACAGGTATGATTTGAATGACCGTGTGACAGAGGCTTATGAGGCTATCTCGATTTATTCATGCAACACCCTGTTATGATCTATTCAAGACCGTAGTTAGGTGAATATGTTCGCACTAGGTGACAAGCGTTTACCGAAGACGCGAATAGCATTGATATGATAAGTACTCACTGTTATAAGCATGCAGGAGTGATATTTATTGCGTAAATTCATACTGAATCCGCAAACAAAAATAGACACCACAAATTGAAGCGATCCAACGCCAATAGCGGATGCTCCAACTGGAAATTTAGTGAACCGGCTCACACCTTTGTCTTCGTCTGCAACAATGACGCCTCCCAAAATTATTTCGATCAGTCCAAATAACTGGAAATAGAATTTAATTTAAAAAAATTAGAAATATCAAACTGATAACATTAAAATAGGGTCCTTGCACGATTTTTTTTTATTGCCTCCAATGATGCTTTGGTAGCCAAATAGCACCATAGACTGAACGGTTTTTCGAAATTCTTGATAGTTTATTTTATTTTGTAAATTTAAAACACAAAAACTGTTAGGTATGCAACTTCCATGCACCCATCTGTCACCTGCGCGATGACGTCATTATGCACCGGACGGGGCTACTTGATTTTACACAAACAGATTGCGACTACGAATTTTAAATGTTTGACATAATCCAACTGTCACCGTTTCAGACGTCTGTGAGGTTGAAACTCAGTTCAGATTGAAAAGCGCGCAGCACGAGCTTGGGGATCGCCCTGACACGTGAGAAAAGGCGACGGCGCATTTTCGCGGCTTTCATACTTCCATTAACTATGGCGCGGCGGCTTTCCGTGAGGTCAGTTTTTTGTAAGATGTAACAGTAAAAGTGGGTGTATTCCAGTGGTGTATTCTGGTGTCCTGTGTACGGAAATAAGTGCAATATTAACAGGTAAAGGTTGGCTGACACAGGCGCTACATCCCAAAATTGAAATAGGTCTGTTTTGTTTAGCTATAGGGCTACATGGAGGACAGGAGAAGAGTTCCCCGGAAGGAACAGCTATGCTATGGAGGCAACGAACAAAACTTTTTTTCGCTCCGCCAGGGACCCCCAATTGCGACGGAAATGGAAGAATATTTGCCAGACAAGTGACACTACGTAGTAAATGGTTGTAGATACTAACCGTCCTTCGTTGTTTGTGGAAACATAGAGTGTGGAGATCATTTTTCACAAAGTGATTTTTTGAACAAGAACAAGGTGAGACAGCGTCATTCCTATGGACTTGGACAATCTGCCAGAGTCTTGAAGAGAGGTGATCGAGTCATTATTTCATGTATGTTGTGGCGTGCCGTTGGATTGGTTTGAACGTTGATGGGTTGGCCGGTTCGAACATCCACGGTTGAAGAGGTAAAGACGAGGAATTGTTTTAAATAATAGCACAATCATTACTGATCTTTTGCAGGAATGAAATCTGCGAGAAGTTATGGAGTACGGACCCTTGCTTTCAACACGATTAAGCCTTGGAATGCACAAAGAAAAACGAAAAAGGTGAAGGTCGTTTATTCTCTTTCTTGTGAATTGAACCTAGCTTAATGACTAAGCCTGAACCGCTTCATGTAATAAATAGGAGCAGACGATGGGAAATAGATTGTAGCCATATTACTCTGGCTATGACACATGGTGGCATTCCAGACATGACTCCGTTGAGGGATAAATCCAATGCTAAATTGCTAGGGACCCCTTCTGTACAAGTTGAAGGATCTCAAGGAGAACTCTTCTATTGGCACTTGCCAGGTGAACCGCTTGGAACTCGGAGGGTCTATGAAAAAAGACTAAAAGAGCCTGGGGAAACTGTGAAGAAACTCAGCAGGGAAACTAGGGGCTGACCTCTTTCGTACAAATTTTTTCAGCAATTTACTCATTAGACTGCACAGAGAACACGAAATGGGGAAACGCAAAGTTCAAGGTCCAACTTAATATTTAGGATAATAATATGGAAAACATCTGAAGTCTGCCTCTGTTGTGGGTTGGCTACAAGTGAATTAGCAGTTTATAAAATAACGCAGTTAGTTTTCCATATGGCGGGTACATAGCACTTGTCATGGCATAATCCTGTGTTTTCTAATGTACTCAACTGAAACAATTTTTTTTGTAGCCATCCACGAGGATGCTGGGAGGCTGCGGTTGGTGGCGTCTGAAATTCCTCTGTGCTATTTTCACATGAAATCAATGGTACTCTCCCAACACCATGCTCGCCCCCATGTCCCCAGAAGATTTCGAAGTTTTATCCAAGTTATCTCAGAAAAATGCAAGATTTATCTGCATTTCTGCAGGGAAGTGCAGCCAAACGTGGATGCAGGAATGAAGAGAGATTTTTGGAGCCACTGTTACCTTTGAGGTGTCTGTGCGGTGCCCGGAAATCGCAATTTAAAGTATGTTTGGGTCAGTATTTCATCAGGATCTTGTATCACATGCCGAAAGAATCTGCAGTCTTTTTGCACTCGCCTCTTGGGCATATTTTTTTCTCGGAAACTGATATCAAGCACTAATGAAGGATTTCCTCTTGGGGTATATTTCCTCTTGGGGTCCATTCCTGCCTGACTTGTTAAGCAGCTTGCTGCACAAAAATGTCAGTTACAATTCATTCAATAATTATTTCAAGTCAATAGGTCATGAGTCTTGAAAAAGATTTTAATTAAATCGAAACGTCGGCAAATACCTAGAATTTTTTATTGTTTGTGTCCAAAAATATACCCCAAGAGGAAATCCTTCATTACTGAATCCAAATGGACAAGAATCAGAATCAAAATATAAGCACTTTTTCAAAATTTATAGAAAAAATTTTTGAAATCCATTTTACTACTTGCGAAATTGGTTTCACTTCTACTGTTACTGAAATTTGACAAAGGCTAAAAATGAGCTTCATGGCGAAATTGTTTGTTTTACGTAAGAACTCAATAATAAAATATTTCTATTTTTTTTCACAGGTACTTTGAAGAGAAGTCGTCTCCTTCTGTTGCAAAAGCTATCTCTGATGTGTCCATTAGAACGACTGCATTGATCTGGAAATATGTGGAGGAAAATGGGGCCACTACTTATCCACAGCTAGGGCGCTAAATGAAGATTGTCTTTGTTAAATACCTTAGGATCGAGGACCGTACCTACAGATACATCTAGTGGCAAATCAATCGCAGCTGTTACAAGTTCAACGAATGAAATTTTGATTGAGCTCACCCTCGAGCTCAGCAAACCAATTTTTTTATGAAATTATGAGAAGAAAGAACACACCAGCTTGTTCTAGCGATCTTGTCATCAATCATCATTCATAAAAACGGATGTTATACCAGGCCGACGATATACCAGACCTGCAACAGCAATCTGAATACCCTGGCATCATACATACCAAGCAGAGCACACCTATAATAATAACGTCACTACTATTTTCGATTCCCAGTTCTGATGCACATCCTTTCTTAACATGAAAAAGGAATGGACCAGATGACCAATTTGAAGTGTCCGATGATCACGTTGCTATAAAATAGTTATTGTTTTGGTCCAGCATCCTGCAATTTTTTGAAGTGATTCCGTACCAGAACGTATACCTATGTGACGTTAGAGCAGAACTAGAAAAAAATGCAAGATTCTACTTCTACATGAGAGCAAAAGAAGATTTCTCTTGGTTTATCTGCAAAAACCGTGAAACAAATTGTATAATAGAAGATGCACCATTGCTATGTTTGGTATTCTTTGGTAGTGCAGAAGGCGGAATGATAATCACACAAGCAAGATAAGAAAAATGGTCGTAAGACAGAAGGGAAGTTCAACATTTTGTTGATACATAATTTATTTATTTGATTGTTTCGTTAATGGACAATTTGTTATAATTTAATCAGGTACTGTGGTAATAAAAATATAGAATGAAAATGCAATGATTTTGAATTTTTCGGGACTGATTTAGGTTAATAGCAAGTTAATAGCTTAAATAGTCTCCTTGGGTAAAATAATGACGATTTGAAATTTCGCGGGGTTTCAGGGCGCAGGGCTGCAACCTCGAAAAGAAAAAAAACTTGCAAACAAAAAATAGAACTCTCGCGATGACGTCATTGTGAGCATTCAAGGTCATTGTAGAAGCGACCGCGTTTTTGGCGCGAAAAAAAAAATTCAAACTCTGATCTTCATTTAAAGGATGGGGAAATTTTTAAAAAATTTTTTTTTGGGCGGAAATTATTGTGGATGACGTTTTTAATGATTTTATGAGATAATCGTCTCAAAATAAAATTCATGCAAGGACCCTATTGTGTGTACAAAAATAAGATGGAAATCATATTTTAGGTTTCTTCTGATATTCCAATTTACAATTCTTAAAAATATACCTGCGGAAGGTGAGAACATACATACACTTATTATAGGTGTGTTATCTGTTAAAGTTATCTGGTTTGGTAAACATAATATCTGTCGTATAATAATAATAATATACTTACACCATGTAAAAAAATAAAAATCTAAATTTTTATCTTTCTTTGAAAAACTAGGTACTTAACTTTTTATCTTGGAATAATATAGTTTTATCAGAAAAAACTGACGTTGATTTGGTATAGGGATACCTCGGATACAGGGTGTTTCAGTGACCTTGCATAAAATTTTGGGAGGTGATTTTTCTCAAAAAATTAAGTCGAAAAGTAGGAGTAACATTTTTTCCTAAATTGCTTCCTAAGGGAGTTACAGCCCCTCAAAGGTACGAAGTGAAACAAAGTTTTTAATTATTTTGCTCAAGAACCGTCAAGAGGAACAAATTCAAATTTGGTGAAGGAAGGTTCCTCAACAATGCAAATGTACATGCAAAATTTTAAACAAGTCTGGCCGGTGGGGGCGAAGTTGGGGTCGGTTGGGGTAGGTTGAACTGTCAGAAAAAAATTGTCTGCAATCCGATCTTATTTCTGTTTGCACATTGTTCAAGACTGAACTTTTTTGCCCCCTGCATTTTCTCTGTAGGATGCACCGTTCACGAGTAAAAGTGGTAAAATCAGGAACGTGTCGACTAATTTTCTTCTGGTGGTTAACCGACCCCAACCCCCAACTCCACTGATGATGGTTAAATTTGTTCTAAATCTCACACGTGTTTTATTTGCACTGTGAAGACTGGTGGGCTCGAAATAAGGGGTTAGGTTGAATTGCTAGAAAAAAGTCTACGTTCCGGTCGTATTTTTGTTTGCACATTAAAATAGTCTCTTACTTCCATTTACACAATAGATAGGTACCTACTTATAACTTTCTGACAAAAATAGAAAAAAAGAAAAACCGCATGTCATGTCGCACGTTCCTGGTTTTTTCACTTTTACTCGCGAACGGTGCATCCTACAAAAAAAAATGCAAGGAGCATAGAAGTTTAGTCTTGGATAAGTCTATCCCAATGGTGCAAACAAAAATACGAACGGATTGCAAGGTCACTGGAACACCCTGTATTCATCCACCCACCTATGCATCTTGTACTTGTCTTGGAAAATATATGAACGATGTGATAACTATACAATTTTTTGTTCTAGTCTGCTTATAAGTTGGTGGGTATAGGTGCATATTTAATTTTGAAATAATTCAGGTAGCTCTTGCTCTTATTAATAATAATCAATGGGAATATTTACGGGAAGATTCAAAGGTTGTTCCACGCCCAATTACCACTTCAACCCTGTTTCAAATGGTTAGCGACGTGATTCGCTAACCCAAGAGGACCAACGGCTTTATGTGCTTTGCGAGGCACAGGGTCACACCTTGAATCAACTTTTATCAGGTGATATTTGGAAAATTTCCTGAGACCCGTCGATTTTTGTTTCGAGGGAGACATTTGAAGCATACATCGGCAAATTTCTATCTTCAACCCTGTCATCCCCACTAACCCCAACTTCAAAATTCCAAATGACACTACCTACTTTGTGATACATCAAATTGAAAAGAATTCAAATCTCTTTCTGAAAAAAACATTCCTAAATTTTTTAACCCCACCCCCTGTCTCGGCCCCGTTCATTGAAAACTGCATTCGTGTGCATTGAGGGTATGCAACCCAAAATATCCCTGTGTCGTCCAAGTCCTCACCCCTCACCCCCTGTTCGGTGTGCCTGGCACTTGGCTGTCAGGCGCAAGCGTAAACGAGCTCCAGCACTTTCTTCGGCCGTCTTCGGCATTCTTCGGCTTTCTTTCCGCTCGTGCCTTTGCCGCTTCGTTCGAAGCGGCGTTGATCTCCGTACGTCGAGCGGGAAGCCACGCCGTCTTTTTTTTGGTCATCGTTCTCGCGGCCATCTTGTCGTGCCATCGGCGTACATTCGTACTCGACCAGAAGCCCATCCAAGGCCCATCGCGTCCGATAGTGACTCCTGGAGGAGCTCTGCAGCATCTCCAAGTCCAGAAAGCGGCAGTTTTCACCGCTTTCACCGGGGAGCGGCTTGGATCAGCCAGCCGCACACAAAGCTCCAGTTTCGGACGGGATCGAGTCGTTCGTCCGCCATTTTGGTGACGAACACGGGCACTCGTGCATTTCACCAGGAAATCCACCACCAGAACGGCCATCCACCACGACGCCGCCTTCGGACTCCGCCAGGACGACGCCGCCACCGAATAAGATCCCGTAAGTTCCATATTTTCCATTGTTTTTACCATTTACCGTTTATTCCCGTTTGCCGGGGTGTATACCTTCAGTGCAGTTCGTCTCGTTTTCAGGACGCCACTCGGCGCCAGCGAATCTGCACCCGATCAGAACCACTCGGATTTTTCATTTCATTTAATTCACATTGTTTTTTTTTATTGTTTTGTAATTCTGTCTGTTTGTGTTTTTTTCTTTGTTTTGCATTAAAGTTTTTGATTGTTGTTGTGAATTTTATTTCTGACTGTCGCTTGCTGCTTTCCTAATCCAAGAGTTATTGTTTTAATGCAGCCTTCATCGGAAGGCTGCCGTCTTTATGTGTACCGCGCTAACATATAAATTGGTCCTTCGTAGCCGGATACAGGCTAAGCATGGTACAGTCAGGAATTTAATTCACCTCACTATTGAAACTTTAAAGTCACGGGTCAAACCCACGTGACACTTGTGCGTTGGTCCAGCGTGTTGATCAATTCGTTTTTCGCCCGTCTCATTCGCACTTTTTCACCTGGGTTGGGTTCGCCATTCAGGTACGCCAACCTAAACCTAAGGGTCAGTTGCTTTGTTTTCATTTTTCTTTGTGTCGTACACAATGGACGCAACTTTATCGTCCATCGCGATAGCTATTGCGCGCCTTGAGCCCCTTCTGGAACAAGGCGTCACAGCTACCACCGAGCCAAGCCTCCAACCGGCATTTTTAGCCACGTTTGACATTGCGGCGGAAATTTACAACGGTTTCAAGAGCACGGTCAACACTGCCCCTCTCCCCAGTGCCTCCGAGGAGCAGAAGGCTACATTTCTTGAACGTACACTCCGGGCAGACAGCTTGTATGGCAAACTTGCTGCGGTAAAAGCCTCGTTTGCGAATTCAGAGCCGACTTCCTCGCTCTCTCGCCAAGCCTCGCAAACTTGGTTCGAGACAGGCCGGAGCAATGTCCGATTGCCAAAAATCGCGTTGCCGTTGTTCGACGGAAAGTTAAAATCATGGCCACCATACTATGATCTATTCACGGCGTTAATACACAGAAACCAGTCTCTCTCAGATATTGAACGGTTTCAGTATCTGATCTCGTCTTTATCTGGTGAACCTCTCTCAATGGTTAAACACCTGCCATTGACGGGAGATAATTACATAATTGCGTTCGACTCGTTGGTTGAGAGATACCAGAACGACCGCGTGCTAGTCACTTTTTACTGGCAGTCGATGATGAACGCCTCCTCCGTCACATCTGACTCCGCGCAAGCGCTTCGCCATCTTGTGAACACGTTCAACGAAAATTTAGTGGCGCTCGAGCAGTATCCGCATATCGACCTGTGGGATTTCACCCTGTCGAGCATGCTGCTCCAGAAACTCGATGAGTCGACGCGAAAACGTTTCGAGGTGCAGTCAGCTGGCACCCCCTTCCCCAAATACGAAGACGTCAAGTCTTTCGTGCTCGACCAATGCAAGGCTTTCGAGGCAACTGCCTTAAATTCTAAAACGCAATCGAACTCCCGCTCCACACGGGCAAACACCGTTACCGTGAAGCCCGAGGTCAGCCGCAAGTCGTGGGCCTCACATACGTTGGTGTCTCAGACTTCATCTGCCCCAGCGACGTCGCATGAGTCAGCATGTTCTCATTGTGGGGCGAGAAGTCATAGAGTCACCGCGTGCAAGACTTTTCTGTCAATGTCCCCAAATGACAGATATTTGGCGGTCAAACAGAAAAGGCTCTGTCTCAACTGCTTGAGCACCAATCACGGCGCTCCAAAATGTCCATCGTCGTATTCGTGTCGGCAGTGCCACGCAAGGCATCACACCTTGCTGCACTTCCCCAAGCCACATAGAACTGCAGGTCATGAGTCACCCAGTTCTTTATCGAATCCAGTTGAATTACCGCAAATCGTTTCCCCTGGTCTTCCAGAAAATGTCGCGAATTCGGTGACGAATCTCGCCTCAAGCCTCAAGGCAGCTCATGTTTTGTTGGCCACGGCAATCGTTCACGTTCGTGACCGGTGGGGAGGCTACCAAAGCCTCCGTGCGCTCATAGACCCTGCCAGTCAGGCATCGTTTATTTTGGACTCCTGCGTGCGCAAATTGGGTCTATCCCCATCAAATCACAATGTGCCCGTTTTTGGCTTGGGTCTCACCCCCGCCAATTCGACGTGTGGCACAGTCACTTGCCAGGTCAAGGCTGATGATGAGTCTCTCCCAATCCCTGAATTGGAGTTAATTGTCCTGCGCAGGATTTGTGGTAACCTGCCAGACACCGCTTTGAACCCGGATCAATTCCACTTGAACTTATCGAATCTGGCGGATCCCACATGGTTCAAGCCAGGCCCCATTCAAGTGTTGTTGGGCGCCGACGTTTATCCGTCAGTCGTGAAAGAGGGAATCGTCTCGTCAGGTCCGTCACAGCCTGTTGCCATAAACACCATTTTTGGCTGGGCTCTTCTCGGTCCCTTTCAAACCCCGTCAAAACCTCTGCATTCCTTTTTGGTTTGCACTCCAACTGGAATCGACGAGTCTCTGCACAAATTTTGGGAAGTAGAGGAAATCTCGTCACCATCGTCCAAAACACGTTTGTCCCCAGATGATGAACGTGCAGAAATTTGTTTCCGGGACTCTGTCTACCGTTGTCCGTCAGGTCGTTTTGGGGTTTCGCTTCCCTTCAAAAGGGAGTCCCCCACCTTTGAACATTGCAGGTCTATGGCTGACCGCCGTTGGTTAGCTATCGAACGTCGCCTGGTCCGTCAGGACACACTCCGTGATCTGTACATAGCATTCATGCGCGACTACCTCGACCTAGGTCACATGACCTTGCTGGACGCAGAACCTCCAGATTCTGAGGCGTATTACATCCCTCATCATCCGATCGTCAAGATCGAAGACGACAAGCCGAAAATTCGCGTCGTTTTTGATGCTTCGGCGCAAGCGCCGAATCATTTATCTCTCAACGAGACGCTTCTCGTCGGTCCTAAGTTACAACAGGACATAGCAGCTTTGCTACTGCAGTTTCGGTGTGAGCCGATCGTTTTTACTTGTGACATCCGTCAGATGTATCGGCAGATACTTATCTCGCCCGAACATCGCAAGTATCAACTCATTCGCTTTCGTTTCTCCCCTGATCGACCCATTGAAACGTACCAATCGAACACCATTACATATGGTGTTTCTTCGGCACCGTTTCTAGCGGTTCGCACGTTGCTTCACTTGGCAGAACAAAGCGCCTCGAAGTTTCCATTGGCTTCGCAGGCAATTCGCCGTAATTTGTATGTAGACGATCTACTTTGCGGTGCGAACTCCGTGGAATCAGCACGGGAATTACAAACGCAGCTAATCAACCTGCTCCAATTGGGTTGCTTTGAATTGCGCAAGTGGGCAAGCAATCACCCTGATGTGCTGCAAGACATACCACTTGATCACGTTCGAACTCAGCCGTCCACTTTCAGTGACGTTGCTGACAATACTGTAAAAATTCTTGGCCTCCAGTGGCAAGCGGCAACAGACACCTTTTCATTCACGGTTCATCCAAATGAACTACCGTGCACAAAACGGTCCATCTTGTCGGAGGTGGCTCGGATTTACGATCCGCTCGGCTTTCTGTGCCCTGTTGCATTTTTCGCCAAACATTTAATCCAACGGTTATGGAAACTTGGCCTTGATTGGGACGACACCCCTCCAGACATCGTATGTCAGCAGTGGTTGCGTTTTCAATCCGAGCTATCGCAACTTTCGCGGTTGCAAATTCCACGGCATACTTTTCCGTCGCCTGCAGACAGGTGCCAGTTGCACGCCTTTTGCGACGCATCTGAATCTGGGTACGCGAGCGTGTTGTACGTTCGTTACCTTCGAAATGGTGTTCCCACCATTCGTCTCCTAACCGCCAAATCAAAGGTGGCTCCAGTCAAATTGCTGACCGTACCCCGTCTCGAATTGTGTGCAGCGGTCCTACTTTCCAATCTCGTTGCCTTCACCGTTGCAGCGCTCGCAGGAACCGTACAGTTCGATGCCATATTTGCGTGGACCGATTCTACGGTTGTTCTCAGCTGGCTGCGTTCCTCTTCGCACCGCTGGAAAACATTTGTTGCTCACCGTGTTGAGCATATTCAACAGCGTGTCCCGCCTCAGTGTTGGAGACATGTCTCAACATCGGACAATCCCGCCGACCCAGCTTCGCGCGGATTGTTTCCCGAAGACATGCTTTCGTGCTCCCTCTGGTGGTCTGGCCCACCTTTTCTGTCATCAGCGGATGACACATGGCCGGATGACAAATTCTCCGTGTCCTCCCCAGACATTGCGTCTGAAGAGCGAAAGCTCGCTTTGGTCGTGCGTGTGCCGCAGCCGCCGCCGATTGACATCGACGACCTCTTTTTGCGCATATCCTCCTTACGGAAGATTCAGGGCGCTGTCGCCTACTTCTATCGGTTCTGCAAATGCAAGTCCGATGAGAAGTTCACAGGACCTCTCTCGGATACAGAGCTCCATTTTGCCTTGTTGTACATTGTCAAACATGTACAGCAGAAGGTATTTGCCGTCGAAATCGCGTCGTTACGCAACGGCAAACCCTGTTCAAGACCCTTTCGAAAACTTTCACCCTTTCTCGATCGTGACGATGTTCTCCGCGTCGGCGGACGTTTGAAGCATTGTCATGAGTTGCCATTTGCAACCAGACACCCTGCTCTTCTTCCATCTCGTCACGTCTTGACAGGACTCGTCATTCGACAAGTTCATTCCCGACATTGCCACCCGGGACTCAACAATACCTGCTATCTCCTGCAGCAAAATTTTTGGATATTGTCCACGCGACGCGCGGTACGGCACTATCTTGCATCGTGTTACCGGTGCTTCCGGACTAAGCCGCAAACTTTTTCTCCCACCATGGGCGACCTCCCCTCGGCGCGAATTTCTCAGCTAAAACCTTTTAGCTGCGTCGGGCTCGACTATGGTGGCCCTTTTCCAATCCTCATGTCACGCGCTCGCGGTGTCAGAACTACGAAGGCGTACATCTGTCTTTTCGTGTGCTTCGCCACCAAGGCATTGCACGTCGAGGTTGCCTCCGATCTCTCAACAGATGCTTTCCTCGCCGCCTTGCGCAGATTCATTGCCCGGCGCGGTCGTTGCTCTACCATCTATAGCGACAATGGCACAAACTTTGTCGGAGCTCATAGGCAATTGACGACGTCAATGCAACTCGCCGCGGAATCCGAAGCCATCACTTGGCGCTTCATTCCTCCCTCCAGTCCCCACTTTGGCGGGCTGTGGGAAAGCGGCATAAAAGCTGTCAAAACTCATCTATCTCGCGTGATAGGTGATCAAATACTCACCTTTGAAGAGCTGACCACGTTGGTCACCCAAGTTGAAGCGTTGCTCAACTCACAGCCACTTTCGGAGCTGAGCTCGGATCCAAATGATCTGTGCCCATTGACGCCTGGTCATTTTTTGACGCTCGAGCCGTTAACGGCCCCACCTGACCCAGATTTGTCCCACCTCAAGATCAGCAGGTTGTCGCGATGGCAGTTGGTCCAATCCATGCAACAGCGTTTCTGGGCGCGTTGGCGCGACGAATATCTACACACGCTGTACCAACGCGGCAAGTGGCACAAGTCACGTCACCTTGAATCCGCAGATGTGGGGTCTTTAGTCCTCATCAAGGACGAAAACGCTCCCCCTCTGAAGTGGAGGTTAGGCAGAATTTCAAAACTCTTCCCCGGCAAAGATGGCATTTGTCGTGTCGCAGATGTCCGTACTCAACGCGACGTTCTGCGACGCCCAATGGTCAAACTTTGTCCCCTCCCTTCAGGACAGTGAGCATTCTGTGTTTTCACTTCCGTCATTGTTCTCACTATGCTCTTTCTTTTTGTATCATGTTTGATTTCATTAATTTTTGAACTTTGAAAATACCCCGAGTGGTATTTTGGTGGGGAGTATGTCTCGGCCCCGTTCATTGAAAACTGCATTCGTGTGCATTGAGGGTATGCAACCCAAAATATCCCTGTGTCGTCCAAGTCCTCACCCCTCACCCCCTGTTCGGTGTGCCTGGCACTTGGCTGTCAGGCGCAAGCGTAAACGAGCTCCAGCACTTTCTTCGGCCGTCTTCGGCATTCTTCGGCTTTCTTTCCGCTCGTGCCTTTGCCGCTTCGTTCGAAGCGGCGTTGATCTCCGTACGTCGAGCGGGAAGCCACGCCGTCTTTTTTTTGGTCATCGTTCTCGCGGCCATCTTGTCGTGCCATCGGCGTACATTCGTACTCGACCAGAAGCCCATCCAAGGCCCATCGCGTCCGATAGTGACTCCTGGAGGAGCTCTGCAGCATCTCCAAGTCCAGAAAGCGGCAGTTTTCACCGCTTTCACCGGGGAGCGGCTTGGATCAGCCAGCCGCACACAAAGCTCCAGTTTCGGACGGGATCGAGTCGTTCGTCCGCCATTTTGGTGACGAACACGGGCACTCGTGCATTTCACCAGGAAATCCACCACCAGAACGGCCATCCACCACGACGCCGCCTTCGGACTCCGCCAGGACGACGCCGCCACCGAATAAGATCCCGTAAGTTCCATATTTTCCATTGTTTTTACCATTTACCGTTTATTCCCGTTTGCCGGGGTGTATACCTTCAGTGCAGTTCGTCTCGTTTTCAGGACGCCACTCGGCGCCAGCGAATCTGCACCCGATCAGAACCACTCGGATTTTTCATTTCATTTAATTCACATTGTTTTTTTTTATTGTTTTGTAATTCTGTCTGTTTGTGTTTTTTTCTTTGTTTTGCATTAAAGTTTTTGATTGTTGTTGTGAATTTTATTTCTGACTGTCGCTTGCTGCTTTCCTAATCCAAGAGTTATTGTTTTAATGCAGCCTTCATCGGAAGGCTGCCGTCTTTATGTGTACCGCGCTAACACCCCCCTTTTTCTTAAAATTCTCTGAGTGTCCAATTTGATATTCTTGACCTCTCAATTCTTTTCAATGCAGTCAACGTCGTTCGGCACAGCATCGAAGGGAAGAATTATCAGTGGAAAAGTGACACTTAAATTCACGCTTTCGCTCCCCCCCTTCCTCACTCCAACTCCATAATCTAAAATGACACTACATACTTTGTGATACATCAAATTAAAGAGAATTGAATCCTCTTTCCAAAATAAATATTTTCAAGATTTTCAAAAACCCCCTTTTTCCCTCCTAAAATACTCCGAATGTCGAATTTGATGCGGAGGGGGGGGATTGAAAATTCAAAAAAATTGTTTTCGGAGGAATAATTGAATTCCCTTCAAGGACGGAGTTATATTGGTAAAATAAGCGTTGCGGAATCAATCCCTGTAGGTTTATTCCTTGACAGAATCTTACTATTTAGGTCTCTTCCCTTCCGAAAGCTACAACGATGTACTTTGGTTAGACGGTTCATCCAACATCCAAAAATCAACAAAAATGTTTTTCGATTTTGGAAATGCCAGTGGCCTCAAACCAAAGTACATCCTTGCAGCTTTCGAAACATATCTAATTGGTAAGATTCTGTCAAGGAATGAACCCACCGGGATTGATTCCGCAACGCATATTTCACTAATATAACTCCGTCCTTAATCCGATGTATCACCCATAGACCGGGAGATAGCGACAGATTTTGGGACGTGATTTTAGGCAGTTTGCCTTTTGGAGAGTATCATAAAATGCGTATTCCGATGATATTGGAGGATAAATCAAAGAGTCATCCCGGGTCCTTCATGCATTTTTTTTTTTTTATTTTTTTTTTATTTAATTGTCTTATTTTACGAGGCGGCATTCAGTTATAAGCTGCTCTACCATGCAACCTCGGGGACAGCACAAAATATCCATGGATGAAGTAGGATTCAAACCCACACAGGGCAGCGCGAGTGGTTTGGCTTGCCATTACCTGTACCACTCGGCCACCACCGTTAGCTCATTAAAATCAGCTAACATTTTTTCGCAAAATGAGCGTTTTGATGTGATTTTACTCGGCTGCCATGCGTACTAAAATAAAATTCAACAAAAAAGCTACCTGCAAAATAATAGGCATACCGTTTGCGTGAGTCCAACAGGTTGGCATAGCCAGGTGAATTTGCATTTAAAAAATTGATTTTTCCGCCATTCTGAACAGGCTGCCATTGAGAATTTATTGATCTTCATACTATGCAACGGCTAAAATAAGAAAAGGCATAGCGTTTGCGCATGTCCAAGTACACTTTATATTTAAATGACGGAAAAAGTGTGCAGAATATTTTAAATATAAAGTGTACTTAGACATGCGCAAACAGTATCCCTTTTTCATTTTAGCCGTTGCATAGTATGAAGATTAATAACTCTCAATGGCAGCCTGTTCAGAATAGCGAAAAAATCAATTTTTCAAATGCAAATTCACCTGGCTATGCCAACCTGTTGGACTCACGTGAACGGTATGCCTATAATTTTGCAGGTAGCTTTTCAGTTAAATTTTATTTCAGTACGCATGGCAGCCTGAGTAAGATCACATCAAAACGCTCATTCTGCGAAAAAATTTCAACTTATTTTAATACATGAAGGACCCGGGATGACTCTTTGCTTTATCCTTCAATATAATCGGAATACGCATTTTATGATACCCTCCAAAAGGCATACTGCCTAAAATCACGTCCGAAAATCTGTCGCTATCTCCCGGTCTAACAGGGTAGGTGGTGTCTTAGTAAATTTTGAAGTTAGGGTGGGGGAGAGCAAAAGGGAGAAGTTGGGTAGCATTTTTTCCACCAAAAATTCTCTTCTCCGATGCTACGAGTACTTAGGATGAAACTAACTGGATTAAAAGAATTCAGTGGTCGAAATTATCAAATTGGACACTCAAGAGTATTTTAGGAAAAAGGGGAGAGGGGTTCAAAACTTGGAAAATATTTTTTCTAGAAAGAGAATTTGATTCTCTCTAATTTGATGATGTATCGCAAGGTAGGTAGTGTCATTTGAAATTTCGAAGTTGGGGTGTGCGGAGGAAGGGGGTAGGAGTTCGCCAATGTAATATGCTTCAGATGTCCCTCTAGAAAAAAAAATCGACGGGTCTTGAGAAATGATTTCACCAGGCAAAAATTTATTCAGGGTGGCTCGTTTCAATTGAAACACTCTGTATATTATAGAATAGATGATGCCGTACTTACCCATACACAGAAGAATAAAACAACAATAGTTGTAATCATTCTGTGTCGCGAATTTTTAGGAGGACAAATGATAGGCATTGTAATTGTTATTGCAATCTACCTATTATTCCCACTACCTATACTAAAGATATCACTTTTGGTAGGCTCACTCGCTTGGAATCGACAGCAAACTGATAGGCATAATAGGAGCCGACAGGGTATTTGAAGTCAATCAGATTTTATCAAAAAGATTCTCCAGAATTTGCATGATTTCTGGGGAAAGATATTCTTGATAAAAACAGATAATAAGTAATAAGTACCTACCTATAATTTCCAGCAAAATGATAAAAATCAATCGATAGAGAATGGGCTACTTGCCCAAATTTTTTTTATTGGCTTAATCGAAAGTATGGGCAAAAATATTGTACCCGTATTTTTTCTTTTTCCTAAATTCCCAAAATTGCGGTCGTAGTGTCTGTTTTAAAAATATATTTGTGACGTCACAAATATACTAAAAACTAAACAAACAGCACTGTTGGGTTGAAAGCTCAAAAAACAGTTAGAGTGGCTTAACAATATTTGAAAAATACAGACAGAAAAATTTCACTGAAGATTCCCGACTTTTACCAACCTTTTGAAAAAAAAAATCGAAAAAAAAATCTTTGTAATCAATGGATATATTTTCTGGAAATTTTCCGGAAATACTATTTATCACTCTTGTTGATGATTGAAAGTGTTTCCAGTCAAATCTGTTTCATTGGCAAGTACCCCATTATCTACATACAAGCGCGGGTCAAAGCAGTTGCGAAAAACTCGGAACTGAGGCTTAGGGCTATAGGATTTAAAGAATATAAGTTTTGAAGAGAAATCCAATCTAGTGCCTACGTCAGTAGTAATTCACCTAAAAAAGCATTATTTAAAGCCTGAAATAAAGTTCCTCAGTTGTTTTAAAGTAAACTATTATTTTGCTTTGCTTATTTCAACCTTTAAAGGACCATCTTCTGATGAAGTTCTCCATAATGTATGTGAAGTCTTTGTAAATTATTGTAGAAAGTTAAAATTGTCTCTTCACTTGTATAATATTTTATTTTGCTCTACGCGTTTCGAGACTCTTATTTATAGTCTCATTTTCAAGAGCAAGTAAATGGTGAATAGATATAAAATGTAAAAAGTCATGAGTAAATGTCAGGATTTGAAATATCTGACAAAATTATGATAACAATTAAATAACGATAGAGACATGGCTGGTACTTTGTATAGGTATTTATTGTGGATAATTTCGATTACTTGACGGAAACAAAAAAGGGAGTAAAATCGATGAATTGAAATGTATTTGTTCATTTAAACATAAATTTGGATTGCTCTTATTTAATTTTCTAATTTCCAACTCCTCAAGATATTTACATAACATTTTGTCTGATGTGGTATGTAGAATAGATTTAAAATTTTGATTACTGAATGAATTGCAAAAAGAAATATGACAAGCAAATGCAGACTGATCTAAATTTTGTGTATTGAGAGCTCGCATGTGTTCTTTGATTCTTACGTTGAAATTTCTGTATGTTCTGCCGATATAGGATTTACCACAGTCACATATCAGGTTATAAACGCCACTTTGTTCGAAAATAGGAATAATAGATTTGTTTTTCACCAAGGAAGATTTTAAGGGATGGGGTATTGAAAAAGATATCGTCAAATTTTGAGATTTGAAAATTTTTGATATTTTTTCTGATATTTTAGGAAAATATGGTAACGATATGTAAGTTTTCTGAGAGTTATTATTTTGATTTGAATTTAGTGTAGTAACTTGTGAAAGATGGAATTTTGAAAGTTTTTTATGGTATAATGAATTTATTACTTTTATAGGAAATTGATTATTTACTGCTATTTGTTTTATTAGATTTAATTCATGGTTGAAGTCGGAACTATTTAAAGGGGTGATGAATAAACGATGAAAACTTGAATGAAAAAATGCAAGTTTGTGAGAAAATGGGTGTGCTGAATGGTATGGAATAATAGAATCGGTGAAAGTTGGTTTGTGATATATAGAAAAAGAAAATTCATTATTTATTAAACTAATGTAATTGTCTAAATAAGAAATTTTGTTATGTTCGCTAAATTCTACTGTGAATTTTATATTTGGATGTATATTGTTCAAAAAATTGAGGAAATCGACGACATCTTCTTTTGAACCATTAAACAAAACTAGAATATCATCCACGTAACGGTCGGTACCAGTTTTGAATATGTTTTGTAAAAAGAAGGTTTTTTGAAATTATTTCGAGTTCAAGATTGTTGAGAAAAACTTCTGCAAGGAAAGGAGAAAGTGGTGAACCCATTCCAAGTCCTGTTTCCTGTTTGTAAATTTTGTCATTGAATGTGAAAAAGTTTTGACTGACTGAGCATTTAAGAAGAGAAAAAATACTTTGTGTGAAATTGTCTGGTAGGGAAGATTGAAATAGAAGATCTCTTATTATATCAAGGCATTCTGAAATAGGAACTGAAGGAAATAAATTGGTTACATCGAATGAGATCAAAATTAAATTTGGTGTTGGAGTAATAATTTTCATTTTGTTTATAAGTTCTGTAGAATTTTTAATGCTGAAAACTGGTTTGAAATCTGATACTTCAGGTAGAAGTTTACTTAGAAAGGATGTTAATCTATATACAGGGGAATTTATGAATGAAACTACAGGTCTGATGGGAGTATTAGGTTTGTGAATTTTTTTCAAATTTTCAACAAATCACCATCATCCCTCATTTTATCAAACCCAAAAATACCTCGACTTTATTCCCTACCAAAAATTCATGAAAATGGCAATCATGAAATTTGGCTTGAAAATAAGAATGATCGTACTAGACAAGGGTAAGTTTCAAGTTTCATGACAATCGTTCCACTAATAAGAAATTTCAATATGGCAGCCAAGATGGCGGCCGAATTATGAAAGCCATTCTGCCTATTTGGTCCTTGAGAACCTAAGCTATCCACCGGATAAAGTTCAATCTTCAAGGGCTGTAGCTTTAGTTCCCGAGAAGAAGTTCAACTTCATCGAAGTGCACAGGAGATCTCTGTTTTTTGAGAATAATGATAACGATGTATGGATAACAAAAATAGGGCCCATTGGCCACCCTTGGGGACATCAGCTATTAATCGGAAAAAAGTTCCAAGACTCTTGTTTCAATTCTCGAGAAGGAGTACAGCGTCTTAATTTCTGCACGGACTCGGACAGACAGACAGACAGACAGACAGACAGACAGACAGACAAACCGGCCACATAAGCGTCATTCTGTTACTTATATAAAAAAATGTTCTCCAACTGATTTCGACCTCCTGAACACGATTATCGGGTTCAGTTTTGAATTGGAACTTCTTTTTTTTTTATCGAAAAACCGAAAAAATGGTAGCCTGTCACATGATTTTTAGTGATACCTACCTACTTTTTTTTGTTATTGAGCGAACATGTTTCGTAATTTGAGTGCCATTATCCTTTAGGTACCTCAGGGCCGTCTTGAGCGCGCGTGCAACTCGTGCATGGCACAAGGGCGGCCAGATTCAGGGGGCGGCATTTCGGAGCAGAAATGCGTTTTTTTTTGAAATTTTTGTTTGTTCTTTCATATTATACGTCTGCGGCCCGGCCGCCCCTGAACATTTTTTTTTAAACGGTGTGATGGATACCTACCATTAAAACACGTGAATATGAAATCAGATTTTGCAAGATCCTTGCTAAATTCTTGA
Organism: Anaspis maculata; assembly: GCA_949128115.1. Taxonomy (NCBI): domain Eukaryota; kingdom Metazoa; phylum Arthropoda; class Insecta; order Coleoptera; family Scraptiidae; genus Anaspis; species Anaspis maculata. Next base: position 34,077,219 of record OX421962.1, on the reverse strand, counting down.
TTTCTACCAAAGGGCGGTGGAATCGTAATCGATTGGTAAGTACAGTACCTAGAAGCAGTTCGGTATTCAAGTGTACATAGTTATTGTTTATTCCCAATAGACACGAGAAGAAATCAGGCGTCTTATTTTGACGTTATTTTATCTTATTCACGAACCGTCCGGTAGGTAAGGTCATTTGCGTTCATTTGTTTATTATATATCGTTACTGACTACCTACTTTATAAATTTTTTTTGTTCAAAATGCGAAAATTGCAATTCCAATCGCCGTTTCTGTTATTTTCATAAAATAAAATTTGAATTAAAAAAGCTGTATACAAAATTCAACATTTGAAAAAAAATGGAGTAAGAGGCGGCCTAACAGTTTTTGCACAAGGGCGGCCAAATGTCTAGAGAGGGCCCTGAGGTACCTAGTATTGGCTATTTCAAAATGGTCAATTACTATTTCGGCACGTCTGATTTTAAATTTGTAGGGTCGTGTAATATGCGTGTTTTCAAAAATTGATAACAATTGACCCGACGGTCGGATCGAAGTGGGGTTTTTGTCAAAAGAAAGTTCAAATTGTTCTCTAAATATAATGCCGTACATGCAGTGATGTATTTCATTAAGAAATTGTAGTTGCCTGCATATCGCAACTTTCTACATCTTACCGCGAATGCCAGCACTTGATCGGCGAAGCCGCCTTACACCAAAATGCTATTTTTGTAATTGTTCATGATTATTTCGGCAAAATTTTTCTTGATTCGCGTACCAAGGCCATGAGCTACCCATTCGAGTTGAAATATTTTCTGTATTGAATTTCGTTTTGTTCGGAGGAATCGATATCAAGCACCAGCAAGCAACGAATAAATCATTTGCGGCCGAGCCGTATTTCGGAGTCGTTTTCAAAAATTAATAACTATTGGCCTGCACCTCGCACCGATGTGAAATTTTCATTAAAATAAAGTTCAAATCATTCTCTAAATATAACTCCGCATATGTATTATGGTAAAATGATAAGATCGGGTACTTCCCCGCTTGTGATAACTTTCGAGATCAGGCCGGCTTCTGAAATGCAGCATTCAACGGCGATGCCACGTCACACTAAATTGTTATTATTGTCATTGTTTATTATTATTTCGTCGAGATTTCTCTTGGTTCGGGATACAAGGTCATGAGCTACCCAATGGAGTAAAAATTTTTCGCAAAAACTTTTTCGTCTAGGACTAGATGCTGTGACGGACGGACGGACGGACGGACGGACGGACAAAGCGAGAACAAAAGCGCCTTCCCGTTTGGAGAAGTGCGCTACAAATACAGACCCTTGCAGAATAGTTGGCTAGCGGTCTAAACGGCTAGCGAGTGATATACCTAGTTGTTTTGGAGGCATTGCAAAAACTCTGTTTCGATTTTTTAAAATCTTGATATTGCAGAAAGCATGACTGTTTCCATTACCTACTTACCATTTATCGGTTTAGGTGAGAGAGGAGTACAAAATTCTTGCTGATTTGTAGGTTGGGAAACTACAACCTTAAATGTGACTCAAACGCCTGTGTTAAGGTCTGTGATAAAACAAAAGCAAAGGAGAATTTGCGACTACATTCAATTTTAACGATTATTGATGGCTCTAACTTTCAACTATAAGTACTGAAAAAATATCATCACCATACAGGTACAGATATTACTTCAAATATTACTATAGAGAGGCCTGCAGTATTGTTAAACGTTGGTCTCTTCAATCATTTTGACGTTTTTCTGTGTGATAAAAGACTATTAGGCTTTTGTGGGCACCGCCCCAAAAGATCTTGCAATGAAAAACGCATTACACTAAAAAGTTGAACAATAATGATCTCACTACATTGTGTTTCCTACTTGCATTGATGGATTTTTCTGGATCCAGGGTCAGTTCTTGGCTGTATGGGACTTGTGGAACACTGCACCAATGTAAAACCGGGTATAGACCCTATAATACAGCAGTATCACTTTATTTTGCATGCACTCCAGAAGCACGTGCATGGAGAGCTGGACCAAATGTTGAACTCCGTGGAACCGTCCGTAACCTCACCTTTGACGTCCCCAATTATTGTATTGGTCAAGAGACCGGATGGCTCGTATCAGTTCGGCGTCAATTACCGGTAAACGTAGCAACCGAGAAGAGACCTCTTCTGCCATTCTTGATCGCCTAGCGAAGGCGCAGTACCTATCTTTCCTCGACACCAAAAGTGCTTACTGGCAAGTACCAGTCGAAGATGCATCCCGTACCATGATTGCCTTCACTGTACTTGGCCGTGTTTTTTTTTTCAGTTGACACGTCTTCCTCTGGACTTCATGGAGCTCCAGCTACGTGGCAGAGTCAGATATACCGTGTTTTTTGGCTTTGATTTGGAGCAGCAGCGGTGTTAGTTTATTTTGATGATATTATGGAACGGAACACTTCGTGTAGGTCCGCTCCATCCGATATGTGGAGATAGTGAGGAAAGCGTCTCACCAAAGCCGGATTGACTGTGGGTCGGGAGGAGTGTCATTTTTGTCGACCAGAGCTTAGATATTTGAGATGTGTCGTCGATGGTTGACGGTGAACTCAGGGTCGATCCTGACAAGTTCGAGTGGTCCTACTTACTCCAGTATCTACAATTTCCTCGCAAAATTCTTAGGACAGTTTGACTGGATCTTGAACTGCGACCGGGCAATTTTGACCCTGGAGCAACATCTCATCATCAGTCCCGATTTTTACAAAATGTTTACTGCTCAGGCAAATGGTAGTGACTATTGGAAGCGGTCCTGACGCAGGCTTCGGATAATCCAGAGCATGTCGTGTTTGGCATTGCAAGGTCGCTGAACAAATTTGAACGGTGCTACAGTGATACCGAATAAGAGTGTTTGGCGATGGTCTGGACCTTTGAAAAGCTGAAACTCTACGTGAGAGAGCTCATCTTTTTGTCGTGACGGATCACTTTCCCTTTTTTGATGACATTACTAACCGCCTCATTGGTGGGTCCGTGCAATTATCCAAATTCACCATTTCGCAATGTAAAGAAAAAGAGAACGTGGTATCTGATGCGTTGAGCTGAGTTGTGCCAAAGTGCCTGTCATTGACTTTTCTGAACATGGTGCACTGCACAGATAACCGGAATATCCAACGATCCAACGAAAGATGGTGTTTGATTTGAGGTCTATTGAAAAAAAGGAAGACATTTTGGATTCTGGCGTGAAATCTTCCTGTAGCAACTATTTGTGAAACTGCCTGATGGAAGCAGTCTTGAGATCTCTGACCAGTATCGGCCCGAGGGTATCGAGTCCTGGAGACGTCGAGAAGTCGCCATCATAACCCTAGGTCGCATTATTTGCAACGCAGCAGAGCCTGGAATTTTGTTTTAACACTTTTTAAAATTAAAAATATCGAGACTTGAATAAATTGGGGCAAATAAATTACTCAATATTGGTGTTGAAATCAATTTACCTTCACAGTTTGAACAGAACAAGTCAAGCGATGGATATTTTCCTCAACATTGTGAATTACTTCCACCAAAAAATCAAAACGCCTATTTTAGGCCGCTAAAAAGGTCTTCTCAGGACAGTAAATCCGTTTTTTTGCTAGTGTTAGGCATTTAGGCAAAAACAGAGGCGTGTCAAAAGCAATTTTTTTCCAACACTAACATCTATTTCAGGTCTCATGCGAATGCCTAGAACAGAAACAAAATGGCAGTTTGCCTAGAATCTGGTCTCTGAATTGAAATGAATTGTTTATTATTTTATTGTAGTGTATAATGATTGCATACAGTGTATAGTAACTACACAGTTTAGTAACTACAGTGACATATCATCCACAAGTGACGAAGTAAGTCATCATTTACGCCTTTCACAATATTCAGAATTGACTATTGCTTGATTTATTTGCCAGAATACCTCTTCAATTTCAGTTTGTTGCAAGCTTAAGCCGCCGATACGCACTAAAGATCTTATAGGTCGCAGTGCAGAAAGAATCCTCCGAAAATCTCAAACCTCTACTCTAAGATAAAAACGTTATATCTCACACATGACCAAACTGCCTTTGTAAGCATGTGACACCTGAGAATTTTTCGCACTCGCGCAAGGGCTCGTGTACCAAATATCTCTCTTCTCAATAGTGGCGGTTGACACGATAGCTGCCGAACCGATAGTCTGATCGACTTGAAATTTGGTTTACAGGCAGGGTCTTGCTGTTAAATAAGCTGATTAGTTTTTGGTTGTCATCTGTCAAACGGAAGTATCACTATCAAAAAATGACAGAAGCTATATTTCACCGAACTTGACTTGCAAAATGCCGTTTGAAAGCCCATGAAAAACTGTATTCACAATGGTTAAAAATATTGCCCTATCTGTCATCTGTCAAAAAATAAAAAATGTCAAAGTTCAAAACTTTACCATTCAATTATTCAAAATCTATCCGATGAATTGGGACCAAATTTGGCAGGAAGCAACAAAACATAAGAGTCAAATTAAGTCTGCAGTTGCAATTTTCCACCATTTTCCCGTCGGGCGTTATGAATTTTCAAAATTTCTCCTAGCCGTTGTCACCCGAGAGAACGACTCACCCTATAGATCCATAATTCAATGCTCATCAAGTTAAAATGAGCCGTGTTTGAGTATTTTCAGCCGTTTTTGAAATATTTTGAATTCAGTGGTCGGTTTCATGGGAATGGACATTTTGCAATAATCCAGCGATTTTCTAAGATATTTGGATAAATCTTTGTACTTCCACAAAGAATGACCTGATATATGAAATGTGATGTGTTGCCACCGTCCCCGCCCACTATTTTCGAAAATATGACAGTTGACTGCTTTTTTTTCTTATGGCCCCCATTTTGAATTCGCCCATTATAATAATAATGGAATAAGTGAGAAATCCATTGAAACTAGTAGTAATGACCATAGACAATAATCTGAATGCAAAAATAACCGTTCTCAGTGAGTAACTCTTTGTAGTTGGCCATAAGGAAATGTTAAGCCATTTTTACGAGTTTTTCAGCCCTTCAGCGCTTACCACGACCTTATTGACAACTGTGAGGATGACTATGGGGTATTAGATCTATCCAATATCTTGGTCAAGATGAATTACGGAACCATTTTGATTCTTCATTATTCCTTTCCAAAATATACTGAAAATATCTTGAAAAAATGGGTCAAGTTTTGGAAATACCTACGTTCACTTGATAAATTTCTTGTTTTTGACTCGCCGTTTTTTTTTGTCGGTGGGTCATTTTTTGTATCATAATTTTTTTTTTCGGAAATGCAGAATTGCCAAAGAGACCAAACAAGATGATGGATTGTTTCCAAACTCCATTTTCATCTTTACAATGGTCATTTTGGTCGTGTAAGCGCCGAAGTGCTTTAAAACTCGTAAAAATGGGTATAATATTTCCAAGTGTCCAATTACAAAAAGTTACTCACCAAGAACGGTTACTTTTGCATTTATATTAGTGAGTATGACCATTACTGCTAGTACCAGTTGATTTTTCACTTATTCCATAATGGGCGAATTCAAGATGGCGGCCGTAAGAGAAAAAGGAGTCGACTGTCATATTTTCGAAAATAGTAGGCGGAGACGGTGGCAACACATCAAATTTGATGATTGAGGTCATTCTTTGTCGACGTGCAAAGTTTTATCCAAATATATTGGAAAATCACTGATTTTAATTAAAATGTCCATTTCCATGACATCGACCACTTAACTAAAAATATTTAGGAAACGGCTGAGAATATTTAGACGCGGTTTATTTCAGATTAATAGGCATTGAATTGTGAATCTACATGCTAATTTTCATGACTCTAACTTCTTTGGTTCATGAGTTGGAATTTTTATATTTATGATCATCCTGTATACGGCGTCTGCACGGACCGCCATCTTGCCAACACCTCTTAAAATCAAGGCACGGGTATGTACAACATTCGTACCAAACGGCACTGCTTAATCATTAAATGCAAGGTGGTGGTGGTTTTATGGCCCTTAACATCCGGACTATTTCCAGGAAAATTTTAAAAGCTGGACAATTTTCTTGAATTGAAATTAATCTACCTTTGTCAAGCTTGAGTCAGTGAAGATCAGAAAACAGTTCATATACTCTCTCTCAAATCAGTTTAATTCAACCAGAACCTTTTTGGAATAATTATTTAATGTTTAAACATAAAACATACAGTTCAGCTTATACATACATACAGTGTGCTGGCACCCTAACGGGGTTCTGGACAAATTCATCTCAAACTAACAGACAAACTATACAATGTCTACAAAGTAAGTACAGTCAAAAAAAAAATTCAAAAAAAACAGGTGAAAAGAGGAAGAGAAAATAAACTCTTATCTTAACCTTATCGACATTCACAAAAAATCTTAAAGCCAACGAAATTCATCTGGAGAGAAACAGAACACAAAACATAATTTTAATGAAACGTCCCTTTGATTTCGAATAATGAGTCCCTTTGGAAGACCTCCCCGTCCAGAACTCGGTTGTTCCTGTGTACATTTAACAAACAGTCCACACGGTGTCATCTTCAGCTGTAATGTGGCAGTTTTACTGCGAGATTTAAAATAACTTGGTCAGACGCCAATACCACCTGGTGGTCGCTTCCAAATTTCGTTAGTGTCACTTAAGTGCTAGAAAGTGCGTGGCGTGGCGTGAAATTGCGTGATCCGACGAACCAATCAGATGCGGATATAAACAGATACATGTGCGATGATGCATTGGGCAGAACCCTTGGCGGAAATATGCGAAGTAAGAACTCAGCTATACCATAACTGATTTTTGGTTTGCCGGCTGACCTGGCATCGCGGATCTTGGGGAATCTCGATTCGTTTAAATTTCATTGAGATAGCCTGTTCGTGATAAAAAGGACTGCACCCATAAATCTCGTTCTCTAAACTAAGCTAGCGGCTATTTCTGTTTTCTCGTCGACCAGTGATCTCGCGCGATGTGAGTTTAACTTGTGCAGATTGTGGAGGAAACAATGCGTCAAAGATGTAAACAGAATGTCAACGATGTAAACATCGGATACGATAACAATAATGTACCGTAGCGTCGAAGCACTTGAGCAGTTCCATCGGCGGTTGACGATTGATGATTGGGGAAGAACTGTTCTGAGGTTACATATATTATTATTATTGAGGTATTATTGAGGATGTCGGTTGTCAGGTTTTTATGTTCGCCGATCATTCACATCGAGACGCTAATAAATCATTATTATTAGAACTGCATTTTGCTACAATATTTTTGAAATAGACTCGCTGCGCTTTTAGCGAATTTCCCAACTAATTTTGAAATATTTTGCGTGACTACTTTGTGTGGGTGTTTACAAACTAGACCACATTCACGTATAAATTCGCAGCGTAAATAGATCAATAAGAAGTACAGTTAAAAGCACCGAATTTCGTACACCGTACACCTGTCATTGATGCCATTCAAAAAAATCCAGAATATATGTTTGAAATAAGTAGCGAAAAAGAAGAGATCTTGGGTTTTGTGGATGACAAAAAATAATGATAACTGTATGAAATTCGTTGATCCTAACTGTACCTGATCTTGGTTGGAATTTGGTAGGTATAGTTTCTCAGGTAGATGACTTATTTTTGAAAGAATAGAAAGAATCTAGATAGACTTTTCAATTCATTAAAAACGATTTTTTTTTTCGTGATGTTTGTACATGCTCAATATGAGTTTTATATCTAGCTTGGTTTTGTGAAGGAAATTCAATCATTTCCGTTCGCTTTCAGGTTCCAGACGAAGTAGTGCACGGGCTACAAAGCCCAGATACCATTGAACTGACAGTGTTAGGTGAATCTCCAGCTGAACCACTAAAGGATGACACCGTCGGTTGCATGGGATTCCTCAAGAGAAGTATGAAACAAAATATAAGAAGATTGATAATTATTTTGTTTGACTGTTCTTTATGTACATTGCAGCATGGAAAAAGTTTACTGAAACAAAATCTGGAAACAGTCTAGACGATTTGGACAGTTTGGAACTTTATTATCTGAGTGAGTTTGTTTTGAATTCTCACTACTTTTCCGGGTATATTGATTTTTGCCAGTGCTTAGGGCATCTTGCGGACATGGCTCCAACTATAAGCGTTGTTTCGTCAGGTATCGTTGATGTAGACATGAACCAGTTCTCTATGCATACTTGAGATCCCAGCCATCAGATGGCGTAAGGTACTAGAAAATCGTAAACTGAATTAAGTAGCTTAAAATTATTGCTTCAATGAGTTGAAGTACATAGTAATTACAATAGTAATTAGTATTGCATTTCAGTAGAAATGAAAACGTGGATTTCCCGTTAGAATATTTTCATAATTTTTACTTAGGAAGGTACATCCGTTAAGATTGTAGATACTTAGTCGCAGAATGGCGCAAAGAGAACCGATTAAAATGATGTAAAAGCCATCAACTTTTTGTTCGCTTATATTATGTAAAATCTGCGGATTCATTTTAAATGTGGGTAGTAGGTACTAAATATGATGCTATGTAGGAATCCATTCTAATTTTATTTACATTTCCAAGCGGTATAAAGTACCTATATTCGCTTATGCTCCTTTCGGGAGAGTTTCGCATCTCAAAGGAAAAGTTGTATAAACTCCGAGTTTGTATAACTTTTCACTAAATTTGACATGGAAGTTCTCCTTGTCTCTGTGGAACTGGAACAATTATTCTTGAAGCATCTGCGTCTTCCTGATGCTCGCTGGTAGGCATAATCAAGTTTTGTGAGGATACTCTCAATTTTTATTTTCCTTATCTAATCAATTTCACGACTTTTCCCATCAGAGTGAGCTACAGAAAGCGACATTTGTTGCAGAAATATCATTGGACATCACACAATAATATTTGATTACTGCGAACTACCCATTTAGGTATACAATATTGACGCTCACATTGTTCAATATTAGTATTTCATGTTTCTGAGCAAGTACGTACTTGGCATACCTACACCTAATTATATTTTCACCTGTTGTAATTTTGAAATGGGAACAAAAAAGTCCCGCGAGGGCTGATGAGGCAGCGTAGTTTTGTATTTTATTTGCGGTAATTACACGCGGGACCGGAGGAAAAGCCCCGGAAATGTTGTTTTACCACTCTTGCATTTTCCAACCAGGAATTTTATAAGCTTTAACTCTAACCAATTATTCCTATGTAATTTAGTTTTAATTGTGTTACGCTAATGGGGTCTCGGAATAATTAATTGCAGTTGTTAAGGTTAATTATTAGAACCCCTAAGCTAATTACGTATCTACTTGCTAAATAAATTGAAGTTTCTGGAACGAATACAAATGGATGATAGTACTTATTACGTGATTCAAAATCACGTTGCATTATCTCTGCCAATAAGAGAGACCTTCGAGTTTCACTTTAATTTACCAATAATTTCTTAAGCGATTTGCACTGAATTATTTTGTCAAAATAAAAACCACAATTATCAAGGTAGTGATAACTTAAGTAGTGAAAGATCGAGTAAAAGTTTCTAGTAGTAACAGTAGGTAGTAGTTACAGTGGTGGTGCAAAAAAGATCCACCCTGACCTAAGACCCTGACTGCACCCTTCGCAAATTCTCGTTGTAAAGATGGATCGCAATTCATTCAAAACGGTTTTTATTTTATCCTTGTTAATATTCCACACATTTTTCATGATTGTTCACATTAACGAAGTATTCTGCATGTATGTAAACCGGAAATAAATTCTCATCCTGTAAATATGATTTCCATGTAGATTTGTCAATAATTTCGGGAAAATGATGTTTGTAACGCTTTTATAATATAGCACGTCCCACATTGACACCCTCCAAACACCTACTATTATTATTATGAACGCTGATTTGACCAAAGGATGTAAGCGCCATTCAAATATCATGCAGTTTCCAGGAGAGCAATCGAAATTGAAGTCACCTGGTATGCTGTATGTAATGATTATTGGCAAAGTAGATATCATTATTCTTATGGATAGTATGAAAATTGGTAGGATTATCGTCGGTGATAATTTCAAATGAAGTCATATCTGCAGATTTAACGAGGCGGAATACTACGATAGCAGTGCGGAGCAGAAAATATCGATTATTAATCATATACGAGTCAAATTCAATGAGAGAATAATATAGCAAATTTAAAAACTGCGCCCTGTTTATTAAGGTGAGCCTGCAACGGTCTAGTGTCATGGTGCAGTTTTCAGCCTAATTGCCAAAGCAGTCAGTCAAGAGCTTGTTTCCATCGCATAAGATTATTAATTACTTCTAGTTACACCAAATTTTTATAAACGAATCAACTTTATCACTCTCATAGTAACTAAGCAACTGACCATTCATTTTACCTGGCGGGGTGTCAGCCAACGGCTGTTGTTGACCCCAACCAGGGCTTAAAACATTTACAAAAACTATGAGCGTGACAGAGTTAATTCGCTTGTAAAACTTTGGTGGAACTGTCCGTTAGTGATCAAAGATGTGGGTATCTGTCAGACTTCACAGGATGTAAATTCGACGACAAATTCGACAGTTTTTTGATGATCATGGTGATAACGTGCTTTAGGCCGTTTTCATGAATCTCATTGTCTGAAACGGTGTCTAGTAGTCTATGCATTACATCCTTTTAAGAAGAAAGTTGGAGGAATGCAGAGGAGGGGGTGTAAAGTCAAACTTGGGAACTTACAGGTTGATGACCTGTATTTTGGAAACGGTTACTCTAAACGGCAAGCTTCTTTCTTTCTCAAGCATTTGCAGTGCTTCGGAGAAGTCTGTCAAGGTTGGTTCTAATTTTTCAGGAATACGTTTCTCAAGTCAATATCTACAACTTATAAATAAAAATGTCTGTGAAATCCACCAAAATCACTTTTGATAGTTGATTGATTATTCGTCACTACTGATCACATCAAGATCAAAACTCCAGTTCTGGAACCTAATTTTGATTTAAAAGCATTATGAAATACATCACTTTGAAACTTTTGGTCGGTGCCTGCTGCCAAAAAAACGACATATTCTCTTTGTCGTTGTTGTGAAGTGCCACTTGCCAGTAACCACTCTTCAGGTCCAGCGTCAAAAACCATCTCTATCCAGACAGCGACAGCGTGGTCCGAAGCAGGACAACTTGACGCCGCCGCCTCAAGTACCGTTTGCCGCCTTGGTGAGTCTCCCCAAGTTCTTTCACGTGTTTAGAATTCCCGTGAGCCCCTTTCGCCTTCTTGTGTAATCCAAAGCTCTATTGAGCCCCCTTGTGCCTTTAATGTCTTCTGAAGTCCTGATGAGCCCGCTTGCAATTTTTCGTGTCTTCGGGAGTTTTCAAGCAATCGAAAGCACACTTGTGTTTTCGTCTGGTATTCGAAGCCCAACTTGGTCCGCTTGTGTCCTCCATTGGACCTCATTGTGTCTTCAATTATGGTGTTTGAACCTCTGCTGAGTCCCCTTGCATTTTTTTCATTTACATTTAGTAAGCATTCTTGTGCCTTCGTTTGGTATTCGAAGGTCTATTGGGCCCCCTTGCATTTTCCCCTGGCTTTCGTAACTTTAGTAAGCATCTTTGTGCCTTCATGTGATACTCGGGGTCCTAAAGCTGCAACTGATGGTGTTGAGTTGCCCCGACGTTAAGTCGGCATCGGGTAGCGGCTACTTCAAAATTCCTGGCGTCAAGTTGTCCGGTTCAAGTTGTCCCAGCGTCAAGTTGTCCCGCGTCAAGTTATCCTGGCGTCAAGTTGTCTCAAGTCGGCCGCTTCAAAATTCCTGGCGTCAAGTTGTCCCGCGTCAAGTTGTCATGTACTCGCGTGGTCAAAGTTTCGTCAGTTCGAGGCAGTGCATAGCTGTCTTTCTTCGTCACATCATTGAGTTTGTGGTATTTCACGCAAAATCGCGTACTTCCGTCTTTCTTTGGAACCAAAACAACCGTTGATGACCATGAGCTTGTCGATTCTTTGCTTGCCCGCTTTCATCCAACATGTTTTTCAAGAGCTTGATCACTTCTTCTTGCTTCGCCAATGGTAGACGTCTGAGAGCCTGTCGAATTGGTTCGGCGTTCCCGGTGTTGATCCGATTTTGAACCGATGTTGGATCAAGCTGGTCCTTCTGGTAGGATTACCTTCCTTCGCAAAGGCTACAGCTTCTTCTTGGATGAATTGCGTCGCAAGTTCCTTCTAAAACACCTGAGTAGTGTTTTCAGTCAGACGAGAACATCTCCACTATCGTTTTCTCCAAGAACTTCAGAAAACCTTTGTCAATATCAATACGTATTCACAGCGTGAGATCCATTCTACGGGTTCACACTTACCCAGGGTCTCTCATCCCTTGATTGTTTTGCATATCTCGTTAGGGTTAATAATGATTCTGATCGGGGGTCTATTGTTCCACAACGGCTAATATTTCTTCCTTCTTTCAGAGAGTTTCAGTTCCTGTTCTTCTAGAATATAGATGCTTCGATTCGTAATTTTCTTCAACACGCTTTTTTTCTTGTTATTCCAGAAGATCTTTCAGTTCTTCCTTATCTTCTTGACGCCTCTTTTCTTGTCGAGTCTCCTGTTCTTGCAGAAGAAATCTTGCTGTTGTTATAAAAGATGTTTCAACTCTTCTTTTTCTTCCAGATGCCTCTTCTTATGTTCCTCCTTTCTCTCCCAGGCATCTTTTTCTGTGTTCTTCTTTCTCTTCTAGACGTTTCACCTATTGTTCCTGCATCATCGTCAGGATGCTCGCCAGAGTGTCTTCGACTCTTGATTCCGACTCCTGCATGTCTTCGACATGCTTCTAAGACATGCTTCTCGTCTCCGTCATTCACAAATCAATTCCGGCCTGCGACTACAGGGTGTTTAGAAATTCCTCAATGCCATCGATGTCATCTCAAAGCTTGATTGGTTGAACGATACATGAAGGAAATAATCGATTATATCGACCGGGAACATTGAGAAAGATTTGTTGTTTAGGCGTTGAAAAGTGCTCTTTCTTTGTTGCGCGAATTTCGCACAATATCGTTCTTTCAACTAAATAAGTGGACTTGGCGGTTGCGGCTTATTCGGACTCGGTAATAAAAAAGCCATTTCATTACTTTTTTCCACAAGAAAATCAAAAATTATTCTCATGACTTGCCAAAGGAATATTTTCTTTGGAACGGAGGATGTCACGGGATATAATGGATATTGCAATTGGAATGATAAAGTGTTATTATGGGTCACAATCCCATGAGTTCACTTTTCGCGTGGCTATTACTTATTCAACATTCCATTTCAGAGTGGCTGAATACCTTAATCGTGTTTCTCCAGACGTCACTGCAATCCGCATCACGAAGCTTTCCGTGAATTGCATGCATCAGGAAAAACACAAATGAGCGAGCATCATCTGCCCCAAGGATAACTACAAAATGCGGCAATAAAACCACCCTCGCCTTTCGCAGAATCGTTATGGGTGAAATAAAACGGCGCGAGCGCTATTTTCGCTATTTTGAGCCACGAATAGAACCCAGCCCAGATCTATAAGCGAGCTGTTTTGGGTTATAAGTACCTAGGTTCACACAGTGCTTTCCAATGTGAAATCGCAATTATTATTTCTATCGAACTCACGTGTTTGAGTAAACACTATTATTTGGCGCATATTCCAGTCACGATTGAGCGGAATAAAGTCCACTGGATTGTTTGTAAAAGCCCCCGAAATAATAATAAAAAAGCAGCATACATCTGGATGAAGCCATAAATTTTCCGCGTTGGTAAGTCGGGCGAACCGAACGGTAAATTGGAAGATCCAGTGGAACGTGAGTTTTGTAAGAAAGCTGTGCTCAAACTTGGAATGTTCGCAATTTCTTTAGGGAGACATAGGGCAAGTTTTTCTATCTCTGCTGACCTCTACATGCGGATTTGTTGCTATAAAAACGATTGTTGCAACAAACACATCCATAGTAAGAGAACCAAGTTAAGCGTTGATCTGAGAATGGAGAGCCAATTCCAAAAACGTAATACTATGTTTCTTATTCGTGAGAACAGTAATTCTCTGCAATGGCCACAATGAAATGTATAGGTAGGGTAAAGATGCTGTTCATGAGACAGTGCCAGGCATGAGGTAGATACCCGGGATCGAGCCCAGGATATATTAGTTTAATTAGATGCAAGTGGATCGGGTCCCGGCAGCCAAAATTCAACTATAGTTAAAAGCTCCAGGAGCGGCGGACTCTGTCCACTATTATGCTTGGATCCCTTACATGCAAATGTTCCGGCAGCCAAGATTTGTTAACAAAAAATCAAAATCCAGGCAATTAACACAGCAATTGTCGAAGTTCTATCAGAATCATGAGTTTCCTGATGATTTGGACGAGCCCAATGATTAGTGAAAGGGTATTTTTAATCTTGGTAACGATATAAGACGATTTTATCTGCATTTTCAAATTGAGAATAATCAATTCCAAATTGAGAATAAATAAGACCAATTTTTCAAATCCACCAACTCTAAATTGGGAAAAGCAATTTCAAATTTGCATTTCAATTAGGAGAAGAAAATATTTATCTGGAACAATGTATTTTGAGATGGAGATGGAATACTTCTTCGACTAAGTTATGACAAAGAGAAGAATTTGATGAACACCATTTTCCGCTAAATTGAATTGGCTCTCGACTTGGAGTTGTTTGTTCCTGATTTTGAGTTGCTAGTCCTCAAATTGAAACTGTTTATTTCTTTCAAGAATTGATGGCTGAAAGGGCTATTCTTCTCAAAATTTCAACATTTGAAACATCATGTAGTGAACGGGCCTAAGAGTTCATGTGGAAAATGCAATTTAAACTTACTTTCTTGAGAATAGTAAGCAGAAGTGTAGTGTAACCGAGCTTACAAAAAAAAAACGTGGGTGCGTGACCATAGTCACCCTCGGAAGAAGTGGAACTTCTATAGGTGTGAACCAATTAGCAAACAACGTTCGAAGAGGTGTTCTTTCCTTACTTCCGCTCCGCTCCCTAACGGTTTGTAGCATCTTGTTTTTTTTATTATCATTATTTTATTATTTTATTCTATCTTCCTGCGGTGCCGGTGAGCCGACGCGGTCCGTCTGTCCAAGGTACACATAATAATTATGCGAATGTGACATCGTGACGGATTTTCTTACTGTACGATTTTCCCCGTTATATTACAGCACGGTGGAAACTGTGTCTGGTAGGCACAGCATGGCAATCCAATAATCTTCACAAAGTATAAGAATGTCGTTTGGAAAACTCCGGTATCAATTTTAAATGACAAAATCAAAAAATATAATAACATTGATATTTAGATAGGTATGTACCTCGTGAATATGATTTGCGATAACTACGTGGTTCTAGAGTTCCTACGATATTATTTTCTCCACTCACAATAAGGCCGCCAATCAGAAGATATCCGCTAGCGGCTCTCCCACTGGCACTACCAACCGGCGGCCTCCCATTCAAATTTTGATCGCGCTAAGCGTTGTCGCAGTCAAATTGTTACTCAACTGGAGTGAAGTCATCGTCCCATGTTTGGCTCGAGGTTAGGCTATTGCCAGGCAGCGCGATTTCGCAAATAGGCGCTTCAAAAGGTGGTGGTTGAAATATTACCTGCTTATAAAACTCCCTAACCATCAACTCTTCACCAAAAAATTACCGTTTGACTGATGTGGTCCGAATTTCACGGAATGTCTCGTGACTTACAGCAGTTTTTTTTTTCAAATTGGACACTGGAGTGTCTTGAAGAAATACGTTATAAGCAGCACATGAGTAGCGCTGGGCAATACATTTGATTAATCGATTATTTTAGCATGCAAAAAAATCATCGATAATTCGAAAATCCCGATTAATCGATTATTCAATTAGGTAGTCGATTATGAATAAACGATCAAATAATCGATTATTCGATTGTGAATAATCGATTATTTAAGGCGAATAACCGATTATTTAAGGGATTATTCGATTTTTTGATCAATTATTCAATTTTTTGATCGATTAATCGATTTCAAAATAATCGATAAATCGATTTTGAAATAAATGAAATAATCGATTAATCGAAGTAATATATAATTTTTTCATAATCGATTATCGGTTATAAAATCTCATAATCGCCCAGCCCTACTCATGAGTCAATAATTTAAGACTGTCTGTGTAAAATCAGAGCCAAATTGGTCAAACGGTTCACAAAATATCGAAAGAAAACGATTTTTGGTTCCAATAGCGATATTATTGATATTATGAATAATATTTTCTGATATTATTTCCACTTTGCAGTATTATTGGTATTATTCTCAGTATTTCCGGTATTATTGGTATTATGTGCAAATTAATACTGGTTATACAAGCTTTGGTATTATGGTGTACAAATTTTGGGTCTGTGATCCACCCCTCGCGCCACACAATGGATACAATGATAACTTCTAGCCAAGTCGAGAGCCATCCCTGTCGGGCACCACAACACCTCTGCACAACACCAAGTAGAGGAATCCAGTGTCGGCGACACGCATTACGAAAATAAATTAATCATTTTCGGTTGTAAATGACACTACTGTTGAGTTAGAATTCATCGATAAAATCAAATTTTAGTTTATGATGGAAGCTGTTGTCCTTAAAACACAATGCAAGCGTTAAAAGAATACTAACCGTAAAGAATAGAACCGAAGCCGCAACAGCTTACTCTCCAATTTTCTAGGACGACACTGGTCGCCCCAAGGACTGACACTATAACCTTACACGCCTTCGTTACATCTTCTGATGCCATGAACCGAATTCACTCCCATGTGTGGTTCTGCGTTGGTTGTGTGTTGTGATCTAGGCGCGAGAATAGAAGTTCCACTTCAAAAAACCGTGGCCAACTAGACAGAAGCTTGACTCTGCGTACAGCGTCATAGAACGCACTTCGCACTATGCCCTCTCCAGTGCAGCGCTAGACATGCCTGACTAAGGCTTTTTTAACCTCGATACGCCTATACCCTTGGCCTTTACCTACAAAGCCGAGTATCAGTAAAACCATTATCAACCGATTGCCCTTGGTTTTTAGTCCTGCCTCATCGACTACTCGCTTGCAGAGCCTCAGTAATGCCTGCAGGGGGAATCCTGGGATCCAACAGGACGGCTTTTATTGGAACTGAGTTAGCAACAACATCTACAACGGTGTGAATTTTACAGCCGACGACGACCTGGCCGTGGGCTTTGATTTGAAAAGTGCTGGAAGTGCCTAGATGTTGAGTAGAGGCTGTCCAGCTAAAAAAGGCCAATAAAAAAAACTGGCTGAAGACTCCTGTGTTTCATAGTTCTTGTCATTTTCGCAATCTGGCTTCCGATGTTTAGTTTGTGTACGCCAATGTTGACTCGCGTAAATATTTGCCACGTCTCGAGCGAAAATTGCATCAACTTCCCTTAATTAATTCAATACACAATGTGACGTGTGTATGTGTGTATGAGGTTTGGCGGCACCGCGCCACCACCAAGTCTAACCATACAATGCGCCTTCCCCCCTTCAGAACGACGAAACTGGAAATAGAATTTCTGCAGTCCTTCAACAAAGTCGCTTAATTACGACATGCAGACAGTAGAGCTTCTCAAATGTTTGCTACCGCAAGGTTTCCATGCGGCGTGGCAGAATAGCACCAGTGCTTCATTAACATCACCAGCAAAATTGCAATTTACTCAAATATGTTTCATTCGGAATGTTTCCATGTCGCGGTTGGCTGGCACTTTTTTTTCAAGTTAAGTGTGAAAATGGAGAGAATATTCCCAACATTATAAAACCATCATGTAGAGTGCAATTGTGAGAAAATGCGACCAAGGTTCTTTTGCCTCACGTTGTAAATCCCAGCATCAGCGGTCGGAAAACGTTTGGGATGGATTTGTCTTTTTGTAATAAAGGCACGAATCGTAATTTTGGAAAAATGACCATCGTAAATTGACATCCTGTCCAATTAAAGGACGCCCTTTGCGCTTCCTCTTGGCACGTGACCTGTAACAATTTCGCAGCCGCCGTCACAGTGATTAATCAGCTTCAGTCGTGTCTCGCCCGTTTTTTTATCACACAGGAATTTCAGCAATAAATTGATGACTGCTGGAAAAAAGAGAATTTCCAGGTGATGCCATTGGGCTTCCTGCGCGCGCCCAGCAGAGCTCTGGCGGCTCCACCAAACTGAGATTTATTGCCGGCATTTTTCAAGTTTCCTGTCAAATCGTAACGTATTCCGTTCACAGTTTCAATTTCATGACTGCAAATGGGGTTGCTGGAGGTGGTGGTGGTGCCACTACTGTGCTTGATGCTGGACCACCTGTTGCCATGACTACGACAATATTATCATCATGGTTGGAAATTGCAAGTCTTACTGCTTGATTTCTCTGTTCGGTCTCTGGCTGGGGAATTATAAACATCTGATATAATCACGAGATGGGACATGAGGCAATAGGCTCATTACATTAAAACCGAGGAAACGGGGTAGGTTCAGAGGAAATTTTGTAATATAACCCAGAGGTGGTGATGCAGGTTCGTCCAGGTGGGCCGATTTCGCCTCGCTTCAACCAAATTTAATTATTGCCGGGCGCCGAACGGATCCGTATGCAGTAAAACTCCGAAGTTGGCTGCTCAACTTGGAAGGGATTACAGATTAATTAATCATGTGCATAGAAAGGTACCACGGTGTTGTACCAAGCTTTCACCAAACAACACTGGGTCAGAAATTTTGTTACTTTACTATAATAGACCCTTCAGCGCTTTTTCTCATGCACGAGTAGTTATATTCATTAGGGTTTCTCCGCATCCTCGTTTTCCTCTGCCATAACTCACATAAATACACATTTGCATGAAATCTGGTCTCTATCAATTATTATTATCGGCAGTTACATTTGAATATATCGCACCAGCCTTCTCGGGCACATTCCCGAATATATGTGCTTGCTGTGTGCTCGAATTATTAATGGATTCAGGAACAAGCCCTGCGATACAGTCGGGGCGGGGTTCTTCCAGCCGCATTCAATCATGGATGTGGACCAAATTTGCTTTGAGCGGTTTCAAAACAAACACGAACTCCAATTGCAAATTTGCCGGGTTCTTGTGCGATGCAAGCTGTGATTTTTAACTTGAATATTTCCTCTTGATTTTCATTTTGCAACAAACTTGTTAACGTATTTCAGTTGGGTACAGGATGAAATATCCGATAGATATTATTACATGCGTTGTGTGTGAATAATGAGTTTTGCTTACAGTGTAGTTATTTCGATAAAATTGAAATTGTCTACATAATTAATCGACAACTGGTTGGTAATCTACCAATTAACATAAATTTCAATCGATGCGCCAGCAAAAACTGGATGCCTTGTATGCATGTACTTCGTTTGATCGTTTTGGAATTGAAAACTGTTTATTTGATTCTGTAAAACATGTAATCACATTTTATTTAATTGAATATCACACGCCGCACCGCTGGGATTCAAGAGCTTACTAATGCTGTTTTGCAAAATCCAAAATAATGTGCCAAACTGCTGAGTTGTGTTACGAACAAAATGTTCAATGGCAGGACGGATTAGTGAACTCACACAGACCCTCAAAATACAGAAAACCAAAGACACATTAGTAGACAGGGCATACTAAACAGAACACTACAATACAACTACGAAATAATACAAAATGGTGGTGTTGGGTATTTGCGAATCCCGTGTCCGAGAACCCTGTTGCGACTAAGTTGCAACCAATCAAACATATCCGCCATGGCTGACCCGACCCCTTCCCTGACAGGTAACATCAAATCATCTTAGAACAAACTAAACAAAATCAATTTACATGACACCCCAACAAAAGTACCGTACAACCTGCTTGGACGGTAGAACCCAATGACACATGTGCAAGAACAAAATATTGAAAACAGTCAAGTAAGGTTGAGCGGAAGCGGGTCATGACACAAAATACGACTTTCACGGCATTCAGGAAAATGTTGATCAACACATCAAGGCCCTTGCATACACAAGCATCATGGCAAAAGCTCATTGAGTATTATTTATAAAATGACAAAGAATTATCGAGAGTCACAATAGAAGGAAAACGGAATCCTCAATACCCCTCAATACATAAAAATTATGACACATCAAGTACACCAATGACATGACAAATCAAATCATTGTACAAAGCACAGGGACATTATTTAATGACATATTATTTTTGAAAATGGACTGATGATAATTGCACATAAAAATGGAACAGTCAAATAGCGCATATAATGAAGTACAGCTAGAATTGGGAGGTTCAAAAATTACTTTCAAATGTACACATGGAAATCAAATTATTCACAAAATTACTGATCTGGCCATAAAACTAATGACATAAAATGCAAAAAGACAAATTCAATTTAATAAACCACCCCCGGTAATTACTCAAAATGAGTATATTGTACAACGGACCCCTTACATTCTAATCTGAAATTCAGTGGACGGCATCAAAAAAATGGCTAGAAGTATTTAAAGAAACTCAGTCGAGTGAGCTAGGTCTGCTCCTGGGTCGTAACATAATGAGCTTGACCCGCCTCGCCACGTCAAAACTGCAACTTTGCTGTCTTGTGCAGTCCACTACAAGCAAACTTTTGCTCTTGTGAACCCTTGGGACCCCGTAGGCTCTTTATTGGACCCCTGGCGGCGACCAGCGTCGTCGCAGACCTTTCGCTGAATCATCCATAGCTTCCGCCCAACGAAGAGCAACAAACTGTCACATCCGCACGGAGGGAAACACACAAGCCCGTCGACCAGCCAAGAAAAAATCACCTCGGCCTGGCCGTGTAGAGTCAATCACCACCTACCTTTTTTCCTCGCTTTTTTCTGAAGAGTTACTGCTTGGACTTCAGCTGGAGATCCGCATTTTTCATTCTAATAAGCTCGCCGTAGCTATCTTTGTGTTCGGGACGTGAACGTTGTCTTTTTTCACCGCAATGTAGTGCATTGCTGGGGGCGCAGTCTTTCAGCTGCGCACCTCTGGGGCTAGATCTATTACAAGGCTGCTGAATATGCTAACCATAACATGAAATAAGAGACGCAAATGCAAACCCCTTTTCACATTATTTCTACTTGTCAAATTTCCATGTCAATGATGTGGGTATTGCAGGTATCCACTAGTGCCCACCTAGGCTACTAGACGTCGGAGTATGTGTTCCTCCCAAAAACGTCCTCTACGATCAAGTACCGAGCTCTACACCAGGTGGCGTTTTTCAAATGTGAATCGCCTATAGTAGGTACAGCGTGATCATTATTGTTTGTCCTTGCCGCCTTTTGGAAATAGCGGTTGGAACTGGCCTGTGCCGCTTCAGTGTAGTTATTTTAAGAGATCCGTAGTAACTAAATTGATTGACGTCACGTCAAACTGACTGATATGAAATTTGAGGTTAACAGTGACGGCTGTGACTGCTGGTAAATAGTGAACAAACAACCTGACGGAACAGGAATAAACCAGCCATCTTTGCCATTATTGTTGACCTTGATCAGTCAGTTCCAGTTCAGTTTCATCAATTCCGTTACTACGGATATCAAAAAACACGCTGTACTAGTTGTAACGTTCCTCATATCCGTTGTCCGGGTTAATTTAAATCAGAAAAAGCCAAGTTTTACACCATTCTCTTTGATAATTTTGCGGGTGTAAACAACGACGCACTGTTTTAAATTCGGAACTCGGCCGGACGTGCTCATGAAAAAAAAAAACAATCAACACACACGGCAAAATACAGTTGAGACCACCACCAGTGTTCAGACAGGGCCAAAAGAGGGTAAAGCCTGTCAGAAATAGAACCAGACTTTACGTATAGACAATACAAATAGAGAAGACCATTGTTATCACCACCGTCGTCACGGATATTGGGGCATCAAAAATCAGCCAACCTTTTTTTGAATGATGGACTTGCTTGGTTCCTACGCAACCGTAAACATCCGTGACGACATATGGTCTTTTCTATTTGTATTGTCTATACCTACGAGCACAAATTAAAACACGTCTGTGCTTGAGTTGTCGAATCTTGGCACTCATAGACAAACCTAAATAGATAGGCCACTCTCCATACAGCAAGCGTGGATGAATTAGAGCGCCATCTTGCGAAATGGGACAGTATCATTTGCATTGTATTGTGATATCTTGGAAGAAACCTGTAAAAAATTGTAGCGGGGAAATATGAAATCCCTGTATTTTTGTTCTTTTCACTTTTTCAAGCCCAAGTGCAAAAATCATGCATGAAAGGTATTTCACAGTATTTTTCTCGAATAATATTGTAAAATCATTTGAGAAAATTATCTGTTGTCTACCCTTCACACATAATTTTTACAAGTAAGCTTTTCACAAGAACAGTTTAGTTTGTAATTTACTCAAAAAATACCGTAAGGCAGGCTGTGGCCTGGCAAAAATCAGCCTCCCTCGTTTGCCTGTTAATGACCAAGACCACAGCCTGCCTTGAGTAGGGAAGTTTTTGATCATACGGTACTCATATTGTTACTGTTGGTCTCGAAGGTATGGCCAACAAAAAATTATACAGAAATGAACAATATTTTGAGACGTCACTTCTGAAAAAATCTGTATTATTTATCTTCCCTTCCAATTCCTTTTAGAAAATCACAGATAGTTAGTTTATTGTCAGCCGCAATGTTCACTGTTTTGTTCTGTTCGACAACCTCGGCGAAATTAGGTATAAGCACACGAGCACCTCATCAAGATGGTGGTTCCACGCGAAATTCTGTTGACTGAGTCATCTGAAGGAGAGAAGTACCTAGATCAATCCAAAAAAATACGATGTAGAAGCAGGTTAAGCAACTTACCGTGTTTGAGGTTAAATTAAAAGAAATGCTTAAAAAGGAAATCAAACTTAATCCAAGCAATTCCTGACAAAGACTGTGGAGTCCGAAACAATCACCGGAAACTTGGATGTTGAAATTTTCAACATCCAAGCTGAAAGTCAGTTGAAGGTGTCAGGTGTTGTACTGTCAATAGCGTCAATTTTGATGTCTAGTGTTCCCCGGCAAGCCCCACATGTCCACCAAAACCATGCAAAACAGCACTGCAGCGACAAAGCAATAAAAATAGTGTTACGATATCTCGCGTACGGGTTCGAATATAATTGAGACGATTATTTTAAAAAACACACTGTTTATTTCTGCGTACAACAATCAATAAATAACGCCAACAATTATCTACTGAGGTACTTCTTGTTTCGCTCGCGTTACCACTTCGCATTCCAATTCAATACTGCCGCAAGCTGCCGGCTGATGCCTTATATTAATTAAAATTAAATTAAAAAAAAAAATAATGTCTTTCTCCTTATCGGCTTTTTCCTGCCATAGGAGTTTGCCTGTTTATTTATCAATTATACAAACTCTGAAAAGTGCAAATTTCGGACAACACAACACCCAGACTTTTCACCAGGAATCGAACCCGGGACTTCCGCGTTGCAGGCAGCCACTCGACCGCCTGCGCCACGGGGCCGTCTTGACCTGACCTGTTGCCTTATATAAGGCCTCCGAACAGCGTTTCCGAGCTTTCTGTCTACTTCCAGCAAATTCCATAGTGCCTGGCATATGCGGTTTCTAGACCATTCCTGAATAATCACCCACACCTTCCGCGTGCTTTCCATGTGTTCTGGAATCTGCACCTCCGCCAAAGTAGTGATGGGTTTTTATTCAACTATCTGTTATTTTTCGACTGTTATTTGAAAATAACAATAACAACCTGTTATCTCGGTTGAAATATAACAGATACAAAATAACAGTTTACCCGGTTCTCGACGCCCGGCGCGATCAACGGTGAACGACTAAACCATAGACTGACTAAACAGATACAAAATAACACTAATAACAGTTTACCCCGATCGTCGACGCCCGGCGTTAGTTGTTAGTTAGTTCTGTTACTTTTGCCTTGTGATATTGAGAATCCTGGGGCCCGCTTCATGAAACTACAAACGACAAATTACAAATGTATTACCTTGACGACCGATTGTTGCAACAATGTGTTACCCACACACTTGTAACTTGTCATTTGTAGTTTTAAGAAACGGGCCTGGTTGATTTGTGAAATAACAGATTAACAGTATCTGTTATTTCTAACTGTTATTTGAAAATAACAGTAACAGGTTGTATCTGTTACGTAAAAATAACAGTTTTGCCCATCACTACGCCAAAGTGGACTGATGTGCCTTGATCGAATGTTGGAGTCTCCATTGAGTTTCACATACACGAACGCTCTGGAATCCACCAGATTGCTCTAGACTTCTACACTGCGATCTAATGGATGGAAGGATCCAGAAAGGTCAAGTGTTTACCAATATGTACGGGATCGCCGCTCATAGCAATAGTTCCTCCGTTCCCGCGAACCTCCGTGTGACCAGATGTGCTTCCCAAATATGTGCCTTTCGAACTCTATGCTTTCGATAATTTGAACATCCAAACACATCAGGGGAATTTGAAAGTAATGACTAGACGGCGCTTATTTTGATTCATTTTTCAAATATAACCTGGTTTCCCACAGCAGTATTCGGATAACAATAAGAAATTGAAATGTCGCCTTTACAATTCTGACTGAGTAGCGAGGGGTTAGTCGATCCGATAACTGTCCGACTCAGCTTGAATCAGCAAAGTTGGAAACTACAGCTTTTGTGGTATCGATTGCGATTAATCCACGTCGATCCAAGCATACAGGATTGAACAATGACGTTCCTAGAAACTTGCTCGGTAGTGCTGATGCTACTGGAGGAATGATTATAATTGAATAACCGCAGTACTTCAGTTTTGATTGAGTTTAGCGGCGATGAGCCGGCTAAGGGCTTCTCCAGATCTGCCTCGTATACAGCGAAAGCCGAAACGCGTACACTATGTAGTATAAGCAAACTTGCAGTTTCTGGATGCCCACAACCACCCCCATAAAGTAGTTGAAGGAGCACACTCCTCCCAGTCGTGTGTTCGAAGGAGATAGCTCTTGAGGCACGGCGACGCGTCTAAGTAGGAGGATGATTGTTATTAAGGAAGCCCGGCCGCAAGATCGCCCCAAGTGATCGTAAATTATTAGAGTATCTCGAGGTCGATATTGTAATGGCAGCGCCAATTACACTTATCTGATTAACACACCAGTAGCAGCAAACGCTTCCTCCCGAAGATGCGGTGATGCTATCGGCCAAATTTGAATAATGCACGTGCCGAATCTCACGCGCTCGTTGGCTCGTTCGGGAAGAGGACGCCTACGTTTTAACAGATAACGTAGGATATGTATTGATGGAAAACAGCGAAAATACAATGTAAAACGCCCTGGCGGAGGAATTTCGGGAGGAGAAAAAGAGGACAACGGAACGATTTCTGGGGGTAGATGATAGATATGTCTAGAGAGATGTAATTTATGGAACGGAGTGAATATCTATCTGTATTTATATGTAAAACATGCGCTTCTTCGCAAAGTCAAATTGTATGCTAGATGTATTTATGAGCTAGAATTTGTACGTTTGTATTTTGTTATTTCATCAAGTGTGAGTAGGTATTCTACATAAACAAATAAACAGTAGAACCTAAACTACTTCAACAGTGACTTGTAAACACTCCCCGATTCCCTACTTACTACTTTCGCCTATTTCTGCGGTGCCTCCCACCTACAGAAATATAGAGTATGAATGACGATTTTAGGCTCTGTTGTCGTCAATAATGAAACTTGTCAAAACAACTCGGAGGATATTGAGAGAGCTGTCCCTCTTACAACCCATAATAGCAAGAGAAGGAAACTATGCAGCTTCCGAACGAGAATTCCTTGTGGTTGTTTATGGTGTTGAGAAAATTCGATGAATTTGGAGAATCGGAAAGTAGCCGTACGTCTAGTTACTCTAGTTGACTTGGTCTCGGACGCCAATTCAAACAGGTCCTGCGCGGGTGAATAGAAAATGATATCTTTTTATGCGAGTTTTGTAAGACGTAATATTGTCACACGGCTGGTTTTGAGGCACGACGAGCTTGCGATAAGTACTTCAAAGTAGTATGAAAACACGTGTTATTGAACGAGTGTAATATAGCTATTACTTCCCCGACCCACCACCCAACGAGGAGGGGGAGTATTGTGAACGCGCTAAAAAATGTTTTCCAGATTTTGACAGATATATCCGTTTTGATGTCTCCTATGACGATTAAGACCATTTCCAGAATGATCTCGTCAATTAATTAGAAGGGGTAGGTTTGTACCATCACAGTAGACAAACTGATTTATCATATCATTCACGCTGATTGCTAGGTGGGTGATTTACAATAAAGCAGAAATGCCCTAATGACACTCATTGGTTTTTAATCGCATGCCAATGGGATGCGTGACAAATTTTTAGGAGCTCCCATGAATAGCAGGACTCCATTCCGCATGGAATAGAAGTGTCAAGCTGTTCATCAATTTTTCAGTACGTTTTTCATATTCCGGCCTCCCTCCAGATTTTGTTACGTTCCCATTTCCAAATGGCCTTCGGTCATTTTTCTGACCTCTCCCTGCTGTATGGTTTATTTAAACTTAACGTTTGAGTTATTCGCGGGTCGCGGAGATACACACGCGAAAACATCACCCGCATCAATGTAATGTAAACCGGTCCCCGATCCCTGTACGAATTTGAAATTTTCCAAGGGTAAAAAGCCACTCCGCGCGGCTGAAAAAACAAAGGTAGACTCACTGCTTCGTGATGCGGCATCGCCGAGCACAATTTACGACACAACACAAAGTCCCAAATTCAAATACATTCAAATCCCTTCCTTATACTCCTTATCATCTAAATTCATGGTGATAAAATCCCGCCGATCCCCATAAACAGCTTTCGGCACCATCTGGGAAGAAGAGTAGTGCGAAACACGATTTCATCCAGGAACGTATAAGCCGTGGCTATGCGGCATAAACCTGGATGAATAGAGAGAGCATAGAGCCATTATTACTGATTACTTTTTCCGGGTGCTCTTTCCGGCCCATTTTGTTTATTTCATTTTTCAATTTTACCTCGTTTTACGAGGTGTTACTGGAACTAGGCAAAAACGAATTTTTCGCTGCTAGTGCAAAATTTGATTGAAGCCATAAATGCAAAATAGATTCAGCAAACGACATAAACTGGCTCTGGGCTGAAACAGGGAGTAATGACTGGAATACACGAGGGGAAACAATCAATATCGAGTGCTATTTTTGATGGTTTGAAACTTGAGACTTTTTCGGCTTTCCACTTTACACGACAATCAGCTGCTCAATTTGGCCGATGCAGCGCTGTTTCCGCAGATGGAAGGCTGAAAGCTTTCGTCAAAAATTAAAACTAATTAGTTAAATAAAGTTTAGAGTATGCTTTAAAGCACGTTCCGGCTGCCGGGTACGACAGCTTGACATTAGAGATGGAGCGCCATCACGACACGACAAATATAGTAGTACAGGAAAAATAGTAAAAAAATCGGCAAAACCTCGGAATAAATATGGACGTCATGAAAATTTGATATTCTGTTCAGAATTAAGTGCTCTACAACATATCCAAAATCGCCAAAAATCGCACCCGGGGGTTTTAAGTTATTGGAGGAGGGGTAAAAAGTTGCAGGTAAAAATGGAGGGGATAAAACCCGTCGATCCATTGGATGCGAATACATTATAGTTCGACGTATCATATCTCCTTGATACCATTTTGGCACAACAAGTGTCCATCATTGTTGAAGGGGAGTAGTGGGGGGGCGAAGTCTGCTAGGTGGTCCATTTTATTTTTCTGGCCATGTAGAACCGATCACGACAAGTTTGATATCTTTTCCGACTAAATTCAATCTCCTGAACTCGTATCCGATGTGTAAATTCGAATGAAAACAAGTTTGAACAAGTTAACCTGAGAAAACTTGTTTTTTCTTTGACAATTTTGATGAATTTTTTTTCTACTGTTAGAGGCGTTCATTTTCAGGAAATTTTCAGGAACCATTGAATTGAAGTGTAGTCTCCACAAAAATCATCCACTCGATGTATAATTTTGTTTCTCGAGTTTAAAAAATCGATTTGTACTTGAGCCGGCACGGCGCGTCGTCTACTACTGACCAGAACACTACAGCATGCACTTTTAAATGAAAACACCTTAAACTATTGAAGAAATAACAACTTATCTTTGAAAATTGGAGGATTTGTGTCCAAGTGATTGTGTGTGATTTGTGTGTGATTTGTGGGCGAAGTCTGCTAGGTGGTCCATTTTATTTTTCTGGCCATGTAGAACCGATCACGACAAGTTTGATATCTTTTCCGACTAAATTCAATCTCCTGAACTCGTATCCGATGTGTAAATTCGAATGAAAACAAGTTTGAACAAGTTAACCTGAGAAAACTTGTTTTTTCTTTGACAATTTTGACGATTTTTTTTCGCACTGTAAGAGGTGTTCATCTTTGAAAGATTTTCAGAGGCCATTGAATTGAAGTGTATTCTTCACGAAAATCATCTACTCGATGTTTGACTTTGTTTCTCGAGTTTAAAAAATCGATTTGAACTTGATTCGGCACGGCGCGTCGTCTACTACTGACCAGAACACTACAGCATGCACTTTTAAATGAAAACACCTTAAACTATTGAAGAAATAACAACTTATCTTTGAAAATTGGAGGATTTGTGCAGAACTAAATTCCCTATAACATGAACAAAATCGCCATAAATCGCAATGCAGGATTTTAAGTTATTTGAGGAGGAGGATAACACTTTGACAGGATTCATACTCTATGAACTGTTACCTCTCCACTCAAATAACTCAAAACCCTGCAGTGCTATTCATGGCGATTTTGTTTATGTTATAGGAAATTCAATTCTCTACAGATCCTTCAATTTTCAAAGATGAGTTTCTATTTCTTCAATAGTTCGAGGTGTTTTCATTTAAAGGTGCATGCTGTAGTGTTCTGGTCAGTAGTAGACGACGCGTTGCGCCGGCTCAAGTTCAAATCATTTTTTTAAACTCGAGAAACAAAATTATACATCGAGTGGATGATTTTTGTGGAGAATACACTTCAATTCAATGATCCCTGAAAATTTTCTAAAAATGAGCGCCCCCAACAGTAAAACAAAAATTCGTCAAAATTGTCAAAGAAAAAACAAGTTTTCTCAAGTTAACTTGTTCAAACTTGTTTGTATCCAAATTTACACATTAAATATGAGTTCAGGAGATTGAATTTAGTCGGAAAAGGTACCAAACTTGTCGTGATCGGTTCTACATGGCCAGAAAAACAAAATGGACCACCCAGCAGAGCTTCGCCCCCCCACTACTTCCCTTCAACAATGATGGACACTTTTTGTGCCAAAATGGTATCAAGGGGATATGATACGTCGAACTATAATGTATTAGCATTCAATGGATCGACGGATTCCATTTCCTCCATTTTTACCTGCAATTTTTTACCCCCCCTCCAATAACTCAAAACCCCCGGGTGCGATTTTTGGCGATTTTGGATATGTTGTAGAGCACTCAATTCTAAACAAAATATCAAATTTTCAGGACGTCCATATTTTTTCCGAGGTTGAATCCTATCTTTCTTGTACTATAGGTGATAGGCATCAGGGCGGAAATTGGTTAAAGGTTGAAGGTGTTTCAAGCGCCAAAGGACATATAATTCCGTAAATAATGGAGACCAGGTATCTTCTTTTTGAGGACTTGTTATTTTTTCCTTTCTGTTATTCTTTAGCGAGCACGCTATATCAGTATGACAGAGCCATAATAGCTACGTTACAGGTTTATCAGGGTACCTATACATGCATACTCATTCTTTCTTGCCTTACAATGATCACAATAATTGATGTCTGTAGCCTATAGTCAGCAATAAGAAGGGCGGAGTGAAAGTCTGATAGAATCAATCAGAACGATCTATTATGTGACTTGTGTGTGCATCTTTTTTGGGCACTCAACAGGAAGTAAGTATACGGAAACAAGGGTGCAGCTAAATGCCCAACGTAGGTGTCTACCAAGTACCCATCATGATTGAAAACAATTTTATCCACAACCACTATGGTAACTGATTCATTTCGTACCATCAGAGCTGGGCAAGATACTTTTGGAAAGTATTTAAATAATAAATACTTTTAATTTCCTGGTCAAAATAATATTTAAATAATAAATAATATTTTTAAAGTTTCAGTTGTAAATATTTAAATATTTTCGTTATTTAAATACTTTTTTCATTTAAATAATGAGAAACTATTTGAATAATTCAGAAGTATTCATATCCAAAGTAGTTGAATACTGTCAAAGTATTTGACTGCTGCAAATGTATTCAAATACTTTGAAAGTATTTCAATATTCGAAGTTAAATATTCTGGTTTGCAGGGTTTGTTGTTTTAAAACAATATGTTGTAAACTTGTTTTAAACAAGAGCATTTGTTTTAAACAGAATTGTCTTCGACATTAGTTGTGAACAACTCAACAACTGTTAAGTTGTAAATATAACATGTTTTTTTTTGCACATGTTTTGGACATTTTTTGTTCTTATTTTGAAGGAAATTGTAACCTGGGACTTTTTAATGAACAACGTGGACTTTTTGATGAAAAATAAAATAAAAAATAAGTAATCACTAGTGTGTATTAACCTCTAGCCTATTAGTCTGCTCGCTGTGGCGCGTATTTTCCAAATTTGTGGCTGTTTTCAGTGTTTTCTATGCCATTTTCTAGCATTTGTTCGCAAATTTTGTATCTAACGCATTTACTTCAGAAGACAATCATGCGCTCTGTATAATGAACGAGACTATTCTTATCATTCACCGATTTCAAGCCGTGGTCGGTGTAGTCACCCTGAGGTAGATGGCTTCCCGCTTTTACTTTGATGTGTGAATTTCAGGCACGTTTCAAGTCATCGGTATTAATCTTTGTGGGTTGAATCATTCCCTCATTTCTGGTTCCTTACCAGTTATAGCCTATTGTTATAGAACTGATAGAAGTGAAAACTTGGGTCGCTGTATTTACCGCGTCAGAAAAGACCAAATTGAAGTTTAATATATACAGATAATCAACCTCAAGATAAGTGGTACAAGCAAGTGTGAGCGCGCCATCTGTTAAATAATAACAGTAATCCAGTGGTAAAGTAGGTTCACTTGTACCGTGATTCTAGTCGGCTGTGATATTTTGTTTCTAAGTTTCCAAATGTGAAATATAGAAAATCCCCAAAACTTTGCAGTTGGCTGCTCTGGCCGGACCAGTTTTGAAACACATTTTTTGCGTATTTCCTTCACAGATAGCCGGAACATTTTTGCGGGACGTGATGTTTGACGCTTTTTTCCATTTTATTGGAAAATGTAACAATTTTTCGACCTGTCTTTAATTTTCGCCAATGAACAAATGAATCAAGAGGGCCTTGACATTTGACAGTTGTGAAAAATATTCCTAACCTCTTGAAGCCGGTTCAACTTTCGGTGCTTCAAATTAAAGAGTATACAATGCCCTTCGTTCAAAAAAGGGGTCCCGTGCAATTATCAACCCTTTCGCCTCTTCCAGTCAAAAATACAAGCCAAACCCTGGAGAATTATGGGCGATACAAGGATCGCTCTGCAGTCTGTGATTGGCAAAAGAATTTACGAGTAAAAAGTAAATTAAACCAAATTTCAAAAAACCCAGCCGCTCAAAGTTGCGTATTGAACCGAAATTGATGTTAGTACCTTCAATTTGCAATTTGCTTTCATTTTGGGGCTTTCCGGGACGAGTTTTTGTCGACTCTGAGTGGGCCGCCGTCAAGATGACTTTGATTTGCGGCCGTCCCGTGCTCTTTTGTTGTCTAAATGACGGTAACACAGCTCTGCGTCCCTCGAGTCACACTTCCACATATGACCAGGTCAGTTTTCCAAGATTTTAATATCAATTTGATAAGAAATATAACTTCACTTCCAGAGAAGTCAGTTTTACACCAGGTGAAAAAGCGGCAAGCCTACAATGCTAAAGTAGAAAATTTGCCCAGCCAACTAGAGTCACAGTACAAGTGAACCTACTATAAAATGACTGGAGAGTGTATGACTGAATTGACTTCATGCATCATGCAATTGAATACTAGCTTTGAGCTTTGAGGGGTACTTTATTACGCAGATTTTAATTCTCTAGGTAGCGTCATCTACCGGGTGACAGCGACAGATCAGAAAATGACCTAACAAAAGTATTTAAATAAAGCAAAAGTATTCAAATAGCGCAAAAGTATCTTTGAAAGTATTTGCAAATACTTTTTCAAATAATAAATACTAAATACTTTTGGAAAGTATTTAAATAATAAATACATCTCGCTCTTCCCGAGAAAATATTTAGATACTGAGTATTTAGATAAAAAAGTATTTATTTTTGAAAAGTATTTATAAGTACAAATAATGCCCAGTAGTCCGGCTGGTAAGAGAAACCACCTTGCATTTTAGAGACAAGCGAGTTCGATTTGAGAAATGTTGCCACTATCTGCGGAAATCGTGCAGACACTTTATACAGGGTTCAGTAGAAAAAATTTGTTGAAAAATCGTAAATCGTGAACCATAACCGGTGGACGTATGTAAATCAGGATATTGATGACTGATTCCATGCTCATGAAGATGCTGCAAACAGTTTTGGAATATCTTGAGGCTTTTCCATAATACGTTGGAAGGAGTGAAATTTCTTCAACTTTTTTCTTTTTCCAATAAATCCGTTGTTTTTGGAGATATTGAGCTGCAACCTGATATTTCGGCAAATAAATATGTTTTTAATGAAACGCGATGTAGAGCCATCGACAGAGCCTGCTAGATTCGAAACTAAGATCTTCAACTTTTTTTCCATCGTGAGCGCCATCTTCAAATTGCCCTTTGTGAAATTGTTGAAAAAACAACAGGTAACGACTTTATTGGATACACACGATGTTTTATCATGAAAAACCAGGTACCGAATTGTGGCAATGACCTCTTCGCCCAAGAAACGTTATCAAGTTCGTTTTTTCTGTTTTTTCTCAACTTACGTGACAATCATGACCAAATGAACTGAAAAATGGAAAAGTTGAAGAAATTTCACTTCTTCCAACGTATTTCGGAGACGTCTCAAGATATTTCAAAACTGTTTGCAGCATCTTCATGGGCATGGAATCAGTCATCAATGTCCTGATTTACATACGTCCACCGGTTATGGTTCACGATTTACGATTTTTCAACAAATTTTTTCTACTGAACCCTGTATAGAGTGTCTGCACGATTTCCGCAGATAATGGCAACATTTCTCAAATCGAACAGGAGGGTCTAGTGAACAAGTGTGCCAAATTTCGTCGCTTGTCTCTAAAATGCAAGTGGGTCCCATACATACAGGGTGTCCGTTTTTTCGAGGCTAAGCATGGGTATCCCGCTTATCTTGGGAGATGCAAAGTCTGTTAAATTAGGAAAAAGTTGCGCATTTTCATGACGATCAATGATCCAAGCAGGAATTTGACGTATCGATTCTAGTTTTTGACATATCGTGAAAAAACAGGAATTTGAATTTTTGTTTTCATTTTTTATTCAAAAAACGGTTGAAGGTGGCCTTTTCTAATCTAGACATTGTCAGGGCACCTTTACAAGGGGAATTCAAAGCTACCAAAATCTTTATTCTAGCTTTCAAGGCAACCGAGATACGACATTCAACTTTTTTTCTCTAATGGGCGCCATATTGGATTTTGATATTTTTGGATACGATATTCTTTTCTGGTTACAACGATGTGCGACATGTCACTGTTGAATAAATGTTAAACATTCACGTTTTTTTTATTGTCGGTGCTGATTTTGTTCCCAAAGCACTCTTTGAAAAATAAAAAAAAAATTTGCTCAAAACCATGAATTCAACAGTGACATGTGACACATCGTTGTAACCAGAAAAAATATTGTATTCAAAAATGTCAAAATTCAATATGGCACCCATAAGAGAAGAAAAAGTTGAATGTCATATCTCGGTTGTTTTGAAACCTAGAATGAAGATTTTGACAACATTGGATTCCCCTTGGAAAATTGCCTCCACAATGTTTTAATCAGAAAAGGCTACCTTCAACCGTTTTTCAAATAAAAAATAAAGACAAAAATTACAAATTTCTGTTTTTTCTCGATATCTCGAAAACTAAAACTGACAAGTCAAATATCTTCTTGGATCAATGATCGTCATGAAAATTCGCAACTTTTTTCTAATTTAACCGACTCTGTATCTCTAAAGATAAGCGAGATACCCATGCTTAGCCTCGAAAAACGGACACCCTGTATAGCTTAAGGACGGAGTCATATTGGTGAAATAAGCGTTGCGAAATCAATCCGTCTGGGTTTATTCCTTGACGGATTTTTACCATTTTGGTCTCTTTCGAAAGCTACAAGGATGTACTTTGGTTTGAGCTCATTGGCATTCCCAAAATCCAAAAGTAATTTTTTCAAATGTCAAAATTTTAATTTTATTTTGGATTTTGGAAATGCCAATAGGCTCAAACTAAAGTACATTCTTGTAGCTTTCAGAACAGACCAAAATGGTGAGAATCCGTCAAGGAATAAACCCACACGGATTGATTTCGCAACGCTTATTTCACCAATATGACTCCGTCCTTAACGTCCGGACTAATGTAAGAGGTCGGGAAATGACTCAGTTTTTATTTGTTGTTATTTATTCGGCTGAAAATTGCCGTGGCGGTACGACAGGGTACTCATTTGGACATAAATTATTGTACAGTACATGATATAATTTATTGGGACGGCTGCAACTATCAAATAGGCGAATTCTGGACATTTCAGGCCGGTTTCATGTATCGGTGTATTGTATTGTGTTGTATTATTCATTTCATGTTAGCAACTACATTTTGTAATTTTACATTCGTCAAGAATAAGGTAGATATATACATATTATATAGGTTCACAATAAAGAACACAAATTCGTAGTACTCCTCAAATGGGTAGAAGGCCCGTTCAATCAATATAGTTCTGATACATTTCGAAAATTTGCGACATGGTAAACCTTTTATATCTGATTGTAGAACACTGAAGAATTGAATGCAGTAGTACCTCCAGCTATTTTTCGTTTTGTTTATTCTTTGAAATTCAGGTCTAAAAAAGTCTCCGTGTCTGGTGTTGTAACTGTGTTCATGAGTGTTGTAGCAAGATATGTTGTTTTTCATAAACATAAGGCAATTGAATATGTACAAAGATGGTAAGATCATGATTTGCAATCGTTTGAACTGTTCTCTACAGTCATCTCTAAACCCCATTAAAGTCATGGTTCTAATGCATCTACGCTGGTTTGAAAACAGATTTTTTGAATGCGGAGAATGTCCCCATGCTAGGATCTGAAACGAGAGGGTGCTATGTATAAATGCAAAGTACGCCGTGTTCAAAGTATGAATAGAGACCATGTCTCTCAGACTTCTAAGGAGATAAATGTTTTTGGGAAGTTTTTTTGAAGTTGCATTGACAATGACATGGTCCTCCCAGGACATCACCGGATCTAAGATGGTACCGAGGAGCTTCAAAGGCTCACTTGTGGTTGTTGCTTGTCTCAAGGAAAAGTGCATCACTTGCTTTTTGTCTTGATTTGTGCTAAAATTGTTTGACAGAAACCAATTGTTGATTCTTATGAAACTTTCATCAGCGTGTTTTTTCAAGTGTTCAATATCATCGTGCGTACACACAAAGGAGGTGTCATCTGCAAAATTGCAAACGTCACATTTAGATCATTTGAGAACTGAGGTAAATCATTTACATAAATGAGAAAGGATTGGGCCCAACACAGATCCCTGTGGTACCCCATGAGTTGCTCTCGCATCAGCAGATCGGCAACCACCGCAGTGGACGAATTGTGTTCGGTCAGTCAAATATGAAGCTATCAGTTCCAGGCTCTTACAATTAAAACCATAAAATTTCAGTTTATAAATCAAAATGTCATGAAACACATCATCAAAAGCTTTTGATAAATCAAAACATGTGCGGATTGCATGTTTTTTATCACTGAATGCATTTAGTATTATGTCCGAGATGGAATTTATGGTCATGTCACATGAGTGATTTGACCTGAAGCCATGTTGGCATTAAGCGAACAATTCATTTGTTTCAAAATATGAATTGATTTGGTTTTTCAATAGTGATTCGAAATTTTTTGGAAATAGTGGCGGCAGGGAATCAGGGAAATAGGTCTATAATTTGATACATCATTGGCACTTGACTTGAGATCCCCGATTTAATAATTGCAGCTTTCCCAATAAATTATATAACAGCTGTACAATTTCCAGGGTTGGAAAATATCATGATATTTATACAGGGTGTCCCGTTTTTCAACGCTCACTATTGGTATCTCGGAAACGGTAAGAGATACAAAGTCGGTTAAATTACAAAAAAGTTGCGCAATTTTATGAATTTCTCAAATATGTCAAGATATCCAAGATATCTTTAGTCATTTCTGAAATATCCCAAAAAAACTGAAAAATGCCGAATTCGAAAATTTCAAATCATTTTTTCACTATGACAGCTATCAATTTGAAAATTGGTATCCTGACATTTTTTAAGCCTCTTGATCGACTGACGTTAATTATTTTCTCCTGCGCTCACTAGTTTTTGAGATATGAGAGGTCACTTTATTTTTTCTTATGGACACCATATCATTTATCCAACCCATCAAACTCCCCTTTTCTTTAGCTTTACAAAGATATAAAACACTTTTTACACGCATTTTTGTCAAAATAACTTGTAAAAATTGGGAAAACTGTTTGTGAGGCAAAAAAATCGAGTTACCGCTTCGGTTGCCATGCTCTTGTGGCATATAAACAATGGCATTTGGTTGCTATGGTCTGTTGATTTTGGAAAAAGTTGAGCTACATTCCGTTTTCGTGTATTTGATAACGATAATAAATAACAATAAAACAAATACAGAACCAAGTATGACACAAAAAAACATAGCAATAGCAATAAACAATTATAATTTAAAATTGCTCGAATTGGAGTCCATTCTGCTCTATGCAGAGTTGTGTGCCTTTTAGCCATGTTTTCAACGGCTGCGCTGATATCATGCGGGTTATTAATTGACTGAAACACCTCATCATCTCCTTGCTTCCAGCTCTTGGTTGCTTTGGGATGTTCTGTCATGAACCACAAATTCGATCTTTGAGCGTTCCCCACAAAATGGACCCCATTTCGAGTAATTGTAAATTATGTTTATTGCTATTGCGATGTTATTTTGTGTTATACTTGGTTTTGTATTTGTCTTATTGTTATTCATTATCATTATCAAATACATGAAAACGGAATGTAACTCAACTTTTTCCAAAATCAATCGACCATGGCAACCAAATGCCATTGTTATTATGCCACGAGAGCATGGCAACCGACCCGGTAACTAGATTTATTCGCCCAGAAATGGTTTTTCCCATTTTTACAGGTTATTTTGACAAAAATGCTACAAGTGTTTCATATCTTTCTAAAGAGAAAGAAAATTTGAGTTTCATGGGGTGAATAAATGATATGGTGTCCATAAGAACTGTCAACTGTCATAATATCTCAGAAACTAGTGAATGCAGGAAAAAATTATTGACGTCAGTCGATCAAGGAACTCTAAGAATGTCAGGATTTCAATTTTCAAATTGATAGCTGTCATAATAAAACAGTTTTTTAAATTTTTGAATCTCGGCATTTTTCAGTTTTTTTTGGGATATTTCAAAAATGACCAAAGATATCTTTAATATTTTGACTTTTTTGAAGTGACCATAAAATTGCGCAACTTTTTTGTGATTTAACCGACTTCGTATCTCTTACCGTTTCCGAGATACCAATAGTGAGCGTTGAAAAACGGGACACCCTGTATAAATATCAAAGTATCATAATATCGGATATTTATTGATATATTCGATATATACCCGATATTCTGATATTTTCTTGAAATTTTGATTTTTGGGTAATGTTCAAGTCTGAAGTTAAAACAAACACCACTTGGACAAAAATTAGATAATACATTATATTGATTCATGAACAAAAATCAATCATAATTTCATCAATGTTATTTATATTTACAATAAATCGAAATTAAATTCATTCTGAAAGGAAAACAGGTCGAGACAAAAAAACGTGCTGCATGCGTAAAGCATAAAGCTCAATTTCGCAGATCACAGTGCTCCAAAT
This sequence comes from Anaspis maculata, assembly GCA_949128115.1. NCBI lineage: Eukaryota > Metazoa > Arthropoda > Insecta > Coleoptera > Scraptiidae > Anaspis > Anaspis maculata. Next base: position 34,039,265 of record OX421962.1, on the reverse strand, counting down.
TAACTCCATTGCGCAACATTTTTGTCGGATATACAGGGTGGTGAAAATTTCGATGCTCACCATTGGTATCTTGGAAACGGTAAGAGATACGAAGTCGGTTAAATTAGAAAAAAGTTGCGCATTTTTGTGGCGATTAAGAATCTGGAAAGAAACTTTGAATATTTTGATTGGTTCCCGATTTATCACTGAAAAACTAAAAATTCTGATTTTAGAAATTATTTTTTATCTTTCCAACCATTCAAGCTATTTCAATCAAACTTGGTAGTTTTATGTTTTTGATCACTCCGAGTCGAATAACGTTGACAGAAATTTTCCAGGCCTTCTAGATTTCAAATTATGATAGTCAACTTTTCTTTTTCTTATGGCCGCCATATTGGATTTTTGCAATAATAGATAGAGAAAAAAATTAGCCTTCCGAATTAGTAACCAACATGTTCTTTATATGACATTTTAAGCGTCAAATTTTGAACTTTTCGTAAATTATTGACAAAATCGGGAATGCTTTGGAAAACAATTGAAATACTATCAATAACAACAACGGAGCGGCGGTGGCCGAGTGGTTTTGGTGTTGCCGCGCCAAGCCAGTCGTGATCTACCGCGCGGGTTCGAATCCCGCCTCGTCCATGGATATTTTGTGTTGTCCGATTGTTCCGAAAATTGTTCCGACCTTACTATGCCATATCTGCACCTGTCTGACTACAGCGGTTACAGAAAAAATGGATTTCTGACTACAGAGTTGAGTGAAAAGTGACAGATTGTGTGCAATTGACGTATCTAACTTCTTAATCGTGTTTCGTGCTTGTTTGTACCGAGAGTTCATAAATTAAATGACTCAAGGGTGCCTGTGAATTCAAAAACGTCTAGGGTAACCCTACTCCTTTTGTAATAAATTTGTCAAATTTTAACAAGAACGATGCTAGTTCCGACAGACGTTTTCAAACTCACAGACACCCTTGACCCATTTAATTTATGAACTATCGGTACAAACAAGCACAAAACACGATTTAACCTAGTCGGTAGCACGGTGAGCTCGGCCCCGCTTTCAAAGGCGAAGGTCCCGGGTTCAAATCCACACTGGGCCAGATGGACTTTTTCACGCGTTTCCTATTAATATGGGGCATCTACTATCGTGCGGTGATGCCCCGGAAAAAGGAATGAAACGAGAAAGCCATCGAAACAAAACCACATCGTTACTGAAAAACCCCCACAGAAAAACCTGCTAATAACCTAGTAGTTAATGCAGGGCAAAACACGATTAAAAAGTGAGATACGTCAATTGCACACCATCTGTCACTTTTTTTGTTGTTGCTATTGATAATATTCCAATTGTTTTCCAAAGCATTCCCGATTTTGTCAATAATTTACGAAAAGTTCGAAATTTGACGCTGAAAATGTCATAAAAAAAACTTGTTGGTTACTAATTCGGAAGGCTAATTTTTCTCTCTATCTATTAGTGAAAAAATCCAATATGGCGGCCATAAGAAAAAGTAAAGTTGACTATCATAATTTGAAATCTAGAAGGCCTGGAAAATTTCTGTTAACGTTATTCGACTCGAAGTGATCAAAAACATAAAACTACCAAGTTTGATTGAAATAGCTTGAATGGTTGGAAAGATAGAAAATAATTTCTGAAATCAGAATTTTCAGTTTTTTTGTGATAAATCGGGAACCAATCAAAATATTCAGAGTTTCTTTCCAGATTCTCAATTGCCACAAAAATACGCAACTTTTTCCTAATTTAACCGACCTCGTATCTCTTACCGTTTCCAAGATACCAATGGTGAGCATCGAAACTTTCACCACCCTGTATATCATGATATATATCGTGATATTTATTGTGATACATATCACTTGATATAATATATCTGTCAACCCTGACAATTTCTCTATGATTGTGGCGTGTTTCAACTTAAGCAATAGAAACTTTGTCCGTGCGGTTTCCATCAAGTTGTGCAAACGAAAAATTGAATCAAAAATAATTTTCGTCATCCAAAATGGAAGCTTTTCTACCGAACGATACATGGCGCAAGCGAAGGTTGCTATCGTGTGATCAATTGAATTCCTAATTGCGGCAGGCTGTGGTCTAGTCGAAATCAGGGGTACAAAGCTGCATTCGGCTAAGGCACAGCAGCCTGCCTGAATTAGGAATTCAATCGATCACACGATAGTTTACTAAAAAGCTGTGGTCAGCAACATCCCGCCAACGCAACAAAGACACGCTACACGTTAACACGTTGCCTGCCAAAGCGTTTTTCACTATACTTGACGTTCGGGCCATAGGGCACATTTCACATGCATCAAAACTTTCATTGTTTGAGCCATTATGCTCACAGATAGATATCTGCAAGTAGTGAAGTCCCACCGGAGAAATTTCCAAATATTCATCATCCATATGAAGAAAATGGCGGAAATCTATCTGTCATATTGACTTTATAGTTGTCAATCTTGTAAAAAATGTTCTCGGTCATACAGACCGAGTCCGCCTGGCAGGATTTTTTTTCTCGGTCATAATGACCGAGACGGCAGTCAACGTGTTTAAATGCTTGCTTCTTTATTGAAGTTTTGGATGTTTCATTGGGTATGCATGTTAGCTTCCGTTCGCTTGGTATGAAAAACTGTGTCCCTAACTTTTGCGGAAAAGTGATACTTTCCGTACTTGTTAAAAAATAACTGTAGTTTCCGCGACAAGACACAGATTTAGTGGGAGCGTGCTGCAATAACGAGAAAAGCACGGCGTGTATCTGGAAATGACATCTAGCAAAATGATGCGTTTTTAATTTGCTCAACTCCCAGACCGCACCAACAAAACAAAGACGTACACACCTACAAAATACCCGCGCAAAGTTTTGCAACAGCACTCCATGGAGAAACAATAACCTTATTCTTCACGTGACGGTGGAATTAATCATTTTCTTCAATCACGAAATTTCTGCAGGATTTTTCTCACACCAGCTAATACAATAATACATCATCGCAAAATATCCCTCGGGACAAAAATCTGCCGAACTTTTTACGGCCAATGGCTTTAATTACGTTTCGGGGCCAGAAGTATTGTTCCGTGCATCGGAGGGAGGAGAGAAGAGAGGCAAGAAATAATAATAATAACCGCCTTTCAAATGCTCGTTAATCAAACTGCAATTTCAGTTGGTATAGTGATGGCCTGAAATGAGGAAACCGCCACCGGAGCCTGTGTCTCTGGGTGTTTTAATTACTTTTTGAGTCGCGAGCTGGTTAATTCTGCCCCTCGATTTTCCGTAATTAAAAGTCGCACAACTAAAAGCCGGATGAGTGAATAATTTTAGTTATTCAAAGTTCTAAAGCCCAAAAATGCACAGAATTTCCTTTATTGTGAATGAACCTGAGCATCACTCCCCTTTAGAACCAATCTATTTACATTCCGTTTTCATTATGGGAATTTTAAACTTGGAAAGGTGTATTAGCTGTGCAGTGTGCATGCCAAATGCACTACCTATATGCAATAATTAATCAAGCGAAAATGTTCCAAAAATTAAGTATTTTATCAAATCTAGGATGATTACATTTCAAAGTCATGATAAAGAAATAAATGATGAATAATATTTATTGGTGCTTCATATACAATATTTAATTAGGTATTGCTCACACATGTCAAAAAGATTGGATACTCCAGAAGAAAACACTACATTAATCAAATCCATAACAAAGCAATGGTTATTGACCAACCAACAATGATTGAAGTGATCGGACACAAGTACATAACAAGAGGTCAGGCAACAAATCTCAAATCAGTATCAGCACAAAAAAAATATGTTAAGAATGTATTGAGTGCCCTAGTAAATACATATCCAAAAACGTTAAGAATCTCATAAAATGGACGGGATGAAACCCTTCAATCAGGTACCTAATGCATAATATATAAACTATGGCTAATATATGCATATACTTGATAAATAATAATTAGAGAGCGGATTTATATGCGGTAAAAAGTCCAAAATATGCAGTTTATATGCGCTCAAAAAGTATCTAAATATGCGGTATAAATGTTCAAATAGAGCAATATATGCGAGTAAATATGTGATATAAGCTGCAAGAATGGTGAAAAAGTGGTTTTACATGTAAAACCAACCAACCAAATCTGACCATCAAAGTATAAAAAAAAAATTCTTCGAAAACTTAAAATTATTTCTCCTCAAAATCAAAATATCGTGATTTTCTCGCAAATATAGATAAAATGGCCAAAATAGTGACAAATATTCAGTTATGTGCAAAAATATGGAGCAAATATGCGACTATATGCGATTATATGGACTATCAATTTGTATGCAGTAAAAAGTCAAAATAATAAATTATATGCGAGGCAAAACTTGGTATTTAGGTTCCTTATAGATGGAAACGTCAAGCTGCAAGTCGACAGTTGCATCCAACTTAGCAAATAGAACATGTAAAAAAATATAAATCCGCTCTCTATCAATAATAATATTATATACTATGAAAGTATGGAACTTTCATGCTAGCTCATTTGCTTATACCCCTGGGTGGTTAGACAACCCAATATACTTCAATTTAGTTCAACTCATTTGAGCTAAATCACGTCCCGCTTTTGGTAGATATCGCCTTGCCTGGAATCTATAACACAATGCTACAAAAAATTATTGGTGCAACTTTCTGCCAGACGATGACAAACAGATATTGAGCTTTTCTACACAAACCATTTTTTGCGCTTTTTGTTGATGATGACGACATGAAGGCATCATCTCTGCCAGGCGGAAAAGTAGTATGCGATGGCCTAAAAGCTGTATTATACTACACAATTTTTCGTACAATATCTTGAACAATCTGTCAAAATAGTGTCAAAGAACAATGAACTTGATTGTTAAATTGACAGATTGTTCAAGAAATTGTATAGTGTAATACAGCTGTTATAACCCTAAACTATAAAGATCATTTGAAACCAATTTGCAGTCTGTTTGGAATAATTTCCTTTTTGCCCTAATTTTTTTTATCGCTGGCACCTGTACTAGGACTATAATAATAGGATATTAGTGATATGCAGAAGCGGTCGAGTTGGTCCTGCGCTTTCAGCAATAAATCAAAACTAAAAGTTCGGTTTTAAATGCTTGTTTTAGTGCGGGCGCCAGGTGTTTGTTGTGTTAACAAATAGACGTGGATTTGTCAATCCTCAATCCGAAATTAATTGTTACCGCTATTTTGTATAATTAATAATAGTAATTGCATTAGATTATCCCCGGTAGATAAATTTCCATTGTTAGCTTAGCACAAATCGCAAGAGTAATGTGCTGCGTCAGTAACTGTAACTCTTGGTCCTGTCAATACCTACATTATAATATTATAGAGTTATACAATGTTCAAAATTTGTGATCCCCCTATGAGTAACCGTGTTATCATACACTTCTGAAACTTGCAGTACAGACTGCCTTGCAGATATCTAGAGCACTTTCGTTCCTACTGGCGAAAGTTTCATTCTCTCAACGCAAAATAAGTGCAAAATTATTCTTTTCATGGTTCTTTTCTCAAAACATCTAACATATGACTGACAGAATGGAGAAGATAAACAAAAACAATGTCCCAAGAAAATATAAAAATCAATACCATAATAAATTGAGAACAATATAACAAAATATGTCAAACTGTCCAGTCAAAGAAAAAGGGAGGGTCCATATTCAGCAGTCCACGGCGAAATCAGCCCATAGCTCAAACGTCCCACCGGAAAAAGGTCCACGACGCATCCATCCCCGAGTTCTGACCCCGCGAAGATATCCACTGCTCAAACGTCCCACCGGAAAAAAGTCCACGACTCATTTATCCTCCAGGTCTACCACCGCGAAGACATCCACTGCTGAAACGATCCACCGGAAAAAGGTCCACCATGCATTCATCTACTGTCCGGACCCGCCCATAGATAATCCATGGGTATAGGCGGCATTTATGACAGTGGCAAAATGAGCGGTGGACTTTTTCCGGGGGGACATTTAAGCCGTGGGATGATTTATCGGTGTGAAGACTCGGGGATAAATGCGTGGTGGACCTTTCTCCGGTGGACGTCTTTGCGGTGTCAGAATTCGGGGACAAATGCGTGGTGGACTTTTTTCCGGTGGATCGTTTCAGCAGCGGATGTCTTCGCGGTGGGAGAGCTCGGGGATGAATGAGTCGTGGACTTTTTTCCGGTGGGATGTTTGAGCTGTGGACTAATTTTGCTGTGGACCGCTGAGTGGGCTCCCAAAAGGGAGAGTGAAAGATTCAGAAAAAGACACTCAGTGGACAAATCCGGCAAAGAAACCCCTGAGTATTGCCCGAAGCAAAGGACTCTCAAATATGGTGGACAAGTGACAAAAAACGCACTGCTATTTTTCGTTATGTGGCAAGCAAAATCAAGCAAAATTAGTAAACTCACACAGACTTTCTAAAAAAAAAAAAACAAATCCGAAGATGATTAGTAGACAGGGCGTACTAAAACGATACAAAATACCACTAATAATGTAAAATGTTGGTGTTATTTGCACACCTTGTGCACACGAGGAGCTGAAAGAGAACCTACACTTTTTTAGCTGACATGTTCCTCGCTAAGAGTTGACAACAATCTTGGCATATCCATCATTGTTGACCCCTGTCCCTTCCCCGACAGGTAATATCTAATCATCTCGTAGCAAATAGAGCAAAATAATGAACATGGACATCCCAACCAAAGGTACCGTACAACCTGATTGGACGGTGAAAGCCCCTGATTCATAGGCAAAAACAAAACATTGAAAAACAGTCAAATAAGGTCGGATGGAGCCATCGATGGCGACAAGGGTGCGACTTGTCACGGCATTCAAGAAAATGTTGGTCTCGCATCAAGGCACGATAATACTCAAGCATCATTTAAGAGTAGCAGTGAGTACAAAAACTAACCTCAAAATATTTGAGAATCACAATAGGTAGAGGGAGGGCTTGGAATATTGACACAAAAAGTATGACACATTAAGAACAGCAGTGACATTACAAAGGATGTGACTACAATAACTGCATAAAAATGAGACAATAAAATATTGCAGATAATGACGTATTGATATTTAAAATTTGAACACAAAATTGATAGTCAAGTGGGAAAATGTAAATCGAATCATATACAAAATTACTGATCTGATCATAAAAGTAATGATCTAAAATCAAAATGGACAAATTCTAACAAAGATTCAATTAGTCCAAGCAAAAGAGCGGCTTGCGTGTCTTTAACGTGACAAATGGAATGAACGCATGTTTGACGTGATGAGAAGACGTACGTTTAATTTAATTCGACAGTAAACAGGCAACTTAAACCAAGTTGTGCTCAAAAATAAAAACGACAAGCAAATACACAAGTGATCAAAAATACAGAAAAAATATATTTACCTACAAAACACAAGCCGCAGCATCACGAAAACGCACACATTATGTCTTCCAGAGACTGTACGCGCCTCCTCTCCAGCATGGTGGTTCTTCGATCTCTCCGCGCGTCTCCCATGGTTCCTAACCCTTGCGTCTCACCCTTCGGCTGCCGGCCCATACAAAAAAAAAACAGCGAGCGTTTCCTGGCGATCCACCAAAACCATGCAAAAGCGCACTCCGTTGACAAAGCAATAAAAATACCTCCCCCGTTCCCGCGGACCTCCGTGTGACCACGTGTCCCCAAATATGTTCCTTCCTCCTTCCATACTTTGAACACCCAAACACATGCATGAGTGGAATTTGAAACTATTGAAGACGGCGCATTTAATTCATTTTACTTACGACCACTACCGTAAGTGCCGTATACCGCACAACTCGGAACCTAAGTAAGTGAGCCCTTACGCACATCGTGACGTATTCTGTAAAGTAAATCGCACAGCGTGCGGTAATGGTAAAGTAAATCGCACAGTTAGGGAATTTATGTTTCTGATGTTGGGGGAATTTTGATCGAAAGACATTTTCAAATAATTCACATTTAAAAATGGGAGCATTTCACGGAAATCTGACGCGTGCCCCGGTAGCACCTTTCACACCGAAAGCATAGGCAAGACTAGCTGTATATATTTGTAGCGAAGGCATTGCCATAGAAGTGAGATGTATCAACAACAAAATCGTCCAGATTTTTTTTACTGGTGTGGGATTTGAGAATTTTTGATTAAATTTTAGCTTGCATTTGTAGGGCTTAGTTTTTACTTGATCACAATAATTTTGCGATATTCATTAAAAAAGATTCAACATATTGTAATCTCCCAACCCACCCCTCTTATAAAAATAAACTTTCCCCAAAGAAGAAGAAGAATCCCCTTTAAGTTGAAGACTTAGGTTGGCTGTTCGTGTTCGTCTAGTGGTGTTCGTTAGGACTTTAGTTGTTCCGTAGTTACCCAAAGTAGTACAGGTAAGTGAAGGCTTGGAAATGAAACACAGAGACTTCAAAAATCAACAAAGAACAATTTTATTCCAAAGACAAATATATCGACTCATGGTCAAGAATGCAATATCAATTCAATTACCCCACCCTCCCACTATTTGAAATGCAGTGTGTAAGTCACTGATGCAGAGAGAACAAGAGAAAGACGAGAGAGAGAGTCGCTCTCGCTAGAACAGATCATGTTAGTTCCACGGACCTAGATTGTTGAGGAACCTGTAAGCGGGAAAGAATACTGCAGACCAAGTGCTCAGCGCAGTGTAGTCACTTGGTGCAGTGTGAAACAGATAGAAAGGTTAATTAGTAAGTTCTACGGTAACCTAAGTTGACGAGGGATCTGTAGGGAAATAGAGAAGATTTTGGCAAGGACAGTGGCTGGGCACTGCTGCAGAAAGAAAAGGGAGAACACATGACATACAAATAAATAACAATCAATATCATCAATACAAGGAAACAGTGAATAATCACAGTACATTGGTTCATACATAATAAACATGGTCAATGAAATCACCATCAGTTATTTATCATAATAAATATCACAACTTGATTCAATGTAAATCAACAATATCAACAACTAGGTCTCAACAGTTAAAGACGTATATTATTTCATCAGATAACAAAGTAAGGAAAGATATCTTCTCTCACGAGATACCCTTCTCTCACAAGACACGACGGTAGGAAAAACATCTGTTGTGTGCAGATCCCTTTCTCTCATAAGATCCAGGCATGGATACAGAAGATAGTTGATCAGTGTAATATGTAACATGGTAAACAGAAGTATGAAGAAATCATTAAAGTGATTCAACTCAGATGGAGGAGAATAACCCGACCAGGTCCATCAAGTATGACAGTATACCTCGGAGCTCTCAAAACCACGTCACCTGTTATACAGGTCAACGCTTTGTTGTACCGCTAGAACCTGGCTCTCATGGTAGCTCGGTCCCAGTTCATCTGGATATCTTGTGGCGACATCGTTCTACTCTTTCGTCTCTCTCAAGCATCAACAACAGTGACCCACACGCTACGTGTATTCCCTCTTATCCCCTGAACGTGATTACCCCGCTAATTGTTACAATAATTGACTTTCCAGTGACAGGCAACAAAGGAGCTAAATAACTTATCTTCAAGCGTTCTAAAGGCACGGCAGCTATACTCTGGAGATCTTCATCATCGGAATAGACTTGTATCTTCTCTTTTCTATGATCTGGAGCAGGAAATACCCAGTTTTTCTTGTGTTCTTCTTTTAGACATCCGCCGTCGCTTTTTTTTTCTACACTTTGTTTTTCCTTCCCGTTACTTGACGACGGCCTCCCCCTTTTCAGGTGTATTACCAAAGCTCACGATGTTTTACGTTTACTCTTTATAGGCTGAAGAGCCGGTCGATTTCAATATCAATGCCAGGATTGCCCGCAGTCAACAACAACTTGGGATCAAGTAGGTGTAAAAATTAGACAGTTACAACAAGCACCAAATGTCTGATGACAGGTACTTTGCTGCCTGCCTACCTAAGTTCGATAATTCTCAAATAATACTATTTATTGCTGTCCAGTATCCATGTCCCAGTGTTGTAATCCAACTATATCACTACACCGAACGAATAATTGAATGGCTAGAGGTAGGTACGCTTCTAAATACACATCAGGCCTCGCTTTAGGCACAGTAAGTGAACCCCTCAATTTTCAAAAATAGATTTGTGGGTGCTTTTCCTTCAGGTCTCGACGAAAAGCGTTGTACAACAGACAACCACCGTCCCAGCAGACACCAGAGTTTGAGAATGCTATCCGTCTTTGACATTGGATCAATCTGATGGCCGTAAACACCACTCAAAGTACCTCCCCCGAGCTTCCCCTTCTCCGATTTACTGTAGTTTTAGTCTTCGAAAGTGTATAATATGCGATACATAATACTATTATTCTTATTTAAATACAATAAAAGTAATCAACTGAAGCAATTATTCGCTAAACACTCTAAGTTTAGCAAAACCTAGTTTTCTATGAACACAGATATTGATATTATGAACACGGATGACGCGTGCTCCTCTTGTCAAGAGTGTCAAGGCACACTGACAATCTGCGTACAGCGGGATTTTATTTGAATTTTGAATCAGGTCGTAGGTATTTCAAGAAATACGTGGCTTTTTCATCTATAATTTTTGCCGATTACAATACCACTGGCTACATTTCACGTAATTATAGCTTATAAGTCAATATTTACTGTTATTGTTGATTTAGGACTGTTTTATTACCTTGGATTTCTGAAAATTAATCTGGGCCCCTCACAAAGTTACAATACCGCTTTGGATTGGGGTCGTAGGTAAAGTACTGTACATGACACGAGTAGTAAAGCAATTACTCACTCGGGGAGTAATGCACTCGCTCGCTACGCTCGCTCGTGTAGCGTTGAAAGGTTAGCGCTACCGCTCAACCTGATTGAATTTCGCGCGCGATTGCGTGGCGTTCTAAAAAGAATATTTAAAACGGGCGATAAGGGAAATAAAAAAGGGAGATAAGAAGGCACCGGACCTCTGCAGAGAGGCGACGACGATCTGCTCCCGGGGAATCCACGATTTTTGTAAGAAATAGGCGTCGTGTGCCGATGGAAAGGTGGTTCCCCAGGTCTGCTGTAGAGGTGAGGGTTTCTTTCTCCCAAGATTTCGAAATACAGGTCCGTCTTGTAGGTTCAAAGCGTAGGCGCTGGCAAGGGGGCTAGGAAGTCCATCTAAACCCTGTGTCCCAGTTCGACAGACGGGTACTACTCTAACGGGACCAGCGAAAGATCCCAACATCGGGTCCGACTGTGACGGCAGTGGCTACGTGATTCCCTGCGACCGCACCGGCCGCATCAGCCCGGTAGACGACTCCCCTGGATGAGGCGTGGCGTGTAGTTTCCACCGCCACGATAGCCCCCAGGAGGACTTCGAGGACGACGGCAAACGGCGACTCCAGCCAACCTTTTCGAGCCCGGCTTTCGAGATCATCCCCAGTTCCCACATCGAGACGTGGTGGCGGCGGAGACAACGGACGGCGTGCGGTGAGCGTGTCCACCCTTCCTGTGTCTTTTATATACCAACCTAGCTTAGGAGCGGGGGTGCGGGCCGAAAATCAGCCGACACCAAGTTGTGTCTCCGATCTAGCCGTGGGTACTTGAGCTCAAGGGGATACGGTTAGGAATTAGGTTTTGCGTTCGTGGTCGTCCCGGCCCTTCGGTTCAAGGCCTGGGGAAGGTAACGGTAAAGCGGCGGTATCCGCTAGAAGGGGGCACAGGCACATAACCTCACTTTGCGCCGACCCGTGTTCCGGTCATCGCTTGTCGCCCAGCTTGCGGAAGCCTGTGGAAGTGATTGAGACTTCGCACTGACAGTGTCTAATACACGTCCTTATATTTTTTCACTTACCAATAATTGAACCTGAATCTTTTATTAAATCGGCTTTTCTTGCATCGCTTTGTTACATCCGGATTGACAGGTGACATTTGTGTCTGGCGTTCGAAGTGTCAACTGTCACGTTGACAGTTCGCACTCGCGGTTCAATTCATATACAGGTGGCACCAGCATCATCGAGGTATCAAAATTACTCGTTCGGAGAACCAGAGGACCTCCAACGAAAAGGACTAGACCGACGGCGGACTCTGGTTGGCGCCCTTTCTAAATAATAATTGTGTAGCCGTCGCGTTTATTACGATCCATGATATCTTTTTTTAACATCTTAGCTGGACCCCGACCCACTCTAACCCACTAAAAGCTGAGCTACGGTGCGCGGCGAATTTCTGGTGGTAGGTATCCCACATCGCCGCACTCGTGCGCAACTTTTCCCTGCGTGCGTAATTATGCTACTTACTACTCTTGTTACTTAATGTACTATTTTTAATAATAAAACCTGGCTTCGCATAGTATTGGTGTTTCTGATGCTCTTTTTTTAGTGGTAAAAAACCCACTAGAAGCTCGTTAAACAAACTGTCGATGAAAATGATTGTGCACATTTTTGTTTCTCTCTAAATACATATCTCAAAAACTAAAAGAGCTATTTCCAATCTGTTGGATATTATGGAAACGCTATATGACGCGAAACTTTTCTTATAAACTGACTTTGTTAATCCTATGATCACAAAGTGACCCATACTGATATAACAAATTTGGGACCCGCATATCACCAAGAGAAACCAATTTGGACAAGAAGAATATCGAACGGGTCCATCAGTTTGCCGCGCGATATCAAATTAGATGAAAATGTATGAGCGCGTTTGGGAAAAACGTTAAATTTATCGCTGCCATTACGGCTCCGAAAATTGTGCTTTTATTTGAAAATTAGATTTTGATACAACATACAAATCCAGATTTGGGCGATTAAAGCGCGTACCGCGAGCACCAATAGGAGCGCGCCCGGAATTACATGCAATCAACTTTTGTTTGCCGTTCGCCACGAACCGCAGGCGATAATCCAGATTGAGTTATTGCATAATGCCGCCAAGGAATATCTGGCGGCGGCGCTGCTGAACAAATTCTGGAACAAAAGTAAAAAGGAAAAGGTGGAGCTCTGGTTTAAGTCATGCATAGTTTTGAGATAGAAAAAGAAGCGCGCTCTGTGAGACTGTGAGGGATTTTCTGCTATTTGCCACACACAACTTCGTAATTGACAGCAATGATAAATTGTGCAACTTCATTTAACTTTGTCGACGGTGAATAGAGGCGGCGAGCGCCGGTTGGATTAATTTCTACTATCAAAATGGGATTTTGCGGAACGTCTACAAGACACGAGAACTTATGAAATTTCAACTTGTTTTAGTTGTCGCCGCCAGGTTCAAGCAGAGGAAATCCCAATGTGACAACTCTTCAGACCACGCAGCTTTATAATGAGTACCTACCTACAGCCTGCCTGGAGCTTTATTGCTTTTGTCAATGTTGTTCAGATTTTCTTAACAATATGTTAATATTAAGTTCTTGGAAAATCTCTCTTGGCATTTTCGAATGCAGTGAAATTCTCAACGTCTTCGCCCTTCAAAAATTAATAACACACCATAGGAAAACATTTGAAGCCCCTGATTGATGCTGTTCATGGGTGCTAGGATTATCGCAATTGAAAACATATTGTTATTTCTTGGATTGATAGCTCAACGCCGCCACTAGGATGTCACATCTAGTTCTTGTCATAAGCATTGGATATAGTGATCTGATGACAGATCTCTTCATCAAGCTGGACTGCTGATCACTACGCTTTTTCAAATCACAAATGACATCCCTGAGGAGACTACCATCTGTTTTGTTACCCAATAGTTCTAAGACTAACAGAGCACATCAAAGTAGGTACATTTCAAAGGTTGATTTCCATGTATAGATATTCGCAATCTTATACGCTGCATTTTGTGGGAAATCACATGGTCGTCAGACATTTGAGACCTTTATCCAAGACTGTATTTATTCAGAATGAAACTCTCGAAAAGCTGTATTTATGTGGAACAACGAAAATATTGTTACGGTATTCGGGTTCGCCTATCTCGAAATTAAATGCGCTGATTTACTTGTAAACAAACTGCACTCCATTAGCTACTACCGATACAACTAAATAACGCACCGAATCAATAATCGCTTAGAAATTCACAATGTCGCTGAGATGTTAACGCCACGATCGCTCGATTCCAACTCTCTCGATGCCAGGTCGAGTTCCTCTCTTATAGTGGCATCGAAGGTTCTGGATGCTTACTGATGATGTTTACAGCACACGAGGGTTTCTCTGGTACCTGCGTCGAGAATATACGCGTACTTTCTACGGCACCTCCACCAGAAGTCTCGACGTGTCGTGACCTACCGCTGAAGTCTCTCGATGCTTCCCGAATTCAACGCGTAAATCTAGATTTCTCTAGAAAGAGCCGGGATGGTCCCGAGCTGCGTAACACTGCCCCTCTCTTAAGCCTGTTCGTCCCGAATAGGCTGAACATTACTCCCCGCATAACGTGCGGGACGATCGAGGTGAACAACTTTCATTTTGGTTCTCGGGGCGCGCTGGATCCGATAAACCACGTCGTTGATTCTCCTGACCACCGTGTAAGGTCCTTCCCAGGCGGGGTGTAACTTCAGTGACCTCCCCTTTCTCCGTTGAGGATTGTATAACCAGACAAGATCACCAGCTTGAAATCCTGCCGAATTCACCTTCAGGTCGTAGCGTGTCTTCATCCGGTCGGTGGAGAGTCGAATCCGGTCCCGCACTCGCTTCAGCAGACCGTTCTCTATTTTCAGAGATTTCCATTGGGCCCAGAGAGCTTTAAATTTGGGCCCTTCGCCAGAGATTTCAGCCCACTCTGGTCTGTCCTGACCATTCTTCTTGCGTTCAGCAAGTGCACCAATAGCCGGGTCTTCTCGTTGCTCTTTCCTGAGTTCAGCTGTAGTCCAATTTCTCGGGGTTGCAACGATTGCTTTGACTCCAACGTTTCCATTCTGCTGATCCACTCTTTTGCAATGCTTGGAATCCTCTTTGCACGGTCTTCGAGAAAGACCATCCGTGTTGCCATTGCCATGACTCTTTCCAGGACGAAGTTGACTTCCTCGTTCAGCAGCTCCCCGTTCCAGCATGAAACGGTCTGCTTGATCTCCTCGATCAGCAGCCCCCCGTCCAAGCATGAGACGGTCTACTTGATCTCCCCGATCAGCAGCCCCCCGTTTCAGCATGAAACGGTCTGCTAAAGAGTATCGTCGCCTGCAGTCACGTTGCAGATGCCCGTCCTCTCCACATTCAAAGTAACGTGGTCTTCCTTCTCTACGATAGGTTTCTCTCGGTTGGTGACTTTCTTGATCAGCAGTTCCTCGTTTCGCTATGGGACGGTTTGCTGAACTCGACCATTGCCTGCAATCCCGGCGCAGATGTTCCGGTTTCCCACAGCCGAAGCAACACGGCTTGCCCCCTGTCCTTGCTTCTTTATTTTCCAAAGCGGTGAGAGTCTTCTGGAACATCTAGTGGACTGACGGGGACTGTGAATCGCTGGCCTTCCTGACTGTTGGATTCTCGGGTGCTTCCAATGTCGCTTCTCTGATTTTGAAGTGACGTAGAAAATCCTTGGCTGCTTCGATGCGAATCGCGTGGATTAAGGCATCGGTGAGCGTCGCTGGGTTCCTGATTGTGACCATCTGGCGCAACTCGTTGTCCCTCAGTCCATTAATGGAGGTTTCTTTCGCAATATTAGCCGGCAGACTTGATGGATAGGCTGGATATGCAAGGTTAACTAGCCTCTGGACGTCGGCCTCGACCTCCTGCAGGCTTTCTCCGCTCTTCTGTACCCTGGTTCTCAGACGGGTCTGGTGTATCTGCTGCACATGGTTGTCACCGTAGCGAAGTTCCAGCACCTTCACCAGTGTTTCGAAACACTTTTGTTCGTTCTCAGGTATTGTCTGAAGCAGCTCCAATGCCGGACCCCTGAGAGCAAGAACCAGTGCAGTAGCCTTTCCCTCGTCCGTCCATCCGTTGTCTTCTGCCGCTGCGTCAAATTGCCTTTTGTAAGTGGACCATGGGCTTTGTCCATCAAAATTCGGCAGCTTCACGCTATGAATCCCGCCCGTGCTCGTCGCTGAACTGAAAATGGTAGTTCTTCCAAGACGTTGTTCCAGTTGCAAGATGTTCGCCTCCATCGCTGCCACCTTCTCATGAACAAATCCCTGGACCGTTTGTATTTGTTCGTGAACATTATCTAGAATGTCAGCTTTCAACTTCTCTTGTTTCTTCTCTAGATAATGCATTTGACCCTCCCGTACTTCTCTGAGCTCTGTTTTCTACTCTTCGAGAACTTTCTCAAGTTCTTCCTTCTCCTCAAGCCGTCTCTGGTCTTGGACTTCCAGAACTTTCTTCAATTCCATCTTTTCTTCGAGCCGTCGCTGCTCCTGCTGTTCAAGAATTCTTTCTTGGTTCTGCTCCTGGGCTTCCAGTACTTTCTTCAATTCTTCTTTCTCTTCGAGACGTTCCTTCTTTTCATTCTTGCATCATCGTCATGATGCTCGCTGAAGCCCTTTCTGTTTCTTTTTGTGTCATGCTTCTGGTCGTCATCAAACGATTTCTCGAATGTTCCGACAATCGGCGCAGTCACTAATTGATTACCTCGAAATCAGCAGTTGAAATTTCCAAATTCCGAAATATCCCACTTCTGACACCAGATGTTACGGTATTCGGGTTCGCCTATCTCGAAATTAAACGCGCTGATTTACTTGTAAACAAACTGCACTTTATTAGCTACTACCGATACAACTAAATAACGCACAGAATCAATAATCGCTTAGAAATTCACAATGTCGCTGAGATGTTAACGCCACAATCGCTTGATTCCAACTCTCTCGATTCCAGGTCGAGTTTCTCTCTTATAGTGGCATCGAAGGTTCTGGATGCTTCCTGATGGTGTTTACAGCACACGAGGATTTCTCTGGTACCTGCGTCGAGAATATACGCGTACTTTCTACGGCACCTCCACCAGAAGTTTTGACGTGTCGTGACCTACCGCTGAAGTCTCTCGATGCTTCCCGAATGCAACGCGTAAATCCAGATTTCTCTAGAAAGAGCCGGGATGGTCCCGAGCTTCGTAACAATATTATTTATCATCATATCCGACATTGGTATAGGTGAGCGACAAGACAACAAAACAGTGAATCTATGAATATCCCATAGAGTCTAGGCGCTAGCCCATGGCACGTATGACTTCATATGTCCTCAAAATTTGATTGCTGGGCATTATTCCACACCCACATGAGTGTAAAAAAAAATTGGTCACATGGTCCAAATCATCGGCATTTGGCCACCATCGGGGCCGCCATCTTGAATTTTCTCCATTTTTGTTAAATGGGCATATCTCCGTAACCCATGGTCCGATTTTATTGTTCTTAGACTTGTTTCAATCAGTATTGAAAGTACCAACACATTTTGTGATTATATTTATCTTTTATAAAATCAACCAACTGTTTTTGAGACACCTACTTTTTTTTAACTTATCAGTTTATGAGTGGAGAATTTGATTCCAAGAAAAATAAATAGAATATCGTTTCTTGATGAGTGAATATGGTTTGAATTAGAACATTGAGTACGCACAAAGACTTGATAGAGAAAAAATGGCGTCGCGGGACAACTCATCATGAGGAACTGTCCCTGTGATCACCTTTAGGGAGAGGTGTAGTACCCCGCAATAATAATGTTTCTTCAAAAAAATCATATATGATGGACGGTATTTTGTATCGACTCAATTTTTGTTTCAAAGCTTGTTCAAAATATACCTATGTTCATTATAATCTGACTATGTGTGACTATGTATAATTGTATAATTACTTCAATAATTGGGATAACGTCGATCTTTGTCGACTTATCTAGAGGTGTTCAAGCGACCTACAGGATTCATTATAACTACTTGTTGTAGAGCATACTCACTTCAACTAGTTACATGACTTTCGCCGCCAATCTTGGCTGCAGGTCTCCCTCCAGAGCTTTGACCACTAAAAACTCAGTTCTTATCAATTTTTTTTGCCAAAAATGAGCACACTTTGCTTCAACCAATCACCAACAATAAACCATTTGATTCATGGTTATAAATTTTGGTGGTTGACTCAACAAACTATCAAGTTTTATGGTACACAACGTATTGTGCCGCTTCCATCTCCAAATCAGATATCATTGGCACTGGATTCGGCTGGAGCCGGAGATAACAAAATGGCAATTGTTTTCGACAAAGAAGTAACTTACCCCCTGTGGGGAGCCACTTTTCATATTGAATTGATCTAATGCTACCATACCCACAGTCGCCTGTCGTTTTTGCGACTACTTCACCAAAAGGAAATCCAAGATGGCGGCCAAGCTGGTGGAAACAGTTGACGGTCTTGTTACCTAAAATAGTAGGCCGAGAAATTTTAGCCAATCACGACTATATTTCTGACATCCCTACTAGTCAAAATGTCAGTTTTCATCTTTTCATCTTCAAAATTCTTCAATTTTTTTAACAATAAAATGTCCACTAAAAGAATTATATTTTTGAAAATATCTCTGAAAACGATTGAAATTTTAAAATGGCGAATACGCACGGTAACTTTAATCACTGTACCTCTTTCGGTTTATGATTCAACATTTTTTATGTCTTCATCACATTTTACCCCCACTCCCGCTGGTCAGTCGCGAGTCTCAGATGTTCGCAATCGCGATCCAAGTTCAGCATGATCTAAAGAATAATTTGGCACCAACCACTATGCTCTAGTCTCAACTTGCACACGGGCCTCAAAAAATGAACATAAGAAAACTCATTATTATACCGATTTTAAAAACGTCACCGTTCTACGGCGCACTCTGTATAAGCAATGTAACGTTGTTATGTTTGTGTTTGGTTTCTTATGATACTTACATAATTATTTGGCTGTAAAACCAAATCTTCAGCAAAATTACCCTACTTTATTATCACATTTACTATGATTCACTCAAAAAACTCTACTTTTTCATTGTTTCTGAAAAACTCAGCCTTTTCTCGAAGACAGTTTGACTTTACCACAAAAAGTGTGAGGCTGATTTTTGTGCCTCGTTGTATGTATCTTCAATACTTAATAAAACAAGCCTAAGAACAATAAAATTGGACCATGGGTTACGGAGATATGCCCACTCTACGAAAATGAAGAGAATCCAAGATGGCGGCCCCGATGGCGGCCAAATGCCGATGATTTGGACCATGTGACCATTTTTTTACCACTCATATGGTTGTGGAATTAGGCCCAGCAATCAAATTTGCGGGGACATAATGAAGTCATACGTGCCCTGGGCTAGCGCCGAGACTAATATACGTATTTAGTCCAGGAAAAATAGACATTGACATGAGAAAAATTTGTAACAGGCTTATTTTTTGCAGGCACTTTTGTATTGCGACCCTCAATAATTTCTGAAAGTTCCTCATCGATATCGTTTCCCCTAGTGAAGTTGACGCGAGGTCAAAGGTCGCGAGAAACAGTTTTTCGCATATAGGTATCTCGAGAACGACGACCTTTATCGAAAAAATATACAAATTTTCCACAGGAATTCTTCCATGTCTGTAGTGTGTTTAAAGTAAATATCGATGATCTTCTGTCTATACACTACTTTATAAAAAATCGTTGTCTATTTTTCGACCAATATATATTTCGAGCTGATGGCGCTCATCTTCAGGGTTTTTTTGCTACAAATAAATATATAAATGGTATGAATATACAGAAACCAAAATTCAAAATAACTCACTTTTTAGATTTTTGAAAAAAGTTTCATGTCAGGATGGAAAATAATTGTCAGTTTGAATTTTGGTAATTGTTAACAATAATTGCTTAGATACTAAATAATGAATAAAGGTGTTCGGGTGAAGGTAAATAGGTAAAAAAAAAAAAAAAAAAAGGAAAGAATTGAATAAACTTGAGTGCCACCTGAAAAAATGGGGAACAGACTAACCGGCTACTTGAGAGAGACACAAACACACACCAACAGAACCAAGGAACAACTCAAACAAACATCAAGTGAACTGTTTGAAGAAGTCACTCCCTGCCTCAATCAGAATGTCGAATGTGTCTCTCCCCTGTAGCAACTCAGTCTGTTCGTTCAAGGTGTTTTGTCAAGGTGGTGTGTTTTCAAGGTCTTTAGTGTTGATAATTATCAACACTAAAGACCCCCTTAATAAATTTGATAAATGTGGTGTATACCAATTATCATGTCAAAACTGCAACAGTGTCTATATCGGCGAAACTGGAAGAAAAGGAGAGATACGCTTTAAAGAGCATTTAAGTGAAATAAACAAGTTTAAAAAAATAGGCTACTTCGAAGCGAAGTCAAAGTTTGCTTACCACATCATTTCATCTGGCCACACATTCAATCCAGACTCTTGCTTCAAAATTTTACATCATGAATCCAAATATCAAAAACGAATTCTTTTTGAATCACTTGAAATTTCAAAATCATTAAAAAACAGTGAACAAAACACCTTGAACGAACAGACTGAGTTGCTACAGGGGAGAGACACTTTCGACATTCTGATTGAGGCAGGGAGTGACTTCTTCAAACAGTTCACTTGATGTTTGTTTGAGTTGTTCCTTGGTTCTGTTGGTGTGTGTTTGTGTCTCTCTCAAGTAGCCGGTTAGTCTGTTCCCCATTTTTTCAGGTGGCACTCAAGTTTATTCAATTCTTTCCTTTTTTTTTACCTATTTACCTTCACCCGAACACCTTTATTCATTATTTAGTATCTAAGCAATTATTGTTAACAATTACCAAAATTCAAACTGACAATTATTTTCCATCCTGACATGAAACTTTTTTCAAAAATCTAAAAAGTGAGTTATTTTGAATTTTGGTTTCTGTATATTCATACCATTTATATATTTATTTGTAGCAAAAAAACCCTGAAGATGAGCGCCATCAGCTCGAAATATATATTGGTCGAAAAATAGACAACGATTTTTTTTATAAAGTAGTGTATAGACAGAAGATCATCGATATTTAAAATATACAAAGCTAATTTGTAGCTGAAACGATTAGCTATAAAAGATAATTTATAATAATAAATGGTCTTCATTAGAGCAGCATTTGAGCAGAGCGAGATTCAGCTTAATAGGTAGGCCTTGCGGCTCACCAGCTGTTCTCCCACCTTACTCCGCTCAACACGAAGTAAAAGAAAGATTGAACATTCTACAAAATTGAAGTAAAGTAGATAAAATTGTTATTCAAGTATCGGATATACACAATTACATCATTTACATCACAGGTAGTTCATCAAAGTTTGAGAAAGTTGCATTCAGAAACTCTTTAAACCGAGAGTGGCATCTTAAATAACAAGCTGTTGAACATTTTATAGACCTGTTAAGTAAATGATCATCATTGAACAGTTCTTTGGAGTAGAGTGGAAGGGTGATAGATTTTCAAAATCTGATGTTGACATTATGGACATCTGAATTAAAAAGATTCTTCTGCTCTTTAGTACGGAGAATTTTGAAGAACATAGTCGCAGAATCCCATTTTCTCCTGTTCTCCATATTGAGCCAATTAGCATAGGAGAGTTTGTGACTCACACGGTCGTATTTTTTTATTCCGTTTTGAAGTCTAATGCACGAGTTTTGCAGCTTTTGCAACACGCTCAGTTCAGAACGAAGTTTGATCAGTTCCTGGTTCTGCGCCGCGCCGGGGTGAGATCTGACTTTACGTTGATGTTCGGGAACGTGGTCCTGTTCAGTGCTTCTTTCCTTCTTAGACCGTTTGGGGGTCGATTGGTTAAGAAATTTCACTTTCAGTGGTATGGGAGTCTTCTTACCCACGCGTACAACTTCCACGCTATCCAAATTTACTGTAGTAATGGAAGCCAGTATACGCTTGGCGATATCCTCGTCACTGTCACCCAAAGTCGAGGGATCTTGACACTGGTAATGATATACACACATCAAAAGAATCTAGGGGACAAGCAAATTCAGACGATTTCTAAAATCATCATAACTTTTGATTTCCGTAAGCGATTTCATATCGGTTTTCAGTGTTCGATTGCCCAATCTTTCGTTTTTAGGCCTTGATCACGTCAAATACGTACAGTGTTTCGTAAGGTTGCTACAGGGTGATCAATGGAACAGTGTAAAATAGCCGAAAGTTCAGTACGAGCGCGATTTCCCAAAAAAAATATTTCATGCATTCCAATAGCACAGTTATGAAGATCGGTGTTTCAGCTTCAGTAACGTTTTTGAATTTTGAAAATCGAAGGTGAATTGCCAAAGATATTGATCATTTTGTGCCGCCGTGTTGACTTTCCAAGAAAAGAGAAAGTGGTCCGATTTCATTGAAACTTAGAACACACTCAGGTCTAGTTCAAGTAATTGGAATTTCAAGGTCAAATGTCACTTTCGATCACTTTCGAGCCGCTATATCGAACTTTTTACATAAATGATTCAATTTGAATGAAACTTGAAACACTAAAATCGAATCATCTACATAAAAGTTTAAAATGGCGGCTTGGAAGTGACATTTGTCTGTCTGTCTTGCCGAGAAAGACATTTGACCTTGAAATTCCAATTACTGAAACCAGAAATGAATGTGATCCAAGTTTCAATGAAATCGGATCACTTTCTGGGAAGTTCAACATGGCGGCACAAAATGATCAATATCTTTGGCAATTCACCTTCGATTTTCAAAATTCAAAAACGCTACTGAAGGTGAAATACCAGTTTTCATAACTGTGCTATTGAAATGCATATAAATTCGTTTTTGAGAAATCGCGCTCGTACTGAACTTTCGGCAATTTTACACTGTTCCATTGATCACCCTGTAGAAACTTTATAAAACATTGTTCGTATTCGACGTGATCAAGACATGAAAACGAAGGATTGGGCTATCGAACACTGAAAACAGACATGAAATCGCTGACGGCAATCAAAAGTTATGATGATTTTAGAAATCGTCTGAATTTGCTTGTCCCCTAGATTCTTTTGATGTGTGTATATCCGGTCTTCAAATATATAGCCACGACTTGTTGAATTCGAGTCACAGACAGGGAGTGACTAGGGATGTAGTGATATATAGCTTGGTCCAAAGACAGTTGGGTTTTCCTTCCCGTTAAAGCTTCCAGCGACGCTTTTCCCGTACTGGAATGGGGCGTACCGGCGTAGCGTTGAAACAACCTTCAATTTTTTGGAGATAGTAGGTCCAGGAAAAATTGTGCTGATGATAATGCTTTTAAGAATCGCCCAAACTCTTTCATACATCGCTCGGATGGAGTCGAACTAGCGTGGTGAATGGATAAGTAGGTTGGTCGCTCATTCTGACTCAAAAGTCCATTTTTCCATTTTGTTGCTGTAAACTGGGTGCCATATGGTGACTGGTGAGAGAAGATTACCTTTGCTTGAATTACTGTGAAGAAGTCTTCCATTAGTTTTTCAAGCGCGGCTTCGGCAGTGGCTGTCTTTGGCAGTGGAAAAAACTAATTTCCTTCACAAGTATAAATTTGAACTTGGGCCGATGATAAGTGTTTCAAATCATGCGAGTGGAGAAATGGGCATTCCATGAAAGTGTACAATATGCTTTTCTTGCGACTACAGTCGTTTAGTGATGAAACACTGTGCTGAATTGCTTTACTTCCAGATTTGACATTTTAGTGAGAAAATATCAAAGCCGAGTGAGAGAATGTGACAGTTCAGTGAGAGAATATCAAGGTCCTAAGAAAACAATTTTTTTGTAGGTATGATTGTGATGAGTTCTTGCACGGTGGTTACCCATAGGATTTCTATGAAGTGTAGCGTGCAATAACCTCCTATTCTATATTAGGTATGACCAATTTTTGGCCACTGCATCAGCTTCCCGGACCGCATGGACGTTTTATAAACACCCAGTGGGTATTAAAAATTCTGTGCAGCTGAAGTGCGATAAATCTTGCATTCTGCTATGCACAAAGCTGTTTTCCATCAAAAACCGTCGTGTTAATTCATGTATGATCAACCGGGACATAAATCGCCGTTCCCCCGCCAGCTGTCGTTGTTTTTAGTTGACAGCTTAAGTTGGCGTTGGATGAATGAAATATTGTTCGCATTAATTTATCTATGGCCCATTCAAATCCGGCCCTGAACCAGGCCGATATCAAAATGCAATATTGCGCGAAATGATCACTTGTGCGACATCAGGATCGGCAGTAAATTACATTTTGTGCGGACATCAAGTGCATGTTATACCAAGCCGCAATTATACTAGCTCACATAAAAATTCTAACGCCCGTGTTGGATTTTCATGAAATTTCTACAGCTACCGTGAAATATGACATTCCAGCGCCGGTCCTGCTCTGCAGCATTCGCAGACATGAAAATGTAATATTGCGTGGAACGATCTTCACTTCTGCGAGACATCGGGATGGGCTGTAAATTTCACAGAGTTTGTGACAATAACTGAACGACATACATTTCGTGAATGAGCTTTTCTCAAGCGTCCCCTTTTGCGGACACGAACACAAATTGTTATGCGAAAACGATTTTGATCGATGTCTGACATTTTACCGTAATGGTAGGTATCATGAGTGCAAGCGATGCCTCGAACATAACCATAACCGTTTGAGAAAATAAAAGACATAAACCATATTACTGCGAATTGGAATATTATAGGGATGGATGTGAAAGTAAGTGGCAGGTGGTGCGGTGGCAAACTGTACTTCAACGTTGCCCAAGAAAATGCCTCGGATTATTGTTGCGTTTGTTCCATTTCCTTGAAATGATTAACTGCCCCCGGTTTGCAGACATTCATCCTCGCGCGTTCCTCGGTAGTACTCTACGTGCCAAAATAGATTGGGGGGCATGGCTGGGATGGGGATTTTGAGATGGATATTCATAAGTTGGTGATAAAGCCGCTCTCGCTCTCAGTCTCTCTCTCCATTATGCCATAGTCGGGTTCATATTCGCAAAGACAGTACTTGATTTGCTATAATGCAAGAGGATCTCTCAACACGGATTGCGAGATAATCCTTGCTCGGCAGAGTCCTTTCTCCATCGCCATTATGCTCATATTTCGTGAATCGCTGAACATTAACGGAATTGTTTTGACATGGGACAATGAATTGTATCCGCACCATCCATGTTTCAAAAGGGTTACTTTCGACTTATACTCCCCGGCGTAATTTATGGCTGCAGTGCGCACTGGAAGTTAAATGCGTATAATCCCTTTATACCGCGAAGAGAGAGATGAGTGTGATTCTCATAGATTTTTTAATTAAACGTGAGATTGTAAACCGCCGCCCAGTTGGCATAAAAATGATTGAGTTCCTATATTATTTTTCATTCATTTGTATCTTCTTTTTCTTTTATGACTTAGTAGAGAACCACTTTCCTACCTATGACCGACGAGGTTAGGGCATGATTGTATTTTTTTTTGTTGAATGTTTTTACGACGCATCAACTACAAGGTTATTAGCGTCGACGGGACATTCAGTGGGTTTTTGGTACACGTTTCCATTACTTGAATTGCCTACTGTTAGCTATGTGAGGCCTCAGTACTCTGATGACACTCAACTCTGTAGTCAGAAATCAATTTTTTCTGTAACCGCTGTAGTCAGACAGGTGCAGATATGGCATAGTAGTAAGGTCGGGACAAGTGCCGCCGAGAGGGTGGTTCAGGAAGTGTGATATCATCGGGGCCCGGAGCCCCGTAGCGGGCCCGTGAGCGCCAGTTAATTTCTTTTCTAGATCTACTAGAAAAGTAAATTTTTTTTTTTGAAAACCCCAAAAGCTCCATTTTTGTTTGTTTTTGTAGTAATTTTTGCTTAATTTGATGAATTACTTAGGTTTTTTTTCCGCGGGCTTGAAATATTTCTCAAGGAGAGGGCCCGTCAGTGTCATCCAACATCGGGGCCCGGCGAAGCTCTCGGCAGTCCTGTTCGGAACAATTCTTGGACAACACAAAATATCCATGGACGAGGCGGGATTCGAACCCGCGCGGTAGATCACGACTGGCTTGGCGCGCCAACACCCAAACTACTCGGCTTCCGCCGCCGCCAAAGATAGGTTTTGGGGTTGAAAAAATTAATTCATGAAATTTTGAAGCTGTTATCGATTCAGAATTTCATCCTCTACCGTGTACTTAAAATCCCCGAAAATCCCATTTGAGCATTTTTCTTGTGGCGCTGTCAAAGTATATCATGTTTGCTACAACAAGTCCGAAAATTGTATCCTCGCTTTTGTTTCATTAGAGCTATATTGTTAGTTCAGAGCTGTTGGTGTATACTCCAGAGCATGACCAGAACGTCATCCGAACCGCTGAAGTCCTATTTCCCGCAAAAGAAAAGAGGTAACTAGCTTTAATCTGCAATTACCAGTGGTAATCAAGTGTAGCTCGGGAATTAGTGTAGACCAAATTAAATTAAATCTGTTCATTTTGTGATGAAGGCATGAAATTTGGTATGAGTGGTCTTCATGGTCCTCTTTTCTAATGTAGGCATGGCGTCTCGCCATATTTTGGTTAGGGGGGCTGAGGGACCCCCCTTGAAAATTGAAGTTTCAGAAACTCATGCAAACCACCATTAAAATAATTGTCACGCATCTCAAAAAGTAATCGTTCGACTCTACCTGAAATCTCAACAAGGAACACACCAGTTGTCACCATGTACGCACTGTTCTTCATAGTGAAAGAAAAAATTCTTCGGAATGTCAAAAAAAATCGGGTTTTTATAATTTTCTCATGTAATAGAGGAATAAATTTATCTTCCGCATATCATCATCCACTGATTTGTGTCTGCCGAAGCGATTAATGAAGTCCATTTCTTCGTATTGACATCTAGAAGCAACAATTCCAGATGAAACCAGCCAATTCAAGTGCTCAGTTCAGCAGCGTTTTTTTCAATGTTACCAATTGATATGAATGACAATTTATCATTGGGTGGATAGCTTCAACTGTTTTATAATTTTATTGAGTATAACTAGATGAGGAGTGATGCGCGAAAGCCCCGAAACTTTTTTTTTAACCGCCACGTATCACTGTTAGAATTGCACCAAATTTCATGCTACTTTGGCGAAACAACAGCAAATACAGACTAAAGAGTATAGACAAAAGTCAATACGATCTGCAGTTGCCAAGTAAAAGGCACGAAGAATGATGATTGAGGCGTGGAATACTTCAAAGCACTCAGTTCGAGTGAATACATGGTATAGAAATATTTTCAACATACCCTAGGGGCACAAATTTTATGATAGTGAGCGACGCGAAAAAAAAATTCATATGCTTTTGCGCTTGGTTCCGCGTGTAGTCATATAAAATTAGGTTACAAAACAGTTCGAGCTATCCATCCATTTATAAATTGTCGATCATATTGATTGGGAACAATTAAAAAACGCTGCTGAACTTCACACTTGAATTGGCTCATTTCTTTGGGAGCTGTCATCCCTAGGATGACAATATCAAAAAACAGACTTTATGAATGACTTCGGCAAATACAAATTAGTGAATAATGATACACAGCAGATCAACTCACCGTTCCTTACATTAAAAAAATCATGAAAAACTGTGTTTTTTTTGACACTCCGAAGAAAATTTTTTTCAACACGAAGAACAATACGTACATGGCGACAACTGTTGTGTCTCTTGTCAAGGTTTGGTGTAGAGTCAAATGATCACTTTTTGAAATGCGTGACGATATTTACCGGTGGTTTGTGAGAGTTCCTGAGACTCCAAATTTTTAAGGGGGTCCTTAGGTCCCCCAAACCAATATATGGCGAGGCGTCATATCTACATTTGGAAAGAAAACCTGAAGACCACTCATACCAAATTTCATGTCTCTATCACAAGTCAAACAGATTGTAATAAACTTGGTTACTAACCCTCGGATTATACTTAATCAACACTGTTAATTGGAAATTAAAGCGACTTCCGTGTTTTTTTTTTCTCGGAAAATACGAGTTAGAGGTTCAAACGAAGGTGTGGTCATGCCCTGCAGTATATACCAACAGTCCTAAGCCAACAATTCAGCTCTAGTGTGACAAAAACAAGAATACCATTTCCGGACTAGTTGCAGCAAACATGATATACTTTGACAGCGCCGCAGGAAGAATGCTCAACTGGGATTCTCGGGGATTTTGAGTATGTGGTAGAGAATGAAATTCTGAACCGATATCTGCTATAAAATTTCATGAATTAATTTTTTCAAGGTTTGGGGTCTTTTTTGACTATCTTTACTGCACTATATTTCTCGCATGCCGAGATTATGGTGAAATAGGTGAAATATCGATAATTGTTTGATATCAGGTTTTTGTAACCTTCAGCCCATCTGCCAGATTTTGGCGCATCAAATCACAAACCACTCAGAATAGTGCCCAGAACAAAAATCTGGAATAAAAACTGCGGACGGGAGGAGATGGTGTCAGAACATCGGCACTATTTCAAACAGCGTCCTTGTAGCTGACAAAGACTTGAAGGGATGGCGGTAATGAAGTTTTTTCTTACCATACCTCATTGCCCGGCACCATGATCATCACGCACCTTCAATAACCACGCTGTTCTTTTTTGACATGGCATGAATTGAGAAGCCGAACTAAATCTAAGGTGTTTCGAAGTCTCGAAACAGGATGGAGAACAGGGGCACTGGTGGGACCTTTGAAAAATGAGCCTTTCACCGTTGTTAAGGAGGACATTCTTAACGTCATCAAAAAAGTCCTGTTAGAAAGTATCCCGATAATACCCGAGGGCCGATCTGTTGGGAAATAACACTGTAATGTTTAGATCAATCTCTTCGTTCGTGATTTTCTAACATACGCTCATTCCAACCTGCGATCCACCGGTTAGTATCGTTGGTTAGAAGTAGTGTATGTTGGAAAAATGCCACTGTAGCGTAGCTTAGAAAATTGGTCAGGTCAGGTCAGGTCAGGTCGTGTTGTCTTGTCAGAATAGCTGGGAGTATGAAACCTAATTTCTCAAAATGGTTCGTTCCCATGGCACAGATTTTATGGCATCGTCAATACATACTTACTTTCATATGAAAATGTATATAATAAATTGACCAAATCTCGACTTAAGCTACGAACGTGTCTTCAGGAGATCAAGATCCACTTTCTAAGCTACGTTACAGTGGCATTTCCTTAATATACACTACTTCTAACCAATGATACTAACCGGTGAATCGCAGGCTAGAAAGAGCGTGTGTTATAGAAAATCACGAACGAAGAGATTTATCTATCCATGACAGTGTTTCCAGGTTCTCTAGTATATCATAACAAATCAGCCTTCGGGTATTATCGCGACACTTTCTAACTAGGCCCCACGAGGCGCTTCTACTCAAGCATACTGGGCTGACTTGTGACTTATTCCACGCCGGAAATCAAAGTGACGTTTGCCCACCATCCAGCCGTCACCCTGCTGTCAATCTGACATTGACAGCAATTCCCCCAACTCACCACCCTAACATATGCCGGCACAGGGCCGTCTCCAGGAGCGCGCGCGAAACTTAACCGTTACAAAGCATTGGAATTCAGTCAAGTGAGGAAAGTGAAAGCCTTCGAAATCCATTGCGGAGAGTTAAGGATTTTAGTAAGATCAGTCAGATTGCAGGGAGTGAAAAGTTTTTATTATAAAATTATGTTCATTGAATAAAAATGATGTTGAGTAATTTATTGCAATAACACATTGTAGTCTACGGCTGACAACATTCAGTTCTTCAGTTCTGGTTCAACACTTCAACCATTTTCATTCTTGCTCGCCTCACATTTTCTCGAGACACATTTTCTACTAGATCTTCATCGATCTCGGTGGCATTCAGGCCAAAATCAACTTCTCCGGCATTTTCATCTTCTGGTTCAGGGACATTATACTCAATGCACATATTATGTAGGACCACACATGCGTTTGTGATTTCACAAGCCACATCAGGTGCATGATGGAACATCCTGTGTTATAATAAACAGCAAAATCTAGCTTTTTGAACACTCTATTGCAACACTTTGTTTTCACTTTAGTGTTTTTATGTAGAGTGTTGTAGTGATGCTTTGGAGTATTTGGTTCAACAGCATTGAACGGAGTTGATTATCAGGTTCTCAGAGGATACCCGGAGTCACCTGACAGAAGCAGTTATTACATCGGTATCAGTGAACACGGAGTATTTTAGTCAAGTACCTACCTAAAAGAAAGTAGTCTTCATTTTCTCTTGAGTGTATGTCTACCAATACAGTCTGCAGGTTTGACTGATTCCAAATATATGGTCATTAGTGCTCCCAGGATATTAACTAGTTGCATTTATTATTTTCATATTGATATCACAAACCTATAAATTTTTAACGGCAACTGATGTGATGATGTGATGATGATGATGTGAGTAAATGATTTTACTATTATACAGAGTCCGGCAATGGCATGGATGCAAAAAAAAACACCATTATTCTGAACCAATTTTTCGCGGCACATTTGCATAACGTCTTATTTTGACAGCTCTGACAATGCATGTAGCAAAATTTGCCAAGCCTTACTCCCCTCGGGTTCCACCAAACTTTTATCAACGTGATAACTTTATCACTCTGATAGTAACTAAGCAACTGGTCATCCTATTGGCTGGTGCATAGCAACTATCAGCGTGATAGATTTAATCTGCTCTTGAAATTTTGGTGGAACCCGAGGTCCATTTGGTACTTTCTTATTCCAAAAATAAAATGACTAGTACTTTTTGCCGGACCCTGTAGTTGTATGAGAAAACTCACCATTTTCACCAAGTGAATATTCATAGAGTGATAGCCCTTTCGATTCAAATCAACATGTTTAGGAAAATCAGGGTCGTTCGCATCTGGGGGCACAATAGCTACGTGAGTGCAGTCTGTACAACTTACGATACCTGGAATAGGTAAATAGGATCTTTCTTTGTTCGTTAAGTTGCGTACAGAGGCATTGAACGTGTTGAATATAAATAGGTACATAAAATAAACTAAGTATAAAATCACAACAAAACACATAATAAACAATAAATCACGGTCAAAGTTACATATCAAAATCGTCATCATGTCAAAATTCCGGTACATTATAATAGGCACGCCTTTCTTATAAGTATTTCTAGCATTATGGTTTTTAGTCTACATGCAGCTAAGTCTCTCAACTCTACTGGAATCGTATTATAGATTATAGTGATAATGTGTTTCGTATCCTTTTGTAAGAAGGTTAGGTGTAGTTATATCTATCAGAAGTTACATTATCTCTATTTCGGGTGTTATGAAAATGAGTATAGTGGTGCTAGCAAACAAGTCCAATTTTTTCTCAATTTTTTTACATCTTTTCCACATTTTTTTACATTTTTTTTCCCTTTTTTTTTTTCACAAACATTGTTCACTTAAGGATAAACACTGAGAAGGGTGCATGAGTACCTGTATTTGTACAAAGTTCTCTACAACTTTCCCTAAGGTGTAATCTGTAACGGTTACCTGACTTAAAGTTCCCGGTTACTGTGCTCCGGTGCTCATTGTCGGCGGCTGGGTATTGGTTCCGGTGGGTGTTTGTTAAAATGTATGAGGCGCCAATTGAGTGCGCAAGTGATTAAAGGTGCTTACGAAAACCCTAATCTGAGTGATCCAGATCACTTACGTCGACCAATCCAGTACTCCGTTTTGTATTTGAGACTATTGGATTGGTTGATTTTCTTGATCCAGATCACACAGATCAGGATTTTCGTAAGCGCCTTCACTTTCTGACCACCCGATAGATCACGAAACTTACCCCATCGGTAGACCCAGATGCACGTAGTAGGCATGGTATACCGCTGAAACGTCAAACCACGTCAAACTGACGGCCACCTTCCAAATATCACCTTGTCAGCTCGCGATAGTTTGAAGGGAAATGCAAGAATATGTGAGGTTATGATAAAATGCAAACCAAAAGTTTATTGCAAGATGAAGTTATATAATAAGTGGATTTTACCTGTTTGGAGTCATAATGAGACCCTTCACGGCCAGCGATCATTTTGTCGCCGTCGGACGGCGAAAGAAGAAGGATCTCCAAGAAAGAATCTTAAAGATTGTGCCTTTTATTAGATCTATTCTGTTGCTTTGCAGCCTCCGAATTTCTTATTGCCAGTAAATACATTTATCAACTTACATCCATTAACTCTTCTATCTTGGACAACATTTTACAAATCACAACACTAACAACAGACCTTCCCAGAATTACCTGTGCAAGTAAAAATTGCGCGCGTCATTCGTAGAATCAAAAAGACATCCTATTGCCGAGGGCTCTCAGGTGAGAATAGATGACATTTGAAATGACTGATTTGATTTTGATTTGAAGAAGGTTTCCGCGATGCCAAAAGAAGATTGTTTGAAACGTGAAAGATTTCTACTTTAATCATCATAACCCATGACGGGCACTCGACTTGAAACAAATACAAACAATAACAATACAACAACACCAGCAGCTCTCTGCCAGAAGTAAACAAACTGACGTGAAAAGTAGGTTTAACTGGGGTCAAAAATTAGTTCAATGACAACTGACAAGATTTCACCAGAGTGACCAACATTTCAGAGTGACCAACACTGCAGAGTGAAATACACCAAAGGTACTCTGGATATATCTGTTTCCCTTGCACTAATGTTTGCGCATCTCTGAAATGAGTCCACAAGTGGCGCATGGAATATGTGTATCTCTCTTTTTAGCTTAGTTCGTGTCTTTTTTCTCTCTCCTACGTGAACTGGAAGGGTCTACTCACAAGCTTAAAATAGCCACGAGTTTCTTCGCAATTTTCTCGATATTCTCTCGACATCCGACAATAATAATGACAACACTGATACCTAACCTCGCTTACGCATAATAGCGTGGTTTACGCCAGTCTAGCACCGTTCGCAGCGAAACGTACTTCGCAAGCATTTCATGCTTGATACATCTAACATCTAATCAAACATATCAGGCAGCAGGTGAGGATTCACTTATGTAATTAGGTTCCTAGTTATGCGTATTCCTCACCTTCAAGGTAGTCGTCGTTGGTAAAAAGTATTTACAGGGTGTAACTAATGCGTCGGGTAAAATATAATACGTAGGTACACCAGATTGTCTCTTCAGGACTCGCAAGATTCCAGGACTTGCTACTGCTCGTCTTGGAACTACTGGAACTGGAACGTACGCCTATAATGACATAAACTGAATGGTCTCATTGTACGACTACGTAGGTATATGAGTACCCTTATATAGGTAACTATCATAAGACATATATTAACAAAAAAAACTCTTATGGCGTGAGAAGCCGATGAAGAGAAAAAACATTTATTATTATCTATTTATCATTTTCTACAAAGGTAGATAGAACTGGGGCGGCGGTAATAAAGCTTTGAAGTATCGTTATGAATCAGCCACCAAAAAACTATCAACCGAATCTTGATTCAACTGCTATGACAGTGTGAGTATGAACAATAATTTTTGAGCCTTGTATAAGTGATAGCATGAATCGCCGCAATAACATGATTTGCCCACCACGAGGCCCACCATCGAAATTTCGTGCTTCCTAATCAGACTACGGCGTGAGCCACATTTCAGACTTCGAGCTGATCCTCCGCTTTAAGGGAAAATACAGGCAATCGATCCTGCTTAACCTCGCGGCAAGAAACATCCGTCCGCTCTAGATGGCTTGGATGGCTTGAAGAGTTGCAGGATTTGTCGTCAAAGCCTACAAGAATCTAAAAGGATCCGTTTGAATGGAATATGAGTTTTATTGAGATCAGTGATTGCTACGTCTTCTGATGCCACTGTATATCTCCCCACGACGACGCACCGGAGACGTTTATGTGGGCTTGTGATGAGCTTTGTACGGCTCTAGCCATCTAGAAAATTGTCTGGCACAAGCCATTGATTACTTATCGCTTATCTATGAACGCCAAATTGAACTTATGCATGCACAATTTCACGCAAATTCTTTGGCAGAAGGCAGCTTTGTCATCAGGTAAAACACATGACTGTTCCGCGATTCCCGACACGGTCGAGTGATCGATTCGAATTTGAATTGCCAAAAAGAAACGAAGGTAAAGTCTTATTTCCCGCACTGTGATTTTCTTGTTAAATTGGCCTGAAAATAATGTCGAGACTCAAATTGACGGGTACATCTATAAAATATTGTTACGAATTTGTACTGAGTTTGTGCTTTGATAATAATTGAGAGTCAGTAATATTCCAATTCACAATGAAAATACCGGGTGTTTATAAACGTCTGTGATCGCGGCAGGCTTTGGTCAGGCCAAAAGTCGCAGTGAAAGGCACGATTTGAAAGAGTGATAGGAGATTCCAAAGGCGATATGATAACAAACGTTTATAAACACCCAGTATAATCGTGCATCGGACGGCCCCGTAGCCCAGTCGGTCGTCTGCCGTCTGTGGTGCGGATGGCGCGGGTTCGAATCCCGGTAAGTCATGGATGTTTTGTGTTTGTTGAAAAATTTGCGTATATTGTAATTCCTATGTAATAATTCACTGTTATCAATAAAAGGCGCAAAAACTCCTATGGCACTGATAAGCCGAGAAGGAGGAAAACATTAATTTTAATTTTAATTTTAATAATCGTGCATCGTGCAAGTGACGAAAAACGTGAGGCAACCCTAATTTCATCAGCGCAAAATGCGCTTACAACTTGCAATATATTCCAAATTTTGCGCTTGGCGCACCCTCGGCGTAAAGGAAAAGTATTCGAAGCGGGAAGGTATCCATTCCGTGTCATCACCCTGCAAATAAAAATTTGATCTTTCTAGAAGTTACATCGAACATGGCGCGAGCACCAACGTCAATGCTGGCGCTGTTGATAAACCAGCCTAAAAGGGGGACTGTAAAATTTTGTGTCAATTTTAAAATTTATATAGCTGCGGGATGGCTTAAGTTGATTTTTTGTCAAATTCGCATAAAAAAATTCCAAGCCGTTACGAAGTTATCGTGAATTTTGTGGGCTGATTATGACGTCATACTGCGCACCGGAAAGGACAGGTCGGCAGGCCAAGGCACCATGGTGCACGCCAACAATAGACGAATCTAGTTTACCTTTTCTCCTGACGCATGTGCGAAGTGTGGAGGGCTTGCCATTGGTACACTCCGGTCACGTGATAAAATTCGTGCAAATTCCGAAAATTAACACAGTAAAATTGAGTGAATAACTAATTTTTGCGATTGAATCGTAAGTTTTAGCCCACTAAAAAGTATAATTGGATAATAGGGTGTGTTTTAAGTGGTTACTGCTAATGGAAATCGGCAAAAATAGTAGCGGATCCAATAAACATTGCTGCTATTGGAACTGCAGAAGTGATAGCCGCTAACCTTGCCGCTAACAATGAGCAAAACTTGTTTTATTTTGAAAGATTCCCAAAAACGTGCCTAAAATACCGTGGAGGTGATATCCCCAAACGTCAATTTCGAGGTCAATTAAAGAACTGTGCGCGATGCAACAAGTCAGAAAAATGGATTAGGTTGTGTAAACCTTTTGGTTGTGACGTGACACTCGTCGACTCCAAAGTATCGCAGTCGCAGGCATTACAAAAGACACATATCGCATATTTATGTTCCCTGCACTTCATTCACTCCAGTGGGCCCTTACAAGAGATTCCGGACCCAGTACAAGCCACTGTTGGTAGCATCGCTGTTGTCACGTGATAGCCGCTCGCCCGCTCGATCGTGTTGTTTTCGGTGTTTCCACACTTTTCATTTGTAAAATACTGACTTTTAGAAAAAAAAAATCGTTTTGTATATAGCGTTAGTATTTGAAAATTGTATTTAATTTCATGCTCTATAAATTTAGTACACGTGAAACAATTTCTTGTATGAAAAAACTACCGATTTGGCCAATATCCCATGTAAAAATAGAAACTTGCACGAATCGTTTGAATTGCCGCCTTTTCAGCAAACTTGCTGCTGCGTACTTTCGACCACTCCATATACTAGAATCCGCTATTACTAGACCTTTATAAAATGAAACAAGCTTACCAAACGGTAGACGCAGGTCATTTGACTTCAATTTCAAAGTACGGTGAACCAAATTTTAGACATTTTTAAAAACATAATTAAAGTGCGACTTCACGATTCCGCCATTATGTTTTTAAAAATGTCGTCTACTGAAACTTGGTTTACCGTGCACTTTGAAATTTAAGTCAAATGACCTGCGTCTACCGTTTGGTAAACTTGTTTCATTTTAAAAAGGTCTAGTAATTGTTAGCCTAGTGCCTTGGCCTGCCGACCTGTCCTTTGCGGTGCGCAGTATGACGTCATTATCAGCCCACAAAATTTACGATAACTTCGTAACGGCTTGGAATTTTTTGATGCGATTTTGACCAAAAATCAACTAAAGCCATCCCGCAGCTAAACAGGTCAACACATGAAGTGATCCATCCCAAAATTTGGCCTCATTTTGAGGGGGCATATCTCGGAAAATACGTTACCGATTGTTAAAAGCCTGCTGATGCCTGAAAGAGGGTCCTTTTGGCTACAAGGTATTGCAGCGTGTCCGGTGCTCACTGACATTGTACTTGATACACAGGGTGACAACGAAAGGAGTGCCGAAGTGGTCCATTTTCAACACTGGGTAACTTTTTCTAAAAAAATTCCAGACTTTATCTGGTGCCATTTTTAGAGAGCAGTCATCAAAATCTGGAAATAGTTTTTGACTTGTCTCCGTATTTTGATTTCTGAAAAAGATGTGTCGCTTTATGTGGAATTTGAATTTTCTGATGCTGCTTCCGTCATTGGTCATGCAGTTGGCTGTAATTTGGCACAAAGGCATAATTTGCCGTAAGAAACTACCCCATGAAGCTTCTTCACCTAACGGACACCTAATGGTGCTACCCCTGTGGTCACCTGGTACCTGCTTAGGGTCGGTCTCCAATGGGGTAGGTTGCGATGATACATTTCATGTTTATCAAACACAGTCTGGCTCAAATATAGATTCAGTAACCATTCGTTGCACTATAAGTTCCATACTTACCATATCAGCCCTAGTTTGGTTACTTTTGTACAGGGTGATTTATACGGAAAGTTACAAGGCTATATCTCGAGAACGGAAGAAGGTAGAATCAATTTTTTTTGTTCCAATCTGACACAGCGGTGCACACTTCAGCATAGTGTAGATTTTTTCAAAACAGCCCCTAACTAAGGGTTGAAGGTGACCATGCCATTTTGGAAAAGTGTTTTTTTTGAAATGGATATCTTGGTAATCTGAATGGCAATATGAGTGCAAAATGACATTTTCAAATTGATATGCCCAACCCTCAAGCTTTTACCTCAAGTGGAAATTAATAAAAAAATGTTTATTATGAAACTGTCTACCTTATAAAAAACGGTTACTCTGCCTGACATCCTTTTGATACGTATCAAATAGACATCAAATTATTGATGTTTATGGGGAGGGGATTTGATCAAATAAACAAAATAAAACAGCAGAATTAAACAACGTGTATTGGAATAAAAACACGAGAACAAAAAAGTAATAAAAGCTGCCGTATCTTGCTCGATAACCTTTTTTTCCATATCCAACAGAAACATTTTCCTTACTTTGATTGCTGGTTTTGTTAAGAGCCTTTTTGCTGTGAGATTGCCTTGAAATTCGATTAATTCCAGTTTGATCGTAATTACTTATCTTGTAAGTAGAAGCTGTTTTTCAAAATTTGATTCGAATCTTGTAGGATTTTTGAAAATGCCTCTTCGACGCTTGTCGGTAAATGACTTGGTAGTAAGGGAGACGGACGCGGTTTTAGTACCCCTATCGAGTTATGTGTAGAGACTATCATCTATGTATCGAGAAAATATGTGTAACCATGGAATGGCAATCCTGCCTAAGTAAATCCTGCCGGAAATGGAATTAATTGAATGATTTAAAAATTGTAGAATAGAACCTCCAAAATTTCTGTCAACAAATGTCAGTCACATTGTTGATGGCACACAACAATCATTCCTTTGACGCGCCACTGTCAGAACTTACATGGTGCTGCTAAGCAACTATCGTTACGCATCAACCTCCTTCCATGGTTGCACATATTTTCTCCATGCATAGATGATAGTCTCTACACATAACTTGATAGGGGTACTAAACATGCGTCCGTCTCCCGGACTATGGCGAATGTTATACGATTAGCAGAACAAGGATTGTCCAATAAGGCCATAGCGTCCATTTACAACGTGTCACATTCGGTCATCAATCGAGCACTACAGAGCACCGTGAACGAGGGAATGTTGGTTACATGCATGGCGGTGGGCCTCGGAGGATTTTGGGTCCAGCTCAAGTCAGATTTTTTCTGAGAACTTCTAAAAGAAATCCTACAAGGAATGCCACACAGCTCCAGGTAGCGTTAAGAGGAGTTTCAGAACCACAAGTCTCGACGCAGACCATCAGAAGGGCCTTACATTCCAGCGGATTGAGAGCACGGAGACGGGTGTGTTGCCCTCAATTGACGAGGGTACATCGACGAAATCGCCTTGCACGGGCCAATGACCACTTCCAATGGGGTATCGAGGAATGGGGACGATGTCTATTTTCTGACGAATCGAGATTCAATTTGTATCGTCCAGATGGTCGAATCATACCGGCGGCAGAACGAACAGTTTAGGGAAGAAATGCGAGAGGAGAGGGTAGCGTTTGGAGGCGGCGGAGTCACTATATGGGGTGGAATAAGTTTGGACAGTCGCACGCAGCTGTCGATCACGAGACATTCAATAAACGGAGAACAATACCGCGATCTGTGCCTGATTCCCCACGTTGTGCCATATGCAAACAATGTGGGGGAAGGTTTCGTTTATGTCGATGACAACGCTCGTCCTCACCGAGCCAGAATCGGTAATCAATTTTTAGAAGATAAAGAAATTTAGCGTCTCGATTGGCCTGCACGGTCACCAGACTGCAATCCAATTGAGCACGTTTGGGCTGAATTAGGACGTCGGCTATCTCAACAAGAACGACCTCCTCAAAACTTTGAGGATTTGATCGAGGTCCTTTATGTGCACTGGAGGGCCATACCCTAAGAATTTATCCAGAATTTAATTGAAAGTATGCCACAGAGATGCGCAGCAGTTATAGGCGCAAGAGGTATATGATGATCCAACGCATTACTAATGTTAAATTTCACTTTTCTTGCCTTGTGTGGAATAACATCTTTTCAGTTTTTTATATTTTTGTTCTCATGTTTGTATTCCAATGTATACACATTGTTATATTGTGCTGTTTCATTTTGTTTCTTTTGATCACGTGATTGATCAAATCCCTTCTCCCCAAACATCAATAATTTGATGTCTATTTGATCCACATCAAAAGGATGTCAGGTGGAGTAACCGTTTTTTATAAGGTAGACAGTTTCGAGTTTCGTAATAAACATTTTTTTATCAATTTCCACTTGGGGTAGAAACTTAAGGGTTGGGCATATCAATTTGAAAATGTCATTTTGCACTCATATTGCCATTCAGATTAACAAGATATCCATTTAAAAAGAAACATTCTTCCAAAATGGCATGGTCACCTTCAACCCCTAGTTAGGGGTTGTTTCGAAAAAATCTACACTATGCTGAAATGTGCTCTGCTGTGTCAGATTGAAACTAAACAAATTTTTTTGATTCCACCTTTTTCCGTTCTCGAGATATAGCCTTGTAACTTTTCGTACAAGTCACCCTGTTGGTACAAAAGTAACCAAAATAGGGCTGATATGGTATTTATGGGACTTGTGATGCAATGAATGGTTACTAAACCTATATTTGAGCCACACTGTGTTTGATAAACATGAAATGTATCGTCGCAACCTACCCCATTTGAGACCAACTCTAAGCAGGTACCAGGTGAACACAGGGGGTGTCCGGGAGCTAAAAAAATTTTCATGGGGTAGTTTCTTACGGTAAATTATGCATTTGTGCTGAATTACAGCCAACTGCATGACCAATGACGGAAGCAGCATCAGAAAGTTCAAATTTCACATAAAGCGACACATCTTTTTCAAAAATCATAATACGGAGACAAGTCAAAAACCGTTTCGAGATTTTGATAAGTGCTCTCCAAAAATGGCACCAGAAAAGGTCTGGGATTTTTTTAGCAAAAGTTACCCAGTGTTGAAAATGGAGTAATGGACCACTTCGGCACTCCTTCCGTTGTCACCCTGTATACCAAGTACAATGTCAGTGAACACCGGACACGCTGTGATACCTTGTAGCCAAAAGGACCATCTTTAAGGCATCAGCAGGCTTTTAATAATCGGTAACGTATTTTTCGTGCTGCCATAACCGAAAATGACAATATGCGCTCGGTGGCCTGCACTGTAATATTCAGAAAAAGATCTAGAGCGGCAAAGTAAAAAGTACACGTAAAAAATTAACTAACCTTGCAAAACCATGCAAAATTCAAGAGAAACCACGTTTCCAATGTTATAGCTTGAAATTTTTGGTTAAAATCAGTTAAAATCATAAATAATCATTTTCAAAATTGATATTTTAGGGTCATTTTCCAACTAGCTGTTGGTACAATTGCAGAATGATTTTTGACGATTTGTGGCGCCAAGGTTTAAAAGTGATTAATGTACGTCATTTTCTGTGTTTCGTCGTCACACAAGACACTAGAGCTTAGTGATTTCGGGATTATTGGAGGATGGCCCTTCTAATTGAGGAAAGGGAGGGCGGTTTTAAGCAAGAAAATTCAAACATAGGACGCTTTTTTTCAAATCGACATTTGACACACAAAAATCTGCATCTAGTAGGTATATGCCTCGTGCCTTAGGCGTAGAGTACCAACTTTACATTTATTACAATGATTATTGCGATATGATTATCTTTATTTGTAATTTCATTAAAAGCAGCACGAAAAACGATGTATGATACTCGCGCTGAAAACGACATAGCATAACTCTCTTACATGCAGCTCTCGGCCTAGGGCCTCGAGCTGCATTCACGTTCGTTATGCTATGCCCAGTTTTTGGCGCTAGTAACATAAAATACTATTGCCAGATGTGCCCCCTCAAAATGAGGCGAAATTTTGGGGTGGACCGCTTAATGTGTTGACCTGTTTATATAAATTTTAAAATTGTCACAAAATTTCACCCACAGTCCCCCTTTAACGTAATTATGATGGAATCCATTTTATTTCAGGATGACAT
The DNA here is from genome assembly GCA_949128115.1 of Anaspis maculata. Classification (NCBI taxonomy): domain Eukaryota; kingdom Metazoa; phylum Arthropoda; class Insecta; order Coleoptera; family Scraptiidae; genus Anaspis; species Anaspis maculata. The sequence continues at coordinate 33,998,376 of OX421962.1, read as the reverse complement.
CAGTTTTTACATATCTTGTTTCTCGTTTTACACACACTTAAAAATGTAATGATGTAGCCGGTAGGTATAGGTACTAGTCCGGCTGGTAAGAGAAACCACCTTGCATTTTAGAGACAAGCGACGAAATTTGGCACACTTGTTCACTAGACCCTACTCTTCGATTTAAGAAATGTTGCCACCATCTGCGGAAATCGTGCAGACACTTTATACGGGGTTCAGCAGAAAAAAATTGTTGAAAAATCGTAAATCGTGAACCATAACTGGTGGACGCATGTGAATCAGGATATTGATGACTGATTCCATGCCCATGAAGAAGCTGCAAACAGTTTTGAAATATCTTGAGGCGTTTCCGAAATACGTAAATACGTAAATAATAAAAATTGGAAGAAAGTGAAATTTCTTTAATTTTTTTCTTTTTTCAATAAGTCGGTTGTTTTTGGAGATATTGAGCTGCAACTTGATATTCCGGCAAACAAATATGTTTTTAATGGAACGCGATGTGGAGCCATCGACAAAGCCTGCTAGATTCGAAACTAAGATCTCCAACTTTCTTTCCATCGTGAGCGCCATTTTCAAATTGCCCTTCGTGAAATTGTTGAAAAAACAACAGGTAACGACTTTATTGGACACACACGATGTTTTATCATGAAAAACCAGGTACTGAATTGAGGCAATGACCTCTTCGCCCAAGAAAGGTTATCAAGTTTGTTTTTCCTGTTTTTCCTCAACTTACGTGACAATCATGACCAAATGAAACTTTGAATCAATTGAATGCTCGCGATATTTCAATCAACATTGTTTTGCAACGGCAGTCACCTAATTTCTTCATCATCAATCAAGTGGTATTCTTTTGGCAAACAGTTGAACAACAAGTCTGCTTAAATATTTGTGAAAAGGGCAAAAAATCCAGGGTCACCTTCTGTCCTCAAACCCGATTGAAGAAGATATATACTCAAAAGTGCTACCAACTCATACTGAAATTATTTGGAGGAATGTGCTCCGTAGTTTAAGGCCAAGCTCAAACTCATTGTTGCATTTTAGTTCGCAGGAGGGACGTGAAAAGTGTTCCTACAGCTTATATTTTAAGCGTTTTTGGCAATATTCAACAATAAATCGTTTCAAATATTGAGCTGTAGCAACACCTTCGACGCCCCTCCTGCAAAAGTAGGATGGAAAAATCCATTTCGGTTCAACTTGAAACTACAGCAGACATTCCTTCGAACTCTTCCAGTATCACTTGGTAGCATTTTTGGTAACAGATTTTCTTGAATCGGGTTTGAAGGGACACAGTAACCCTGCCGTTTTTGCTTTTTTCACAAAAATCGAAGCAAACTTTTTGTTCAACTGTTTGCCAAAAGAACACCACTTGGCTGATGATGATGAAATTCAATGACTGGGTGCACAAAATAATGTGGATTATAATGTCGTCAACATCTAATCAATCCAAAGTTCCATTTGGTGATGGTTATCACCTAAGTTGAGAGATATCAAGAAAAACTAACTTGATAACGTTTCTTGACCGAAGAGGTCATTGCTACAATTCAGGACCTGGTTTTTCATAATAAAATAAACGCGTGTGTCAAATTAAGTCGTTACCTGTTGTTTTTTCAACTATTTCACGAAGGGCAATTTGAGGATGGCGCTCACGATGGAGAAAAAGTTGAAGATCTTAGTTTCGAATCTAGCAGGCTTTGTCGATGGCTCCACGTCGCTTTCCATTAAAAACATATTTGTTTGCCGGAATATCAAGTTGCAGCTCAATATCTACAAAAACAACTGATTTATTGAAAAAAGAAAAAATTGAAGAGATTTCACTTCTTCCAACGTATTTCGGAAACGCCCCAAGATATTTCAAAACTGTTTGCAGCATCTTCATAGGCATGGAATCAGTCATCAATATCCTGATTTACATACGTCCACCGGTTATATGGTTCACGATTTACGATTTTTCAACAATTTTTTTTTACTGAACTCTGTATAAAGTGTCTGTACGATTTCCGCAGATGGTGGCAACATTTCTTAAATCGAAGAGTAGGGTCTAGTGAACAAGTGTGCCAAATTTCGTCGCTTGTCTTATAATGCAAGGTGGGTCCCATACATGTAGCTAAACGTCCGGACTATACCTACTCTTAAAGATACGTGCGATACAGTATGAAATACATGATAAGCTCTAATAATTGCACTATAGTGTGATTTCTGTGGTAATCTTTGAATATAGGTCTTCCACGTTACCTTATAATATAAACCAGCCATTCACCGTAGACAACCAGTCAACCGGTGTAATAATGTCCTGATAATAGTATTCAAAAGTACACTTAGGTACCTACCTTTGTGTAGCCGGTGTTCACAACGACTTCGTTAACTGATGCTGTCGCAAAGTTTCCATTGAACACTACCCTTCAAGACAGGCGCCTTTGTTGTTGCGCTCTAAAATCAAAGTGGTTCGCTCCCAATAATTACTCTTTGCTCCTATACTGAAATTATTCCGGCGTCTTCATACTTAGCAACACTCTGCAATTAGCTACCCATTGGAAAATTATCATCATGTAGTCTGCGGTTCTCCCTCAAGGATGAAAGAACCAAGAAAGCTCTGTCTTATTCTTTGTTGTGAATATTTTCTTTCATTACAGAGATTGAATGCCTCTCTTTTCACATCTGAATTTTCAACAAGAGCTCGAAAACAAAAATATCATAACGAGCTCGAGGACTTTGTAAACGCTAATTGGTGACGGAGTTGGTATCATTGCTGTGACAGTTCGTTATTTATCATATTGTGTTGGCAAGGACAAGACGCAAGAAGCAAACCGGTTAGAAGATGTGGGAAGGTACATCTCCTTTAAATTATAAATCATACCGACGGCGTAGCATCTTTGACGGTGGTGGTGTTATGTAGATTTTAAATTAAGGGTTGCACCATTAACTTGCTCGTAATATATCATGCAAGCTTCTAGATTGCGTGTATGTAGAACATCCCTAGTTTCGCCCCCATGTTATTCACAACCGAAGAACTAAAGAGACACTGATGGCACTAAAAGAAAACTTGAGGGTTCGGAACTTCGTTTACTTCTGGCACAATATATATGATATATTTATTCATTAAACTCTGCATAACTCAAGTGCCAAAGACGGCGACATTCTTAGATGAAAATTCATGACTTGCTTACATTTTTAACGCTTAATTAAAATTTCTGGCGAAACTCGACATGAAAAATTCAATACCTACTTTGCTCTTTTTCTCGTCTATACGTAGTTGGGGCTTTTATGGACAAAGTTTGCCGATGTATTTTCATATGTGATACCTTTATCATGCCTCTTTGCGGTTCATTTTAAAATAATTAGAATCGATGTCGATCATAGTGAATATACTTCCAGATTAGTTTTGCTTACAGCTTTGTTATTTCCTCGCTTGGTATTAATGCAACTGGAGAATCTGTTGTGATGCCACAATCGTTTTTCGACGAGTATCTAGAAACGTGAGGATTTTGTTCCAGGGTCCCTTCGGGGGGAAGGTCAAAACTGGATTGAAAACTTGCAAGAGAATCTAGCAGGTTGAATATTTTGTCAACCATGTCACAATAACAAACCTCGTGGGGCTAGCAGGGCTTTAACTAAAAATGTTTCGCATGGTATATCGTTACAAGATAGTTTCACTGGGTGCTATAGCTGTGTTACACTACACAATTTCTTGTACAATTTCTTGAACCATCTGCCAAAACAGTGTCAAAAAATAATGAACTTGATTGTTGATTTGACAAATTGAGCAAGAAATTGTGTAATGACAGCTATAAGATTTTAATTAGGACATCGCAATGTGAAACTTTTCTATCACAGTTAGTCATGCATGAAGGGGTGAGTTTGGGTGGCACTTTTTTAATAGAAAATCTTCTCCCTCGATGCTGTGCAGGATGACGTTGACTACATTGAAGAGAATTGAGAGGTCAAAAATATCAAATTGGACATTCAGAGAATTTTAGGGAAAAGGGAGATGGGGTTGAAAAATTCTGAAATATTTTTTCAGAGAGAAGTTTAAATTCTCTTCAATTTGATGTATCCCAAAGTAGGTAGTGTCATTTGAAATTCTGAAGTTGGAGTGGGTGGGGGTGAGGGGTTTGAAGATAGAGATTTGCCAATGTATGCTTTAGATGTCCTCCTGAATAAATAAAAATCGACGGGTCTTGGGAATTTTTTTAAATTCCACCTGGCAAAAATTTATTCAGGGTGACTCGTTTCCATTGAAACACCCTGTATATCAAATAGAACATCATGGGTGTTTGTTTACGTCCAAAATTCAAAAAGCCTACACCAGCTAGCAGCTAGCAGCATAGCACGCAATTTGCATGACGATGTTTTGGCGATTACTGATGTAGTCAGCCAAAGGAAATGTTGCCTAATTCAAAGCGATGTCATAACACAATAACACAAACATAGCTAGGCGGACTGGATGTTTGGACGTGCTTGGTTATATTAATATCACTTACCATTCAGAGAAACGTGACAATAAAAACGAAGCTGGGCGAATGGAATCTAGTGAGACAAATGTTTATTACTTTCAAACTCACTAAATATTTGAATAGGTATCGCGGGTGTTCATATGTTTGTTAACGTAGGAGGTATGGGTCAGGTCAAAATTCGCAGTCAAGTCGCGATTTGAGTGAGTGATAGGAGATTCTAAAGACGTTAACACTGTTAACAGACATTTACAAATACCCGGTATACAGTGATTACTGATAAGGGTTTTGAAGTATTTCAATCGGTTCTATGTATTGTAGATGCTGTTATTATATTCTATCAAGTATGGCTTTATAACACCCTCTTCATTTTCTTGCTTCTTCTGTTCCTAGTTTTCATAGTTGAATCAATTTCTATTTTCTTCTTCCTCTTATCCTCCTCTTCTTAAACTTCTGATCTCAAAAGCGGCTTCTATGATTCCCTCTCGTTCGTCATACTGCGCTTTCCTCGTCCTACTTAGAGCTTTTCAACAAAACTTTCTTGTGACTCTTTGTCCGGATTTCCCAAATTTTGAGCTGTGTACCACCTGTCATCAATCTCTATTTTGCGACCTTTAATTTTTGCTTCATCGTTCTTTTGTCGGCTATCTTGAAATGCCTCCGAAGAGCTTTTTGGATTCTTCTTTCTTTTTCGCAGAGTTTATTGGAGATTGATGTGGTACTGGTACCTTAGAATGCTCTTGTTTCTTGTTTCTGCTTCGAAATATTTGATTTTCTCTAGAAAGAATGGGAGGTGACTTGTCTTCTCTTCCAATTTTATAAATATTATTTATATCACTGCGAATGATTTCAAGATTCAACAGGTTGTTGAGCTTCGTTGTGGTTCGTTCTCCCAGCGCCATCCAGAAAGCTTCATGTATGCCTCATCCGAATATGATCAAAATGTTCTTGCATGATTTGCGTTCGATATGTAAGGTCCTTGTTTCCAGTTTCTTACTCGAAATACTGTTATTGATATCTGATTTGATATCTTTGGTTTACGCTTCCAAAAGATTCTTGGTGTCTTCTAGCCGCATAGCTTCCATATATTGGCTTTATTGGTGGTTATACGCTCTTTGGCTAGTTTAAGTCCACAGCGATCTTTTTTTGCAGGTAACAAGAAGAACCGATATCTGATGGTATCTGAATACCTATCTGGTGAACGAAAGATGAAATGAATTCGATAGCTACTTTGGATCACACGATCCATTGTTGTATAAGACCTTGAGAATGCAACGTTTGCATAATTATGATCCTGAAGTTTTCGTTCCTACTCTAGATTTCTGCATCAAATTACTCAAACTTGATTCAGGACCCAAACTGCATCCGTTTACCAAATTTCAAGTCCATTTTATCAATATTTTAGAACTTGGACAGGGAAAACCAAGAATCATTGCACTAAGTGAAGGCACGCAGCAAATTTGAACTTGATTGCATCAGCGATTCAACAGTGGAGAATCACTGACATTCTACATACACCCAGATATACACGCAGACAGACACACATAATTATCGCTCTGGAAAAATGGCCTCAGTACTTCGGGGGACCCTTAAAACTGGGATGTCCTTCATAATAGCTTTTTTTTTGCACGAATAAAATATTTCCCCTTCCATGTTGGTGAGGGACCAGGATATTGGGAATAGGTATTCAGCAATACTAATTATAGAGCAGCGGACCAAGACAAAACAATATAAAACGACAAGACAAGCCAATTAATTGGAGCCTCTGTATTTCATCTTGATCCCTAGTTCGTAACTTTAGTCTTGGAAACATGAAAGGATAGCAGACATTTTCGTGAGTAGGTATGCAAGGCATTGCCATAATTACAGCTAAACACATGAAACGTATAAATTGCAAGGCCTCTAACTGTTCATTCATACTCCAAATACCTAGGCTTAAAATACTTGTGCCGTTATGAATCAAATCGATTTCAGCACACAAAAAGCCGCATTTTTTCTCATCCACTCACACTTCATTGTGATTATTTTCCGGAACTTGACCGAGCGGAAGTGCGAGATTAAAGAACGGCTGAGTTGCTATAGCGCCTGTGCAAGTTCCAAGCCAAGGCAAGAAGAGCAAGAGCAAAAGCAAAATTCGTGGATGGATGCGGTTGTTAAAGTTGGGACACTGGCATTACACGAAATACCGCCAGCTATCTCTTCGGCAATTCGTCTTGAACCCGCCTTCTCGGTGGCGCAGTTTAATTAATTACCACTTACGCCTAATTTCACGTTTACGATGTAGACTACAAAGATAAGCGGTTGAGTGTCTGAATGCGAGGAGAGATAGAGGAGCATTATGCATGTTGCATGAATTAAGACACAAACGACAAGAAAAATCGTGTTTATTCCATCTACTCGACGCCATGGGCAAAAATCATGACGAGTCCGGGTTCGATCATAAGATCTTCGCCGATCTGCGCGTTGTCACAAGCCAGAACCAAAACAGCTTGCCTGTCGGGAATACGCTTGCAAATGTATCTCTCACAGTTCCGTCTGTTACCGTGTCTCGCTTCTAAAGAACAAAGACCCAATGGCCACTTCCTTTCGTGGGAGTTCTCGACCAAATCGTCGATTATGCCAGTGGGGCAACCCATATCGACCAACACGCTTCCGATCAGTGACTGCAGGAGCTCATCCGGAGTTGAAATTATGCCACCCCATCGTCTCACATTTGCAACTTCTAAAGTTTCGCTCCACCTGAGCACTTGCTCGCCCATCGAACCCGACGCGAGCCCCGATATCCTCACCCCTATCAATTCGCGCAACAGCTCCATCTCGCGATTGTTCTCGTCAAGCAAGCTTCTCTGGTCGGCCAGCTCCTTTTGATTCTCTTCGATTCTCAACTGCTGGCTTTGGATCAGCGTTCGAAGCTGCTTTACGCAGTTGTGGTTTTTGAACTCATCCACTGAGATGGATAATCCACACCCAGATTTGCATGCCTTCGTTGTTTTTGGAGTGTGCAGGCACTCGTCCAGGTGGCGAGAAAGCAGGTCCATTCTTATGATTTTGTCGCAACCGTATCGGGCGTTGTCACATCTTAGTCGCAGTCCCGCCAGCAAGTTTCTCACAATCCTAGGTGCCGGTCGAATTTGGTCCTTCGTCAGGGTGAGTTGATCGATGGGGCAGATGGGTTGCTTCGTTATCCATTGGGTCACGCAGGACTTGCAGAACATGTGTTCACAAGCTGGTGCTTGCAGGGGCTCGTCCAGGACGCCTGCGCACAGAGGGCATACCAGTTCTTCATCAACTTCCTCGCAGAACCGGGTTAAATCGAAACCCATAACCTAACAGAATACGAGAGAGCTTGATAGGGCTCAGGAAAATTTGATGCGAAATATCAAAAAACGATCACTCAATAATAGCGCTGTCACACTGACAAAACCTAGCACATTGGCCTTGTAGACGGTGCAGAGAAAGAGCAGTGCAAGCAAACGGCCTGAGTAGCTTTGGAGTATTCCAAACCAGGCTCCAAACAAATTGTCACTATAGGGATCCTAGGATACACCAATCACCACTTCAAAATAAACTGTGCGACGCTTTTAACTCCGGCCTGTGGAGCGCTCGATTCAGGTGCAATGGCGTTCTTCTGGTATCTACTGACTCTGAATTCAGCTTCATGAATTCAATATTCTTGTAGATTTAGTCATCGAATTGGCCTAATCGGCTAGGGCAAGTACCTACTGTCGTTGATCCATAAATGTTCATTTGGAAGACACGTTACAGGATATAAGTCGGATAATGGTTCATTCAGATCATAAGTAACATGTCAAACCCTGAACGATTTTATGTAAGAACCACAAGAACCACATACCACGACATCTTGCCACCACTTCCTCTGGAATGGTTCTTCAACTTTCACGTTGGTGTTGAGTTTGAGATGGTGAAGTTTGTGTTTCGGCCGATGTCGACCAGAAACATTAGTCGAGTCATCATGTAGAAATCAGATGGCTTATACCTAGTCTTGCCTCAACATAGGGTCTAAATGTAGTGGATGGGGATGCATTAGTTTAGTCCGTTTAGACGTTTGTAAAATATTGATGGTGGGGATCTCATTGGTCGCAAATCTTCTAGTCGGAATATCTCTTTCGAGAAGGAATTGGAGAAGGTCCTTAGGCATCAACAAGAAAAACAGTCCTTCATCAAGCAGATTTCTATGAGCCGGCGTGTGACGCCCCCTTACGTCTCTTTTGCAAAGGCGGCTTTATCTCTTTTGGGTTGAAGGCCACATGTGTCCCTTGTGGCCATGGCTTGGGTCTCTTTTGGGTGAACGGGTCTTGCCTATGTGAGGTATCGTATCTTGGTATCTTTTCATCCGTGAATTGCACGATGAACTCCAAATAGCGCCAACTCGAGTGTCTTCGACCAAAAGGTGCAATCAGCGGGATGGTCCCACGGCCACAGAAGCTGAAATTAATCACATTACCCATAATATTGCAGTACCTACTTAAGCTCTGAGTAATACAAAACGACTAGTCGATAACACACAATGTTATGCCCCGATATCTCTCAATGATAAGAATCCAGGCTAGTTCTGACCAGTACGCCTTGCTCATGATTCCTCTGGGCCTCCTTTTCATAGATGGTCTCACACATGTCGGATGTTAGGTCTTAGCAGAGCTTGATTGCCAGTAAGCCGTAACAAAGATATATGTATACTGACGGACAAAATTAGCGTTACACTTTTTCGAAATACTGGCACAGATGAACCCGTGAACAGATTTTTTCAAAAATTTTCGAGGAGCAAGCTTGATGTGTTTTCTTCAAGTCGACAAACGCGCAAAGACGTGGTCTGCAAGATGACTGAGCTGTACGGTCTGAAAGGTAGGAATGACCAGAAACCATTTTCGTAGAATTTTCTAACACATTCAAGAGATCTTCCTAAGGCTGCAGAAGAGATGGTTTCCACTTAAAATCGTGTCAGTAGGTGATTCATACCCTCTGTAGTCCCTCTGCATGATTTAAACAGTACAAAATGTTCACCCACTCGGTGTTAGTTCTTTGTTTAATGGAATGAGAGAATTTCCAGTATGGTTTCCAAAAATGCTTTGAGTAATTGGAAAATCTGTTTTTCATGTACTTGAGAGGTTAATGCAGCAGAAAATGATTGAAAACAATTCTTATCTCCTTCGCAACCTCTTCATGTGATAAGTCATTTCCTTACCATTAGCTGATAATCCGTTGTCGAAAGAATCGAAACAGTCCCGATGATACCTCAAGGTTCATTAGAACCTCAGAGCGCCATCGGCTTGGTATCCGACCCTAATTGAGGTTCTTGATTAACCATAATTTAACACCTTGTTGATACCCTCTGCAAGAATGGTAGAGGAAGCAGATTTTCTCGAACTTGCTCGAAAAATGCTTTTTCATTTGCCACTTATCCGATCTGTATACTCAAATGCATAAAAAATCTTCATCTTGTGTTTTGAAGTCAATTTTTGTGACTTCCGTGCATCAACTTGCACCTAGTGCATTTTTTAGGATTTTTATCGCATTTTATTCATCGTTCGTCAAGAGAAACCTTGATGCCTTCATTCATCAACGTTATCACGAAAATGCATACACAGTTCCTCAGAGTCACGCAATCAGCCTTAATTTTGGATGTTGCAATGGGTTTTCCCAGGTGCGAACAGCCGGTCGGGTTGGCGGGTTGCTATGCTAGAGTACGTGGCTCGTACCCAGAAAGTTTTTCAAAACTTATTCATCATTCTGCGCGACCAAAGAAGGCTTCCGAGACTGGTGGTAACTCGTTTTCGAGAACAAAGGTCTACCTAAAGATTTCCAATCCTTGCAATCCTATCGTTGGTAATATAATTTTGTATCGCTCGAATATTTTTTCTGAAAAGCATCAACGTCAGGGTCAGGCAGCAGTACCTAACAATAATGGAAGGTATGATTCACATTTCACAAAATTGTCAACGACAGGATTGCAAGGATTGAAAATTTTCAGGTAGACCTTTGTTCTAAAAAATACGAGTTACCACCAGAATGACGAATAAACTTTGAACAAACTCTCTCCGCGTACTCTAGCATAGCAACCCGCCAACCCGACCGGGTGTTCGCACCTGGAAAAACCCATTGCAACATCCGAAATCAAGGCTGACTGCGTGACTCTTAGGAACTGTGTATACATTTTCGTGATCACGTTGATGAATGAGGGTATCGAGGTTTCTCTTGACGAATGATGAATAAAATGCGACAGGATTCCTAAAAGTTGCACTGGGTGCAAGTTGATGCACGGAAGTCACAAAAATTAACTTCAAAACACAAGATGAAGATTTTTTGTGCATTTGACTATACCGATCAGATAAGTGGCCCATGAATCAGCGTTTGTTCGAGCTAGTTCGAGAAAATCTGCTCCTTTTACTATTCTTGTAGAGGATACCAACAAGGTGTTTAATTATGGTTAATCGGGGACCTCGAGAGGGTCGGATACCAAGCCGATGACGCTCTGAGGTTTCAATAAACCTTGAGGTGTCACCGGGACTGTTTTGATTCTCTCGACAACGGTTTATCAGCTGATGATAAGGACATAACTTACCACATGGAGAGGTTGTGAAGGAGACAAGAAATGTCTTCAACCATTTGCTGCTGTATTAGGTTGGAAGGTTGGATCGCTATGGTTTGCTCTACTCCTCCAGTCTCTTGGAATGGTTGAATTCGATTTGGAAATGTTGACCCTTAACTAAGTGAAAATCTTGCGTATGGCTGAAACGCATGTCGAAGAAACAGTGGCGGTCTACCCATGGAGAGCCAAATTAGTTTGCTTCCAGGTCCCTGCTTCTCACCTCCACCTCTCCACTGGAGAACCGAAGAAGTTCGCAATGACGAAGAGGGAAGAGCCCGGGAAGCAGAGAACGACCTGCCGATGGTAACTACCCTCTGCTCTCAATCTAAACTGTTGTGCCTTTTTGTGTAATAAAATCATCATTTGTTTGTACACAGGTCGATCACTTGACTGGGTGAGGAATGATCTCAACGCTCTCCCGTTGGCAACCTTGGAGAATGGCGGTTTTTTCGACTTCTAACAGCTCTCAGATATAGGGTCCTCTGGAGCGTTGTGAAGCATCCCACTAGTGCAGACGGGTCCCTGTGGTCGTGTTATTGGAGATGCTCTCTTGACGTTGGAAAGGGTCACTTGGGATGTATTTCTTTACTCCACCAAAACTTCTAAATAAAAATTCGTGATACACTCTCCTGCATATAGCTAGCTGTTACCCTCTGTACTTTATACCTTAGTCAAACCCGTATGTTCAGGTTAGTTGAAAATAGCTAGAAGGGGGACGTCTCAGTATTCAGCGAAACTTTTGGACTGAGTCCCAGCTGGGCTACTCCTGGAATCCAGAGGAGTATCTGGAGCAATCCCTGGACATTTTTTTATGAAATGGCACAAAGGGAGTAAGGCTTCATTTGAATATAAAGATGATGTTTTGCTCAGGATTCACTTCGCAGTTTCCCTGCATTTCTAGGTCCTCGACCTCTAAGGTAAAAGCGTGCTGAGTTTTTTGGTTTTGTCTTGTGTTATTACAGAATTCCTTTTCGTAAAAACTCTGATTGTTAGGCCCTCCCGGACATCCAAGAGCTGGGCTGTTGTGGCCCTAGAGCACTTTTTCATCATGTGTAAATATTCCGGGGGCAAACAACGGTTCAAGGAAGGTGTTGAAAAATGTCAATTTGTTCGCGAACAACTGCACGCGCGCCTTATTTGATTAATTCGTTCATTAGTTCGACGCGTTAATAAGACGAATTCCGACGAGAGAGCGCAGCAGAATCAAATTAGGGCGCAGAGTTTTTCACGCCTTCTCTGGCTCATCGCCCGGGCCTTCTCCTCCCTTTGCGAAGTGCAGCTCGACGGCTCTCGAGAGCGTCATTCAGTGGCGCAGCCAGGATTTAGCCATGGGGGGGGCTAACGAACGCGAACAAAGCGAGCTGCGCCAATGGCGAACCCCCCCCCCCCCCCCCCCCCCGGAAAAATGGCCTTGGTCATCCTATTTTCGAGTATAATTATTGTTGTACCAATGTTACCTACCTTAAATTGAAGTAGGTATTAAATTCAGTATTCCCCGGGTTTGCGGGGAAAATGACAGTTAATAAATGGTAGTCATGTCATGACACTTGCAAACTGACAGCTGTGCTGCGCGCACGTACAAACGTCATACACGATCGTTCGGCACATACAAACGATACGGCCGAACGCAGCTGCTCACGAAATACGGTTTTTCGTGCTCTTGTTAGATCTATCGATAGTGGCAGTCTGAACGATAATCGTTCGCTAACGAGTCGTTAGTTGGCAGTCTGAACGATAATCGTTCGCTAACGAGTCGTTAGTGAACGAGAAGTTACAAAATAGCCTGATAGGTAGAATAATCCCTGTGGGTTCATTCCTTGACAGAATCTTACCATTTAGTTCTCTCTCGAAAGCTACAGAGGGATGCAGTTTGGTTTGAGCCCATTGGCATTTCCAAAATCTAAAAATATTTTTTCAATTTTTGGATGAATAATTGATTTTTGGATTTTGGAAATGCCAATGGGCTCAAACTGAAGTGCATCCTTGTAGCTTTCGGAAGAAACCCTAAATGGTGAGATTCTGTCAAGAAATAAACCCACAGGGATTGATTCCGCAACGCTTATCTTACCAATTCAACTCCGTCCTCAAACCGGAAGAGTTTCTCTCTCCGCACCAATTTAAAAAAAAACGCGCAATCCAATCGCAGTGGAACTCTTACACAGAGAGACTAATGATCCATTTTTGAAATGATGAAGAAGGTATAACAGTCGAACACAATATTTTTTTATTTTCTAAATTTTTCATTGCTTCGGTGAAAAAGCGAGACTGTCTAGGGGGGGGCTATAGCCCCCTAGCCCCCCCCTTGGCTGCGCCACTGGCGTCATTGTATTTTCCGCCGCTAAATTTCAGGAATGTGTCATTACCAACTTCAAACGTTGCCTGTATACGTGTGGAAGGGGCGGCAGGCAACTCACCCGGGCATTGGCACGGCGCACAACTTCAAGACAGCAAAACCCAACTTTGTTCCGGAGATAGCAACCGCAAACACTTTGATGCATAATAAAACACACACGCCGAGTCTGTCTGCTTGCTTCGGAACTTTTGCGCAAATTCGACCGGGGGACTTCGCCGAACCAGACGGATTTAATTCAATCAAATCAATTCGCTTGGCCTAATAATGTTTTTTTTTCACTACCAATGAGCTTCCCAGTGAGCCAATCAGTACCCAGCGTCAAGTTGCAGGGAAACACTGCCGCAAGTAAGTTCAGTTTGATTTAATAGCCCAGGCTTTTTAGTCGAAAAAACGGCAAAACATGAAACAAATTAAAACACGGTCAATCTCTTCAGTTTTGGGTTCACTAGACTTTGATGTATAACATACAAAAAGTCCCAAACTTTCCCCCGTGTGCGTCATTGTTTTTTTGACAGGCAAAGATGAAGACACCTCAAAATGCACTTCCCGATTAAAAATGCTCCTAGTTCTCTACCACCCAATCGATTTCTCTTATCTAGGTCTTGAATGAAAGATAATGAATCAATGTGAATGATATGGGATAGCATTTGTTCAAAATTTGACACTAACAGTCTTAATTTCTTGATAATGACACTTTTTTCGTGTTTTTTTTTCTTATGCTCCAGTTAACATTTTACTTTTGTATCGACCACTTAATATCACTTGGTATTATTATATGCAGTAGATTCCCTACAGTTTTAGCTTCAAAATGACGTATCTTTTAGCTCCATTGTGAATTGTCCAGCAATTCCAATAAGGATTCTATGAAGTTGCGTCAAACGCATTATATGGGCAAAATCACTTCAACATTATTAACCTAGACTTTGATCTGTAATAATTGATTCTACATTCAATATGCACAGCATCGTACTGACTGAATCTGGTCTGGAAGTACTCGTATGAGTAGGTACTAGGTACAGTTCCTCAATTTTCCTCTTTGTGCATCATGTTTTTATAGTTTGTTCTTGTTATTGCCGTCTGCAGTGTCCGGCAATATCTCAGCTACTAAACTTCGGATTGCGCTTGGGTTTTTGCTAGATGATAGCTTAGGTACTCTAGATAGACAAACAACAAAGATATTTTATTTCATTATTCGTCCGTCCGTCCGTCTGTGTGTCTGTCATTTCACGCAATATCGCGGCTCCTAGACCTCGGATTAACCTCTGGTTTTCGCTAGATAATAATAGCTAAGGTACTCTAGGTGCAAACAAACAACACGGTGGGCTACGCGGGAGCACCCACGTGTAGTTGGTCCCCGTCAAGACGCATCTTCCTCCAGCTCCGGAGACTCTTTTGAAGATAGTGTCTTGCAACTGCAAGAAGAACTGCGGTCTAAAATATAGATGCAGGCGATCTTCCTTGTCTTGTTCGCAGATGTGTAAGTAAGTTCTGTAGGGGCACAACATGTGAGAGTCTACTCCACCTTGTTGAGTATGACCCTAAGGACGATCTGTTATTTTTATAAACTTATGTATTTAGTCCCTTTAGGTGCTAGATAACTTAGCTATTATTTTAGATGGGTATAGGTAGGTACTATCGGTAGGTATTCGAGGTAACTATCGATTTATTGTTTGGAAATCAACAGACGAGTTTTAACGAAACTAATATATTGGACAAAATAAGCTAAGAGTACGGATGGTAAGCTAGATGGGATTTTTTTTGACTACTAGTGAACTTGAGATTATAATAATAATTATTCGATATTTTTTGCAGAGCATGGCTATAAAAATCTTCCTGTGCTGTGCTAGACTTCAAATAGATCATTAATATGTAAATACAATGTTGAAGCTCTGTTTTGGAAAGATTGTGAGCATTTTTGATTTGAAAAAAATGATGATTTGCTCTTGAAAATTGTGGATTTTCAATTTACGATATTTTCACGTTGAATACATCAATGTTCAAAATTTCGAATAGGATGGATAACTGCAACTATTTCACGCATTTACATCAAGCATTCGACATAATTATCATTTCATAAATACTATAAAATCGAGTTGGTTTGATGTGCGGTGTAAGCCAGCTTGAAACTGAAAAATGTGGCTATACCCGCGGGAAAGTTGCTGTTGTTATATTATTATTATTTTAATGTGGAGTGTTCTTTTTTTTGGAAGCTAGAGAATTGTTTTGGCTACAAGAAGAAACCTTGAAAGATGAAATCAAAGCCATATTACAGCTACAATACAATTTTTTCAACTGCGCGGAGATATTTTTGAGTGACATTTAGGACTTCGACATGTTTTTCAATAAATTATTTTTCTTACCTTGTAACCACTTACGTCGCGTTTATAATATGATAGTCTTATGCAGAAAAGTCCATATAATTCACCCAATCTTAAATCCAAATGATTAATGCATCAAACGCAAAAATAACCCAAATTGAAAAACCGGCTTTATTTTGGTCCCAAAATCACGTTTTTCTGCCAGAAATTGCTCAAAAGATTTTTGAAACAGAATTTAAATGCCATAATCGGATTTGCAAGGTCAGATTTAGTGGGAAACGATACCCAACATGCCAGTATTGTCTCAATATTATTGAAAACCAAATTTCTTGCATAGGACACCAATTCCCCCCTCCCGAGCTCCCCTCACGGAAACCATAGACATCTAGTTTGTCAATAAGTTTCACTTATAACCCACTGTATCCAAATATAATAAATTTGAAGCCAATGACTAGATTACTCTTGTCCTAGAATTTTTTTAATGAAAATTTTGACCCCCCCCCCTCAAAAATTATGACGCACACGGAGGAAAGTTGGGGACTTTTAGTATGTTGTTTAGTGAGGTTAAGTGGGTACGATACCGTGAAGATTGCACGTGGATTAATTTGTTTCATGTTAAATGCTAAAAAGCCTGGGCTATAAAGGGATGCGCGCAAAATACATATAGGGTAGCCCAACAAAAACAGAACAGGGGTTTTTCGGACATTCTACCTTATTTTTTTGAAAAAGCTCAGACGGGTTGATTTTTATATCGAGGGGGACATCTGAAACATTGGCAAATTTTTATCTTCAGCCCCCTCACCCCACCCACCTCAACTTCAGAATTTCAATGACACCATCTACTCTGCGATACATCAAATCAAAGAGAATCAAATTACTTTTCTGAAAAAAATATTTTCAAAATTCTTAACCCCACCCCCCATCTTCCTAAATTTCTCTGACTGTCTCATTTTCTATTCTAAATCCTTCAATTCTCTTCAATTAATTCAGCGTCATCCTAAATAGCATCTAAGGAGAAAATTTCCGGTGGAGAAAAGTGCTACCCAAATTCACTCCTTTCCTCTCCCCCACCCCAACTTCGAAATTTAACGGACACCACCTACTTTGTGATACATCGAAGTAAAAGGAATTGATTTTTCTTTCTGAAAACAATTTTTTTCAAATTTTCAACCCCTCCCCTTATAAATTGAACATTCTGAGTATTTTAGGGGGGAAATGGCTTTTTGAAAATTCTGAAAATATTTTATTCAGGAAGAGAATTATTCAGTTTGATGTATCACAAAGTAGGAAGTGTCATTTTAGATTTTGAAGTTGGGTCGGGGGAGTGAAAGGGTGAATTTGGGTGGCACTTTTTACACAGAAAATTTTCCCCCTCGATGCTGTGCAGGGTCACGTTGACTGTACTGAAGACAATTAAGAGGTCAAGAATATTACATTGGGAACTCAGACAATTTTAGGAAGAAGGGGGGTGGGGTTGGAAGTTATAGAGATATTTTATTCAGAAAGAAAATTTGATTCTCTTTAATTTAATGTATCACAAGGTGGGTGGTGTCATTTGAAACTTTGAAGTTGGGGTGGGGGGGGTTAGGGGTTGAGGGGGCTGAAGATAGAAATTCGCCAATGTATGTTTCAGATGTTTCAGGGCATCGGGCATCGGCGTTCTTCTACCCACATGATATGAAATTATTAAAGAGTGTTACGAGTTGCGAGGCTCTTGAACTGTTGAAATACGTTCGTGAACAACGGTGGAACTATACAGGTAAACTCGAAGCGGTGGTTCTGGAACATTCGCGAATGGCGGGGGCGCCTCGAGAAGATCATCTAAGGGCCGAATTTCAAGTCAGCGACGCAACTTGCGCCACTCATCCACGGCTTCGATAAGCGAATCATCGCGTCGGATTGTGTTATGTTCCAATAGTGACCAGGCTTACGCTACACTTAAGTGGGCGTATTTCCAACTTGAAATTGAGCCCTAGTCTTCAGAGCATCCAAACTTCTAAATAAACAGTGGGACCTGCAGAACCGTATGGCTCGTGTGCGACAACTTAACTACAGTGCAAGTTCTTCTGGCAATAAACTCGGGCAGAGGACTAGTGGAACTAGTCCTGGACACTCGTCAATTTCCCTACTACTAATAATTGAATTGCTTGGTATGACCTCCGAGAGGTTCTAACAACTTCTACGCTGAAATTGAAACCTGTATAAACAGTGCTAACTTGCAACTTTTTGAGAGCCTTGACCGGGGGTGGGATGGGGTGACCTTAATAAGGCCGGTTTATTATGATTAAATTAAAATAATATAAAAATAATTAATTTCTTTAAGCTCGCTCGTACCACTATCACGAGTACATAAAAAACTGATGAGGTTTGACGCTTTGGGGCATTACGTGGGGTCAAGCCTGTGAGATAGAGTGCGTAGTCGATCTAAGAGAGTGAAGCATCCAGTGTAAGAAAGAGTAATAAAAAGTGGTGAGCAATAATTTTTTTATCATCACGGGTCAATAGGGTAGTGACCGATTTTTTTTTTTTTCTTTAAAGCTCACTTCTTGATAAGTGACGCTATATAGTTAACAGATTTTTTTCGTAAGTTTTTTTGATAAAAAAAAATCATGAAAGTTTTCGATCACTTCAAATTTGGCGCGATGACGTCACAATCTTTCATAGGCGATGAAGCAGGCTTGACAACACTACAGAACTTACTACAAAGAGAACCAGCGTCAATCCGTCAACGCTCATAACAGCTGATTGTTATATTGTTAACGCTTTGTGTATCTGTGCGGTGATTCGTGTTGTTTAGTTGTTTTGTTCGAAAATATGGAAAGTTCGGTAAAATCTTTAATGATTTATGAATATCTCAAAACTACATCAGACTTCGATGGTTACGTTATGCTGGCAAACGTCAACGTCAACACTGACTCACAGGCAACGGAGGTGGGGTCATCCCCACTACTGTCAAAAGATTGAAACGTCACAGCCCGCCTTACAGCGCGGTAGATTTGAAATCATTCGCCAAAGTAGCCACTTTCAAGGCAGATTTTGAGACACTTGAAACTTTTTTTTTGAATTTTCACGAAGCGTAGTCTTGTTATTGAGGCTCTACATTCGATTAGTATGATTTTTAGAAATTTTTTTTGATGGTGGTTACTACCCTATTAAGAAGAAGGGGTAGGTTTGTACCATCACTTGAAAATATCCTAGTAAACAGGCAATAAAATGTTAAAAATGATTGCGCAGGAGACTTACACCTTGCAGAATTCCCACGATGAGAACGGTTCCACGGTAGACTTGGCGATTTTTGCAGCACCTACCGCACATCTTCGTGTAGAACTTCCCGGGGCGGGTGCTGCGTACCGGTGCAATGAACAGGGTTTCAAAAATTAGAAAGCCGAGTGCATGAACGTAATAAAATATCCAAGCGGCCGATGGTAATTGGAATCATAAACCGTCTCTCGCCCGCCCGCTTTCAGCCTCGTTTTTTCGTCAACCCCATGATGATGATGCTTTGCCGTATTTGCATTTTGCTTGATTTGCTTTGGTTTTCTTTTGGCGCCGCCCGCTGTCGACGCTTTCAAAAGTGTTTGCTACATATTTAATGGATCACACCAGACTTACCTCCACGCATCGTGTAAGTGATGTGTTGCTCATAAATTAACGATTTTCCTTCAGGCAGCAGAGCAGCTCACCAGGCGAGTAAGCCGTGCATTCCAGTGGCGTGCCTCGTGTACACCACTGGAACGGGCTTTTCCTGTCAGCTCAAGTTATTAGACGGCATGCGAAGCGCGCCCCGTGCCAAGGAAAACTCCCTTGTAGCCATTCATGTCATAAACAAACGGGGTTTTATTGCGAGTTCTAATTAAATGGAGGAGGAGCAAAGAGCTCGTTGTGCTTTCCCGGGCCCTCAAGGTGTTGCTGATATAAGCGGCAAATAGATTACACAGGCAGTGGTCGTGGTAGTGCAAAGACAACAAGTTTTATGGTGCCCGCATCTTGGCCAGGAGTTTTATGGCAACAGGTGGAGGATAAATTTGTAGATTTGGGACCTCTCTGAGTAGTGTGCCTAACGCTTTCAAAAATGCAAGGAGAAACTTCGAGAAGGACGTGGAAATCTGGGAGCCTCCTCGCCTTATTTACCTGTTGGTTATTCTCAGACTATATCACTTGAGAAGCAGCTTCTTAAAGTATTTCTATTTTAAATGAAGTTCGAGTCTATAGAAAAAGCGTTTCATTCATTTTGACGATTAGAGAATCACTGAGTCATACCCGTTTCTTCGTCGACGAGAAAAAGAACAGGAACGTCTAGTTTTCACAAGTAATTCAAGGTATGTCTTTTCTTTTGAATTCAAATCTGTGCACATCATATATAGGCACAAGTGTAATATTAGCTATTTATGATGTGCCAAGTGTTAAAGTGAGAGATTATTTTGTGAGCGGGGACAATTGTGAAACGAACGGTAGCGAGTGGAGCAACCCCGGGAACAAAATAAAGCACTTTTAACATATATACATCATATAATATTTTATCTACGCGCGGTTCTTTAGAAATTTGGAGGGGGTGCATTTTTGTAGCTTTACGACAGAGCATAACGGGTTGTCGCGTCATGCGTGGTGTTACCTCATTACGGTTGCTTCGACTAATAGGTAAGCTGCTCACTTTTGGTTTTATCTAGTTACCATGTGTCTTTGTGTCGAAAAATTCATGCCTGCCAGTTTTGACTCAACGCCTTTCCGTTTCAAATTTTCATGTTCTGCTCTGAAATGCCTCCGTTTTCAGCTTTTATTATTGGGACCACCGCCTGCGTTTTTGTGTCAAGTCCTCAAGAAGTGATACACACAACACAAAATTTTCGTTATTTAAAGGCTATAGAAATGTCCGAGTGTCAAATACAATTTTAGTGACAAATAAAAAAAGTAACTATATTTTGGTGATTTTATTAATTAACACCGTGCTAAAAGTGACGTTGATGACATATATTATTCAACGTTCCGAGATAATTTGACGTTTCTAACACGTCAAGCTAACGTTGAAAGTGATACTTCTAGTAGACGTCGTAAATAAACTATAGATGTCCCAGAAATGACTTCAGGAAAAGAAAAACCAAATTAGTCTCGGTGCAAGTATTCTGAATCCAAAATTATATGAAAATGAAAATCGGTCCACCCTATTTTAATTGAAAATTGTTTGAAGATTAGATCAAATAATAAGTACGCGCCACTGCGTCGTGTACAGGGATCGTCGTGTATGGTAGTCGAGGTGTTTTGCCTTGATAATGCTGTACCTTTATCACTGCAGGTGTTGCTCCCATTGTTAGGTAGGTAGGTACTGTCAAAGTTTTGATCAGTCCGAAAAGTGAAAAAAAAAATGGAGCCGTACAGTAATATTGAACGAACTGACATGATTATTTTGTACGGTAAGGCCGATGGGAACAGCCAAAGAGCTCGCCGATTGTACCAAGAGCGATTTCCTAATCGGCGAGCTCCCGCACCTGCAACTTTTGCCAAAATTTGCAATGATTTACGTGAGTCTGGCAAATTCAACCCAAATCTCAATTTTCGGGGGCGTCATCAAGACGAAATTATCATGAATGTAATTCCGGACATTTTGGAAGCTGTTGAGAACCGTCCAGAAACCAGTGCTCGGAGGCTTGCTACGCAGTTCGGCGTGTCTAAATCATCAGTTGGTCGTGCTCTTTGCAAGGAAGAACTGCACCCATACCATGTACAACGTGTGCAGGCTTTGGGTCCTGACAATCCGCCCTGAAAAGTCAAAAGTGGAGTTTTGTCAGTGGCTCCTGACTCAAATGGAAATTCGGATCGACTTTTTGCGGTCGGTGTTATTCACCGATAATCCCATTTTCAAAACAGGTTCTTGCTGAACGTATGGGGACGAATTGTGAATGATTTTCTTATTGGCTCTAGCATTTTACCTCCTAGACTGAAGGAGGACACATTGTTCGACTTGTTGGAAGATGTTCCTCTTGCAGTTTTGAGAAACATGTGGCTATTGCAAGACGGCGCACCGCCCCATTTCGCAGCGGTTGTAGTCCAGAAAATGAGGCGATTTTTAGGCCGAAGTTGGAACAAATTAGGGGCAGGATGAAAAAAATATGGAGATGTAGAGAATGAAAAACTGAGTAAGAAAAACCAAAATTCCATTTCCAGTCATCCCGGGAACCATGGAAAAAAAATGGAGAAGATGGAAAAACATGCGCTGCGATCTTTCTTGTGAAACGGTGAGAGAACGGTGAGAGATGTGTGAAAACTGTCAGGGACAAAGTTGTAGGGAATTCAGTAATCTACAAAAAAGTCCCTGGGGGCATATGTCTAACTCCCTCAGTTTAGCCGTTTATCGCAGTCAAAGTTGCGCGCCGGTCTAGTGAAGTGGAAAAACTGTCCGCGTGACCTTCCTTCTTGGATGCTGTGAGAACGATAAGAGATATCAAAAAGTTGTAAGTGACAAAGTTGTAGAGAATTGAATGCTCCACTAGAAAATCTTCAAGGCCAGTTATTATCTTTCCTAGTTCAGCCGTGAACCACGTTCGAAGTTGCGCGACAATCCTGTTGATGAAGTGGTTCTTCTGGAAAATTTACAAAAACCCTAGACTCGATGAAAAAACTATAACAATGTAGAGGATGAAAAACTGGATCCAAAAAACCAAAGTTTCATTTCACACCGTTTCGGGAAATCTAAGAAAAAAAAGAAAAAGCTGGAAAATAGCGATTTGCACTCCCAGCTTCCTCATCAAATACTGAAATAAACGTAATAAATATGGAAAATCTGAACAAACTAGCTTGTAGAGGGTTAAATGATTTATAGAAAATGCCGTGATGACATGTATGCATCTTTGTCGACTTAGCTGCGGAGCGCTATCAAAGTTGGGGTACATGACTAGTGACGCGTCGCATATGTGGTCAAACTGGCACGACGTTGCGGTCATTGTTCAATTGATTATAGAACATGATTGAATGATTTGAAAAAATTGCGTGCTTTGTTGAACGTCTGGTAACTATTGTTGGAAATGTAACTTCGCGGATGAACGCTTTGTTATGTATAAAGTTTCTTGTTTGGCAAAATTGAAGTCGTGAGTGTCACTATACTATTTTGTCATATTTTCATTCTAGAAATCTAGGACGAGAGACTAGGTTGCTAGGGAACTTCTGAATTTGTCGTTTCTAATCATATATTTATATCATCAAAATAGTACGAAAACAGTATCGTGACACTCAGGCTTAAAACTGAGAGAGTACTCGTATTTTGTAACACAATATGTATATAATAGAAAAACGTGATCCACGTTAGATAATGATGTTTTTCAACTGATTACTGATGAACAATGATCATTCAACAACAGCTCGGAGATAATAAACAACTGTCCACCTGAACAATGGGGTTGGAAATTAAACATTTCTCTGTTGCGGCCTATTAGAACCCAGGATAACGTAGCTCGCGAAAATCTGCTACGGCTGATTTCCTGGAGATGCTTGAAAAACTGCGAGAAGCTTTGTGGATGCCGAAAAGCTTACCTCAAGTGTACCAAGTTTTGCCACCACTGCAGTGGAGCCACCTGTTCTGACGCTTCCTGCATTGTCGTTTCGGAAGACGATGATGATGACTACAATGATATTTCCAACAATAAGTAGCTACCCAGACGTTAAACAAAGCACACATTTTTTTCAAATCATTTGATCATGTTTTATAATCAATCAAACAATGACCGCAACGTCGTGCCAGTTTAACCACATATGCGACGCGTCACGAGTCATGTACCCCAACTTTGATAGCGCTCCGTAGCTAAGTCGACAAAGATGCATACATGACATCACGGAATTTTCTATAGATCATTCAATTTTCTACAAGCTAGTTTGTTCATATTTTCCATATTTATTACGTTTAATTCAGTATTCAATGAGGAAGCTGCGAGTGCAAATCACTATTTTTCAAGTTTTCTTTTTTTTTTTTCTTAGGTTTCCCGGAACGGTGTGAAATGAAACTTTGGTTTTTTAGATCCAGTTTTTCATTCTCTACATTGTCATAGTTTTTTCATCGAGTCTAGGGTTTTTGTAAGTTTTCCAGAAGAACCACTTTATCAACAGGATTGTCGCGCAACTTCGAACGTGGTTCACGGCTAAACTAGAAGAGATAATAATTGGCCTTGAAGATTTTCTAGTGGAGCATTCAATTCTCTACAACTTTATCGCTCACAATTTTTTGATATCTCTTGTCGTTCTCACAGCATCCAAGAAAGAAGGTCACGCGGACAGTTTTTCCACTTCACTAGATCGGCGCGCAACTTTGACTGCGATAAACGGCTAAACTGGAGAAGTTAGACATATGCTCCCAGTGACTTTTTTGTAGATTATTAAATTCCCTACAACTTTGTCCCTGACAGTTTTCACACATCTCTCACCGTTCTCTCACCGTTTCAAAAGAAAGATCGCGGCGCATGTTTTTCCATCTTCTCCATTTTTTTTCCATGGTTCCCAGGATGACTGGAAATAAAACTTTCGTTTTTCTTATTCAGTTTTTTATTCTCTACATCGCAATATTTTTTTCATCCTGCCCCTAATTTGTTCCAGGTTAAATCCTTATTTTACTGGACTATTGTTCGTGAATGGCTAGACGAACATTTCCCAGGTCGATGGATAGGTCGAGGTGGACCGGTACCATGCCACCAAGGTCGCTCGACCTTGATCCCTGTGATTTCTTTTTATGGGGCCACCTCAAGCAATTGGTTTATGCTGAGCCAGTCGCAGCACTGCACACACTGCAGCATGCAGCCAATGCTACAAGAAATAATCTTCCAGAATTTGGTAGAGGGTAGACAGTTTCAACAGTTTTTGTAATAATCACCCAGTGAAATAAATTTCTGTTGCAAGTTATTTTGTTTCTTCCACTTTATTGACATCTGGAAATTTCCGTCAATGTCGAATGAGTAATGTCATGTCAGTATCGTTATGGTTTGGGATGGATTTGGGGTTTTTTATTCAAATTTCACAATGCTTTTAAATTTTTTTAATTATTTTTCTCGGCCTCTCCTTACCTCACAGATGCTTTTTTTTCCTGAAGTAATTTTTGGGACCCTGTATTTCATCTACTTTACTCTGATTAACGCCCAGAAATCGTAAATTCTGGCGGCTAAAAATAGAAACGTTTGAAAGGTGACACCTCCACACTGACGTTCGCCTACCTTCTATTGATTATAAATAAATGTTGCTATTGGTTGAGAAACAATTTAATAATGTTCCCCAATCCCCATTAAAGCACCGCTTTCGATGTAATAATGAATCCATTAGTAACGCAAAGTCAGTGGCGCAGCCAGGATTTAACCATGGGGGGGGCTAACGAACGCGAACGAAGCGAGCTGCGCCAAAGGCGAACCCCCCCCTCCCTCCTCCCGGAAAAAGGGCCTTGGTCATCCTATTTTCGAGTATAATTATTGTGGTACCAATGTTACCTACCTTAAATTGAAGTAGGTATTAAATTCAGTATTCCCTGGGGTTTGCGGGGGAAATGACAGTAATAAATGGTAGTCATGACACTTGCAAACTGACAGCTGCGCTGCGCGCACTAGAAACGTCATACACGATCGTTCGGCACATACAAACGATACGGCCGAACGCAGCTGTTCACGAAATACGGTTTTTCGTGCTCTTGTTAGATCTATCGATAGTGGCAGTTTGAACGATAACCGTTCGCTAACGAGTCGTTAGTTGGCAGTCTGAGCGATAATCGTTCGCTAACGAGTCGTGAGTGAACGAGAAGTTACAAAATAAGCTTGATAGGTATTTTTTATAGGTGAGTATACTTGCTTAAAGGACGGAGTTATATTGGTAAAATAAGCGTTGTGGAATCAGTAGATAATCCCTGTGGGTTCATTTCTTGACAGAATCTTACCATTTAGGTCTTTCTTGAAATCTACAAGGATGCAGTTTGGTTTGGCATTGGCATTTCCAAAATCGATTTTTTTTATCCTTGGATGAATAATTGGTTTTTGGATTTTGGAAATGCCAATGGGCTCAAACCAAAGTACATCCTTGTAGATTTCGGAAGAAACCTAAATGGTGAGATTCTGTCAAGAAATAAACCCACAGGGATTGATTCCGCAACGCTTATCTTATCAATTCAACTCCGTCTTTAAACCGGAAGAGTTTCTCTCTCTGCACCAATTGGAAAAAAAAACGGGCAATCCAATCGCAGTGCAACTCTTACACAGAGAGAGTAATGATCCATTTTCTAAACAACAAAGAAGGTAACAGTCAAACACAATTTTTTTTTATTTTGATCAAAATTTTTCATTGCTTCGGTCTGTCTGGGGGGGGCTATAGCCCCCTAGCCCCCCCCTTGGCTGCGCCACTGCGCAAAGTAGATAAATAAATTTTATTACCTTTTCGCCTAAAAGCTGTACTATACTACACAATTTCTTGTTCAATTCCTTCAACAGTCTGCCAAAATAGTGTCAAAAAACAATGAACTTAATTGTTTAATTGACAGATTGTTCAAGAAATTGTACAAGAAATCGTGTAGTGTAATACAGCTATAATACTTATTAAGTACATTTCACGCAATTTGTAGAGTTGTTTAACTTACACCTCATGATCTCTAAAGACTAAAGAGAGATTTTTTTGTGCATCAACCTTGTGAACAAATTGAAAGAGTTGATAACAAGCAATAGAACATCGACTTGAGTCCACCGTGTTCGCTTCCAACACCTATCGAGTGGTCTCGAAGAATTTTTGCTCTTATACAACTGCATGAATTCCAACACTTTCCCGAAACTCGTGGATGGATTTCAAACTATGAGAGGTACAGCGCGAGATTTTCTTCATAAGGAGCGGATTTATACCGTTGCATAATTTGGAGGTTTCAATTTGAAAATCAGTTCAGATGTCCTTTTTAAACTTGCTTGCCTTGCGAAGTGTCACAAATATCAATTTCAGGAAGAGCACTCGGAATTATGATAAAAAGAGAACTACCTATATCTGCTCACAGAAGGAAGCTAGGAAATATCTCTCTCTCTCTCTCTTTCTCTCGAGAAAATATTGTGGTAGTAAGGATGGCTCTGGTGTAATTTGAATTCCTCCTGTGCTCCCTGGAGAGGCGTCGCGTGGTGCGGGATTCAAATTCACTCGAAAGGAAGACGATTGAAAAAGCGACAGTGCGGTCGATGGTGGTGTACGGGGCCTGGAGAAAGCCATCTCGACTTTTTCAAGAGCTTAAGTGCTTGTTTGCCTATGAAAAGCCACGCGTGTGGCATGCGTTGGTGTTGGCATAATTGAGTCACAAAGGCGGACCAATTCTGATTTTGTTCGTTCTTCGTGTTTGTTCTACTTATATAGACCCTACTGGTCAGTTCGAGTTTTTATTTGTTTTACTGACATACTTGTTATTTATTTTTAGTTGTAAATCTTCTTGAACTATTCCAGACTGGTTTTTAGCGATGCGGTGGAAGCGGTGCAGGCGGCCCGTTTGAAAGCCAATGTAGTCCAGCCAGTCTGTATACTGGAACACCTTATGACGATGATGGGGTGGTGTTCAAAAAACCACCATTGGGAGAGAGCCGGCTTTATAGAAACAGCGCGGATATTTGCGCACACAATAATGGGGATTTCGTAAAAGCTGTTCTTTCTGTGATTCCGAAGCGATGGAAGGCGAAAAAATCTCTCCGTTGTAATTCACCCTCGTCCAACTAAAAGAGCGGCTAAATGTCGACTAATTTTTAATGTGTTCCAGTTTTTGCGCCGGTCAGTGTAGTTCATGAAAATTTATCGTTTTCATTAAAAGCCCTGGTCACCATAATTGGACCTGGAACGGTTTCGGTTTTTTTTTCCTACTTCAATTGAATTGGCGATACGCTGCTCTAAATTTTATTCCAACGAATTCGATTGATGCGATGTGAACAATCCGCTTAATTCTCTGCCGCCGCTGCCACCAAAGCGACATAATTAAAACAACGACTGGCATAGGAGCGGCCATTTCAAGGGTTAAAGTGGTACGTTGTGCGGACTGCATGGCAGCGATCGTCAGAGCTCTGACCGAGAAAGGGATAATGTCGTCATCAGATTATTTCCTATTTGCGGCTGGTGCCGGTGGCTGGGAGAACGGTGGGCGTGAGAGGAGGAAATGGGTCTGTAAATGATTACAGGAGCAGCAGCGGCTGGAGAAATAAAAAAAGTTATACCGAGACGAATAAAAACTAATGATTATTGCCCTTTCGGCGGTGGTGGTAGATCCTCGACGTCGCTGGGATTGTGGATGTCGAAGCGGGAGGGCTAATATTGATGAAACTGCCTGGTAGCTCTGGCTGGCAGTTAATCAAATTGCAAATTGCCCTAAGCACACCGGCTTCGCGGCCTCAGAACGCCATTTTCCTGTACCCTGGGTTGCAAATATGTACTGCTTCTGTGCTCTAGTACAGTAACCTGCCTGAAATTCACACTGAGGTGTTGTAGAATTACAGACCCCCACCCCAAATAAATGACTCGTAATGGTCGGAAAGAACTCATGCTTACCGTTTTTAGCCCACTTTCCCAAAAAAATGGGAAAAAGGCGCTTTTAGTTTCACTTTGTCCGTCCGTCCATCCGTCCATCCGTCGATCCGTCCGTCTGTCCGTACCCCGGATAACTCCTCAGGGAAAAGAGATATCGATGTGGTGTAAACTCTGATCAATTGTACATAATGTGTAACGCCTAATATTCTCCTTAAACTTTCAATCAGTTCCAAAACAAAATTGCCACCCTTATCAGTGGGGTCCTGCCGCTCAACGGACGGAGGGGTGGATTCTGATCTTAATAAAATGAATAAAAAGGGGCGCCACACTTTCGTAACCCAGTGATCGGTCAAAAGTGAAACCTGAGACAATTTCTAACCAGGCAATCTGAGAGCAGGTATAAGAAATTTGAGAGGCCAAAGAGAGAGACTATAGGGTTGGGGTCATGCAATCAAATTCAGTATTTACAACAAACAATAGATAAGGATTTAATTTTCCAGGAGTTATGCAGATACACAAAAAATAAATAAAGCCAGTTAAAGGTATTGGTAGGTAAGTAGACGAAGTTTAGTGATAAGTAAGTTATTAAAAAATAGATACGTGGACTACCGCATTCGCTCAAGTTTTATGCAATTAACCAAGAAATTAAAAAAATACCGAATCCCGTGACGTCACGTTCCCCAGGTAGTTTGTACAAAACAAAACAAAACTAAATGAACTGCAGGAAAATAGACACTGCATGTACTCTAGCTTCAGATTGTGATTGAATATGAATAACAATAAATAGGTATCTCAAAACCTTCAAAAGTTGAATGACTTTTAATTAAATTGAAAAACAAAGAGTCGAAATCGTTGGCCCCTACTAAGACTAGCGTAACTCGTGAGACACGGTTAGAACTAGCGTATCTCTGCGTTTACCAATTGAACTAGCGTCCCTCCCATTTGATTTACACAGGCTATGCGCTAGTTCATTTCGTAAACGCAGAGGTACGCTAGTTCTAACCGAGTCTCACGAGTTACGTTGGTCTTGTTGGGGGACATCGAAATTATTCTTGAGAAAAATGACCAAACTTGATGTATGAAATATTAGTACAAGAAAGATAGATTTCAACCTCGGAAAAAATATGGACGTCCTGAAAATTTTATATTTTGTTCAGAATTGAGTGCTCTACAACATATCCGAAATCGCCAAAAATCGCACCCGGGGGTTTTGAGTTATTGGAGGGGGGGGGGGGGTAAAAAATTGCAGGTAAAAATGGAGGGGATGGAACCCGTCAATCCATTGGATGCGAATACATTATAGTTCGACGTATCATATCCCATTGATACTATTTTGGCACAAAAAGTGTCTATCATTGTTGAAGGGGAGTAGTGGGGGGGCGAAGCTCTGCTAGGTGGTCCATTTTGTTTTTCTGGACATGTAGAACGGATCACGACAAGTCTGGTATCTTTTCCGACTAAATTTAATCTCCTGAACTCGTATCCGATGTGTAAATTCGAATGAAAACAAGTTTGAACAAGTTGACTTGAGAAAACTTGTTTTTTCTTTGACAATTTTGACGATTTTTTTTTTCACTGTTGGAGGTGTTCATTTTTAGAAAATTTTCAGGGACCATTTAATTGAAGTGTATTCTCCACAAAAATCATCCACCCGATGTATAATTTTGTTTCTTAAGTTTAAAAAATCGATTTGAACTTGAGCCGGCGCGGCGCGTCGTCTACTACTGACCAGAACACTACAGCATGCACCTTTAAATAAAAACATCTCAAACTATTGAAGAAATAATAACTCATCTTTGAAAATTGGAGGATCTGTGGAGAACTGAATTTCCTATAACATAAACAAAATCGCTATGAATCGCACTGCAGGGTTTTGAGTTATTCAAGTGGAGAGGTAACAGTTCATCGAGTGTGAATCCTGTCAAAGTGTTATCCTCCTCCTCGAATAACTCAAAATCCTGCATTGCGATTCATGGCGATTTTGTTCATGTTATAGGAAATCCAGTTCTGCACAAATCCTTCAATTTTCAAAGATGAGTTGTTCTTTCTTCAATAGTTCAAGGTGTTTTCATTTAAAAGTGCATGCTGTAGTGTTCTGGTCAGTAGTAGACGACGCGCCGTGCCGGCTCAAATTCAAATCGATTTTTTAAACTCGAGAAACAAAATTATACATCGAGTAGATGATTTTTGTGGAGAATACACTTCAATTAAATGGTCCCTGAAAATTTTCTAAGAATGAACACCTCCAACAGTGAAAAAAAATTTCGTCAAAATTGTCAAAGAAAAAACAAGTTTTCTCAAGTTAACTTGTTCAAACTTGTTTTTATTCAAATTTACACATCGGATACAAGCTCAGGAGATTAAATTTAGTCGGAAAAGATACCAGACTTGTCGTGATCCGTTCTACATGTCCAGAAAAACAAAATGGACCACCTAGCAGAGCTTCGCCCCCCCACTACTCCCCTTCAACAACGATGGACACTTTTTGTGCCAAAATGGTATCAAGGGGATATGATACGTCGAACTATAATGTATTTGCATCCAATGGATTGACGGGTTCCACCCCCTCCATTTTTACTTGCAATTTTTTACCCCCCCTCCAATAACTCAAAACCCCCGGGTGCGATTTTTGGCGATTTTGGATATGTTGTAGAGCACTCAATTCTGAACAGAATATCAAATTTTCATGACGTCCATATTTATTCCGAGGTTTGGCCGATTTTTTTACTATTTTTCCTGTACAGAGAGACTAGACTTTCTATGTACCTATTTGTCTAGGTACTCAACACTAAAATCCGCTGTGAAAGCCTCTTGCGACAAAAACTAGCTGTTTTTGTTCTGGCTAGGTGGATGGAATAGCAACGGATCTCCTGGCAGCTGACTTGGATTTGACAAACTGGACCGACGTTGACTTCACTGTTACATCAAATCCCTTTTTCCTTTCCCCAACCTTCCAACGAGTTTTGGACTTTTCCTGACGGTCTTTCCTCGACCTTCACGGAGCGTGATCAAAGTGGAAAATTGTAGCTCTCGGCAAAAAATATGATGCGTACTCAAAACTGAAATTCGCAATTTCGCGGACTATTAGAAACTATCTTGAGAAAAGGTGGAGAACTAGCTTGCCGGAAGAGCCCACGTGCGATGTTAAGGATGATAAAACACGGAAAAAATAGTAGTAGGTTTTCTTATGGTATCCCGTGTGCGAGTTGAGACTAGAGTATAGTGGTTGGTGCCAAATTGTTCCTTAGATC
Source organism: Anaspis maculata (assembly GCA_949128115.1). Classification (NCBI taxonomy): domain Eukaryota; kingdom Metazoa; phylum Arthropoda; class Insecta; order Coleoptera; family Scraptiidae; genus Anaspis; species Anaspis maculata. The sequence continues at coordinate 33,966,913 of OX421962.1, read as the reverse complement.
ATGTTGAACTAGGATCGCGATGGCCCTAACCTCATAAATCATGCTGCGGCTTCCTCGCCATGTTGTTGGCAACCGACTGTACTCGATTGAAAGCTCATGTTGCGTGAATTTGAATTTTCCACGTGATAATATACTGACATATTGGGGAGTTTGCGTGCACACGTACGTTTGACGTAACGTAACTTTCAACGTGAAAATTGGCGAGCTTGAGATCTGCAATTCCTTAGTTACAGGGGAGTTTTCACGTTTTCTACGTTGCGTTACGTCGTACGTTCAATGAAACCGCAAACTCCCTATTGGGGAGTTTGTGTGAGCACGTCCGTACGACGTAACGTAACTTTCAACGTGAGAATAGATGAGTTTGTTATTTGGAACTCCTTAGTTACAGGGGACTTTTCACGTTTTACGTTGCGTTGCGTCGTACGTTGTGTGAAATCGCAAACTCCCTATTGAGGAGTTTGCGTGCACACGTACGTATGACGTAACGTAACTTTCAACGTGAAAATTGGCGGGTTTGTTATCTGCAATTCATTAGTTACACGGAAGTTTTCTCGTTCTACGTTGCGTTACGTCGTACGTTAAATGAAATCGCAAACTCCCTATTCTACACATTCTGCGTGGTTATTCACACTCATGTAGAAAAATCATATTCAACGTGCAATGACCCAACCCTGCATACAGCATAAGCTTTATAACATGTTGCTTTTTGTTTCTATTTCAATTTGATTGTGTGTCATTGTCATTCTTGGAATCAAGACTTCACTCCGAGAAATCAATCAAATCGAACTCGAATCAATTTCTCGATGATGGGGTCGTATACTACTTTTTTGTGGTAGATGCATTGATTTGTGTTATCGTACCAAATTGTTCAAAATCGAGATGTCGAGGAATCATGGAAACGCGAAATCGAAAACCCCACGGGAGCGATTGTTGCAGGCTTTTTCTCACTTTTCCAAAACAAGGTACAAATTTAGATCACTAAAGTTGCATAAAAATACTTCGTTGGAAAATTCCTTACTTTTTTCCAAAAAATGTGGTGATAATTTGGGTGGCAACAGGTGAAGTTTAAACTTGAAGACTGATGACGTAGAAAACCTGTTCTGCGCTTGCGCACTAGGTAGGTCGTGTCTTATGCTTTGACCGTTGTTGTCAGGTTGTAATAATAGATAATAATAATAATAGTAATAGATTTATTTCCAACAGGAGTACACCCGGAATAGGAAATTCATTTGCAATATACAGTAAAATTCTACAAAGATACTGCACAAAACACAGGATATTTACAGAAATTTGGACGATCACAGTAAAATGCATTCCTTGGTATCGAAAATTCCAGCTGTCCACGCAAGTAAGAACAATCTATTCCTCCACGACAAAGGCGCACAACAAACGTGATAGTCCGGATGCTAGTTGCATAAAATGGAATGAACCTTGCATTTTTTGATGAGAAGATGCTACTTGGTGGAAATGTTCTTTGCATCATACTCTTCCGATCCAGAAAGGTAGCCATCAGCGCCATCCATGCCGGCAGCGTATACAGGGTGAAACAGAAAAAAAAAGTTGAAAAATCATATTCAAATAACAGAAGCATGTGGAGACGTGTAATTCACCACATACATTAACTGCTTTATGCACATGAAGTCACAGCAAACCGTTCTTGATTACCTTGAACCGTCTTTGAAATGTAGGGGAAAACAGAAAAAAAAAACAAAAACCCTCTTTTTCCCATAAATGAGTGATTCTTAGAGATATTGACACAATACTTGGTATTTCTACAAAAAGTAATGTTAGGAATGATATGAGCTGGATAGCCAATTCCAAAACCAACTATTTCCAGAAATACGATTGTCAACTTTTTTTTCCTCTTGAGCACCAACTTGAATCTGCCCTGTGAGGCATCGTTGAAAAAGTGATTGGTTATCATCATAATGATAATATGTAATCATTGCATCGTAAAAACAACCTCCTCATCATAATTTAGTGACCTCTTCGGCAGGAAAGAATTGCCATTCACCTATTTTCTGGCTCTTCAAAGCTTCAGTGTCCATGATAGCATTTGCAACATCTGAAATGGTGAAATATGCTGCGCATTATGAACCTTGATGTACTTTGAGGTAGCCTACCAAGTTTTGCAATGATCAATTGAAAGGTTTGTTCTTAAAAGCTGTTTGAACAAAACTTGTTCAATTTTTTTATGGAAAATGCAAAATATTAGATCATTCATCCTTATTTGATCCCTCGTTGAGGAATGCCTGGAACCGGAAGTCTCCAAAATTTTTGTGCTAATGGTTCACTTTGAACTGCTCTTCAATGTGTAGTTGTCAAAATCTGCATAGTTGCGTTCAGATTCCAGAGAGCGACAAAGAAGTTCATGCAGTGAAAAAAGACACAACTTTCAATGCAACGGAAAAATCCCGGAAATGTCCCTTTTAGATAGGCTTCCCGCAATACACAGGTTCTGTAAGACTCTCAAGCGTGAGTGAAAGGCTTGAAACATTACTAACTTAAGGCTCTAACAGTGTACCAAATTGCATATTCATGTTACAAAAAGCAAGGTCTCCAGACAGCTTTCAGTCTAGATCTGGACTAGTTTTTCCTCGACTGTAATTTATGTCTTTTTTTACTGCATGAACTTCTTTGTCGCTCTCTGTCTGGAATCTGAACGCAACTATGCAATTTTTAACAATAAAACATTGAAGAGCACTTCAGACTGAACCATTATCATAAAAAATTCTGAGACTTTTGGTTTCAGGCTATCCTCAGTGAGGGATCAAGTAAGGATGAGAGACCCAATATTTTGTATTTTTCATAAATAATACTACACAAATTTTGTTCAAACAGCTTTGAGGAACAAACCTTTCAATTGATGATGGTGAAACTTGGTAGGCTACCTCAAAGTACATCAAGGTTCATATTGCGTAACATATTTCACCATTCTAGATGTTGCAAATGCCATCATGGACACTAAAGCTTTGAAGAGCCAAAAAATACGTGAATGGCAATTCTTTCCCGCTGAAGAGGTCGCTCAATTATGATGAGGAGGTTGTTTTTGCGATGCAATGATTTCATGTTACCATTATTATGATAACCAATCACTTTTTCAACGATGCCACACAGGGCAGATTCAAGATGGTGCTCAAGAGGGAAAAAAAAGTTGACAATCGTATTTCTGAAAATAGTTGGCTCAGGAATTGGCTACCCAGCTCATATCATTTCTCACATTACTTTTTGTAGAAATACCAAGTATTGTGTCAGTATCTCGCAGAATTACTTATTTATGGAAAAAAGAGTGTTCTTGTTCTTTTTTTCTAATTTTCTCCTACATTCCCAAGACGGTTCAAGGTAATCAAGAACAGCTTGCTGTGACTTCATAAGCATAAAATAGTTATTGTATGTGGTGAGTTACACGTCTCCACATGGTTCGGTTAATTAAATATAATTTTTCAACTTTTTTTTTCTGTATCACCCTGTATACGCCGCCGGCATGGATGGCGCTGATGGCTACCTTTCTGGATCGGAAGAGTACGATGCAAAGAACATTTCCACCGAGTGGCATCTTCTCATCAAAAAATGCAAGGTACTTTCAACTAGCATCCGGACTATGATGGCAGATCTCAGTCGGCGCTTATCCAGAGAGTCAAAATCAAATTCCCGAAGCAAAGCGTCGTGGTCAAAGCCTTTTGGCGGATAAAAACCATCATTTCCTAATTTCAGAAGTTTCAGGAATCGTCTCTGAACAGGCTCAACTGACCTTACGTGCTAGTATCATGAATGGGGTGCCATATTAGCGCCCCATATTCTAATCTACTGCGGAATAAGGATGCGTATAAAAATGACGGCCCCGTGGCGCAGGCAGTCGAGTGGCTGTCTGCGACGCGGAAGTCTCGGGTTCGATTCCCGGTGAAAAGTCTGGGTGTTGTGTTGTCCGAAATTTGCACTTTTATGAGTTTATAAACCTGATAAATAAACGGGCAAACTCCTATGGCGAGAAAAAGCCGATAAGGAGAAAAAACATTTCAATTTAAATTTTCAATTTTAACACCACCAAGCCTGACTGTTCACGAATAAATTTGCAGTTTCTATAAATGAAACCAGAAACAGTTGAAGCAGATGAAACACAGCTCTCAATGTGTTCATCAAAAGAGAAAAACTCGTCGAATATGACACCGAGATCCCTTACAAAAGAACGGAAAGAAAGGAGATCTGCACACCAGCCAGTTCGTAACGATACTCTATCTTATTTTACTTTCTTGTCTACGTCACAACATCACACTTATCAACATTAAGAATCAGCTTGTTTCTTTTTCACACCAGTCACCAACTACGTTTAGATCGCTTTGCAGTGAGTGGCAATCATCAATAGGATAGGATGCGACAAAAGATTTTCATGTCGTCAGCCAAAGAGGAGATCGGGACATTTAATCGTCTCAGTGATATCGTTTATGAATATCAGGAACAATAAAGGCTCCAGATTTGAACCTTGAGACACGCCCGAGGTTGTGAGACACGTATCAGGCCCGCTAGTCGAGTGGACTGCGTGTTCTCTCGGCAAGCAGAGCTCCCGGGTTCGATTCCTCAAACAAACTCAAGCAAACTAATCAAGAAGTGTCGATAAGGAGAAAACTAACTTTTTTTGTGAGACACGTATCAGGCTGTGTCTGATAGACAGTCTACATTCATGAATATTCACTAGCTATGTTTGAAAAATCACAGAAAAACAAAAAACACCATGCAGCATTTTTTTGTATATTGTAAAATTCATATATTAATCAGCGGAAAAAATTTCATTTTTCATTTATGGTGGCAGATCACTATGAATCAGTCAATTTTGCATCAAGAAAACCGGGAAGAACTACCAAAGGTTTGCTATTGAATTCTGTTTATGTCTCGTGGTTATGTTTGGATGGCATCTTCGTCAGACCCCGTTTGTGTGTCTCCTGTTTTCCTCGGCTCCCATGTGAAAGTGTCGTTCAAGTGATCCATTTTCAAGGATTGCCCGAACATCTTCGTTCCTGCTTCTCTGAGAAATAATTGCGCCTCCCCAGATTGCAGATTATGGTCAGTACCTACGAGACAAAGTGTTTCACGCCAACAGAAGGACGATGGCTCTAAATAATACACCCATTCAGTTTTACCTGGTCTGCGCGCGCATCTGCACGACTCGGTGCCATGATAACGGTACAGGTGAAATGGTGAAAGATGACATCTTTGGAAAAATCAAAGTTAAAGTGTCAAACAGTTGAAGTGATAAGTGTACGGTACATACGCGTTGATCCCTGGTACATACCATGTATGCTCCCTGCAAACATCACCTTGAAAGAAGAGTGGTTAAAAGCAACAAGATGTGGTTGGAAGTCCCTGATCGCGGAAAACACGGACAGTAGCTAGTAGCTCCCAGACCCCCATTTCCTTTGAGTGTTTCTGTCTGCGATAGTGTGACAAATTCTTACAGCTCGGCCTGTCACCTTCTTGGATCGTGTTCTTGGGGCATTCGTAGGCCATAGTCGTAGTTCTCTAGACCCTCGAAGAGTTGCTGAGTTGCTGTCGGTGACAAAGGATGCGAAGCTTCTTTCATGAGGTTGACCCGGAATACATGTTCTGTAATAGGTGGGAATGCTGCTGACCTGTATGTTTTGCGGTTACACGGTCTCTGCCTCTCCTGCCTTTGGAGGGGTAGCCCTGGCACACATCTTGTTCCTCGTCTTGTTCCATGTTGAGTGGAGGTCACCGTCACCTCATCATTCAGCAGTGAATTTTCGCTAGCGTAAACGTCAAAATGACGGCAGTTGAAGTCTTAATCATGTCTTAGGGCATGTTCCGTTTTACAACTCTTCGAACCGGTAACCGAAAAAGCGGTACCTTATGGTTACCGGTTATTTCGGAACGCTCTGGTCAATTTTCCGTCAATGTGAAGTTGTCAAACGTTGAAATTTGATTTTGAGATTTCCAGGCTTTTGTAAAGCAGGCAGAGCAAAAAATGGTGAAGGGTACACAGAAGAGAGGCTGTTTTGAAATCACATCACAATAAGCTTCCAGCTCTCTTACTACCTACTTTGCTACCTACCTACCTTTACGTTGCTCAAACCCTTATCATTTTGCGACATGGGGTTACATTGAAATTCAAGTCCAAGACATACCTGGCGTTCAAGATGGACATTTTTAACGAGGGCCTGGACCGAGCAAGCTTGTGAAGTGTGTCTGACTTTGGCTGCGGAATGCAGAACACGCTGCTGGGCCGCCAATATGTATAGGTAGCTGCCTCTTCTTCTGCAGGTACCCTCCTGTATGCCTGTACCTGGCTCCAAGGGCAAACCATATCGCAAAAAATCATGAACGGACGTTATGGAGAAGATTTAAAAGTTATTTGTTGTCTTCTGGGATCGTTTCGTGATTCGTGTCATGACAAAACTCAAAACCAACCTTCAAAATTGGCAAGTAATGTCATCCGCCATGTTTTTAACCGGAGTAACCAAGCTCAAAGGCCGGTCGCTTCGGTTCGCTTTGGTTAAAATAACCGTGGTCCGATTTACGAATAATACAAGTAATATTATCAATTCGGACCGGGTAACCGGAGTTTCGGTACGAATATTACTAAAACGGAACATGCCCTTAATCTACATGCTCCGTCAAAATTGAAACATACAGGGAATATCAGGAGCGCAAACCTAATGCTGAATTTCCCTAGATGGTCGTTCAGATGCGCGCGCAACTCACTTTGTGTTTCTTTTCTTACACAGATTTCTGTATAAGTCTGTCTCTTTCGTTTTCACCGAATAGGTCTATTGCTGATACAGACAGAGATCATCGCAATGCAAGTGGGTACCTAGGTAAAATACCGAATATTTGAGAATATGTTTTCTTCACAACCTGGAAGAAGTCATTTTTTTGCCAGGGTCAGATTGACATAAGCGATAACCTGACCTGACCTAAACTTTGCAAACAATCGGCGTTTCTCTAACAGATATTATGAATTACGTCTTCATCACAACCTGTGGTACATCTGGGGCTTTCTCCTCTCAAACCCGAATATTCACATTTCTCTCATGCAGCATATTATTGTTTTATTAACAACAAACAGCAAATGTTGACGTTGATTGGCACACGTTGACTGTTCCCTGACGTTCATGTGGCAACCCGGTACTGTTTTGATTTAAACATGAGACCCTATTACAAGTCAGGGTTTCTCGCTTACTCTTTCTACATTCTGATGACCTTGAGTTTCATCAAAACACTGGAGCGACCCTTCGACGAGCCAAAAAGACCAAGCATTTCTCACTCTGGGCTTCAAATTCGGACACCTGTCAGTGGGGATGCCTGTCACGAAAGGTCTGTGTGATATACTTTTGCAACCTGAATTTCTTTTCATTCACATTGATGGGGCAGTATTACCCCTCACTTAGAAACTACGAACACTATACGCGCTTAGATGAACTTCAAACTGCTTAATTCTCAGTCAATATGACTTGGTTGAACTGAAATTACTTCACTTGGCTGGGCTGTTTTTCCATGGGCTCGACCTTCGACCTTCGAGTTAGAAGCACTAGAAGGTCTCATTCTGACCTGGATCACAGAACTGGCTGTTTCCTCAATGTTTCATAACGGATTAGAAAAAAATTCCAAAACAGTATTCATGACACAAAATTTGTTGGCGTGTTATTTCTCGAGACTGCTTAACGATCTCGTGCTCAGAGAGTTATTTATAACCAAGCAACCTTTCTTCTCAATAAACAGGTGCATCAGATGGAATAATGCAATTAGTATCTTGTCATTTACATGTGCCTTTTGGAATAATGGCCGGTTGTCACTTAAAAATGAATAGTTTTTGAATTGTGACGTACGACACTTCACCAACATTTTTATACACTGAGGGACAAAAAAAGTGGCGCACCCAAAATTTTACTCAAGTTTGATGCATGGTAACTTTTGAATGTTCAGATGGATTTTGATAGTTTTTCCTGGTGATAGAAGGATTCATCCCAAATACTGATGTGTTATTCATTCTCGAATTTTCTCAACTCTGATCAAAATACAGGGTGCTCTACGTATGGGTATTTTTTCTATGATTTTCAAAACATTCTGTTGAGTGCAATAGTAATGTCAAAATATTGATTCTAATTTTATGTTCTGGCCTATTCTTTTCTGATTCATCCTCTTTTAGTTTCACTGCCCTACCTCTATTCTTGACGAAGATACACGCTAAAGTGAAGATACTGAAGGTGAGGTGAAGTAGGCAATGGAAATTCAAAAGTGGGCTGTTTACTTCCAAAAAAATGTCATAGCTAGTGTCATAAAGAACGAACCAGTTCAATAATGTCAAGGCAAATTACTGCGGAGCAAGTCGCAAGAATGATGGCTCTTGTAGACGACGCGTCGGCAGAAGTCAATGGTATGCAGCACGTACTTCAAATTTGCCCAGAAAGTACGGTTAGAAGAGCAATCAGAAGATTTCGGGAAACTGGACGGTGTAAAAGAAAAGTTGGATCTGGTCGTTCCAAGTCTACAACAGATGCTGATGATCATTTTGTTGTACTTCAGACCTTGACAAATCGATTCCAGACTGCTGTCACGACCAACAGTCGCTTGGGACAAGCACGGCAAACAAACGTCAGTGTGGAAACAGTTCGCAGGAGGTTGAAAGAAGTCAACTTACAGGCAAGAAGACCGGCAACGGCACCGAAACTGCTTCGACGTCATCGCGTAGCACGGTTAGAATTTGCTCGTCACGAGAAAATTGGGACGTTCAGCAGTGGTCTAAAGTTTTAATTTCCGACGAATCTCGATTCTCTCTACGATTCTCCGATGGTCGACAAAGAGTCTGGAGAAGAACTGGTGAAAGGCACGAACAGGAAATGTTTAAAGAGAAGATAAGCTTTCAAGGTGGATCCATCATGGTGTGGGCTGGCATCTCACTGGAAACTCGTACCGAACTTTGCGTGCTACCACGAAATTCTTTGAACGCCGTAGAGTATAAGTACTGGAACAACATCTTCTTCCCACTCTACCTCTTATCGGTGACGGTTTATTTTTTTGCAAGATAATGCCAGGCCACATGTTGCTCGCATTATGACTAATTATCTGGACAAGGCTGGCATTGAACGACTACCCTGGCCGGCAATAAGCCCTGATATGAACCCGATAGAGCACCTATGGGATCAGTTAGGTAGACGTGTAAGAAGCCGCAATCCTGCCCCTGATAACCTCGAGGAGCTCTCAGCTGCGCTCATAGAGGAATGGAACAACATTTTCCAAGAAGATATTAGTAACCTAATACGAAGCATGCCGAGGTGCCTAGAGACCTTGATTAGGGCTAGGGGAGGAAATACCCGGTATAATCAATTATTTATAAAATTGTTTGCTTCTGAGATTTGTACAATAAAACTCATTTCCGTTATTGATTTTTTCTTAAAATCAAATGCAAATTGAAAAAACAGTATATTTCGCAATAATCAGGGTTGGGTCATTACACATAGAAAATTACTTTTCTACATCACTGGAAATAACCTCGCAGAATATGTAGAATATGTAGAATATGTATATTATGTAGAAAATTCCAATTCACGTGCTATTAGCTTTTAATCGAGTACATTCAGTGAGTTGAAGATTTGGAGATGAAGAGATAATATCAGTTCCCTAAATCACTGGATTAAATTCTCAAACATTTCTGGGACATTTTCTGACAAACAAAAAATTTATCAACTGTTTTATAATTTTGAGAGATGTAGAAAATTATTAATCACATGTCCGTTTTTTGGACAAAAGTTGTCACCAAGAAAAAATTTTTTTCTCACATGATTGAAAAATCGCTATGTATCACATTTTTCAATACACTCAGTACACCACATAAAAAAATTAAGTTTTTATCTTAATTTTTGAGGAAGAAATATTGAAGATAATTCTACCCTGTGGCTAATACATTCATTCAGTTGAACTTCATTTCTACTAATACACCTTGATTTACCTATATTCTCGAGTGATTGGGACCTTGCACTGCCACTTTCACACACCGAGGGCGCCACAACCGTTGGGGGCAAATTTGACAATTTTGACGACTTTGACGCTTCAACGGCCGGCGTCTGTCATTTCATGTCTTGATTTGAAATTTGGATAACCTCTCTTTTTTTTTTTTTTTTTTTTTTTTTTTTTTTTCAAGTTTAGGTGCTTCAACAGCTATGGTTATTAGCACCGATGGAACTATGTTTAGAACTATATTATTAATTGTGTTGTTGCATGAGGCTCAGACGTATTGATGTTCCTACCATAACTGTCGACGATGTAAACAAAAATACAAACAATATACAGGGGCACACGCTTCACGTCATGGGGCCCATCATGGCGACTTTTAAATGACAAACAGAGAAGGCCACGGATGTGGGATATCAGGTAGGTGGTTGAACAAAGGACCGATTCTAGCTAACTGGTGGTCTGGTTCTCATTGACGATGTTATTTTCGTGTGGGGGGTGGATCAGAGTTGGTGATGCAGTCGGTGCTGGATTGTCTTATATTAGGTGAAATAGGTTGTTTCTTTTCAGTGTCTCCAAAAGTTCCATGACATTTTTCGGTCCCCATAAGATTTCATCGCCTTCATCTACTTGTGGGTAAAGTGTCGTGCACTCGTATAAAATATGATGGATTGACACAGTGCAGGATTGGCAAGATGAGCAAAGCGGTGGATCGTCTTGGGTGAAGATGTAGCTGTGAGTTAATTTGCTGTGGCCTGTTAGTATGCGATTAATAACCACCTCCTCCCTACGTGAGAGGTTTAGGTTTTTCTTAAGCTCGATTGGTTCTACTTCCATTTCTATTGTCAGAGATCTAGAATCGGCTTGGTGACTGTGCCATTTGCTTTGAAGTGCAAGGTGGTATAAACTTTTGACGTCGTAATGGGTATTCAAGATATCAGTAGGGGGATCATGGTCAGATCTTGAGGCCTCTTTGGCAGCCTCGTCGGCTTTTTCATTGAGTGGAATTCCAACATGTGCAGGGCACCAAGACAGTACGATGCTTTTGTCATTTGTAATTGCTGTTGAAAAGCTGTTCTGAGCAAGTTGTGCCAGTGGGTTTGAGGTGTATTGTTTTTGTATGCAGTGAACTGAGCTTAGTGAATCGGTACAGATGATGAATTGTCTGTCCGTACGACTTGATTCGATAAGCTTGGCAGCCTGGAAAATCCCATACAACTCTGCCGAGAACGTACTGTAAGACGGAGGGAGAAAAAATTTCTTAGTTTCGAGTCTGGTCACTAATGCTACTCCAACACCATTGGTGCCTCTGGAAGCATCCGTATATATTGGGATCATGTCTGGGTATTTACTCAGCATTTCCAGGTGAAGATTCTGAAAAATTTCTCTGTTCGTTTCGATCTTACTTTGAGTGGTCAGGCTTGTATCGAACATAGGCAATGATAGAGTCCAAGGCGGTTTATTGTTTATGGTGCTGTAGCAGTGATTTATGGGGTCAAGGTGGATTGATCTTAAGATGGCGTTGAATTTGTAGTAGACAGGTGGAGCTAGTCTTGGTTTTCGGTGGAATATGTTGCTGTACCTATGAGCGAATACCGAGCTATATGCAAAATTGTCAGGCGATGTGGAAAGTTTAGAAGCATAGGCTAAGATCTGTTTTTCCCTTTGGAGTGTAAGTGTAGGTTGTCCAGTTATTTTTGACAAACATTCAACTGGGCTTGTACGAAAAGCTCCTGATGCCAATCTCATTGCTGAGTTGTGGACGCTATCTAGGATTCTGAGAGTCGACTCACAAGCTGAGGAATATGCTACCCATTTTTGATCTGATCAATGCTTTATATACTCGTATAAGTGTAGATTCTTGTGCTCCCCATTGATGGTGGGATATGGTTTTCAACAAATTGAGTCGTTTTAAGCATTCGGTTTTGAGATGTTTGACGTGAGGTTTCCAGTTGAGTTTTTTATCCCATAAAAGCCCAAGAAATTTCACTTCGTTCACCTGACTGAGCTCGTCGTTGTACAATTTGAGAGGTGGGAGTGTTTCGACAGTATTTTTTCTTGAAAAAAGGATTACTTTGGTTTTTGTTGGGGAGAATTTGAATCCAGAATCTGCAGCCCAATTTTCCATATTAGGAAGAGATTGTTGCAGAAGTTTGTGTATGTTCGCAGTTTTTGTTCCTTTGCACCAAATGATTATGTCATCAGCAAAAAGAGACATTTGTACAGGGAGTTTCACTTTTTTAACAACGTCATTGATAGCGATCAGAAAAAGTGTAACACTGATAACTGATCCCTGGGGTATTCCATTTTCCAGGATGTGTTCATCAGAGAAGCTGTTGTTAACTTTGACCTTGAATGATCTGTTCAAGAGGAAATTTTTTATGAACATGAACATGTTGCCTTGGATGTCCATTTTCAGGAGTTTTTGGAGAATGCCATGCTTCCACGTCGTATCGTATGCTTTTTCTATGTCGAAAAAGATGACCCCTAAATTGTTTTTTGTTGAGAATGCTTCTAGTATTTCTGTTTGGAGTTTTGTTATATTGTCATTTGTCGAACGATGCATCCTGAAGCCGCTTTGGAAAGGAGAAAGAAATTTGTGATGTTCAAGGTACCATGTAAGTCTTTTGTTGACAATTTTCTCCAGCAGCTTGCACATGGACGACGTCAGCGAAATTGGTCTATAACTTGATTTTTCTGTTTTGGGTTTATCTGGTTTAAGTATCGGAATAATGATGGATTTTCTCCATGAGTCTGGGAATTCTTGTTCACACCAAATTTTGTTATAAATGTCCCGTAAAAGGTGAAGTGATTTTTGTGACAGATTCTTGAGGAAGTCGAAAGGAATGCTGTCAGGTCCTGATGCAGAGTTTTTACATGAATTGAGTGCTTCATTGAGTTCCTGTATCTTAATTGGTTTATTTATATCGCTGCTGTCTAGAAGATTGACGTTTAGTTCTTCTCGCTCTAAGTGATGTTTTGTTACTAGAAAAGGTGGGTCGTAATTTGAATTGCTGCTTTGGTCATGATACATTGCTGCCAAGGAGTTGGATATGTCTTTGCAAGAGGTTGTGACTTCTCCATTGGCGTCTTTTAAGGCTGTGATTGGTTGAAATGTTCTGCTGCCTTTAATTGCTTTGATCTTGTTCCAGGCTTTTTTTGTGGATGAGGTCAGTGAAAGAGAAGAAACAAATGTTTCCCAGGACTGTTTTTTTTATTATTTTTTATGATGTATCTGGCCCTTGCTCGAAGCTTTTTATACTCAATCAGATTTTCTATGTTTTTGTGATTTTTATATTTATTAAGTGCCGTTTTATAATCCCTAACAGCCAAACTGCACTCTTGGCTCCACCATGGAACTGGATTGTGTTTACCTTGCACAGCCGTTTTTTTTCCAATTGATAACTCTGCAGCTTCTACTATGATATCTGTGAATTCGCTTACTGTATGGTTGATGTTTTCCTTAATTGTGAAATGTTTTAGTCCTTCATCGACAGAATTTTGAAATTGTACCCAGTTTGTGTTTTTGTTTTTCCACTTCCCTGGTGGATGCGTCAGTATTTCAGCAGTTGCGCTATTCAAGCTTTGTGTTATTATTGGAAAGTGGTCACTATCATATGAGTCAGGCGATACCTCCCAGGACATAACGGGTCCACTGCGAGCATCACAAAAAGTAAGGTCTATGTTGGTAAAACTACCATGTGCAGAATCGAGGTGCGTATAATGGCCCGTGTTTAGAAGAAACAAAGATGGATGGTTTGAGATTATGTTTTCAATGACTTTCCCCCTAGGACTGGATGTAGATGATCCCCAAAGGGGGTGGTGTGCATTGAAGTCACCTGTCAGAATGAAAGGAGAAGGAAGTTGTTGTATGAGATGTAAGAACTCGTTTTGGTCAAACGGTGAATTTGGTGAGATGTAAATGTTACATATGTTGACCTTCTTAGGCCATGACACAGATACTGCAATTGCTCCAAATGTTGTCTGCAACGGGATTTGTTCGCTATGGCAACTGTTTTTAACTGAAATGGAGACACCTCCGCTCGCAATGAGGTGTGTTTGGCGATTTTTTGAGTAACTGGTGTAGTTGTTGAAATTGAGAGTTTGATCATTCTTCAGGTTGGTTTCTTGGAGACATAAAACTGTAGGGTCATAATCAGAAATTAGGTGTTGTATTCTTGGTAGGCGTGCAAAGTATCCATTGCAATTCCACTGTACTAAACTAGACATTTTGAAAGATTGTTTTTTATTTACTATTTTTTTTAATGGAGCTCTGGATCACTTTGATCCATCGAAGATTGGGAAAAATTTGATTCGCAGTCGTCATTTTCAGAAGTTTCGCGTAGTTTGTTACAAATTCTGGTACATCTACCTTTTAAATATCTATTAGTGAGGCATGGGTATATGTCATTGATCATTTCTATGAGGGCATCGGTGTTATCAGTGAAAGTTGGGCCGATTACCAGCGGGTCGCTTCCGTTGAGACATTGTTCAAGGAATGATAGGAATTCCTCTTGAGTGAGGATGTATTTACCAGGGTTTTCTTGTATAATTTGCTTTATGGGCTCTGTATTTTCGACTAGCAAATCAGGTATGTTTTCGGTTGAAGACGATTTTTTAATTTTCTTTTGTTTAGGTTTTTTCACACTTTTTGTAGATGGTTTTGGGAATACGAAATCTTTGGTTGGGTCAGTGTCTGGTTGGGGTGAATTTTCTGTAGAGTCGGTATTAAGAGTTGATGCTCCTCTTTTTTTTGATGATTTTTCATCCACGATATGAGAGGTACTGGGTGCTTCGGAATCAGATATATCTTGTTCGGGTCGGAGTTGACATTGATCGGCTCGATGGCCCTGCTCTTTACATAAAAAGCAGGTGACTTCTCCTGTGCTTAAAAAGATACGATATTCTGTGTTGTCGTAGGTGACTACAAAAGAAGGTGGCAGCGTTAGATTTTCATCGGGCTTGATAAATAATTGCCTTCTAAAGCTGAGGATGTGCATGTACTCGCTTTCGTTCTCAACGCCGGCTCTAAGATAAGACATATTTGAGACTGGTTCGCATCCTATATTTTTCAGTGAATCTTCTAGAAATGGCATCGGGATGGATGGACAGACATTTGACAAAATGAGTCTCTTGGCTGGTGTTATGAGCCGACGTATTGATACCTCGTTGCCGTTAATTTGGATTTTGTTGAGATTTGTTACTTGATCAACGAACTGGGCGGTTGATAGATACATACAGATGCGATTTCTTGAAATGCGGGATGCAAAAGTAATGTTCTTTGGGCCAATAATGTTACCAATTGGTTTGAGGTATTCGATTAATTTTAGGTTATCAATCACGTCAATAACTATAGCAAGTTCCTTTTGAGGAGACTGTAGAGTTTTTGCAACTTTGGCATACGATACAGTATTGTTGCCGTTAGTGGTGTTGTTGGGTTGAGATGACATTGTTGGGGTTTCTTTGATTTGTTTAGAATTGATTTTGTAATATTAATAGATTCATTGCAAAATGAATTAAAGTAAATAAGCAGGTTATCGACCCGCTGCGAATTTAATCGCTGCGGGAAGAAATGCGGTGATTTTTTGCTGTGCTGATAAGCCCGTATAGGTGTTCGAATCGCTTATTTACGGTTGAAATATGTAGGTAAATAATTAAAGATACTACTTATTCCTCCTGGAGCTAAGGGTCCAAAGCTGGGGTGACCAGTCCGGGAGTCCTTAGGGATGGTCCAGGTTATAAAACAGCGGGAAGAAACAGCGCACTTATCGTCAATTTCACCGATTTTTAACACCACGTTATAATTCCGTGCGGACACACCGGTGGATCTATCAACCTCTCTTTCTTGTTTGAGGTTTTTAGTCACTGTCAGTTACTGGTCAAACTACTCAAACTCCCGTGTATTCCCGTTGTTTAGGGCCATTCCATCAAAGTAGGCGCCCCATACAGTAGTGGCGACCTCACGTTGAGTTTTTCATTTGCAAGGTCCCATTCTAAATTAAGTTGATGTTAGAAAACACAAAACACGCAAATATTGCGCCTCTTAGGCCCATAGAGGACCCATCGCATTTTCAATAGAACAAAGGTTTCCGACTACCAAAACACTAGACAGTCAGACCAGAACTACTGTACAAACACGTGTTTCGTCCCTGTCGGGGGCTCATCAGTGCGGAGGCATCCAATCCTACCAGTACTATTAGGAGTCCCCCTGTATGTACTCTACATCACAAAGACTCCTCTGACTGCCACAGCACTGGTTGATACGACTGGATACCTACGCTCTGATGAGCCCCAAACAGGGGCGAAACAAGTGCCTGTGTAGCTTTGGTCTGATTGTCTAGTGTTGTGGTAGTCGGAGAGCTTTTGTTATATTGAATGAGATGTGTTTACCTGCGAAATAATTTTCTACGTATAGAATATGTAACAAAAATTGGAAATATGGTGACATATTCTACAGTAGAATATACACGTAGATTACGCATTTTCGACGGCGTATATTCTACTGACCCAACCCTGGCAATAATAAAGGTGAAAGAGTAAAATAAAGAAAATATTGTCAAGAAAACATGAGGCTGAAAGGTAACGTTAGATTGTATATTTTGTCTTCACTAGTACACTCTTAGGAGTGTTTTGAAAGTCACTGAAAAAATACGCATACTACGTAGAACACCCTGTATTTTAGTTGGGGTTGAGAGAATTTTGGAATGAGTAACACAAGAGTATTCAAGAAGAATTTTTCTATTGACGAGAAAAATAATGATCAAAATCCATCTGCACGTTCGGAAGTTACCATACATCAAACTTGAGGAAAATTTTAGGTGCGCCACTTTTTTTGCCCCTCAGTGTATTTTATGTAAATTTTTGGAAGTAAAAAAGGGATCCATCAACTTTACTGGAGTATTCATATATTACAATATAGGTAAATAACCACGAGGCTCAATTACCTGGATGTTTCATACGTCCAATTTCTGTTTTCTTAGAGTTATTGCTTCACCATCAAAGGCCACAAAAAGGGATTCCGCTTATAAGCATGTTAAAAAATCGTTAAATGCGACGACGCAAATTCGACGTCAAAATGTCTGTCCGCTAATTTATTAATGACGCGATGCCATCGCGCCGGTAGGTAGAGAGCAGCAAGCTTCCAGAAGGGATCATTCTGGAGACGGCCATGTCCTTTATCCTGCTGTTTTGCTTGTAATAGCTTGCTTAATTAGCGGAACCGTGCCTGAAAATTATATTAACAAAATTTCTGTGAACATCGCCGTGAATACGACATCCGAGAGCGTGGCACACGGAAGCGCTCCCCTGAACTTTTTACGCAGCACCAAGAGGCAAACTGTCACGTTCACAAGGAATTTCAGATTTGTTTTGTTTCAGTCGTGTTATCTGCCAAAAAGTCAAGCCGGATGATTTGTCAAGCGAGTCACCTGTCTGGTCTGCATGTTGCCTTGAATTAATTGTCGTAATTTAAACGTGAGATGCTTTGAGATTACACCAGGGCCAGGGATATGATAGCTGTTATAGGTAGGTACTTTTGCCGGAGGGTGTCGTATAATGTGCAATAAGAGGAGCTAACTGGCTGATGTACTCATACTTGAGATGCAAGTTTGTTGAAGCCGTGTTTGCCGCGTAACCCTTAACGAACGTCTATTCAAAGTTCAAACTGAATATTCCTGAAAACTCTGTTTTATGCCGCGCTTTTAGAAGATGGACATGAGCTGATTGATCACGTTTCAAGAATCTGCATCAGCAACTTTGTTGTATCAAATCGTCGGTATGCTCTCAGTTGAATTGCCTTTCAGGGTAAGAATACAACGCAATAACTTGGAGCTAGGTGCACAGGGAATATACCCCCAACAATAAAAACCAGGCTGTAAACAGAAGGAACAGATCAAATCTGTGAATATCCACGGCTGGCAATTTAACGTGGGAGCAATTCAAGAGGATAAGATCGTGTGCTATAAGTAGTCTAGTTAAATTGAAATTTCTCCCGGGGCTCGTTTCCGTCGTTGGTGCTGGAGGTGCACAAGGTGGAAGATTCCAATTTATTATTTGATATGAGACGTTCGTATGTAGGTACCGTAGATAAGGGGATGTACATTTACATAACACCGGAATGCGACTAATGAGATGCCGTGTAATACAACCGGCTGTAACTCCGCTGACGACATGCCCTTGACATGCCTGGTGCTGTATGGAATTGTCTGCTAAAGCCATCATTGTTGATTAATCACACCAGAAGAAGTTTATTTTTAGCGTTATGAAAATGCACCTTATCCCTGGTGAGCTAGGTGGTGCCTCGGTAGGCAACCCTCTATACTCATTTTTGAATTCAAATCAATTCAAACTTATTGGGAGCCTTTGGTTCATCTTTGTGAGTTCACAAGTCTTTCACAAAGAGCGCGAATCGCAACGAACAACCGGTAGGCCTCCTTGGTTGAATGAAAGGACGACGGGCCTTCAAAAGTCGTTTATTGTGATTTTCGGCTAATCCTGTCCAGCGGCTGATGTGCGGGTATTACGCAGAACAAATTTGCCCCGGCCTACGTCAATATTTTGATAAATTCCTCATTGTTTGCCTAACGTGATCATTAGACCTATACATGCCGCGCGCAACTTATTTGAATTATTGTAAATTAATAGGAGGCTCGTTGAAGTTTGTCGGCGTAATCGTGTTTGAGTAGAGGCAACTGCCCCGGGAAAGGAACAGGGAGGGTTATTAATATCCCGAATTATTTAGATTCAAAGGTATATAGTAGAAGGTAAGGGCACATACGATATGGGTGAAATCGGGTACTATGAAGGGTGTCTGACGTGTCATGATGTCAATAACGAAATCAAATTAGGTTTGATTATGCCGTCGTACTCTAGGCTCTACGGGAGGACCAGGCTGGCTGTCGTCTATCGCATTTGGGCAAACAAGGAAGGAGGATTCGAAGCATGGGAATAAAATGAAACAGCGTTTGGAAAGATCGGCATCGGGACCCTCGTCACACGTAGAAAGGAGGTGAAGGAGCACACAAGCACTGTCAGTGAACAAGGCTTCGGGAAATCAATTGCAATGTTCATGTCAGATTTTTAATGCGATTCGTGTTCTTCAGCTTTAATTGAAACTTTTCCGTATCAATTCAAATAAGTAGTCAGGCAAGAAGGGGCCAATATTTGTTATGATTATGAATATACCTTATAGAACATTACGTGGTTCCGTATTCGATTGCTACAGTTATTGTGGATGTAGGTGTAACATGCGGGAAATGAACTGGCATGAAAACGTCTCGTAAGCCGGGGAGCTTTTGTTTCCATCATACATTTTAAGCAGGGGCTTCAACCTTTTTTAACTTTGAAATGTGGTATTAGTATGATGGTATGCAAGAAATCTGAATACAAAAAAGTTTTTCAAACGCAACACCACCAGAGGAAATTTCAATTCACATAGGTGAATAGATAAAAACTCCATTGCACATTGGAGTTGAGTTGGTTTTATGTTTTTTATTTTGGACAAGATGGCCGGCATATACACTGGAGCCGGGAGATTTGGAATTTAGTAACTTATCAGCTAGGGCCTTCCGTCTGGAACCACTAAATTCTCAGGGCCTTGAAGACATATCGCCCAGGGATAACTTTTTGAAGTGAAACTTTCACTAGTCCGACGTCCGCCTAGATCACAACACACAACTAACGCAGAACCACACATGGGAGTGAAATCGATTCATGGCATCAGTGTATGTAACGAACGGTTGTAACGTTGTTTGACCTCGGGGCAACCAGTGTCGTCCCAGGAAATGGAAGAATAAGGTGTTGCGGCGTTCGGTTTTATTTTTTACAGTTAGTATTCTTTTACCGCTTGCATTGTGTATTAAGTACAGCAGCTTCCATCATAAACAAAAATTTGATCTGATCGATGAATTCCAACTCACGGTAGTGTCATTTGCAATCAAAAAATGATTCATTCATTTTCGTAATGCGTATCGCCGCCATTGAACTGGGTGGTGACCTTTGGTGGTCACTGCGGAGATGCTGTCGTGCGGGTGACCTGACAGGAATGGTTCTCGACTTGGCTAGAAGTTACCATTGTATTCGTTGAGTGGCGCTCTCATTGTCATTTTTTCAGGGACTCTATCACGCGACTGGCCAACCGTTTGTTCACTGAACGGCCTTACGGAGTCAGTGCGGGGAGTACACCGTCTGTTTACGAATTTCGTATACGAAGCTTGCGTATTTTCTTTTGTATAAACTTGCGTATTGTCATTCGTCTTTGCAATCGGAAACGATCGTAAAAAGTTGGTGCCCGTGGATGAAGGCCGCCATATTGCTAAAATCTCAGCGACGAAGAGGGAGGATGCAGATATATTATGCTAGACAAAGACAAGAAAGATCGACACTTTACGCGCAAAAGGTTTCCGTGTTTGTACGAAGCTTGCGGGCTGTGATAGGCACGGCTGTGAGTGGGATGCGCAAGGGGCTGGTCGATTTTCACGAAATACGAAAGTGACGTGGTCGCAAAATTCGGATACGAAAACGAACTTATTAACCGTTTGAACACATGCTCTGCACGGGGCAGAAGTCGCAAGGGATTGGGCGATATTCACTATTTACGAAACATGAAAGTGGCGTGGTAGCCAAATTCGTATACGAACACGAATTTCGTAACCGATTGACCTCTGGAACGCCATTGGCGTCCGTCTCAACGGGTTCCAGCT
Organism: Anaspis maculata; assembly: GCA_949128115.1. NCBI lineage: Eukaryota > Metazoa > Arthropoda > Insecta > Coleoptera > Scraptiidae > Anaspis > Anaspis maculata. The sequence goes on along the minus strand of OX421962.1, from coordinate 33,946,253 downwards.
GTCAAAAGCGTGTTTATTTTGGATTTAGGTGTACAAATTCGTGTAGGGGTGGATATGATTTGTCCGATGAGTTCCAACACACATCTTTTCTGCCTCCAGATGAAATGAGATTTTCATGTATGTTGGGTTGCGGACATCAAGCAACAGCACCGGACCCCGCAAATTACATTTTTGCTTCGCTCATGGTAAATTTTGACACAAAGCTGGATTTTAGCCCCTCACATCGGCTCTTATAGCAGCAGATGATTGCGTGACCCTTGTACAGCGAAAGCTGTCGATAATTTAGCAACCCTACATTTTTCTGTTACATGTGCAGACGATTACGTGACGGAGTATGAAAGTTTAGGCGCCGAGAGCAGCGAGCCGAATTAAATCCATACGAGTCCCATAAAATCACTTATCCACCTATATTGCGAAAACAATATATTTTTTATTTCAAACAATCCATTTTATACGCCAAATATTATAAAATGAGAAAATTGAACTAAGACCAAGTTACCTGGCGTTGATTACGATGATGGTTCCTATAAGCGATAAGCACGCTGCAATAAACGTATTTTTGAACTGTTGAATCATTTGCGGATGGCAATTCTCAAGAAATGGATGCGTTTTTCTAAATCAAAATGAAATTTCTCACTGAGACATTCTTCACCAATTTGTGAATACTTATAGTACATAAGAGCCGTTTAAATGGATGACGCTTACGGTACCTATTCTATTCGCATTTTTTCCAACATTCACTTGTAAAAAATAAACATTACACTCAATTTCGAAAAAATTGTGGCCTGCCAGGCACAGTTTCCTCCGTGCTTTAATATAACGGGAGAGAATCGCACAGTAAGAAAATCCGTCACATTCGCATAATTATGTGTATGGACGAACGGACCTCGTTGGCTCACCGGCACCGCAGGAAAATAAAATCAAATAGTAATGATAATGATAATACACATTTTATCAAATGTCAAAACTTTTACAAATTTCTTCAAAAAAGAATATCTTTTAAATATTATACAAGCCCTGACGATGCCGAAAGACAAAACCGGTTGGCAAAAGAAAAATACAAAAATTGTGGTGTAGTTTTAAGATTCAACCAATATAAGTTTCAATATACAGGGTGGCCCAACGAAAACAGAACAGAGGGGTTCTCGGGCATTTCACATCATTTTTTCGAAAAAAGCTCAGACAGGTCGATTTTTATATCGAGGGGGACATCTGAAACATACATTGGCAAATTTATATCTTCAGCCCCCTCACCCCTACCTACCTCAACTTTGGAATTTCAAATGACACCATCTACTTTGCGATACATCAAATCAAAGAGAATCAAATTCTTCTTCTGAAAAAAATATTTCCAAAATTTCCAACCCCACCCCCTATCTTCCTAAATTTCTCTGACTGTCCCATTTTATATTCTCGACCCCTCAGTTCTCTTCAATTAAATCATCCTAAATAGCATCTAAGGAGAAAATTTTCGGTGGAGAAAAGTGTTACCAAAATTCACCCCTTTCCTCTCCCCCACCTCAATTTCAAATCTTAACAGACACCACCTACTTTGTGATACATCGAATGAAAGGAAATTGATTTCTCTTTCTGAAAACAATTTTTTTGAAATTTTCAACCCCTCTCCTGATAAATTGAACATTCGGAGTAATTCAGGGGGGAAGGGGGCTTTTTGAAAATTCTTTAAATATTTTATTCAGGAAGCGAATTCAATTCCCTTCGATTTGATGTATCACAAAGAGAGTAGTGTCATTTTAGATTTTGAAGTTGAGGTGGGGGAGTGAAGGGGTGAATTTGGGTGGCTTTTTTTACACAGAAAATTTTCTCCCTCGATGCTGTGCAGGATGACGTTGACTGTACTGAAGAGCATTAAGAGATCAAAAATATTACATTGGAAACTCTGGCAATTTTATGAAGAAAGGGGGTGGGGTTGAAAATTATAGAAATATTTTTTCAGAAAGGAAATTTAATTCTCTTCAATTTGATGTATCGTGAAGTATGTGGTGTCATTTGAAACTTCGAAGTTGGGGCGGGTGGGGGTGAGGGGGCTAAAGATAGAAATCCGCCAATGAATGTTTCAGATGTCCCCTTCAATATAAAAATCGACCTGTTCGAGTTTTTTTCAAAAAAATGAGGTGAAATGCCTGAAAACCCTTCTGTTCTGTTTTCGTTGGGCCACCCTGTATATCTTTTGTATTCAATTCTTTGATAAAAGTTTGGTGGAACCGGAGGCTAGAACAGGTTCTATTATAGCAGCTAACATTGCGGAGAAGTTATTGGCTGGATCCGTGAGATCGGGCATAGTCTTTGACGCACTAGTTTCTCTCTATGACCCATTGGGTCGTATGCATAAAAAGTAGTAGATACTAATGCTACCAGTATTTACTCCGTAAGAGAAGTATAGATGTACTACACTAGCGTAGTACTTACTATGCCCAGGTAGTAAATGCTTCTATATACAACGGTACGTAGTAGTTTCTACTTCGCCTTAGAAGCATCCACTTCGAATCTGTAGTATCTACTACGAATTTGGGGTGTTCGTAGTATTTACTTCATTTTTAGCGAAGTTGCTGTTATAGCAACTTCTTGCCCATACTTCTCGTTAAAAACATGGCTAAATTTATGGGTGCACCAGTTGTAAAAACATACAAAGAGCGAAAAAACCTATGACGATAATATACAGAGTTATTCAAAAGTTAAAAAAAAATACTGAGAGTGGCTGGGAGTTGAGGGGTTGACGGTAGATCATGACACGTAAAAAAATATACTGAGAGTGGCTGGGGGTTGAGGGGTTGACGGTGGATCATGACACATCATAGAAAAACGACTTACCGTTTTCGAAAATCGACCTGTTCGAGCGGTATTTTTTTTGGAAAAAATATGGTAAGGAATTATGAATTTTGTTCCGAACTTTTGAGTTACCCTGGGGTTCCTCAAAACTTCATGGTGAAGCGTTCGATCCAGTTTTCAATGGTAAATCTGGATACAATTTTTGACAAGCTTTCCAAACGAGCCCCCCTCCCCCCTCCAAGTCAGGGTGCCTCTTCAAAAAAATGCTAAGGGTGGCTAGGGGCTAAGGGGTTGACGACAGATCATGATATGTGTCATGGAAAAACCGCTTCCCCTTTTTAGAAATCGACCTGTTTGAGCGTTTTTTTTCCGGAAAAAATATGTTACAAAATTACGACCTTTGTTCCGGACTTCTGAATAACCCTGTATATCGAAAATTATTCAGGTATGTACGAGGTGCTGTGTGAAATTGTGAATATTTATTCTAAAATTTGCCGTTTGGATCCTCGGTTGGACGTAAAAATTTTAGAGCACCTTATTTTGACAATATTGTTATTTTTTCAGGTTTAACAGAGAAAACTTAGTTTGGATTGCAACTGAAGTAATTTCGGTCACTAGTATATACTACGATGCTGTAGTACTTACTACACGTATTGTAGTAGAAGCTACTTTTGTGTAGCATATGCTTCGGAACTGAAGTAGATGCTAAATACATAATAGAGGATACTACGAAGTAGATACTTTTTCCCGTAGTAATAGCATCTATTACTTTTCATGCATACCACCCATTGTCTCCAATATCTTCACTACTATTATTGTCTTTGCTGATGAAGGCTCCTACTTGGGAACAGTCACCAATTCAAAGACTCCGACTCGGGAGCAAGCAATAAACCTGTACAATTGGCGGAGGAGCGATGTTGAGTCTGTATAGAGAAAGCTGCTGGACTTTTCATAGTTGGAAGCTTTGATATGTGAGGTATTGTGGTGTCACTGGTGTCCAGCTTAAAATCTCAGAAAATAATTAATTTTTCTGGATAAATTAGCGTTAGGAGGCGATATTGGGAAGGAAAGAAATTGCATAAGGGATGATGATGGAGTCGCGCCACATTCCAGAGTATTGGTTGGCTAGGAGAGGGGGTCACACTTGCGGGGTTCAAGAACGTGTGGCGGGATAGAAGTGGCCCAGGAGAAGAAACAGGGGAGTTGAGTGTGGGCGTTAGAAAACGGAGAGACCGTGTTCTAGAGACTCCCAATAGATACTCGTCAAGAATAAATTAACAAGAGTGCAAAACCAGTTGCTAATAGTTGAGTGTGTATCATCAAATGGTGGCACACTACACTAAGGCAAGTTTATCTTTTGTGTAATCGAATGATAATGGTTTCAACGGGGTGTGACTTATTGTTTGTTTAACAGCTTCTATAGGGGTGCTTTCGATACTAGCCAAAGGCTTTGTCAAACCGAGTTAATAGAGAGTTATTGCAAAATGGCATTTTACTGCACGGCACTATTAAAGGAGGCGTTATTAAAATACTGCTCACTTTATTTTTGGTTGTCCAATTAGAGTTATTGCAGATCGCGCAAATTCCCTTACTTGCCCCGTCATTCCCAATTCCTAACCTTAATTTTTAGTCTCAATTTAAAGTTAGAGTGCAAATTGCATGCGGGACACAAGGACCCCTCTGACGGGCCTGATTTCTTGCACACGTGTAGTGCAAGGCCTGAAGAGTCTATCTGCAGAAAATTAGCCCCCTATTTGATAACGTAAGGGAAGTTTGGTCAAAATTGGACGAATATAGGCAACCAACAATACACTAGGTTTAGGACCATTTTTGGGGCTTGTCAAAATGAAGTATAAATAAGGTCGACCTAAAGAGTGCACAAATAAAGGCAGGCACTATCCTTATTAAGGGAAATTTAACGTCGCACTAATTTGCGCAAGCGTAGGTGTCAGAATAGTGCCGCTTTTAATACTGCTTGTCCTTATTTCATCTGCAATAACTTTCTAATATTCCGCAAATACTTGTAAGCTATTAAATACATTGTTTCCAGTTATGTTCAAGTCACCAGGTGAACGGTGGAGGCCTCAATAACCCTTCAACGATTTAAATATAGCCTCCGACAGGTGATTTATAGGCTTCATCAGCTGACAACACAGCGCTAGCAGTAATTATGCAAATCGCACCTGGGCTAAAACATCGCGAATACTTTCTCCGTAAAGTAAGATATATTCACCGTTCTCTCAGCATCAAAGAAATTCACGTGTATCAAGGTTGAGTTCTTCAAAATGCGAACCGTTTGAAACATGCCTAGGAGTAAAGTGTCGCTCAAAAATAGCTACAAGACATTGAAATGTATTATGATTTCTCAGGTTAATTAATGGCTCACATCTGATTGTACACCAACCTGATTGAATTTATGTACTGATATAATAGCCCCCCCCCCCACCCCCCTGACATGGCATTCATTTGGCCTAGTTGTGATCGTCTGAAATCTGGAATCTGGAACCCTCCGTTGTGCCCGTTTTTGTTTTTGTTGTGCCCGCGTTGAAACCCGCGTTTAAAACCCTTTGATCCGCTTTTGCTCAGGAGTAAGACGACCCGGAGGAAGAGAAGAAGGAGCTTGATAAAACATTCTCATTGCACAGAAATTCACACTTACTCAAGCAAAATAAGTGCAAAATAATTCTTTTATGGTTCTTTTTTCAAAACACCTAGCACAGGACTGACAGAATTGCAAAATGACGCAAAGTGAGCAAAATGAACAAAAACTAGTGGAACACAACAAAAACAAGATGTCAAAGAATGATGATGATGTCAGTGTCAAGATGTCAGTCAAAGAAAAAGGAGAGTGACGGATTCGGAAACAGAGCACAAAATGGAAGAACCACGTCAAACAAACCATTGAGTTAAGCCCAAGGAAGAAGACTCAAATATGTGACAAAATGACTAGCGACTCACTAATAATTTCAGGTATTCAATGTACGTAAAATTGGTAACACAAGATCGAAGGAACATCAGTAAACACATGTGAAAACATCAATAGATAATGTATAAAATTCAACAAGGAACAAAATCCACAATACATAGGTACATCAAATATCTGACAAAATAGCAGTAAGCATCGAAATGACACTGGAAAAATATAGAGGGTGAGGTGCCTAGCTCCCTAAAAGACACCCTCTCCACCGCGGTCCATCATCGGTCGTCAGGAAATCACGGACCCCAAAGTCGTAAAATCAAACCGCGCCAGGCCATGGGGTTCTCCTGGTCACATTCCACGAATTCGAACATATACAAATTTTCAAAGCTACAGACGGCGCGCTTATAGCTAAAATATTGCAAATAAAATAGGGCGAAACCCTTCAGTACCACAAATTCACCCATAGCTGATTGACAAGTCTGGGAGTTGAATACAGCACTATAGCTGGAAGTGAATTGATCAAATAGAGACACCCAACTTTTATGTGAATCACTTCTGAAAATCTACCAAATCTGACAGTCTACCTTGTCTCTCGACAGGTGCATCATTCTGGCAGTGGCGACATCGTGATCAGCAGGTTTTAGTTATTTAGAAATGACATCAAACATGAATCGATAGCAGTTTTTGGTGTTTGCAGCAAAAGATAGTCATCTCCCCCTTGTACCACTCAAGTTTCGGACCAGCAGGGGGTAATCGAAAAGAACAGCGGGCCAAATTATTCATTTTGGTTCTAGGAACAATCATGCCAAAGTTCTTGTTTGTATCACAAAGTGCAGGATTTTTTTGTGTACCGCTAGTACTACAGTGCACTCAGCTCTGAACATATAAAATACAAAGATACTCCTGGCGGTCCACTAGATTCCTTGTCCACGCAAGATGACAATTAGTATTCCGCTGGACATTGAAGATAGAAGACCCTCGACAAGACTTCTGAGAGGGGCACCAGAGTTCCGGAACTCCTAAGACTATCATGGGTGCTCCACTGAAATCATTGCCAGCAAAAAAAACTCCTGTGAGTCCACTAGACCTCTGGACCCATGAAGCAATCATTTTTGCTTTTGGAGTGTTACATTGACCAGTTGAGCCATCATATTATAATATCCAAAGAGACCCAGATTACACAGGACGACTATTGAGATCGGAGAATTGGGATTGACTGAACATTTGAGACACAAAATGATTCTTGAGGGCAAACTAAATCAGGCTTTCATACTACAAGATCACCATTGTGCTTCATTTTACTCTGAATACACAAAAGATACCTCTGCTTGCCCACTAGAGCTTCGAGCTTCGCAAGACGACTATTTAGATATACTGCACTGAAACAATGACACAAAATACTCATGCGGACCCACTAGGTCTCCGCAGTACATGAAAACACTGTAGGTTCTCAATCACACATCAAAGACAAAAAAAGACCTGCGGGTGTGGGGCCAGCACTAGGCTTCGGGACCCTCGCCAGATAGAACAAGACGCAAAAAGGCTCCCGAGAGCCAATAAGTCTCCGGTCTTTTGCAAGAGGACTCTGTGGGCTCCGCTGAATAGCAAAGACTTTTTTGGGGGCCCATCAAATTTTACTGAAGACCAAAGCACAAAAGGTTTTTGGAGAGCCAATACGATGCCTCCTATTGAAACTAACGTAGCCGAATAGTTCCATCCATGACCGACGTAGTAATAATGTCCGAGCCAAGATCCAAGCAGTTCCACTGCACCATCCAACACTAACTCAGTTGTGATATGCCGTCAAAGACCAACGTATTATTTTAGGGATGAGTTGCTCTTGTCGGGCCTAACGGAAACGTACGTCGTATACAATTCGTTCAGCTTCTTTTCTTCGTAAGCGGCCAGGTCCTCTCTAGAATTTCATAATATAGCAGTTTTCATCTGGCTAGGATACTGATTTCTGTTTATGGAATATAATTATGATCATTGATTTCCTGAAATTGGCAATGTACTTACTTTATTAGTTTATTGGTTGTTGATTGTTACATTAGTTAGTAAATCAATCCACCATCAATGGATGGTATACCTACATTACCTACATCGACGGACCATGTTCGGCTGTGTCGCAGATGTATACCTTATCACTTTTAATATCCCGTACCTACTCGAGTACCTACCTCTATAATATATTCCTCAGAAGCCGTATTCATATCTCGCTTTTGAGCTTAAAGCGCATTTAGGGGTGCGCTTTTAGGGCCTATCAGTTCATATTTGAGTTTTAAAAATATAATTAATTTGAGCGTCTACATGTAATTGTAATATACAGGGTGATTCAAAAGTGTCGGATCTCCATAATGGTGCGTAATATGAAGGTGTAGTAGAGCGTAGAAAAACTGTTAAAAAATACGTGTCTTTCGATTTTGGAGTTATGGAGGGACAAAAGTTAGTCCTTGGATCGCTTCTATTTTTTCGTTATTTTAAAAGATGCAGGTAAACTGTTCATGAAAAAACGATGAGTACGAAAAATCAACCTCGGAAGCTGTAATGAATTTCTGTTTTGTAGGCAGGGTGAGTAATGATCCTGAAAATTATTTCTTTCTAAAAGCGCCTTCAAACAGTCACAGTATCCACCTACCTACTATGCAGGGCACAATAAAGCACAATTCATTCCAATAGAATTATTTTGCTTCTGGTTTTTTAGGGAAACTAAATTTTTGTAGATATAATTCATGGCTCATCCTATAAACAAAACAGAAATTGGATAGAGATTCAAAGGTTGATTTTTTGTACTCATTATTTTTCCATTAACAGTTCACGAAAATCTTTTGAAACAACGGAAACAAAAGCAATCGAAGGACCAATTTTTGTCTCTCCATAACTTTAACTTGGAAGACATGGAATTTTTTCTACAACTTTCCAGTACTCCACTACATCTCCATATTATGCACCTTCGAGGTGGTCCGACACTTTTGAATCACTTGTATGTAGTTTTGAAGATTCAAATAAAACGGATAGCTCCTAAAAGCGCTCATCTCCATGAGCTTTTAGCTTAGAAGCGAGATATGATACGGCCCCTAAATGATTGCATTATCTATCTACCTATTTACACCTACTACCAGGTTCCTACCTGAAGTTTGGCTTGGTTCTCAAAATGATGAGAAGAAATCTATCTATTGTGGTAAGTAGGTACCTATACCTAATCGATTTTGCTTTTCATCTTCCTTGCTCTTAGCCGTTCACAATGAAGAATAGAGAAGTAGATTCATCTATAATTTTTTGAAAAAATTGGACAGGACTGGAATCACAAGGGTAAACATCTCAGTTGTATTTTTTATATTGTAAGTACATAATAATTAGAAACCACCGTGAATACATCGTGAGCGCCGACTTTTGAATGGTCAGTCACCAGGTCCGAACCCGACTGGTTCTTGATGGGTGATGATTTACAGCAGTGGAGGGTTGGCCTTGGCCTCTTTCGGACGTCTTTGCCCATTGACTTCCGACTTAGGATCTGTAGCTGCGAACGTATGCACCTTTTTCACATATAATTTCCATGGGTGAAATATTTTTATTTTTCATTCCACAAATCATTCTGCACAATGTTCATTGTTCAATTAATAAAAATATACGTTAGTTACAGATACCTAGCCCTTAATTCCAGAACACACAATGAAATTTTATTCTCGAAGTAGGTGACCGTTAAATTTACTCAGGTTGTTAATCAGGGTATTAATGGCACTGATGGCAGCAGGGTATGATAGGTATAATAAAGAATAATAAGAAGGGTACGAGTCTCTAGCTCTCGCCTGTATTTGTAGACAGATTAGAATTGATCGGAAATGGAAAAAAAAACACCCATTTTACACAGTCTAATTTTGCACATTCTTTCCATTCCCAACAAATGCACAAACGAACTTTTTTGTTCGTTCGAATAGTCCTCCAAAAACCGTTTGTGCTCAAAGTTGTAATCGATAATTTTTGCTACGCTTCAGTCATGGACTATTGTGATCAGGAATATTCATACCGAGTACAACAGCCATTCGTGAAGCTTGCGCAAAAATTGTTGGCATAACTAACGGCTTTAATCAGATATCTTGAGCCGTTCCTTAAATATCCTCAAATAATTGAATTTGTTACCAAAATAAAAAAAATCAATATTTTTTCGTTATTCGGAAAAAAATTTACTGTGTGTGTTTTTAGCACATTTTCGTAGGAAATCCGCTATTGGCCGCGCTTTGAAATCCGTTCGTCTGTCCGTCTGTCCGTCTTGTAGTTGAACTCCTCCTAAACGAAAACAGTATACAGGGTGTTTCAGTGACCTTGCATAATACTTCGGGAGGTGATTTCTTAAGAAACTTGAGAAAATAAGTCGAAAAGTGAGAGTAACATTTTACCCTGAAATGCTTCCTAAGGGAGTTACAGCCCCTCAAAGGTACGAAGTTGAACAAAGTTTTTAATCATTTGCTGAAAAACTGTCAAAGGTAGGAACTTCAAATTTGATATACTAGAGGAGTGCAAACTCAACTCAACAGTGCAAATGTACATGCAAAGTTCTAAACAAATCTAACCAGTGGCAGCAAAATCAGAGAGGATTGGGATTATGTTGAAAATTATTCATGACACGTTCGTGTTTTTTCACTTTTACTTTAGAACGATGCATTCTACGGAAAAAATGTAGGAGGAATTAAAGTTTTGGATTGAACAAATCTATCGGAAAGATCAAATTTGAAGCTCTTATCTTAGACAGTTTTTGAGCAAATAATTGAAAACTTTGTTGCATCTTGTATCTTTGAGGAGCTGTAACTCCCTCAGGGAGCACTTTTGGAAAAAAATTCACTTTTACTTTTCGACATATTTTTTTGAGAGGAATCACCTCCCAAAGTATCATGCAAGGTCACTGGAACACCCTGTATAGAGGTATCGGGCTTTTTGCAAATTAATGCTGATTGTCTGCGGATGGGAATAGACACAAATAATATTTTATTAGACCGCGCGATTGCAAGAAAGAAATTAAAATGTTTAAAAAGTCGGTATTCAACGCTTTACGGTGTGAACTTCTACATCGAGGAATCTTGCAAACCGTTCTAGATACATGTTTACATGCAGCAAACGAAATATGCACAAATTGATGGAGACATTTTTAGTGAAAGAATCATTTTGATTCCTTCATTGCAATAGAAGTTACATTTTTTTTAAGAATAGGTTTTGCCCCGCGATTCCACATTTTTTGGTACTTAACGCTACCGTGTGAACTTCTACATTGAGGAATCTTACGAACCGTTCTAGATACATGCAGCAAACGGAAGATGCAGAAAGAAATGAATAAATTTTTAATGAAAAAATTACCCTGATTGAATCATTCGCAAGAAAGATATCTCTATTTTTATGCGGAATCTATACTCATGCACTTAAATGCGGATGCGATTTCCAAGTCTCGGTGATGCGGTTCAGCAAGCTGCTTCTGGCTCCGTGCTTGTGATCGATATAGGTATATTTTCTTACTTATAGGACATTTCATAGTTTTGGTGTATGCCACTCTTTTGTTTTCATTTATTATTGACTACTCGTGTTTTCCTAAAGATTGGTAATTTCTTGTGGTACTTTTGGGATATTCTGTTCACAGGTAACAGTGAACAGTGTACTAATCTGCACTTCGAAAATGCGCTTATGAGACTCACCCCCGTGAGGACTTTGCTACTTGTTTTTAATAGTTGGCCTAGAGAGTGTTTCTTGCTCTAATTTTATTTATTATGTTATTTATCGTGAAACCACCAAGTTTCGATTCAACATAATAAATAATAATTATGAAGAATTGCTGATAACGGAGAACTTTTTCTTGTGACTACTTAAGTCTTTTGAAGATATTTCATGAACGGCTCAAAATATCTGATTAAAGTTAGGATGACTTCTTAGTAATGGAATCGGGATTATTTATGGTGATTATTCACGTGCCTTCACTTATTTTGGTTCTTAAGGTACAAATATGTTCAAATTTACAGGCGTTCGTTACAGCCACTGATGCCATGAGCCGATTTCACTCTCATGTGTGATGTGTGGTTCTGCGTTAGTTCTGTGTTGTGATCTAGGCGCGAGAATAGAAGTTTCACTTCAAAAAGCAATATGTGTTTTCTCTATAACTCAAACATGATAGAGAAAACCATTGGCCACTAGAGAAAGGCACTCATTTTCGACCGATGGCAGCCCAATGGGTGTGACTGAACAAATCATCAAAATGTACAGAATAGAAAACGCGGTCTTCAAAATATATTGCAGCATGCTGGCTTACACGAAACACATTTGGCGGAGGGTCTGTTCAGATCTAGACCAAACCTAAAGTTGCGATGAATGCTCAATAATTACTCTTTGATAATATGGTATACCCTGTGAGTGGTCTCGCGCGGTAATTTTTGCGTGGTAAAATTTTTGCGATAAACTTTTTCGCGGTAATATTTTCGCGATAACGTCGATACACGTAGGTAATAATAAGTATGCCGGATGTGATTGCATTAAACGGATGTAAAACGGATACTCCGAGAATAAAATTTCATGGTGTATTCTGGAATTGAGGGCTAGGTAGGTAACAAACGTATATTTTCATTAATTGTACAATGAACATTGTGTAGATCAGTTTCTGGAATCGAATTGAAAATATCTCAGCTCAACTCATGTAAGGCTCGCAGGCAATAGGCAGAGACGCCAGGCAAATAATGCCAACCCTCCACTGCTGTAAATCATCACCCATCATGAACCGGTCGGGTCGGGATGGAGACTTGAGTGATGACTGACCTACGATGTCTTCAAGGTGGTTTCCAATTATTGTGTATTATAAAAATTAAAAAATTAGAGCGGTATGATGTTTACCCTTGTGATTCAAATTCTGTCCAGATTTCTCAAAAAATTATAAATGAATCTACTACTCTATTACATAATTATGTAATTCCGAGTGTAATTCAAAACTAGACAGTAACAAAACTGCTCTACTGTTAACGGTTGGATAAAAAGCAAAATCGATTAGGTAGGTACAGTGGCGGATTCAAGAACAAAATCAAAAAGCTAATTCTCATAACCATTGCTGTCAAACAATGCAAACTCGACTGCTTGATTTAGAAGGGTTGGGTGGTGCGATTTTGAAGTCCGCCACCGTACCTACTTACCACAATCGATTTCTCTCCATTATTTTTGTTGCCAAAACCAAACTTTATGTAGGAGCCTGGAAGGTAGGTGGATAGGTAGATAATGCAATCATTTAAAGAATATATATACAGGGTGTTGCATGAGGAAACCAACATAGCTGAAAAACTGGACCTACCCTAAGGTCCAGTTTTTCTAGGGGAACTAGGATCTCGCTTTGAAATTTTTGATGTTACAGGGTGAATCATGTATTTTGTCGAAGTTTTTGATGAGCTAATCTTCCGAATGGCTTATTGCATTGGACTGAAATTTGATAGGTATGATCTTCTAATGATAGCTAATACATTGCATCATAAAGTTGTTCAGAAGTTTCAGGGCCGGACTGATTTTTTTTATTTTCAAAGTTTTTGTTAGGAAAGTCATATTTTTCAATGTTTTTCTGCAAAACCAGTATTAGATTCAGAAACAACAGAAAAAATGCCACAAGGAACATCCTTCAACTTCTTCGGCACACCCAAAGTCTTCCCAGAAAAAAATATCTTTTGAGATTAGGGTCGGCTGCGATCTAGTGAAAATCAGTCTAGCACGCATTCTTTCACGGATCTTTGAGATGTTCATCCTCCAATTTAATGCTGTCACGGTTTTTTTCACTTTCCCACATTAGTATCACTTGGTACGGCAAAAAAGACAAAAGTCTAGGACCGGAATCAAGTCTAGTGAACATTATTTCTGAAAATCCAATTTTTCAGTATTTAGTTGGAAAATTGCAGCACAAAGTTATGGTGAAGTGAATGAAAAATGCTCTTTTGTCTGCATTTGGAACTTTAGGTCACTTTAGAAACCAGCTCAACAAATTTCTCCTTTTGTTGATTTCAAGAATACAAAAAATTATTTCCGAAATTTTTCGCGAACAAAATAAAAAGAAGCAAGAATGATAATTATTTAGAAACGTAATTTTGATTTGTAGAAAACAAGAAATATCAATGTTTGTATGTTATGTTTATGTTGATGTTTATCAAATTTCGGAAATGATTTCTCTCTTGTCTGCATTTGGAACTTTAGGTCACTTTAGAAACCAGCTAAACAAATTTCTCCTTTTGTTCATTTCAAGAATACAAAAAATTATTTCCGGACGGATTTTTACCATTTTGGTCTCTTTCGAAAGCTACAAGGATGTATTTCGGTTTGAGCCCATTTGCATTTCCAAAATCCAAAAATAATTTTTTCAAATGTCAAAATTGATTTTTTTTTATTTCGGAAATGCCAATGGGCTCAAACCAAAGTACATCCTTGTAGTTTTCGAAAGAGACCAAAATGGTGAGAATCCCTCAAGGAATAAACCCACACGGATTGATTTCGCAACGCTTATTTCACCAATATGACTCCGTCTTCAAATTGAAAATTAGTGGAGCGAAATGGGCCTGAAAAGTCGTCGTTTTTTTTTCAAGGTATAACAGCACCAAACCTTATAGGTCTTACAGAGAATCAAATTCCACGTATGTATGGTCATTTTGGGGATGATTTTGTGGTAGGGACCTTGTTTATGGGCAAAAAACCTCAAAAATTGAAAATGAGCAGTTCAGCATTCACAACGTTATATTTCTGGATCCAGTTGAGCTATCGGTCTGTTCTTTTTTTTTTAAAGTACATGGGAAAACCTTTCCAATGGTACATCACTGACTAAAGGTGATTGTTTACGAGCTTGTTTATAGAACAATAAACATTATATTGACCAAAAATGCAGTCCCTTTTTGACCATGCGGAGAACTTCTTTCCTCGTAGGAATTTTTAGATACAACCTGCGAGAAAAATAAAGCCAAAATATGATAGAAAATTTTAAAGGAAGTTTCATTGATCTAGGCCGTATAGTTTGTCAGTTATGAATTTTTTTTCTGGCGCATTGAGTTTGAGCGTCGCCCGGCGTGTGCTTGCATACAGTAAATCGCCGCATAACAAACAGCTAGTGACGGGTGCCGTGCCGCGCTCACTGTTCGTTTGCGGCGATTTACCGTATGCAAGCACACGCCAGGCGACGTTCCAACTCAATGTGCCAGAAAAAAATTCATAACTGACAAACCATACGGCCTAGATCAATGGAACTTCCTTTAAAATTTTCTCTCATATTTTGGCTTCATTTTTCTCGCAGGTTGTATCTAAAAATTCCTACGAGGAAAGAAGTTCTCCGCATGGTCAAAAAGGGACTGCATTTTTGGTCAATATAATGTTTATTGTTCTATAATCACGTTCGTAAACAATCACCTTTAGTCAGTGATGTACCATTGGAAAGGTTTTTCCATGTACTTTTATTTAAAAAAAAGAACAGACCGATAGCTCAACTGGATCCAGAAATATAACGTTGTGAATGCTGAACTGCTCATTTTCAATTTTTGAGGTTTTTTGCCCATAAAAAAGGTCCCTACCACAAGATCTACCCCAAAATGACCATACATACCGTGGAATTTGATTCTCTATAAGACCTATAAGGTTTGGTGCTGTTATACCTTCAAAAAAAAACGACGACTTTTCAGGCCGATTTCGCTCCACTAAATATTCCTTCCATGGGTTTAAACCACATAATGCCCGCAGCTAGAGACCTAAAAGGTCGGAATTCGGTAGACAAAACGTGCCAGGCAGAGTACAATATGGCAACCCATCCATTGATAACTGTAAATCATCGGCTGTCACGAACCGGCCGGCACTTCTTGACGTAAGGACCAGTCGCAGTCTCCATATTAAGTTGGTTTCTAGTTAGGTACCTATTATGAAATGTAGGTAATTGTCACGTTTGCGTTTGTAATCAAAGTTCTGTCGAATTCACTCAAAAAATCAATGACTATTCTATTCTCTATTACATAATTAACAACTGGGATGGGATACACAACTGATGGGATGTTAAAATGTTAAACAAGTGAAAATGCCATCAGGTGCGTGAGACTCAGTAGCGCACTTCCTTTATGAAGTATCAGTGAACGCAAGATATTAATCAAGGTTCTACCATTATTTGGACGTTCCCGTTAAGAGAAGTGCGCACACACGCACACAGGCCACACGACCAGCAGGAAATTTACATTTTTCCAGGTTCCTGGCTTAAGTACGCTGCATATCGACAATGGCAGCGGTTCATCACCGCCTAGGAGGTTACAAATGCATGGATATCTTTTTGATATATTATGTAAAATTTGGCCCCCAAAAAATTATTATGTTGGGCTCATTTATCCGTAATTTTTTGGAAAACCAGGGTGTATTTCAAACTTTGATTTGTGCTAGAGGACTTTCACTGCACTATAACATGACATAAATGGCCTGGTAAGAAAAATCGCAAAATTCCGATGACAGTGAACGTGTTAAGAGTCAGTATAAAATTGGGTATCTCTATACCTACTCCCTACTCATTATAGTTAGGTATGGAAGATAGAAACACTCACTTTAATTTTAGGTTGGTAAGCAGGTACCTAACAATACTGATAGGTGATAATAATATTATTTCCTTTATTTCATAGTATGTACCTACACAGTATAAATTAAAAATCATAATACATTTACCTATATCATATAAAATTCACATTCAGGAGTCAACCACAGTATAATCTCCAGGAAAACACATCAAAAACAATAAAATTCATCACAGACGAATTATGAGTAATCATTGATTAATCTTCAATTTAAAGTTTCAAGTTGTGGGTGATGCCATTTGAACTATACCCGCGGGGGACAGGTATATTGTATAGGGACTTGAAACAGTGCGTCGGGTTACTCTAGCGCCCTTCCCTTACGAGATATAAAAAAAGCTGATACATAAAATTATTAATTTGACAAGTTCTATATCGCGGAAAACAGCACTCTTCTTTACTCGTTGCGCAAACATTATTTTTTTCTTCGTTTTTTTTTCAATTGGAACCTAAATATTAGGCAGCCGTAGGTCACAGCTAAATCTGAATCAGCAAACAACAGGTACCTTACAACTCATAAAATGCCAATTGTTTTCATTTTATTCTACCTGACCTGTGCCGCTGGAAGCCAAAAGATAGGAATATGATGCAATCATTTGAAAGAACAGATATATATAGGTAGGTAGGTAGGTAGGTAGGTAGGTACGGGACATTAAAAGTTATTGGGTATACATCTGCGACACAGCTGAACATTGTCCGTCGATGTAGCCTGGCCCTTTGCGAAGAAATAAAGTCGAACGAATTGTATACGACGTACGTTTCCATCAGGCCAGAGAAGGACAACCCACCTGAAAAATAATACGTTAGTCTCCGACGGCATATCTCAGCTGCGCCAGTTTTGAACGGTCAAGTGAGACTGCTTGGCTCTTGGCTCGGAATATTCAGTTACGCTGGTTTTGAACCGGAGGTTTCGACTAATAGAGTTTTATTAGGAGCCGTCGAATAGGTCTTCGGAGCCCACAGGGCGATTATTTTGCTTCTTTGCTTACTGAACACTGGAAGACACTAGCACTGAAAGTGTGACCACTCCAGGCAAAGTAGAGGCCAATTGTAACTGCTACAATTATGCTCAATAAAAAATTCATCCCCTCCAAATAAAACGACCTCTTTCTTTCGAGGAAAACGGGAGGAGCCGTCGGAGTGCAATAATTATTATTGTAGCTGTTTACAACTGCGACTCAGTCATCGCATACAACTCTTGCCAACTACCGCATTCTCTAGGGTTTATGTCTTGCAAAAAGGAGCAACTAAGTAGCCATGAAATTACTTTCACGTGGGTTCCTTTTATTGGGACGTCCGAGAAATGGCTTATTAACGTTTTTTAAGACTCCCCCACCACTTACCCGTGTCGCCTTTCCCGAATATTAGCTCATTTCGGTCGGGGAATGACGCTCGCCAAACTCCTGTAATAGAAATTCGACCCTTCGATTCCCCAGTAACGATATTTTTATTGTCGCTGAATTTCGCTCTGGGGCAAACTTTACTAAACCGCGCGCTCACACACACACACTCGCCTCCGGGACAACAACAAAACCTTGCCGCTTCCTACTCGTAAACCGAGGACGGACCGGACCACAAAAGAATTTTTTAATCTCAACTTTGCCGTCTTGTTTGATTAGGTTGGGAGAGAGGGATAAAAGCAATTTTTATAGGGCGGAAGGGAAAAGATTATAGGTCTGGACAATTCGCGTGGAATCGTTCCTATTCCGGGGACCGATGCACGCGGGATGAAATCGGGAACATTTGGAGAACACGATGAAATTTGCATGATGACGATTTGCACGGTTTCGTGATTAATCGATACATCCTGGTATGCGGTCGACACCATACACACCTCCATCGGGCTTTTGTGTGTGTCGCTTCGTCCTGATAAATAATTCATTTTGGATTTTAGTGTCTGTCTCCGCAACCGTGATTTATACGGAAGAGCTTTTGAATTGCGATACAAGAACTGTATCGCTAAACCATCGTAACTTTTTCGCTTTGATGACCCTTATAAATTTCCGCCTGAATAGAGGGACCTTTCCGGTTCGTAATTGAAACCGGAGCATTTCTATTTTCTCCATACGTCATGTAGGAATTGGCACACGACCGCAAAAGCTTTTCTTTTAATCAAACCTTTGTGATGGGGCTCATGAGCACTGAACGTGTTCCGTGTTATTGGCCGCAGGACGAGAATCGCATGGCTGCGAAAACATGCAGAAGCAAAACTGGCGTAAATTTCAGTTTTGCCAGTTTTTCAGGTTTTTGAGAACACTCTTGAAGTTTCACGGTGCAAATATTTGTTTTAATTATACTGCATGTAGCGTCAGGTTTAGCTGTTTTTTTCAACAGTATAGATTGAAACGGAATGGAACTTAATTAATCCGTAATCCTTCAGCTGGGCGATAAAAAGTCGTTTCTAACAAAATCGAACTTTCTGTGCTGCCGCACCGTCAATTCTTCTAATCCTTCAGATTTGCAGACGTTTGTGCGAGTGCCGGTTCCCTTGAAAGAAAATTAATTATTGATTGAGGCATGCCGTCGCCCACCCCAAGCTCCAAAAAGCACGATCCGCAATTTAATAATTAAATATTTAGCGTCGCCTTTGTTAGTTAGGGGCAGGACGCCCCAAAAATAAACCCATTATAAGTAGACAACAACGCAGCCAGGCCGTAGTCTTTCCTCCTCTTTCTCATAAAAATTCAAATTCCTTCGACCCGCAACTCTTTCGAAAACTTTCCGAACCAATTACCAAAGAAACTCTATATATTGTGTAGGTTTGCAGAAAGAGCATTTCAAATATCGCTTACAAACGGAGGGTTCGCCTGCAAAGTTGCCCGCCACAATCCAATAAACAAGCCGTAAAACGAGGCATCTCTTTAGTTTCTTTTATATAGCTCTCTTCACTCTACAGGCTGTCCGAGAAATAATGGAAAGAACAAAAACCTCAGACACCCCATTTTCTGTTACGAATGCCTGTAGATTTGGCTCCAAACATCCAACATAATAAAGGAATTGAGTTGAGAGTTGAACATTTTTGTCGGTAATTCATGAATAAATCATAATCTGCTTAAGGTAGTTGGTTGTATTCGCTATAGATTTGTTCTGAATCACTTTCACTGAAATCGCACCAATAAGTTCCCTAGTTGACACAGCGGCGGCGCCAGCATTTCTTGTACAGGTGGGCACAAAAAGGCACACTATTCAGGGAGGTGGGAACTTATCAAGGAACAAAAAACAAATCAACGGGATACATTCGTGTTTTAGGTTGTTTTCCTCAGTATCTACTTATTTATGCAATTTAGGTAGTGTGGTTCATTTTATTTTGAGATTTTCCAAAACATTTTCTGAGAAATCGGGTGGGCACGCGGGTGGGCACCTATAATTTTAGGGGAGGCACGTGCCCACCCTGACCACCCCCTGGCGCCGTCGCTGAGTTGACAAGGGCTGTAATCCAGGAATTTTAGCTTTTGGGGTCAAAAAAATCAAGTCCTTACATCTGATTATTGATTCTGGTTCTTCACATAGTACTCTACGAACAGGGAAAAAGTCCCCAAATATCCGGACATTGAAAAATTTACAGGAGCCAATCGAAAAATGGCAACTTTAAGAGAACTAGTGAAAAGTTTTGCTAACGTTTGCAACCAACGTATGGTCTGGTATGGTCTTATTATGGTTTCAACATATATTTTTGAAGAAAATATGTATTTAGAACTACAGCGTGCCAATTTTCATTTATTGGAGGAGGGGGAAATAATTGCAACTTGAAATGGAGGGGATGAAACTCGTCGATCCATTGGATGCGAATACATCGTAATTTGACGCATTGTATCCCGTTTATATCATTTTGCTACAAAAAGTGTCGATCATTGTTGTAGGGGACTCGTGGGGGGGGGGGCGAAGCTCGGCTCGGTGGTTCTTTTTTCCCTGGGCCATATTGAACCGATCACGACAAGTTTGGTGTCTTTTCCGACCAAATTGAATCTCCTGAACTTGAATCCAATGTGTAAATTTCGATTACAACAAGTTCAAACAAGTTAACTTGAGAAAACAGGTTATTCCTTGACAATTTTCACAGAAAATCTTTTTACTGTTAAAAGTATTCATCTTTTAAAATATTCCAGAGGCCATTAGATTGAAGTATATTGTTCACGAGAATCATAAACTCGATGTATAATTTAGTTTTCCGAGGTCAAAAAATAATTTTTTAGGTTTTCTCAGGAAATCTGGACTTTGAGGAAGAGAAACACCGGATGCAAACTTGAAATTTATCAGCTGAAAATGACAGTATACATTTATGTTGACATTTCAATGATGACAAGTACAACAAAAAAGTTCCGACATGACAAACGTCAAAATTACCCCCCACTACTGAAAAAACATGAACGTGAGAAATTTGCACATCATGCTTGAATGGCCAATAATGTGTCTGATTGGAATAAAGAAAAAATATGGCTCTATCTCTACTCGTCTAGGAAATATCACTTTTGGAAATTTCCAGTGACTTGGGCAGTAACAAAATCACCCATGATGGGACTAATTGGTAACCATAGTAATTTTGATACAACGTATGGTTACAAGTCTTGCATTTTTATTCATGCTGGAGTCAATAAGTGTCAATGTGTTGTCGCAGCATGCTTCTTCTGGTATCTCCCTTGAAGAGGTCCGGAAGATAACCTCTTCTGGGGGCCCATGAGGTCAAATTTCTTCATGGTATAATTCATCAAGCAATTGTGTACGTTTCTGTGAATTTTCAAGAAAAAGCAACAGCTCTAGCAAATTCTGTATCAAAAAAACCAAATTCCACAGAAAAATCAAGAACTCTTTGAAGAAACAAAATACGATCAAAAGTCAAAAACCGTTTTATATTGATATCCGCTTTCTAAAACTGAAAGGAAAAAGAATACGGAATTTTTCCAAAAAAAATACCACGACTTCAAAAATCAACACTTTTGACACTCTTTCCTTTGGCATCCTGTATATCGTGGACAAAGTCGATGGTGACGTAAGTCACAGAGCGTCTTGTAGCTGAAGAAAAGCTCTACCAGGCACCATCAATTTTTTTCAAATCGGATATCTGTCCCCGAAGAAGTCCTTGCTTGAAATAGGAGTAAATTTTGGTCTATGCTTAACTTTTGACGAGCAGTTTATTAATAAAATGCTGTTTATTATATTATGGTTATAATTTCTTTTTTTTTCCAAAAATTCGCATGCTGGATTCATAAGTACTTATTTTTTTCAAGAATTGTCAAAAAATTGTCTTATTATGTTGAAACTATAACAAGATCATACCAGGGGGTTGCAAACGCTGGCATAACTTTTTGGTAGTTCTCTTAAAATTGCAATTTTCGATTGGCTCCTGTAAATTTTTCAAAGCCCGAATTTTTGGGGACTTTTTTCCGGTGGTAGAGTGCTATGTGAGGAACCAAAATCAATCGTCAGAAGTTGAGATTTCATTTTTTTGAGGTAAGGTAATGGCCAGTTTGGAGCTAAAATTCCTGAGGGCTACTGAGGGGTCGTGAATTTAAAAAAAAAACTTCATGGAGATCATCCAGTATGATATGAAACCCGGCCGGTAGCGCGGAGGACTCCGTCTTTTAAAGCAATTCCAGAGATAGTGGGTTCGAATCCGGCTTGGGCCAGGTGAAAATTTTCATGCACTCTCTAGTACCTTGGCGTGTACCTCCGCGCGGTCACGTCAAGGGGCAAAGGGTGAAACGAGATGGACACCGAAAAAAGGGCGCCAATAACCTCGTTGTTGATGCGTCCATAGAATGGTGGGTGGTATGCGAATCACCCGGCACCGCTTTCAGAGCACTAAGGCGGGGCTTAGGAGGGACTGCCAGTGAGTACACGGATCCCCGCCCACCGCAAAAAAAAGTATGATATGAACTATGGTGAGGTATCTAAAGTCTCACTTCTTTCTCTCTCTCTCTCTCTCTCTCTCTCTCTCTCTCTCTCTCTCTCTCTCTCTCTCTCTCTCTCTCTCTCTCTCACAGAGGTTTTTTTTCGTTGAAATTTTCAAAATCCTAGGAGTTTCGAAGAGAGCTTTAACCGCCACAGCTTTTCAGATTTTGGAGCAGTAGACCCAGGTCTCGACAGTTTTTCCTTTCTGATCTTTTGCTCTGCATCTGTTTGATCTCTTTTGCGGGGTTAGTATTCTTAGCTTCCTTCTCTTCCGACCTTCACTACTCCCTTTCGTTGGTCTACCTCTAGGGAAAAGACGAACCATTTGTTGTGTGACCGGGTCTTTGTGGTCTCATGGCTTGCAGAAGGTTGTTCACCAAAATCCAGATTCAGGGCATTTTCATCCACAGAAGCATTTAGACTAATAAGGACGTCTCCTCGAAGGGCATCCATATCTTAGGCACAGCATCTACACCACCAAAGACATCGCCACCTACAAGGACATCGTCACCTCCAAGGATATCGCCATTTCCAAGGGCATCCTCGGGAGGTCTGTCTGGTACCTTTGACGAAGCAAATTCCTCGTCGCCAAAAAAATCCTCATTCAGAGGAACAAACTCTGCAGCTCTGAACCCATTTACATCAATGTTATACTTGGGTAAAACGCCTTTGGATAAGTCATTCCTACTAGTGAGATAATATAATTTGGTGAAGATCTTTCTGGCGTCAGCGTTATTTTAGCATTGGCCGCCGTCTCTTTCACGATTGGAGCCAGTTCACTTCTAGGCATTCATGTGATGAATGAAAAATCCAACTAAATAAATATACAATCATATATTATATCTAGCTGAATTGCACAAAATATCATGTTTTTACCGGTCAAAGGTACATTGCAAAATGCAAATGAGTGGTCAAAAGTATTCATTATGTCAAAGTTGGGATAGCTTTCAGAATGTAGAATTTATAAGGGGAATGTTTATATCTCACTACCTACTTGCCACTTGCTAGGATATCAGCTTTGGGAAATGAAACAAAATGCATCATTTCGAAAAAGTTCATTATCACTGTTCACTCGTTATTCAAGACATTGACGGTTATTTATTTAAAGAAATGCCATCAGTTGGTGACAGCCACCATGGATACACGCCTTACAATCAAGAGCGGGCGATGAACTGTTGAAACTGTTCTCCACAATGGTACACAGATGGCCCTTATGGGGTCATGGTGGCAAAGGTAGGTACACAATATTGTCAAAGCTACAACAGCTTCTTTTTGAATGCTCACTTTTCATTTAATTAGGACTCTAGCTCTCCAATACTTGACTCAGTAGTAGTCTACTAGTTGAGATATGCAAGAGAACATTCAGGCTCCGTGAGGGTTGAGAGAACAAACAAGGTTGGATGAAAAGTTCCACTAGTGCTTTTTCCTGAAATGTTGCTCGTGTGTCTAAACGAGATTACGCCGCGACGTCCCTATAGACTTTCCATCAACTTCTAACAATTTAAATAAGCTGTGTAGTGTGAGGACAAACAATTACATCACGCAAACAGGAACGAATTCCCGAAAATATTGACATAGGCAGCCAGAGTCTGGGTCACACAGGACCACCACAACCAGCGTAGCCTTGTACACCACCACACGCAATGGTGGGAAAAGCTCGGCACGCCGGAGCTCTCACTGCCGAAAGGTCACTGCCGAAGCTTTTACGCACCCTTCTCACACCTAAACCGTGCCGTTTTAGCAACATCAAAGGTTCCATCGAGAGAACTTTTATTTTTGCGCCTGGAATGAAATTATCTGACGCGGCCCTCGAAATCGAGGCGACCTCCTGGAAAAATCAATTCGCTTATGTGCATAATGTTTGCAAGATTGACGAAAATTAGCGAGGGGGATGGGATGGGTGAGGTATATCAAAGACAGCTGGAGAGAGTACATTTCCAGCCGGTCGTCGCGTAGTCGTCATGGTGACGACACGATTCTGCTGGATCTAATCCGTGCCTTTCTGAAGTTGGGCGCCGACGATGATAGTGGCGTGCAAAAGAAGTTGTTCCCAAGAACAATTGCCCTCACTGTTCTTTGTGCAAAGATCCTAGTGTAGCGCTGTAGCTACGGTAGTTAAAAGCTGAAAAACCCGGGTCACTGAATATAAAGCGCTGTTTTCAGGTCGGAAAAGTAGGACTAATAAAAATTTATAACTCTAGGACTGAAAAAAGTTTTCTTTGCTCGAGGGCGAATGCAGATGGCTCACTTTTAGAAGTTCTCTGCTGTCCCCGACACCGGCGAGGCCGAGGGAGAAAGTGTTCGAGCTGAAGTGAAATAATGCTTTCGCATTATTATTTAAACGAAACTGATCTGAATAAATCAGTACAAGTACTTGATCTGGTTCAATCCGTTTCAACTCGGTCAGTCATGAAATTAAACAAAGATGAGCGTAAAATTAGGTATAGCTAGGAACCCATTACATTTTAGTCCTGCATGCGCAAACTAATTTTGACTATCGACTATAAGTTGTTGGGTACCTAAATAGTTTATTCCATAATTTCGTCGCATTATTACGTTTTTTTTGAGATTTCTATTTGGATCCATGCTACACTGAGAGAAATCTGATGAAAAGCAAGTGTAATTACGCGTAATTCTTATTCAGAATCTGGATAATACACAAGTTCGCTAAGTTCCTGGGTTTTGTTCCATTCCCCTTACGTTTAGTTTGCTGATGACTTTCTGGTTTCACTCCATTCCTTCATGTTTTTATAGGATTGAGATGGAAACAAGAAGCGTTATGTAAACTCCGCAAAACAACGTTTTGTCCATTCAATCACGTTGATATTTCCCGTACGGTCTTGGACCATTTAGATAGGCAAAGTCTGTGAATACTCATTTTTCTCCGTGCAGTTACTTTAATCCAATGATTATCACTGTCTCATGACTGTCATTTGGCCAAGAAGTCATTATTCATGTTCAGAAAGGGGGTTCGCAACTCTGCCACGGGGTCATGACGAGTCTTCTGAACATAAGTCATAGCTCATTATCATCACACAACAATTTTTTTTAGGTCAATCTCAAAAACAACGCCATCACTGCCATCAGATTTAAAGAACATCCATCATGGACAGGCAGCTGGTGCCTCAATACTCACGTCATAAGGTACATAATTTTAACCCTGTAGGTCTAATGTGCGTTGATAAGGTTATTGAAAATTGCTTTGTCTTACATGTCAGACCGGGGGCTTTAGGCTGATATAGGCCTGTCAATTTTCGAAAAATGTCAAACATTTATGTCATAAGGTACATGAATAAAACCAACGGGCTTTTGTGTGAGAATATCCCCTTAATCAAAAATCGTGTCATAAAACAACATTTTTGGGGGCTCTTGGTTCATAAGACAAGTTTGAAATTTCCAAAAAAGGCCAAAATTTACCTCCTCTTGAAAACTTCTCCTTTGACATCATTTTAGGAGTGAAAAACGATTCTTACATAATTTTCAACGCAGGTTTCGAATCTGCCCTCAAAAATTTTCAATAGTACCATCGCTTACAGGGTGCAACATCAAAAACTTTTTCTTAAATCGTACACCCTGTATTTTAATATGGAAATCGATTCCGTTCTCCATCCTCTGATTACAAATATATATCACACTCAGTGGATATAAGTCAAAAAAACGCTTGTGGAAAAAATTGATAAATTTTGGTACTTTTTTAAAAGTATTTCAAACTTGTCTTATGGACCGAAAGCCCCCAAAAATTTTGTTTCACGACCAGATTTCCGATTAAAGAGATGTTTTCACAAAAAATCCAGTTGGTTTCATTTATGTACCTTATGACATAAATTTTTGGCCATTTTTTCGAAAATTGACAGGCTCATATACCAGCCTGAAGCCCCCGGTCTGACATGTAAGACAAAGGAATTTTCAACAACCTTATCAACGCACATTAGACCTACAGGGTTAAAATTATGTACCTTATGACGTAAGTTTTGAGGCACTAGCTCCCTGTCCATTACCATAATCATTGTTCGCTTTATTTAAAATAATAATATAAATACTTGACATCATCAGCGTTTGCACTATCTAGATCATTGTCTTACAATCAGTAGGTATCTAAATAGGCGAGTATACAAATATTCATATTCAAGAATAAATCATTGAGAGACTACCAAAAAGCCCAAAAATAATGCTTCAAAGTTCATTATATTTTTGCAGAGATAAACTTTGATAAATCCTTAGATAAATGTTGATAGAGCTTAAGCGAATTCCGCAGGGTCGACTTTTATCAGGCCAATAACACCTACATCATGTTTAGGAAAAACAAGTGAATTATACAGGGTGATTCACCACCAAATGGACATAGCCTAAGGGTAGGTCCAGTTTTTCCTGGCGAACCAGGATCTGGCTTTGAAATTTTTCTAACACTGTTCGTTTCAAAGTTACAGGGTGATTCATGTATTTTGTCGAATTTTTTGACAAGCTGTATCTTCAGAACGACCAAATGGATTGGATTGAACTTTTGTGGGTTGATTCTCCTATCGATATCTAACACATTGCCCTATCAAACAGTTTGAAGTTTCCAGGGCCGGCCTTGTTAAAAAAACTTCAAAGCTATTTTTCGAGAAAAACATTCTGTATGCATATTTTTTGAAACTCATTCAAAAATTCAGAAACTTCACAAAACATGCTAATAATATCGCAAAAAAAATTGCTTGGCACCATTGAGCTGTCAAGAAAATTTTGATAATCGTAATGATTTTTGAGGTTAGGATATTTTGTAAATCGATATTTCCAAATATTTGCGAATGATCTATTATGGCCCTGAATTTTAGACGTTTCGTCAGAAGGATAAAAATGACATTTTTCTCGTTTTCTCAGTAATAACAAAAAATTTCAGTAGAATTTAAAAAAAAATTTTGTTACGTCCCTCAACTTCAGCTCAATTTGGGATAGAAGTGAAGATGAGGAAAGTAACAATAATTTTTTGAAAATTCGGCTGAAACTTTTGGTTTCTACTGAGAAAACGAGAAAAATGTCATTTTTATTTTTTTGACGAAACGGCTGAAATTTGGAGCCATGATAGATCATTTGTGAATATTTGAAAATATAAGTTGACAAAAAATCCTAACCTCAAAAATCATCAGGATTATCAATTTTCTTTTGACAGCTTGATGGTGCCAAGCAATTTTTTTTGCGATTTCAATACCATGTTTCATGTAGTTTCTGAAAATGAAAATGAATTTTGAGTAATATGCATACAAAATGTCTTTTTTTGGAAAAAACTTTGAATTTTTTTTTTCAAGGCCGGCCCTGGAAATTTTGAACTTTTTGATAGAACGATGTGTCAGATATCAATAGAAGAATCAACCCACAAAATTTCAATCCAATCCATCTGGTCGTTCTGAAGTTATGGCTTGTCAAAAAATTCTACGAAATACATGAATCACCCTGTAGCTTCTGAATGAACAGCGTTAGAAAAATTTCAAAACCAGATCCCGGTTCGCCTAGAAAAACTGGACCTACCCTTTAGCTATGTCCATTTGGTGGTGAATCACCCTGTACGTCAATTTATGCGTATTGGCTCAGCTTTTTGCGCATTCGCCTTCTCAAGACTTTTTTCAAAACCTACACCCTTGGAATTTAATCCTCTTTTCCAACTTTTGCAAAATTAGGGTTTCTTTCCAAAACAAATAAAGAACACATGGGGAATAGGGGCCCTGATTTTCTTTTAATATTTATAACAGATCACCTTTTTATATGTTTCTCTGCAATATATAACCTAGGCTATATAACTGAGTACCTAAGGTGAATTTAACAAGTGAGTATGCCTTCACGTGCGTGAGTCTCAGTAGCGCATTTTTTCAAAGAGGCATATTGTGAACGTAAAGAAATTTGGTTGAAGGAGAAACACCATTCCTTGCCCACTTTCTTCATTCGAAACTCATTGTCATATTGTGTTATCAGAATGGGGTACTTACCAATGGAATAGATTTGAAATTTGAAAAAAAATGAAAATTCTTTCACTCATCAATATATTTTTTGTTTGAGGTTGAGGGCGGGAGCTGGGAGCGGCGTTGATCTATTCTTTCCCATTCTTAGTCGGCTATCCATATAGCGGAACAATTAGATCGCTATGTCTTAAGGGTTATGTTTTACATTTATCTCTTACTTTGGGGGCGGCGTGTAGGAGCGGCAGAGTTTGGCAAAGAAATTCTTCCACAGTTTGAGTTGGGAGTTTCTGAATGTTTGAGGTAACATTAAAATGTAATTCAGTGGAAACTATTGGAAGTTGCACTTTTTTTCTTTTGGGTTGGAAGTTGGAGGCGGCGCCATGTCAAAGGTAGCCTATTCTTTCCCATTTTTAGTTAGCTATCCATATAGCGAAAGAATTAGATCGTTATTTCTTCGGGTTTATGTTCTTCATTCATCTCTCACTTTGAGGGCAGCGTGTGGGGGCGGCAGCATTCGGCAAAGTAACTGTTGCACAGTTTGAGTTGGGAGTTTCTAAATGAGAGGAAAATATGACAATCAGTGAAAATTGTGAAAGTTGCATTTTTTTGTTTGGAGGCGGCAGCTGGAGGCGGCGGCTAATTAAAAGTGACCTATGTTTTTCCAATTTCAGTCAGCTATCAATATAGTGAAAGAACTAGATCGCTATGTCTTCAGGTTCATGTTTTACATTTATCTCTCACTTTGGGGGCGGCGTGTGGGAGCGGCAGAGTTTGGCAAAGAAATTCTTGCACAGTTTGAGTCAAGAGTTTCTAAATGTTCGAGGTAACTTTATCAGCTAAATCAGTGGAAATTGCTGAAAGTTGCATTTTTTTTCTTTTGGGGGCGGAAGCTGGAGGCGGCGCCATTTCGAAAGTAGCTTATCCTTTTCCATTTTTAGTCAGCTATCCATATAGCGAAAAACTTATATAGCTATGTCTTTGGGTTCATGTTTTTCATTTATCTCTTACTTTGGGGGCGGCGTGTGGGAGCGGCAGCGTTCGGCTGAGCAAATGTTGCACAATTTGACTTGGCAGTTCCTAAATGTTTAAGGGAACATCTCAATCAGTAACATTTGTGAAAGTTGCACTTTTTATCGTTTGGGGGCGGAATCTGGGGGCGACGACTAACCAAAAGTAGCCTATCCTTTCCCATTTTTAGTCAGCTATTTATATACCGAAAAAATCAGATCGCTATGTGTTTATGTTTTTCATTTTAAAGTGATTGGGGGCGGTTTTTAGCAGTTTTTTAATGTCGGCGGCGCATATTGAAGACGGAATGTTTCTTGGCTTACGTCCATAAGTGGCAACTATGTATTTTTCAAAAAATGAGAACACCAGAGCATCATGTCTGGTAGAAAGTGCAATATTATGTTATTTCAAGTTTATCGGGGGCGGTTTTCTCTATGTTGGCGGCGCAATATAGACATCCAGTATACCCTAGCCCTCCTTTGGGAGTGGCAGCTATGTAACAGCGAAAAAATTAGAAAGCTAGGTCGTCTAGTTTGAGAGGAGTTCGAGGAACGGACGCACGGACGGACGGACGGACAAAGCGGTTGCAATATCGATTTTCATCAAGATAGAATATGCGCTAAAAACATAGAAATGTACATAATATGAAAACATGCAAAGATTCACGCTTCTATTTCAAGCAAAGTTTTATTCAAGTAATGAAAATAAGGAATCTTACACGTCACACCGACCACCGACCGAGCACCACCATGGAACCCAGTAGACACGTGTTTCGACCTATTTGGGTCTAATCGGTGTTTAGGCATACGAAGCGGATGCTCGATGGCGTCTATGAATCAAATGTATCAACTCTCCGCAGAGTACTCACGAGTGAGACTCCTGTGCAGCGCCATCTATGATCGGCATACCGCAATGTTTATGCGTAGGCAACAAGTGGCCGCAAAAGCCTACCACACCGACCACTGACGTTCTATATTGATGGAAGGATTCCTCATTATCATTATTCGAAACTTTGCTTTATTATTGGAAGCGTGGACCTTTGCATTTATTGAATTATCTACTCTGGGAGACGCCCAGATTACGCTCTTCCATCAATGTAGTAGATGATTTGGAGCCAGGATATTTGAAGAGTTCTTTTACAGTCCGCTATTTATATACATTCTGCAACTTTTACACATTTATATAATACAACTGCTTATATACACTGGTTGGATATGGATAAATGAATAATCAATGTAGTAGGTCAGTGGTCGGTGTGATCGGCTTGCGAAGGCCTCTGCGGCCACTTGTTGCCTCCGCATAAAAATTGCAGCATGCCGATCATAGATGGCGCTGCCCGGGAGTCTCACTCGTGAGTACTCTGTGGAGAGTTCAACTCCAACTTCAACTTAAACTTCAACTTCAACTTCAACTTTCTTTCTCTTTTTCGATTGAGTATATACAGCATATGAGAATAGTTTACAAACATTCCCAAGCAACAACAAGTATAATAAATGTTGAGAAGCAATAACAATATCCAAAAATAATCAAAAATATCACAGACAAGTTGTACGTACACGGGTCATTCACCCAGTGTATCACAGTAAAAAAATTCCTGAACACTATAAAATGTATGAGTCAATAATAAATATTTCACATTTTTCTCAAATAGAACAAGGTTATTCATAGCTATGAGGGAAGCAGGTAACTTATTAAAGAGTTTCACATCCATTACAAATGGACCCCTAGCTGAACTACTTAGTCTTAGTACTAGGACTAGTAGTACTACTGTAGCTACTTAGTTGATGTATTGGATTCCGGGACGCCCTTTTGGACATTTTTATACAGGGTGTTCACAAGAGACGGATACCTCCTCATCAAAAACCTTCTCTTCGTGATACTTGAAAAAAAAACTATCCTGGAACAATTTTTCCCGTAATTTCAGAAAATGTCAAGTATAATTTAAGTACAATTCAATGATGGTAATTATGATTTGACATAAAGCTACTAATGTTAAAGTTTATTGTAACCGCCACAACATATGCTTCATTTAAACTCATCCCTGAAGTGGTTGCTGACGCCCACCGGGGGTAGCCCCCTTGGGGGTCGTTGGGGTGAAATTTTGTCGTGAGAAGGTATATGAAATGAATTCATGCGTAACTGCCAAATTTATGTCAATAATATGGCCAATTAGAGATTCGTAATCAAAAACTGTAAATTATAGAAAAAATCACGTAGCCTTTGAAATGGAAGAGATATTTGTGAAACTAAAAAACCGTTCCGAGATATCAATGCTACCTTTCCAAAAACGACATCAGAAATAATCTACAATTTTTTTTCGAAAAATGGCACAGCACTCCCTTTTTTTGACACCCTGTTTATCATGTACATTTTCAATGATGAAATTATCCTATCCATCACCACGTAGAAAGAAAGCCCTATCTGGCGTCATATTTCTTTTTGAAATCAGGTAATTATTTCCCGAGATATTCCCATTCTGAAAAATGCGAAATTTTTTATTACCCCCATTCACTTTTGAGCCGTTTAGATGAATAGGCCAGTCAAATTAGAACAAATTTTTTCGTTTGAGAGAAAAAACAGTTGGAGTTTTGGAAATTTGACAGTAATGTCCGGTAAGGTGTACTGTTTAACATACTAAAAGTCCCCAACTCTACCTATTGAGCTCGAGCCGCTATCTTGGAAAAATGGTCCTTCGATCGAGTTTTCTGCTAATATTCCGCTAATCAGAGATATTCAATTTAGTTTAATAAAAAATCAAGGCTATGAAATTGTCTACAAAAATTGTTTCAGACCGATTTTTTTCCCGTATCTGTTGATATTATTGATTAACAAAAATGAAAACAAAAAATTAGCGATTTTTTGCCTATGGCTGGAGATATTGTCTTCAAAATTTGTGAAGATGTTGGCAGTCTACATCAAAAGCTAAATGTGACAGTTGAGATAGAAAAAAAAATGCGAAAATATTTTTTAAATTTTCTTAAATTGAGCAAAAACTTGGTTTTCGAGTTTGACATTTCCAACAGGGCAGAGTGAAGATTTCAATCGAACATCTATCAGTTTTAATATTTACATATTGTAAGACAAGATTTCATCAGTATTGTGCCTTCACGAGCTTCTGGAATGCTCGATATGAATTAAACTAAAAGAATAATAGCTTAGTCCAAAAAGTGTTGTCGATTGGTTCTGAAGGAAACATTTCGAAACAAAAGACATCAGCAAAGGATATACAGGAGGTCCAAAGGTTATTCAACTGTATATGAGCCCCATCATATTGATGTGCCTTATCCAAAATAGTACAAAAGAAACAATCAAAATGTTGAAATATACCCTGTATAACAAAAAGGAACAATACAAAATAGAAGTAGTGAAGCATGCCTGATGCCAAAAAGACGGCCTCTACATTTCTGAAAAAAAGAACAAGATTAATTGATTTATTTGAAAGTTATTAGTCCTCAAACTTGACTTTACAAACTTTATCCAGTCAAATGAGGGAAAGTAGAAAGAAGTAACTGTCGGAGTTTCAGAAATTTGACAGGGATGTTCGCTAAACTATACTTATAAACATACTAAAAGTCCCCGCCTCTACCTGTTGTGCTTGAGCCGCTATCTTGGAAAAATGGTAATAAACTTGATCGAAGGACCTCTTGATGAAGTACAAAAAAGTTCAAGTTTAGGGCCGCAACAGAGAACTCTGAACAACGTGTTTTTGGTTGATCGCCTAAAAAAATTGTGTACAGCTCGGCGCAGAGTCTGATACAGGCCCTTGGCCTGAATGTGCCCTCCCTCGCTCTGCTTCAACACAACTTACAGTCCTCCAGGCCTGAAAGTCATGTTAGCCCTTGCTACATGAATATCTATTCCCTTCTGAGTAAGGGGACGGCTGAACAGCAAAATACAAGTTGTTTTTCGAATTATGAATCAGGGCAGGCTGTGCTTCAGCCAAAAACAGCCTTTTTCCCTTGCATTCCACTGGAGCCCGGCCTAATCCACATTTTTGAAAAAGACTAGGAGCCCTAGTTGGCTTTAGAAGAATGATGGATCTCTCTTTCAAACTTTCTTGTCTTGCGATTTTATTTTATTCATAAAAACCAAGGAGGTTATAATTATAGCAGGAGGGAACATGAGCTCAAAAAAAGTGAAGCCGTGTGACGTCACGTTCTGAGTATGCAACCCGTAAGTTATGAACCACACGAAGGCACACGACCACGAGTCACAGAGGTCCATCCCACAGAATCATGAATCTGTCACTGCGAATAGCGTAGTGACAGAATCAGTCAGTTTTTGTGTTTGTGTTTTTCGTTTGCCAATTTCTCATTTTCATAATGGCGGAATCAGTCGCTTCCATGGCTTTTGGATGCCGAGACCACCAGCGGTCACCGCTCGGAAACAAATTTTTCGAGCAGAAAAAGCAGAAGGGCATAGCGTAGCAGAAATGGAAAGCAGAACAGAAGAAACAGAGACGAACAGAAGCAGGTGCAGATAAACAAGATACAAGACTCTAGATTCGCCAAACCAAAAATACAAAGAGCTACAAGGCAAAGTGCCTAGATGCACGCTTAATCCAAACGTGAAGGCTGGAAGCAGCGATTTGCAAGGTTGTGGTGTGGTGATGGGGTACAGACGAGTAGCTACTGGAAGCTACCAGGGTATATCGTGTTGTGGAAGGGAGTGAGACGATGGAGCACATATGGAGCACTTTAGGTCATGTCAGGAATCGCTGGAGGAGGGCAGAACTCTGAGGCAATTGTTGGGAGAGGACGAAAAGGGGCTGGAATGGATGACAAAGATTGAAAGAAAACAGAAGAGGTTCAACACTGATGATGACAAGATGTGACAGTCGAATTTTGTTTTATATTTATCAACATCCTTTTATTTCGCGGCGTAGTGTGGATAATACAAATAAAAATGTAACATTCTCATAAAATATCAACAATAAAACTCAGTTCTTTCTCGACATTATCAAATTTTTCTTGATATATGAACTTCTCATCGTCTCTTGTCTTCAGCGAGCGTTCTTCCTTTATTCCAGCTCAGTCAATTTTCTGTTACTATTGCGTTGCGTCCCATGCTTCTTTTCGTCTTCCCTGATTTCTTATTCCTGTCATTCTCGCTTATCGTTCTACTGGTCTATCCTCGTTCATGCTCTCTAGGCGTCCTCAGCAACTCAGTTGTCTCTTATCTACAAATTTTGTTGCAGGCCTCATCTTAGCTCTTTTCTTACTCGGGGTTACGAATTGTGTCTCCTCAGTATTTTTTTACTCCGCAGGTGCATACTTCATCCCCGTTGCTTCACGCTCTGCATTCTCTTAGGTAAGACCTCCGTGTCTCACCTGTGAGTCATCAGTCAGTACTGATCTGAAAATGGTTTTATACTTTCAGCTTGGTCTTCTTTGTTACTTCTTTTTTATTTATTAGTGTCTTAGTAGTACATATTACTGGTGGTATTCTTGTACAGACTTTTTATAGCACTAGTTAGTTTCTTTTCCACTCCTCGTTGCTCTTTGAATTATTTGATGGACTGTGAAGATGAGGCTTTGCACGCTACCTTTTTTTCGAAGTCCACTTGAGTGTTCAGCAACGTTGGTTCTATTGTCTTTTTCAGTTTCTTTCGCAGTAGTTGTATATTTTCATTGGCATGTTTAACAAGGTGATGCATCTATGGTTTGCACACTCGTTAAGAACCCCCATTTCTTTCCTATTCTTTATATTGTAGATTTTCAGCAGCAATCTTTTTTCCTCTTCTCCCAAAGCTATTTATTATCTCTGATGTAAATTTATCATGTCCAGGAGCTTTGCCATTTTTCAGTTTCAGGAATGCTTTTGTTCTTTCAGGTCTTCTGTTAGCGTCCCTTCATTTCTGTCTTCAATCGTATTTTCTTTGTTAATGAACTTCATCAGTCTATCTTGGTTGTGCACTCAGTAACTCTTTGAAATATTCACTCCATCTTTCCATTACTTCTTCAGAGACCACCAGTAGTGCTTGATCCTTCCTTATTGATTATGGAATGTTCTGGTGAGGTTCGGAGATCTTGAATATGGAAAAGTTATTCTCAATTGTAAATTTTCAAAGAGATTTACTCAAGTTTCAATAATAATTCTTAGGCCAAGCAGTATCGTTCTTCTGATTCATCATTATTCTGTGGTTTTTTAATGCCTTCCATCATGGTGCTCTAAACTAAGATCTAGGCCTTCTAAAGCTAAGCCTCACATCATATCCATTTCATCAAATCATCACCTATGCACGAAAGAACTTGAAGGTGGACTGGGCCGAGGCGCTCATACTTCAAGTGACTTTTTTCTTTGTTCACTTTCTTCTTGAGTAAAAGGCAGTATCTTCTCTTCGATCGTGCATGTGAAATCTAAAAATAGGCATCCTTAAATTTGGAAATATAAAACCAATATTATCAAAATTTTGTGGCATATTTGACTCTTAATTAGTAATTACCTATTTGACTTGCTTCCATTTTATTATTATGAATTATCCAGTGTATGTGTACACTAGTACAACACACACGTATAGGTCCGTGTCCCTACGCACAATATTGGTAACTGTACTAGGTTAAATAGGTAGGTACA
Source organism: Anaspis maculata (assembly GCA_949128115.1). NCBI lineage: Eukaryota > Metazoa > Arthropoda > Insecta > Coleoptera > Scraptiidae > Anaspis > Anaspis maculata. Next base: position 33,910,554 of record OX421962.1, on the reverse strand, counting down.
CAGCAGCAGTGCACTGGGCAGTGCAGGAGGCATACTTTGGCTTGCTCGAGCTTTTCATTTGTTTGGTCTTCCATGACTTTGCAAGGCGGTTATGTCCTTTTTAATTCGGCACTGGACAAGGGCACACGTCGCGTCGTAGAGGATAGGTACAATCGAATCATTTGGAGCTGCAAATCTTGAATTGGGCATATTCGTAACTTCAAAATTCATTGTTCTAGGTTCACTCACTTGTGCAACAGTATTTTCTAGTTAAGATTATCTTCTGCTTGGAAAAACTGTCTCTGAACGGCGATCGCTGTGGTTTTCACATTCGAGAACCTCAAAAGCGATTGAAAATGCCACATTGAAGAGCGAAACTGACAAATGAAAAAATTTAACCACAAAAACGAATGATATGCTGTCACTTTGCTGTATAATTCTGTGGGATAGACTTCTGTGATTCGTGTGCCTTCGGGTGGTTCATAACTTACGGGTTGCATACTCAAATCCATGATTTCCCCTCACCCCGTTCCGCATCAAATTTCCTCGCCTACAAGCTGGGTTACGTTCCCTCCTTATATTCTAACCTCCTTGATAAAAACCATTGTCTTGGTGACATGGTAATACCGTGCGATCAACAAAATTCGGAATTGGGGTGGGCTGTGCTCTGGCCAAAAGCAAATTGACATCCTGAAATTTGACCAGGTCACAGCCTACCTCAATTCCGAATTTTGTTGATCGCATGGTAGTAACAATAATTATTAGAACAACAAGCAGGTGAATTCTGAACATATCGGTTGAAACGATCACAATCTGGATCCCAGGATTTGGACATTATCTGAGTTGATATAGGACTGCTCAATGATACATACAGACACGCATCATATTCATATTGTAGTGGTAGAATGCGCATCAGGCCTTCTTCCATCTTTTCTTTCCTGAAGGCTTGGGGACTGGCAGGGATTAAGTGTGTGATGAATTGATATTTGGATGAATATTACCTGCTAGTATCAGTGGCAGGCGAGTTGACAGGTAACCAACATAGACACTAGACAATAGTGGTGGTTTATACTTCATGTATAGCTTTCTATCAACTTCAGTGCTATACATTATTAGCTACCTATGGGCTACATATCGAGAATAAATTCACATTGCAGAAGCAGGTTCAAATCGAGGTCCAAATGCAGTTCGCCAGAAAGTTATGAATAAGCCATTGGATTGCTGAATCCCGCAAATCAGGCGACGGCTTGTCAGAACAAGCACACAATAATGAACAATATAACCAAAAAGGCTTCTATCCGAATCAGCAAAATAAAATTCCGGCGTGATTAAAAACCAATTCCGGCGCTTTTTCAATCGCACGAGAATAGTGCGGTATACGTATTGATTCGATCCATCATCATCGGAGAATTGTGTTGCATTTCCTTTCGGTCGGAAACAGCGCTCCGATTGAAAACTCGAAGCGAGTTCAAGTGTTAAAGCCAACGGTTTGTGTCAAAACGGCAGTAATAATAAGGTGCGGATCACGATAATTCCCAATCCATTAGCCGTAATCCCACGGCTTAAAATTTATTGAATTGCCAGAGCGCATCGGTTTTTGCAAGAAGTCGACGACGAGGACGACGGCTGCTCCTGCTGGATAGCTAGTTCTCTCCATATTATCTGCCGCTCGCAGCTTTATCTCTCTGGCAAAGCGTGAGCTTTCCCGGGCGGAGCGCGCGGCTAAAATAAACTGTTTTCACAATTCCAAAGTTGGCTGCGCAACATTGTTCTGTAGCATCAGTTGTACGCGGCATACGGCGAAACATTTCCTGTAATGCCTGACAGGAATGCACTTCCCTCAAAAAAACGACATACGCAAACAAGCGGAAAAACTTTTGCATAATAAACGAGCTGATGAGCATGGCTGGGAATAACACGGCTCATTGTTTGTACGTACCAATATACCTACTTTTGAGTTAAAATCAGCCGTCTCACCAAAGTTTAAGCAACTGTCAAGTTGTAGAATTGTAGGTGCTTGAAAATATGCGAACAAATTAAACTCATTGCCTGGCGGTTTGTGGTTTGGAACCCTTGAGTTTATACGAGTATAAAATGATAAAACTACACCACAGCGCGACGTGATTTACCGTGGGACACCAAGGTAGGGGCGTGAAGCTGCGGGGATGCCAGCAGCAATTAACAACATAACTGGATTATAGTATCTCCAATCTTTCTTATTTATGGTTCAATTAACTGGCGTTGTAATTTAATAAAGGACAGAAATTTCTGTCGACTGGATGGAGTGGATAAAATGTAGCAAGATTTCAAAAGTTCTCCGACGCAGTGCGATTCAGGATCCTTTTTCGGATAGTCTTTTATCATTTAGTTGTCATACTGACGCTCTTCGTCAATTTAGACGAGTCAGACCTGACGCCAGTTCCGCTCAAGAGAACGAAAGTAACGTTTTGTTACGCATTTGGGTTGGGTACTTTTATAATTGAGAGGTAAACGTTCAAGCACACAATATTCAATACTGAGAAGTGCTAAATTACATATTAAATAAATCGTCGCACTTAGACATCGTTTTATTCAACTTCGCTGATGTTTTCACTATCGCTATGAATTCACCTATAACCTGCTTCTTGATCATGCTGCTCTGATACATATAGCCCGGTCAATCCATACCTGATATCATAAATACCGGGAACAAATCCGCCCAAAGCTTCTCGCGTGTGCCTCATGGTCTTCCGGGTCTTCGAATGTTTTGAGTCGCTGTAAATTGCAGTACTCGCATGGAATTCGCACCAAGACCGCAAAGCTGATCCGATTAAGTCTTAATTCTACGCATAATATTTCGTTGATACCCTTTTAGCACGAAAAGTGTCGATCATTGTGGGGGGGGGGGGGGCGAAGCTCGGCTAGATGGTTCTTTTTGTTTCCTTGGTCATATAGAACCGATCCCCACAATTTTGGTCTCTTTTCCGAATGAATTCAATCTTCTGAACTCGAATCCGATGTGTGAATTTGGATAAAAACAAATTGGAACAAGTTAACTTGAAGAAACTTGTTTTTTTATTGCTTCATCGGTTGGAAGGTTTTCTGAGCATCTTTATTTCAGTGCGAAATGAAATAAAATTGAACAGTCCATTTTTAAGTTACGATTTATCTCAGTTCAAAAATTTTTATCAAAGTTCAAAGAAAATTTAATTTGGGATTTTTCGTTGGAACACCTTGTATCGAATATTCTGTCAATAGTTCTAATAAGCAAAACAACATTATTCCCCATATACCCCGCGAGTCGATATAGGTGAACCACTTTCATCTTAGCTTTAGGTGCTCTTTGGATCTGGTATACGACGTCGTTGATCCTCTTGACCTTCATGGTGTTTGGTCCCTCCCGTGACAGATGAAGCTTCGGGGATCTTTCTTTCTTGCTGTGGAGAGTGTACACAAGGTCACCTGCTTGAAGTCCTCCAGAGTTGGCCTTTAAGTCGTATCGCGTTTCGCTGGGGGGGGGAGTCATCCTCAGATCTGCCAAATTAAAAGTCATAAGAAAAACGAAGATCCTTGTTGTTGCCTCGTCAAACCGAGGCTTATTACGACACAAAACGTTGGGGACTTCTTGAGAGCAGTATTTGAACTTTTGGATTCCTAACAGTCCGCCTCCTCGACTCAATGAATGCAAGCATCTTTGGCTGCCGCTATGCGGATAGTCTGAATTAGTACGCCGCTGATGTCAACCGTATTTCAAATTGTCATCACCTGACTCAGGTCTTGGTCTCTCAATCCAGGCATCTGTTACGATGTCTGTCAAGAAATGCGCTGGGTACGCTGGATAAGCTAGAACAGCCAGCCTCTAAACATTAGCTTTGAATTCTTGTGAGTTTTCCCCACTTCTTCACTTTCTTGTTTTAAACTGGGCATTGTTGAACCTGCTGTTCGCGATGATTCCATATCGGAGTTCGGGCACCTTAGTTTCGCAAAATCTTTCTGCTCGCTCTCCGGAACCCACTGCAGCAGCTTCAATGCTGAGCTTCTGTGAATAGGAAATAGGGTCGAAGGTTTATTGTCGTCATTTCATGCATTCGCCTTGGATCTTCATCATATTTGCTTCAATCGCCACATCATCGTCGAAGTACCGCGTTTGTTGTTCCATGGTCGTCATCAGGTTACCTAGAGGTTTTTCTCTTTTTTTTCTATTTTATACTCTTTTTTTCCTGCTTCTCTTTGAGATTTTTCAATTCCGTTTGAGCGTTTGAGCATCCTTGACCACCGTTTGACATGCTTCTTACTTGCGGCATTTACAGGTCAATTCAGAAATTGTCCAAACTTTTTATAGTCACAGGCCAGTTTTTTTCCAGTTATATGCCGCTTCTAGCACCAATGTTACGAACTGCATCGGGTACTTTCATCATTTTGAGTAGCAAACGTTTGAACACATACCTACTACTTATTTATTACTAGGAACTACTGTGCAAATACTTATAAGTATTAAGGGAAATCATACTGTCTTCACTCATTCTTGGTTCTTATTCTACCAGTTAATAAACCAGTGCACGGGACGGGAAGGGTTAGTTGCGTGAAATTCAATTCCATAGGTCGCCGAGTGTGGTGCTCTGATACGAATACCATGAGGGATGTAGCGACAAGACATTCAAAATATTGTAATTCAGCGCTTTGTTCAGGGATGGTTAGTGAAACTCATACCATGACTACAGTTGGAAAAGAAGTGGCCAGCTGTGCTTTATTGTAATGTTTTTATTCAGCTGCGTCTTAAGTGATTCTATACTAGGGTGATTATGTTTGGCACTGGTTGATGTTTTAAGTTCACGCCAACGTGTGACACATGATGAATTCTTCACTTTTTCCCGAGAAAAATCTAACAGTTGGCTGTCACATCCCTCCTGTGCATTTCTCCATCCTGAAGATTATAAACTACAACTATTTTATTCAAGTATAGTGATGTTAGGTACCTCGCGTAAATTATATCCCAGTTTTCCTCCGGATTTAGCTTACATCGCTTATTATATATCATGCTTAGCTTAGCTTTTTAACATTATATTATTATAGACTCCAGCGCCCTAAGCGCGCACCAGTTACGACATAGCACTCTTAGAGCTCGCATGCATTTATCATTGTATTTTTTTGAATAAAAACATTTTTTTTGGAGATTCTCGTGAACGAACATTTAATTCGTACGGGTTCGTTTATAATTGAGACGTTCGTTTCAAAGTACACGCCAACCATTATTTACTTTGGAAAATCGCTGGTACTAAGTACTTCGCTTCTATCTCACTCGACACTTCCAAGTTGAATACTGCTGTCTGGACCGAGTGTTCTCCAATGCTCCATGGGTCCTCCAGCAAATTCCACAGTGACCCAGCATACGATTTCTGGGCGACTCCCGAATAATCACACACCTTTAGCGTGCTTCCCGTGTCTTCTGGAATGTCGGCACCTCCGCCAAAATAAACAGATGTATCTTAACTCACTGTTGAACTCTCCATTCAGTTCCACGGGCCAAAGCCTACACGCATGTCCTGTAACGCACCAGAGCTCCTCACTACTTGTAGACTGTGACTTAATGGGAAGAGTCTAGAAAGATCGCGTGACGCGTGCTCTCCAGGACCACCGCTCGTAACAGTGAGATAATCAATTGGTCTATACAGGTACTAAAAGTGGATCTAACTTCTAACTCCTGGGCGTTAAGCTCACTGGCGCCTTTATCGACGGACACTTGGTGTTGCTCCAGGTTGCTCAAGTTTCCATTGCGAACAAAAAGCCTAGGAACAAACGTAATTGAAGCATTGCACGGCTTGTGAGAAATTAAATAACGATGTATTTCACCGAAACCGCTAGGTAGCGAACGTGAAGTAGGTTAGGTCCATCGTAAGTTACGATCAAGACCGTTGAGGAAACCTCGCAGGAAACTGCATGGTAAGTTTGAGAGTTCATTCGCTATTCGCTAGGCTCGCCAGCATCAGCTTATGAAAGTGTTTCTACTAGCTAGACCAAAAAATTCTTGAAACTTCTTTGTCGATTCGCCATTATAGAGCTCCAACAACGCATTCAGAGTAACATCTTCCGAGTCAAGCCTCCGGGCATAATTTCTTCACATTACATTTTTATCCTCAAAGCCCTTGCTCGAATAATTGTGCAAAATGTTAATACTGGAGACAGGTACTCTATATGATACTGGTGTTCTCCAAAGTTTTATACCTGAAGCTTGTGCGGCAACAAACAATTTCAGGCTCGGCTGGGGGAATTTGAATAATAGGTAGATATTTTGACTGGCCTTGGGCGCCATGAGGAATCTAAAGGATAATTTGCTGTACGATTCAATTTGTTCAGCCCTGTTTAGCCACGAACAAGAATAAAAAGTAATTAAGTTTGGCGTGTGCACGCGGGGTTGGCGGGAAACGTGTAAGCTTAAAGGCTTCTCTGAGCACAACAAATTCGTTGGGATTATAACACGCACTCTTTGTGTATCTTTTGTTAATCCGCCGGAATCGGCAGACGAGGATTAATCTTGGTTGGTCGTTTAGTAAGCAGCGGGTAAAGGGAAGTGTACACCTGAGTTTTTTTTCAGTGTTCATTTATTTTCACCCAAAATCTCAAAAGCCATTGCTCATGTATAGCCCGTAGAGGGTGTAGCGAGAGTAGCCCGGACATTTCGATCTGTAAACGAAATATTAGGAATTCAGGAAAATACCCCTACACCAAATGAGTATTGTACTTATTCTTATTAGTTACAAAAATTGTTAAAAAAAAGTTGTGAATATACCTACCTGCATACTTATGGCATAATGGCGAATGTGGTGGCAGTGCAGACAGAGGCATTTCGGCCCAGCTGCCCATCAAGGCGAACCCATCATGTAACGTGGAAAAAGCAGAATGACATTAGGCTCCCAACAAAGTTAAACAAATGAGGCTTAGCGGCCGAAAAGGGAAATATTGATATTAGCGTTCAAAAAAAGACACTTTTGGGATGTCAAAAAGGACGTAAAGAAAGCTTTTGTGTGTTGGTCGCCTAAAAAAATAATTTTTTGACTCTCATGTACCTACCTATATTATTTTGTCAAACTGGCCACTTTTTCACACGTCTCTTTCAATGAAAGATCACTGCAGTATTTTAAAAAGGTTTCATTTCGTAACTTCCGTATTGTTATACAGTGTACTAGTATCCTCAATCAACAAATAATGAAGGGAAACTTTCTGGACATCGGTTTCCTTCTCGCTGTAAAAAAGTGAATGAAATTCAACCTGTCGTTGTAGTGGTTAAGAAGGCCATGCTACTTTCACAACCTTTTGTAACAAATATACACAATAAATTTCTTGATTCCAAATTCTTCATAACAAACTACAAATGAAATTCACTTCAATAAACTTAAATTGTAGGGAGTTTATTAACAGAAGAATACCTATAGCTGCACAATCTTCACAGGTACGTACATAAGACAACTTCCTTTTTTCTTCATCATTGGATGACTGTGACGATATTCGTATATGGAGTACTTCGGACCTTGTGCTTTAGTGTTAGCTCGGCTTTGACGGTACATAACCTCTTATCTCGTTTCACCTGTATGGATACCTTCGTACTTCGTCTTCATATACAGGGTGTTTCAGTTTAATCCGAGCAAACTTTGGGATAAAATTCTCCTCATCCTCCTGATTCAGAAAAATAAAACATACATGCCTTTCACTCGTTTCCTAAAAAATATACAGGGTGTCAAAAGTCAATTTTTTTCGGTTTTCAAAATTTTGTAACTTGAGAACCGTTCAACCATAGTAGCTGAAATTTAGCATAGGCTGGTTTGTTGGAACCGTCTACTTACCTGCAAAATTTTGAAAGAATCCATTCGGTGGCGTAGGAGTTATGGGGGGTCATTATTTATCAAGGTTCTACAGATGCTTCCAAAATAATGACCTCCCATAGCTTCTACGCCACTGGTTGGATTCGTTCGAAATTTGGCAGATGGGTAGATGATTCCAGCAAACCAGTCTATGCTGAATTTAAGCTTATTTGGTTGGATAGTTCTTGAGATCTGTATCTTTCTTAGGGAGCGAGTGAGAGGCACATATGTTATATTTTTCTGAATCAAAAGGATGAGGAGAATTTTATCCCAAAGTTTGATCGGTTAAAACTGAAACACCCTGTATTTGTTTGCTACTTTTGGAAAAAGAAATGAATTAGGCTCGGAATTAGGACTGGTAGGTGCAACGGTGCAAGAGGCCCTCTTCTTGAGAGTCCCGAAGGCTCACCTGCTAGTTTTAACATTTCGTACGCCATGTGCGGAAAAATCTGCTTTTCCTCAATAAAAATTGTCTACGATGTCCGCAGTGACTTCTGAGAGACTTCTGTCGTTGGCTTCTCCGAAACCGGCTTCCATTTTTTTTTCCAATTTGATACAAAAAACGTTACGTTTTTATTGCTGAACACAATACGTTCAGCAAATATGACCGCGAACTCTCAAAACAGTGGAATCAGAAATCAGGAATGTGCGAGGTTGAGGTTAGATAAATGACAGGTAAGTAAATAATGACAATGTGACAACGCTGCATCATGTCAACTGCGGTCCTGCTTCTATTTCATTGGTGGATCAGTTCAGCCGCGAATTCAGTCGATTTTAACCAAGGATGTCTATACTACTGGCTGGATAAGAAACTTCGCCGCCATTTTGAAGCTTGATCTGAAACTGTGCCCGTCGGGATTGTCATCGTGACATTCGTGAGGGACGCCGCCAGCCTCTTGTGCATCCATGGCGAATTATCGTTGATTATGCCGCGCAAGCCATTGGGTTGCCAGTAGTCACAGCAAGCGGACCCCGCAACATAACACACTTTTTGTTGCAAGTAATTGACTAAATGCTATCATTTTACAAGACCGGGCCCATACCGGGCCTGACAGCAAACTTCTGAACGACAGTTTCGAGCGTGCTTCGACTGAACGTCACTATGGTTACGGGTCGCGGACCAGTCGCGGACCAGTCGCGGACGATGACACTTTTCCCGTCGGGATTGTCAAATCTCGGCTTCACCTTTTTACGTCAAAACCGGTCAAGCTTCTTGTCCAGTCAGTATAGACGTCCTTGATTTTAACAGAGGGACTATGAGGAGCCCAATTTCTAGCTCTGTTCCCTGGGCCGTTTTTTTTTTATTTTCCATTTTCATCTTCACAGTATTTCATCTTAGGTACTTGAGCATCGATTTACCTGAGAAAATCGCATTCTGTGGTTTTCGTATAAGATAAAGATCCCATTCAAAAACTGACACGAACGCAATTATGCATGTGTCACGTCGATATATATCGACATGCCCGAGTTCCATCAATTCTTTGATTAACATCCAGAATATAAAATCTTTAGGTGTATGATTAGGTATGTAAGTGTGATAGTGACGTTTAAGATAAAATCTGATCACAAAGTCAAAAACCTACGTTAATATTGACTCGCCTACCAACTTTGAGGAGAAATTTACTTGTACGCTCGATTTCTATAGTATTGCCCTCTCAGTTCACCATTGCAGCTGCCGAAGACATCAACATCTTTCGAAAAATCTGCTAGATAGAGGTAGGGATACTGGAGATTAGAACCTTGGAATGCGTTTCGTCAAATCACAATCATTTAGGCTGCAAACAGTGGAAGGAAATATCTCTATATTATTTCATCATTTATTAAAAGCGCGATAACGCGAACATTCGACGACAAATTTTTCTGCTCGATGTTCGAACAACTGTAAACTTTTCAATGGGCTACTTGCCCAAATTTTTTTTATTGGCTTAATCGGAAGTATGGGCAAAAATATTATACCCGTATTTTTTCTTTTTCCTAAATTCCCAAAATTGCGGCCGTAGTGTCTGTTTTAAAAATATATTTGTGACGTCACAAATATACTAAAAACTAAACAAACAGCACTGTTGGGTTGAAAACTCAAAAAACAGTTAGAGTGGCTTAACAATATTTGAAAAATACAGACAGAAAAATTTCACTGAAGATTCCCGACTTTTACCAACCTTTTGAAAAAAAAAATTGAAAAAAAAATCTTTTTAATCAATGGATATATTTTCCGGAAATTTTCAGGAAATACTATTTATTACTCTTGTTGATGATTGAAAGTGTTTCCAGTCAAATCTGTTTCATTGGCAAGTACCCCATTATTAAGCTCGCACCATCCCCCTCAACGAAAATAACTCGTTTGCGCTTTTGTTTTGGGGAAAAGGGAAATCGAAGCTCATTGAACCGAATTGTTCCCCTCATAACTTTCTCGTTAAAAGTCTTTGAGAGAAATTCCTTCGATCGGTTATCTAGCAATTTTTGCACCAATCTGCGAGCATTTTGTGCAAAGCAACAAAACGGTTTTTCTGTTTGTTCGCACACGCAGCGTTACAATAGAGATGAATTTTCGCGACAATCGGCACAAAGGGCGGAATCCGTTTTATTTTCATAGAAGCGTCTGGTAAATATTTGCCTGCCTCATAGAATGATATTGATTCATCAGCCGCTTTTCACGGGTGGTGGAGAGTTTCCGGGAATTACTACGGAGTTGTATAGGATTTCTTATAATATAATGGTATGGGATTCAAAATGCGATTTTCTTGTTAAATTTTTGTCGCGCTCTTATATAAGTCAAAAGGCTTATTACGTAATCCTTTAATTTTTAACATGGAATGCTTACTTGACAAGTTTGAAAAAATCTGCCGTGTGTAATTATTGTGAATTAATCTCCATAGGTTTATATTTTTTTCAGTAATTGTAAGATAAACTCGCATTGTAGACAACAGTAATCTGCGAACAATCACAATTTTGCAGCGCTATACAATGGTGTTCGGTGTTTCTTGTTTACTGTGATGAGGAACAATAATAATAAAAGATTAACGACTTCGTCCTTGTGGCTTGTGACACACCCCGGCGGAGCAAAATAGCAAAATACTTCAATAAAACAATAACGGGAACGGGCATGACTGCTTGAACTTATTAAAATTATTGAAGTATAGGCAATTATAATTATCTCCAGGAAGCGAAGGTTCCACTGATAGCTTATGAAGCAGCTTTTCTGCAGAATGAATCTCTTTGTATCACTTTATCGTCCCTGGAATATAAAATCGAGGTGCGCAAAATTTTGTTCATGTTCAGTGGTTATTCGATGGGATACCTATGCATCCAGAATGTAAGAGCTACACCTACCCTATATGCATCAGTCGAAGCGATACGAGTATTTACAGACTATGAGTTATAAAAGTGCCAGTTAACGTGAAGTTATTGCAACGCTAAAAAGTCCATAAAAATTTAAAGGGCCGCCTGCCGGATTAAAATATAGCCGATCAGCTCCCTCGGAATTTTCAAAAAGTGACAATGTAGCAATAATAGTGTGAAAACTTTGTCTAGTGCGGGAGAGATAGGTGTCTAGAAAAAACGGTACAATAATTATCAGGATGTTATAAGGAAATCACTTTGAAAAGTTACAAGTAGATTCCGGGACATGACGGTCTCCCTCATTACCAAAGAGACACATTTTTGAAGAAGGATGCTTCAAGTTTAGTCACCCTGAAATTTTTTCCTATCCAATGATGGGGTGTTCCACGGATTTTGGGAAAAAATGAATTCAGATACTAGAGCCTTTGTAGAGCTACATGTTTTTTTATTTGATTTTTTGCGTTCATTTAGTCCCCGAAAAAAAATAAGGAAAATTTCGCATGACGTCACGCTTACTAGTACCAGAGTGCGTGACAGATGGCGCCAAATAACGCGGTAGAATTTGTTGCTAGACATCGTACGGAATCGGGAACGCGGTAAACTCCGAACATCCCAGCGTGTCAGCCTGTCAACCTGACAAACAGCTGATTCCAAGAAAAGAGTGAAGTGTTACCGCAAGTGTCTGCCGCAAGCAAGCATCAGCAGTATTCAGCAACACCAGCCACGCTGGGGCTAGGTTCAGCCCGTCAGGGATGGTGAAAATAAAAATAAAATTTGCGAAAATAAGGGAACTTCTGTGTCAATTTTGAAGTGTTTTGTGTTGAAATGTGAGTGCAATTTTTCGATAACAATCACGTTAAAATTATTTGAAAAGCATTCGAATATTCCCAATACCCCCCTATCGTGAACCCCTGTAGCAAGAGGTGGAGTTAGAAAGACTGAAATATTTGCATATATCAAAAACCAATCTGATGGTCGTTTTGCAGCGGCCTGGCCGACTTTGCTGTTCTGAAAATGAGTGAGTGATGTATTGAAAGATAGGTAGGTACCTTTCCCACTTACCTACTACCTACCTATTTATTTATTTACACCGGATAAAGTGCCCCTAGGCCAATATCAACGTGATTTGATCCAAGAAAACTGATTAAACAAGACACAAACCCTGCTGAAATGATCACAGAAAAAATCAGGAATGCTGCCAGAACCTCTCATGGATCTGCGGCCGTCATGGTTGCCTTCTTCAAAGCTACTCAAAAAACGTTTTTCCCAAAATAGCTCTCGCTAGTGCAGTTGTTTCTCATTCAGACAACAAATGTCATGTGATTTGAAGTTTTGAATTGCACGTCAAAATTGACAAAACGTGATTCAAATTTGAAGACAGTAAAATGTCGGTAAAGTGGGTCACGATAGGTTTGCGCGCGAGGTTCACCGAGTGACGTCATGAATTCATAAGAAAGAATTTTTTTCTGCAAAATTGGAGGAGAAATCAACGTGCGTATTACATGAAATGGTTAACTAGATCAGAAACAATCGGAATACTCAATAAAAATCACTACATTTTTCTCAATATAACACCCCATTAATGTCCGCCAGCACCTTACTTACTTGTGACGAAATTTTTCGGCCAAGTCTATGTTATTGCTAGGAGCGACGATTCCCGTGCAATCTGGTGAACACGCGATATTTCTAGACTGTTCCACAGCCGCAGTGTACAAATGTGAGTAAGTATGTATTTATTGGTGTTCCCCATAGGTATACATGAAATATTTCCACAAGTCATGATATATCACACACGATATCACAAAAGAAAAACATAGAGTCATAGTATTTACATGTTGTTGTTGTTGTTGTTGTGTTGTGTGTTGTGAAGTTGTACATGATTGTATAAAATTTTTTTACAAAAACAATCAAATACATTCACAATTTAAGAAAGTCATCCATGCACCGAGTAAAAATGATTTTCGATTAAAAAGTCCTTCAGCCAAGATTTGAAGCTCGCTCGATTGAAACCTTCAAGTGTTGCTAAGAGTTTATTGGGAAATTTTATCCCAAAATGGCCAATGCCGTGTCTGTTTTTTTTTTCAACCTAAGAAATGGGGGTACCAGGTCTTTATTATTTCTGGTGGAGTAATGATGCAAGTGCTCAAAAGAAACAGTGACGTCCAATAAATGGTCCTTAACGTATAACAAGCACTCCAGGACATACAATGATGGCAATGCCAAGATGTTCAGAGCTCTAAACGCGTCTCTGTAATCCTGCCTGTAACCAAGTCCAGCCACAACACGAACTGCCCTTCTCTGCATCGCAAAAACCGACGACATGTGACTGGAATGGCCCCAGACCAAAATGCCGTAGGACAGCACCGAGTGCACGGTCTCAAAATACGCAGTCCTTAGCGTCTCGCCTGAAACCTTGCCAGCCAGGCTTCGAAGCAGGAATATGTTTCTAGAAATTTTTTGGTTCACGGACCGAGCATGGGATTCCCAACTAAGTTTTGAATCCAAACAGACCCCCAAAAACTTCACGTTGTCAGACGCACCCGGAAAATCCTGCGCCATCTGGCCAAATGTGCGGAGCTCTGGGCATTTCTAGAGTATACGTGATGGCATTGAAAGACATGGAGACTCCAACGCCCAATCAAGATACATCTGTTCATTTGGCGGCGGCGCAGCTTCTAGAGCACGACGGAATTAAACGCGAAATGTGTGGGATTATTCGGGAGTCGCCTAGAAAATCGTATGCCAGGTCACTGTCGAGTTTGCTGGAAGATGATGGAAAGTTCGGGAACACTATTCGGAGGCCTATATAAGGCATCAACCGTCAGCTCACGGACGTTATGAATTGGAATGCGAAGTGGTAGCGAGTGAATTGGAAGTGAGTAGTAATCACAGCGATATTCCTAAGTAATTATTTTGTTGGCGTGTAGTTATTGTAGAACGCAGTAAGAAACAGTGTGTGTTTTGAAACGATCGTCTCAATTATATCCGAACCCGTACGCGAAATACGTGACAATATTATCAATCAATCAGTCAATCATTTATCGCTCTAAAGAATAAAAATCTATAATTATCAGAATAATATGCTGTGACCAAAATATTGCTCATCTGAAAAAATTGTGAAATATACGATCCCATGTTTCGATGATCATTACCTTCAATATTGCAATACTTACCACGGCTCAGCCATCGGGATTGCCAGACGTTTCCTTCTCTCCTTCACCTCTCCACTGAAAGTCTGCATTAGCGACTTGCAATTGCAAAATAAGCAAACTTGAAGGCGACTTCAAAAAAGGATCCTGTGTTTTTCATGAACTGTGAGAAAAGTTTCTTCCTGTTGACATCAGATATCACTGGAATCTTTGTCAGTACTAAAAATATATGGGCCTTCAAAATAGCTTCTATGAGTGCACGCTTTTTTTGCACCTAAGATGATCTTGCCACATTTGCCGCCAGCATCATCTTCTTGATCTAGGAAGGTCGATGCTAAATGCACCTCCAAAGTCGTAGTGCCATAGAGTGTTCGACCAAAAAAGACAATAAAATATAAAGGCAAGACTTCTGAGAAAACCAACACCAACATACGAAAAGCGATTATCGGCAATCTGGTCTTGTCTGAGACCTACGATCCCAGCAAGATCAGCAAACAGAGTTCATGGCTTCTTCTCTGAAAAAAACAATATGGTGGGTGCCTTCTGCTGGATGAGTTTGAGACAGTTTCCTTGGTCGCATTGTGAAATTCTCATTTTATTCAAGTTCTTTCACGGTACCGTTAACTGTGCTGAATGGCTTGCTTGGTTCTTCATACAGATGGCACGATTGAACACTAGGATCTACAGATTTTCTTGGCTACCTACTTTCACTTCAAACGCAATCGCCAGGGTTTGACCAGGTTCTTCGATGACATGCTACCTGGCAGACGTGAGCTCTCTTTCTTCAAGTGGGTTCATGCGAGCCATCCAGGAATCATAGACTTTTTGTCTATTGTAATTTGTGGTGTTCCCTTTTCTTCAAGGATTTCATCATTTTTGTTTGTTATTGATAGGTGTATATTTTCTGTTTCTTCAACTTGCTCCAGTTGAACAACAAATATTATTATTAATTATTCAATTACAACAATTCAATTTTTAATCAGCTCCACGTATTTGCAACATATGGCTCACGATACCCCAGAGGTATGCATAAAGCTTTTCTCTCGGATTTTTTTAGACGTTTTTATCAACCAACAGCTCCATCATCTAGTGCTTTTCCTGCACGTGGTCAACTTTTTCAGCTTCCCGGTCAGGTTGTTTGGTTTAGTATTCAAGCGTTTTCGTCCACAATTACGTTTTTACGATGAATGGGTTTTACATAACTGACGTTGACAAATGCTCCGCGGTCAATTTGTCCACACCGGACCTCCGTCCGGACCCGAGAATGTTTTACGATGCGGTGCACGCGAGGATTTTCTGTAGTCCGGTCGTGATTCCCAGGACTATCTTGCCTTAACGGCCCTGTCCGGCTTTATTAACTCCCCCGCATACGCGAGCAAATGGTTTTTCCACACGTCCCAGAAACGCAATTACCTCAACGGTCAAGAATTAATTCAGACGCATTGAGATCGAATCGTCGGCTTGAATAAATCAATTTGGAGCAATCTACTTCCACTGTGCCGTGAAATTATTGGCGTTATTCGGCTGGCGACGATAAATCAACGGGGGACCAGGAGCTGGGCGGAGGAAGAACCGCGAAAAAGAATACGGTATTCAAATGAGTCAGACACGGTCGACGGTGGCTCCTGCTGTTTCTTCTGCTTTTGCATTGCGAAAGTATTACGGGCTCGGTTCCGGAAGATGTATGGTAATGTGCGTGCGGGAATATTAATTGCTCAGCTAGCAGACCGACGACCCTACTTTGAAATTATATTTTACACCCTCTCCGCCGCGTTCCATGAATAACGAAATATAGTGTGGCAGTTGGAGCTGTTGCGCTAATTAGCCTTGTTTTTCCCGTCTCCGCTGCTTTATTCAGCTCATCTAATCTAATCTCCCGACAAATAGACGCACTTCTAGCAAACTTTGTTCTAAGACAATGCGTGTAACAACGTTTCTGGCGAACAAGGCTGTGTCTTTCAGGGTGACGTATGCTCCAAATTGCGTTCAGACTTTGCATGGATGAGACCAATTAAAATTCATTAGGCAGGCCCAGACCTCAAAATATACCCGTCTCCTTTGAAAATTATCTTCTTGATCATGACGTCACCCGCAGAACACCACTGATCTCCCAAGCCTTTGATTTGAAGATCGAAAAAACGTTTATTTGGGGTGCTTACTGACCAAGAATATGTTATTCTAGATTCTTACTCTTTCCAAAATAGCCCCGAAACTTCTCATCACCGTATACAACCGCAAGGGCTTCTCTTTCGGCTCTTGACAAGTTCCGTTCTTCTGCTGTTGGAAGACGGCTGGCATACGGGTCGCTCATCATGTGTCTTTCCTTGTAGATGCTATCTTTCAAGTTTATATCCGGCGGTGGTAAAGTCAGAATGATGGATGAAAATTGAAAAAAAAATTCCTACGTTGAAATAAATCTCTGATCACACAGAAATAATATGAGCTCCTCCCAGCGTTAACTTCTACAAGCCAAAGTTAGAAATTGGGAACTTCAATGTATAGCTCTGTGTTCGATAGATCAGTTTCAGTCTTTCTTTCCAAAGAACAAACCTCGAAGACACCATTGATTACGTTTGTCTGTGGTCTGAATAATTTGAAACGAAAGTATTGACCCCAAGTCAACGACCTTGTTTTAATTGGAGAGTTAAGTTGGGACACCTCGAAATTGGGTTACTTCGTTGGGTTATCTATCGACTGATTTTCTTAATTCTTGCGTTGAATTCAACCCCGAAAACAAACTCTACAATAATTATGAATTATTGATAATAAAATGAAGTAGCATTCCCTTTCATCGCTATAGATAGGTGAGAAGATATGGGTCCTAAAAAACTGAAACCTCCGCATTTTATTTTTACCTTCACCAGCAGACGGGAAAACTTGTGTTCTACCAGCGGCATTCTAGGAAAATATAAATTCGCAACAAGATCATCCGGAAAGTGCACGCGCGACGGTAGTTCCTAACCGGGACTACTGTAATTTCCCGGCCAACAACAATATACATTCAAGTCTAAGACCTCTACTACCCGGCTCTAATTATCATATTTCGCTCGACATAGAGTCTTTGTTTGTTTTTATTTACTGCTCGTGAAATTCCGCCAAGTCACGACGCACCCTGCATATTTTATGAAGCATAAAACAAAGGCTCGGCACAACTCTCACCAAAGAAAAATTAATTTATTATATTAGATCTGGAAACGCGTTGATGATGCCCCTCCTGGTTTCCTCCCCACAAACAAACTGGTCATTACGGCAACAACTGAGCAACAAACATAAAAACGAGTCTCTCGTCGTGCAGCAGAAAAGTTTTTACGATGCAAACTTATTCATTTGCCTATACATACGCAGGGATATAATGGAATATGGTGGTCGAATTCTGCAAGCTTAAGAACAGCCACTGGCGCTTTGCAACACTGTAGGGAGAATATTGGTGAAGTTTCCAATACGGCTGCAATCCGCCTCGTTATTTCGAAATAATGAACAAAATCCAGTGTGTGTGACGAATAGATGAGGCGAGGCTATAGAAGTGTTTTGGAGTGGATGAATGCAAGATATCTATACCTCAAATAAATTGGAGATTGCTCACGTGGGCTCTGTCCAACAAGCAGAGATCTGAAATTTCGCTAAATTTCACCTTTATGACGTTAGTAACAGTTGTGAATAAAGTCGCATCCACATAGGATTAGTGCAGTTGGAGTGCAGGGGAACTGCGTGTGTAATAAACCAATCTTACCACAAGCGTTCATATAGAATTAGTGCGGAACTAGCAACTTGACACGTCAGCTGCCGACCTGACGCAACAACCGTCAAACGGCTCTTTCCTGTAACGTCTAAAATTTGGCATTCGTATCTCACAGTAGCAGATTCGCATTATCAGTCAAGTCATCACGCTGCAATAATAGCTTAGCAACGGAATCGTAAATTGTGTTTGGCGATGGCAAGAAAATCAGCAAGGACAGTGCGGAATGCCAGAAAACTTCAAACTTCTGCCATCCCAACTGCACTCCCACTGCCACTCGTTTCTTACCGTAAGTCTATGTGAACGCTCAATGCAAAAACCTATAGTTTATCTTTTTTACCATACCGTTGCCACTGCACTAATCCTATGTGGATGCGGCAAGACTCCATAATATAACACAACCTATGCTGGATGTGGTGCAACTAGCCTTAGCCAACTAGCCAACTAGTCCACATCTTTACATGTAAGGGCTGTCACGCAAGTTAGCAACATTACAGGTCAGCAGCAGAATTTGCCACGCTACCGCGGATACTGACACTTGAAGAGGGTCTGGGAGCATCTCTATTGCGACCTGAAGATGCTTCAAGAAGGTTCATAAGTGGTTGAGGATAAGGCAAGATTTGTAGCAATATTGGAAGCAAAGAGAAGGATTTTGCCGAATCGACGCTTCATCCTCATCATCAATACCTAGTTCATAATACCAAGAAAAAAATTAAATATAGGCGGAAATGTGTTGTATTTACCAAAGATGTAATACTTAATTGAAGTATTGGTACAAAGGAGTATAAATAAAGATGTCATGAATAATTAGTATTGTTGAAATCATCAATGTAAAGCCGAGATTCAGTGCGTAGCACGCACCTTGATAGGTACACACTTGCTCTTAGAGCCTCTGAGCTCGCACTAGACCTAGAAATTGTCTCGCCAATTCCTATCTTGTTTAGTGTAGAATTATCTACACAAGACTTTGCAACCTTGTCGGAGCGCATCCGCCCATTTGCTTCAAGGTTCTGGTGACCCCACAGGAACTGACTCCGAAGCTGACGGGGCCACCATCCAACTGGTCGGCTCACCGACGCACATCCAGTGAACCCAGAAATCGCCTCGCCAATCCGCATCTTGTTAAGCGTAGAATTTTCTACGTTAAGACTCTGCAAGCTTGTCGGAGCGCCATCCGCCCATTTGCTTCAAGGTTCTGGTGACCCCACAGGCACTGACACACATACTGCACACGTGGCGGGCATGACGTCGAAAGAAAACGCCTACAGAACAGGAGAAGGAGATCGAGATCGATGCTGTGAATCGATTTCGTTTGATGTTTCTGATGCTGGATTGCTGACAGTGACGCAGAAATGACGCTTGATGTCGTTTTGTGAAATGTCACTATTGCAGGGCAAGGCGTCAGATTATGATACAAGATGGCGGCCAAGCTTTCTATCCAGTTTATGTATAGACATCCTTGATACAAATAGAAAAGACCATAAATGTCGTCACGGATTTTTACGGTTGCGTAGGAACCAGGCGAGACAATCATTCAAAAAAAGGTTGGCTGATTTTTGATGCCCCAATATCCGTGACGACCGACGGTGGTGATAACATATGGTCTTCTCTATTTGTATTGTCTATTCCTACATCTGCTGTCAAACTTTATCTAAAATATTTACCTTCAAAAATAAGAAAGTGTCATCGGGGGCTTGAGCGAAAAATTTGCTCAGATCTTCCTCCGTTGAAACCCAGGACTTCTCTGGAGAAATTTCGTCTACACCTCCGTTCATTTTTGACCAAAAAGCAAATTTACAAAAAATCAGCGGGTGTTGTAGCAACCAAACAACAACGAACAAAAGCTACCAAATTGCCATGTCAACGATATGACGTCATATCACCGACTACCTCGTAGAATTTATTAAAATCAAAAAACTGATTTCCTCTGTAGTTTCCGTTGTATGATGCATTTGTAAAAAAAAAATAGCGTATGATACACGTGTATAAGTACCTACCTTTGAAACACTTGCGACGTTGAAATTTATTACGTTACGTTTATTAAACTCGTCGCGCGTCTACTTATACACTTGTATCATAATATACTATTTTAAAAAACAACTTTAAAGGCTTGTATCCCCGTTATTATACGTTTGGGAGGGTATGTTCCTCAATAAAAGTCCCTTAATTTTTTCAATTTTCTATCTTCCTGTGAGTTTTGTAACACTAATTCCGGGACAGCCTGTAGATCGGACCAGTTGCTGTGCAGAGGCGAAGGCAGGGACTTGAGGAGCAGCTCGTGGGATGGTCAATTTATTTGAGGCAGGTGATAGTGAGGTGTGAAGGTGTGTAAGGAGAAACTCATAAGCTGCTCACACAGCTTTCATGAAATCGCTTCAAAACTAATGGGCATATTCACAAAGAGTAACCTTTGGATGTGAGAAAGAGTACCAGATCTCGGCCCTTGGTGCAGGCCACACAGACCTTTCTCGTGCCAACTGCAGTTGTAAGGGACGTTTCTGAAATCGAGAGTCATTTTCAGGGAGGCATCTTCGCAGGTTTAGCGGGGGTTCTCAGAAACAAAGATGTGGATGTCTTGGGGCAACACATGACATGCATATCAAGAGGTTTACAGTAAGGGAACGCAAAAACGGGGAAGATCAAGCAGATGAGGAATTGAACAACATCCTTCCTCGATTTCCGCCTGTAACGCTTGCATTACTGTTGTTTTCATTTTTGCTATTTTTTTCCATTCTTTCATTTTCCATTGTTTTATTCCATTACTTCATTCTCTATTCAATTTTATTTCTTGATGCGAAAGTCTTCTGTTGATACACCTCACTATGGCTGGTTCCGGATAGCAGTGCTATCAAATGACGGTTGTTACCGCTGACGAAGAGGGGCAAAAAACTAGAGGATTCGATTCCAGCATTTTGAGTGCTGAGATTATGTGAATTTTCCGGAGGTGCTTTAAGGTCATGTAACATCCACGTGAGCCTTTATTCTTCTTCTTTTCTCTCCACTGTTTTGATGGTTATCTATTCTTTCAGGGCCCTTTTATTTTTGTTTTGTTTTCAATTTTTCTGCCTCTATTCATCTTCACTTCGCATCAGTTGTTTCTTCAATCTTTCTACTTCCACGCCGATCTTTTCACCATCTGTCTACACCGTTGAGGTTCAACGCACGCTGGTCATTCGTCGCCTAAGACCACACGGCAAGATCTGCTTTACGACCTGGAGCCATTTGGCCTGCTGGAATATTCCAATGGGAACCCGGAATTCAGCTAAGTGATAGCTATGAGGCCTATGTCGGTGTCAGCGTAGACACCTACTAATGAACAAGAGATAGCCTGCCAAAGTCAACATCTTTTTCTGCAAATAAATAGTAGCCTCCAGCTGAAAGCAAAGTGTTATTATTGTATATGTATAGTGTAATTAGTCATCATTGATCATGTGTGAATTTCCATTTATTTGAGTTGTTTTCATAAATTCAGTAACTATAGGACAAATGAAGTTGGATACAATGGTGCGACTAGTGCTTTTTTGTGTGGGAAATCTTTTTCTTGATGTGGAGCGGAATTTGCGCTGTTGAATCGGACGCCACCTGCAACAAGTTCAAGGGCCAAGGGCCATCACGGGCTCAATAACACTGTTTTCTGTGCACAGACGATATGATTTTGAGTGTTGTGTTTTGTTTAGTTTTCAGCAGGAGAATGCGGTGCCGTCTTAATTTTTCTTTCAGGCTCATTTCAGCTGTTCACCCTTCCTCTTCGTTTCCCTAGATTGCAGAGGCACTTTTACACAATTACCTGTCTGTTTTCTTCTGCTTCTCTTTGCCTATACATCCAATCCAGTTGTCAAGGGTAGTTGTTGTCTGATTGTCGAGTTGGATCACTTGACGATTTCAGTATTGTGACCACAGACCCTGGCGCCCTATTTATTCCCATCAGGCATTGGGTCCGAAACCTGGAGGAAGAACTCAAACCCCGCCTGAGTTAGCCGGTCACCTATTTGTCCAGAACACCTAGGACCAACCACAACCTGAAATAAGAATATCTCACCTTTTTATTCAACAAAACTCCGTGGCACGCCTTTTGACAGGAGATTATTTCTCGCATGCTGTAGGTTGGTGAAAGCAACACAATGCCCGACAATAATTCCGACCGCAACCGATGGACTCCATCTATCCCCGAACCAACTCAGAGATACAGTGGCTGTCAGACAATATCCCCCTTGAAGCAATGCTCACGCGGTCCCAGGTGAAATGAAATTTT
This sequence comes from Anaspis maculata, assembly GCA_949128115.1. Lineage (NCBI taxonomy): Eukaryota > Metazoa > Arthropoda > Insecta > Coleoptera > Scraptiidae > Anaspis > Anaspis maculata. The sequence goes on along the minus strand of OX421962.1, from coordinate 33,888,264 downwards.
AAATGGTTTCTGTTTTAAAATTCAGAATTTAGGGATGTTCGTTCCTAGTACTTTTTTGTAGCTTCCCAACAAGCCTACTTCGAAAGTATTTGCTTGTGTGCTTCTCAAGCTATGACTGTCAGACTGTTTTAAAGCAATATTGCGGCCACTTCAAAGTTGAATGATACCTGGGCAGCCTGGACTGGAGAAAGACACAATGTGGAAATTGATTTTTGTGTAGAAGTTGTCAGAGGATAAAGACGACTAAGAAGCGAAGGCTGGATAAAGTTAAGAAAAGTCGGGTAATTCATGAATGTCAATAAAAGTCAGTTGCAAAAAAGTATTGATTAGTTTATAAAGTATTTATAAAAATGATAAAGTATAAAGGCAAACTATTGAGATTGTCAAGGTCCAGCCAGGACTGTTGTGACGCCGAGAAATGATGAATACATTAAATTTGTACCAAAAGACAAACCAGTTGAAGACAAGAGCTTGATTATCACTTAGCAAATATACGAATCGTGGGTCCTGTTTTCCCCTCAACCAAGCCAAGCCAAGGTATAAGCAGGTATTCAAATTTCAAACAACAACAATCAACGATCTCACTTCGCAAACTTATTTGAATTTTCACGCAACAATGAGCACAATTTTCGGATTAGTGCTTTCGGCTTAGGTATATCTCATTTTCCAAGAAAAGTAAGAGCTTTAACGAAATTTAATCCTTCCGTCCCCCGAAACTTCCCCAAAATCACTCTGCGAAGCTCGTCGAGCTTTCTCCGTTCCCGCTGCTGCACGCGCGTTGCGTTGCTCAAATAAAACTTCAAATTTTCCGTAATTACCTTTTGCGGTGCGTAGGTATGCTTTAAAAATTAAGCAGGCCTCTTAATAATCGTCCCACCGATGACTACTGCCAAGAGTGGTACATCATCGGAAGTGCTTTTGTTTCGTGCTAATTTTGGGCTGTTTGAAATTTTGATGGGGTTTCCAGAGCACGCAATTTATTATTGTGCATGCGTTGTATACCGAGTTGAGTTTACCAAACTAACTTGGGAACTAACATGCAGTTTGAGCCGTTTAAATTGTTTCGGTAAACTTCACTCGCTTGTGTGTATCCCCCTGCCGAAATTCCGATAGACGCGCGTTTCACCGTTGTGCTGGTACGGGCTACGGTTAAAGGGGGTCGAGCCTTATGCTTTCGCACGGAAATGAAAGTTATTGTTTGATTAAAGCCCGGTGTTTGGGTGGAGATAAAGAATGGCGTAAGACGAAAGGGTTTTTTAGTCAATTTCCTGCTCCTTAAAAACGCACAAAGTTTCGCCTGACTGAAATACCGATAAAGTTCTGTGAAAATCACCAATAAAAACGCAAGGAGTCTTTTATGATGATTCAAATACAGAATTCCCTACTGGGAAGAGTCACAGGAAACCAATCGAGATTAGACGATTCGTCCTAGTCACCTTCTCATAACAGGTTTTTGGACAAGATTCCTTCACCTCGTCATGAAGGATTGAATGTTTTATGTCATAGTCAAAAATCAGAAGGCAAGAAAGGAACATGAAAGAACTATAGCTACCAATTGGCAAACAAACATATGACGCGTATTCAAGTCTCAATCTGACAAATGCGAATAGACCAAGAGCTAGCAACGTTTTATTTACCTTATAAGCAAAATGCGGTTTGACTTCTGGGGCATGTAGAGATTATGATGGGCTTCCATGAAATGTTTGTCTTATGGAAAACACCCCTTGCTTCAGGATGGAAATGGGTCTGTGATTGGATATGTCACTCCTACTACCCTTCTTGCAAACAGGACAGATACGTGCTCGCTTCCAGATCGTCGGGAATTCAGACTTTTTCAGTATAAGGTTGAATGGCTAAGGTTAGAGGTGAGAGGCCCTGGTTAGAGGCCCTGCAAAGTCCAAACAAGAATCCCTAACAAGGAAAGCAGGTACAAGATCGGGCCCCGCCGTCATAGTGGCTTTGACTTTTTTCAAGGCAGCAAGAACCTGACCTTCCTCCACCTCATCAAGTATTAGCAAATTACCCGTTCTCAGAGACTCACCTGTATGTCGTCCAGGCGGTGGGTGGTGGGTAAGCTGGACTAACAAAAGCGAAAGAAAATTGCAAACCCATCCGCGATGTCCTGAGGGTTGTCGTACTCGACGCCCTCATGAGACATTTCAGAGGGAATACCCCCGTGCTGCCTCTTTGAGTTGATGTACTTCCAGAAAGTCGACGGATTATGGGTGATGTCATTCTAGACACTTATGTTGTAATTCTTATGGCTTATGTCGATTTCCCGCTTGAGAATCCTGCGTAACTCACGAAAGCGCACCAAATCAACATCCCTCCCGCAAGCCACATATTTCCTTCAAACTCTGCTCTTTTGCTTAATGAAAGAAATTGTCTTACCGGTGAACCAAGGTGGATAACAAGCAGTTGGCTGTCTTTTTCTAGGAATGTGTTTAGCAAAAAGAGAACTGAAATTGGAATAGAAAACCTCCAAAGCGGTGTCGACATCATCCAGGCGGCTCAGAAAACCACAATCAACCGGGGCATGATCCCAAAGAAAGCCGAACATCCAGGGCAGAATAGTGACCATCCTGAGGCAAAACCGTCTCTGCAGACTGAGAAATCTGCAAGCCCACACTAAAAAACACCAAATGAAGCGTTCTGCCCAAGCCATTGTGCACGGTGTTTTGTACTGTTGGAGGTTGAAAAAGTTAGCGAAGCTGTCGGCTGCAATACGCTTCGAAGAGAAAGTCGATCCCGAGTATTCAGGGATGTTGAAATTGCCCATGATGACTAAATTGTCAGCATCCCAAAGAAAGAGAAGAGACGCAACGAAATCAGAAAATACATCGTAATGGTGAGGAGCAGTAGATGGAGGAATGTAGACTTCAATTATGTATGAAGTGCGGTAACAGATTTCAATATATAAAATATTATCATTAAGCCAGGTTTCCGCCAGGACAAACACATCAACATATGTCATAAGAAGCGTCGACCTAAACAGCTCAGAGACCTTGGAACTCAGTCCCCTAACGTTCTGATAGTCACAGGTGATAAATGTGCGAGAGCGCAACGTCGAATTAAAGCCAGACTGAACAGGAGAGGACAGAGGCACATTCTGGTAGTATAAATTATGAGTAAAAAATTTCGGCTCATTCAGGCCACTAGATCCACCTGCCGATAAACCGCAGTGTGATTGCTACAGTTCGAACATATTTTTTTCAACTTTTCCACTTAAATTACTGTAAGTCATCAACACTATTCCTCTCGTCCCGCACCCCACTCTCATTCAGGACCACGCAGTTTCTGCACTTCAAGTCAGTAGCAGTGCATTCCTTGACCTCATGCTTCAACCCTCTGCAAGGCTTTAGCTCTCGTTTCAGCATTTAACTGCTCAGGGTTCTTAGGCTTGATAAGTACAGTTTTATTATTTTTATTTTGCTCAAGTGTATTAGAATAGGAATTCTGATCAAAGTCAAGCTGCTGTCCCAAAGAGTTGATTTTATCCGATAGCATCCTGTACCAACTCTTCAATGCCTCAATACCACCCAGATCAGTTTTAATCTCAGAGCGAAATTCATTCAATTCAGTCTCAATAGCCTTACCCTCGATACGCTTAGCCAACCCTTCAATCTGCTCACGCAGCTCACCATTCTCAACCCTCAGTGATCTCACCTCACTCAACAATTCCGATACATTCGGTCCGCCCTTAGACGCAACATCATCGCATCTGTCAGACAAAAGCTTCGAGAGTTTCTCAAGTTTGTCCTCGACTAAAATTTCAAATTTCAAATCAAAACTTGCCTGCAACTTTTCTCTCAGATTTTCGAACTTAGAGTCGAAGAGAGAGGTCCACCTATCTTTTAGGTCAACCTCGCATCGCATCAGTCTACAGATTTCACATAAATATAATAAACCTTTTCGTTCGTTTAGCAACTTGAACTCAGCATCTCTTACTCCAACGCAGGAACTATGATATACTCGTACATCCCCACAAGTACCTTCGCAAAGGAGCAACAAAGCACCCTTACTGCGGCTAGTTTGGCATTTAGCACAGCTAGCCATACCGAGAAAACGATGCGAATGTTTTCACAATAACAAGTATCATAAAATGAGATGTCAAGAGATTAAGGCAAAATGTGTCTATGGATCAGAATCACATACAAATAAAATTTGTGTGAATATCATAATGAGTTTCGATTGGAGAAAGTTGGCAAAAATTCAAAGAATGGTGTTTTCGATGTGTTTCTCCTTCAACCAAATTTTTTCATATTCACAATATGCCTCTTCAAGAAAATGCGCTGCTGAGACGCACGTGAAAGCATACTCACTTGTTCAAACTTGGCCGTATATGAACGGCAGCCGTCCTAGGAGCCCAGATATATGAGAACGTATATAAACAGCATCAGGCTATGGAGTAAATCGCGCGAAACCGTTCATGTACTGCGATCGTACCAAATGGGTTTGAAGATATTTAGAGGGAAGATTGCATTTGTTTTGTGTGAAGAATTTGGGGAAATCGGACATGCGTTTTTGAGTTTCCCTGTCTTGAGTAAATGCATTTCTATCAACTTTTCTACCCGTGAACCGAATCACAATCACAACAAACAAACTCTGAAATGAGGCCTAATTCAGTGGACCATTCTGCAGCTTCGAGGTTTTCCCAGAGAAGTCAAGTTTTCCTAGGTAATATACCTATTCTAAGGTCCTTTATGATAACTATTCTTATATCAATCAGAATTCTGCAAATCGTTTTCAATTTTGAATCAAGTTCCGACTCTCCACCCAAAGGGACGCTTCAGACACAACTTTTCCTAAATTCCTGGATACTAGCTAGTCAGAAAAGTGTTGTGGTGTCACAAGCCACAGCAGATTCTTTTCAATGTACCTTGTAAGTTACAGAGTTGTCGTCGTGAAATACTGCAACTTTCGGGTAAACCGCCCAACAGCGATTGCATGATGTCTTGAAACTTGAGCGAGGCACTTACTCGTACTAAAAGTCTCAATTAAGTGATTCGATTGTGCCTGAATAGTCCCAGTTTTAGTTGCAACATAGATGCAGGCCGTCAAAGTACCTACTAATTTTTTTGGGGAACATCAATGCGAAAGAGCTGATGTCCTTTTGTTAGCGAAGACGTCACTCTCTTTTTACAAAATATTTGGCTAGCACCTATACCTAGTAAGATAAATTATTATTTATACATATTTGCAGGCGTGAAAAATGCCGTGGAAACATAGGTGTAAATTTTCAAGGATTAAGAGATTTGGCGCCTCTAAACATTTTCACGTCACGAATTTAGTGTTTTGCACCATTTTAGGCAATACCTACTTATCTAATTATTGTTGTTTAGGAAGCTTCCTGAATGTTGCTTCAACAAGTCGCATTTTTCTAGTTCAATCCGTTTCTGATAAAAAACGTGAGGTGTTTCGTACCGGTCAAATTTCAAACCTAGGAGACTTCTACTTCAAGAGTTCATCAACGGTTTTATTGATATCATTTCTAATCGGTGAAACGAGATGTGTTGCGTAGTGTATTGTGTAGGTTTTGATAGGGTTAAAGTGATATTAAAGGAAAACACCCAGAGTTTAGACTGCAAAAGTGGCGCGCAGTTTCACTGGGAGAAAATGTGCTTTTTAGGCGAGAATCGCACATTTGTAAATACTCAAGTCTCCAGGATAATACCTGTTGTGATTTTTCTTTCGTGGTTCATCACCAGTATCGACAAAAAACCATGCAAAATAATATTGTTGAATTAAAAAGCTGTGCTTCTGGTCAATTTGATCCAGCAGCTTCACATTACTGAGGTCATTTCTATACTTTTCAACCCTGAATACTGTCAATAATTGCCACTTCAAACAAAAACCTCAATGTACCTAGTTTTCAATATGGATAGCTCTAATACGAAAAGATACCTGAATACTAAATACTTGAATAGCTCACCAGACATTGGTTTTTTATAACTATATTATGATCAAATGAAAAATAAACAAACAAAAGTAACTGTTTTTCGTTCAACATTCATCTTCCACCAACGGAAGCATGTTATGAACGCCTATAAACAAACAGCAGTATTATACATTAATCTTTAACAAGAACTTATACGTACCTGCTGAATTACAATATCTTTAATTTTTCGATCCCTCTTATTTTTTTATCATGTCTACTTGTACACTGAAATCTCAACCATTTGGGTTGGACGTGCAAATTTTTATACATAGTTACATAGTATAGTTATAACGATTAACTTTAATCCGACAGCATTGTTTCATAAAAAATATTTTTCCATTTCTGTTTGTTCTCAGTCATTTCAATAAAAATGCAAACAAAATAAGTCCTGCCTAATACCTTGCAATTTACACGTGAACTCCACACCCACAGCCACTACCACACAGCCTCACATTGAGATAAAATTTGCGTCTTATCACTAGAAATTAATTCCTTGATTATTCACCAAAATCGTATATAAGACCAGATTTTTGCAGAGACTCTCATACCAAGCATTTTAACATTTCCATTTTCATTCAAATAGAACAGCAAGTTTTTGAACAATGAAAACCGCTCTTGTTTTAGTTCTTGCTGCTCTCTGCGCTACGCAGGTGAGCATAATATTACTTTATCCAATCCTATTCAATAACGCACGCATTATCACGCTCATACATGCCTGCATTTTTCAATAAGACTGGGTAAAGCATAGTATCCTACTCGCGAGTAATGGCTATTACTCATTCGGATGCTTTACGACACTCGCCAAGGCTCGTGTCGGCAAACTGCATCCTCATAAGTAAGAAGCCATCATTACCCGCTTGTTGAATAATATACTGTTTCCTTATTGTGAAAATTCACAAATGAAAATTCACAAAGTACTTGCCTAAATGGAAACTACCAAATCTAACTCCAGTCTCCAATTTTGATACTCTTGTAGATCTACTCCGCGGCCACTCCACCGGCTTCAACAAACGGACTGGTAGGTCAGGTGCAGACTCTCCTGCAACAACTCCTGAGCACTGTCCAAACCGCCATCACCAACGCCGAAGTCACTATCAACTCTCTGCTGGCTGCACTTATCCAATTCATCAACGGCGTAGTCGGTGATCTGAGAACCGACCTCAACAGCACTTTGTCCAATATTCTCGACCCACTCAACGATTTAGTTGACAAGGCTACCGGTTTGGGCGTCGATATCACCAAGTGCGGTGTCGACAGCGGAGTCGCTCCTCTGCTTGACCTGCCTGGCAAATTGATCGGAAGCGTCGAAACCTGCACGAATGGAGTCTTGAATGACGCCGAGGGTTTGGTGAACAACACGCTCGACAGCGTCAAAGGAACTCTCGGACAAGTCACCCAACTGACCAACGACCTCTTGGACTGCAATCAGGGAGGAGGCCTTTTGGGACTCGTGGGAAATTTGCTCGGATGCCTTACTGATTTACTGTCGAGAGTCCTTGCAGCTATTACGTCGATCCCCAACCACATCACGAGCCTCGTATCAGGGCTGCAAGGTCAGTTGACTGATTTGGAGCCTGCCGTCCAGGCCTGCACTGCTGGAGTCGTCGAACAACTCTCGTCTACCGCAAGTCCCGTGGTCAGCGGTCTGATTACCTGCGTACAAGATGCCATTTCATCAGCCACCAGCGGTGGTGCCGCTCCCCCCAGCTAAAATACATTTTGCTACTCACACGTTGAATAAATAACTTATTCTTCTGTGAAACTCACCATGTTATGATTTCATCGTCGTCGTCGATACCTCTTAGATATTATAAATTCTTGAAGGAAGAACTCTGGTTATGACGGGTCCTTCTTGTCTTGTCTTGATTTTTCAAGTCAAGAAAAAAAAAAACTACCGTGTCGTGGTCGATTCCTTGACGTTAATTTCTTGTCTTGAAGGAAAGTTTCTTGATACTTATTTCTCAATTCTTGGCTTTCACGGACGATCGGGTAACAGAATATCCCAGCCAAAAATATTCCGCCACAAATATCCCGGCAATAATATCCCACAACCAAAAATATCCCCGCGGAAAAATATCCCATGCCAAAAATATCTCCGCCAATAATATCCCGGTCAAAAATATTCCTGCGACAAAATATCCCAAGCCAAAAATATCCCTGCCAAAAATATCCTTGCGACAAAATCTCCCAATCTGAAAATATCACAAGGAGTTAACAGCTCTTCAGCCACTGGATCTAGAAAAAAACGTCTCCCGCAAAACGTCCCCAGAAAAAATGTCTCTCACAATACGTCCCGTGGGAATTACGTCCCCGGGAGAAAGTCCCAAGGAGAAGACGTCCCAGGGAAAATACATCCCCAGGAAAATACGTCCTTGGAAAAAAACGTTCCCCGGAAGAGACGTCCCTGGAAAAATTCCTCTCCCTTCTGGATTACTTTGGGTAACTCACTCTGATGAGCTTCTTTGTGTCGTCATATTACTTCCGAAACTCCAGTGAAGACTGTCTCTTGTGTCTCTCATGTGTGTGCTCAGCAGGGCTTAAAACGATATCGAAGACACAAGGGGGCCCAGTTAAACATCATATCTTGACATAACATAAAGGCAAAACGGGGGCTTACTGGTACTCTGAAAGGCAATAAAAGGCTAAGTGAGCTAATAAGAACTGCATACTACACTTGAGGATACAAGGGGGCTCGATAGGGCTCCGAGTATCATACTAAGGCAGCAGGGCTTCAAAAAATGTGAAGAAACAAGAGGGCCAAATGGAGCCATGTGTAACACAAGAAGGCCGAAAAGATCTTACTGGAACTCTGAGAGTCTTGAAAAAGCACAAGGGGGCTAATAAGAGCTCCAAACTAGACTTGCGTACACATAGGGGCCCAATAGGTCTCCGTATCTCTCATGAATGCACAAGAGATTTACATTAGAGTTTCCAAGCCTGGGGGCTTACTGAAACTCTGAAATCCACGAAAAAACATAAGGGGGCTCATTAGGGCTCCAAACAACACATGAGGACACAATGGGACCTAATAGGGATCCGAATGCTATGGAAAAATGCAAGGTAGTAAGGCCTCAAACGATACTGAAGACACAAGGAGGCTCAATGGAGCTTCACATAACAATGAAGGGAAAATGGGGCATACTGGTATTCTGGAAGCCAATAAAAACATAAGTGGACCAATTAGGCTCCATTCCGGGCTCTGTACTACACTTGAGAACACAAAGGGGCCTGATAGGGCTCCGAATATCACATCAAGACACAAGGCGCTCACTTGTGCTCCGAAAGTCTGGCTCACTGGAATTCTGATAGCCATGAAAAACACAAGGGGGCTAACTAGGGTTCTCAACTACACTTCAGACACATGGGGCCCGATATAGCTCCGAAAGCCATAGAAAAACTATGAAGAGGACGCCCAAATGAAGCTTATAATTATAATAGTAGAAGGCGAAGGGGGTTACTGGAATTTTGATAGTCATGAAAAAACATGATGGGGCTCATCGGGGCTCCAAATTATACTTGAAAATACAAAGAGGATCCAATTTGGGGCCGAATATCACATCAAGGCACAAGGAGCTTGGGGCCGAATATCACATCAAGGCACAAGGAGCTTACTAGTGCTCGGAAAGCCTCTGAAAAGTGCAAAGGGGTTCAACAGAGCTTCGAACGGTATTGAAGACACAAGGGGGCCCAATGGAGCTCTGTGTAACAAAATAACTTAAAATTGGACTTACTGGTACCTATTCCGAAAGCCATATGAAAAAAACATAATGCTGCACAATCAGGGTTCCAACACAATACTGCAAAAGGGGCCTTACTGAAAGTCTGAAAGTTATGAAAACATAAAGGACTCATAAGGTCTCAAAAATAAATCAAAGGAATGAGATGTCCGATAGGGGCCAAATATTACATAAAGGTAAAAAGGAGCTTACTCTCATGTAGTGCTCCTGCAGTTCGGTGTACTAGCAGGAATGTTCGGGATACTTATGCTCGTTTGTAGCCCTGATAAGCCTCCTTGTCTCTCTCTTTATATTCAGTTTGTAGCCTTGATGAGCTCTAATAATCATAGTGTTTTTTTTCTGGGGACGTTATTTCCAAGAAATATGATTTCAAGGAGACGTAATAAATATATAGGGGATGTAATTTCCAGGGGACGTAATGTCCTGGGGACGTACCTAATTTCCAGAGGACGCAATTTCCTGGGGACGTTTTGTGGGGGATGTCTTTTCCGGATTCGCAATTACTCATGGTGGGTCTGAAAAGAAGGACGATACTCTAGACGACAATAATAGACTTATCGGGTGGGTCTGAAATTCTATATTTATATCAAAATATAAGTATATTCTATATAATATATCATCCATATTTTTCCCCGGTACATTATTAGAGTATTATTGACCGGGATGTTTTGTCGCGGGGATATTTTTGGCTAGAAGACGGACATTTATTTATTTATTTTATTTATCTTTGGCTAGGAAATTTCTGGCAGGGATAATTTTGGTCTGGGATATTTTGTTGCGGGGATATTTTTGGCTATTTTGTCGCCGCGCCTCACGGATACGTGTTTGTAGTGCCCATGTAGACTTTTATTTCCTGTTTGGACCGAAGGAAGCGGATGGGTACTTGGGTCGCGCGAAAAACAAATAATTAGTCTCATATGGGACCACCACAGCCAGATCGCTCAGTTTCTGTCATGATTCCTGTCCGTTTCTTCTTTTTGAGGCTACCAGTTTTTCCCAGAAATTTGGAAAATACAGTTTTTATTGGAGAAGTGCCTAACTAGTGTGATGAACGCATAATCACATGGTTTTGACTTAATTTCTGAAGATGCGCTACAAAAGTACCCAATCGGTTTTATTCTCATGCCATTGAAATTGAACATTTTTCGTTTCTCATTCTGGTTAGTTTCGGTACATGGCGTGGCGCGGGTATACTGGACAGGGACTCCAAGTATAGATTGAAATCAGATCTAAACCTGTGTCTCAACTGACATAGAAGGTAACGTATGGTCCGAAAGTTTTGGGAACTTTTTTTTTGCTAATAACTTTTTTTGGATAGTTCAATTTTGTAACCTGATATTGCAACAACTAACATCATCTATTACAATATCACATTCATATTCAACATATTGAAGATAAGCCGTTATCTTTGATGGCTCTCACTTTTCTTCTGTCATGTTCGATCATTCTCTGGACAACAGCAGTATCAATTTCTCTAAGCTCCTTCTTCCCAATGTACCGCAAGCTCGACCAATATAAGATTTGTGGTGAGTATTGAGCAGAATAGTATACGACAAGAGATAGGAACCTGCAAATGAAGACCAGTTACGGCGTCGCATTTTTCAAAAACATTGGAGCATTTCGCATTGAAAAAATTGACCCTGCTGTTGTCCAGAGAATTATGGAACATGGCAGAAGAAAATTGAGATCCGTCGAAGATAATGGTCTATTATCAATATGTTGAATACGGATTTGTTATGGTTATATAAATGTGATGTTAATTTTCACAATATTAATTTAAAAAATTAAGACTATCCTGAAAAAGTTACGATTTTTTAAATAATAATCCCAAAACTTTCAGAACGTTACTTGCTTACCCAGCCAAAAGAGTTATTTGATCTTTTCAAACTTTCATTTCCATCATTGTAAATTCTCAGTGGCCGAAAAGGTCCTGAATTATGCCTGATCAGTGTAATTTTCAAAACAGTGAAGACAACATCCCAGTTTTGACCAATTTCAAATGTAATTAACGATTATTTTGAAAGTTGAGAGCGAAATACAATATTTTAAATAGACGCGAAGGTAAGAATTTTTTTTCCAGTTTCCAATATAGTGTGATCACTCCAGTTTAAGCTTATGAGCGAGGTGTATCTTATGGCGCAGTGGCCTCTATAGAAGCCACCCCTAACCCTTAAGGTCATGCCTGTACATGTTTCTAGTTTTTTTTTGAATAGGTCAAATTCATGCCCTCTATAATAATTATGGAGGGAAGGGTGTGAAATTGAGTGGAGCAAGTTTTCCATTCAGAAGCGTCAGGGCTCTCTTCGCGGTACTGAACAATGATCCGGGGGTTAGTGACATAAACTATGAACTGTTTTGCTGTGAATCTTCTGAGTGATTTTCATGCTTCTTTTTTCAAATGTATAGACATGGCGACTCGCCGCATTTTTGTTAAGGGGGCCTAGGGACCCCCTGGAATAATTGAAGTTGCAGGAACTCCTATACAAGCCAGGTTGAATATCGCCATATCTCTCGAAAAGGAATTGTTCGACTCTGCTGTAAACCTTGACAACAGTTGTTATCATATCCACTTTTATCTTCATATTTACCGGCAGCGTAGTCTAGGGGACGGACGAAGTCTGGAACACACCGGGCGTAGGGCATGGATGTGCCAGACATCCGAACCTGCCTTCGGGAGTGAAAGACGGAGTCCGTGGAACCATGCGCTTGTTGACCCCAGTGATTGGATGTACCTAACATCAAGCATCCAGGCATCACTTTGCGGCTTGGTGAGTCCGGTTTATGGGGCACAATAGACTTAGTTTCAGTGCAG